>OX421939.2:4168366-5480769 GCA_949128155.2 Xanthia icteritia | reverse complement strand
AAGTTGACTAAAATAGCCGTTCTTATACATATCATGATTGACTGCTGCTTAGCCCCATAAAGGTATAGCGTGATGATTAATCATTTAAAAGGTTAAATCTGAAACTATCTGAAATCCGTTTGGCTCATCTTTTACAATTTATATCGAGAATCTATACAGGAATACAAACACAATGCAATATTGCTCATATCCCATAGCAAATAGCGTTATATTGTATAGCCTACAGACTGACCAGACTTATAGGGATCTATGCGGTTGTATTTGCGTGATGCTAGAACATACATTCAGACGAACAGATAAACAGACAAAACATCTAAAAACTATATTTTTGGCGTCAGAATCGTTCCCAGACCTCGTAGCAATTACTTGTTTTCAAAAATATTCTATGGACAGTTTCGACTTCGCTACGGTTTTATTATAATGTATAGATTAAAGGGATTTAGGAACTTGACTTTGGACTCAAAAGGATTTTTTTTCAAAATTTATATAGGTATGAATATTTGTCGATTAGGGTTTAATTTTACTATCTTTGCCTACTACATTGGTAGCAAATAGGTAATTACGCACACTAGGCCCGCGTGGTGTATTACGGTTGCACTGGGCCCGCGTGGTGGATTACGGTCGCACTGGGCCCGCGTGGTGGATTACGGTCGCACTGGGCCCGCGTGGTGGATTACGGCCCGCTCCCTCTCACAGAGAGGTCTGTTTCCCAACAGTGGGAACGTTACTGGCTGATTATCCTAAATTCCCCATTAATTTCATTTCCCAAAAATATCATAAGTAATATTCGTCTTTCAAATAAAAATATTGAGTGGGTAAAGTGATCCATCAACTTCTTCTTATATTTATTACCAAGTAGACTTCTCGAGTTCTCGTGTAGGTGTAAAATATGAAATTATATCACATCTTACTCTATTTCAAAGGTTAATACGTAGCTATTTTTAACCCCCTACGCAAAAAGAGGGGTTTTATAAGTTTGACCGCTATGTGTGTGTGTATGTCCGTGGCACCGTAGCTCTTAAACGGGTGAACCGATTAGGATGCGGTTTTTTTTTATTTGCATTTAGTTTTTCTAGCGATGGTTCTTCGATATGTTTTATCAAAATTGGTTCAGCCGTTTGAAGATTATCACCTCTTTTCTAGTTGATGAATGGCTGTGAGCGTCTTCCACAGGTCTGATCGATTTGAAATTTGGTATTCTGTTACTTCAATGATATTAGAAGAACAAAGTAACCTTGAACTGATGCTACAGCATCATCTGGAATTTGCAGGATACCCAACTCCCTTACCAACTTACAGCACAGGTGTCGTGTTTGAGCTCACTGGCATGGTCTCAATGAATAGGTTATAGGTAGATAATGAACAGGGTCTGGTGATGGAGTAGGAAAGAGAATTGGAGAAATGTTTGTGTCGGGGGATTTTTAAATTTTAATATAATTACACTTGTAATTATTAAAACATAGAACTCGTACCTAAGTAATAACAGCCGCAAGATTCGATCCATTAGGTTACGTTACGCTTGCCGGGGTTGGTCCGTGGATGGGTGACCATCTTTACATACCGAGACTCCTTCGTGTCTCGGAAAGCAAGTTAATCCGTTGGTCCCGGCTGTCATTCGTAGATCTTTGATAGTCGTTACGGGTCGACAGAAGCTCGAAAGTCTTGACAACCAGTCTTACCAAGAGTTATTATATAACCCAGTTACTGGGTTGTGGAGGTCAGACCGGCAGCCGCTCCATGTAAAATACTGGTATTCAGCTGCATCCGATTAGACTGGAAGCCTACCTCGACATAGTTGGGAAAAGGCTAGGCAGGTTGAAAAGTATTTAGTTGCGTTAACTTACTTAACTACTTACATATTACCTGCACATAATCGATTCCTTTTTCATAAAAAGTAAAAACTAGTAACTTTATTGTACGTGGTATAGTAATCTTATTCTAGGTGCATCGTTTTCACATATAATTATATAATTGATGTATACAAGATATTGTGAAAACATTTTAAAAGAGTAACGGTGGAGTTTCTTGCCCATTCTTCTCCATACGAAAACTACCTTTTGGAAGGGGCGAGTAGAATCAATTATTATTTTTCTGTAAATGTTGACGTTCAAAAGTGCCTTTTTTGTGCCTAATTGAAATAAATTATTTGACTTTGACTTTGACTTTATTATTTTGTTCCTAAACTTTTGTTTACTCGAAGTCTACAATATACTTAGGCTTTTTAGTATCCGTACCTTTATGGTAAATAGGTAATATGTCACGTGCTGACGTATGTGGAATGTATGTTAGGCTTTTTTATTTCTTTCCTTTGTATGAATATAATTTACTTCCCTTTGGTTTATTTCAGGAATAATAAATTATTAGGTACTTCCACAATATAAAAAGTCTTTCGATGTCTTAAAATATGTATTGTTTATTCATGTGGTGAAGACCGATGACCTGGTGAAGGCCGCAGGAATCCACTGGATGCGAGAAGCACAGAACCGGTCGAAGCGGCGGTGTGCTATGTCCAGCAGTGGACGTCTTTCGGCTGAAATGATGGTGATGATGATTCATGTGGAGTTTGACCAACTGCTGAAAATACACCACGCTGCAAATATCAAGTGTTAAGATTTGTACCACGACAAGTTTTCCGTAGTCAGACATAATGTAGGTTCAACATCGTACTCGAAAACCGGTTTTAACGAGAGCTGTCACACCCGTAGGATTATAACTCTGCTGCTCTCTCTATCTCTGTGTAGCTCTAGTCTCAAATCTAATAATCATCTAGTGTCCTTTGACCACCCACTGAATACCTTGTGGAAACCAATTAAAGAATACTAAGTATACAGGGTTAGAACAACGGAGCTACTACTAATTCTACTAGATTTAAAGTAAAATCAGGGATTATAATTAAATAAATAAATAAATAATTCTTTATTGTTCTCTCATAATCACAAACACAGTACAAAGTCAAGGTAACGCTTAATAGAGACTGGTGTCTGTTGTAGGTAAAACCTGTATTACAGATCACCAGGCTTACTCCATCGGACTACTCACTTATGACCTATGACTGTATTAAATGAACATACAGGTTGTACATAATAAAACACTATTACAAATTAATAATAACAAAAGTGAAACAAAAATGGAAAATTAAAAACTAAAGTAAAACATTTCTGGTGGCAAAAGTAGCTTATTGATTTTGATTTTGGGTATGTGTGGGTGTATGTCGGTGAGGGTGAGTATGAGTGAGTGTGTGTCGGTGAGGGTGGGTATGTGTGGGTGTGTGTCGGTGAGGGTGAGATTGGTGGTGTGATGGGTACGTGTGTGTAAACTGCTATGCTAGCAATCGTTACCTTATGGGTTTTAATAAGCGTTCCGTTGCATTGTAATCAATGCATTGAAGCCACGAACAAACCTTCTTCTTGCACTTTGCCCTAGAAAGAGGATAAATCAACAACCGTTTGTTCATATTATTATACAAATATGGACCCAGGAAACCGTAAAAATTATGTGCCAGACTGAATTTATATCTATTTGTCGTGCAGACATTGGTGGTTCTTCTCTTACCTGAGATCGTTTTGAGGTCGTAAAAAAGTTCCGAGTGCTTCTTAGTAACTGTCAGTAAAATAAAAAGTTGTCTAACGGTCAGTACCTTACAGCGCTGATATAGATCGACCGTAGGGTATCGTATCGGAAGGAAATGACTTACTTTTAATATGGCTCTTTGGGCTCTCTCCAGTTTCAGTAGGTAAATTTTAGCTGCTCCTCCCCAAGAAGTTAAACAATAAGACAGTAAGGATTGGCACAAAGCGAGATAAACAGTTCTAATTATGGAAGTGTCAGCAATATGACGAAGTGATTTAAATATATAAATAAGTTTTCGAATTCTAGGAACCAAGGCCTCAATGTGGTGTTGGAAATTTAGTCGGCTATCTATTACCACACCCAAGTATTTGATGGTGTTAGTTTTCGACAAACGCGGACAATTACATGAATTGTTGGATATTAGGTCGCAATTGTGTGAGATAATGGGAAGGTTTGGAAGGTCTTGTTTTCTGAGTGTATAGGTCATGAACTTTGTTTTGTCCACATTTAAGGTGAGGATGTTGTCTTTAAGTCACTTAGATACTTGGCTGAACCCATTTTGGGCGTGTTTATAAACATCTTCCCACGTGTCACCATAAAAAAGTAATGCAGTATCATCAGCGAATGTAATTATTTTCCCATTGGTCAAGTCTGTGTTACATAAGTTATTTATGTAAACTAAAAACAAGGTGGGGCCGAGGATACTGCCTTGTGGGACACCGTATTCAATCGGTAGTTCATCAATCACCCAACCATCCACTCTAACAACCTGAGTTCTGCCCTTCAGGTAATTTGCAAACAGATCTAGTGGTAAACCTCTAATTCCCAAGTGTTCCAGTTTGTTGATTAAGATGGGGACAGACACTGTGTCAAATGCTTTGGCTAAATCCAGATAGATGGCCAAGGTCTTTTTCCTATTATCTAGCTTGGAAATTATAAATTCCGTTAATTGATGAACAGCATCTTTTTTTTTTTTTTTTTTTTTTTTTTTTGTATGATGGACCCAATAAGGTAACATCATAAATAACTACGATCTAGCTTGCTTACTAAAGCTAATGAGTAGTACAGTTCTAACTTAATTTACTAGGTAGAGTAAGCCTAAGAATGTGTCCATTAACACTTTTCTTATTGTCTCTATTAAGGGGAAGACACTTTGTTCTTGTGTTCTTTATGGGCAGCACTCACTTTACTACACTACACTGACACTTCACTAAATTAACTCAAAAGGTTTTGTCCTTTTTAGTCTTCTCACTATGTCCGTGTTGTCGAGGAGCTGGATAGCCTCGACGTTCACATGATGATGAAGCCTTCGTTCGTGAGCTTCTGCATGTTTTTTAATAATGTTCATGACGAGGTCTACTTTCAGGTCCCGATGAAGGTCGTCATTTCGAATGTACCAGGGCGCATTGACGATTCCTCTGAGTACTTTGTTTTGAAAACGTTGTATGATTTTAATATTACTTTGTTTGGTACAGCCCCAAAGCTGGATACCATAAGTCCATACAGGCATGAGGACTTGTTTGTACAAAAGTATTTTGTTGTGTACTGACAGTGAAGAGTGTTTTCCTATTAGCCAGTACATCGTCTTGTAGCGAAGCTCTAGCTCGTCGCGTTTCTTTTTGACATGAGCTTTCCAGCGAAGCTTTGTGTCCAATGTCATGCCTAGGTATTTGGCTGTATTTTCGTACGGTATGACGTGGCCGTTTATGTGTACCGGATGATAATTTGGCTTTTTATTTGTGAAGTCTATGTGGACGGATTTCGTTTCATTGAGTTTCACACGCCATTTCTTTGTCCAGTCAAAGATGGTATTGACGGCTGTTTGAACTTTTTCCACTGCTTCTTCTTGAGTGACACCTGTGGCCATTATAGCTGTGTCATCCGCAAATGTCGCAATGGTGTTGTTTTCTAGCTCAGGAATATCGCAAGTGTACAATAAGTACAAAATGGGACCTAGGACACTTCCTTGCGGTACTCCAGCTTTTATCGGTTTGAGTTCTGAGTATGCATCATCTTGTCTTACTCTAAACATGCGCTGTGATAGGTAAGACTCTAAGATGTCAGCAAATTGTTTTGGGAGCATATTTCTCAGTTTGTTAATGAGCCCGTCATGCCACACCTTATCGAATGCTTGCGCTACGTCCAAGAAGATTGTTGTGCAAACTTTGTTTTCTTCTAATGCCTTTTCAATAACGTTGGTAATCCTGTGTACTTGGTCTATTGTCGAATGTTTTTCCCTAAATCCAAATTGGTAGTCAGGGATTAAATTTCTTTCTTCTATGATGGGTTTTAACCGTTTCAAGAGAAGCTTTTCAAATAATTTTGACATGATTGGCAGCAAAGAGATCGGCCTGTATGATGTTGTTTCGTGAGGTGGTTTACCAGGCTTTGGTATCATTATAACTTCGGCAATTTTCCACAGATCAGGTACATATGTAAGCCTAAACGTAGCATTGACCAGAGTGGTAAGTTTAACTATGGCTTTACGGGGGAGGTTTTTAAGAAGTTTTCCAGTAATGAGATCGTAGCCAGGTGATTTCTTTAGACTAAAACGCTTAATTTCGTTGAACACTTCTCTGGGTGTTACGAATTTTATTTTTAGTTCATCATTATTTGATGTTTCATCCGGCAAGGTACAGCCTTCATCATCTTCATTAGGCTTAAAAATTAGCTCCAGATGTTGTGCAAACCTAATAGCTTTTTGCTCGTTGCTTATTGCCCACCTCCCGTTTGTATCTTTGATAGGTGGGATATGCATAATAGGCTTTTTTAAATTTTTTGTCGATTTCCACAGGGAATAATCTGTCGTGCGGTCGCTAGTTAGTTGGCTTAGATAATTGTTCATTGCTTCGTCTTTGAACTTCTGAATTGCCCTTCTTAGTTGTTTTGTAAGGTTGTTCAGAATCCTTTTATCTTCTGGAAATCTTGTATGTTGCCATACTCGTCTCTTTTGCCTCTTTTCGGCTATGAGTTTTGTAATGTATGCTGGATAGTAGGTAACTCTGTTTTTTGTCTTGAATGTAGGCGTGTTTTTCCAAGCGCATTGTTGTATTTGTGTAATAAACTGACGAATATCCCGATCTAAGTCTTCCGGATTTTTTAGTGGGACTTTTAGGTCTATTACAGAGTCCAAGTCTAATTTAAAGCTCTCCCAATCAGTGTTCTTATTTACTAATGTGGGGTAGTTTTCTTTCGGTATTAAAGTTTCACTTAGAGTTAGTACTATAGGTGAGTGGTCTGAGCTCATATCATAACCTTCTTCAATGCGGAGAAGATTTGGTGATATATTTCTATATATAAAAAAGTCTATAAGATCTGGAATCTTGTTTTGATCAGTAGGCCAATAAGTGGGTTTACCTGTTGATAGAGTTTTGCACTGAGTTTCTCTAATTGCGCACAGTAGCTCTTTTCCTTTGGTTGTGGTCAGTCTGGATCCCCAATGCGTATTTTTTGCATTAAAATCGCCTCCCAGTATAAATCTATTTCCAAGACCTTTTAAAAAGGTCCTGTATTGATCTACTTTTAGCGAATACCTAGGTGGACAGTATATAGCTGATATGGTGACAGGACAATGTTTCGTTTTCACACAGACAGCTACTGCTTGTATTTCTTGTTCTTCAGATTTATGTTCTTCATAATGATAGATATTCTCCTTTATAATGACAGCACTACCACCTCTTGGTGTGTTGTCAGGATGCAATGCATGATATACTTTGTAACCGTTAATTTTTATGTGAGATTCTTTAGTGAAGTGTGACTCTGATATAAGACACACATCAATACTTTCCATGTTTAGAACTGCCGTAAGTTCATTCTGATGTTTCAGCAGTCCATTCGCATTCCATGCCATAATTTTTAATAAATTAGCCATTTAAATATTTTGTTTTAGTTTTGTAGCTGCTTTAGTGCTACTTTCAAGTTTTTTCAGCCTTTCGTCGAAAGTTGTTAAGAGATTAATAATTGTATTTATCTTTTCATCCATGTTAGGGCTCGTTGGTTTAACTTGTGATTGTGTCTGAGGTTGGGCTCCTTTTGTCATTTGTGCATAAGACACATTTTTACTAGCGTGTTTGTTGGCAATAGGTCTCTTTACTTTGTTTGCGCTTGGACCCTGAGAGTTTGGTACCGACACATTATTTCTGATGTTTTTGTCTTTAATATTCTGTAGCTCTTTAGCTACTATGCATCCTCTATAATTAGCCGGGTGGGGCTCACCACAGTGAACACATTTGGGCTTTGCTTCTGCTGGCTTATTGCAGTCTCTAGTTAGGTGCTTACCTGTACACTTCACACACCGGGGTTCTTTGGAACAGTATTTCTGTGTGTGGCCATATGCTTGACACCTTTTGCACTGAGGGATTAGTTTTGAAGTTCTTAGTGGTTGTATGTCTACTTTACAACCTAGTATGGATTTAATTCCGTATATCTTCTTAATGTCCTCATCTTTTTGGAATGACAGCATAAACATACTGAGAGGCTCTTTGCTCTTCCAGCTCAGTTTGTTAACCGCCTCCTCTATCTTATATCCTTTAGCAGTCAAGTCCTCAACTATTCTGTTTGGCAGGCAGGAAAAATGCAGGTTTTTTGCCATTACCCTGATTGGCCTGTCTTGTTTATTTTCATACGAGTACCAAAGGCAGTTATTTTGCAACAATAACTTGGTAATAGCTCTGTATGAATCATCGTTATAGGCGTTAATTTTTACTTTTTCTCCATTCATCATTTTCATTATAAACGTGTCTTTCGTGATATTAGTCGAAAGAAGATCGTAGAACTGTTGATAGTTCTTAATATTTTCCACTACTATAGGCGGCGGTGTAGGTTGTTTCTTAGGTTTTACATTCTGTTTAGGCCTTTCGCTGGATTCGGCTCCTTGTTGAGGTGGAGAGGACAGTGGTGATGAGTTCAATTTCCTTTTTTTTCTGCTTTTCTGTCGTACCCACTCCGTTTCCTTTGCTAGTTCCTCTTCGTCTGTCTCATACTCGATTGGCATTGGCTTCTCGGTAGTGACATTTTTATTTTCCAGATCAGCAGTTTTTTGCTCCTGGACTTTTTTCAGCTGGTGCTGAAGTTCTTCTAATTGACTTTTAAGGTCATTTACCAAACTTTGCAGTTTTTCTCTTTCTAATTTTTCTTCTGTATAATATTTATACAAAAGATGTTCCGCTTCGGTTTTTATTTTGATTGACGATGAGCAAGCCATAATTATTATGAAAAAATTACAACTTCACCTTAACACTTTGTTTACACAAATAGTTGCGAAATACATTCGGTAACTGGGTCATCGCGGCGACCTCGCACGGCTAGAGGTAACGACCGGTATGCTGCTGCGTCAGCGCTATACCCGAACACTAACTAGCGCAAGAGCGTGTGCGACGCGACTGTTCTTAGCGGAAGTCGATCGATTATGAAGCATCTGACGTTGATTTATGTGCGCGGAATCCAAACTGAGATGTAGACAATAGCTGATTTGTTTCCAAGAAACTTAACCAGTCTGATGTTCATTAGGCGCTCTAATATTTTAGATAGTGTTGGAAGGATAGAAATAGGCCTATAATTGTTGACACAGCATCTGTCCCCACTTTTGAAAATGGGAACTATTCGAGATTTTTTAAAAGCAGAAGGGAATACTCCCGTAGTAAAAGACAAATTACATATAAAAGTTAGAGGAGGAACAATGACGTCAGAGAATTGTTTTAAGAAGCTTCCTGAGATTTTATCTACCCCGACTGCAGAATCATTCTTGAGGTTAGATATTAATGATTTTATTTCGAATTCGTCTGTAGCTAATAGTACTATTGATTTAACGAAGCCATTCGTTGATTGAGATGAATTAGTGGTGTATGGTGTATTAGTTTTATTAGTTACAATTTTTTCTGCCAATGATTTACCTACACCCGCAAAAAACGAGTTTATATCATTAACTGAAACTAACGGGTTGATGGGGCATATTAATTGTGTTGGTTTGTCCTTTTTCTTTGAGGTGTATGTAATGTTTTTTATGGTTTCCCACAACTTCTTGCTATTATTTCCGGCCTTCGTAATCATATCTTTTTCATAGTCAATCTTAGCTTTCTTTAAAATATTATTACAAAAATTCCTGTATCTTCGATATGTGCATTGGATAATTTCATTTCCAAGATTTTTCTTCGATTTTATATAAAGTTTGTCGCGGTTTCTCATACATTTTAAAAGTCCCTTCGTTATCCAAGGCTTAAGAATTCTTTTGCGTCCGGTGCTTACAATGTTGTGCGTATTTTTATTTAAGGCTTTAGATTTGTAAAGCAAAGTTACTCTTCTTTGGCCTCGCTTGCCCCGTTACGTGGGTTAGGCTTTCCCAATCATGCGACGCCATTTATTTCGGTCTTGTGCGTCATCTTCCGTAAGTCCCATCTCCCTCATGTCCTTTTGGACCTTTGTCATTCATAATAATATGTATCTTATCCCACGCTTCAAGTAATTCAAGTACTATAATAAATAATTCTGTATCATATATATCTAACGAATCAATCTGCCTAGCCTTTTCCCACCTGTGCTGGGGTTGGCTTCTAGTCTAACCGGATGCAGCTGAATACCAGTATTTTACATGGAACGACTGCCTATCTGACCTCCACAACCCAGTTACTGGGTAACATGATACCCCTTGGTAAGACTGGTTGTCAGACTTTCGGGCTTCTGACGATCGAATGACAGCCGGGACCAACGGCTTAACGTGCTTTTCGAGACACGGAGGAGTCTCGGTATATAAAGATGGTCACCCATCCAAGGACCAACCCCGGCAAGCGTAGCTTGACCTGATGGATCGACCCGTGCGGCTGTTATTACTTAGCCACGATCATATTTAACGAATAAACCAGAATAAATTATGACAAGTAATACAACGATGTTATAAACACACGTAGGTATCAAATGTTCCACAAAAACACAATAACAAGAAGATGACTCAATCTCCAACAGCCTATTTATACTAACACCACTATCTCCAAAGATTCGGCAGTCTAACAACTTAATAAATCTGTCACGTTCATAGGCTGTGTATTAAAACTCTTCTTCATTAATAACCTTCACAGAACTCGGAAAGTGCCGAACTTGACTTTCGGCAATATTTGGCGTTTGGCAAACATCCGATTTATGATAATTGCAGCCAATAAAACTAGGAAAACGGATTAGTTTGGGATTAAAATGCGTGACTAGGTCTAAGAGAGTTGGTCGGATATATTTATGGTGCTGGATTTTGTGTGAATTTACAGCATCCGTGTAATTAATGTACGTATGAGTATTTGCATAGCTACATATGACTGGTGATTGAAAAACAATGCCAAAAATCCGCTTTGAAGCGTTGCCAGACGGATTCCTCAACCACAGAGGAACTGGCTGTCTTACCTCTAACTGCTGAAACACAACAATGCTGTTAACATTATTGTGTGTGTGAGCCAGGCGGACTTAGGACAAGCCCTACTACCAAACAAACTGAGCATAAAAATTTGCTCCCACTGAGAATAGAGCCCAGGACCTCTGGGTCTGAGACAGATGGTTTACCCACTAGGCCACAAAGGCAGGTACATACACTTTTCGATTCAGTGTCGATAAATGTGGTCACTCTCTTAAAGTTTATTGACTTACACATAACATTCAAGTTCAATCAAGGATAAACATGTTCCAGTTTGCCCATATCATCCAGTTGTCACAAGCACTTGATAAGGGTCCATATCGCGATAGTTTCAACCTATTTCTATTGAGCCAGCGACGGGGTACTGGTGACAAAAACATGGATTTATTGTTTTTTGTAGATTTGTTTCGTGTAAGCTGTCAAGTTTGTTAGAGTTAACAGAAAGTGACATAAAAAAGAACATTGTGGCTTTGGTATAATTTAGTTTTAAAAGAACATCAAAAAGTTACTTCATTGAAGAATCGCACACTGATCAGTCTGGCCTACTGTTTTAGCTTTGCCGGATTGGCTGACCTGTTAATCAAATAGCACCAGAGAAAGAGAAAAACACTTGTTTTACGGAAAGTGTAAAATAAATAATTATTATGATAATGTCAGAGATAATGCGATTCCATCGTTGACAAAAAACTGTCAAAAATTTTTAATAAGGCTCTTACATATGGGAAATTTTCCCCTTATTTTGTTTTGGAGTAGTCATACATTGTGACCATCTTATTACAGAATGAGAAACCTTAATATCTTTAGTTCAAGCTAAAACAATCAAGCCAGTTATTGTATTTTGAACTTTGTTCCGAGCAAGGTAAAATTCTTAATACAATATTAACCATTTGAACTCGGTTTTAACGCCAGTTTTTTTTTATTGGAACTTTAGCTTTGTCGGATTAAAGTTCGAAATTAAAAAACGGCTCAATGTTATAAGCCTGGGTCTATAGATAAGCCTTGTTTTAGGTCGTGAAAGTTTAAAATTGTGTTTTAAACATGAATACCGGTGTTAGGTAATCTCTTGCATATTGTTTTGTTGTATGTTGACTTGAAAGAGCATGGCAGTTGAGAGTATGTCATGCTCACTTAAATGTCTCGCTGATGGTGGCGAGTGTGTTGGATCATTCGGTTCCCTACAAAATGGTTGAGCTGGATGGTGCTGATCCACGCGTCATGTTCGTGAACGGGCGCCGTCGGTTGAGACTGGTCATCTCTTATCTGCCATTGCTTATTTTTAATCGTTTTCGATTATTATTTTATTTTACATTGTTCTCACATATAGAAGCAACAAAAGTAATGTACCCAGGATTTTGTAATTTCTATATTTAAAAGAGTGTTCTTGGAGTTTCTTGCCCGTTCTTCTCCATAGAGATCTACGTTTTGGAATGGGCAACTAGCTTCAACTTTCTGACTAACTGACCGACGCTTTGACAGTTCAAAAGTGCCTGTAAATGGTTTAATTGAAATAAATGCTTTGAGTTTGAGTTTGAGTTTATCATAAATCGTTTTATGTTTATCTTTTGTTACAGAGTCCCAACACCCCGCGGGTCAGTCTCAAGCACAGGCAGCACCAGCACCGGGTCCCGGCTGGCCAGGTTACTGACACAAGGAGTGCGAGGGACCCCTGAGGATATGGCCATCGATACTCCGAGGAGACTCAGTTGGGAACGGTAAGTAGGTTGTAAATATGAATTCAGACAGTGTGGAGCATGTGCTTCGAATGATCAGCCACGTATGTGAAGGATGCCTCAGGCTGAGGCATCTGACGTATATAAAAACGCATAAATACCTGAAACTTACTTAAAATTCAAAAATGGCTTTCTTGTGAAATTACTATTGTAACTTTGAGAAATGATCTATTTTTGATTTCATCATAGTATGTTTTCAAAAATACTATGTTCGTAACACCATCAAATTTCAGTCTAAACTTCAAGAGAAAATCTATATACTCGGGACTGTACAGACGCCAGCAGGTCAACCTACCCGAAACTGTCAAATTTTCCCAATCAACTTTGCACTTCATGCTTTAAGGATAAAGTTGAAAATCTATTGAAGAAATTTGACAGATTGTAGTAGGTTGATTGATGTGCTGGCGTCTGTACCATAATGTAATTCTGAAAGTTTTGAACTACGATATGGATTTTTTAATGTTAAAACCAGGATGTTGAATCAAAGAGTAGTTAGGAGTTTCAGGCAAATTTTATACAACATGTATTATTTACAATTACTTCCCGTTGTCCTCGTTGTCCATATAATACAATAAATTAACGGGGACAGCGTACATGGCCAACGGGGACAACTGGAAGTAATTTTCCCCGTTAACGGGGACATTTCTACGGGGACAACGCTAATACACCAAAAAACTCTGTCCAATCCGTGATGGTGTTGTTAGGTATCGTACTGAGAGTCTATGTATGTGGTAAATAAGGAAAAAAAAATCGTCACATTTTTTTCAATGGGGAATTTTACCGGGTGATTACATGGGGCGCGGGCGGCCATCATTTAGCGGGTCAAACAACAACAAGTCATAATTTATGACCTCTGTTGAAAATTTGCTCATTTTTAATGGATTTAGGGTAATATTAGAACAAAAAAAAAAAAAAAACATTAACTTTTTTTTTTAATATGTGCCCCTTTCGGATCGGACAGGTTTTTTTTAACATACTCGTATTATATACCTACATAGGGTCAACAGTACCTATGTGCCCTTTTCGGATCGGACAGGTTTTTAAACATATTCGTATTGTATACATATGTCTAAACAGGAACTGTGGTAAAATATACTTCATTTCTACAATCGTTTGTATTGTATCCAGGTAAACCCCGTGCGTTTCTTCATAGAATAAAGAACTGAATAAAATTCTAAATGGGTTCCCATTCGATTCTTATTTCAAATCTGTATCGTTGATTTGAAATAAGAAAAAAATGGGAAATTCAAATAAGATTGGGTGGCACCTTTTCTACCCTTTACAATATTATTGGTCTGACCTTTCTCTATCTGGTCCGGGCAGATAATGCTATTTATAAATAGATAAGGTTTTATTGGTGGAATTTGGGGAATGTTTCCTATCGCTGTCGTTAATATGGTTCTTTGACTCCAAGGTATGTCGGAATAGGCAAGACATACAATTATAGTTTGAAATAGTAAGTCATCAGTATATACATATAAAGCTATCAATTTATTTTATTCGTTAAGAAGTGCACTTAAGTTGACTTACATACCATTCTAAGGTGCATTGTTCATCAAAGTGCATTGTTCATAAAAGAGTAACCATGGAGTTTCTTGCCGGCTCTTCTCCATAGGAAACGACCCATTGGAACCGTGCACCTAGCTTCTGACGTTTCATAAGTGCCCTTGTAGGTTTATGTGAAATAAAATATTTTGAATTTGAATTTGAAAGAATTTTGCCAAAAAACTTTATCATTTGGATTGAAAATCAATCTGCCTAGCCTTTTTTCAACTCGGATGCATCTAAATACCAGTATTTTACATATTGCTACACAATCCAGTTACTGGGTAATACGCCTTGGTAAAGTTATCAGTATTATTTATGTATGTATTATTATTAACACTATATTATTAAAAAAATATTAATATTGTCAATTTTTATATATAATTTCATTAAAACTAACATGGAACAGTGGACTCCCTTGCATACTTTCCCTCACAGAACACCAGACATACACGCATAATTTTACTCTATTCATCCGCAAACACATCACATTCAGGGTTGGCAGTCAGAAGGGTGTTGAGCATCTTCAAAGTACTACACACTGGGGATTCAGCTCTGGCGACAGTTTTAGATGACGGTTGTGCAAACACAGATTGTGCGGCTCGGACGGTGTCCGATGTATTTATCGGGCACAATAGTCGGCAGAAAAGGCCATGGAGCTATAGGGGCAGTCTATACATCCCCGTAAAGTTTTAGCTACCGAGAGCCGATCAAGGCTTCTCCTCACGTCCAACGAGTTAAAGCCCAACATCCCTAAAAGATAACGACGATTTAACAATTTCAACTTTTAACAATTTTTTGGAGGTACATATAGGGAAAGAAATTGTATAACCTTTGGAAAAGGAATCTTAGGAAGGTTTTCTGGACCTTTTCAAGCATCAGTGTTTGGGTCGCGGATGTTTAAAACTCTTTATTTATTTTATTCCTGAAGAAGTGCTCTAAAGATGTGTCCAAAAATTGAGCAGCAAAAGCGCGCATCTGCCGCGCGAACATTCGTCCGTTTATATCTAGCTAGAGCGCGGCAGAAATGTGCAAACGCCGCGTGCTGTTGCCGCACTCTTGCCGCTCAATGTTTCGACACACCTTAACATTAACTTACACCATCGTTAGGTCAAGTCACTAGAGTGCTAAGATACTGGAGCATTAACACATTTAATATTGATTAAGTTTGCCACGCTCAAAAAGCTCACGGCTAAAGTCCCATTGTGCGACATCTCACACAGCAAACTATTATAAAAACGCGCGTATGCGCGGAATTTCAGCGGCCTAAAAAGAAAAAAAATTTTGGAGACAAATTCTATGTTAAAACAGACCTCGCAGTCCCTGCTCATTCTTCACTGTAGACATATCCAATCTGTCTTATCAGATAAGGCTTGGTCTAGACAATACGTATGTATTATGTTAACTAGAACACCCGGCAAAGTCAGGTAACTTGATTACACTTACAATATTTATGCTCCTCCGTAAAAGCTACTCCAGTAATATACAGTGACAGTAACAAAATGCTTGTAATCGTAAACTTGGAAAGATGTTATTTTGCAAAGTAAGAAGAATCGCGATTCATTTGTTTGCTCGGCTCATTTACTTGCACGGATTAGTAGTTTGTCGTAAAGTTGTTATTCGGAAAAACTTAATTTTACGTACCTACCTGTACTCAAGTTACGTACCTGTGTTCAAGGTTACCTGGCCTATCGATACGATCTGTAAGAAATGTAGCTAATAAAAGAAGAAAAAGAAAGAAAATACGTTTATTTGCGGTAAACATGACGCAAAAAAAAGAACACAAAATAAAAAATAAACAAGTTTAGGGAAAATAGGGATCTATTTTCCCTAAACTTGTTTATTTTTTATTTCAGCACTTTTCGAACGTCAAAACTACATAAGACAGTCCCCCAAATTCACCACTTCCTAGTGATTTAGCTGGGAAGAAGAAGTGGCGCAACAAAGTCCCCAGAAGCACAGCTGTCTGTTCAGTTAGATATTCTTCATCATCATTATTATTATTTTTTTTAAATAGTATGACAGAGATTGGTAGCGGCTCAAACGATAAAAAATTAAAAAGAGGAAACCAATGGTAATTTTATCGGAATCGTGCAAATATAAATAGTCTGAACTCTTGTTTAATGCAATAGAAAATAAAGAAGCCAAGCATTTGATTCCCGGCAACTACACACATCAACACGGTCTAGGGATATTTTTAAAAAAGCGAATTACTATCAATGTGTTAATTATTTATGTGACATGTATATATTTAAAAGATACGTTATTTAATATTCTACCATTTTTTAATAATGGTTAAGGTACTTCGATTAAAATTTCAGGATTTTATGGAGAAAAAATGAAGCATAGACGGAAACCGTATATGAATTAACTTTTAATTTATGAGTAAAAACTGAAAAAAAATAGAAAAATCATTTAATTTGTGTTTATAAACTTGAAGTTAGTAGTCTGAGAAAGCGCCCATGATGTTCATAACACATCGGCAACGATTCGGCATGCTCAGAACAAGGTTGTCAATGTCTTGCTGCGGAATATTGTCCCATGTCCTTCTGAGGTGCGCAAAAAGTTGATTTTCTGTAGCCAGATTTTCAGGAACTTCCTTCAGAGCTCTTCTTTGCAGCATATCCCACGCATGCTCAATGGGATTTAGATCTGGCGATTGAGCAGGCCAGTCTAAGGCCCTAACATTGTGTGTATGTAACCAAGCTGCTACCGTTCTCGCCGTGTGTGCCCGGGCATTGTCGTACATGAGCAGGAAATCTTGCCCCATTTGTGTTCTGTGGGGCAAGATTACGGGCCCCAGCACCTGTTGGACGTATCGTTCTGCCGTCATATTGCCCCGCACCCAAACGAGATCCGTCCGTCCTCCAAGACGAATTCCTGCCCAAACCATAATTGTTCCTCCTTGGTATGGGTGAACTTCCTGAGGGTTCTGAAGACGGCTCCATCGTCCAGGAACTCGCCAAACACGCGTCCTTCGTGAATCTGGATGGAAGCCGAACCTGGATTCATCCGTGAACAGCACATTGGACCATTGCTCACGGCCCCAGTCCACGTGGTTCCGAACCCATTCTAATCGTCGTCCACGATTGCCTCTCCGTAAAGGTGGGACCCGGAGTGGTCTACGAGAGCGTAGATTGCTTTCATGCAGTCGCCTTCTTACAGTTTGGTCACTCACAAGCACTTGGTGTTCCACTCGCAGCCTTTGGACCAATTGAGTCGCCGTTGCATTTGGTTGAGCTCGCGCGGTAATTTGCAAAAATCGATCTTGTCTGGGGGTAGTGATGCGACTTGGCCCCGGTGCCTCTCCGCTACTTTACCTGTGGCACGATAGCGTGTCCACAATCTTGAAATTACATTTTGGTGGGTCCCTATGGCCTCAGCAACATTACGCTGAACAGACCCAGCTTCCAGCATTCCCACAGCTCGTAACATCTCCGCCCTCGTCAAATGTTGGCGTTGCATGGCTACAATACCTCAATTTTAACTTTATCTTTCGTTTAAAAATGAAAAAAAAACTGTAACTAAACGTAATTCGTATTGTTTTCTAAATTTCGCACAAATGAAAATTCCCTCTCCTACACATCAAGACATTTTTATGCCACCGAAACAAAAGAATTATCAAAAATTTGAATTTGGAATTAGTCTGAGATAAATTACAAACAAATCGGTGTATGAAAGATTACAATGCGGCCAGTACTTTTCGAGTTATTTAATTGAGTATGAAATATCCCTAGACCGTGTTGATGTGTGTATAACCCTATAATTATAATATAGACTAAATTGGTACTGGCACGATGTAATATGACTCGGTTTTAAATAAACTAAAATCCATAGAGTAAAATATTACTTCTAATAAAATACAACGAGCATAGCCTGACTACAATCTTCTTAACCTTTCACGGCGGACTAAGGGAGGGGGGAGGGGGGGGGCAGGTGCGGTCCATCCCAGGCCTGGTCTTGGGGGGCCCTTAAATCTCGAATAAATGCCCAAACAAGGCCAAAATATGTTCAGTAAGTAGTTGGGGGCCCTCTTAAGTATGTATAATCTGTATGGATAGTCAAAAGAAAACCTAACCTTTTCGAGTCAGTGTGCTTAAAATTTCGAGCTCGCTCTTATATACTACTTCTAAAACTTTTCTGCATACCTGGGCCGGGGCTCCCACTTAGTTTTTCCGCCACTACACGGCAGGCTGAGTCAGTAAGTATAAACCGAGTCAGGTAAGAGCTACGCGCCGCAATCTCTGGGTACTACCATTCTCTTGAAATAATTCCCTGGGCATACATCTACACTAATTTAAAGGGAAAAGATTTGTATTTTTGTTTTTAATGAATAAACTCAAAAACTACTGGACCGATTTTAAAAATTCTTTCACCATTTGTATGCTATATTATTGCTGAATAACATAGGCTATAATTTACAAAGATATCATGTGGGCGACGCCGCTGGTGGAAACTAGTATGAAATAAATGCGTGTTTTTATAATACTTATATATTAAATTCTAAAAATGTTCGCAAATAAGTAAAATCCTTGTTATTACTAATTGAGAAATAGAAAGACAGAAAGAAAGAAAATAAATTTATTTGACTCAGATCAAGGCACACAATATTCACACAAAAAACAAATAAAACATAGAAAGCTTAAAACAGTATTGTGTGCCTCACGGCTGCGCCAAATAGGCCCAGTTCAGCATAAATGCCAGACAACTAGTGTCTGACGCTGGTTTTCAACTGGACCTTATGTTACGAGGACGTCTTGCGGATGTAAATCAGTTTTAAATAAATATATTTATCTTTTATAAATTCAAATCCAAAAGTCATTTATTCAAACTAGGCTGAGAATCAGCACTTTTCGGACGACAAAACTACATAAGACAGTCCCCCAAATTCACCACTTCCTAGTGATTTAGCTGGGAAGAAGAAGTGGCGCAACAAAGTCCCCAGAAGCACAGCTGTCTGTTCAGTTAGATATTCTTCATCATCATTATTATTTTTTCTAAAAACGTTATGAGACAAAGTAGACAGTCCCTTTATAAGGCACTGGGTACGGAGGCACGTGCCAACGTGTGTTGGGCCACGTCAGTTGTTTTGTTTGTAAAAGTTTACTAACATAGTTTTTAAGTCATTTTTACTAACACTATATGAATTGTGTGTACTTTTATGTGTAATCCGAAATAAAGAATAAATATATTATTCATTTATTCTTCTTTAGCAAGTAATGTTGAAATATTAAAGATATTATCTCAAAATACAGAACATATTCTATGCATTTGTTGATTAAGAGTCTGAAAATTCCTTCGGGATCTGAATCGGAAACAGAGGAAAACTATCAAAACGCTTGGCATATGTAATAAAAAGTATTTGAATACCAAATAATTCCCGAAGATATGGTAGATATTCAGACAATGGTACCTATACGCAAATATGACAGCCATTAAACATTTTTATCGTCAATTCGAAGATTTCCCAGAACGAAAGAGATTAGATTTATTAAAACCAATAGTGGATAAATATTTCATATAAATATAATATCCTGAAAATTTCTTGCAAATATGGAAACACGCTAAATATAAGCGCAATGTGTAACGAACCAGTTTTCGTATATATTTATGACTCCGCCTCTAAAAGAGTAATTTTGTGCATCATTAGTGTTGGCTTGAGTGTCCATTCCGTATTCGACACTTTTGCAAAGTGTCATAATTATTTATGACACTTTAATTATGATTATTTTTAGAAACTGGGAGCGTAACAAATGAACTACAAATATTATCAAGTTGCAAAGTGCACTTTTATGACGAAAAGATGGCCAAGGTGATGAAAACTAAAGGAGAATAAAATTACGTCATAAATATTTATTTTTATTATTTTTAGAACCAATAGGCGTTATAAAGTATTTAGATATTTTGTAGTTATCTATACGAATGGAACATTTATATGTTTAAGCTTTATAATATGACTAGCTTCTGTCCGACTTTGTTCGCGTGAAATTTCTGCCCCCGACCCGCCGCGTTGTATCGCATCGCCCGCCATATTGTTTTCATATTATTTGAATGCTTTACACGGTGCACTTGAGTAGAGCTCCCAGCCTTCGAAAATCATCGTCATAATTCAGCCAATTTTCAAAACCATCATCTTAAACCTTCCTCATGAATCACTCCGTTTATTGGTGAAAACCATAGGAAAATCCGTTCGGTAGTTTTTGACATTTTATCGAAAGAAAGAGAAAAAAGAAAGAAAGAAAATACGTTTATTTGCGGTAGACATGACGCAAAAAAAGAACACAAAATTAAAAAAGGAACAAGTTTAGGGAAAATATGCGTCACATCCACGCAAAACGGCCATCGCTCAGCATAATGCTGCGACCCTATGCGAGACAGAGCGCCAGCGCTGGTTTTCAGCGACAGCCGGCGTTGACGTTACGTTCAGACAGACAGACAGACGCGACTTTGTTTTAAAATAATATATTTGTAGTCATAGTGATATCCATGCATGATCAATATACATATATGCGCACGTAATAAAACACCTCAGAAAAGTTATAAAAAGGGGAAATTAAAAATACTTAAAATATTTGAAAATAACCATATTCAGTAATCCTAATATAATTTGGTTACCAAAGAGCTGCCATTATGATCCTTCCTTAATAATTATCTCTAAAATTAATATTCCTTTCAGTCGAAAAGTGGTTTTGACAAGTTTTTAATTACCTTAATTTTTACGCTGGAGACTTTTTCTCTTTTACAGGTATTATTTTCAAGTTAGTCTATTTTAAACATGATCTTAGGCAAGTTCTAATCGAGTTATTTTATAATTGTTTTCAGCAGAATTTTTATGTTTATGTTTAACCATATTTTTAGCCAGTTGTAAGATGAAGTTAAAATCAAGAAGGCAATTCAAGCTCAGAGAGTAGTATTGTACCGACATGAATAAATAAAAATCCTGAAAGGTGTGTTTTTTACCCGGCTGTGGCGGAACCGTTATTAACAGGCTTTGTATGTTGTATACATAGTTATGGACGAGGGAGGTGTTCTGATACAGGTATCTCCATACTTAAAAGAAGGCCTCTACAACTTATTTGTTAAAACCTGTTGATTATGAAATAAACTTTATTTATTATTATTTACCCAAAAGAAAGGTTATGTTTATTTGGTTTGAATGAATAGACGCAATTTTCACGGTTCCCGTAGGATATACCACGTGAGTGCAGCCGCTTTTGCTCTGTATAAAGTTTTATGCAAACCACGACAATTGTGATGCGTATTATTCATTAATAATGTAAAGTAATGGGTATTAATTGATGCAAATTGACTACCAACTATTGTCCGTATATAAAAATCACAACTGTCATTCTTTGATAGTATCTGTTTAGTATTGTTTTATTTATACTTTCATAAAGTTGATGTTTGTTTAAGTGGAAATAACATCAATTGGAATCAAGTATTTAAATAGACCTGTAAATAAATAAATAAATTACATAAGTGTAGTTTATTTATTTATTTAGAGGTATAAAATAATGTATTAGGTATGTTGAAACTGTTGGTACTCCCCGTCACTTGTCCATAAGGGTTCATTAAAAAACCAGCGTCAGACAGCATTTGTCGGGCATTAATGCTGAAATGAACCTTTTTGGAGCAGCCGTGAGACACACACTATTATTGCTTTATGATTATTTTCACTTTTTATTTTGGTATTATGTGTTTCACGAACTGCGTCCAAATAAATATTATTCTATTCTATTATTCTTCTTATTTTATTCTATTTTAGTTCTATGAAATGGCTGTAACATGGCAAATTGAAGTAGGAATTTACCTGACTGTAGGTACTCTCCGTCCTTTACCTTTTCAAGAATGTTGTAACCAGATGGTTTAACATTGTGAAAATAATAAAATAGCATCTCATCTTTATTCCAAAGTAAAGTTAACCAACAAGGTATAAAAAGAGGTTAGCTTGGTACTCACAAAGAATCGTTTGTGCTTTGAATATAATGCTCACGTACCTTCAAGTTCACTTTCTTCAGTATTAAAAGCGGTTAAAGAATTTTTTGCTCAAAGAGTGGGCTTTCTGGTGAGCATAAGAGCTGAACTATGAATAGAAATTAGGGAGGTAAAGGTCTACGTTTTTCACTTCGCGAAATCGTTCATTCTTTGAACGACTCATAATCGTAAGCGTACGTAGTCTGCAAACTTATCTTTTGCTAAACATTTTCTAACCATTCGCAATTTATTTGCATCTTATAAAATTACTAGCTGCTGCCCGCGGCTTCATGTAATTATTTTTCTAAAATAAAAGTAACCTTAGTTACTCCATAAAACATAAGCTATCTGACAGTAAAAGTCCCGTCGAAATCGGTTCAGCCGTTTCGGAGATTAACCGGAACAAACAGACAGGCAGACAAATAGAGAGACAGAGAAAAATTTAAAAAATAGTTTTGATTTGTTATTAGTACCATATATACCATAAATGTAGTATTTAAAACTAGCGTGTATATACATTCAAATGCATTTAGTAAAAAGCATATTATTATGTGTTTTTTTGACATTACAAAAAGATACTTCAATTTTATTTATTTGTATTTAGTATGTATTTATTTAACTGTGGCCGAAAAATTTTGAGCGTTTTGCGGTAAAAGCAGCTATCTAATCTAAGCGACATCTAATTGATTATTATTTAACGACGATCCCTAAACAAGTTAACCTTTTTTGCCAGCAAGTTTACCTTTATAAATATATTATACAGAACTTTAAATAATTACATTCTAGAAGTTATTTCATCTTCTGCCTCAAGTTTAAAACTACTTTCCTTATCACAATACAACTTCACTGCAAGGCAAGCTATACAAACTCGCAGTTAATCTTGTAAATCTTCTCGACATACTAAAACGGAACCAGTGTATACAAGATGACATACAACGGACATAGTATACAAATAATGTGGGTCTACTGGTGGATTGTTTGTATGCTGTGCCTTGCTTCTGTTAGTCTAGCATAGGGTGCAATTGTCGGACGATACCTCATGGTATTTTTTGACGTTAAATTTGGTCGTGGAGCTTTGTCTATGGGTATTATATCTACGTATATACGTATACGTTACACATCTGCCTAACCCTTTCGGAAATTCAGGCGTAATGTTATGTGTCATGTATATAATTCAGGCGTAATGTTATGTGTCACGTATATAATTATCAATAAATGACTGGGTGTCCATTTAATTGAACTACTACTAAAAATAAAAAATTTCGGTCTGACTTAAGGGGCCGTGCACGAAATCAACTGATTTTGATAAATTTCGTTAATTCGTTGTGAGAAAGGGGAAAAGAATTTAAACAAAACTATTTGGAATTGTAAGTACTATTTTTGAAAAGTCGAGTTCTTTGTTTTGCATGTCACAAAATCACATATATTTTTCAAAATTCAAAATATTTTATTTCACATAAACATACATGGGCACTTATGAAACGTCAGAAGCTAGGTGCACGGTTCCAATTGGTTGTTTCCTATGGAGAAGAGCCGGCAAGAAACTCCACGGTTACTCTTTTAAAAATAATTGGCTTTTACAATATTTTCAAATAACAGTGTTATTAGGTATGGGAGGACAGTGTAGGTCTTTCAACAAGTACCAGGTACTTAACTCGCACCAAGTTTTCCGAAAAACGACGCGAGACTGTCATTTGATCACTTTTTTACAAGAAACTCCTTTTGATTTTGAACATTTAAAATTATCATCAACATCATTGTATAGTCTACTTGCCTCTAGCTGAACCAGATTTTTCAACTTCGATACAAAATATAGTAGAAAAATAAAGTTGAAAAAATCATTTTTTTTTTAACTCTGTCTTTAATGTATTTTTTCGCTAGCAAACCTTATAAAGAAATTTAAAAATCACACGTTCAACTATCCTTGAAATAAAATTAAAATTTTGTTTTATGATTATACAATATCTTCATTAAGTAAATCAAATAGAGCGCAAAAGTGATGCAACTATTAATAGGTGCTGTGACTGACACGAATGGTTTAGCACCTCGAAAACTGTACTTTTATACTTACACAGACTTAATGTTTCAATGATTTCAAGCTTTCTTACAATTAGATAAATTATTTACGAAAAAGGGTTTTTTTCGTGCACGGAGCCTTAATACGCAATGATGTAGTATTCGCATCATAGTTTCTATCGATTTTTTGAATGTTTAAAAATAGTCAGAAAGTGAACCACCAAGTTAACGAGTTTTCTCAATTGGAAATGCTTTGAAATTCGAGCATTATTTTGACAACGTTCTTCGAGATAAATTGAAAATGCTGTACTGGTTCAAATACATGCGAGTAGGCGGCCGTCAACCTTACTATGAAAATCCATATAATCTGTCGTGTTTAGCGGCCGAATAAATCACAATGAAAACTCATATATGTCGTGTAATTTAAAAATGGAACGAACTTTTTACTTCGAAACATGGCAACCAAGGAGGTAACTTATCAAAGATGTTATTTAAAGTTCTATTGGGCTTGCAAATATAGCTGTTTAAAGTAAAGAAGAAACAAATGAACATATTGGTGCGTGAAACACTTTCGTTGTTCGTATTGGATTCTGGAATTTATAATGTATTTATTTAGTTTGAATGTCCGCGCATTATTTAAGAAAAATACTATACAAGCCTGGACGCAACCAGGCATTCGCCTCGGCCCACATTTTCACGATCGTCCTTCAATGCCCCTATTGCAGGCCGCGTGTTATATCGGCGTGTTAAATTATCTCTTTTTCGAAGACAAACATTAATGCCCCCTTACGTAATGGATCATTAACGCAAATAATTTCATAAACTTCATCAAAGAACCATTAAAATCGAGTCTAATGTTGCTTTCCGCAACAAGTTAAAACAAGTAAATGGAAGATTAGTATTTAATGACAGCTTTAAAAGTTAAAGTTCGTTCCTGCAACTGGCTGTAAGTCATTTTAATAGTAAATTTGTGACTTGCAATAATTTATTATTTCTCTCCTAATATTGCGTACTTATATACAAACAAAAATAAATGGTTAATTTTGATCTTGAAAAGTCCCACTGAACTAAATTAAATTAATGTGGGTTCGTGCAGAGACTTACGCGTAAAAGTTCTGAAAATATAAATAGATTGAATTTATAGTATTTACTTTTAGTGGTGGTCAAACAAAGTGGTGGGGGGTAGCTCTAAAGTCGAATACCTTTAGAGCTGGGCCCCCACACACTACACACACACTCTCACTTTGTAATTATTTACATTGAAAACTACCCTCGTAGTTATATTGCAATTAAGGTTTCTACTCTGCACCTACCGTACTTTAACGCTTCGTTAATTTGCTAAGGAGAAAGTTTAAACAAATGTAATGCGACTTTTTAGTTAAGAATTTAATAAAAAAACGATCAATGACTTTTAGGGTTTTAGTTTCGGCAAATGATTTCATATAATCTAGAAAGGAAATTCCAGACTACCTCGTTGGCTACTGTTGATCTCATGATCAACAGTAGCGTTTGAGCCTTGCGCCAGGGAATTTCCAGGTGTTATTGACAATTTCCATCAGGTATTTCTCAGTAGCCTCGTTGATCTAGTGGTTGCAAGTGCTACTACTGAGCATGAGGTCCCGGGTTCGATTGCCGGGACCTCACGCCCAGTGTTATTGTCACGCAAAGTGTTATTAGGTTTTCCATCTGGAATTTCTCAGTAGCAGCTCGGAGTATGGATTTCTGCCCGATTGATGGCCATAGGCTCGGCTCGTGGGTGTACTATAGGTACGACACGCCTCCAGAACATCTGGAAAACCGTGGTATAAACTATAAAACCAAAGCCTGATTGGTCAGAGCACTAGTTGTCCCGATTTTCCTCTATGGAGTTGAGCCGTGGACAAACCGAGCAAGAGAAAGACAGAGGTTATACGCATTTATAATGTGGTGGCTCCGAATTCCATGGACAGCCAAACGCACAATTTTGTCTATGAGTTTTTCCATTAAGAATTTCTTAGTAACAGCCCGGAGTTTGGAAGTTGGCGGTGTGATACCCCCGTGCCTCGGAAAGCACGTTAAGCCGTTGGTCCTACGCCTAATCTCTCCCCGGATCGACTATGAGAGTGAGGGAAGAGAGAGTGCACCTGTGTCTGCGCATACACTTGTGCACTATAATATCTCCCGCGTCGAAGGTTAGTCTCCGTTGAGATTGGCCGCCGTGGCCGAAATACGGTCTGGAGGACTATATTTTGACCTATTTCAGCCACATAATGCGAAGAGCAGATAGCAGTATTGAAAAGATAGTCATTGTTGGTAATACCGACGGAAAGAGAGCACGAGGCCGGTCGCCAACACGATGGTCCGACCAAGTAAAAAAAGCTATGTCCTCAAGCAAATTTCAGCAGGTGGTGATGGCAACTTTGCACCGGAGTCGATCCTCAGTAATGAGGGACCGATTGAAGAAGACATACACCTCTGCCTTACGAGCATTACAGGCGTGATGTTATGATGATGTTAGGTTATGCAATTCCAGACTAAAATATTTGAAGGGCTTCTCACACAAAGATTACACCCTCAACTAATCAAGAGAGCTGTTGGGTTGACTTGACAAAGTAGGTATGTGACAACTCCTGACAAGTTAAACATTTTGACTGGCTGCGACACTTCGGAGTAACTTTATTAACTCTCAAAACAACAACTGGGACCGAAAAGTTTATTTTGTGTGATTCAGAATGGGCCGGAACGAATCTCCTTGTACCTTGTTTATTAAGTCTATTGTTAATAACATTATGCCTATATTCTCCGAAATGAAAGGCGACATATAAACAACACACACAATTACAAACAACAATACAATACAACAATACAACGCAATTGTTCAATTGTTATTGTAATTTACACAATTGTTTACAACTGTGTAATATGAAAATTATTTCTTTCTTTCTTTTATATACTATACATCCAAATTTTATTAGTTATGCTTAAGTCCTCCACCAGTCGTACAATTCACCAACCCGCACTGTGCCCGCGTGGTGGACAACGGCCCAGTCCCAACTATGAGAAGGAGGCCTCTGTCCCACTTTTTATCTTTTAGGGACCTTTTAAGCTGATTATGCATATACGATGTATAAACCATAAATTAGGAGCCCCACTGCCGTCCCGGCTGTAAAAGAGTGTTTCATAAAAAAATACTCAATAATAATTTGAGCGACTCCGATAGTTCAACTCAAAGTAAGGATTGCCTTTGTCTACGACACTTGTGTATGTTCAATTTTTTTTTTTAATCCAACGGCACCACCATTTTCCCAAACAAAAAAAAACTCAGTTCGAAATCTTTTTTTTGTTCTTTTTTTTTTGTTTGGGTAAATAAACAGCTATAAATTAAAATCTTATACTAAGTTATAAATATATAAGAGTTACAAATGACTAATAAGTTATAGCCTACCAAATTTTTCACATCAAATTAAAAGTTGCTTCTAATAGTGCGCTATTCTAAATCTTATCAGTAACCTATCGAAATAGCCACTTTAAGTGTAAATAAGGCCAGGTTATAATAAATCATTGTCACGACACAAGTTACATTCACACTTCCTTCAGTCCCTCTGGTCGCATTCAGTCGCTACGATTAATGCTGGCTATTTATTTATCGCTACGCGCTACGAAGCTACGTGGTTACGACGCTACGACGTGCTACGCGTTGCTACGTTAACAATAGTGCTACGGCGTAGCTTACAGCAATTTGAAGTACGTGACTCAGTTTTTGTGACGTGTTTGAAAACGGTTTTATTTTATAGCGAGAAAAGCGTGTTTAGTTTTAATAAAGTTGTGCAATTTGATTTTTTCTCAATTATTTATTACTTTTCCCTTCTGTAGATTCTCTATTGATGGTAATAAGATGCCTGTAGGTATTAAAAATATTTGTAGTCTTACTTTTCTACCATTATATACTTAAATAAATAAAAAACAGCTTGCTAGGTTTAAATAAAAAAAAAACCCATGTCCTAATTTATTCAGTCAGGAACAGAAACCAGAGAATTTAGCTGTTAGCTTGAACTGAAACTATCACTTACAAACGTATCAAGATATTGGAATGAAGCCAAGTTCATACTCCACCTGGTTTCCCCTTCGCTGTGAAATAACAGTCACATCCAGAAATGGATTACCCGTCCCATTTGTCCAAATGTGGCAAGATAAGGCTAATAACCCATCGGATATGTTAAGCCTTTTGTTTTCCTTGAAATGTTTACGTAATTGTGGGAACCATGACGTAAATACATGAATACGTACAGTCAGCCGCACGTTTCATGGGCACATTGGAAGTGCTTTGATAAAAAAAAAACTGTTTATTACAGACTATCTAAATGTCCATATTTTGTTGGTACTTATTACATTATCTTAAAACTATATCAGTAATGAGGAGATCATTCCATGTACTTAACATAAAAATAAATTAAAATATAAAAAATCTTCTATGAGAAGATTCGAGCCTTCTGAAGAGAATATAATGAGCCTTCCCACAGCTGCCGATACTGATCTGTCTGCAATCATCTTTAGGATTCCGTTGCCGTATAAATCTCAAATTCGGCAAATTTGCGCATTATACATAGCGTAAAAATCATCCACCCTCGCGTCGGCAAACATGCCCGAAGAGCTGCAAAATCGAGGTACTCGCACCAGAATCCTAAAGGCGTTAGTATACTGTATCTCTATGTATTTATTTCTATGTATAAGTCTCTATCTATATGTATCTATGTATATGTTTCTATGTGTATGTCGTATGTGTGTGTTTTATGTCTTTATGGCAACTGTTTTCGTAGTTTAAATGTTACCACTGACGTGCGGTTATACAGTCTAGCGCCTTTTACCGGTAGGGTAAGCAGAATTAAAAGTAACTAGCGAAATGTAGGCGTACTGTGTAGGTCTGGCGTAGGTCCCAGCTATCATTCGTGGATCTTTGACAGTCGTTACGGGTCGTTAGAAGCTCGAAAGTCTGACAACCAGTCTTACCAAGGGGTATCGTATTACCCAATAACTGGGTTGTGGAGCCCGAAGAATTGCCAAACTTAAGTGGCAATGGGCAGGGCACATTGCTCGCAGAACAGATGGCCGATGGGGCCGAAAGGTTCTGGAGTGTCGACCGCGTACCAAAAGACGTAGCGTTGGAAGGCCTCCCACAAGATGGACCGATGATCTTGCAAAGGCCGCAGGAATCTGCTGGATGCGGGAGGCACAGAATCGGTCGAAGTGGCGGAGGCTTATGTCCAGCAGTGGACGTTTTTCGGCTGAAATGATGATGATGCGTTGTGGAGGACCCCAACATTGTTCGGAAAAGGCTAGGCAGATGATGGGAGGTCGAGAGTACTAAACACCAATTCGGTGAATACAGGCATCAAGTAATATTATAAATAATGTTATGTAAGATATGTTATGCAAAAACCACTCTCAAGCCGTTAGAAGTAGCACATAGGGCCATTTTAAAAGTGGCCACTTTTCGTCTTATTCTTTTTCCAACCGACCAACTATACAATCACTGCAAAATTCTTAATGTTCGGCAACACCGGAAAACCCCATACCGAATTATAGAAAATAAAAAACGTAGTAAACGTCGAAAGGATGGGATATGCACCCTGCCGCGAGTACGCTCAGCTTTTGTAAAGAGATTTTTTCATTTTCTTGGACCGTTCCTATATAATCAAATAAACGAAGAGTGTACATATCTATGGACTACCCGTATTACAAATGCAAAAAGATTGTGCAGTCTTACCTCCAAAATAAGTCATATGACGAAACAGAAAAAATCTTATCATAAACAACATGGACATGCAAACACACACATTAAATTACTTTAAAATTAAAAAATATCTCATTTTCACGTTTAATAAAACGTATCTTAAACGTAACAGTAACATCAGAAGCACAATGTAACCTTTACGTCGTTATACCTTAGGGGACCGGACTGCTTCTCCTTAACACAGGTTTTCATAACCTAGCTAGGACAGCAGTGCTCACCCACACGTTTGTAGATATACTATTTATTTTGTAAAACTGTTTTTTTTTTTGTAACGTGTACTACAATGCATTGTCTTTGAATAAATAAATAAATAAATAATAAATATGACTCGTTAGGTAATGTAACGTATTATCAATGTGACAACGTGACGTCTTTCTGGGTCGTCGGTTTCACGAGACTGGCGTGAAAACGGTATAATTAAAGAAAATGTATATAATGGAATTATTACAAGTGCAATGAACTCGATTTTGTAGTTTTTTGGGTACGTAAATTACATTGTTAATACAAGTTGTTTTGTTTGAATACAATATTTTCTACGGTGCTACGCAAGAGGCATAATACTATGCAAGAGCTTTTATTAATTGCTTAGTTGAAAGAAGCAATATTTTTTTCTATCTTAAGACACAATCCCTAAACAAACAAAGACGCAACACACAACTATGTATAATTTCACAGACTTAAACAAACGTGCAATCTAGTCGCTTCCATTTTAGATCCGATACGTACGTACAGTGACAAATTAATTGAATATTTCGGAATTTTTCATTTATTAATATTATGAAGCCTAATTATTGTTTTAAGTTTTTAACTGACTTCCAAAAAGGAGGAAGTTCTTCTTCGACTTCTATGTTTTTTTTTAATGTTTGTTCATCGATATTTTCGTCAATAATGGAATGATTTAAAAAAAAAAAAAACATTTGGTAGAAGAAGCTTGCGCGGTGGTCCCGTATCTATTTATTAAGTTCACTTAGTCTATGGTTTTTTTTTGTTTTTAATTACGTTGCCCCACACTAGGAATTTCTCCTGTATCGTGGGTGCGTTTACAAACATTTAAAGTCACATACACAAACAGCCAGACCCGGAACAACTACTTGTAGGTCATACAAATATTTGTTCCGTGCGGGAATCGAACCCGCGACACGCAGTGCGCCAACCGTGCCGTCATGCCGGATGATGTTATAATAAGTTCCTGATACCGTTATTTACATAGCAGGTAGTGGTATTCGAATTTTTGTGGGGTAGGTATCACAAATAAAAAAGGAAAAAAAAAAAAGGAAATCCCACTTCCAAAAAAAACAGTACAAAGTGAAAAATAAGTAGTCGGTGACATAAAACAAAAATTCAGAAGTCGGTTGTTTTTTTTTTGTAATAAGTTCAAATGTACTCAAATGTATTTAAATGTATTAATTACAAACTAACTGCTGTCCGGGGCATCGCCTGCGTAGACCCTAATCCTTTTTCTAAAATAGCCTAGCCTAGCCTCCTTATAACATCAGCTATCTGCCAGTGAAAGACCCGTCAACATCGCTCCAGCAGTTTCGGAGATTAGCCGGAACAAACAGACAGACAGACAAAAATGTGAAAAAGTGTTTTTTTGTTATAAGTGTCGTATACGTTCATACGCATTTAGTAAAAAGCTGTCATATTGGCATTACAAACAGACACTTATATTTTATTTATTTGTATGTATTTGTATACATACAAATATGCGAACATAGATGGAAGCAGATTTTTTTTTCGCGAATTCATTGTTTGTCCCATGGTAAAAGTTGTTCATAATGATGAGTACAATGACCCCTTAAGAGGTTTAGGGTGTATAAAAACTAACCTTGTATATATGTCGTGGCTAGATCTTAAAATTGATCATTTCATGTAATGAACATCGACCACTGGTCACATCATGATGTGGCCTGGCCAGATCATTGAATACTCAACGTTTAATGATATGAACAGTTAAACGCACGACTACATCATGATATGGCCAAACATTAGTGATCATATCATAAAATTGTTAGATTATCCACCGGTAGAGGCGTTGATATCGCTTTGTTTTTGCTGTGCATCATGGCGGAGGTATACAACAAATCGAACAAAGTAGGGTGACCACGCAAAAAAAGTCGATGAACTTTTATTGGGTTTCCAAATATGATATTATGTAAAGCGATCAACTTGGAAGTAGCGCTCGCCGGGCGCTGCCGTGGCGTGAAATACAACATAGCACTTAAAATTAGTTTAAAAAAATTACGCCGCTTATGTGGCACCCCGACCAAATGGGTTAGGTTAGAACTGTGACCAACCGCGCACGAAACGAGCGAGCGAAGCGAGCGGTGCCGCGGTAGCGGCCGGCGAGTGCGACTTACAAGTTGGTCGCAGTTACTTGGTTATTTTTACTACACCTTACACCATGGATACCCTACATTTATGATATGGCCAAACGTCGACCGAAATATCATTAAACGTTGACGTTTAAACGATATGGCCAATATTAGCTGGCCATTTCATGAAATGGTCAATTCTAAGATCTGGCCACGACATATATATTGTATAGAGTATAGATAGACAAGGTAATAGCTAGTTTCCACTCTCAGAATGTCAGCGTGTGTATCTTGCAGACAGTACAAGACAACGCTTGCACAAAGCGAACTCGACAGTTTTATTACTCGCATTACTCGCATCGAGATACACGACCGTGAAACAATGGCACTTGCTTCCTGAAACATACAATGTATTGAATTAAACTGAATTGGTAGAACATTGAAGTGGTATGTAAACTTAGGCTCAGGTCCTATCAGAATACCAGCGCTGCGACATTTATTATTAAATATCGCAGCATCATGCTGAGATAGGAGCCTTTTGGCCTCGTACAGGACTTGCTGCTTTATTTTAATTTTTACTTTGTTTGTATTTTCTATTTTTATTTTTAGTGTGTGTTTAGTTTAATTAAGATTTCTTGTGCTTGTCCCAATAAATACTTTTTCTTTCTTTCTTTCTTAGGGAGGAAAATACACAACGCCACCCGCTACGCGTTGTGTATTTTCCTCCCGAGGGAATAAAGCGTGAGATTATAAATGTATGCATTGGAGTGGCGCACACTGACGAGCGTATTATTTACAAAACTCAGTCTTCATAAGGGTATTTTAGGTTAGTTATATAAGTTGACTGGAATACTAAGGTACAGTACGATACAACTTAGATGTAACTTAATTTAAAAATTTGCATTCATTCATTTAAATTTTACGAAACTATTATGTTATATGACTTCACAAGTTATTTCGTTTGCGTAAAGATCATTTTCACCTAAAGCAGTAATAAATATTGGTGATTTTGAATGCGCACTCAGTTCAGATGGTGATCGGTTTTACGAATTTTGCCGATACTACATTTAAGTTTTGTCGTACTGTATTTAAAGTTATGAAAATTTATTGTTAATCAAATTGACTACCACACAAAATTGACACCTATTGTTTCTTTGACAGTTAATTTCACACAAGTGTCATTCTTTGACAGTTGTGTGAAATGCAGTATAACACGGCAAGTTACTTAACAATTAATTTTCATTGATTCATACAATCTGCATTGCTTGGTTAGCCGAACGCAATGAAAACCAACCCAACCAGTCTTTGCACAAGAGCTAAATTCTACGATTACAAAAAGTTGACCAAGTATTTAGAAGGTTTATACAGAAAGTGGGCAACGTCGCAAATAGCTGTCAAATATTTCGCTGTTTTGATTAATTTGGCAAAATGACTGTGTGGAAATAAGAAATATAGCTAACTAGTGAACTATAATATTAATAATGATTTGCAATTATAACACTGAATTTTGATGTTGTAACCGTTTTAGATATAAACAAGGCATTTGGAAAGTTTCCAAATACTTTTTTACATCTTAAACGAAATATTCGGTGTTACGATATTAATTATTACATTTCATAACCTTTCTCATTTCCATGCAGTAATATTGCCAAATTAATGAAAACTGCGAAATGTTTTACAGCTATTTGCGACTGTTGAGGTACACCAGCGGGAACGGGACGTATTCGAGCAATGATAGAAAGATTATACTTAAGGTTTTATATTTCACATGAACTGCACATACAAAAGCAATACTTAGCACTAGGTACTTTTTATATCAAACTTTCTATATTAATTCTAACACAACCTATCTCGTTGAGTCCCAAAATCCAAAGTAAAAACCACGCAACTGCCAAGCGTTCCGTTAGGCCATGTTAACCCCTCCATTTTAGCGGGAAGAAACGAGCTATCCGATTGGTTCCCGCCATTTTGCGTCAACCAATCACAGAGCGACCATGAATATAATAAAAGAATAAAGTTGCCGGCGTAAAATATTAAAATGACAGCTCTATTAATGTGAATATCGATTAAAATAATCGATTAGCAAAATCAATATTCCGAAACCCTAACACGACGTTGCCCACTTTCAGTATAAACGCTATTAAAGACTTTCTCGTCACTGATCGGCAAAGGCAACTTTTTATACAGCGAAAAGGAACGAGCATTTATCAATGCTCAGCAAAACCTTTTTAAAAACGCCAAGTTATAAAATAATCCCGATAACTTAAAATGTCTTTGCCTTTCCCGCCAAGTCATCTGTCAGATAGGACCTGTCTACCTTCGTAATTTATTTATACAACTTAACTCAGCCATATCAGACGTCTGGCCTTCCAAGGCGGAATGATAGAGTGCTAGCGAGCTTAGAATGAAAAACTTGATAATATTATGTTAAATAAGTTACAAGGCCTTAAAATATTTTGGGGAAGAAAAATTTAATAGTGGCTGTTTTTATTAAAATATTCTTATTTATTTGCATTCCCTTATCTCTGAAAATGACAGGAAATTCTGTTGTCTGAGCCCATGGCAGACTACATCAAGTTAGGAAACAGTGCCTTTAAGTAGGTATTAAAAAAACTTATAACATGTTTTGTCTCTGCTCCACCCTAAGGTTGACTGGTAGAAAATGCCTCAGGCATTAAGTCCGCCTTTGTACAGTATTTTTTTTTTTACTTGTGCATAAAGTTTTAATAAATAAATAAATAACATAAAAATAATAAAATGTTTTGTTTTGTATGAAACGTCATTTTATTCGAGTGGAGGCTTCATTGAAAAGAACCTGTTTTTGCCCGACTACGGCAAAGCCAAAAGGAAGGGTTATGACTTTAGCAGTCTATGTATGTTTGCATTTACGTGTGTTCCTCCGTTGCGCCTAAACTACCGAACCGATTTTGATGAATGAAGTATCAATATCTTTGTAATAATGGTCTTAGTGACATGACAGGGTATATAAATTCTCCCTAAATTTAAAATGGTGGACTTTACACGTAAATTTATATGCTCGAAAATAAATAAATTGAGATAATTATGACATGTTTGGTATCAAAAGAAAGGTCTTACTAATATGTTTATGCAGGGTGGATTTTTGAGACGGGGCAGTAAGGACAGCTGCCTTAACCGTAGTACCTACAGGAAAACAGTCTTAGGAGACTGTCCGTAACTTTTTGAGAAATTTTGATCTACATTCACAGATGTCACCCGAAGCTAACTCAAAATTATATTTAGGTTGGTAATTTATTTATTGACTTACGTGCGTCGTGCACTTAACTCGTGTCGACTTGATTGAAAGCGACGTCGACGTCGGGAACGCGACGTCAATTGACGTTACGCGCGTAACTAAACACGTGGCGGAAATGTGTTAAACGTTTTATATTGGTGCGTTCAAAGATAAGATAATATAATTTGGTAAGATAGATGAGACCACAGTTTTACCTTTGTACATCTTGTTATGTTGTTTTTGGATGAATTCTAGTGGTTCTAGATTTCAGCGTAGTTAAATCGCACTAAAATTAAGTAACTTATTACTTCAGTAAATCAGCACCAAAAATATGCTTAGCTGTCTCTTACAGCTTTTCCACAAAAGGTAACAGAAATGGCTGTGAAGATTATAGTTCTGTAGGTGTAGAGCTAGGCTGCTCAAATATTTAGGTATTCTTCCAAGTCCATGGACTGAGTTTGTTGTTTTTTTTCTGCGGACAAAGTCACATGTACCTAGTTTTATGAAAGACATTTTCAAAATTAGTAACTTCAATTTAACCTTCCTTTATATTGCGTGAAAATATATATTCAGTTCTATTGCAATTTAAACCACATAAATGAAAACTCGATCAACGCTTTAAATTTTGCTGTGTCCATCCTAACAGAACAATGAATGTTTAGGTGGCAATATGTCGACGAGTTATATTGGACAGTTAGTCGTGTTCATGTGTCCGTGTCCCTGGACGTGACATCGGATGCGTGTCCGAGTTCCAGCGTGACGTCAAATCACGTTAAACATGTGACTAAACTCGAACTGTTCCGAATAGGAAGGTAATTTACATTAGGGGTATAAACTGAAACACAGTTTTAGTTTAAATGTACCTTTAATTTAAATAATATATAATATACTTTGTACTAACTAAGTAACTAAACGCATGAACATAGTAGAATCAAAACAATGGTACAAATGGTAAATTAATAATGTAATTATAGCTCACAAAACTTTTTGTTTCCTTATTTTTTTTTTTCAAAAATTTTTTTTTTAATAATATACATAGGATTTCGCCATCATTATAAGCTGTATCGTAAAAATGTTTGCTCTAGTGTCACTATCCAAGGAAAAGTTAGGGGCATGTGGAACACGGTGTAAAGTTCACTCATCCTCTATAGAAAATGCCTGCGGTTGGCGCAGTGGTTGAGTGATTGACTGCTGCACTGCGTGTCGCGGGTTCGATTCCCGCACGGAACAAATATTTGTATGACCTGCAAGTAGTTGTTCCGGGTATGGCTGTTTGTGTATGTGAGTATATATGTTTGTAAACGCACCCACGATACAGGAGAAATTCCTAGTAAGGAGGATCCTCCGACCAGATGGGTGTCGTGTCTGGCGGGCAACTGCTCAACGATTGATGTCGGGGAAGTTATATATATGCTGTTCGCACGGTAAACTCTAATAGTGCGATGCAGGATTTGTGTGACGTCAGGATTTTGGGTGGCATCAGGTCTTTGACGCGCAGTTCACACGTGGCGATGTAAATGCCGCCACAGAATTAACGCAGACCGCATTTTCTGCAGAAAAATATTCCGAAAGCAGTTGTTCGAAAGCTAAAAATAAATGCAATAAAATAACAAGATAGCGGAGCCACATTGCAAACTATGCCCAACTCTTGTCGTGCTCTTTGTACACTAACACCTGCACTAGAAATTATCTGTGCGAAACTAACAATAACGCTGTCAATGTGGCCGAATTTTGGTCAAAGCTTATTGAAAACATACAAAATGGAATCATTGATACGACAAAGAAGTAGAAGAACAAGACAATACATTATCTGACTATCGTTTAAAGTTAAAGTTCGCGAGCACATTCGTAAGAAGCTGGCAGTATCATCACAACGTTAATGTTTTCCCATTGTTTGTCCTATTTGTTCTAGTATATTCGTGTATTTATGTATATTTATTTGTGCTTATATTTATATATAATTAGGCATATTTATATTATTAGTTTGTAATAGGTATATGTGTATCTTTATAGTTACTTTAAAAAATATTCCTCAATTTCTCGTAATTGCACCTACCACGGTTTGTCTCTGCATCACCCAAAGGTTGACTGGTAGAAAATTCCTATGGCATTAAATCCGCCTATGTACATTTCTGTGCTTGAAGTATTAAATGCATATAGTATTGCATGCAGAGTTTACCTATAAGTGATTGTTACACTCTATTCTGATTTGTTGCTTTTATTTCATTGGCTTATACCAGTGTATACAATTGGTGAACCAAATGAATAAATAATAATAAAAAAAAACACTACTACAAACCTTTCCAATGTGACATTAATCTCCCCTTATCCTATTACAAGCATGTTACCCTAATAAACCTTCATTGTTAATGCAAATAATACCTTTTCCTCAACAACCATCTGATATCAAAAGCTTTTAAGACTTTATTACTTAAAAGAGGGTAGTATGAGGAAAATGCATTCTCAAGGTCACGGAAAGTTATCCGTCTTATGAAATCATTGAAGGTCAAGGTCGATTTTTATCGTCAACTAGTTGTGTATACAATGTTTATGGTGTTTCGTAAATAAATGAAGAATGTGTGGCTATTTTAATGTGTTGAGTGCTTTAGCATTAATTTGTAGATATTATAAATTGTGTATGACCGTTTTCTACTTTGTCGAGGCGACGTGTGTAAGTTAATAATAGTTTAACCACTTTTCACAATACCGTTTTATCGTCCTCCTTTGCTGGAAAAACATCTTAAGAAATAAGCAGTACCTTTGTACTCAAAATTATGATTATGTCGTATCTGTATCTATTTTACTGGGTGTACATAAATAATAAAATAAATTCAGTAAGACTCACGATTATTTAGTAGGTAATCGTGAGTCTTACTGAATTTATAATGATGAAAACACTGTAGATAATATCTACAGTTTATTCGCGCGTGCTTGTTTCTGAATTACCACAGCCTTAGGTTACAGCATTCTAATTGTACCTACTACACTCGTAATAACAATCCATTTCATTATGGAAAGTCCTCAATACCTATCTCTTGTATTATTCTTGTAGTCAGGAATGTCTAGTCTGTTCTGTCAGTCAGAATTAAACACCAATTCACCAATCTCTTAAAATGTTTATCCCATAATGGTGTCAGAAGGTCAGAAGGGCGATGATGTCACCCCCATTAGCCGCGACCTGTTTTTGCTAAGACTGCTATTGTTCCACCACAGGATGTCCGGTACTCAGGTTACCGTCACAATAGCCGGTCAGTCCCGACATGTCTTCGGTGACGGTCAACATGTCCTATGGATTATGTTTGACAGACTATTAGTAGGTGTTTTGTTATTTACTTACTTAGTTTTGATGTGCGATGGCCCTGAGGACTGAAGAAAAATAAAATGAGATGTGAGTCGTGGAATAAGAATTTAATATTATGTGTAGATGTGTAAGGCTGGTTTCACAGCTGTCCGGGAGACCCGTACGGGCCACACGTGAGGCGCTTGAAAATTGTTTCACAGCGATGCGGATTGGTCCTTACGCGACCCACTAAGGGTAGAGCCCGTACAACGTATCGGACTACTCCGTAGTTTCAGAAAGCTGCGGGTGCTACCCGTACGGGTTTCCCGAGTACGGACGGCCCGTAAAGGGTATTCCGGACAGCTGTGAAACCAGCCATAAATTTCCGCAGCATTTGGTTTCGATGCGAAATGCACAAAGTATTTCTACCTTATTTTCTACCTGTGAGTTAGTTACCTAACATAGCTCACAAATGCTTTTTATTTTCACTAGTTGCGTTTTTTACTCGTATTAGTTTTACACAAAAAGGTTCGTTGCTTTTCTGTCCATAATTTATTCCATTATTCTCGCACACAAATCAAGCTCAGTTGCTTGCTTCCAATTTAACCCATTTTTTGCAACTCGGGATGAAGCAAGAACTTTCCTGAACTAGATTGCAGGTCACCTAAATAACAAGCACTGCATTTGTGTCGTAATTCTAAGAAAAATGCTTGAGGGCCATGCTTTCAATTCTTTCTTGTTTTCTTGAATGTGAGTAGTTTTAAAATGTTTGTAAGATAGGTAACCATATGGTTTCGTACATAAAGTGGAATTAAACAAGCTTTGCTTACCAAGAATCTGCGTGTTATAATACTCATCTGAAAAAAGTAATTCAGTTAGTTTTCAGAATATCAAGTTGAGGTACTTTATATTACTTTCTTTTACCGCTAAGACCATCGAAAGTTTAACGGAAGCCGGATTTATTGAAATAATTAAAGATTAGACAGAAATACGCCGTGACAAATCTCTTTAGTTTAGGCTTAAATTAATAAAAGTATTAGTGGAGCTTTGAATATTAATGAAAACTAACTTTCAAACATTATTACAAAAATGAAAGGTCGATTTTTATCCAAATATCGTTGAAAATGACTAAAAAATATTACTATACCCCTGTCCGCATTATCATCGCATAAAACTGAGTTAAAACTTAATTTCCTTTTCATCGTATAGATAAAAAACTACAGCCCACAAATCAAGCTCACTTCATGAAAACTCAAAGTTATACGTATTTCTATTTTCAGGCCAAAATTCTTTCATAAAAGTTCATGATCTATATGAAACTGCAAGTAATGCTGACGATACTGAAACTTCATGAGGCCAATATTGAAAAGATGACTCGGTAATTTAAACTTGAGATATGGAGTCGATACCATCACTCATTTACTTCGTCGGTAGAGTCGACGAAGGAAATGACTGATCGGGTCGGAAACGAGGAATTTTGGTATGTCGGTAATTATGTGTGTGAAACTGTGAAGTGCCAAAATGTTGTTCGCTAAAAACTGTAACTGACTTAAGAAAAGATTTAAAAACACAGCAGAAAATTCATCTCTTAGCTTGCGATGTATGATACCTCACCGCACGGCCGCCAAAATAATATTTAGACAGCCCAGTCAATAAAAAAATCAAACATCGCAAACGCATATGAACTACGATTTTTTTAATATATTGTTAGGTCCCTTGAAAGTAGTTTATAGCCAAGTTTGCAAACCTGAAACCTTGTGCTCGAAAAACTGCGAAATTCTGGCACTTGTTTCAGTTTTCTTGAAAGACATACCTTAAAAGGACGCCTGCTTGATTTGGGCTCAGATTGTAGCAAATTTAGCTTTACAAAAATATAGAACAGAGATACCTAAAACGCATCTTTAAGGTATATTAAAAAAGAACTGATACATGTGCCAGGATTTCGTAGTTTTTCGATCATCATGGGAGTAGCACAAGGTTTTCAGGGTTGCAAACTCAGAGGATCTAACAGCAAATTAAAAATTCGTAGCTACATGCGCGTAGGCGACGTCGTTAGCCTCTTTTGTGTCGATTTTGACTGGGCTAAGAATCAACTTTAATAAAAGAATTTAGGTAGATACCTACCCACTATGTAGATTTAACGAAGGAGTTTCGTAGCTCAGAAAAATATGTGATTGGAAGATTCTCGTTCCTAGCACCTGCTAAAACCACACATTTCGAATGCAATTTAAACTTGGAAAGTTTTACTGGCAATGACAGTGTTTTTGGCGGGAACTTTTTCAATTTCGCGTAGAATAAGCTGGTTGAAATGGCACTGGACGGGACATAAAGCTATGGAAACGACGGGTACTGCCGATTCGGATATTACGGTGTGATGTATGTGAGTCTCGTGTGATTGATTCGTTCCAGAGATTCTTTGTAAGAATCCTGTAGCAAGAGCTTTACTGTATCTGTGGATGTGGAGAATTGGAATCAATTCGAGGAGACATTTTCAAACGAAACTACAGAATACTACCAACTACAATACTGTGCAAGAAAGCTGATTTTCAATAAATAATACTTTTGCTAAGCCGAAACCAAACAAACATTAAAAATGCCAATGAAAAGCCTGTGATATTTCAAACACCTCATTGACTTCATTCTTACAGGGGCCTAAGTCTACTAGATAATTCATAAACGTTGCAAAGACAGATTTTGTATGGCAAATCTTTTATAAACTTACAATGAAGAAACCATTGCAACGTTTGTAAACGTAGACTTGGTCCCCAGATTTTTAGTAACTTAAATACAAATACTTACAATCAAAAACCAAATACTTCTACTTCTTCTTGGGTTCTAAGAACTTCGTACAACAAACACGGACAAGTTCAGGAATGGCGCAGTGAGTTGACGCATTTAGAATTTGCGTTTAGAGAATCACAAAGTACATAAGTACGTGGAACTAGCAACGAGGTCTGCTTACATTAGTTTTGAAATCGTATTCAAATGTGGGCATGAGCCGGTTCGTGAGGAAGTCTTTTCTTTACAACTTGTTCATGGGCAGTCGCCGTAATCCGTGTTAGATGCTTCTAGGAAAATAAGTGAAAGGATTTCATACAGTTTTAATGAAGTTGATGAATGTGGGAATGTAGGCATAGTTATGTTTTCATCTACACAGTATCAACTAGAACGGGGGGTATTGAGACTGTTACTGGCGGCCTTATATATTGCAATGTCAACAGTATACTAAATGTAATATATTGTGCATAAATAAATATAAATAAATCCTTAAATGCATGAGTTACTTTACTAATTTTAACCATTGAGTAACGCTATACTTAAATTAAGTCTTGGTCGTCGTCGTTTCGTCTTTTTTAGTCTTAGGCTTATCATTTTAAGAAAAAAAAAATACAAAAACAGAGGTCCTTAAAAATGTTATTTGTGAAAGTACGGCTATGTGCATTTTTGTACGAATTCCGTGGAAAGTCCATAAGAAAGATATTTTGTTTTATGAATCAAATAATTCCACCCAACGTAAACATCGACCAGCAGTCATTTAGGTGCTTGACTCTTTTAAAGAAAATAAAGAAAGAAAAATGCGTTTATTGGCATTACACAAAATACACCTCAAAACTATAAAAACAGAAAACAAATTATTATAATGTCAAAAGGGCTTCAGCTCAGCAAAATGTCAGATGACACAAAGTGTACACCACCTGACGCTGGTTTTCAGCTGCAACCCACGAGTGCCATACGCTAGAATAATAAACATGGGGAAGTGTCTGTCTGTTATAATAAATAAATTAAAGGTAAAATAAAACAAACGCATACAATATCAAATAAAATGTTGTGACGTACATGTGTGTGTGCGTTGTATCTGTGTATTTCCTACATTCAAATAATAAATATATAATAATAATATAATATATGTTTATTCATTAAAAAAAATACAGATAGTTACAGAATCAATGGGTAGATAGATATATTTATGTTACGTTTTGTTGTAAAATCTGTAACAAAATGTTTAAAACAATGCCTCTCAAACTAGGTGGTAACCTGTATTTTGTGAAACAGTGTTCGGCCACAAAATTTTTATCCACTATTACTGTTACAACAATTAATGAACAGTGTCGTTCTACCGCTGCAATAATTTATGTGATTCTGTTTTGACGTGTGTATATGTGAGTGAGGGTGTGTGAGCATGTGGTGGGAGGTGAGGGTGTGTGTGAGTGTGTGCATGTGTGATAAGGTATGGGTGCATGCGCGCATGATTAAATGTGTGTGTATGTATCGAATTCGGAATGCGTGAGAGATTAGGTGATGTATATTAGTAGAGACTCCGTGTAGCCATAATCCCCCTCTAGTAGCCACTCTGTTACTCTAGTTTTTACCGTGTGTGTGTTTAGTTTTATGATTTTTAACATCATCATCATCTATCATCTATAAATAGAAAGTACCTTCAAGGCAATCGTGCGACTGCGTTGTTCTTCTAAACTACGAAACGGTTGATGCGATTTTTATTTTCATTTAGAGTACATATAATATGATAATAATAATTGACAAATAAAAATTAAAACTGATAAAATTGTAATAAAATAAATGGGTAAAATTGACAAAATTGATAAATATTATAAAAATAAAATAAAATTATAACACATTTTTTAAATGGTAGATATGTCGGCTCGAACATTTTCAAGATCCTTTTGATGGCTCAATAAAAATTCTTTTAATTAAAATTTGAAAGTCGAGTAACTTTTACTATACAAAATCCTATATTCGTGTGATCTATTTAACTAAACCCTTATAATTATAAAGTTATGTCCGTCTGAGGCCAGTGTTGACCTTCTACCTCTTGTTAATTAGTTTTGATTTTAGTTTGTAATCGGAGGTCAATTAATTAGAAACATAAATACTGTGCGAGTTCATTTATATTACCCTCGACTAACTTTATGTTTAAATTAATAACAGATTCTTCTATCAATTTTAAAATAAATGTTTCATACTACATACAAATAAATAGGACTGAAGTGTGTTTGTAATGTCAAAATAACAGCTTTTTACTAAATGCATATGAAAGTATATATGGCACCAATAACAAAAAAAAAAATTTTTTTTTCTTGTCTGTCTGTTTGTTCCGGCTAATCTCTGAAACGGTTGTTCTGATTTTGACGGGACTTTCACTGGCAGATAGCTGATGCGGTAAGGAGTAACTTAGGTTACTTTTATTTGAAAAAAATAATAAGAGTTCACGCGGGCGAAGCCGCGGGCACTGCTAGTATAAAAATATAAAAGACACTGTCCAATCCACTCCAATTTTAAATCTGGAACCAACAGACCAAAAATTGGACCATTAACGGACGGCTATTTCTCCTGGAAACCACACGTAAAAAACGTATGCAACAAATTAAACTAATCGTTTATGTTCTCTACACATTGCGAAAGATCCCGTCGCTGAGTACTTTGTTGACTGCGTTGCATCGACTCCATACGGTCTTATATTTATTTTCTTACCAACGATCTCAGTGACCATGGTGACATTGAGAGGGAGCGTAGGGCTCTGGCGGTCAGGGGTAATATGTTGGCACGAATATTTTCTCGGTGTACTGACCAAGTATAAAGATTACGCTTTTTAAAGCTTATTGTCAGAGTTTTTACACCGGTAATCTTTCGGTCTACTACTCGAAAAGGTCGCTGAATGTTCCACGCGTCCAATACAATCATGTTTCTAGGATTCTATTGCGAATGCCTCGTTTTTGCAGTGCTTTAGAAATGTTCGCGGTAACCCACACCGATGGATTTCATGCCACCATCCGCAAAAAATGGCGTCACTCCTGAGCAGAATAAGAGGCAGCCACAATAGTATCCTGAAGGCTGTGGCGGCAGATACTTCCTCCGTCATAATAAGGCAATTTGTACGAAGACTTATACCATAGTTAGACTATTACCATTTTTTGTTGTGTCTATGTAGATGTTGGGTGGTCTTCTCACAAATTCGTCTTCAGTTTAAGTTACTAACATTAGTGATTTAAGTGCAAACATGTTACTAAAAATTCATGGATTTTTTGATGTTATCCGAAACAAAATGATTTCATTTTATTTATTTATACCACATGACTAATTTTGTATTCATGTGCTTATACTATGGGGAATCAAGGGACGTACATAAAGTCTTTAGGGCTTCATGAACTACAGTAACTACTGAGATTACTGTATGAATGAATATGACCTAATTATGATGATTGATTGGATATGAATTTGAATTATTTAATTTGTGTTCATTTTGTATTTATGTGTGTGTGATTTAAAGATTTCTGATATGGGTTATAAGGTACCTGAAACAAATGTTTGTTTTTTAAACCTAAAACTTTCAAATCGGGACACGTAAAATTATGAAAACGACAAGGTCTAGGAAAGTTCCGGACATGTGAAACTCGGCCAAAACATAGAGAAACTTCTATTGTCGGGGTGGAAGAATAGGTTTCATGCAGCAAGTCATCTCGCGGAGGAATTGTAGGCACCCTGCCAGGTCTCGTACTTAGTAATATGTCTGTTTTGTGTAGCCAAGTCTATTATGCGAGTTTTGTTTTGTTATGTACAACTGTGAAATGGTTTATTTTTCTTCGACGAAAAGATATGAGAAGATATAGCAGATTGAACTAATGTGAACCGACTGAAATTGAGACACTTACGCCATAACCACACCACCTCCGCGAAACCATAGCAGCAAACTACCCGCTACTCGCATTTGATTCGAGTAGCGGAAAATGGCGCGTGTCTTTTGAATTGACCTACTGCGGTTTCGCGGCGAAGGTGTGCTACCACCGTAAATAACTTCTGTATTCAATCGCATTAAAGAGCTATTGTTTCAAGTTTTGAACTTGTATGAAAAAACCTGTTCTTTATCCGGCTCCAGAGATAGTTTCAAAGATCTGGACAGTTGGTTTGAAAGCTTTGTAAGACGGGATGGCAAAGTGCAAAATACTAATAACTAGCTGACACGACAGACGTTGTCCTGTCCAAATTTCAATAATTCATACAAAAAAAGGACTTTCAATTCCCGAATTTGAAAATTTTCTGGAAAACTTTTCAAATTTTTCCGTAAGAACCTAATTTGAACTATTACGTTTTAAAACCAAAACTGGCCAAATTGGTCCAGCCGTTCTCAAGTTATCCGCTTACTAACAGACAGCATTAGAGTTCCGTACCAGAAGGGTGCCAAGCGGAACCCTATTACTAAGCCTCTGCTGTCCGTCCGTCTGTCTATCAGCGGGCTGTATCTAATGAACCGTAATAGATAGACAGTTGAATTTTTCACAGATTGTGTATTTCTATTGCCGCTATAAGAACAAAAAATAAAATTTAAATAAAGTTAATAATTAAACGGAAAAAAAACGTGTTTCTTTCGGCGTTTTTTTGCTCGATCTTAATACAATACGGAACCCTTCGTGTGCGAGTCCGACTCGCACTTGACCGGTTTTTTTTTATATACATTTTTTGTGCTTGAAATAAACATGAACAAGTCACTATCTGAAACATGTGAAAACAGATTTCAAAATAAACCGACTTTACTTTTTTTTTAGATAAGATAGATAAGTCTTTATTTGCCTTAAACATGGCATAAAGTTATTACAGTCTGGTTTTGATATAATGTCCACATGTTTAGCGAGTTAAAGGTAAACAATAGAATGTCACAGATTAATTGGTTATACAATAATAGTCATTTAGATTATACATCACAAACATTTTCATTAACATACAAATTTTATATTTTCATGTTAAAGAAATCATTAATTAATGTCATAAAAATTATGTCCATTCAGCTATTTATATAGTTTGTTTTTAAATGAGTTATGATTATTTAATAATTTGAGTGCTTTTGGTATTTTATTGTATATACGTACACACATTACAAGGCAGCTTTTTGCATACTTGGCTGACTTAGGATTATCCTTTAATACAAGTCTGTGTGGATCCCTTGTTGGTCGAGAGATGAAATTCATACGCTTTTTTGAACAATCCCTTATTTACTGTACACAAATTTACAAATTTCAAATTTTTTAGGGATGCAAAATTTCAAGTTATTCGGCTTACAGAAAGTGAGAGGAGGTATAAAACAATCCGCAATTCACACCTCGTTCTAACTATAATGCCAAGCATTGTTTTGCCGAAACCACTCGTAGTCGGCAACCGATTTATCGACTCGATATTAGGAAAGTTTCAGCCGGCAACAATCAAAGTTGGGTAACCTGGAAACTGTTATGTACTTTGTACGACTTCCTGAAATAAAAATAATATGTACTTACTCATGTAGATTTGGTGGAAGAAGGGCGTTGAACTGAAAGAAAGAAATAAAGAAAATACGTTTACTTGCGGTACACATGACGCAAGGAAAGAACAAAAGACGAAAATAACAATTTGGGAGAAAATATGCGTCACATCCACGCAAAACGGCCATCGTTCAGCATAATGCTGCGACCCTATGTGAGACGGAGCCCAGCAACAGGGGTCAGCAGAGAACTGTGATAGTTTTTCTGTTGCTCTCATATTTTGTGCAGCCATATTTTTAGAACCAAAGATTTGAAATGTAAACTATATAGCCGCTTCAAGGTTATTTTAGCGCGTGGAAAATATCGGAAGTAACGCCGAAGAGACATTTCACAAAACCACACCGGACCGGAGGAGACAAGCTAGAGATAAGGAAAAATGGAGAAAGCGACTTCTATAAATAAATTATTTAGCGTGAAAATCAATATCCTATACTTTTAAATGAGCAATATTTGTATACAACATATAAAAAAACCCTGTCCGATCCGTGAGGGTGTTGATAGGTATCGTACTGAGAATCTATTTATGTGGTAATTTACAGGAAAAAAAAAATATACGCCACATTTTTTTTACCGGGTTATTTATCACATGGGGCGCGGGCGGCCGTCGTTTATCTGGTGTCTACAAGTCATAACTTATGACCCCTGTTGAAAAATTTCTCATTTTTAATGCATTTGGGGTAATTTTCGTACTAAAAATGTGAATTTTAAATAGCATTTTTTTTTTCAATAATAATTTTAAAAAACCTTTTTGGTAATGTTATTGCAGTAGGTATTTGGGTGCCTCTTTCGGATCGGACAGGTTTCTTTTTTACAACTTGTATATTTTATACACCGTGGCATTTTAATCGTCTTACAAAAGCAACCCACTTCATATATCCAATGGCTACTAATCATTTCTAAAAAATAATTTAAAAATATGAACATTTGAATAAATTAAAATATTATGCATTATATGACGCATGACGTACTTTGAAACACCCTGTTGCGAGCGCGGTCCGATCCTTGCGTTCAAGGGCAGCGTGGATTCGAGGAATAATGGACCGGTGACATCACCGGTGGCGACATTGGAGTTCATTCACCCGGGGCGGGGGTTTGGTTGGCGCCGCACTACTCAAAGGATAGGGTTAAAGCATCTCATTGGATGAAAGTCCACGTGAACTAGGTATGCTAGAATGGCTTACAATATTTCGTCTCATACAAAATGCAGATGGAATGATCTACTCGACGTGCGCTGGGTAGGTATGTTCTACGGTTTGATACGTAAACATTATTAACAGGATGTTTCATAATTCTAATGCATTTATTTTTCTTTGTACGTAACATACGTAATTAATTAATAATGGTTCATCATTCATCATAATTTCAGATGAAAGTCCACTGCTGGACATAGGCCTCCCCCAAGCACCGCCACTTCGACCGATTCTGTGCCTCTCGCATCCAGCGGATTCCTTTGGCCTTTGTAAGGTCATCGGTCCATCTTGTGGGAGGCCTTCCAACGCTACGTCTTCCAGTACGCGGTCGCCACTCCAGAACCTTTCGGCCCCATCGGCCATCTGCGAGCAATTTGCCCTGCCCGTTGCCACTTAAGTTTGGCAATTCTTCGGGCTATGTCGGTTACCTTGGTTCTCCTGTGGATCTCTTCATTTCTGATTCGGTCACGTAGGGAAACTCCAAGCATAGCCCTCTCCATTGCCCTTTGGGTGACTTTTATCCTTCTGATAAAGTCCATTGTGAGCGACCACGTTTCAGTGCCATAGTTCACTGGCAACACGCACTGGTCAAAGACTTTCGTCTTGAGACACTGCGGTATGTCGGACGAGAAGATATTGCGTTGCTTCCCGAACGCTGTCCAGCCGAGTCGGATTCGACGATTGACCTCTTTCTCGAAGTTGGACTTACCTAGCCTAGTTTGTCCTAGGTAAACATACTCGTTCACAACTTCGAGAGTAGCGTCTCCGATCTTCATGAGAGTGGGTGTTACATGGGCATTTGACATGACCTTTGTCTGGTCCATGTTCATTTTAAGACCCACTCTTTCGGAGGCTCTACTGAGGTCATCAAGCATTGTACTGAGGTCATCAAGCATTGTACTTTGATCCTCCATGGTCTCAGCCATGATAACTATGTTGTCGGTAAACCGAAGGTTAGTGATATACTCGCCATTGATGTTGATGCCTAGCCCAGTTCAGAAACTTGAAGACATTCTCCAGTGCAGCGGTATCAGAAGGATAGGTTTCGAGGTCTGGTAGTGGAGTCGGACTGACATAGTGACGTTTGCGTACAGACACTTAAGCACATCGATATACCGATAGTCGATCTGGCACCATTGAAGAGACTGCAGTACAGCCCATGTCTCGATCGAATCGAAGGCTTTCTCGTAATCTACAAACGCTAAGCAGAGAGGCAGGTTATAATCTTCTGTCTTCTGTATAACATGCCGCAGCGTATGTATGTGGTCTACGATGTTGAGTGAAGTGGTCAAACCTGCGCGCGAGACTGTTCGTGATGACTCTTGAAAATAGCTTGTAGACATGGCTCAGAAGTGTGATGGGCCTATAGTTCTTAAGCAGGGCATTGTCGCCCTTTTTAGTTCGGCCGTAATTCCGTCATCACCCGGCACCTTGTTGTTTTACTTTTGACTTAGAGATCCGTCTATTGAGCTGCCGGTACTTGAGCGCATCATCTGGAGACTGCAGGATCATCTCGAGCCTCTACTTCATGAGCTGTTTAGTAGGATCAGAGATCTTCCTGATTCTATTTGTACGACTGGTCTTGAAGATCTTGGACCCGACTGTATGGACAGTTTCCACGAACCCATCGTTAAAATCGTCTGCATAGCTCCCTAGGAACTCGAAACGATTCTGAAGTTCGAGCTGAAAGCTCTCGGGGTTTTGGGCTGGATCGGTGCTGGGCGGAGCGTAGACTTCATCAGTCGAGATCTTTCCAGCTTGATATTTAAGTTCAATTGCCTCTTACCATGCGGTGATCACTTCCGGTTTTCAACGCGTTGATCACAAAGACATCATTGAATATTTGCTTCTTCGTCAACATAATTAATGGTTAAAAAAATGTATTTTATGTCGGGTACATTGAGTTGATAAGTCACTAAAATGTCATGGTGCATATACTCGTATATAAAAAGTTGCAATATAGGGGTTAACCGAGGCGAAAAATCGAACTAGCTAGATCTCATATTTGGGAAAATTCGTTTTCTCCGTATTTTCAAGAACAAGATCGCTACCTTAGATAATGACATGGCAGCATGGAATTAGGATGTACTTACTATGATGACAACGTGGAATTAGTAAGTAGTTACTATCATGACAGCATGGAATTATTAGGTACCAACTATCGGGGCAGTATGGAATTAGTAGATACCTACTAACATGGCAGCATGGACTTCTAGTAATAATATAATTTGTATTTAATTTGAAATGGAATTAGAATTTTAGACTCATATTTTCATTATGTTATTTAATAATTTGTATGCCCAAGTGGCTGATCATGGAATGAACATTATTAGTATATAATTATGTAATGAACACCTGCATGTAACCCATGTATCACAAATAAACGATTTGATTTGATTTGATTTGGAATTAGTAGGTACCTACTGTCGGGGCAGTATAGAATTAGTAAGTACCTACTATCATGGCAGCATGGAATTAGTAAGTACCTATCATGGCAGCATGGAATTAGTACATACTATTTATATGAAATTAGTATGAACTATCCTATACTATTAAATGAGCATTCTTTATTTTCACCAGAGCAGAGCTCGGTCGCTCAGGTACTTAATAATAATATTTTAATACTTATATACATTTTAATAACTTTATTTTGCTTACAAGTACCTATGAATAATAAATACAATTATAAATATAAAACTTAAATAATAAACAATAATAATAACATCACGCCTTTCCCCGAAGGGTTAGGCAGAGGTACCTATAGTACAACCACATTTCGCCAGTTATGTTTAAGTCCCATGTAATAGGGGGCGAGCCTATTGACATCAACCGGGCGAAAATCCAGACTCCGGGCCGAGAACTTCCATATAGAAAAACCCAATAGCACTTTGCCCAACCTGGAATCGAACCCAAGACCTCATGCTCAGCAGTTAGCGCTTGCGACCACTTGACCAACGAGGCAGACACAATAATATTAATGATAATAATCGCCTTTATTCTACCATAAATACATAGAACAATTTAAGCATATTATTTTATCATAATATGTTTATTACACATTTTGACATTTCGAAATGTCAAAATTTGTATGTTTTATTCACAAAACAATTGCACAAATGTTTAAAATCATTCGAACGCCAAAAGATCATATTCGTTTATTCGTTATCATCTTTATTTTTATTTTTTTGAACTGGGCTAAAAATGTAAAAAGCTTTTCAGTGTCTAAAAGTGTTGAAACGAATAATGAAGTTTCTTTTTGATTAGGCAAGCGGAAACGAAAATGTCCAACTCTTGGTCGGAGGGAAAGAATGATGCCTCTGGGAATTTGTAACGAATTCCTTAAATTACTTTGTTGTACTGCAGTACCTAGCCAAATTAATGGACAGGGTAGAAAACGGACTCTATATGAAAGAAAAGTGCATGGCGAGTGTGTTGTATCATTCGGTTCCCTACAAAATGGTTGAGCTGGATGGTGCTGATCCTCGCGTCATGTTCGTGAACGGGCGCCGTCGGTTGAGACGGGTCGTCTCTTATCTGCCATTGCTTATTTTTAATCTTATATTTTTAATCGTTTTTGATTATTATTTTATTTTACATTGTTCTCACATATAGAAGCAACAAAAGTAATGTACCCAGGATTTTATAATTTCTATATTTAAAAGAGTGTCCTTGGAGTTTCTTGCCCGATCTTCTCCATAGAGATCTACGTTTTGGAATGGGCAACTAGCTTCAACTTTCTGACTAACTGACCGAATCTTTGACAATTCAAGTGCCTGTAAATGGTTTAATTGAAATAAATGCTTTGAGTTTGGTTTGAGTTTGCAAATTCTATTCACAAGAGGAAAAAATAAATAAAAAAGCGGCAGTTTATGAGACTTGATTGCATAAACCTGAAATAGAACCCGTTTCCAGGATGCTCTATGTTCCACCGATTCAAAAGCAGTAAGTTAGTGTTTTGCTGAGCCATCCCATAAGTGACTGCAATACTCCATACAGGACCGGATCTGTGCTTTGTACAAACTTAAATTAACATATATAATTTATCTTATTTAGGATGCCCAGCTTCTTGGCTGCAGTCTGTGCGTTTTACTCGATGGTTGAGCCGAAGTTGACCCTCCTTCTACCGTCCTTACAAATACAGCTCTAAATAACTGAAGAAAAATTTCCACGCTCGTTAAGGCGAAAGCTCTAGGGCAGCCCGCGAAATTATAATGTTCTTACATTTTTTGCAATTTGCACCTCAGTACAAGTTGTACGTACAGGCGTGTCTAACTTTTTTATTACTATATTTTTTACTAATTTAGGTATATTCCCGGACTCTTATATCGAACCACCCTGCATTTTTCTGTATCATGGCCTGTGATTTTTAAATGGTCGTGAATTCAAATTCGGTACAATGATGACACCAAAATGATGGCCAGTATGTCAGCTACAAAACTGCTTCAATACTTTTTATTTAATTCAACATTATTTTCATTTTTAGGCCTTCATACCTTACATGAAATTGCACGGTGGCTCGATTTACGAGTCCGGTAATATACCTAAATTAATAAAAAATATATTAATAAAAAAGTTAGACACGCCTGTTACAAATATTTATTTACCGAAGTCGGTATAGCATTTCCCGATTAGATTTGATGACTATTAATTTTCATCAAAACATGACATTTGCGTCCAATTCTAATTTGGACATTATTACCACACAATCTGAAACTGACCTGCAAATAATACTCCAAACTAATTTATTAGTTTTTTTTTTTTTAGTTAATAATATTTCATATTTAACAGTTCGTAATTAAACGAAAGTTATTTACATATAATATCTTATATCTAATTAATTAATAAAAATTGCAAAAAAGTAAGATATTAAATTTCACTGGCCTACCTCAGCGGGTAAGGGGGATGCCTTAACGAAAAATTGTATATGTTCTCAATTTGACTTATGATGAAGGTCTTTTCACGAAGAAATGATAAGATCTGTCAGATTCAATGCTGGACGGATATTACGTCGCTATCTGTGACGGGTGACATTGATGTAATAATCAGATTAATTGGACAGATTGCCTTTTAAATTGAGAAAATTATTCTTACATTGAAAGTATTTTTAGAAAAATATGTTTTTAGTGTGAAATAAATGAGCAAATGATCAGATGAGATCTAAATTGCCTGAAAAATATATAATTTTCATCATCTCAGCTGTCGTTTTCGTTACAATGAAAACTCTTGCACTGCCAACATTCTAAAACTCTAAATAAAATAAATTATTTATGGTTTCAGATAAAAAAAATACTTATATGAGACGATGATGCGGGGGAGTAAAATTGCGGAAATCCTTAATTTCTCATCTTTGAGTTTTACAGAAACCCATTTATTTAAATTGATTCAAATTTTTCTGTTGATTTCTTTTTCTTCATACCTAAGGAACAGCGAGGGAAATTCGCAGAAAAATATTTAAGATGAATTGCTAATAAAATAAAAATAGAATATTTTGATGTTTTTAAAGCATCTTGTCATTTGACATTTGTATTTGGCAATGCTATGGAATTTCTGGAGACTGGTATTATCAAATTGACCGGCACCTAATTGCTTACATGTCAAGGAACTTCGTTTTAAATATTTTCTTTCAAAGAATTTCTATTACTCTTATTATTAATTATTATCGCGTGTAACAAGTTGTCCTACGTTATTTCCACTACCTCCAACATATAATAATATATTAAAACCACTTCTGTGCTTGATTTACTGAAGCAAGCCAGGAAGCCCTATTATGTTTCCCTGAAACTTCGTTAAATGTCGAAAGCACTTGATGTCAGTACCTACAAGACGGTTAACTCGTTGAATTTACACTGATTTACGAAGCCAATAATACTGAAACGAAAACGCTCAACAAAACGTATCACATCATTGTTTCTCCGAAGGGTTAAGCAGAGGTTTACCCACATTTCACCTGCTATGTTTAAGTCCCATGTAATAGGGGGCGAGCCTATTGCCAACAACCGGGCACAAATCCGGACTCCAGGCTGCTACTGAGAAATTCCAGATGGAAAACCCAATTACACTTTGCCCTTCCCGGGAATCGACCACAGGACCTCATGCTCAGCAGTACCTACCGCTTGCAACCACTACACCAACGAGGCAGTTGTTCTGTTTGATATTCTTCAACAAGCCAGCAAGCTTTACTACGTTACTTTGGAACTTCGTTAAGTGTAGACCCCACTTAATGACCTACAATACTGTTAACTCGTTGAATTTACACTAATGTATGAAGTGAATAATCCTGGAACACAAAGTCGCAACAATATTTTGCATTGCCAACATTTTGTACAGTCAACAAGGGGCTCGTGGCTAATGATAACAGCCCCACGGGTCGATCGTGTCGTTGTCACAGTTATCGAGACCCCTCCGTGCCTCGGAAAGCAAGCTAAGCCGTTGGTCCCGGGTGTTATTCGTTATCTTTGAGAGTCGTTACGGGTCGTCAGAAGCCCGAAAGTCGGACAACCAGTCTTACCAAGGGGTATCGTATTACCCAGTAATTGGGTTGTAGAGGTTAGATAGGCAGTCGCTCCATGAAATATACTGGTATTCAGGTGTATCCGGTTAGACAAAGTTTAGAGGTATGAGGAATAGGGTCTAAATTTCACTCATCCTCTTTAGAAAAGGGACCTCCGACCAGACGGGTGTCGTGTCTTGCGGGCAACTACCCAACGATTGATGTCGGATAGTCTCATATATGTCGTTGGCGCGGTAAACTCTAATTGCGCGATGCAGGATTTGTGTGACGTCAGGATTTTATGTGACGTCAGGTCTTTGATGCGTAGTTCGCGTGTGGCAATGTAGATGCCGCCACAATTGTGTGTGTAATGAACATTCTGATAAATCCGAATTGCTTTTGGGTTTAAAAATAACCCTATATATAACTTCATAATACATCGACGATTAGTATCTCTATCATAAATCATTTATTCCTCCCATATATTTTCAATGCTAATGATACATAATTATATGTATCGTCAGCTTACATACTCGTTTATACATTACATAACATTTTTATTTTACACGTCATTTGATAAGAGCCTAATGGTTCTTATCAAATGAGGTGTGAAATAAATAATGTAGGTATAAAATAAACATTTATTTCATGCTTATATCTTGATAACAGTCAAGCTGTGCTACTATTGGTGCTACTATTTTTCTTGCCCCTGCATTTAGATAGGTGTTAATAAAAATAAAAGAATGTTATGCGAATAAAGTAAATAATATAGAATTCATGAAGATGCAGTGAGTTACGATAAAATAAATAAATGTTTAAGGATAAAAAATATATTCATGGGATTTAAAAAAAATTAAGGTCTGTTCAAATCCTTGTTCCCAATTGATGTTATTTCCACTTAAATAAACATCAACTTTATGCAAGTGTAAAGTTGATTTTCAACTGACTACTACTGTTGAAAAAGTCATAAATAATATGAAGTTGTAGCGCAAACTGAACCTTATGCGTTGCCTACAGATAAGGTTCAGTTTGCGCTACAACTTCATATTTTGATGGATTTTCAACAGTACTAGTCAGTCGTTTTTCCTAAAAGTCGTGTTTGTTTACATGTTTGGCAAATAAATTCAACAGATTAGAGACTATCTTCATTACTACCACATACCATGGACAAAAATAAACCATTAACTTTCTGTTTTGTCTAGACTTTAGAAGAAACCGTGAATTTGTTTCGTCATCATCAACCAGTAAAGGCCGACGCTCTTGTTTTAATAAATTACGTGTAAAAGTGCCTGAAAGATCTTCTTACGAAAATAAATAACGAACATTTTCGTTTTTGCATTGCCATACAACGTGGCAAAGTGGCCAGTCTCTTGGGTACATTACCAGTCGACAGTGATGCGGAGGAATTTTTAGTCGTCATATTTTAGTTCGTTAATTTAATAGTTTTAGTTAGGTTAATTTTAATAATCTGTTAGTTATTTTAGATTAAGATAGAGAGATTAGATATAGTATCTTCTTTAAAAATGTGTAAGTACTGCAAAATCATAACATAATTATAAACTTAGGGCTCGTAAACACGAGGACGATTCGTGTTTTTTGACGAATCGTCTTTATACACGACTTGTTTTTTTTTTTACGACCTCATTGTTTTTTAAATTTTCGTGTTCACACGCATCACGAATCGTGAAAAATTACGGGCACGACTTAAATCACGTATCTCGTATCACGTATCTTTTGAAAATCAAGTTCGTAAAAAAACATGAATCGTGATTTTTTTGTGACGGATTCGCAGAAGCGCTCGTCCAAGACTGAACTCTGAATGACGAATCAAGTGTGATTATGAGTGAGCAATCTATACGGATATTTCTTTTTCATGGGAAATTATCAAATAACTTCTCTCGCTCTGGGTGGAGCGGGAGGGCGTGCCAGACTCTTACTGACTAAAACCCACCCGTGTTCCATCCGTTGCCTGTACGTTGCCAGGGGCCACGGTATCCCTTTCGGACTTTCCCGCAATCTATTCGGATATTTAGACGAATCGCGAAAAACTCATTTCCGTATGCAATGTGAACGTGCATCCGTTTTTTTGACGAATCATCAATGACGGGTCCCGTGTGAATGAGCTGTTACATAGTGAATAACATGTTCGTTTCATCATTTCACTTTTGGCTGTCTTCCAAACCTACAGTCTAATTTATCACCTTTAATAATTGTGTATTACATAAACTCACGCCCTTTTCCGAAGGGGGAAGGCCGACACCACAGAACGCCACCTGCTACGATCCTTACATACTCCTTTTGCTTCGTGCACGCCGGTTGCGAGCACTACTCACCTAACCTTTCTGAAGAATATCACTAATAAGGTCAAAAGATTACGGCGATACATGTCGTCCCATCCCGGCGTTTCCACTCACATCTACCTTTTGTTAGTCATCCTCTCAACATGAACAAACCATCTAAGAATTCTCTTTTAAATTTTTGATACATTTATATTACATATTTTATCAACAAGATCCTAAAGCCCGAAATGGCCATCACACACTTTTATCCTCGTAGTCACATCTCCATTACAAACTACATAAACAGATAGAGACGAAACCGCTGCCGCGCTAGCGATAATAGCAGTAAGTCCGTTTTGCATAGTTTCGAGTAATAGGGATGTCGACTGGGGAAAAAAACAAAAACTATTTAGTCCGTCAGTCAGATAATAAAAAAATATTAGAAACGTATTTTTTGCTTTATCATATTAATAAAATATGGTTTAGATAAAACGTATTAAAGTTGAGGAGTGGGGGCTCGCTACGTCACGAGTCAGTATAAAATCTACTGGGGACGTCATGCCACATTTAAACGTGTTGCCTACTCAATGTATTGCAGTAATCTTTTTAATACACAAGTGGGCCAAAAAAAAAATTTTTGTTAACATCTCTATTGGCGCTCAAAGTTTTTCATCACATTTTTACCATCTCTGACTTGTTTTATTAACTTATTTTAATTCTGATTTTTGAAATGTGTAGCCTAAGTAAAGTATTATTTCATTGTATAATCATTAAATATGTATTTCTATTAGAATACTTTTAAATGACAAAAACTATTTTATATCTAGTACAAGTTTAATAACTTTAGCATCAATTGCTTAATATAACCGCAGTAAGTACGAAGTTACTGCTCTTATCATTAATAGAAGTAAAACTTAAATGGTGATATCGCATTTAGAACCTCGCCGTAAGTATGGTTACTGCTGTTATGCGAAGGAAAACTTATCATAAAATCGACTTACTGCCGTTATCCTTATTGAGAATTAAAGGTTGTCAATTAAAGGTTGTTAATTAAAGGTTGTTCAGTAGTACAGCTCATTACACTGATTCCGAATATATTTTTAACTCAATTTGGACAAAAATGATACTTACTGCAGTTATCGCAAGCGCGGGCCAGCGTCTCTCAGAGTTTTCCGGCTCCGAGGAATGCACTCACAAATCTTGAACGATGCAATTTTTAACAGCTTTCAAATGGAAAATGTTTTTAGAATGCTTTTCAACGCTTTTGTGGAAAATGTAGTGTCAGTTAGTTTATCTGTATGCAGTAAATGTAAATTTGCAGTCTGTGTAGTCTAAATCTAAATCTAAACTAATATTATAAAGAGAAAATATTGATTTTTTGTTTTTTTTTTTCGAAAAATCATGTACTGGACTGATTTCAAAAATTCTTTCACCAGTAGAATGCTATATTATCACTGAGTAACATAAGCTATCATTTATAAAGATATCAAGCAGGTGAATCCGTTGGCGGAAGCTAGTATTAAGGATAAAAAGGTAAAAATCTTTTAGCGTAAATACAGCAAGATAACGCAAAAAGTTTTTTGTTAAACTTACCTACTTTTTCTTCTTAGCGTGTCGATGGTGTTCTAAATAGACTCGGCCCGGAATTCGGCCACGTGTTTGACGCCATCACTAGCGTCCATCAGTTCCTGTAACGTGCAGCTGACAGGACACTCAGGTCATGATATTAAGTGTCCTCCCGTTTTTTTATTGACCTACTTTTTATACTATTTGCGATCGGTCGTCGGACCAAACGCGAATTCGTTCCAAGTCAAATAGCGTTGTGGTAGCCAGTGCTGCGCCTCCCTCTTATAAATGGTCGACTTTACCTGCTTGCCTAATAATATATTGCTTTTCTTTCTTTTTTCTTTTCTTTCTCTTGTACTCGTACGTCGGTTACAAAACTTAGCTATGGAAAGCTCAAAACCCACATCAAACGTGTCCTTATCAAAAAAGCATATTATAAGATTAAAGACTACGTTGAAGTCAAGGAAGTTTGGCAATAATTCCTTCTGCACATGTGGCTTCCCTGGTACCTCATTAACGGCATAACTATGTAAATGTGATGATTTTTTTATTTTATCTTTTTTTTTACATGCTTCCTTGACATAATCTTTTCATTATTTGACATTAAATACCTACTATATTCTATATTTTTATTAAATTAGATTTGTTACAACTGTAGTGGCAATCATGTAATTTGGTTTAAATAGGTCTTTATTTTTATTATTTAATTTATCTTTTAAATAGTTTTTTTTTTTTTTTTTGTAAATTTTAGAACTTTTTAGGCTTAACAGACTGTAGATCTGTCGACCATTTTCTATCTTGTTAAGTACTTGGTACTTGTTGATAGGCCTACACTGTCCTCTCATACCTATTAACACTGTAATTTGAAAACATTGTAAAAACCATTTACTTTTAAAAGAGTAACCGTGGAGTTTCTTGCCGGCTCTTTTCCATAGGAAACGACCAATTGGAACCGTGCACCTAGCTTCTGACGTTTCATAAGTGCCCTTGTAGGTTTATGTGAAAGAAAATAAAATAAATAAATAAATAAATAAACATTTATTTGCAGACACTGAAGTCCATAGAAATAAATTATACATTGAAACAAATTACATAAAAATAACACAATACACACGCTTAAAAATCACAAAATAGGCAATCACATAATAACAACATAAAATTAAATTAACATAAAATAAATGCACGTACAGCTATCAAGAAACGACCTGTGCGTGCAGTCTCACCCATCGACCAAGCATCGGGCAGTCCCACCGGTCACTCAATGCTCTCAACATGCCGTGGGTGCTGGTATCTGTTCTGTGCCGGAGAGAAGCGCATCGTTTACGAATAATGGCATAAAAATCATCCACTCTCGCATCGGCAAACATACCCGAAGCGCTACAATACCGCGGCAGCCCCACAAGCATCCTGAAAGCATTGTTATACTGTACACGCAGGGCGCTGTATGCCTTCTGCGTATACTTGACCCAAAGGCTGCAGGTGTAAAAAGTCTGACAGTAAGCTCGAAAAAGCGTCATTTTAACGTCGTATGAACACCGTGCAAACCTACGGGCCAGCATATTACTTCGAACAGACAGCGCCCTACGCTCTCTCTCGATATCTAAATCGTCGCACAGGTCATCAGTGACCCAGTGACCAAGATATTTAAATTTTGAGACTTGCTTCAAAGGTGTACCTGCTAATGAGATACAAGGAACATTTAAGTATCTTCTGGCACCACCATTGAAAACAAGTAACTCACTCTTAGTGACATTATACCTAAGCCCCTGAGTCACCGCATAGATCTCACAGACCTTCAGCAAACGTCTTAATGCACTGATTGATGGGCTCAGCAAAACCATGTCGTCCGCATAGCTGATGTCGTTCATAGTAACTCCATCAACATGACAGCCGACACCAGTATTGCTGAGCTCAACAATCAGTTGGTTTATATATAGATTAAAAAGGCGAGGGGAGGTGATTCCCCCCTGCCTCACCCCACATTCCAATCTATATTCTTCAGACATAGTCCCAGCCCACCTAACATTGTTTATTTGGTTCTCATACCAGAATCTTAGCAATGACGTTACCTCACAAACTACTTTTTTCTCACTTCTTAGCTTGTCCCACAGCTGGTCATAAGGCACAAGGTCGAATGCCTTGGTCAGATCTAAGAAGCACGCATTAACTGGTGTTTTCCTATCCGTATAATACCGGACAGTCCGCTTTAAACACATAATGGCACTTTCTGTGGACAGCCCAGGCCTGAAGCCAAACTGTGCATCATGCAAGTCAATCCTGGGGGCCATGTATGAATCCAGCAGACTATCCAGCACCTTCGCTATGACCATTGCTAGGGATATTGGCCTGTAATTACTGGGATCAGCAGCATCACCAGTTTTATTTTTTATGACAGGTACAACTATAGTTCGCATAAGTGCACTGGGCAGATAAGAATGACTCACACACAGTCTAAAAAACATCGACAATACTCTTGGTAAGTGTATACCTGCATACTTAAGGTGATCGACGCTAAGGTGATCATGTCCCGGGGACTTGCCTAAAAAAAACAATTGTATAATTCAAGTTCTTATTTCAGGACAAATTTCAGGTTTAAATGCAGCTCCTATTCATGAATTGATTTGTTGCAATATGTTTCGTATATATATACATATGTATTATTCCTTTAATACATTTTGTTTAACATACCACGAAGCCTACGAGTTATATGAAACACAGGACAAGAAACAATACATAAGCGGTGTATGGAGCTCCTAAGGCTATATTTAAGAGTACGGTCATAAGGCCCTAATTAAACCAACTTTAAACAAACCCAAAGTATTAATTGGTTTATACCGTAAATAATCCCTAATTACCAACAAAATATTATTAAACCCGATATCAAATGCACAGTAATAAAATAAATTGGACCGGTAACCGTTGGGCCCGTAAGCTCTCGTTTCTATTAATGTGGCGCCATCTGGTGGATGTCGGTAGCACATATGTAGTCGCAAAACTGAAAAATGGCTAGGATGGAGTATAAAACTGTTTATAAAGTTTTTAATAGCTTGTAGGGTTATGTAATAGCTTTAGGATGTTAAAAATAAAGCAAGTCGAATTCTGAACGTCTCAAAGACAAAGAGTGTTTGAGAGATCCAGAATACGACTTACAGCATAATCAGCTTATAATGTTCCCACTGCTGGCCACCAGCCTCTCTGAGAGAGGGAGTGGGCTATAACCCGCACTGGGCCCGCGTGGTATATCCACTCGGGCCCAGTGCGGGTTGGTAGATGTCACATGTCTTCGAATTAGGTTCTAGTACAGTTTTCGTCAAATAACTTGCCGCTCTGAAGTTAGGTTGCGCATGCGCGCTGGCTCAAACTCAAACTCAAAGCATTTATTTCAATTAAACCAATTACAGGCACTTTTGAATTGTCAAGGGGTCGGTCAGTCAGAAATATGAAGATAGTCGCCCATTCCAAAGCGTCCAAAAAAAATAAAAAAAAATAAAAATAAAAATGGTTATATAATATTGGTTACATCATTCAAGTTGAATTTATACATGCGAGAACGATGCAAAACATTAAAAGCGTCCGTTAGAAATAAAAATATAAATTAAATTAAAATCGCCGTGGCAGCTAAGAGATGACCAGTCCCTACTGACGGCGCCCGTTCACGAACATGACGCATGGATTAGCACCATTCAGCTCAACCATTTTGAAGGGAACTAAATGATCCAACACACGCGCCACCGCCAGCGAGACATTAGAGTGAGCATGACATACTCTCAGCCGCCAGGGCACATTCAAGTCAATGAAAGACATACCCAGTACCTAAATGGTAGCTTTATAGTCGGTACATGCGCGCTACTGTTTTATAGCCTACTTCAGAGCGGCAAAATTATTTGACGCGAAAAGTACAGTACATGCCGGTTTCCTCAAGACGACGATTTCCTTCACCGTTTTAAGAGCAGTGATGATAAAATAATTTACACAAAGTAAAGCGCCTGTTTGGGTTCCAACCTACAACTCAACTTACTTACTAAAACAGTAGAAGGATTTTCAAACTAGATAAACTTGTAATGCTATTAATCAACAGTACTTCTTAAAAACATTAGAAAGAAACCGAGAAAACGAAATAAAAATAACCTGCTATTACATTAACGCGATTAACAGTAAAACAAACAATTGAAAAAGCATAAACAGACCACACGTACATAATGACCTAAGTATTGTTTACATAAGGCAAGTAACTAGCGAGTACCTACAACTAACTGGTTCAGTGCGACTTCGTGCTTAAACTCGTCTGTCGCTATAGTTTTCACGTTTGAGCATGGCAATAGCGGTCATTGACACACCTACATTTTCTAGCTCTTTCCATAATCGTCCTGAATCAATATCTATCATGATCTTCATTATGTAACGAAAAACCATACATAGTATATTGTTTCGGTACCTACGGAGAAATGAAATGAAATGAAATTGTTTATTCTGTAAATAGGATATTGGAATCACTTTTACACATCATCTTAAATGTTTTTATTAAAAGGATGCTAGATGTTCGGCGTTTCCTATTTGACTACTCTGAGAAGAAAGGCCGAAACAAACTCAGTCACTCGGTCACAGTCTCTTTTAGAGCCATATGAGGACCATGTAGATTAGAGTCTGAAATGGTCTTTTGAGAAAAGAACCACACAGATTTGAGTGGACCTGTTCTGGCAGTGCAAGCATTTGTCAGTAATCATGGAGCTTAACTCAAAACTTGAGCAAGCTCAACTCGACGAACAATACCAATGGAAGGACATTTGGGTAGGCCGCATAAACTACTCAAACTGCTCGACCATCATTAAAACTAAATGAGAAAGAAAAAAATAATAGATGTCCCCATAGTCCTCACATTCACAAAATTTAAAAAAATATAATACTTTACAAAGTAATCAGAGTAATAAGAGATATTAGGAAAGTTCAATGACCGTTACTGCTATGCTAAAACGGAATAACTATAGTCAGTTATTGGTAGCAAACTAGCCCGGTCAAGTTACTTGCTTCAGTTACTAGACTCATGTAAACAAATCACAAACTACTCGGGCACGTGTAGTGTTCCTAACCCAGGGAGTTGTTACCATGATATAAGGTAATCCAATATTCATAAGCTCTATGTGCCGGAATTTTATTTTCGGCCATTTGTATTTCTCAACTACTTTATCTAGGTTATTGTTTATAGGTAATTTTTTTTTTTGGAGCACTTCTGTTTTTACATTGAAACGCAAGTCTTTATGATTTGCATTTTTGATCTTTAATTTCGTCAGAAAGGCAGTTTTTGGTCCCATAGAAACAATCATTTTCATTCCATAACATTGTCAAACGATAGTCAGTTTTTTTGCTTGCTAACGATCCTTTTATCAGTCTAATGTCGTTCAGTTCCCAGGCAGAAAAGTGGCGCCTACCAGTGTCTGACCTTCGGCAGCCCTTTACAAAGCCCACGCTAATGACACCGATAACCTATTAGAGTGAAGAATGTCTAAATACACAAATTTATTGAAATAGTCTGTGTATTAGTCCAGATATATATATTTTTTTGTAAAATGTTTGATTGTTTAACTTGGACTGGCATAATGGGGGTATTCCTCGAAACGCACCAAAAGTATTCCTCGAAATGCACCATTCGGGGTGCTAATAAAACCAAAGTTAAAAATATTATTATTTTATTCCTCGAAACGCACCAATGATGAAACAGAGAAGAGCATGTATCGATAGACATTTTAAAATTCAACTGGCCTAATTTTTTATTTATTAAAACTACCAGGAAATCAGAAATGAACTGGAACTAGGTCCTTAAGCGACTTACTACTTAGCTCATTATTGGTAAAAATAAAGGTTTTGAAATTGAATCATTTTTTGTTTTGAAAAGTACCAGGGTGGCAGAAATGAACAGAAAATAGGCACCTAAACGATCTCGCTAAGTTGTGCACCAACGATTAAACATAAAGAGGAATATAAGGTACTAGCTTTTGCCCGCGTGGATGTCGGAAAATATCCCACAGGAACGTGCTACCAGGATTCAGAGTATTCTATGTCCTTACCCTATGGCACCCTATGGCCCTATGGCCTATGGCCCATGGCCTATCCGCATGCCTTTCATCTAAAACTATTCATCCGTTACGCCATGAAAAGGTAACAGGCAGATTAGATCTGTTTTATAGTTCCGTACCTCAAAATGAAAAATGTAAACCCTTAAAGGATGACTTCGTTGTCTGTCAAGACACTTTTTCTCAGGAACGCGTGGAGGCATCAATACCTACATGTTAGAAAGGTTAGTTTAAGACTTTAAATTGTAATAACTTTTGACAGAGTGGGCCGATTTTAATGAAATAAAGACTAAATGTTAATTCAAGATATTGGACTATGACTATATTTCCAATCTCTTAAATCTCTTGAAAAGATGACATAAAAAAAAACAATATTACATGTGAATTTTAAAATCATCCCCTGTTTTACCCATTTGGGGGATGATTTGACATAAACCCTGAAATGTGTGTTTATTTCTTACCAAAAGCATAAATTAGAATTTTCATATTGCTTACTTTAGAAATGCTGGATTTCTCATACAAACTTTCATCTCCTATATCCCCTTAAGGATTATTTTTGAAACAAAATGTCTATGTCCTTTTCCAAGACGCCATCTATCTCCTCGCCAAATTTTATCGAAATCCGTTCAGTGGTTTAGCCGTAAAAAGGTAACATACAGACATACAGACAAACAGAGAAAGTTACTTTCGAATTTATAATATTAATATGGTTTCGTTATTATTGAAATTGAAATTGAATAAATTTATTTCAGACCAAGCACACAGTAATTGGTACAAGTCCATATTATGTTAGTAGATAGATACTTATAACTATGTTAATAAAATTTAAAATAATTATTATTTTGGACATGCAAGAGCGACCAATGCTTCAGGATTTGGCTGTCCACTCTGTCCGCCACCACGCTCAGAAGCATGTTGGTGCTACCCTTTACCCGAGACCACGGGGAGGCCGTTCTTTTGCGAAGCACGGCCTGGACGCCGTCCGTGCTGCGAACATGCCGGAGGCACTGCAGCGCCATGGGAGCCCCAACAAACCCCTGAACGCGTTGTTATATTGGACGCCCAGAGCATTGCCGGCATTTTTAGTGTAATTGCTCCCCAGGTTGCACGTGTATAACGTTTGGCAATAGCTTTTGAATAGTGTGACTTTAAAGTCACGTGAGCATCGCGCAAAACTGCGCGATAGCATATTACCTTTTACCGATAATGCCCTGCGCTCCCTATACATGTTCATATCAACATTCAATTTCTCATTGACCCAGTGACCCAAGTACTATTCACTATATCGATAGAAGTCTTAAAACTTTCCTATATCTTACCTATAACTGTCATGTTCTATACCTATAATTACCAGGAAAACAGAAATGAACTGGAGGTAGTTGCTTATGCGATACTACTTAGCACTAATGGTTGAAGTACATGCTTTAAAATTTTACCATCAAAGGAGGTGTCCGCTTTTTGTCGGAACGTTGGTTTTTAATTCCGAGAAAAACTAGTGGTTCTAACTCAGTCAATCTGCCTAGTCTTTTTCGAACTACGTTGGGGTCTGCTTCCAGTCTAACCGGACGCAGCTGAATACCGTATAAATTGACATGGAGTGACTGCCTATCTGACCTCTACAACCCAGTAACTGGGTAATACGATACCCCTTGGTAAGATTGGTTGTCAGACTTTCGGGCTTCTGACGACCCGTAACGACTGTCAAAGATCCACGAATATTACTTAACATAGAAAAGTGATGGCGCCATACAGGGTGTATAGCTCCATCTCTTTCTCGTTGTGAAATAATATTAAAACAATATTAGCAATATTATTTTAATATTATTTCGCAGTGACAAGGGAACAGTTTTCTCATGTCATGCTATTATCATCATTATTATTAACTACATGTCATTATACCAAGACCAAGTAAGCAAATATATATCTGCGTTTGAATTAAACCCAGCTTTTGTAAGGTATATTTATAGCCTTGTTTCCAATTGAAGTTATTTCCACTTAAACAAATATCAACTTTATGAAAGTGTAAATAAAGTTGATTTTAGACTGACTAGTACTATGACTAGAACTGAAAAGGTAAAAAAATAATGAAGTTGTAGTGCAAACTGAATCTTATGTGTAGGCGTTACGGTTGTTTTTCCTAAAATTCATATTTAATAAATAGCAACGCGGAATAGTTTTTTTTTTTTTTTTTTTGTGCTCTGTTCTAGTACGCTAATTAATAGTGTTTGATAGTGGTTTCTTACAATTTAGATACATACGAGATCTACATAATTATTATGTCAATTTAAAGACTGGGTTGATGCTGTGTATGTGTTTAGTTGGTAACCCTTTATATAAATAAATATATCCGACTTTTTATGCTTTCTTTTCATTTTTCCTTCTCAATGTGCGCTTTTATAATTGCTAACGTGACGATATTATCGGTTATGTCCACAGAATTACGATAAAACAGAAGTAAAATAATTATATGGAGATGCACGTTATACCGTTATCGCGGACGGAAATTTAAAAGCGTCTTTATATATTTCCATAAATTTTACTTCCCTGTGTTATCATGATGCCGATGCCGTGGACGTCCACGATATTATCGTCACGTTCAACTCAATAACATTTCAATGGGAAAAGCAATTCTGTTCGTAATTACGGTGTACAATGTGTATTGTTACTTGATAGTAATTGCAGCAATTGACTTTAATCGGCAATCAATAATTTATTTCTTTGCAATGGTTTTGTTTGTTCGTTGAACTGAAAAAGAAAATGGCGCTTCAAGGCATGAAAAATAGGAAATCATGATGTCATTTTATCATTTCTTTTTTTTTTTGGATGTGAATTTATCAAATAACTTCTCCCGCTCTGGGCGGAGCGGGAGGGCGTGTCAGACTCTTACTGACTAAAACCCACCCGTGTTCCTTCCGTTGCCTGTACGTTGCCAGGGGCCACGGTATCCCTTTCGGACTTTCCCGCAACCCCGGCAGTCCACATAAGCCTCTCTATTGTAATGCCACTAGACCTGCATCTGTCAGTCTTGGCCAGGTACTTTCATTGGCTATTTCATCAAATCGCTGCCCGTATTGGATTAATTACTTATAGAGAAGGGAGTCAACGATAGCATGATGGTTGACAGGGGAGGATAGAAGACGAAAACGTGATGCAACGACACCAAGTACCATGGGACAGAAAGATGATGATTGGGTTAATTACTTTTACTATAGATTTAAAAAAAAACAGCACGATCGTGAGTAATATTGCCATTAACATTCAATCAATCAATCAATCAATAGTTTTTATTTGTAAACATAGGTTCCAACAATGTGCAAGACGTTACAATTGTTATAATTTTATAGTGTCTCTGTGTTTTGCCATTTGGCGTACAAATATACATTTATGGGAGGCTTTTGCCAATTAAGTATCTTAATTTATAATAATTCAGTAGTATCAATGTCAATTTATATATTTTTTTTATGTAATTTAATAAAAATGCAATAGATAGTATTTGGTAATGTCAATATTTAATGAAATGCGATAATGTCAATGATGAATAATTTGTCATTGCGCTTTGCATAAGCGATCTCGCGCTCTAGACGGCCACGACCTGGACTAGTGGTCGAGCTGTTACGAATCGCGCACTTGGTCGGCTTGTTGGCCGTTGCGACCTCTATAGTTTACCTGGTCGGTGTCACCACTGGTCGTGGTCTAGGGCGCGAGATCCCTAATGGTGATTGCAGCAAGTTTTCACCAGTGTAGAGTAGCAATAGATTACTGACAAATGCTTGCACTGACTGGACAGGTCCACTCAAATCTGTGTGGCTCTTTTCTCAAAAGACCATTTCAGACACTGATATACATAGTCCTCATATGGCCTGACCAAGATTATGTCTGGACTTTAAAGAGACTGTGGCCTCTGAGTTTGTTTCGGTCTTTCTTCTCAGAGTAGTCAGATAGGAAACGCCGAACTCATCTAGCTATTTTATACGAATAAAAAAAATTAAGATAACGTGTAAAAGTGATTCCAATATCCTATTTACAGAATAAACAATTTCATTTCAATTAAATAAAATTGACAGTTAAACTAAATTTAAAAGTCTCATTCTTAATCCCGAAGAAGTTAACAAAACAACTGAAACATGTTTAAAACATGACGTCACGATGCCGAGAAACGAGAAAACATGAATTTCCAAAGTTTTTCTTAATCAGTTCGTCTAGTTTTAGTTAGTTTTATTTTTATTAAAACAGCTGCTGAAACCTCGCCTACTCGCAGATAGGGTTGGCAATGTTGGAATTCCTTGACACGAAACCATATTTTAAGTATAACAAAAGGAATTAAGTTATCATAGACCAGTGTCAATTTATGCTTTACATTTTGAAGACCATGAAATAGTCAATGTAAGCACACTGCATTCCAAAAATATAAGGATGTAGAAAATCTACCTGTGTTGTTCCTGGACAGTTTAAGAGAGAACAGGGCCTGCGATTCTCCATAAAAATGTATTCCCCTTTTTTCTTCCTGAATAATGCCTCTAAAGCAATCTTTATTTTTTTTCATAAAATCAGGGTCTGCTGTAGACATGTCCCTATTATTTTCTTTTTTTCAGCAACTTATTGGTAAAGAAATGACCCTCCAAAAATTACAAAAAATGCCCAATTTTTACCACCGTTATTAGAGGACTACTAGACAAAATCGGAAAGTTTTTAACATAAAAGAAAATGATAGGAACCTAAACATACTCTTTCTTAAAATTGAAATGTAAAAAATAATTGAATCGGCCCAGTTTTCGAGGAGAAAAAAGAGGAATACGAAACGTCGATTTCGTCAATTTTTATGTGATATAATCGGTCCGAGCTGCAGCATTCCTTATAGCACTCTACGGGGGCAGACTTGAGGTAACACGACAGCAATAGTTTCTTCAAATACATCTTCTTCAAATTCCTCGCAGGCCCTGTTCCCTTAAAATATAAAACTTTTATACCAAAATACTATATTTTTAAAGATGATTGCAGCACATTTTAGATGAGGCCTATGTCCAAAAGACTTGGAGTTAACTTGACACTCCTTACTCTAAAAATAAGCCAAAAACCCGTCAACCCTAGAGAAGAAAGTTTTAGTTCGATTAAAATGCAAATGGGGCGGTAAACATGGCGAGCGACGCGACGCCGCCACGCCGCGGCGCCTACAGCTGCAAATAATAAAAGTATATCATTAATTTTAATTCAGACCTGATGAGGAGTATGTGTGTGGGATTAAGCTATTTAGCAAACATGACTGTGAGTAAAAAAGAAAGAAAGAAAAATGCGTTTATTGGCATTACAAAAAATACACCTTAAAACAGAAAACAAATTATTATAACGCCAAAGGGGATCTCTGCTCAGCATAATGTCAGCTGACAACACAAAGTGTACCACCTGACGGTGATCAATCGCTGTGTAGTATCTACTGTAAACCTAGACAGGTCCCTCTTGTTTTCTTTTACAGCTTTATTTACCTGTAGAACGGATAGCCGTTGTAACCACACGTGTTCTACAGTGGTTAGGACACCCTCAAGCTAGGTGGAGTGACAATATTCACAAGAAGGCTAGTAGAAGCTGGACAAGAGTGGCCTGGGATCAAGCTTAATGGCGTGCTAAAGGAGGCCTATGACCAGCAGTGGTCCTAGAGATTGATGGTGATGATTAAGATAAAGGATATTAGTCAGCTGCCATACATCGACAAGCTAAGACAGGTGAAGCCACGTAAAATTACTTTCTGTGTTCTAAAGACTATATTCGATTGAAGTTAAATTAAAGTAACCACACACCTAGCATATGCATAGCATAATCAGCCTATAATGTTACCACTGGTGGGACGCAGCCCTCCTCTAGGTGAGTGGGAGTGGGCGTAATCCACCACGCGGGTCCAGCACGGGTTGGTAGATGTCACATGTCTTCGAATTTTTGGTTCTAGGACATGCAGGTTTCCTCACACAACACATGTGTGAGCACTGTGACCATATACCTTCTATAAAGCTACCGTTTACTGGGTACGTCTTTCATTGACTTGAATGTGCCCTGGCGGCTGAGATCATGTCATGCTCACTCAAATGTCTCGCTGGTGGTGGCGTGTGTGTTGGATCGTTAAGTTCCCTTCAAAATGGTTGAGCTAAACGGTGCTGATCCATGCGTCATTTTCGTGAACGGGCGCCGTCAGTAGGGACTGGTCATCTCTTATCTGCCACGGCTTATTTTAATTTTTTAATTGTTTTTATATTTTTATTACGGACGCTTTTTACGTGCACGTCTTTCTACATTGTTCTCACATATACAATTTCAATATGAATGATGTAACCAATATTTTGTAACAATATTATGATTTCAAAGAGTGTCCGTGGAGTTTCTTGCCCGTTCTTCTCCATAGGAACCTACGCTTTGGAATGGGCAACTAGCTTCATATTTCTGACTGACTGACCCCTTGACAATTCAAAAGTGCTTTTAAATGGTTTAATGGAAATAAATGCTTTGTGTTTTGAGTTTCAGTTCACGATGTTTTTCTTCACCATTTTGAGAGCAGTGGTGATGAAATCATTTACACGAAATAAAACATCTACGACTACTACTGTCACACATACTCGAGATTTCTTAAATAACTAAAATAATTTATGATTATCAGGTCATATTATATTGGATATAGTATAAGGCATAAAATAAATTAGGAATTAAGTATCGTACAGGTTTCAATACGTATTGATTCATAGAACTTTTCGATCAATTTTCTTTAACAGGACTGAATATTGGCCTAACATCTTATATATTATATAAAATGCCATACAAAATTTTGTAGCTAAACTATAAAATAATTACGTTGTTACATGTGTCTACTTACATAAGTGCCGTTATAAATTCCAAAGTTTATACAAAGATACTGTAAAGGCTTTGTTAATGCAGGAGTTAAGTTTCCTTCGACAAAGTTCCTGTTGTAATCAAGTTACCAAGACACCAACTTGCTGCTTTGAAGGCTTACTATGTACTAAATTATGAATTAATATAGCATAGAACGAAAGGAAATTAAGGCGAATGTAGACTATGCCAACTACGCCATTTATTGTTTCAGTGTAAAGCCTGTAATACCAACATTTATATACTTATGCAAAGAAACTGAGTTATGAATGAAAAATAAAAAATGCTTGTTGCCATCTTAAGACATGCTTTGTAATTACGCAACACATTTTCGTAAACGATTACGACAAATGTTGTTTCATTTTGACAGTTCAACAACATTCATTGAGGTATTTACGTTGTTGAGCAGTTTTTTTTTCGAACATATGAAGCAATGGATTAGCAATTGATCGTGTATTATGTAATTAGAAAATGTTACAATTATGTAACTGTCTTGTACATGGAAAGAAAAATATCCAATAAATCATGTACTAAAGTTTCATTTTGATTGTACGCGTGATTGTTTCAGAATATGAATGCAAATTAACATACAATTTAGAGAGCCTCCTCTTAATTAAAGAAACAACACAAGAAAACAAACATTCCTAATTTTTCATTAAGAATGCTTGTTTTCATTCTATTGAAGATTCTCTCTTGTGTGCTATTAAAGTCGAGGGAATGATCGAGTACTTGAATCTGTTTCTAAAATGGGAATCAAATATTCGTTTTGAGGTTGTATCTTTGAATCTTTACGTTTACCGATGTTATTTTCTTTATCCTTCGTGATCCTGTTTGCGCGGCGGTGGCTTTTAGTTGACATAACATTTATGACCAAGATGCAGGTACGACAATATCAAATTGATAGCCATATTACGACGCTATCACTGACAGCCTAAACTAAGAACAAGCAGATTCTTAATAGTATTTTTTTTTTTCAGCCGTGAATCAGGAGGCCAGCTCCCCCGTTCAGCTAGCATCGACTCAGTCGTGGAAGCCGCGATCTGCGCCCGTCACTCAGAGCCGAGCCAGCCAACGACGCTGCAGCTGCCAAGAGCCGACCGAGCCTTCAGTCTCGCTTCACCAGTCGTCGGCAGGAGGGCCAAGACTCAAAGGGGACAAGCTGGTAAGTTGGAGCAATACTTAGACGTAGACAGATGATGAATTATGTTCATGTATTTATTCACACTGCACATCATTACATAAGACGGGGTTAATGCTATAAGACATTATCTACCAGCCAGTCATACAAACACATATTTTCTTACAGGAAGCGAATGTTACTGAGTCAAGGACTTTTTTGTGTTTTTTGTTTTAATCTGTAGATCTTTTTCTTACTTTTGTTTAAACCGAGAAAGAAAGAGATAGTATAAGAGAGTACAATCATTGTACTATAAGCTAAGCAAAATGAGTGGCCGAAATTCCGTTAGTTAGCGCCACTTTAACATTAGTTCATAGATTAATTTGGTCGAACCCAAATTATGTTCGTAATAAGCTCTTCTAGCAGGGGCTAAGGGAGCTCCCTTAATACGTTCTAGGCTAGACGTTACTTAAATAAGGCGGTTTAACATAGTGACTTTTATTACGCGTAAATATTAATAATACAGTATGAAACCATTTATTAAGTTTACTTGACCTGACCGACACGCTTCGCACAACAAATTACCTCTGGGCGGTGGAAAGGTTAAATGTTAAACAAAATTACATAATAATTCAAGTAATCATAAGTTCACATACTAATAAAACATGGGTCTACCAATGTACCTCTAGGCTGAATTTTCTGACAAACATTGGTGATAGCACCTGTGGTTTACCTACTCATTCTCTCCACTCAATCCTCTTGTACATCGTGTATTATTTTCAGTACCACAGTTAATAAAAACCCTCGACAAAAAAACTCCTTTTTCTGCTTCACAGCGGCGCTCTTATCGGTTTAGCACCAGCTCCTTGATCACCATCATATCCTAATGTCGAGACCTTTGCTTTTCCGTCTCAAGAATTGAATGAAACGCGCTTTATAATACTAAAAATATTTCAGCCAACCATCAAAAGGCGCATAGTATTGTAAATTACTCGCCTCAGTGCTCATATAATGTAATTGACAAGAAAACTTCGACAAAGTTGTGATAGCTCAGAATCTGGCTCTGCAGTCGCAAAGTTTGCAAGTTAAGCACATGTCGAGGCAACACGCTAACTTAATAAAACTTAAAGTTGTTTCAAGCCACCAACTACATATTTTTACAGCATAATATATTCTTTGAGAATAATGCAGAAGTTTTCACCTATTATGAACTCCGAGTTTTGATTTTCACGTAGAAACCTTACCTACATGATAAATGTACCTAACTAAAATGCAGAAGCAGCAAAAATCTTTATACCTATATCTAAAAATAACTGAAACTTCAGTCCCAGACTGATCCTGTGATGTTGCGGATCACAGGAATCCAGGAATGTTCATGTAGAAATGTATGTCATATATTGTCTCCGAAGGAATTACTAAAAAATACTTCTCTTTTAGCCTGTACCAGGCTGAAAGAGAATATTACCAAAATCTACACGGCCTATAATATAACAGCTGCTTACTTAAAATTGAGTCGCGTTCGAAAATTTCCGGGAAATTTCAATAAAAGTGTATTGGAAGGATGAGCGCCTACATCCAAGGGGTACAACATAACTGCCGCTGCGGTCAGCATTCCGCCTGTTCCGCATGGCGATTATGGTAAACCTATCGACAATTCAGGATGAACCTCTTCCGGGACCATTAATTACAGGGGTTTAAGGGATGCATGCTTTGGAGGAGAGATATATATCTCAACGCCGTTTCGTGTTTGTGTACAGTGTTAAACCCAGTGCGCTTGTTCGTGTGTCTTGTTGACTGTGGTGCGTGTGAATTATGTTAGCGTCATCGTAATGTGCATACATATACATGTCGTGGCCAGATCTTAAAATTGATAATTTCATGAAATGAACACCTTCCACTGGTCACATCATGACGTAGCCTGGCCAGATAATTGAATACTCAACGTTTAATGATATGAATAGTTGAACGCACGACTACTTCATGATGTGGCCAAACATTAGTGATGATATCGTAAAATAGTAGATTATCCACCGGTAGAGGCGTTGATGACGCTTTGTTTTTGTTGTGCATCATGGCGGCGGCTTAGAACCAATCAAACAAAGTAGAGTGACCACGCAAAAAAAGTCGATGGACGTTTATTGGGTTTCCAAATATGATATTATGGAGAGCGATCAACTTGGATGTAGCACTCGCCGGCCGCTGCCGCGGCGTGAAATGCAGCATAGCACTTAAAATTAGTTTCAACAAATTACAAATTTACGCCACTTATGTGGCCCCTGACCAAATGTGTTCGGTTAGGTTAGAACTGTGACCAACCACGCGTGAGCCGAGCGAGTGGAGCTAGCGGTGCCACGGCAGCGGCCGGCGAGCGCTCCTTCCAAGTCGGTCGCTGTTACTTGGCTATTTTTACTACACCTGGATCACCTACATTAATGATATGGCTAAACGTCGACTGACATATCATTGAACGTTGATGTTTAAACGATTTGGCCAATGTAAGCTGGCCATTTCATGAGCTGGTCAATTCTAAGATCTGGCCACGACATACACATAGGTATCATCTACCCGCTGTGTGTCATGTATGTACGTACGAGACGCGCATGATTCACGTGCTTACGAGCAAACCACGACAAACGTCTGGACGCGCACGCACACCGTGGGATGGCAGGAGGTTTAACTATTCAGGGGTACAGTAAATTGTCGATTTATGAGTAGGTAGGTATCTGTTGTAAACAGCCTAACAGTGCCTGCATTTTAAAAGGTAGCAAGCGGCCAAACATGAAGACGATATATCCAAAGAGAGATGAGACACGTACATATTTAAAAATGAAAAAGATTTTAATTTTTTTGATATCATAATCACACAATCCTTGAATATTTCTGTTACAAAAATAAAATTGTTTTATTTTTAACTTCTTTTACATCATTTATTAGAAACTGCCAGCATTCTATATAGAAAAAACGGAATACAGAAAGTATTTATTTCATTTTTAAACCCTAATGACTTCGCTACATCTCCCTCAAGAACTGTCTACGTAGACATCAGCGTAAGTGACAGAGAAAGATCACTATATTTAGATAACACGGTATATATTTTACTTGAAGAATGTGCAAAAATGCGAGCACTCAGGAATCTTGTTCAGTCACGTTCGCACACCGCATAGGGAATAATCAGGAGGTTGTGTAGGCGGAAGGAAGGTATTGTAGGCATATATGGGGTGAAACACGCAACGATGGCTTGGATATGAAAATAGTTTTTTTGGAAATGTATAATACCGGGTACAAATTGGTGAAAGGTAACATGAAATGTAACACACGTTGAAACGAGTTCACCTAGTTGTGTTAATTTTCATGTTGCATTGCATAAGATGTATGCCAAATCTAGTATAAGACATCAGCCGGTCTATTCTGTAATAATCTCACGGTGAAAACTTAGGTGAAGTGAACGTGAAGTGAGCTGTCATTCCACCTGCTGCTAGGGACTGACAGCTCACTCCGTGCTCACTTCACCTAAGTTCTCACGGTGAGATGTTTACAGAATAGCACTGCAGAATTTACTTTTACTTTAAATCCATGTCTTACTCGGTTGGTGATTAGCTGATATGTACTTTTTTGACTACTTTCGATTTATTATTATAAATTTATTTTTAATTTCGTTTTTGTAAGCTTATAAACATTTTATGTTTTTGTTTCTCAGTAAGTGTTGTAAGAATTATAAAGTTTAACCAAGAGTAGGCTCATTTGTGTTACGTTGCACCAATCTGTACCTGGCATCGTTATGTCGGGTACAGATGGAGTTGGAGCATTTTGCTTGGTTACGAATGAAGCCTATATTTTATTAATATTAGGACCATCAAGCTTATACTCATCATCATCATCTGAGGCTTTACAGCCGCTAGTAGGCCTTAGCCTGGTCAAGTATAATTCTCCAACGTGACATATTTCCGGCTTTTTCTCTCCAGTTCTTAAATCTTGGTCTACGCCATCCAACCATCTGAGCTTGGGCCGCCCTCGACTTCTCGGCCATCCGGTTTACTATCCAGTAAACGTTTGGGTGCTCTGGTCTCGTCCATTCTTGCGACATGTCCTGCCTATCGAAGACGTCCTATTTTGATGGTTTTAATTAAATTAGGTTCGTCGTACATCTCGTAGAGCTCATGGTGTACACCGAATATGCGCCTCAGGATTTTATCTAGACACTAGAAAATGAGATCTCATTGGAATTGAAACCTATTTGGGTTGCTTACCTTCTCCAAGTTGACACAAGTTCGTGTGGAACCTAGATTTATAATGGTAGTCGTATTTTGAAGGTTGTTCGAATTTTTCTAAGATTTTATATTATTATAGTCAACTATCTTTCAAACTGGTTGCTATTTTGATAATGTAATGTATTATTTTTATGACATTAATTTGACATCCTGTGAATATTTTAACACTGTTTCATTATTTGTTAAAAAAAATTGTAGCAGCCCGAAGTCTGGATTTGTGCCCGGTTAATGGCAATAGGCTCGCCCCCTATTACATGGGACTTAAACATAATTGGTGTAAATCTAATTGGTGTACTATTGAAGAACTTAATATCTAAGCAGTTTGAAAACAAAATCCGATGAACACGATGATCGCATCTATTACTGCCCCGGTTCTATAGCGGCCGAGCGCTGCAAGCAGAAATAGTCCTTACGGTGTATAGATATGAACTTCTTCGATGGTACATGTGGGTGTACTATAATTACACCTCTGCTTAACCTATCGGGGAATACAGGCGTGGTGTTGTGTTACGTATATTTTTATGAAAATCGTTTACTTTTACAATGTTTTTGTAAATGTGTACTTAAGCATATCATTATCAACACCTTCCTGCTCTTGTCCATGGAACGTGGGGTTGGCGCAGCACGTTCTCTCTTTCCATTCTCCCCGTCAACCGTCACGCTATCACTTACTCCCTTCTCTTTCATATCATTCCCCACAAAATCCATTCATATATTCTTTGGCCAGTAAGCACCATGATCGTATCTAGCACACACTTAATTAATTTATCTGTCATTGCTTCATTTTTAGGGTTCCGTAGTCAACAGACAGACAGACGGACATGGCGAAACTATAAGGGACCGTCTGTTTGTTTGTTTGTCTGTCTGTTAGCTCAGAGACTCTTAGTATTAGAAAGCTGTAATTTGGCATAATTTGGCATAAATTTGGCATATATTAATCACACCGACAAAGTGGCTTTGATTTTGGGTACGTCTCCTGAACGTAAAGTGGGGATATTTTTTTATTTTCTCATCTATCCCATGGTGGATATTGTTCGAAAGATCGTTCAAAACGTTCGTTTTGAGTGTGTGAAAACCATTTTTGGATTCAGGGATTGCGAAATATTAAGCGTTAAAGTGCATTTTTTTGTTAGAGTCAAGTGTCCCCCCCTGCTAGTTAAATGGTTGGTTTTGGATTTGTGAAAAAAATCACGGCAATAGTTTATATAACGAAATTAAAAGGAAAAATAACACAGCTAAGTAGGCTCTACAAGTTAACGAGTAATAATCGACCAACTTACATTTGCAGTTTTAAAAATTATGTTCTGCCATACATTCCGCATGAGCGAACATATTTTCCAACTGCAATGTTAAGCTTGTTCTTGGGATAAATTATTCATCCCAACTACAGAACCCTTCATTGTGCGTGGTCCGACTTGCAATTGTTTATTATAAATGTGAAAGTTTGTATGTTTCTAAGATGTTAGTTTCGCAATCACGAAAAACGGCTGAACGGATTTGGATGAAATTTGGCACACATTTATCACATAGGATACTTTCCATCCTTGTTGTACGTTCCCGTGGGAATATTTCCAACCTCCACGCTTGAAAAACCGCGGGAAAAACCTAGTTTGAAATAAATGATTTAGACTTAGCATTTGATATAAAAACCAACATTCTAACTTAAAAAGATGGATTGATAAAATGGAACCAACTTTCAACCCTACTCTTATAAATTGGAATCGCAAATCTTTTTCCTCAGTTAACCAGAGATCACAACTTTTTTTTTAATCCCCTTACGTCTCTAGAGTACCTACGTTGCCCGTAAATTGAAATTTCCAATCGGGATACGCTCGAAACAGTTTTACGGTTTGTTTCACACCGATTTTTGTCTCGGTGGAGCAAAAACCGTATTCTCCCGTGATTCGTGTTGATTACTTCGGCTTTTTATGATTAGTTATTTGTTTGGCTTTAGAAAGGTTATGTGCTATTGAAGGATTTTCTGTACTTATTGGAGAAATCTGAAGGCTGATTTTCTTTGATAAATTATTTTTTCTTTGGAATCAGAAATGTTGGAATTACCAGATGAGCTGGACTATAAACTTGAATTTACTGGTAACAATTCTCTTGTATATTTCTTCTTCATATATCCTCTTTTAAAAATGAGCTATTCATACTTATGATATGTATGAGCCATTGTCTTATTCAACGTGTTCCTCTTGTTATCTCATAACTCTAAGGTATTAATGAGACCATGTCGAAGAATCAACTGGCATATGAATTATATTTTTTTTCATACAAACTAATACGAGAAAGTCGCGATTATTTACGTAAAATATCCTTAATTTTTTATCTGACTGTTTTTTCCATTAAAAAAAGTCGCATTTTCTTAGGTTTAAATATATTTTATTTATATATATGAATTAAATTAAAAAAATTTAAAAAAAGAAATTAAATATGACTTATTTATATTAATTTGTTATGGTAAATATGTTTTATAACTTCTCACTCCAGAGCCACAAGATACAAGCGACGACGCTTAGTTTGTGGTTCACCGAATATCTCACATTGTATTGTTACTTTTTCATTAATAAACTTTTATTATTTATTTATTATTTATTATTTAATTATATGATTGGTTTGAATGAAAATGATTTACTCGTACTTACACACATCAAGAGTCTAGTGTTGTGTTATCTTGGAAGCGATGTATTTTTGTTTTGTTCTAGGACTTTTTGTACTGTTCTTAATTATAGCAGTAACCTCAATACCATCAACCCTAGAACCTAGGATGGACACCATGGGATGTTATGGGACACCAAAAGAAACACGTTGTACATGCTGGGCTGGCTAGTCTGACACATTTTAAAGTAAATAACTTGTGAATACAATTTAATTTCGTGTCTTTTAAATTCTCGTGCGAAACCGTAAATTAAATAACTAGATTAATATTTTTTTAAGCAACACCAAACATAAAACGCTACTGGAACGAGTCGGCGGCGGCGCCTTTGATATTATAATGAGGTCGCGGCTGCACTGGACGCCAGCCACTAGAGGCTAGTGATGTGCGTGAATAATAAAACTTGCTTGATAATAAATAACAAAGTTTTTTAGTCAAGGATAGTGTAATAAAATAAAGTTCGTGTTAAAAATGTTTTATGTTAAATCCGGGGGTGCACATCAAATATGGTAGACTTTGAGAATAATTAAGTTTGTAAAGGTTTATTATGTTTTTAAATTGTCACAAAAAGAATATAACACGCAGGAGGATGTGTACAGGTTGTGAGTTGCCCAGAGAACCATGGAATATTCCATGATAGACCGAGTACCAAACGTCGAGATCCGCAGACGTACGAAGGTTTCCGATATCGGAAAACGAGTTATGGAACTCAAATAGAGTTGGGCAGGAGGCAGGGCATAGTGATGGTAGGTGGAATGGCGTCCAAGGACTGGAAGACGAAGTGACGGTCGTCGGCGTCGAGATGGGTGGACGGCATTGTTACGATCGTGGGTAGAACCTGGATGAGCCTGGATTGGCACAAGGAAAGAGAGGTCTATTCTCAGCAGTGGGTGAAGTCAGGCTATGGATGATGACGAGGCTTACAACGCTTATCAGCTATGTGAAAGAGAGGAAGTACGTACTAGGTAAGCAAAAAAAACCAGCGGCCCTTAGGTACAGTAGTCGCATATGATGACATCTTGGCTGACAGTACCAACCTCTCGGAAAATGGGTTGGTGCCATCTGACGGCCAACACTAACACCGCGCGCACCCATTGGTCAAATCAAATAGCGCGCGCTTCCCCAGTTTCCTGTTACACACTTCCTTTTCAGGAAATCAATACCACAAATTGCAGGAAAGCGAGACGAAAGATCACACACATAAAAAAAAACCTCGGGGAAAGCATAGACACGGTTCGATCGGAAAGTTGAGTGAGTGAGAGTAGAGTATCTATCTACCTAATTTCTATTTAAAAAAATAAGACACTAAAACGAACTGAAACCACAATCTCTCATCCCTACACAAATAGTAGGTAGAAAGAAGGTATCTAGTTGCTTTGTTTTTCCCTCGTTAGCGTGGATAAGATGCCATCTTAGCGGAATTATGTAGGGGCAGAATGACCCTTGAGTTTTTACCGGTAGGTAATCAATTGCTTTTAGTAGCTTTCAACAATGGATTTTGGCCTTTACAAAAAAGGAATTTGTAGTCGACAAAAATTTGAAATTGATTTATTCTTCAGTTGGGGCTGATTTTTTTTGTAAAACAAAAACTTTGTAGCTCTTCTGGAAATATTTTAAAGCCGACCGCCACTTTTTTTTATTAAATTTAAATTATGGTTACTGATGGCAAGGCAAAAGGTTCACATATTGTCGTCAGTAACCTTAATTCTCAGCATGTATGCTAATTTGCTTCGGCATAGACACATTTAAGAAAGCAAGAAGGAGCTCGTGGCTAAGTAATAACAGCCGCACGAGTCGATCCATCAGGTTAAGCTACGCTTGCCGGGGTTGGTCCGTGGATGAGTGACAATCTTTACATACCGAAATTCCGCCGTGCCTCGGAAAGCACGTTAAGCCGTTGATCCCGGCTGTCATTCGTGGATCTTTGACAGTCGTTAAGGGTCGTCAGAAGCCCGAAAGTCCAACAACCAGTCTTAGCAAGTTACTGGGTTATGGGGGTCAGATAGGCAGTTGCTCCAAGTAAAATACTGGTATTCAGCTGCGTCCGGAAGCCTGGAAGCCGATCCTAACATAGTTGGGAAAAGGCTAGGCAGATTGAAACACAATTAAGAAAGCGCAAAACGTTGATTAAACTATATTAACGAACGATGATGCAATTCAATATATTTTATCAACTTTTCCAACGCAGTTTAGTAAATGCGTTATTTACGCAAAGATACTTTCATAACAGGTGTGTCCTCGGCCAGAAAGTGTCTGAGCCTTGGCTTTTTTAATTAATAATTTGTATGTTCAGGTTTTTATTCTTGTATTGAATATGGTATATTAATTTGGTTTAAGCTTGAATGTTATACTATTTTTTTTCTTTCCTCTATTTTTTTTTGGCAGCAGTATTGTGCTGTTCACACTCTCTCCTTCCAATCTGTTCTTAGAAGTGAAGACTTTTAATTGGCTGTCAGTCTCACATACTATTTTTTATTCTGTTTTTTTTAGCTGTAAGTCGTCCATAGTTAATAAATAAATAAATAAATAAATACACAATATAGGTAATATCGTAAACGTTAGAACTCAAGTGCCTTCGGGTGATTTACCTAAAATATGGCATAATTCCCAATTTGAAAGACACCCTTTCAACTTAGCGTCATTTCCAAGAATTAAAATCACATAAATAGAGCACTTTAAGAATATATTATTAAAGTAGAAGCAGATAGGGTTGAGTTAGGAGTGTACTGACTCAATTTGTGGGACGCTTGACTGAATTTAACGTCGGATAGTTGAACTGAAATAAGTGCCATTCATAGCAGGAGTGCTGCAGAGTAACTTGGACGATGAAAACTTGGCCATGTAGTCGTGAAATTATCGCAAGTTTTGAAAAGGCTTTATTATCTTATTAAGTTACCTGAAACTTTCGATGTTACTAATAAATGTACTATTAAGTATCACTACTGCATACCAAAAGTAGCAAAAAAATAACCCCTTAAGCTAAACCTACATTAAAAAAATTAAATTTTGGTAACCAATGCCATTTTAAATTCAATCTGTTCACACCATTTTTTGTTCACATTTCTATGGTTTCCACAAAGTTTTTTGCATGCAAACTAAATACATAGCGTGATTTAACTGCACTGTCATAAATCAAGAGTCGTAGTATCCGCACGAACGACTTCACTAAACGCCTGCGAGTGTTAATTGCTAACAAGATGTACGTTTACACAACATGCTGCTACAAGCAAACTTGCAGGCGCTTAATTATTTCGATTCAACTTGGTTCGTGCATGTTAGTTTGTTTCCTATTACTGATATACAATCAAATGAGTCTGTTTTAGCGCAATATTGATTACTTCTATGGTCATAAGATACCGGCCTATACTCAGCAGTGGGTGGAACCCATTCTACAAATGATGATAAGATACCTATAGTCAGATTTGTCATAATACGAATAAAAGGTTATTGGTTCACAAATATATTTCCATCAACACATTACTTAGATAAAAACAAAGGCTTAGAATTGCTGTTTGCAAACTAGCTGAAAAATAACTTTTGTAAAAAACAAAACCGTAATTTACAGTAATATACCTTCTGAATTATCAACGAAACAATGCTCTTTTATTGCAATTATTGCATCGGGATTTTTTAACAGTCTATTCAATTTTATGAATCGTGAGTACTCGTACATAATTGAGTAAATCTTTTTCGACAAAGCTATTCGAGAATAACACGAAAACTAGGTAGATTCGAGAACTTAACTTAAGTTATCTTATCTCAAAAGTTCTCGAATCTACCTAGTTTTCGTGTAAAAAATGAATAAAATAAGAAAAAACTGAGATATTTCGATGTTACTGAAACTCCGATAACAGTGATAAAGTCGAGCAATAGTAAAAAATTAAATTGTAAAGCAGGTCAAAAATAAAAGTCTACAAATGTGATATTTTTTCGAGTGGAAATGTGGAAAAATGTGATACAAATAATACTTTTTCACTAAAGTTAAACAACTTTATTGCTACAGGTAACAGTGTATAAAATATTCATACAATCAGTCTACCTAGCCTTTTCCCAACTATGTTAGGGTCGGCTTCTAGTCTTACCAGATGCAGCTGAATACCAGTATTTTATATAGAGCGACTGCCTGTCTGACCTCCACAATCCAATTGTTGTCAGACTTTTGGGCTTCTGACGACCCGTAACGACTGTCAATGATCCAAGAATGACAGCCGAGACCAACAACGGCTTAACGTGCTTTCCGAGGTGCGGAGGGGTCTCGGTATGTTAAGATGGTCACCCATCCACGGACTGACCGCGGCAAACGTAGCTTAACCTGATCTATATACCAGTGCGGCTGTTATTACTAAGCCACGAGTCCCTTCAAAAAATAAATTCATAAATTCAGCGAAATTAACAAGTGAATTTTATTAAAAGTAGTCACTGAAATTCTTGTGTAGATAGTAATCTTAAACCTAACCTAACCTAATCAGATGTATTAGAATGTTGATGTAGATATACTATTTACAATATATCTTTCTCTTACTTACCTACTAATAGCCAAAAGTTTTGCACCGTGAATGTAATAACTTTTTGCGACGACGACGGAAAATCACGAAAAAATAAACAGATATTTTTTAGCTTATCAGGGCCCATAACCTTTCAGGGAATATAGTATACAGAACAATAAAATAATATTCATTGCAACCTCGATTAACATTATTGAAAAGTTTTTTTTTCTGTTTTTCTTTACTGAGTAGGTTAGTATATTGTTCTAGTTCAAAATAGCCTAAAAGGATGCTGAGGGTAATGACCTCAAGCATGTTTTCGCGATATGTTAAAATATTCCTTTCAGGTTGCTTCTCAGCCACGAAAGCCCTGGTTTTTCTCGGAAAACACACAGTAACATCATTCTAAGTAGGCCCTAAACCGCAAAGAAACGTAATATCAAATGAAAGTAAGGGATCGTAACACTCCTGCGCTCATTAACATATCAAAGGGCCGCACTTGGCGCTTTTTACTCACGCAAGCCTCACCACAAAGGAAACCTTGTTATTTACAGTTTCCCACTTCTTATGTTAAAATAAAACTTTTGGAAGCAATCAGTTCGGTGTGACAGCTTTGAAGAACTCACGTAGAAAATCTTTAAAATTGAATATTCCTTGCCACTGTTTTGTTGTCTCTATATTTTACCTGGCAAGAGTGCCTACTAAATGCTAAGTACTATCGAAGAACTTCATATAACTTTAAATTTTGTGAATGTGAGGACTTTAGCGATATTATGCCGCCGCGTTATTAGCAACATGACCGCAGGTGATATAAGCCTGCTGTAGCTAATGAAGACGAGATGCAGGGAATTGCAGCTTTACAGTTAGCTACAGTTTTGTGATGTTAATCATCGGGAAACTATCTGAGATATGGAAGTGATGGCTTGTTTGTGGGATGGTTAAGTAAATTGATTTCCGATTTGGGTTACACATTATTATTGGAAGAATACTCGTAATTTGGTCTACTTTTTGCTTAGATTTCTACAAGAGAGTTATTTCAGGTAGATTTGGGATACCATTTCGTTCGTTCTAATATTTAACCTCGATTGTAGATATCCCTAGAGAATGGGATTGTAGAAAAATCTCTCTCCGGATATCGTTAGAACTTTCGTAGTCGTACTTTGGAAGTTTTAAGGTCAAAGTTTGTAGTCTAATAGGGTTTTAGCCATTTCTGCTTCCCACTTATTTCGCTTTACTACTGAAACCTGCCTACCTATTAGATTCCATGGCACATGCATGTAGCATGTATAAAGATTATTGCATAGCCCTTCGTTAGTAAACTCGAAGTAAATAAGCTCAAAACCGATGAGCACCTGTGCTCCTCGACACTAATGCGATATTAAGCCGGCGCGTTATTAGCAACACGACCGCAGGCGATATAAACCTGTTGTAGCTAATGAAGACGAGATGCAGGGAATTACAGCTTTACAGTTAGCTACAGTTTTGTGATGTGAATCATGGAGAAACTGTTCTGAAATATGTATTTTGAATACCAGTGGTTTACTATCAAAATTTTTAATAATAAACTTTATGCAGTCGTGTTTTCGTCAAACATATTAAGTATAAATATATATATATATATATTAGTATATTAAAGTACTTAACATTAATCCTCAACTTTAACATAATAATATATTTAACGGAGGAGGGTATGTATCTCTGTCGTTATTATCAGCAATATTTTAATTACTCTGGTCGAACTATGGGTAGTGTTCGTTATTGCGCAATAGAAAAACCGTTAGCAGTTCAGATCAAATTTGCTTTAGGCTCACACTAGCGATTCACACACTGCAGTAGGTACATGACACAACTATTTGGAATGCGTGACAGTTTCTAAACGTGTTAACTGCTTGACCGCCACCGATGAAGTCCGTTCTGCTGAGCCCCGGCTGGTCCGAGCCTTACGTTGTAGACTCTGTCGAACGCCACTAGGCGGCGCTGGCGTCTCGATTAGTCAACTCAGTTTCGTATTTCCGACCTATTTATTTCAAAATTAATGCTGCAGGATTTTCAATATAGGTAACGGAGGATCATGCTAAGCAATTTGAGGTATTATAGACCCTTAAGAGGGAACAGGGCCTGTGAATCTCCATAAATGTATTCCCCTTTTTTCTTCCTGAATAATGCCTCAAGAGCATTCATTAAAAAAAAAAAAAACTGCTGTAGATACGTCCCTGTTATTTCCTTTTTTTCAGAAACTTATTGGTAAAGAAAATATGACCCACCAAAAGTTACAAAAAATGCCCTATTTTTACCGCCATGATTAGAGGACTACCAGACAAATTAGAAAAGTTTATAACATAAAAGAAAATAATAGGAACCTAGACATACTCTTTCTTAAAATAAATAAGTAAAAATAATTGAATCGGCTCTATTTCCGAGGCGAAAAAAGGGGAATTCGAAACGTCGATCTCGTCAATTTTTTTTTGTGATATAATTGGTCTGAGCTGCAGTTGTCCTTATCGCACTCAACGGAGGCAGACTTGAGGTAAGAAGACGGCAGTAGTTTCTTCAAATACCTATTTTTCAAATTCGTCGCAGCCCCTGTTCCCTCTTAAGAAGGTATTTAATAACAGCGAGTGACCTTTTGATACCGACCGCTAGCGACAAACAACAAAATAAACTTGACGAAACATTATTTTTATGTCAGACTTTGTTCTTTTTAATTAATCCGTGCAATCTTGGGCTATTAATGTTTGAAATTTACGGAAGTATTCTAATTCTAGGGTTAGGCAACTTATACCAAAATTTTGACTTTTTATATACAGTACATTTAATAAGACATGGAGTTGCGGACACCAGCCCGTGTTATCTATTACCTAATACATATTATTATTATTATTATAGAAACATTCATGGTTCACAAATCACTTTGGCAGTGGCTTCTAGGCCTATTGGGCCTGCCGGGAACCATTCGGTTAACGGAAGTTAGCCGATTCAACCGAATCTGCTTACCTATAAAATCCACAGTTAGATACAAGTCAAAGATCACACGTTTTATCTTTACCAAAGCTAAATCAAAACATATAACGCTAGACAAATGACTTCCGTAGTCAATACCGCTTGGTGATCTACTGACACCGCGCGTGCTAATAAGCGTGAAGATGACCGATCCGATATGCTACCATTAATTTCTGAGCACCTGGTACTTTTTTCCCGTTGATGACATCTGCTCGTTCGCAGCACGAAACAAAATAATTATAATGCCCAGTGAAATAGGAAAATAATACTATATAACGCATGACTTGCCCACCATGTGAAGTGAACCTGTTAATAAAGGTTATTTGGAATGAACCATCGGTATTTTATTTTTAATTCGCATAAAATGTAAGCTCTAAAATAAGGCATTGCACGTGTATTTTTATTTTTATTTATGTGGAACCCAATAAAATAACACGAGTTGCCAGTGCGTAAATTGATTCTATTATTTCGGAGACCGTGGTAATTTTCGTTTTAAAGCTTCGTGCAGACTAGCGCGACGTGACACCGGTTATTGTTATACCGTGAAGTTTTCCTAGAAATTGTATTGTTCAAATCGCGACGCTACGTCGCGGTAGTCTGTACGAGGCTCATCAACATCATTAACATTGTGGTCATAACTTGAGAGTTAAGACCGTTATGTTGAGTGTAAATCATAACTATGGGTTAATACCAACTCAACATAACGCCTATTCAACGAAGACGAAGGCAGAGATATTGTACAGCCACATTTTGCTAGTATTTTAAAAACTCAATCTTAAAGCATTTATTTCAATTAAACCAGACACTTTTGAATTGTAAAAGAGTCGGTCAGATAGCCCTAAAGCGGCAGCGAAAGCTATGGAGAAGAACGGGCAAGAAACTCCAAGGACACTCTTTTAAATGAAGATATTCAAAATCCTGGATACATTATTCTTCTTGCTTCTCTATGCCAGTTAAGTACCATAGATTAGCGGGTGATCCTATTGCCAACAGCCGTTCCAGTCAGCTGTACTTCTACTGAGAAAATATATTTGTACAATAATCATAATAATCATAATCTTTGACCCAATTTATGAATTTGCGAAGACTCCTCACACTATATAAAACTGTTCCTCACATATATTTTATAGCAGCTTCCCAATATCATTGGGTCCCATATATATTTTCCTATTATCCTATACATATAGATACTATCAATATAATATTGAAGACATCCATAGCTAAATCAGCCGTATCGACTGGTGACGCAGGATAGCCGTCAGCTGCAACCTGTTTATCGGATACAGTTATATCACGGCCAATGGCCACCGTTGCGATTCCTATAGCCAGTTTTTCTTAACACAGTTTACTTGACACTTGTAGGTTTTAATTGGATTTATCTTGATTTTAGTGAAATGAAATGAAATTGTTTATTTTGTAAATAGGATATTGGAATCACTTTTAAACGTCATCTTAATTTTTTTTATTAAAAGTTAGCTAAAGCTAGCTGAGTTCGGCGTTTCCTATCTGACTACTCTGAGAAGAAAGGCCGAAACAAACTCAGAGGTCACAGCCTCTTTTAAAGTCCAGACGGTCTCGGTCAGGCCATATGAGGACCATGTAGATTAGTGTCTGAAATGGTCTTTTGAGAAAAGAACCACACAGATTTGAGTGGACCTGTTCTGTCAGTGCAAGCATTTGTCAGTAATCGTAGAGCTCAACTCAGAACTTAAGGAGCTCAACTCGACGAACAAAGAAAAAAGAAAGGAAATTTGGGTAGGCCGCATAAACTATTCAAACTGCCAGACCATCATTAAAACTAAATGAGAAACAAAAAAAAACAAAAACAAGTAATAATAAAAATATCCACATAGCCCTCATATTCACAAAATTAAAAAAAAAAAATACTTTGCAAAGTAATCATGTCATTTTGTATGTAATGTTTATATAATACTGGTATATTTTGATGTTTTTTCTGAATAATTATAATGTCAAGTCAAGTGTATGTTACGACCTGTTTTATTACGTCCTGATAAGTTGCGGTTAACTTATGTGGCTGTTCCAATTTTGGATTGATTTAATGGATAGTGCTTATGATCATTCTTTTGCCCTCATCCCAATTTATTTGACGTCTGGGCAACATGTCTTTATCTTTAATTATTCTCTATTAGTACCTAATCATTGCGGTAGTCCCCCCCTTTGGGATCGTCCATTAATCACGTGACGCTAGAAAGGGGGGGAGGGGTTCGGAAAAAATCACGAAATATCACAAGAGGGACGGGACTGTAGTGAACTATCACGTGTATTTACTTTTTCAGAGAACGCGCGATTTCTAAACCAACAAGCGGCGCGTGATCTTCACTCGCCATTGCCAGTCAACGATTATACCTAACTGTATTTAAACATAAAATACTTTGCTTTTGAAAAATACAAGTGATTTTGGGTAGGGCAGGGGGTTAGTCTAAAACCTAAGAAAGAAAGAAGAAAAAAGAAAGAAAATAAATTTAAACCTCACCACGTATTACCTACCAGGGGGGGGGGGGGTTAAAAAGTTGCTAAAAAACATCACGTGATTAATAGACGACCCCTTTCAGTCCATATCATCTTTCACACAGTTCATCCACAGCCTATATCAGAGCCTAACATTACTATAAATTGGACTTGCCCGATTTATAATACCAGCACCAAATCACACAATCTTTGTGTCTTGATCTAATGACAACAGAAGAAAGAAAAGTTGCAAGTTAGGATATTTAGGTACACAAGTACTTAGATTGTTCTAAAGTGTTTAAACATCCGGTCAGAACTTATTGAGGTTTTTGTGATGTTTCTGTTTTCGTTTTGTTTTATTATTTAATTAATTAAAAAGAGAAGCAGAATAACATTAAACGCAGCATGTGTGTAGAACGCACTAGCTGAAAAAATGCATACCTAGTGCGTTTTGTTGCATATGTTTTTAATAAATACAAGGTCCCATTAAAATAGATAGACAAATTTTAACACAGCATTCGGTACGCCTGACCAAAGATATCCAAGCCAAAAAAAAAACACTGATTACAGTGATTTTATTTTGACCTAAAATTATAAATGGCATCGGGAAACCAACATTTTTAGTTTATTTCCGTTAGCTGATTTATATATTAAGCAGTCTGAGAACCGGTTTCTGAATTGAGAATCTAAAGTTGACAGCTTGTCAAACTCAACTTTAGCATTACTTAAGGTCCTCGAAATTCAAAATTTATTTGCAAAAAACGTAAGAAAACTGAATTTCGCGAGCTAAATTGAAGAATATACCTAGAGATTCTTAAGTTTGCCTAAGACTTACTTTTCGCCACTAGAATATTCTCCAGGCATTTTCCTCTAAAAGCCCGAATTTAGACGTTGTGTTGCCCAAACATTTTTCCATATTTTTTGCCGTTTTTACTGGATCTATGATGATAGGTACTTGTAATACCTACAAACTTTATAACCTTGATTCCAAACCCTGGCCTTAATTAAGTTTCTTAGGTTTAGGATCACTTCATATATTTATGCTTAGCTTTCTGCCTGCCCAGCCTTTTCCCAACTATATTGGAGTCCGCTTCCAATCTAACCGGATGCAGCTGAAGACCAGTATTTTACATGGACCGACTGCCTATCAAACCTCCACAACTCAGTAACTGGGTAATACGATACCCCTTGGTAAGACTGGTTGTCAGACTTTCGGGTTTCTGACAACCCGTAACGACTGTCAAAGATCCACGAATGTCAGCCGGGACCTGTGCTTTCCGAGGCTCGGAGGAGTCTCGGAATGTAAAGATGGTCACTCATCCACAGACTAACCCCGGGAAGCGCAGCTTAACCTGACGGATCGACCCGTGCGGCTGTTATTACTTAGCCACGAGCACGAATTTATGCTTAGCTATCTGTAACTTGAAAAGAAAACTTCATTCCTTTGAAAATACCTTAATTCTCATTTCCCTTTCTGGTAGTATTTCGATACATTTTTAATTAAATTAATGAATTAATGTTGTTCCTACAACAACACTCAATAAATTAGCCCTTATCAAGCTTAGTTTGACTCAAACGGTACAGCAGTATGTCCGCTTTCTACGCTTGTAGGTCGCGGGTTTGATTCCCGTATTGAGAAAAGTTTTATTATGGCTTACGAATACCAGTTTTGAGTCTGGGTGACTCTAGAGTCTAGCTACTTATATGTAGGTAGTTATCTCCACAAATCACTAATGCTCGGTTCCTATAAACAAAGAAGAATCGTTTTCTTAACCAATGGTAGCATTTTTTATTGCGAAACTAGGCATATAAATAGAATCGTAAGCAAATTTTACCTGCGATAGCTACTTCCATAAGGGAGGAGGGAGGGTCTACTATGTAGAGCTATGAGGTCTTCGCTTCATCAATAAAGATACAATAATCTTAATAACGTTCTGTAAATTATAGGAAACGGGCATAAGTAGGAACTTAAATGCATTTAACGCTGAACATATTTGAAACATTATGCTGTCTTTTTCATTTTCAAACGATTAACAGGAACAGAACGATATTTTAAATTGGATTAGCGCAAAACATACCAACAGTCAGTTGCAGAAACAAACTTTAACGTTTTAAGCTATCATTAAATACTAATCTTCCATTAACTTGTTGCAGAAAGCAACATTAGACTCGATTTTAATGGTTCTTTAATGAAATTAATGAAAACATTAGCGTTAATGACCCATTACGCAATGGGGCATTAATGTTTGTCTTTGTGCAACTGGGTGTTAAGACTGGACCATGCATCATTGATTCTAGCGACTTATAAGCGGTAAAACAAAGCACTACTAAAGTAAAATACTACGACCAAAATACTACTGATCTTTTTCCACATTTAGAGTCTCTGCATGCTATAGATACTAATTATATAAATAAATAATACCAGCCCATTTGTGTGCCACTGCAACGCATAGGGCATAGGGCTCTTCTCATACAGAAAAGGCACCACCATTGATCACCACGCTTGCTCAAGACGGGTTGGTGATTTCTGACCTATATCTACACTAATATTATTTTTGTTGATTTTTATTTTTGTTTGTAAAACTACTGGACCGACTTTTAAAATTATTTGACGAGTAGAATGCTATATTCATCAGCATTATCATCAGCCTACAGCACTCCACTGCTGGACATAGGCCTCTCCAATTGCACGCCATTCAGCTCGATTCTCGGCGTCTCTCATCCAGCTGCTACCAGCCACCCTGCGAAGATCGTCGCTCCACCTAGCCTGAGGGCGTCGAACCTTAAATTTCCCGATTCGCGGTCCCCACTCAAGAACACGTCTACCCTAACGGTCATCGGTTCTACGGCTAATACAGCCGGCCCATTGCCCCTTCAGCTTACTTATTCTGTGAGCTATGTCGACAACTTTGGTTCTCTGCCGGATTACCTCATTCCGGATCCTATCCCTCAGAGATATTCCAAGCATACAATACTATATATTATCACTGAGTAACATGGGCTATGATTTATAAAGATATCACGCAGGCGAAGCCTGGCGGAAGCCATCTATAAAGTCCAGGCTTCCTCACGATGTGTTTCCTTCACCGATGTACTGCTACTGACATTAAATAATGTCCAAATAAACTCAGAAAGTACATATGAATTGAAAAAGTCACATTGGTATTTGCATGGATTTGAACCCACAACCTGGTATATGAGAGGCGATTAAGTAAAAAAATATATTTAGTTATCTATATTATAGGTGAAAAAACTAATAAATAAAATAGCCATAACATATATTATTAAGAACTTATTGAATAATAAAATTAGGATTTACTATTTCAAATTAAATATTTGCTATTAAAAGCTTTTTTAGATACATCGGTAGAGTTTCTCACTTCGTAAATTATATTAGCTATTAAATAAAACCAGTTTTCGCATTATATTATAACATTATGTAAACATATTTTAATAATTAATATTATGTAGAGGTTTTAATGATCAAAAGGAGTGTGTAAGGATCGTAGCACGTGGTTTTTTTTCTGTTTCTGCTAACCCCAATGGGAAAGACCGTGAGTTTACAAGAGTATAGGCTATACACACATAATATCACGCCTGTATTCCTCGAAGTGTAAAGCAGAGTTGCACCTATAGTACACCGACATTTCATCAGTTATGTTTAAGTGCCATGTAATAGGGGGCGAGCCCATTGCCATCAACCGGGCACAAATAATAGGTGTATATGAAGATATTAATTTATAAATACCACCTACGCAGGTATATTTAAATAAGATTTTAGGTAAGTAAGGGAAATGGCCGCACTTAATTTTTTTACCTCTTTCTGTCATAACGTTATGACGCGTTGCGCTATCAGTTATCGCACTATCTTTATGTTATCTCTTATCTCAGACGTAGTTTATTTAATTTTAATTAAAATATTGACAAGGTTAGTGACGTCATAGAGAAAATACTGTCTTTAAAATGATTTACATTGATATTAACAACGTATGAAAACGTAAGCTAAGCAAAGGGTAAAGTTAGAATTTAAAAAAATGGAAGGTAATTCAGTCATAACGACTGATTAAAAATATTTATTTATTTATTTAATACTTCAAGCACAGAAAAGTACAGAGGCGGACTTAATGCCATAGGCATTTTCTACCAGTCAACCTTTGGGTGATGCAGAGACAAACAGTGGTAGGTGCAACAACGAGAAATTGAGGAATATTTTTAAAGGAACTATAAAGATACACATATACCTATTACAAACTATTAATATAATATATATGCCTAATTATATATAAATATAAGCACAAATAAATATACATAAATACACGAATATACTAGAACAAATAAGATAAACAATGGGAAAACATTAACGTTGTAATGATACTGCCAGCTTCTTACGAATGTGCTCGCGAACTTTAACTTAATATATTAATTAAACTTAAATATTAATTATTTAAAACCTATAATTCAAAATTGGTTTAATTAAAAGATTCAGTTTACTGCTCTACCAATTGTCATGTAAGATATTTAATGTTATTCTATAAGTACCTAAAAATATTACAGTTGCATTAAAAACCAGTTCAAAACCAGGTTAGGTTACTCACTACTCTACAACTTTTACTAATGCAACCCGTAGTTTGACTGTACGTACGAACGTACCTACAGCAAACACTACTGAGTACTGACGCTAGAGCGGAAGTCTTGCAAATTCAACATAAATCAAAACAAAACAACTACACCTACATTGCAGCGTGCATATTTTAATCCGGGCCAAAGTGGAGGCCGGGTTAGAGCTTTTAAGGCTGCCACATCCCCCATCTCAGTCACACCCAAGCAAAAAAACATCGCTCTCTCACTCTCCCCGCCGCGCACGCCAACTAGCGGTAACCCGGCGGACTAGTTGACAGTTGCCTAAGCGCATGCTCTTTGTATTGTGTCGCGTTCTTGTTATTACTACGTTAATTCGTTTTAAAGTGTATTTTAAAAGTTGTTAAAACAAAATGCATAAGAATGAATGTGATTATGAAAGTGAACGGAACATTAAAGTGAGTTTGTGTCAGTAAATGGGTGCCCGTGGTATTGTTGACATACCAGGATTGTTTTTCACTTGGAGTCCGAAAAACAGTATTAAAATAAAGCTGAAACGTATGTATTTTCTTCTTTATATTTAATTACTTACATATTACTTACTGAAATATGTTTCAGACGAACATAAATATGCACTCAAACTCATTACCAACTTTTAAAATTATAAACATAAAACGTCCCATAATTGTATAACCCTAAAATATTTAATTAAAACTTTAATTTGGCTAACGCAAATGCGTTCATTACCATCTGCAGTAATTAAGTAATTTAACCTAAGAATTCATATGAAGGTTTATTATTTAATTAAGAGTTAAGTAATTCGATAATGACGAAGAAACAAGAATGTTATTAAACAATTCTAAATAAATCTAAAAATTAATCGAGCAAATAATTCTAAAAGTTTTTTGTCCAAAGAACTCCGTTAAATATTTAAACCCCAAAAGTGGAGCTTAAAGTTAAACCTAAAATATTCAAACATGTTATTACTGTTCATTTTGAATAAAAATAAATCCATATTTCTAGGAAAAGCTGCAAAAGTCAGATGCCATTTCCCGTCCGTTCCTCTTTAAAAGCACCTGGTTCTTCCACATATATTAGAAAAGAAAATAAAAGAAAGAAAATACGTTTATTTGCGGTAAACGTGACGCAGAAAAAAAGAACACAAAATAAAAAAAGAGATAAGTTTAGGAAAAATATGCGTCACATCCACGCAAAACATTAATTTACATTAATTTCTGCACCGCTATTAAAATACCAAAAATAACATATTCTCAAGGTAAATGACAACGATTCGAAGATAACTGTTTACAAGTATCAATAAGTAATATTTAGAAGAACCTTCCTTGTATAGGTAAATACAGGAAAGGTCACCAAAATTGCCATAGGACAAACTGTTTCGATATGATATCTGTTTAAAAATACACTACAATACCTCAATATTTTCCTCATAGTATAATACCTACCTACCTTAATTTTTCGACAACCTCGATTCCGGCTGTATATAGAAAATGCTTAGTTTTTAATTTGAAATTTTGCCAGCGTCTGCGACAGCCGACGCAAATCGCGGCGCGCATTTTAAACAGTGGGTAACATTCGTTAGCAAATTCCTTATGCTATATTAGGTTTAGTAGAGAATAATAATCGTGTTGCAGCCAACGGGTTATGGTTCTAGGAAACTGATAAGGACATGGTTACATGTGTATATAGGTTTAATTGCACCGACCTGTGATATGGCGGTCACCGTATCCGTAATCAGTAATTGTACTTGCATCGCCTTTTTTAGCGCGCATTTACGAGTCAATTTGTGAATGTTATAAAAGTTACAAGTCTATCAGCTGATTGACAGTTTTTATCGGCAATTTAAAGAAACCTTTACTCAATTTGAAATAAGATTTAAATAATTTATTAAATATTATATCCATTTAAATAAACCTTTTTTACAGTCCGTTCAACCGATTTTGACTTCTATTATGTTGGTGGCATGACAAATGACAGCTGCAGTAAGCAGTTGGTATTGTAACCACTTTTTTGCTTTTAATGATATCATTATGCCTACGGTATAGAATTCAAAATCGGTTGAATGGACTGTAAAAAGGTTTATTTATATGTCTAATCTTATTTCAAATGGAGTATAGCTTAAAAATGCTTGTATTGGCAATTTGAGGAAAGGTTGCTGTGTTATTTTGACTGCCATGTTTTTCCCCATTTCCTATGGTTTACCTATTGTTATTGGCAAACTCAAGTCGTAGCAAACAAAGTTACGATAGTTCCGAAACTACCTGTTTTTGTACCTACACCTGGCTTCTGCGAGGAGACCTCTTCCTAGGAAATTGCGCGTGTATTGTTTTAGGACCTAAAACAATATCCGCTAAGAAAATAAGGAAGCTATAAAGCTAAAAAGCAACTTTGCACACCAACACTAAAACTTTAAAATGGCTATAAACCAGGACTTAAAGTCACACCACAGCACGATAAAATCGCTTGAGCACTGTTTTATCGCAATTCAACCAACCGTTGTTATGAAATAAATGTTCAACAATGTAATAGCATTAAATAAATAAGAGATTAGTGATGCTGAATTGTACCTAGACGCATTCCTTTGAGATAAAATTGTTACAAAGTTTGAACTAGTTCGCATTGTTCCACCCACTGCTGAGTATAGACTTCCCCCCTTTTTGCCATGCTTGCCTGGTCTGTGCGACTCTCATCCAGCTATCTAATTACGCAACACATTTTCGTAAACGATTAACGACAAATTTGTCTCATTTTGACAGTTCAACAACATTCATTGCGTTATTTACGTGGTTGAGCCGATTTATTTTTCGAACATATGAAGCAATGAATGAAATATAATGAAAAAAAATTTACCTTTTTTCTTTTTTCTTGTACATACTACCTTGACATAATCTCTTCGTTATTTGACATTATATACCTAAAATATTATATATTTTTTTATTTTTTTTAATAATAAATAAGTATTGTTACATACAGCTGTAGTGGCAATTATGTCATTTGGTCTAAATAGCTTTTTATTTTTATTATTTGATATTGCTTTTATATAGATTCTTTTCTTTTAGATTTTGTGAATGTGAGAACGTTGTAGGCTTAACAGACTGTAGATCTATCGACCATTTTTTATCTTGCTAAGTACCTGGTACTTGTTGATAGGCCTACACTGTCCTCTCATACCTATTAACTCTGTAATTTGAAAGCATTGTAAATACCATTTATTTTTAAAAGAGTAACCATGGAGTTTCTTGCCGGCTCTTCTCCATAGGAAACGACCAATTGGAACCGTGCATCTATCTAGCTTCTGACGTTTCATAAGTGCCCTTATAGGTTTATGTGAAATAAAATATTTTGAATTTTGAATTTTGAATGGATTAACAATTTGTTTCAAAACGGTTCAAATTCCAATTGATCGTGTATTGCGCAGGTATTCCCCGCGATCTTCTGTAGGTCGTCCACCCACCTGGCTTAATTGGTCTACCAACGCTCGTTTTACCTTTTCTCGACAACCATTCCGTTAGGGCTTCATCTGCCATCACTACATCTAGCCAAGTGTCCTGCCCAACTATTGCTAGTATGGTTGTAAATAATTTTCAAGATTAAACAGATAGCTTGGAACATCAAGACTAGAATGGGAGCAATATTTAAGAGACGCAAACTAAGTCACTTTGGTATTCTTCAAACATTGCATTGTTAAATGCACCGAATGATTACATTACCCAGTCCCCGATACATAATACATTTTGATCGAGATTAACGTTTGTATGAGTATTTTCCGGAGCGCTCGATTTTATCTGGAAAGTCTGCTTAAACAAACTAATACCTACCTTACCCTACATTAACACAATAATTTGGACATTTGGACATAATTTTTGATACAGTTTTCGGTTTTTGTTTTAACAGTGCGGTAAAAAATGGCATCGAAAATAACCAGCATGCAGTGACTGAGTTATTCCTTTTTGCCAGCAGACTAATAATATTTGAGTGTCTTCTGACGTATGCCGGCTGTCGCTGAAAACCAGCGCTGGGGCTCTGTCTTGCATAGGGTCGCAGCATCATGCTGAGCGATGGCCGTTTTGCGTGGATGTGACGCATATTTTCCCCCAATTTGTTATTCTCGTGTTTTGTTTTTTCTTTGCGTCATGTTTACCGCAAATAAACGTATTTTCTTTCTTTCTTTCTTTCTTTCTTTCTTTTTTCTTTTCTTTCTTTCTTTCTTTCTCTTTCTTTCTTTCTTTCTTTCTTTCTATATCCAGCTGTATCCACTCTGTATCCTTAATTGAGTAGGAGAATTGACGCTCAGTTCTGTAACTCAGTGCCAATAACTGAACTTGACTGCTTAACACTCAGAGACAGATTTATTATAAATGCAAGATTAATGATGTAACTAATATTTTGTAACAAGATTTAAATGAGAGAGTGCAAGTTAAGAGTGTCCAGTTTCTTGCTCACTTCATCTTTCTGACTGATCGACCCCTTGATAATTCAAAAGTACCTGTAGTTGGTTTATCAGAAATAAATGATTTGAGTTTTAGTTTGACCTTTAGTTATAGTTTATTATATACATAAACAAACTTAGTATTAGCCCTCATCATTGAACTGTAAGCAAGATCAGTCTGATTAATTAGTTCGTAATGTGAATACGACCGTGGCTTTTATTTAAGCCCCCTTCTGCCACTGCGTCAGAAACTGATCTCGATCAGTTCACAAAGAAATACCACTGCCGTTCCGGAACTGATTTCAGTTTCGAACGCACGCAATGCAGTCTGACTAAGCACGTCCAATTTGACCGCTCTGTCAATCGACCTTATACGTAGCGAAATGGCGCTTTCTCTATAGTTTGGGGTCACATAACGGACGACACTTTACTGCCCAAGTTATTAAATATATTATAACACTAGCTGTGCCCCGCTGTTTCATACGCCGTTTAATTTGAAAGAAATCGGATTATTTATAAATTACTTCGTTTTCGCTTAACGTTCTTTCTGACTTTTTTTTCTTTTTGCCCGGCTCCTAAGGGTCGTAGCGTGATGTTAACTAGCCTAAAACCTTCCTCAAGAATTAGGCTATCAAATGCAAAAATAATTATCAGAAGCGGGTAGTTCCAGAGTTTTAGCGCGATCAAACAAACTCTTCAGCTTTATTATATTTGTATAGACTTACAACATCACACATAACTGTGGGTCAGTGGTTGCGTGTTTTAGATCATGCTGTGTCACGGTACTAGGCCAGTGGTCTAGATAACGTCTTTTAGCATGTGCTTGCGTCTAGCGTGTCGTTTTTTTGAGTTTCTGGTTATAATTTTGCAATGAGGAAATGTTTTTTTTTAAACTATACTATAGTTAATAATGGAAGACCAAAGAAACGGCCTTGTGGTAACCCACATGGCCATCACTGCTTATCGTTCGAACCCAGGCAGGCGCATTACTTTGTGTAAATATTCTTCACCACAGCTCACAAATCGGTGAAGGAAAACATCGTGAGGAAACCGGCATGTCCTAGAACCAAAAATTCGAAGACATGTGACATCCATTGGGATGTCACATGTCTGTCCCGCACTGGCTAGATTACTCTCTCGAAGAGATGAGGCCTCTGTCCCAGTTGTGGGAACATTATAGGCTGATTATTCTAAAGAAACGATGATGGACTGTGTGAAAGATGATCTAGAAAGATGGTGACTATAAACCGAGATGAGAAGTATGGAATAAAAAGACATAAACGCCGACCCCAAATAAATAAATTGGGAAACGGACAGGAAAATTATGATGGCTACAGTTAATAATGAGGGCTCATTTAATTTGGGTGGACTATGTTGACGGTTTTGAGAGACCTACTGAGCGTCTTTAAAATACATATATAATATGACAGATCAACACACACAGTCACAGTTTCTAACGGTCAGATATGACCGAAACAGGAAAAGACGCTAGTTAAGATTTAGATAACTAAGTTAAACTGGTTTTAAAGTTCTAAATATAAGTTGTTTTGCAATAATAGCTTATCTCAACGATAGATTTATATCATCTTATAAATGCCGCATATTTAAAAAAAATGAACACTCAAATCTTATACAAGATAAAGCAAAGATACCCATTTGATAATTTTTAAACGACCTCAATATGCTCAAAGTAAGTAATTATAAGATTCCTAAGTGAACACATTGAAGACATAATGACTTAGGTTCACAATGGAATAATAATAGCGTAGATTAATAAGATAATTGTTGGTGTAACATGCTTTATACAATTATAATCTATAGAACGTATTGTTTGTAAAAAAATTATCAAGTATTTATATGAAACGGAAGGTGATTGCCGGCTTTTCCGGATTCCGTGTCTTGGTGCATTATGCTGTTTTCATGAATAACTTGTCGCCGGTCTTCCCCGAAGGGGTTGGCAGATGTGTAGCTAAAGGCTAGAACCATTTTACGCATTTTAGCCTGATGAGTTTAAAACACATGTACTAGGCATCCTCCAACCTCCACTGGGCTTACTGTGGTGTATTATGGCCTACTCCCTCTCAAAAGGAGGAGGACTCTGTCCCAGCAGTGGAAACATTAAGGGCTGATTATGCTACAAGTAATAGAATCCCATAATCATCAATTGGATAAGTACTTAACTGTAAGTTTAGTTTATTTAACTTTGTTATTTCTGTTCTTCACGATTTATATGTTAGTTTTCTTTCAAATCCCTGTAATTCGATTTTTTTCTTCCTTTTTACATAATAATATTAAACTTATTTACCTGAAAGAATTTTTCATTTACCTGTACTTCGAATCTGGAATTAGAGAATCTAGTGTTACGAGAATCTGGTATTCTGAGATGGAGCCATCTCGCTCGCCTCCATTACATTACAGTTCTACCTACATGTGGTTGTACCCCTTGTGTCTACCCGTTCATGGAATACAGGCGTTATAATTATAATTAATTTAGTTTCGTATTACACCACCAATTAGTAATATAACCAATTACCCATCTTTTTGAATCACCCAGCCATGCTTCTGCAGTCATTATTATGAGTACGTAGCTATGATGTTATAAAATATGATCTGCGATATAATAACAAGTAGAGATTCTAATTGGAATCATACATGTGTGAGTTCTTATAATACCATAATATCACGCTTAAATTCTCTGAAGTGGTGGACAGAAGTTAATACCTACCTACACCTACATTTTTAAAGTCCCATGTATAATATAGCGTGAGTTTATTGCCATTAACTGGACACAAATCCAGACTACAGACCTCACAGAGAAATCCCTAACAGAAAGAACTAAGTAACAGTTTTTAACCGACCGGATTTTTGACGAACCCAAGACCTTCAAGGCTCCCTCGCAGACAGGCATTCTGGTAGAACAATTTCCATGAAGTTTTCATAGAAAATGTTCGACAAAAATAGCGTCGCGCTGTTGCGTCGCGATTGTCATGGGACCCTTCAAGCAACTGCGCTTGCGGCCACCAAACACGAAGTCATTTTCACTTTCTAGAAAAATAAAATAAAAAACGTTTATCAAATGTGATCTTACTTCCTCACGTGCTTACAATTTATTTTCATTCATGTATGACTGCGATTGTCAAACCACCAATTAGTTTGTTTATCTAGTAATAAAATCAATAAACGACTGCTTAATATTGATGTCTGTTGCCTTATATAAATTCAATTGGTACGTGTGTGGGTTCTTGTACATGGAATGCATGTTTAAGTATATGGAAGAGGCCCTAATATCTGAAGGGAATGGGACATCAGATTGTAATGAAAGAAAACAAAATAAATCAGTTAAAAAGCATCGCAATTTTACCAAGGTCTATTGAAATCCTTGTTTCCAATTGATGTTATTTCCACTTAAACAAATATCAACTTTCTGTGAGTGTAAATAAATTTGATTTTAGACTGACTAGTACTGTTGAAAAAGTCATCAAAAATATGAAGTTGTAGCGCAAACTGAACCTTATTTGTAGGCATTACAGTTGTTTTTCTTAAAACTCGTGTTTCTTTACATGTTTGGCAAATAAATTGCGAACGCAGATTACATACATTAATTTATAAACTCACACCTTCTTCCCACGGGGTTAAGGCAGAAAATGCAAAACGCCACCTGCTACGATCCTTACATACCCATTTTTCTTCGTTTAATGTACTCACTCGCTGGGAGCATTCGCCTGTATTGTAACGTTCAGAGTCGATCATTACATCAGTGAGGGAGGAGAAGTGGAGAACCGAGCATTACAGTGAGCAACCTGTAATGATATAATTTGATCATTACACGCAATGTCTGTAATATTTAATCTGAAATGTCACATTACAGGCGAATGCTCGTCAGTCAGGGCGGCATAATTGTAATGTAATGCTAAAAACCGAATCTGTAACGTTACATTACAGGCCTTTAAGTTCATACTACACTCACGCCGCACCGTTTGCGAGTAGGTACTACGCACCCGACCTTTTGAAGCACATCACCAATAAGGTCACTATATGTCCTCCTAGGGCGTCTCCTCCACATTGGTCCTACAAATTAGTACAATTATTGAAGGTAATTTTATAAGAACATACCTATATCATTAAAGCACCTCGTTATTTACTTATTTTGAACCGAAAGCAAGTCGGAACTTCCAACATTGCCATAGATTTTGCAAAAAAACATGAATCAAGGCAACTACCTAATATTTATGAAGACAAACAATGTCAGTAAATAATAAAGCTACAAACTACGACTTCTAACTTCACCTTATTTCAGAATACCGCTCGAGTTACAACAGAAGCACTAAAAAGTTATTGTTACATGAACAAGTTATTGTAACTAAAGATATTACAGTAAATAAAGGTATTATTAACTTAGCGAAAGAATGTAAAATAAATAGATTTTATGAACCAATGTAAATAAGAACTTCGTCTTCATTCATAGTACATAACTAAATTCTGCCCGCAACTTCATCCGCGTGTTCTTGTTCCCCCGCCCCACCGCGTCGCATCGCATCGCCCGCGCTATTACTTTTAGGTTTTCGCTTAGCGTTTTTTCTTAGTTTTTTTCTGTTTTATTGGCTGTTAAAGGTCGTATTTCTTGGCTGTTAAAGATCGCAGCGTTATATTAAACAGCTTATAACCTTCCATTTTTTCTTTTCTTCCTTCCTTTAGAATTTAGCTATCAAATACAAAAAGAATTGTTCAAATCTGACTGGTAGTTCTCGAGATTAGTGAGTTCAAACAAACAAACTCTTCAGCTTTATTGTTATTTTTTTTTTTTTTTTTAGAAAAAACATTGCCCCACACTAGGAATTTCTCCTGTGTCGTGGGTGCGTTTACAAACATTTAATCTCACATACACAAACAGCCAGACCCGGAACAACTAATTGTAGGTCATACAAATATTTGTTCCGTGCGGGAATCGAACCCGCGACACGCAGCGTAGCAGTCAATCGCTTAACTGCGCCAACCGTGCCGTCAAATTTAGTATCTAGTACTTGCTTCCGCCAGCGGCTTCGCCCGCGAGATATATTTACAAATTATAGCCTATGTTACTCAGTGATAATATAGCATTATACTGGCGAAAGAATTTTTTAAATCGATCCAGTAGTTTTCAAGTTTATTCATTATAAATAAAGTACAAAAATGTACAGAATTTTCTTTTGATAATATTAGTTTAGATAGATTTACCTAGCTGACACGAGATTTTTTACCCATTACTTACGGGATAAACATTGTAACAACCTTTGAGAAAACTGTCAACAAAACAATGAGATCAAGTCATTGGTCAAAATTCATAAGTAATATGGTATGATTTTACTAGCGTTCTATTAGCGGCGTCTAAGGTTTCCTGCTTTTCAGTACTAGGTTTTTTTCTGCTTGCAAATATTTTTATACTAATAAGTACTTTAATTCTAATAAAATCATTTCATTTTATAAGCTTGCTATCTAATTAGTTAATTACGCAACACAATTTTCGTAAACGATTACGACAAATTTGTTTCATTTTGACCGTTCAACAAAATTCATTACGTTATTTACGTTGTTGAGCAGATTTGTTTTCGAACTCGTGAAGCTATGGATTAGCAATCTGTTTCAAAACGAATCAAATCCCGATTGATCGTGTGTTACGTAATTAGGATACTGGTTAGATTATTTTTTGTTGAATCTTAATATTTTCAGTCAATTAGATTTATTATCTCGTCAACTTTTTAATGACTTACTAAGGAAGACACAACAAGATAAGATAATAATTAGGGAGTCAAAAAATTAACTATCTGAGAAACCTTACTTTGAATCAGAAAATTGATGTGTTATCATCTAGGTAGGTATTCGCACGCACTTCAAGTCTTTACTGAAAAAAGTTTTCAGTCTGTTAGTAAGTTTAAAAAAAACCCGGCTGCGTAGTCGTCATCTCAGAACTCACCCCCTTTCTACCCATATCATCTTTCACACAGTCCACCCATAGTTTCTTTGGTGGGATGACCAAAGAAACGATGGGTGATATATATCTATATATATAAAAGAAAGACGGGTTTGTTACAACACTTATAACTCGAGATCTGCTGGACCAATTTTCATGATTTTTGATTCGTTGGATTTGTCTCCTCCCCGAATAGCAGAATAACTACTAAAACATTGGAAACATTCACGAGAAAAATAGATATGAAGAAAAATCATGTTTTTATAAATTTTGCACTTATGATGTCCCGGTACACATGCCATAAATTCTAACAAAAAGTACTAGGCTTGCATGAACACGATAGTATTTCATCATTAAACACTACTTAATTCATTTTGCATGGAACGGCTTTTTTGATGACAATCATCTCGAGAACGGATTGACTGATTTCGAAGTTTTTTTTTCATTCGTCTCGGCCTAGATATGAAGAAAAATCATGTTTTCATCCATTTGCATTTATGATATCGCCCGTTAGAAGGTAGGTAGGTAGGGTAGGTAGGTATGTATGTAGGTAGGTATGTAAGTAGGTAGGTAGGTATGTAAGTAGGTAGGTAGGTAGGAGGTAGGTATGTATGTAGGTAGGTATGGAAGTAGGTAGGTAGGTATGTAAGTAGGTAGGTAGGTAGGAGGTAGGTATGCAATTTTATTTTAAATATTCCGTGAAGTTCGAGGAAGTATCTTATGAAGAGAAACTTGGAAAAATTGCCGGAAAAACGTAAAAACCCCACTTTTCTTTATCTAATACAAACTGTTCCTAGCTGTCGTTGCCATAAATCCTAACAAAAAGTACTAGGCTTGCATGAATTCACGATAGTATTTCAATTTTTGGAAAATCCACTGGAATAGTAGGTAAGTAGGAAGGAAGTTTGAAAGCGCTTGGAAAAAAATGAATAAAAATTAATTAATTTAAAAATGAATCCCTATTTCCCTTGGTCACGGCATCACGCGTGAACGGCTGGACCGATTTCGCTAATTCTTTTTTTGTTGTGTTCGTTATTCTGAGGAAAAGGTTCACAGGATAAGTAGGTGAAGGTAGGGTAGGTAGGTAGATAAGGTAGGAATGTAAGTATGTAGTTAGGGTTTTTTTTTGTTTTTTTTTTAATTATTTGGTTCGTTTATTTTTGTTTTGTCTTGAGCTTTTGCTATTTAATTGTTTTCATTTTTGGACAGTGACTGCGATTTGATACAGTTGTTGTCTTTTTGTATTTTATTATTCACGATGCGATGTTTTTATATATTAAATGAAATGATAAATATTAGCTTTTATTTTACGAATAAATAAATATACATAATATTATGGTGATTAAGTTCCGTTGAAGCTTTTTAGCTGGCTAAATATTTTAGTCACATAATTTAGGTAGGCGTCCAAGACCTCCTCTTTTCTCATGAGCATCCCGATGTCATATGCCTCGAGCCCGAATCTCTCAGAGATTGCCTCCTATTGCATGCGATCCATGGCGAATCTGGGGCAATCCCTGAGGAGATGGTCGTTGGTTTGTGCGGTGTTGTCGTGGCAGGGACAACAGTCGTCTGTAGTTATTTTAAAACGGTGGAGGTATTGTTTGTGGAATCCGTGACCTGTTAAAATTTGGGTGATGAAGAAGTTCTGTTCACATTTTTTCCGGAATTTATGGATTTGCAAGAGTGTGGGAAATATTGTTCTGGTGTGTTGTCCCTGCTCACTAGATGCGTATCTGGCTTGCCACTTAGCCAGGTTTGATTTTCTTAATTGTTGTTTGACATATGACATCGGGTATGCGCTGTAGTCCGGCGCTTTTTGAAGTCGAGTTGCCATTTTCGCAGCTGCGTCTGCAGCTTCGTTGCCCGCAACTCCACTGTGCCCTTTCACCCACGTGATTGCTATGAGTGGTGGTGGTGTGTCTGTGCGTGTGTATGTGTGTGTGTGGTTGTGTATGATTTTGTGAATGTTTGTGACAAGCGGGTGTGTGTTGCTCCGGTCTGCGATTGTCTGTATAGCCGCCTGGGAGTCGGAGAAGATGGTGGTGTTCGTTTGTTCTTTTTTGTGGGCAAATTTGCAAGCTTCCAGGATGGCCAACAGTTCAGCCTGGAAGACTGTGCAGGTGCTGTGGAGTTTAAATGTTTTTCTGGTCACGGCATTTCCTCCCGGATCGTAGCAGACGAAGGCCGCTCCGACGGCACCATCGTCCTGTTTGCTGCCGTCAGTGAATATGTTATGTGTTGTCGTCTCGGCTTCAGTTAGTGTATGTGTCCGGATGCTGGTAACTGATTTTGGTAGTCTGAAGGCTGGGTGTAACAGCTCACGTACGGGTGTGGGTAGGGTAGGTAGGTAGGTAAGGTAGGAATGTAAGTATGTAGTTAGGGTAGGTAGGTAGGTAAGGTAGGAATGTCAGTATGTAGTTAGGGTAGGTAGGTAGGTAAGGTAGGAATGTAAGTATGTAGTTAGGGTAGGTAGGTAGGTTTGATAGGTAGTGTAGGTAGGGTAGTAGGTAGGGTGGGTAGGTAGGGTAGGTAGGTAGGCTAGGTTAGTAGGGTAGGTAGGTAGGGTAAGTAGGTAGGTAGGTAGATAGGTAGGTGCGTGATAAGTACTTAGTGCTCCCGTGCGAAGCCGGGGCGGGCAGCTAGTTATAAATAAAATAAATAATTAAAATTCATTTGATTCAGGCAAAACAAATATTAAAAAAAAACAAAACACGATACTGCAACAATATAGAATAAGTCAATGCAATTAAAATAAACGAATGAGTAGACGTACAAATTATAAAAGTCACAGAATTTAAATAAAATGTCAAATGCAATTAGAATAAACGAATGAATACTAAAAAGAAACAAAACGTTCAAAAATAAAAATAAAGTCCATTTTAAAACTTTGCGCGTGGGAATGCAACAACACACTTTTTCCCAAAATTACACACCATAACGAAACATCCCCATCGATTTGGATGAACGAGCAAAACAGTTGGTCTGACATATGGTAACAAAACACCATAAGTGTGGTAACCACACTTAGAGCTGTGACTTAGAGACACATGGATCTTTTGGCGCTCGAATGACGTTGACGTTGGGCGCTGTATGGTAAACATTTGTGCAATTGTTTTGTGAAATCTATTGAAAAAACAAGATGGCGGCGTTAGACCCAGTTTTGACCACGCGCCAAAAGAACCTTGCAGCGCTATAAAAGCAATTGACAGCGCCTTTATTACATAGGAGTAGTAAGTGCTACCACTGCCGTTCAGTCGACTGTAGTCATCATTTGCCTAGTCTTTTCTCAACTTTGTGGGGGTTGGCTTCCAGTCAAACATGCAGCTGAAATCCAATATTATGCGACTGACCTGATCTGACCGCCAAAACCAGTTGTGTAACACGATACCCTTAGTAAGACTGGTTGTCAGACTTCCGGGCTTCTTCGGGTGACTATCCGTACCCCAATTGTAAAACACGCTTTCAATCACAATTCAAAGTATTTTGAAGAAAATTGCTTATCATTTGCTTCATATGTTTGTAAAATTCGTCTGCTCGACAAGGTAAATGACGCAGTGAATATTGTTTTAATTGTAATAATAATATATTCTTTATTTCGGATTACACATACAAGTACATACAATCTATATAGTGTTAGTAACAATGACTCAAAATCTATGTTAGTAAACTATCACAAACTAAACAACTAAAACTGACGTGGCCCAACACATGTTGGCACGTACCTCCGTAGCCTTATAAAGGGACTGTCCACTTTGTCTGATAATGTTTTTAGGATGCTATTGGAGCTTCCGCGCAACCTACCCATTATTGACGCTGTTGTTTTCCTGGTAATGGCATGAAAATCGTCAACACAGGCTTCCGCGAACATCTGCGAAGCGCGGAAGCCCCATCAACATCCTAAATCCATTATTATATTGTACGCGCAGGACGTTGTAGGCTCTCTGAGTAAACTTCACCCACAAGATGCACGTGTAGAAGGTTTGGCAGTATGCCTTGAAAAGCGAGAAGTGTGTTAAGCAATTACCGCGCAGTAATTACTGTCAAAGATCTATGAATGATAACCGGGACTGTATTAGCCCACTGGCCACTAATAATAATATTGCAACCGTCATGCTCACGCTGTTGGCTGATTCAACTTTCCTTTGACGATAAGGATTGTTTATGAATAAAGACGTCAATATGAATCAAACATACGTGGTGGTATTCGTGTCGGGTTTGTTTTATTTCCTGCAAATGACAGGTGATAAGAGATGTAGCTACAAGAAGATGTGGTATTCTGTTATCTCATCAAATTCTTCTGTAGAAAGTACATCTGAAAATGCCCCTAATTTTAACCAAAACAAGTCTTGTCCTCGAGAGCAGTGGTGGCCACGTGGCTCCGACTTACGAGTGGGTTTGAACCTAGGCAAGCGCTTTACTTTTTGTAAATAGTTTTATCACCATTGCTCTCAAAACGGTGAAGGAAAACATCGTGGAAAAAGCAGCACGTCCAAGAACCAAAAATTCGAATTCATGTGACATCTACCAACCCGCACTGGGCTCGCGTGGTGGATTACAGCCGCAGTAGTGGAAACATTATAGGCTGATTATTGTCTTGTCCATCCAATTATTGTATGATTTAAATCGCTTCTATTTTTGTAATAAAAACAGGGATGTTTCTGAACAAAAATTATCTACAAAGCAACTGCTGGACATAGGACATAGGTGTCGACTTCCTTAGGACGTAGGCTAATTTTACCCCGTCTTGGAAAACGTTCAGTACTTCGCTTTAGCTTTGATTTGAAAAGTATAAAGAAAGAAAGAAAAATATTTTAAAAAACAAGAAAAGACAGTTCAGTTTTGTTTTTTTAGATTCCATTTTTTTTAAATAAAACAAGAGAACATCTCTAGAATAATATTAAAAGGCAAGTGTCTTGAATCTAACTCATTATAATCTCAGCGTTTTCCAGTGATTACCCATGCATACAGAAGGGGGTCACGATTGATTGGGTCTCTAATGTTAGCAGACTCCGAGAGGCGTAAAAATAGTACCATGTTTCTGTCAGAATAACAGCATTGAAGTTTTATCACAGAATATACACCATTTTCGTTTTCATGCTTATTTCTTCAAGATACTTCGACACCTATAAAATGTTGGAGAGAATAAACAAATAAAAAGAAAATTAAAATCTTTAGTGCAGACCAAATGATCCATAGAAAACACGATAAAAAAAAACATAAAAATTATTTTAAAAAAACCAAATTAAAAAACAAAAATCAAATTAAAATACTACTCTTAGTAATTGTTTAGTCTGAGTTCTTCTATTTATTAACTAACAATGTATTAATAAAACTAAGTAGTCTGGCGAGACACCTAAACATTATGTACCTAAGTACTTGTTAAACGGTCTAAGTAAACTTATCGTAAACTATGCTTAAATTGTCCCTAGACTATCTAAAGATAATGGAACTTAACTAACCACCTCACCCTTAACAGATAATTAAACTTTTTTTTTTTTTTCTTTTTTTTTGTAGGGAATATTTCAATGGTTGAATGTTTAGTGGTTTATCACGGCATACCTTTTTTTCTTTAATCTTGTGTAACAACTTTGTAATCTATATGTGGAAGCTTGTAATTAGCAATTGTCAGTTGTTTATTATTTCGTTACCATTTATGTGTATTAGTCTGTAAGCTTCCTTAAAATTTTAAAAATAATAATAAAATAAAACTAAATCTAAGGTTTAGGTTAAAGGTGTCCTACATGGCAAATCATAAAGACGCTGCAAACAGATTCAAATATAAGTGACGGTCTTCGGTTAATTGTTTATCAAATTCACTGCTCAGTTATTTGATGCGCCTGCAGTGCATATATTCTAGCTAAATAAATACTAGCACTTGAATACTCTGCCTTCGCGTTGGTCTAGTGGTCGCAAGTGCTACTGCTGATCATGAGGTCCTGGGTTCGATTCCAGGTTCGGGCAAAGTGTTTTTAGGTTTTTCAATCTTGAATTGTGTCCGGTTGATGGCAATAGACTCGCCCCTATTACATGGGGCTTAAACATAACTGGCGAAATATGGGTGTACTATAGTTACCTACACCTCTGCCTAGTCCTTTGGGGAATACAAGCGTGTTGTTATGTTGAATACTAGGTATCTTTAGAAAATGGTATCAATCTGAGTGCGGTGGTAAGAGGGTTGCTTTGTTAGCCATATCAGATGGGACAGAACGTGGTCGTGTACGATGTATTCCCTATTGTCAATACCCTAACATTGTATACCTATTTAGGTACTGTAGAAGAAGTTCATATCTAAGCATTTTGAAAACAAAATCCCGTGAACACGATGACCACATCTGTTACCGCCCCGGTTCTATAGCGGCCGAGCGCTGCAAGCAGAAATAGTCCTAACGGTGTATAGATATGAACTTCTTCGATACTAAGTTACTAAAGGCAGTGTTTGTTGAATAGGAAGAACCTACTTTTAGTTACACAATATCTAAAGATATCCACGTGTTATATCAACGAAAATATCTGTAGCTTTGTGATTGATCAGTCTTCTTAAGTACCTACACCCGTCTAGTTATGAATTCAGAAGACAAAGTAAATACGATTACTTAACGGGCCGGTGGAGCATGCGTAGGTCATACAAACGTAATACCAAAATAATTTGTAAATCAAACATATTCTTAAGGTAGTGTGTATTTATTTTACTGAATATCTAGGCTCCCAAATATATATTTAGAATGGACACTGATTTAAAGACGAGTTATGAGAAAAGTAAGTTGTCTAGAAATTTGAAATTCCTCATGTCTCGTCTTTATATCAGTGTCCATTCAAAATATATATTTGGGAGCCTAGATTCAATTCAATTCAATTCAAAATATTTTTATTTCATATAAACCTACATGGGCACTTATGAAACGTCAGAAGCTAGGTGCACGGTTCCAATTGGTTGTTTCCTATGGAGAAGAGCCGGCAAGAAACTCCACGGTTACTCTTTTAAAAATAATGGGCTTTTACAATATTTTCAAATAACAGTGTTATTAGGTATGGGAGGACAGTGTAGGTCTTTCAACAAGTACCAACAGTAAGTTAACAGATATTCTGTAATCCAATCGGAATAAATACACACTACCTTAAGAATATGTTTGATTTACAAATTATTTTGGTATCACGTTTGTATGAACTACGCATACTCCGCAGGCTCCTTAAGACGCAGATATATGCCAGTGACCTTGAGTGGTTAGCTTGCATGTTCTGTACTGAGCTCACGCAACGCGTCGTACGTCCAGCCAGTAATAGGACTCGCCCATCAAGGAGCGCTGTCCTAAATTAGACGCATTATTAATTTATTATACTAAAAACAAAAGGTATTTTAACAAAAAACGTATACTAAAAGATCAATAATTAAATTATCTTTAAAATGGTGAAGGTTTCAGAAAAATACGCTTGATAGATTTTGCGTGATCCTTAGTTTTGTATCCGCGTTAGACATAACTTTACAAATTAATTTCACTATGTAATATAAACATAATCTAAAATATTCACAGATTAAGTTATTAAGAAAATGCTCTAATTTGACACATAATTTTTCCAAATCATTAACCTTACTCGTTTAGACGGGATCATCAGTGCAAAATCATTAAAAGTCGGTTATCGTCGCCTTAAGTATTCTGACACTGGTAAATTCTATCCTGTCTCTTCTGAGTCGACGATAACTGCTAGCTACCTACAAAAGTCTTTTTTGTTTGTTTCAACGCGCTAATCTCTCTGGAACTGCCAGTCGGATTTGATAAACGCTTGAGGAAGGTTATAAGCTATTTAATATCAGGCGACGACCCTTCGGAGCCGAGCAAAAAGGGAAAAAATTCAGAAAGTTCGCTAAACGAATACGAAGTAATAGCGCGGGAGGGCGATGGAATGCGACGCCGTGGGTCGGGGGCCGAACGAACGAACGAAGTCGAGCGAACGAAGTCGCGGGAGAAGCTTGCTATTAATATCTGGTTTCCTTACTTCGAATAAGCTGAAGTTTTAGACTAACCTGTCATTTTCCAACACCTGGCGACCCTAAAAGTTGGAGTACCTAGGTACCTTATATAATGGTACCTTACACTTAAATATTAAATAGGTACCACATGGCCGAGCGGTATAGAATTAGTCGAGAAAGGCAAATTGGAATGATCGATATAATTAGTTTTGGAAAAGTTAGGAGTAGGAACTTACTTGGTCCCTAGCCTACCTTATACCTGTTTTAAATTCCTACTCATTTTCCTATAGGATTTTTTTTTACAAAAAATGTAGCGAAATAATAAAAAATATAGCGGTTATAACAATTGTGGGACACCACTTATTTACCTAAATTACTCGAGGAATTATTCAATATTGCAACCGCAAAATTGCAATAAACAGATTTAAGGAAAATTCGCTTCTTTCGCAAAATTGAATTCATATTAAGTACGTAATAAAATAAAAAAAAACAATATAAAGACGTCATTTTTCAATCATTTAATGCAATAAAGTAAAAACCCACAACTTTTAATGTTCCATAATACGTAAATCGGTGATCTTTAGTTCTAACCTGTGTGTTGTGTAAAAAAGTGGAAGTCTCCATCAATTAGAGCCACAATGACGTCAGTGCGCAGGCTGAGTGAACTCTGAACAAGCAACATTTGCATAATAGAATCAAATCTTCGCCTTCGTTAGTCCTTTGCTGAACAAACTGTCGAAATAATTGGATAAATTAGACCGCTATGTTCTAGAGTTAAGTTATGTTTATTAGTTGCGACAGTGCGTAGAACTTAGGTTACTGTTCGGTTGGGTTAAGCAGCAATAATAGTCTTTCGAAATGTTCGATTCATGGAGATAGTAAACTAGTAAATCACGATTAGTGTTAACTTCTCTCTGAATAGCTCTTTTTTATTACACAACGTTTTAGTTGATAGTTGTTGGATCATTCGGTTTCCTACAAAATGGTTGAGCTGGATGGTGCTGATCCACGCGTCATGTTCGCGAACGGGCGCTCTCTTATCTGCTAGGGCTTATTTTTCATCTTATGTATATTTTGAAGTGTTTTTTTTTTACATTGTTCTCACATATAGAAGCAACAAGAATAATGTACCGAGGACTTTTTGTAATATCTATCTTTAAAATAGTTTCCTTGGAGTTTCTTACCCATTCTTCTCCATAGAGATCTGCGTTTTGGAATGGGTAGGTAACTAGCTTCAACTTTCTGACTAACTGTGCGACTCTTTGACAATTCATAAGTGCCTGTAAATGGTTTAATTGAAATAAATGCTTTGAGTTTGAGTTTGATAGTTGTCTTAACTAAACGTAGCTTTGTATGTCTGTATGTTACCTTTTCATGCCTGCGTGTACGTGTATCTTGGAAGTACGTTCCCGTGGCATAAATTCCGACGTCCACTAGCACGACGCCACGGACAAAAGCGAGTAATAAATAGTTTCAATCAAGCAGGATTTGCTACAAGAAGGGGTTGCTGACCACGAGGACAAACTCACAAAGTACGAAGTTAAAGCCACAATTTCTCAATTCAAGTTATATTCGTGCTTAAGACCGCAAATCCCGACCTTAAATCCGATTAAAGCCACAACTGTAGTGGCTCTGTGGCCAGGCTAGGGTAATTCTGTGCATTTTAAGACTGAAGCCATTTTTCTCGCTTCAATCAACTCAAGCTTGTATACCCTACTACTGGACATACATAACTATGGCTATCTATTATACTACAAAAGTATGTAAATGTAGTCAGGGAAATTAATTGTTAAGCAAATTGACACTCTACGTTAATTTGCCGTGTTATAGTAAATTTCATAGAACTGTCAAAAAATTACAGTTGTGATTTTTATATACGGACAATTCAAACTGCTAGTCAATTTGCTCAAAATAAAATAAAAAATATATATTGTTCGCGTTAACATTTTTCAGCTCAATTTTTGGTGTAAAATAAAACTGAATAAAAAATGGTACCATATTTCCTTGTTGCATTTTAACAGGAACTTCGAATAAATGGGATCCATGCTTGCAACGAATTCCTCGTGTGAAAAATGCTCAGTTTTCTGCTGCTATCGTTTTTTATTGGATGGTGTAGATTTTTTTGTTTATACCTAGAAGCGTCCAAAACATTGACATGTAAAAGTGTCTTCCATTTCTCATTTCATAAAATAATATCCTTCATTTCAATGTTATTCTGTGTTCCTTTGAGGGTTTATTCCTATAACTAGGCATCGCGAAGGCAAACAGACCAACGGCTCACTCAACTGGGAGATGCCCATCTCCCAAGTTCCAAGTTACCCAAAATTATTTTTCTTACATTAATTCCCAACGTCCCCAAAATAAAAAATTAAATTATTTGTAAAGTTCACACTTGACCAACCGAGATTGGTCAAGTGTGAAATTCGTCAAAAAGTGTTAGAATAAAATAAGATCAGTACCTAGTTCAAATTAACCTTATTTTGGAAGATATATTTTCTCTTTGTACCTAGCTTTTTTAAGAACCTAGTAAAACTACTGCGAATCCTCCATAACTTGTCCCGTGACGCGATTAGTAGCACTGTTCTGTCAGTCGCCATTTTGAACTCTATTAGTATTTAAACTAAGCTGCTTGACAAGCAATGGTGCCAACATAACGACAAGGGACAAGTTATGTAACTTTAACTCGACCTAAATCACCAAAACAATTAATGGCTGGTCCATCTTCAAGTAGATGATAACCGGTATGATATTACATGCAAAGTAATTTGCAAATGTAACTTAAACATTTGTAAAGTATTTTACAAATGTAACTTAAACATTTGTAAACTCCTTACAATACTGCTACTTATTTTCTTTACTATAAAAGACGGTCACTTAATCAAGTCTCATTCATAGCAGATTTCTTGGCACTGGACCTCCCCCTATTATGAAGTTGTAATGCCTTACCAGCTAACGCAGTCATTGAATCATAAGAACTCGATTATGGGCTTAGGAATATAAGCTTGTTGCTTCTGATATTGTGAGTCAGAGGGTAGTGTCTTATTGTCTGCCTATTTATGTTGGGTCGTATTTTGTTCGAAAGGGACTGTATGACGTATTAAAAAATAATGTTTAGCTATCTAATAGAACTTATGTGACCTACCAGAACTCATAGCTGGAGACTTGTATTATAATTATGTACTATAGACAAAAAGCTTATAAGGTAGTAAGTTAAGGTGTAAAATCATTTTTTCCTTGTGGCGGCATCTACATTGCCACATGCGAACTATGCATCACACTGACATCACGCAAAATCCTGCATCGCGCAAACAGTGTTTACCGCGTGACTAGCACTATACAACGTCCCGACATCAATCGTCGGGCAGTTGCCCACCAGACAGAACACCAGTCTGGTCGGAGGATCCTTCCTTTTCTATAGAGTATGAGTGAACTTTACACCCTGTTCCTTATACCTCTATATGCTCATCTATAACCACACGTACCGAATAATTTAAAAATATGATGATCTCACCAAGTTTTGTTATCGGTAGGTACATTAAAATCTGGGAAACTAACTAAATACAGCTACTTACTTGTCTTCAATTCACAGAGTAATGTAAAACAACAAATAAAATACTACTACATAGGTCAATCAATCTGCCTAGCTTTTTCCCAACTATGTTAGGGTCTGCTTCTAGTCTAGCTGAATACCAGTAGGTACCATTTTACTTGCAGCGACTGCCTATCCGATCACCACAACCCAGTAGCTGGGTAATACGATACCCTTTGGTATAGTCGCCGGCACGCAACTTGGCAAAGTTTTAGCGTATTGGGAGCAAGATTGCGCATGTTCACTTAGTGCAACAATTTTTTTTTCACTTTTATTGAATATCTATATTTTAAGGTTTTTGCCATAATTAATTTTTGAACATTTCTGTTAAGAAAAACAAGCGAAAACGAATCCTGTACATCTTCGATTCTTGCCAAGTTACGTGCCGGCAACAATAACGACTGTCAAGGATCCACGAATGACAGCCGGCACCAAAGGCTCAACGTGCTTTCCGAGACACGGAGGAGTCTCAGTATGTAAAGATGGTCACCCACCCACGAACCAACACCGGCAAGCATAGCTTTACCTGATGGATCGACCCGTGCGACTGATATTACTTAGCCACGAGCTCCTCCTACATAGGTGCTCAGTTCTATTAGTTGTCTAACGTCTCACTGCTTTCCTCATTGGTCCGGGCCAGCAAAACAAAGCACAAAATTAATTAAGCTTCATTTGTCTGACATTATGACGGAAGCTTCCTGTGATTATTCAAACAAGGGAAATTGATTCCTGTGGCACTCATAACACGTCGCTACTTATGCACAATCGTGACTGCACATCGTGATGAGCAATACTAATGCAACAGGTATTGATTTAGCTTGAAGCTTTGATGGTCATAACATTGTGGAAATTATCATTACATGCAAGCGTGAAAAAACAAAACGGCTGCTCTCAAAATGGTGAAGAAAAAAACCAGTATATCCTAGAACCAAAAATTCGAAAATATGTGACATCTACCAACCGGGGTTGCGGGAAAGTCCGAAAGGGATACCGTGGCCCCTGGCAACGTACAGGCAACTGAAGGAACACGGGTGGGTTTTAGTCAGTAAGAGTCTGACACGCCAAGAGCATACTATACTTTATACCATGACTATGAGAAAAAGAAAGATTTAAGCGAAAATAGACATTTAATGAAGAAAAAAGGAAGGTTAAATTAATTAAAATGCACATTAAAATTGGAACAATTTGTGTTCGTACAACTTACAGTATTCAAAATAGCGCCAATTTACTAATGACAGCAAAAAACACAAAACGGTTTTTATTCTAATGCTAAACTCCTTGTCGAAAATGTCGACCAATCGATGAGTTATTTGCACAAAGAGTTTGTATGTCCTGTATTGTTTGTCCGAGGAGATTGTATCGAGTATTTTTTCGCGTGACTTTACGGGTGGGTTTTAGTCAGTAAGAGTCTGACACGCCCTCCCGCTCCACCCAGAGCGGGAGAAGTTATTTGATAATTTCCCACCAAAAAATATATATATATATATATCTACCAGCACGCACTGGGCCCGCGTGGTATAATAGATTATAGCCCATTCCCTCATGAAGAGAAGAGGCCTGTGTTCTAGCAGTGGAAACATTATAGGCTGATTATGTACGCAAGCGTAATGCTTGTTTGCTATACAATTAGGCAGATTGGAGGGCTCTATCATTTTAAACTGTCCCATGAATGGGCAAAGGCCTCGGCCGTGGAGTTCCGGCTCTTCTCCATAAGAATCAGCTATATAGCTTCTGACGTTTCATAATTGTCCATGTAGGTTTAAATGATATAAAATATTTTGAATTTTGCGCAAATTTTTCAAGGTTGGTCCTCTTTTCCTGCGCCAACTAGCCCTTTTATTAAAAACAACATTGTCAAAGTTTATATTATAAACATTGGAAGAAACAGAAAAATAGTTTATTCTACATGAATAAAAGGTATGTTAAAAACAATATACACAAAAGCCCAGTAACAGTTCAGACACCATATTTTTCAAACCAGTTACTTATTACAGTTTCCAACATTGTGAAATTATTTACCTCAACACTATTTGCATTATAAACAAACCTCTCCACACAGAAAAAGCTCCAGCAGTAAACGAACAAACCAAAACTCGACAAAAGCACTTATCTTCATTTTCAACAGTAACTGTGCTTCATTTCTGCAATGAAGTGCCAAAAAACCAGCACAGTAGGTAAGTTGACCCACTTGTGCTGGGCGCCTGGATCTGCTCATAAATATTACACAGCAACGGTGGCTTTATATTTCCGGCCTGACCTGTCAAGTCGTGAAGTATGACCATGTCATTATTATGTTGGTACTGGAAAAGCGATTAGGGAAACCTTGTAGACGGTTTTGAATTTTTATAAGGTTTTTAATGTCGGTAACCTTAATAGCTAAACTGGTGACTGTTTTTGGGTGACATGGGTACATGTTGACTTTGCAAAATTTTCATTTATCAATCAATCTGCGAAACCTTTTTCCAACTATGTTGGGGTCGGCTTCCAGCCTAACCGGGTGCAGCTGAATACCAGGATTTTACATAGAGCTACTGTCTATCTGACCTCCACAACCAAGTTCCTAGGTAACACGATACCACCTTGATAAGACTGGTTGTCAGACTTTTGGCTTCTGACTACACGTAACGACTGCGAAAGGACCATTCTCATATTAATTAAGCACACCACACAATGTCGTCTTATTCCAATTAACCTTTGAGCCTTTACATCGGTTGTGGCTTTCTCTAATTTAACCATTTTGATTTATGGCTGACTAGCTGACCCGGCAGACTTTGTCCTGTCTAAGCAATAGTTAAAATCCTATAGAAAAACAGACTTTCAGTTTTTCCTATGTTAAATTTTATCCGGAAAATATTTCAAATTTTTCTTGCCCTAAAAACCTTATTCGGACTATAACGAACATTTTTTTACAAAATATAGACAAATTGGTACAGCCGTTCTCAAGCGGCTTTTACCAACGAGTAGCATTTTTTATTTATTATTATAGAAGTTGGAAAGACAGTGGTGTCGTGACCTGCCAATTTTAAGTACCTTAAAACAAAAATGATACATAAGATGTACAGAGAGCAGTGGTGGCCCAGTGGTAACGGCCCCGACTTACGAGTTGTAGGTCGTGGGTTCGAACCCAGGCACGCGCTTTACTTTTGTGTCAATAATTTCATCACCACTGCTCTCAAAACGGAGAAGGAAAACATCGTGAAATCAAGAAACAAAAATTCGATGACATGTGACATCTACCAACCCGCACTGAGCCCGCGCATAGATTACAGCCCACTCACACTCGTAGAGAGGTTTCCTGGTCCCACCAGTGGGAAAATTATATGCTGATTATGTATGTCATGTAAACAAAAATGAGTCTTACAGGCACGTTTTTCTATACACAATACAAAAACTCTTTTAAAAAGTCTACAAAAGGCTCTCTGTTTCAATTTATCAGGACAGGAGAATTAAATTGTGAAAATAATTCAGTAAAACAGTGGTCCACAGTAGTCTAGAAATTCATTTTCAATTCCGTATGAATCCACCGGGATTTGAGAGATTTGTGACCTGTTAAAATACCTGTTCTCTGTTGGCAGTAGCTATTTTTGTCTGTACGTTTTATGTAAGTTCAGGCTAGTACTGGATAAAGAACTAGGTGGGTCGTTATGCTAAACTCGCCGTCAACCCGCAGATGGACTGCAAATCAAGAACCAACACACCATGCAGGCATGGGTTCTCGATTTACTTTAATACTTGTTAAACAATCGTCATTATCGTGTTTGTAATAGGAGAGTAGACAAAGGTTTTCGAAAACCCAAAAGTCTGACAGCCAGGATAACCTATATCAAGTTGCACAGTAAAATACTGACATTTACTATCACTGACAGATGACCTACCTAAATAGTTAGGAAAAGGTTATCCAGTTATATTTAACTACCATTAGCTGTAACGTGTCAGCACGCGTAGCATGACAACCATAGAAACAGGTTTTTTCGACGGAAGAATAGACAAAATGTCAGATTGTAATTGTTTATCTGTCATTTTGACAAAACCTGTTTCTATTGTGGTCATGCTAAGAATAACACCACATCAGATAGTTTAACATCACGCCTATTTATATCCGAAGGGTTAAGCAGAGGTGTACCAAAGTGAACCCAAATTTCGCCGGTTATGTTTAGTCCCATGTTATAGGGGGTGAGCATATTGCCATCAACTGGACACAAATCCAATAGAAACTACTAAGTCCTATGTTATGATTCTTCAGCATCTCAAAGTCAAAACGCAAACTCAAAGCATTTATTTCAATTAAACCATTTACAGGCACTTTTGAACTGTTAAGGACTCGGTCAGTCAGAAATATGAAGATAGTTGCCCATTCCAAAGTGTAGTAGGTACCTATGGAGAAGAACGGGCAAGAAACACCAAGGACACTTTTAAAAAATTGTTATAAAATATTGGTTACATCACTCATGTTGAAATTGTGAAAACAATGTAGAAAGACGTGCACGTTATAAGGGTCCGTAATAAAAAGATAAAAAAGAAAAATTCTAAAATTTAAATAAGCCATGGCAGCTAAGACCATTAACCAGTTCCAATTGACGCATGGATCATCACCATTCAGCTCAATAATTTTGAAGGGAGCTAAATGATCCAATACACGCGCAACCATCAGCGAGACATCTGAGTGAGCATGACAGGCTCTCAGTCGCCAGGGCACATCCAAGTCAATGAAAGACATATTATCCGGTAAATGGTAGCTCTTTAGTACATAGTACTCATACCTGTGCTATGCAATTATACAGTACAAAGGAGATTGAGTTTATACAATACAAAGATGGTCTTACAATCTTCAGCAGCTCCAACAGTATTTTCAAGTGTATCTTAACACTCCAACCGGTACTTTTTTCAATTGAATGTTATTCTTTTAATTCTGTATAGGTAATAGTTTTCCTGAAAACAGTAAGTATTTAGCTACTATTTTCAAAAGTGTTAACTACTTTTTTTTTTTGGATGAGAAATTATCAAATAACTTCTCCCGCTCTGCGCGGAGCGGGAAGGCGTGTCAGACTCTTACTGACTAAAACCCACCAGTCTTCCTTCAGTTGCCTGTTGGGGCAACGTACAGGCAACTGAAGGAACACTGGGCACGGTATCCCTTTCGGACTTCCCGCAACCCCGGCAGGCATCGGTCCTATCGGAACCCTTCATTTGCTGACATCTCTTTGAGGCGCGCATGGAACACAACGCGCCGTCGACCCCAACCTGGTCCTTATCGGACGGCGAGCTACCCATTGCTCACCGTCCGCAAGCCCGCGCCTACGGTGGCCGGGAATTGTTAACTACCTAACTACACATTGCACTTCTACCGATTACTTAAATATTTAGATTACGGCCACTTGCGTCATTGTTTCAGGAGGTATTGTTTGATCGTAACATTTTTCAGGTCATATCAAAAGTCGCGGTTACCTCTAATGGCGCAAGTTTGTACAAATTCTGTTGCTTTTTATCTAATAGGTAGAGATAGTGCCAAAGCTTTTAATGTTTCGATAGGTAAACGATATATCTTACTTAGTATTAATGGCTAATTGCTGTACGAAATATAGGTACCATAAGTAACTAATACAATAAATGCGTAAGTTACTCTACCAGTCTCTCTGTTACATTTTCACGCCTATAGGTTGAACGCATTTTGATGTTCGGCATACAGGTGTGACCTGGGTTAGGCCCTTAGGACATAGGATTTTTTCTACCGATGCGGTAGTACGTTAATATCGACCTGTGTGTGACCTATTTCCGACCTCAACTAGAGCGAAGATTTGGGCAACAGTTGGTAAGTACTTCATAAAGAAATAAATAGTACACCATTGTCCATAAATAAAAGCTTATTTGTATAATTAAAATAGCTTTTTTGTTAAAATTGTATCATTTGATATCAATTTGATAGCTTTGTGACAGAAAACCTGTCAAAACGTCAGAATGGTTCGTTCGACCTGACGATTGAAAAGTCAGCCCTTTTATATTTACCTAAGTCGCAGCGACATTTTACCTACAAAGATTCATTGTTAGTGTTAAAAAAGGTTCCCAAAAGGTTTTAAATAAATATTTACGTAAAATTCCAGATATTGGATTAAGAGCTTTCCACTTGGGATTCATTAAAGAGGGCTGTGTCCTCAAATATCGGAGGGATCGAGTGTTCGCTTATTATTGCGTAGGAATTTGTGGTGATTACGTTTTTTGAGTACTGAAATTAACGAAGGTATATTTTTAGAACGATTGTGTATATTTTTAGTAACTTAAATTATTCAATTTCTGGAGAGCAAATATCATTTACTTTTCTTATCTACTTTTCACGAGTTTTAAAATGAGGTAACAGTTTTTTGAATATTCTTTCACTTGAGTTTCATTTGGATGGAATGGATATAGGAAGCCATCTTTGCAGTAATTTATTCCTACTCTCTGAGAGCCTCTTTAAAACATGAGCGACTAGCGTCAAAACATTTTAGGTACACCAGTTTCAAGCATCTAACGTTATTTAAGAATTATATTATATTAGTATAACTTCAACTTGAATGATGTAACCAATATTATGTAACCATTTTTTTTATTTAAAAGAGTGTCCGTGGAGTTTCTTGCCCGTTCTTCTCCATAGGTACCTACTAAGCTTTGGAATGGGCAACTAGTTTCATATTTCTGACTGACCGACCCCTTGGCAATTCAAAAGTGCCTGTAATTGGTTTATTTGAAATAAATGCTTTGAGTTTAAGTTTGATTAAAGTTGACAAAGATCAATTACTAAATTGTTGAGATAACAATAAAGTAAGGGTAAATAATCATAAAATAAATCATAAAGAAAGGTGGTTTTATAATCCAAACGTTTAGAAGCTCTTCTGGGTGGCTAAAAAACATACGCATACAAAAACAGAAATGCCAGTTAATTCGAAGTCTTCCTGTATAAATATTTACAATGGGCAGTTCCTTCATTGGAAGGCTAATTGCACCGCTCGTTTGTGGCTCATTTGGAACACCAATTATATTTCGTAGCGGTCTGTGGCCAGCTGGGACTTGCAGATTTTAATGAAAATTTGTGTAGATGTGGGATTCTGAACGGAGTTTTTTGACAATAGAACATTGTCTTACAGCAGCTCTATTATAAGTTGAATTGTGTTTTTTTTTAAGGTTATTCAAATTGTCAAGGTCAAATTGAGTCCTCAGATTTTCCTTATTCTAATGTCCCATTACTTAGATAATTAGATGTTTAGATGCACAAACAAAAATAAATCACATAACATCTCCAAAATGCTTTTTCCTGAAGATTAGTTTAGCATATTTTACTAAACCCGATCTCTTTCAAAATCTGCATCTTTTATCTATCCTTACTCCATAGATGAATACATATCCTCCTAAAAGACTACAGCAACTATTCACAGATTAATCAGAAACTAGAAACCAATGGAAAACTACCGCATCCTGATAACGTTCGCAGACATCATTACGAAACACAGACTCATTAAAATTAAGCGGCAAATCGTCACATCATGGCGGCCGACCCTGCCGTCGCGGTGCGCCACAGTCTCGTTAGTGCTTCCATCTCATTATTGAACTCCTCGATCCCACTTACAGACTGATATTTCTGCTTCATTGCTCGTCTTTTTGTGAACCTCGCTTTTCTTTCATTTCAATATTGATTGAATACAAATGCTACTCTGAAAGTCTGGAAAATACTTAGGACTTATGAAAATTGATTACAGATTCGAACATTTTCAGAAGACCCAGTTCCTGGTCGACCGAGCTCCTCGGGTGAAAATAGAGAAAACGATTTTTCCCAGAAATGAGACCTAGCTAGCTTTCATCAATATCGTTAGAGCTGTTTTCGAGAACGTGATTACAAATATATACAAATATTGCTCATTTAATAGTATAGGATCAGGGGCGTAGCTAGGTAACCAAAGGCCCTGGTGCAAAAAAAAAACTGGGGCCCTATAAACTGTTTAGGTTTTATCAAGTCAAAATATAAATATATATAAATAATTTAAAGGTCCAAAGCTACTTTATTATCTGCTCTTTATCGTGCACTGCAGGGCACAGCAAAGCCACTTACTACATTATGCGCACGAGTGTCTTAGTGATCGCCTAGCTAGGTTCTACAAGTTTAGGAACGTATTCTTGGATCAATAATATTGATATTAAGCAACAAAACGAAGTAAATCAAAAAGTTTATGTATTTATGTATGTATGTAAAACACGTTATTGTACATAAAACATTAAAAAACAATTTAAATACAGGCAGATAAGCCATGTAGAAAGGCTAACGGATCTCTTCCAATTTTTGTATGAAAGTCGGACCTACCTAATAAACGGATGTGTACAACATAAACAATCTAGTTTATAATATTTTCCTAGCCTTAGTTTTCGCAAAAGAATGAATGACTTCGGTTAAATCTAGACTTGATGCAGCTTTGTTTTCGATTGTTTAGCGATAAATATTAGAGTCGAGCTCGGCCCATAGTATTCCTTAAATATTATTGTTTTTAATTTGCTAAATGATCTTTCAGCTTCTGCAGAAGTGACAGGAATTTTATAGAACAGTAGCATTGCTGTAAATATTTCTGTTACGTCGTACTCCATATTTTCTCATTATTTATTTACAGAATTGGCCCTAGTCCATGCCTTAGTTAGGTAGTTGGGCCCGGTAAACATTTTCTATCGATTGTTGTTGGACACGATCGATAGATGGCGGTAGCAAACCTATACTATAATGTACTAAAGAATAGTCTTCCTCAAGTAAAAATATTATTTTTCTCGTGTATACTAGAACTCGAATAATTATAGTTATTTTTTCAAGTAACAGTTTGCAGTAAATTTTAAAATACTCGTAATATAAAGTTTTCTATAAAAGATTTTTGTTGCAATAAAGTTTTAATTTATTTATAGTACATTTATTTGTGAGAATATAGTTACAGTACATAGTTCTTAAGTACATAATATTCTAATACATTATCAGGGTTTATTAGATCGCACATTGAATCAAATACATGAGGATAACATTCAAATTGCAAATTAGTCAAATATTAGCTATAGAAATGTCAAAAATATTTAATTACGTCAAAGACATAGAGAAGAGAATAATATTATAATTATTTCCTAATATTTTTGTCAACTTATCATTCATAAAATCATTAGTCGAGTAGTAGTAGTTTTCATTTACTTAAGAGGTAATTGAATAATTAACATTTAAATGTCAGGAAAGTCCCTCGAGTTAGTTTAAAGTCCCTGAAGTTTAGAGTCTTAAAACAATCTGGTAGTTTATTATAAACTTTGGTCGCCATTATCAGAAAATAGTTTGTTATTTCGTCTAGGTACACGAAGCATAAACTTTGCGGCAAGGTCTGGATACTACATTTTGGATACACAAATTGATGCTTATTTTGGTACACAAAAATACAAATTTCAAAAATATATAATTCTTGGAGTGGTATTTTTTTTTTTTAATAATTGGACAGCTGTCCAGTGGGTGCGCTCCAAATATTGAGCGAATACCTACATTTCTTTTAACGGATTATTTTTATAGACCGTATCCTTATTGCCTTAACCCGCTAAATGTGACAGCTAATCTTTCAAATTGGCTACACAGAGTGCACAAAAAATATAAAGAATTCAGGGGAATTCCCCACAAGTCGAAACTTGTTGCGATTTTTTTTTTTTTGTTTATTCCCCTGTATTCTATCAAATGAGTTGCTATTATTAAAATCTTGTTGCTTACTACGAGTATTTTATTTATATTCCGAAGATGTGAGAATTTTTAGCTAGTTCAATACGAGGTTTGCTAGTCAGGGTCCGATGGCCCCCTGAGCCTGGGGGCCCCGGGGCACTGCCCTGTCTAGCCCTTTGATTAATTGAAGTAGAAGAAGCTAGGAGTCTGTCTGGATTAGTGCCCGACACTAGATTGTGCTTAAAAAATATCGGTTTATTACACTCGTCTGACCTGTACCCGATTTGAGAATACCGGCGATGTCATTTCATGTGTCAGCTTTTCTGAACACAAATACTACACTGAAAAAAATTGCTAAAAAACTTACTATTTTAGCCTCGCCAATTTGCACTGCATTCTTTAAGAAGACCATTAAAATCTTAACTATCTCTCAAGTCTCAGTTGACTAATTGAAATTTGCAACTTCTCCAGAAAACTGCTGAATATTTTACAACTTTGTAGTTTATAACTTAGCGAGCGCTAAGTTTCTGAACTTTTCATCAGAGCTATGAAGGAAAACACTTAATTAGTTAGGTGTTTATCTTTGTACGGGCACTGAAAGAAGTGACCAAATAAGACGTGCTATTTTAAGACTCTGAGCAATTCTAAGGTCCGAATATTTTAAAGAAGCCAAGATTTTTTCTGTGAGATCTTTTCAGTTTTGTGTGCTATTTATAAGCAAAAGCATTGCACAGTTAATATATCTAGGTAGTGATTAATTTCACTCTTGATTTCTGTGCAATGTAGGGTCTTACAAAAAACAAAGATGCGGGGTTAAATTTAAAATGTTATGCATTTATATGACTAGATTGGCATGGTTCCCACTGCTGGGCCCCCCAGGCCTACTCTCTGTAAGAAGGCGTGGGCCGTAATCCACCACGCGGGCCCGGTGGTAGATGTCACTTGTCTTCCAATTTTTTGTCCTAGGACATGCCGATTTCCTCACGATGTTATCCTTCACCGTTTTGAGATTTCATAGTTTTGTTTCTGTCAATCGCTTGAAGATAAAAGAGACAGAATGATGTTTTAAATATGTCTTGTTAGATATCACCCTTCGCTTTTTGAAAAGGATGAAAAAGCTCCTTTAAAAAGAAAGGTAGCACAAAAGCCTCTGATAGTCCCCCGAAATCGACTAAAACTTTGCGACACGAACTGCTACAGTATGGCGGTTAAGCTATACAACAAGCTACCGGAAAAAATGAGAAAACTAAATGAATTAGAATTCAGTAGAGCCTTATTTAATTGGCTGTGCGACAGATGTTTTTATTCCATAGATGACTTTATGAATTTGAAATCCTTTTGACATAGTGATTATTTTATTATTTTTTTTATTATTGTTAATGTAAATTTTCTTGTTTGTGTTAATAATGTAAGAAGACAAAAAATATTTAATTGTATACTGTAATTGACATAGTGATTATTTTATTATTTTTTATTTTATATTATTGTTAATGTTAATATTATTTTTTGTGTTATTAATGTAGGAAGACAAAAATTTGATATCATATTTTTTTTTAAAGCTTGTGACTATGTCTATTTAAAAATTTGCACGACTAGAAAGTCGAATATAGTGAAACCATATAAAAATTTACCATATACAATGTACCTATATTCTGGCAAATAAAGAATTCATTCATTCATGTCTGGCATTAAACATGTTTAGTGTTTGTAGTGCAAATGGACCTAAGGCGATTAACACACGGCACCGCGCACCGCCGCGGCAGGGGGTGAAGCGGATCTCATGTCGCATTGACCTCTATAAAATCCGTTGATGCCTAAGGCGATTATCACACGGCACCGCGCACCGCCTCGGAGGGCGGTGGCGGTAAAGCGGATTTCGTAGCGGCGCGCCGCGCGGTAAGGCGGTTTACACGTCTGTCAGCGCGGATGGATTTTACGCGGATTTGACCAGTTTGATCACAGACACTGGCAAGAATGGACGCCGAAGTGGTGGCAATAATCTGGCTTTTATGGCGTAAAAAGAAAATAAAAAGATGATATTGGGTTCATCCATTTTTACGAAGCAGAACTCTAAATAGAACATTCATGTTATTTTAACACATCCTGCACTCATGACGATCCGCGCGGTAGTGCGGCGCCCCGTGTGTGATGCCCCGCCCCGCCGCGCGGCGGGGCGGTGGCGGTGAGAGCGCCGCTCGAACGCGCGGTCAGGCGGTGTACGTGTGTTAGGCATCAACGGATTTAATAGAGGTCAATGCGACATGAGATCCGCTTCACCGCCTGCCGTGGCGGTGCGCGGTGCCGTGTGTTAATCGCCTTACACACGTACACCGCCTGACCGCGCGTTCGAGCGGCGCTCTCACCGCCACCGCCCCGCCGCGCGGCCGGCCGCGCGGCGGGGCGGGGCATCACACACGGGGCGCTGCACTACCGCGCGGATCGTCATGAGTGCAGGATGTGTTAAAATAACATGAATGTTCTATTTAGAGTTCTGCTTCGTAAAAATGGATGAACCCAATATCTTCTTTTTATTTTCTTTTTACGCCATAAAAGCCAGATTATTGCCACCACTTCGGCGTCCATTCTTGCCAGTGTCTGTGATCAAACTGGTCAAATCCGCGTAAAATCCATCCGCGCTGACAGGCGTGTAAACCGCCTTACCGCGCGGCGCGCCGCTACGAAATCCGCTTTACCGCCACCGCTCTCCGAGGCGGTGCGCGGTGCCGTGTGATAATCGCCTAAATGTCTCATAACTTGTTTTTCCTAATTTCATCCTTCGAATGGTTTAAAACGGAATAGAAAAGACAATCGTCTATTCTTCCCAATAAAGAAGGTATAATTTGCGTTTTTATTATGTCACGTTATTGATAACAAACTTAACACAAAATTCTCAAATTTTACCAGAATTCTGTTATAATACAATTAAGATCTCTTTTTGTAAGTTGGACTCATCGAATCTTCTTCAAACATTTCAGCACGATCGGCTTTTTCACAAATACCGTTTTTCCCCCGCCTTTTTTGTTTCGAAACGTTTTTCTTCGTAGGTAAATGAGGTATCTGGTAGAATTAAGACAGAAATTAATATGCGAGGCGAATAAGTCCATCATTTATTATTATTATCTTGGAGCTTGTCCAAAAGTCTTCATCTCGTCTTTACTTCAAATTAATGGAGATAATTTTACACTGCATCATTCTTTAATTTATTAGCTATAAATTATTCAAAGCTACGATTTGGTAACCCTTCTTGAGTCATAAATTACCTATTTATTTGAATATTAAATCTATTTAGCGCACAGCAATTTGCATTCAAACAGATTAACTCATTAATCAGAAATAATTTGCAGTAAGTAATTGACGAGTACAATTCACGCAATTTTCCTAATCGCTATAGTAATTACTCAATAATAAGTACTGGATCGTTTGTATCGTGATAAAGAACTATAAATGTCTATCGTTCCACTCCGAACTGATTAACTCCAGTAATTAAAACATCAGTTGTTTAAACGGTCGATAACTGTTCAAGTTTCAAACGTTGGCTAAACCTAAACTACATAACATTACGCCTGTAATTGCAGCAGGTTTAGGCACCTATAGTACTCCCACATTTCGTCAGTTATGTCTATCGTTCCACTCCGAACTGATTATCTCCGGTAATTAAAAACTCAGTTGTTAAACGGTCGATAACTGTTCAAGTTTCAAACGTTGGCTAAACCTAAACTACATAACATTACGCCTGTAATTGCAGCAGGTTTTGTACCTATAGAACTCCCACATTTCGCTCCGAACTGATTATCTCCAGTAATTAAAACATCAGTTGTTTAAACGGTCGATTACTGTTCAAGTTTAAAACGTTGGCTAAACTTAATCTACATAAGATTAGATTTTTTGTTTTGATGTTTTTGATTTTAATTTAGATTTTTTATTTTAAATTTGATTTTAGTGTTTATTTTAATATTTATTGTGCTTTTTTTATGGATCATGTGGTCTGGAATAAAGATTTTTATTTATTTATTTATAACATCACGCCTGTAATTGCCGAAGGGTTAGGCAGAGGTGTACCTATAGTAAACTCACATTCCGCCAGATATGTAATAGGGGGCGAGCCTATTGCCATTAACCGGGCAAAAATCCAGACACCGGGCTGCTACTGAGAAATTTCTAATGGAAAAACCCAATATCACTTTATCCAACCTGGGGATCGAACCCACGACCTCAGCTCATAGCGCTTGCGACCACTAGAACAACGAGGCAGTCCTAAACCTAAACATTTCCTCAAAATTTCCAAAATAACATTAGACATGATAACTACCAATTTCAATGTTGACAGGAAGATCTCTTTAACACTTTCTACTTCACCCATTTTCATAGAATTCATACGCCATGCCGCCACACATATTGGAAGTGTACCCTCCGGGAGGGTTGCCGGCATTACGTTTACGCTAAACTTAACCATCGCGGACGGTCAACGGCATTAGATTTAAAACAGTGTTAAAAAAAACACTGTAAAATAAAGTAAAATATTGTTTTCACGTTTGTTGTTTACGTAGTTTGTAACCTTTAAATTTTTTGTGAATTTTTGAAACCGTGAACAAAAAATTTAAATGCTTGGATTTTAAAACCAATGCACATACTAATAAATCTTGTTAAAATATACATCAGATTTTATTTTCGCGGTTTATAATGCTGTATTCACTAAGAAAAACCTACATTTAAAATGAGCCCTCCGCGAGGGGTCTCCAGGAGAGCTCCATAGAACATGTGAAACTGCAATATTTCACTACTCCTTCAAGATCTGTTTACAAAGCAAGTTGGTAATCATTCCACCGCACGGCTCCGCAATCAATCTGCCTAGCCTTTTCCCAACTATGTTGGGGTCGGCTTCCAGTCTAACCAGATGCAGCTGAATACCAGTATTTTACATGGAGCGACTGCCTATCTGACCTCCACAACCCAGTAAATGGGTAATACGATACCCCTTGGTAAAACTGGTTGTCAGACTTTCGGGCTTCTGACGTCCCGTAACGGCTGTCAAAGATCCACGAATGACAGCCGGGACCAACGGCTTAACGTACTATTCGAAGCATTTCAAGCAAAAAACCGACACTTCAAAATTAAGCTCTAATGTCTTCGAGAGCTTTTTTCGATCCACAGTGCGTCGTCGCCGTGCGAGTGAGTTGTCTTAGTTGATTTCTAAATGACAATATGACTGTTTCTGGTAAATTAAGTGCGTGTAGACTAAGTATACTTAAAACTTATGATAACCACAAACCAATCTCCAAAGAAAAAATCAAGATAGAGCTACATAAAACTCTTACTTTGTAAAGTATTATATTTTTTTAAATTTTGTGAATGTGAGGACTATGTGGATATTTTTTTTTTTTTTTCTGATTTAGTTTTAATGATGGTCTGGCAGTTTGAGTACTTTATGCAGCCTACCCAAATGTCCTTTCTTTGGTATTGTTCGTCGAGTTGAACTCCTTAAGTTCTGAGTTGAGCTCCACGATTACTGACAAATGCTTGCACTGACAGGACAGGTCCACTCAAATCTCTGTGGTTCTTTTCAAAGTCAAATCATTTATTTCAAGTAGGCCCGTATAAGGCACTTTTGAACGTCAAAAATTTACAAAAAAAATTAATTGATTCTAGTTGCCCCTTCCAAAAGGTAGTTTTCGTATGGAGAAGAATGGGCAAGAAACTCCACCGTTACTCTTTTAAAATGTTTTACAATATTTTGTATAAGTACATTAGTTATATAATTATATGTGAGGACGATGCACCTAGAACAAAATGATTACACCACAATAGGTAAAAAGAATTAAGAATCAAAAATGAAGCAACAACAGATAAACCAATTTTTCTCAAAAGACCATTTCAGACAGTAATCTACATGGTCCTCATATGGCCTGACCAAGATTATGTCTGGACTTTAAAAGAGACTGTGACCTCTGAGTTTATTTCGGCCTTTCTTCTCAGAGTAGTCAGATAGGAAACGCCGAACTCATCTAGCAATTTTATTTTTTTTTCGATGACGTGTAAAGGTGATTGCAATATCTTATTTACAGAATAAACAATTTCATTCCATTTCATTTCATTTCTTGTAACCGCTGCAACGCATTAGGAAACCGAGAGATTTTCCCAACAGCCAGTAGCAAATTTCTTTACCTCCACCTGATACTTATCTCGCTCACAAGTACGTCTTTAACAATTACATAAAACACGTAATAACATACCAAGATAAGGAACAGTGGAAAGCTAATTGTGTAAGATGAGACTGAACGGAACAAAAGAACTGTGAGGTTGCGTAACTTTTAGGGTTTCCCTATTGTTTGGACGATTTGAGTAAAAGCGGTTCTTTGTACCCGAATTAGTGATAATACGTGGGCAGGGTTGGTATTTTCGTGGTGAAGGCCATTAGCGTAATTGTTCCGGAGTTGATGTGATAAAATGAGGAGGGATATAATCCATGGGCGAGCAACCTATAATGATGCTGTAAGTCATCACTATTGATAACCTCCTCCGCGGTTGTACCCTTAATATTAATGGTTTGACACAAATAAGCTTTGTTAAAATCATGGTTCTCAATAAAGCATAGGTATTGTATTTATCTACCCTTATTCTATAGACTATTCAAAATTAAAAAAAAAACAAAATTTAAAATATTTTATTTCACATAAACCTACATGGGCACTTATGAAACGTCAGAAGCAAGGTGTACGGTTCCAATTGGTTGTTTCCTACGGAGAAGAGCCGGCAAGAAACTCCACGGTTTTTTGTCTTTTAAAAGTAAATGGTTTTTACAATGTTTTCAAATTACAGTGTTAATAGGTATGAAAAGACAGTGTAGGCCTATCAACAAGTACCAGGTACTTAGCAAGATAGAAAATGGTCGATAGATCTACAGTCTGTTAAGCCTACAACGTTCTCACATTCACAAAATCTAAAAGAAAAGAATCTATGTAAAATATTAAAAATAAAGACCTATTTAAACGAAATGACATGATTGCCGCTACAGCTGTAAAAAATAGAATTTAATAAAAAATATAGAATATTCAGAAGCTTTTAGTACGAAGTCTTGGCTAAACATCAATAACCACAATATCGCGGAACTAGTAATCATTCTGATCACTTCCTAAACGTTTCCCTCGTCACCGTTATTACTGAGAGCATCAGCCGCATCGCATAACGTTCCATTATACTCAGTTAGCGCCGACACTTTCACTATCGACGCTACTCTAGCGCATCAGCACGTGTATGTCAACGACTGCAGCTAGAGGTGGGATGAGGGCAAAGAAATTTAAGATACTATAGACAGACTATCAGAAGAAATGTCATAGAAAAACTGTGATCCCATGTCTCAGTGACGCCATCTAGCATAATATGGCAAAATTACATCATAGCCAAGTTTGACGTTACACTTTTATCGACGCCAACATTTGATTACCAACCGTCAAATTGTTTGACATATTATCTAAGAAAATGATTTAATTTATCTAAATCAATTATAAAATAGGTTAGGTATTAAATTATTAAGATAGGTATACCATAATGGAAAATTATTTTCTGCTAGTTTACATGAATGCGACTTGACATGCAGGCGTACCACACTAGACTGAGCGACTTTTGCCCATTTTAGGACAAATGTATCGGATTACGATTTTGTTCGCTATGTCCCGTCTATTGTTATGTAAATAATTTAATGTCTTTGGATGAGGGTCTCATTGAGAAAATATTTGAAAACTAAATATCAGGATCACGTTACAAACTTTACGCATCGCTGACTTGACGCTCTGTCTTCAATCTTATTTTAATTTATAATAGAGCTGCGCCCCGCGGTTTCATGCGCATAAGTCTCGATCCCGTGGGAATATCGAGATAAAAAATATCCTATGTCCTAACTCAAGTCATGGTCTACCTATGCACCAAGTTTCATCTAAATCGGTTCAGCAATTTTAGCGTAAAAGCAAACAAGCAAATAAACAATCAAACTCACTTAAGCATTTATAATATTAGTTAGGATTCATAATTAGTCTCCTTCAAATTAAATTCAAGGCTTCAAGTTTTATTTTCGTCACGTTTTATTAAGTTATTAATTTAAATTCACCTTTGGATCGTTAATCCCTTCATAATTAATTCGATAAGCATCTCTTACTTTTAAAAATTGTCAGTTGCTAACCAATAACTTACTCGTAACGTTAAATTGTCTTGTAGCGTTCTTCAGGAAACTTTTGCTCCATGATGCTTAAGTAAATACAGTACTTGGCATTTAAACTCCGTACTAGAAAAAGTCTTTTGAACACGAGATGACTCTAAATCTCTGAAGATTTAAGTCTAGGATGAAAGCAAGAGGCATTTTCTGCCATTTCGCACTATTTGCAAGCGTTTTTCATCTTCTTTTTCTAAAATGTCTAGTAAGCTTTACCTTTTCTTGAAAATTTCGTAGTTTTTTCTTGAACATTTCGTATTTATTATTGTAGGCTTTTGGCCTCGATGGAAACTCTGCTTAAAAACCAGTTTCGTTGTTAACCATCGCGACATGCCCATGATCATTAACTATTGAATAATCTTCATATTTTTTAGAGCAATAATACCTGTTTACCCGCTGTTTTTTAAGACAATATCAGCTCCATCAAAATGTAGCTAATGAATTCATCAAGTTCCAAGACGCTATTTGTTCAGTACCCACAGTTACAATTTCAATTATTGCATTGCTGCAAGGAGTTTCACTAATTTATTCAACAAGTTTGTTCCTTTCATTTTGATTAATGACCTCCACTGGGCTAGTGTACTAATGTAATGAATTTAAACTGATTTGTTACGAACCAACATTTACCTATCCGTAATAAATTAATAATTTTTAGTTTAACTCAGAAATATTTAACCCAGATCTTTAACTTGAAGCGAGGTAATCAAGAACCATCATCATTTTGTCCTATGCTGTATACCGCTTTTAATTATGTTGTAATCTCTCGACAGTTTAATAACATCACATTCACATGCTCATCTATGAAACTGCATCTGTTTACAAAATTACAAGCAGCTCTGTCTGACTTTTAAAACTTACTCTGTCAAACATTGTATACAGCGACCAACGCAATTAGTAGAATGCAGTGATCGAACAGGTTCGTCAAAGTTCATTCGTTCCTCATTCATTACTACAAAGGCCGTTGACTGCGGCGTAGTCGCCGGTCGGCCATATTGGCCCGCCATATTGGCAGCATTGACGCCATCTTGATTTATGTTGGTACCCCTGGCGACCACAGCTAACTTCAATTCACAGCGGTTTTACGCGAACGTTACGTTAGTTATGTTTTGAACTGTTTGTGTATCGGCGTTCGGTTTTATAAATAAACCAATTTTGAATTTTCTTCAATGGAACGAACTTGTTTATTTTCTATGACAATCGAACAACGGTTATTGTGTTATTTTTCTGTTATTAAAAGTGCTGTTAAGTGATGTGTCTGTTTGTAAATAACGTTTTAGTGAAAGTTTGGTTATGTTGACAGTTGAACTCATTAAAGCGGTCGATTGTAGCGTGTTTAGTACAAAAAAACGTGTAATTAGGTAATTATTGATAATGTGATTTTTGTGGCAGGTGTATCTACAAATAACTCGTTACATGACGTGACGTTTTGATTTATTGAACCCTACCTCACGAGATCTCGCAGAGCCCGGTCTTAGACCTTCAACCGTGTATGGCACTGATGCGAATTAATTTTGTCTCGAAACGGCACGATTAAGTTACGGTCCATTAAATTCAATTTATGTTGGCTAACAACCTGTTTCCGGAGAAACCGTCTGCCTTCGTAAAGGTGTCAAAAACTAAGTTTTAATTACTGTGCTTTAGTTTCATGATCTCTGCAATAAATTATGTAATTAAAACAGTTACTTATTTAGGGCTGCCTGCCATTTGTTAAGTATCTAGGTACTAAATTAACTAATTTAATTTATAAATGTGTTACGAAACGCGTTTACATGTTCTTAATTAAAAACATCAAAATAATTACAGAACAGTGGTAACAAAAAGGAACATTAATATAATTGTGTTACATAATAATGAATACCTGTATAAACTGTGTAATAATAATTATAATTGCTTACACAACTGAAGAATAAAAACTAGACCAGTAAGTAGGGTCTGGCTGTCAATTAAATTTATTCGGACTATTTGATTACTGGTCATTAAAAAGTATACCTCCTAGCCTACGCCTAGCAATTAATAGGTTGTGATTCAAACAGCGTCTATTAACAGATATTTTTATTATACAATTTTATGAATATATTTTTATGCCATCATCGCTCTTTTGCTACCGGAATACGTACTGCAGGGTATCCGCACTTGGTTGATATCCCGACCAGTCACACTCTTCTCCTCAACATTTATCATGCACAAGGCCAAAGTGTGGAATCTCTGCCAGCGTCTGTGTTCCACATATTATAAGCCTTCAAAGTAGGAGTGAACAGGCTTCTGGATACGCTCGTTCCATCACAGACCTCATCCATCGCTTTCCATCAGGCGTGATTGAAGTCAAAAGCAGGCCCATTTATCTATAAAAAATAAAATATATAAAAGTTACTCCTTTATCTACTTTAGATACGTTTAATTAATGAAACGTATCTAATGCTGCCGAGTGGCAATACGTTTAAACGTATTGCCACTTGGCAGCATGCCACAAAAGGCAGGAGGCCTCAATATTTGGTGGAACAAGGCAACGATGACGATGATAATGATTGCGACTCTATCCAATGCATAAAAAACATTACGAAATGGAAACATTGTTTGTTGACTTATGTCCTCCCTCTCTGCGACATCAAATGGAGGAAACTGATTAAGTACAATGTTTTCTTGTATGTTTATTGAAAGACCATGATATAATGCCTATTAACGCATAAGCTGGCTACAGATTGGTGAAACGGAACATGAAATATAACACAATACATGTCGAAACAAATTCGGCTAGTTGTTGTTACGTTGCATGTTGCATTATAGATACATAAATCTGGGGTCGTATTATGACGTGTTAATGCCACCATTATTCCAGTGTGAGTGAGAGACGGAGCTATACAAGGCCGCTAGCACCATCCATTTTTCGCACTGCGAAAAAAGGATGTAATACTTCATAATAAATAAGACCCCAGGACGGAACTTTTTACCCCCTGGCTGGAGGCCCTTAGTGTAGAAGCTATTGGCAGCCACAGGACAGTCCGGTTAAGCAGCCACGACCTTAGTGGTCACCTGCAAGATGCCATAGTTAAAAAAAAAAAAAAAAAAAGGAACTTTTTACCAATCTGTACCCGGCATTGCAGTGACCAGCCGCTCTATTCTGTAATAATCTCACGGTGAAAACTTAGGTGAAGTGAGCTCGGAGTGAGCTGTCAGTCCCTAGCAGCAGGTGGAATTACTTCTCACTTCACGTTCACTTCACCTAAGTTCTGCTAAGCATGAGGTTTTGAGTTCGATTCCTAATTCGAGCAGTGTTATTGGGTTCATCAGGAATTTCTCTTTCTCTCTTTTATATCAGGATAGCTGTTAGCTAGCCAAGATAATTAGCTTCTTCTTTGTCGAAACTTTGTTGAAACTGAACGTACCTACCTAAAGAAGGCAAACATCAGTGAAGAACATTATATTACACATATTAGGGTTTCATCCCTTTGAGGAAAAGTCCGAAAGGGATACCGTGGCCCCTGGCAAGTACAGGCAACTGAAGGAACACGGGTGGGTTTTAGTCAGTAAGAGTCTGACACGCCCTCCCGCTCCGCACAGAGCGGGAGAAGTTATTTGATAATTTCCCACGCAAAAAAAAAGCGTTCCATCCCTTAGGAAAATGGCACCCTAACAAGATCACTCTCTTGAATAAGCATAAAAGCGTGTCACAAGGAGGTAGAGGAAATTACCTTAAACTAAAACCTAAGTTGAATTTAGTTAGGTACAAGACACAATCAATAGATAAGGAAAACTTGGCGCTTAAAAACGAAACTACGACAAACATCCTCATAAAGAATCGATCATTTAATTTTATGTGCATTTGTTTAAAACCATTTAAACTCACTCTACGATACCTAAGCCTACAAAATTCTTGAAATTGAAAACAATAGTCCATTTCATATTATTATTTTCCTGAACTGACGCAAAATAATTGATAATCCATCATTGTAATATACATAAATGTATATAAATCTATAGGTTTTCCTGTGATGATAATGTTATTGACAAAATGATCAGGATAAATAATATAAATCATTAATACAAACTAACCTACTTTTACAAATTAATTTATGTAACAAATTAATTGAAATAGCCAATTCGATGGCAGTGAAATTATGTAAGTAATTCCATTATGATTTTCATTCAGAGTCACACAGCCACATTTTACCGTGAAGTGGAACAACTGTGCTAATTTAGCAGTGGCTGACCATAAAATCGGGAACTAGGATATTAACTATCCCTCATTCATACTTCGTAGAATATTTAGGTCTACAGTCAGGATCTGGTAACGCATGAACAAAATGTAAAATCGTTAGCTAACTCATCAAAGCACTGGGTACGAAGCTAAGTTCGTTTAGCTTCGTTCATGTAGCCCTACCGAAGTGTTTCAAGCGCGGATCCACCGTTGTGGGCAAGGTGGGCATGCCCACAACCCTAAAATGAGGTTGATAGGCTGATGTAGTAGTACACAGGACACACACACACTGAGTGCGAGCATATAACCTTACCAAAGGCGACCGGGCAAAAGTGGTCATGGACTTATAGCAATATGGTTTTGATAATGATCGTGAGCGACTCCTAATCCAACGTGACCACAACCTTTTTAGAGGCTTGGATCCGCTCCTGTAGGGTTTGCCTACTTCGGTTCACACCGCAAACTATGAACCCAAGTATGAAAAGACGCGGTAGCTACATTAGCGAAGCTAAACGAACTTAGCCTTGTTAGCAAATGAAGTGTTATTTTGTCAATTTTGTAACTTAGCGGGACTTTTGTTTCCCCTGTCAAAAAATCTAGGGTATCTCAGAAAGCTTTTTGGGTAAACTGTATTGTTGTATTCTTTGTCTAGAGCTACTTAAAGGTATTCCTGAACAGTTCAAATTCATAACAGACGCTATACGAGTCATAAGAGTGTTAAGTTCAAGCATTTTCCGCAACTTTAAAGTTTTTATATCGCAAAACAAAGTTAGCAAAACTCAGTCAACCCCACAAGCTCGCTCATATTCGTCGAACTACTAGAAATAAGGTCAGCTTTCATGTCCAATCGAATCAGTTTCCGGCAGTTAGTCACTTCCAGCACTTGCAGCGCTGATCATGTATTGTGCAGCGCTTCAAGTTGCGCAAACACCATTCATTTGGCGCTTTGTGTAGACGTCGAGGTTCTTTCTAACTCTTCTTGTTGGTTCAAAGTGCAAGAAATTGTGAAACTTACTGTTATTTTGTTAGCGATATTGTAGCTTTTGTTGGGAATTTATTTACGTTGCTGCTGCACAGAATTATTAAAACACGTGTAAGATTGTGAAACCACTATTCAGTATTCACCCATTAAAAGTTAAGACACGACGGAACCTGTACAAATTGAGAAATCTTCCAACAAATTAAAATATATCAGCTACCTTTTCTTAATAGAAATAACAGTAATTTCAAAGCATAGAAGATAAAGAACTACGTTTCGCGTAGTTTCAAAGTTATCCAGTAAAGGCTGGAAACTGTTAAGTGACAAGCCTGAATAGATACTAAGATGCGCACAATTTCACAACAATAAACAATAGATATTTATTTTATCATCAGAGCACAAGAAACAGTTGTAAATTGACTGAATATTACCTAATTCAAGACGCTGGCACAGAGCATTAAACTGAAGGTATAATCAATCTTCAAGTCTCCCCGTCCGATACGGAAATACAGAACAAGCTGAATCTCAAGTTCTCGATTTTGATGAAAAAGTAATAACTCAAACTGTCTAAATAAGCACTTCTCAACTCGTTTAACGACACTAAAAATCGCATCTAGCGCTCGTTCCAAGAATGTCATTCGAAAATTGATATAGCTTCCTATTACATTGCGCTGTTACTGCAATCTTTCCGGCGAACGTTATTCATATATGTACGGGAACGCTCGATGGCATGTAAAATGAAACTCAAAGGAGTCATTTCTCGATTCAGGGAACGCCGTAGACTGACATCGGAAATTACCATTTTAATAGTATTCTTCGGAGTTCCACTTCCGTAACATGCACAAAATCAAGAGATTTACATAAACATCACAGGGCCGCCGATAAAGGGTCCGTGAATTAACTCGTTTCCTCTCTATTTATCCTGTTTTGTCGTTTCCTGAACTTTGGGGGAATTGATTTAGGAGCAATTTTAACTTTTCGGCGTTTTGCTCAATAAACAAGTAACTCTCGGAGCTCGCTATGAAATGTTAATTGAATAATATTATCAGCTGATGCGGTTCCATTGCTCACGCTTAGTAAAATTTTATGTAAGATTGTGGGAATACTGATTTGTAAATCTTCGGTGTTGTCTTTGCTGCAACACTCATTTAATTACTGTATCTTGATGAAGGTTACGCTTTTGTTCTAAACCTGTATAAGAGCCTGCCCCGTTGGTGTAGTCATCGCAAGTGCTACTGTTGAGCATGAGGTTCTGGGTTCAATTCCCGGGTCAGGCAAAGTATTATTGGGTTTTATCATCTAATTTCTCAGTAGCAGCCCGGAGTCCGGATTTGTACCCGGTTGATGGCAATAGGCTCGCCCCCTATTACATGGGATGGCGAAATGTCTGCGTACTACAGGGAAAGCAAGCGTGGTCTTATGTTATGTCTGTAAGTTAGAATGAATAAACTCATTTTAGTACCTACATGCTCTTAATTATTGTATCTTAACACATATAGGCAAGTACAGACGCCACCACATCAACCTACTACAATCTGTCAAATTTCTTTAGTAGATTTTCAACTTTATCACTGAAGTATAAGGTTCAAAGTTGATTGGGAAAATTTGACAGTTTCGGATAGGTTGACCTGCTGGCGTCTGTACCTACCTTTATTTTGATCCAAAAATAGTCTATTAAGTCATGCCCAATGAGGATTATTCATAATTAATTTTACCTTTTACTCCTTATTTACATAGTCGTGAAATCACTAATTGGCTCCACAATTATAACTGTCATCTAATCACATTATACCTACCTCGCATTCGGATTTATTTTTGGTTCTAATCGTTACCAGACTGAATAAATCTTACAATAAAATTGCGTTATTTTTTTGTTACCAAAATAAAGCATCGATGACAACCAACTGTTTATTTTTCTTTGACAATATTGGTAGACTATAATATAAACTGGCTGACTATTGTATTCTTAATTTCACGCAAAGGAGGATATAATACGCGGAAAATAGGCTGTTTATTCGATATTGGAAGTCTTGCTATAGAATCGATCAGATTTGAATGGGAAAAACGTTTATCGATTCTAAAATAAATTGAAATCGATTACTAAATATACTTCATGTGAAGTGCTGTAAGTGATAATCAAAAGATAAGGTTGGCATACATCAGGGAAAGTGCCGATACATTGAATAGAAGTCTGAGCAACTAACTGATGTCATTATTCATCATAGACGAGTCTATAATGATAAGTCTGTCGAAGTTATCGAACAATTTGCATGCTAGCTAAGTACTGGCCACATATAAACGGCGTTGGAAAAAAAAGAGAAGTTTAGTTTAAAAATGGAACAAGATGAAAAATCAGTTTTATGTCAAGTTTATTCAAGAAAAATTAATAGAAGTGGGTAATGAATTTTTAACGATACAAAAATAACATTTAAAATTTGATCACGATATTAAGTTCCATTTCTGATACCCTGAAATGGCCGCTCTAACAATCATAGAATTGATTTTACGGTCTCGGGTCCTTTGATCTCCCTTAATTTTAAATTGTTGTCACATGCATAAACCCTTAAGAAGCCCCTTGTAATTATTATAATGTGCCCCAAATGGCCGTATCTCGGAGACATATGCTTCTAATTACCACAAGCTTTCACGGCTGGGTGGAGAGGAGCCAGAACGCTATTTGGTTCATTTCGGTTTTAGTTACGTTTAATAAGATTGTGTTTTGTGTGTGAAGACAAAATTCTGGCTATCTAAAAATTTTAAGCTATTATCAAATCTTTAAAAATAGGATTCGAAGCACTAATATAAAATAAATAATTTTTGTAGATAAATCTTTTATCAAGAGGCAAGAAGACTATGAAATGACATTAAAAAGCCGAAAAAATATACTCGGCCTCATTGATATAAGCTTCGTTACGTTATCTTAAAAACCTGCTAAAACTTAACGAAAAGCTGTATTTGCAAATGCCGAAACGTTCGAAACGTAACAAAAACCCGGAAAACATTGAAAGATAACAAAGAGTCGAAGAATTTAATTATGAGGGTCCGCCACGCACTTACATTAGGGACCAAAGCACCTGCTACCTGTTCGACACATGACTAGCTTCACATCGGTTCCAAATTTGAAAACAATCTTTTTTTGTTTGGAATTTTGAAATTGGAACAACACAATGGAAGGGCTTTTGTTACCTTTGCCTGATTCTACGCATTTGATTGTTTTTAATAATCTATGATTCTAAGAAGCAAGCATCTAAATTAACTTTTTTTTAAAGAAATCATTGCTATTAGTGGACACAGTGGCTACAAATCGATTGGTAATTGAAAATGAATTGGTAACTGTACTTCAATTTAATTCTTGTTGGACGTGGTCAAGTGGACAAAACGCCCAACATGAATGATTGTTGGTGCCATTAAAAACTTTTTTTTATTATTTATCAAAAAATTAAGTGCCTATTGATCAATAACGAGGTCGTTATGTTAGGTGGACTTGTTATCATCAAAGTTAAGAATTTAAACCGATGTGGGTCAACTACGGAATCTTTATCGCTTTGCCCTATTTTTCTTTTGTGTAACGGTTTTTGTTATCAATGGAAATGTAACCGGCCGGTATTAATAAGATGGGCCCTAAATAATATCAGTCGCACAGGTCGATCAAAGGTTAAGCTACGCCTGCCGCTGTCGGTTCGCAGATGGGTTACCATCCATTGCATATCGAGACCCGTCCATGACTTGGAAAGTAAAATGGCGTCATTTGTAGACCTTTGACAGTCGTTACGGGTAGTCAGAAGTCCAAAAATCTGACAATCAGTCTTACCAAGTAGTATCGTATTACCCAGTTACTATATAGGTTTTGGAGGTCAGATAGGCAGTCGGTTGTGTAAAATACTGGTATTCAGCTGCATCCGGTTAGACTGGAAGCCGACCCCAACATAGTTGGGAAAAGGCTATGCAGATTGATTGGGTTTTGTTATCAGTAGAAATGTAAACGGCCGGTATTACTAAAATGCTTATTTGTAGGTACCATCGTAGAAGTTCATATCTATACACCGTAAAGACTATTTCTGCTTGCAGCGCTCGCCCGCTAAAGAACCGTGGCGTTAACAGATGTGGTCATCGTGTTCACAAGATTTTGTTTTCAAATTGCTTAGATATGAAGTTCTTCAATAGTACAGACGGTCATAACATAGAGGTATTTCACTTCGAGCACTTGTCAAACCCGCACCGAGCACTTCCACTAAACGCACTGAAAAAAAATTTTGATAAGTGCGGTTCGGTGAAGCAGTTTATTAATATTATTTTCAGTGGACGGCACCTATATGTAAAATAACATTTTACTTATAGGAAAAATATTTGTCTCCTGACATAAATTAAGTTTCCGTTTTACGAGGATACGGAACTGCTAGAAAGATAAAACGAGAAATACATAATCCATAATTATTATAATCGCATTTCAACCAGTTCCTTCTTTAATTAAAACAAGTCTCGTGATCAATTATATTAATGAAGTCTCAATAAATTCAACGCTGACAAATTGACTGCCTGCATTACTTCCATAATAGTCGCAGCACTCCATTATACTAAAGGTGGTGATCGTTACATTAAAAACTGTTTCCTTTAAAAAAAATATCTGAAGTATGTCCGACGTATACCTTATTGCAGACAAATGAGGCACGGATCGTGAAGAAGGTGACGTCGGTAGCACATCTCCGTCGCGAAACCATAGCAGCTAAACCGTAGTAGTTCAATTCAACTGACTCGCGTCATATTCCGCTACTCGAGTTCCACTTTGACGCGAGTTAGTTGAATTGAACTACTGCGGTTTCGCTGCTATGGTTTCGCGACGGAGATGTGCTACTGCCGTGAATGTACAAAATTAAATAACTATAATCATAGCCCGAATAAGTTCGGATGAAAAAGTTTCGAATAAATAATTTGCAATTGGACAAATCTTAGCTGCAATTAGGTACTTAAAACTATAAATAAAGTATATGGGTACAGTGTATTTTCCTTAAATGTATTTGCTAAACAAACACGGTAAATAAATCACCAGTTTTCATATCAATCACATACTTTATGTTAGGTATGAATGTCTGTATTTGAATTTGTTAAGTAAAAAATATATACTTTACCTAGTGTATTTTTTTTTACTTGACTTATTTGGTAAGTAAAAAAATACGAATGCTAAGTTTTCAATTTTGTGTTTGCTTTAAGGATTGTTCCAAGCAGTTAGTTTCTCTGTAATTTATAATGCCGTTGTTGATTTTTGTAGAAAGTGTAGAAATACAAACATTCATACCTAACATAAAGTGTGTGATTGATGTCAAAACGCGTGATTTTTTTACAAAATAAAGCTAAATAAAAAGAGAAAATTAAAACACTGTTCAATTAAAACTGGAATTCCTGTGGAATTCGAAAATCAAGCAGCCGGACATTTGATTGTTTTCCCACTGAAATTCAAAGCGCTGTTCCGCAATTTCGAATTTAGAAGTAGTGCCGTTGCCTAGCTTCGCTCGACATTCAGAGGCATAGACAACAAAAAAGTTATTACTCCTTTGCTGGTATGCACGGACGTTTCCGATTTCTTTTAGGTAAATAGATTTATTTCTCCTAAACTCGTTCGCAGAAGTAGACCAGTCTTGTTTTCTCGTGAACAGTCTCCCAATCTCGTTACTCATATCTTGAAATTAAATATGACGACCTAATATTTGATTAAATATTCGCTAAGCTTCAAAAATGGTCACAAGGTTTGCGGCGTCATTCATGTATGTTATTGCGAATTTTACGTCCTATTAAGTACTAATGTGATAGAACTTTGTCTCAGGTTACCAGCAGCCCTATCTCGGCTAAGTTGGGAGAACTTTCGTCTCATTATTAAGTTTCCAACTATGATTTATAAAGTTTACACACAACTTTAGCTAAGACAAGACAGTTTAAAGGTATTGAGTCGGTAACATATGCGACAGTATCTAGAATCTAGATTCGAGATCTTATCGATAACTGGGACTTAAGTGTTAACAGTTAAGAGGCAAACTTAAAAGCTATTCATAGTATCAATATTCATAGTTTTTAATAGGGGGTAAGTAAATAAACCCCCATTTTTTGTTTTATACTCAAAATACTTGTTTTTTTTTCTTTTGACTTCAGCAGCTCCTACTGTTTATAGCCAATTTTTACCTGCTAAGAATTATGTTAATGCTACTTAGCATAATGCTTACGTAATACTTTCAGAAGTAAACCGCACCGGTTTAATTTACTTATCTTTAATTGTATTAGTTAATTAAACCCGATTAAAAGCACTTTCATTAATGTAATGACGTTCCAAAAACCTCAATCGGAAATGCAGAGAATCATGTAACTTGCACATTACAGTAGAAGTTACCTAACTCCTAGTTATCTCAAACGCGTGGAGTTATGCTTATGAGACATAGTTTAACCTCGTTCACTGGCAATGTCCAATAAATTAAACGAATGATCGATCTCGGCACAGTTGTCGGCACTCGGCGCCGGTCGCGTGCTCTGCATTGCCGTAAATCAAGCCCCGCCAGCACGAACATTGCGAAAGAATCAATACCAACTGTAAAAGCAATGCACCTCTATAATACTCGGCATTTCAAATCAACTTACCTATCATTGTGTCCTTATGATTTATCTCAGAATTCACGTCACAACAAATCTGACTCGTGAAATGCGTATGCCAAACAATCATATCTTATCAAATCAAATGATTGTGCAAATGAGAACAGTTTATCAGACGAGCGCGTCGCTCCGGGCTACTGCGAGGTCTCAAGCAGCCCTACCATTTACCACGTTGTTGCAGGCCGCATTCGACACTCCGACGCCGCACCGAGTGAACGTCGGGAAGAAAGCGACTCACGTAACTATCGTTAGTGAATAGAGTGCGCGTAGTCGATCGTGACGTGCAATGCCCAGGGCCCAGTGCGCCCCGCTACCCCTAACAGGGCTATGGAGACCCTCCTCGACAAGTTCAAGAGGGAGCAAAGTGGCCTACGACGCTCCAGATCCGTCCGTGCTTCCCTACGATTGATCGGCAACCGCTGGCGGTCTAAGGACGAGGAAACAACAGCTAATGATATTGAAAAGATCAAAAGCAACGGAATATTTTTCGCGAAGCAGATCTGGCCGGAGAAGGATTACGACGTAGCGTATACGGGCATCGAAGGGACGTACAAACCAAAGACACCAGCCATGGTCAAGCGGAAACCGGAGCCACCAAAGCAGAGGAAGAAAAGTGGAGACATCGATTTGAGTTTGAAGCCGCAGAGACCAAAGAAAGTGGAAAAGAAGTTTAGTGATTTGTTTTCAAATAAGAAACAAAAGAGTGTAGCTAAGGACTTAATAGTGCCAGAGAAAATACCACCGAAAGCAGCGGCACTCCTACACATACATTCGCCGGAGAACGACAAAATGAAGAAGAAGTTGAAAGGGATGGGAAAATCCGAGTCGGCGAAGTCAATGTCAGAGTTGATGTCGCACAAGCGTGTGCGCAGGGGTTCGGAAAGTGACATGTGTCCGAACCAGTCGCGCGGCTGCGTCAACCCTGCGTTTGTGTACAGCACCCCACCGAAGGACAGGAAGATGCCGATGTCACCCACTGCTTTCTTGAGTACGTATTTTAATATTTATTTTCCTCAACTAGCTTTCTTATCGACTGTTACCGGCACAAGCTAAAATAACACTAAAAGGCAAACAAGAATCATGACAGTTTGTCACTTTTCGTCTGCAGTCCTCTCCCCTCCCTATTCAGTTTGCTCAGGCTGATAGAAAACTCATTGTGTGTCACAGTAATCATACTGGAAGTGTCACTAATTATACACTACAGTACGTGCGGTGCACTCGTACTGTGATTAGGAGATATCATTCGAGTACCCAGTGCTCAAACTAGTATCACGCTTATAGACTCTTGTATGTCATTATTGCATAACAATGGTGTACCTTTTAAGTAATTACTCGTAGTTGTATTTGCCGTCAGCGAATAAGTTCCATATTTGAATTTTGGCGGTTTATTTTTTCTTTTTACAACCAAATAAATGTGACTGAGAGACTGCTTGTCCATTTAGTACCTTCACGGCTAAGGTATCAGTTTTAATTAAATTTTTGAGGTCCCCTGATAACTGAAAAGGAAAAAAAGGATAACTGAAAAAGGTCATCCCGGAAAATTTAACTAAAAGCGGAACGCCGCCTCGCTCCTAAAAAATAGGTTCACAAACAGCCTTACAAGGCTTTATTTTACGCATTGTCTAAATTACGCATTGTCTATTATATATTTAGTTATTTTATTCAATAAAAATCAACATCTATTGCATTAACATTAATGACGTCGAACGACGTCAAACTTGACCTGAATATTTAATCCATACAAAAATTTTACCGTTGACTTTCGTTACGCAAGTACGGATACGGTACACCAATTATTATATTTTATTATTTATTTCCGCGCTTTCGTAATTAATTTCACCTAAAATCCATCGCATAGATGGATTTTAGGTGAAATGAATTACGAAAACGTGCTTAAACGCTCCTTACTAAATCATTTCGCAACACTCAAATCGATTTAGACGAAAGTTAATACGGGAATTATTCGAAACCTGTAATCGACACTATTATCCGAGATATTGTAATCGAGACTCGAATGTAATGTTTTAAGTAAATCAGTACAAATTACAGTTTCCTTATCTTATCCAGACTTAGGCGCGGGCGAGGTGGGTTGGACTCTAAAAACAGTAATGCATGACAGGCCAAGTAGGTATATCAATATCGTAATTTCGCACAAATTGTAACAGGTTCTGAGACAACAGGTAATGCGTTTAGTTCGCTCCAATGTAACGTCCTTAATAAGAAGCCAATTTATTGTTGTTCTTTTTTCAAACCGGCCAGAGCTATCGGAAACCTGACGGATTAGGTAGTCTCACTTGCCGAAGCCGGTAAAAATAAGAAATTATTCAAATTTCGAATAATTTTAAAAGGAGTGTCTCTAAAAAGGTTACAAAACAAAAAAATAAAATGAACTTAATCATAATGCTGGCAATCCTGCAAAAGGCTATCATTACAAAAATCAAATGATATTAACACCATTCATTCATCAGAAACACTTGACTGCGGATTAACGACCAACACTGGGGGATAACAACTAATCTGCCTTTATAATTAAAATTAAACCGAAGATTACTGAGATAATGGTTCAAATCTCTGTCTCGTTAGTTGGTTTATCCGACTGTAATTAAACAATAAACTTTGATCCTTGATCAAAGTTTATTATCACTAGAAGTAATTTTAAAGGGTTTTCCATTTAGATATTATTTCAAGATCTTTGCGAATAGCCGTAGAGCGCAGGCTTTTTAGGATAGGGCATAACACAATTTCGGGAAATGCTGTAGTATTTTTTTTCAAACTTAAATTTACGTGTCAGAATAGATTACATCTAGTAACATCTAATTCTTCAATTTTACATAGGCAGTGGTGGCCCAGTGGCAATGGCCCCGAATAAGGTGTCTTAGATACTGGGTTCGAACCTAGGCAGGCACATTACTTTGTGTAATTTATTTCATCACTTACTGGTCTCAAAACGGTGAAGGAAAACATCGTAAAGAAACCGGCATGTCCTATACCCTAAAAATCGAAAACTTGTGACATCCACCAGCCTACACTGGGCCCGCGTGGGGAAATATGGCTCACTCCCTCTCATAGAGAGGAGGAATCCCAGCAGTGGAGACGTTATAGGCTGATTATGTTACGTAATATTTTACATAGGAAAACTTATAAGAAATTATTAAGGTCAAAAGGCACATTCATCGTTTTGCTTTATATTTTATGCCGACAGGAAGGATACCTTAGTAATTATGTATAGTTAGTAGTTACTATATACTTAAGTAACAAATATTCCGCCAATATGAAGTTTTAAATAAAAACGACGTTCGCCATTTTACCCGCGATTTATGTTACCTACCGTTGAAAAACAAACACCAATTAGTCGATTTCGTATTTGACTAAATGGCACTCTATTGGTTAACACTAGCTTTTTATTTGGATCCCAATTAATCCTAATTACTATTCAGAATTGCCAAATCCACATCGTGTAACTGAATATTAAAACTGTAAAAAAATATCGTTGCGCATACAAAAAAAAACATTAATTTAAAAGTCAATAAAAATCAATATTACTGACACCAGTTTATAATAGGAATAAATTCTCAAAAAATCGAGCAGAACCGTGTGCAATTGCTTTTGAAAATCGAACAATTATCAATGGATGCATTTCACAATAAAAACGTCTGTTACAAAATAACAGTTTTCTATAGCACGGAACGGAACTTGCTCGTTCAAACAAATGCGGATGTTCTTTATTCTCGCGTATTGCTTCAACATCCACCATAAAGGATAAAAGGGGAAAAAACATTCTACGCTCGATCTATGTAACCCCTTTGTCTGTCTGTAAGTTCAGGCCAGTAAAAAAAATGTAGGACTGAACATATTTTCGCATGATTTGGACCTTTAAAAATATTTAGTGGGAAATATCTTATGAATACTTCTTGTCTTCTAGTTGAATGAAGAATTGCTGTCATGCATGTGCGTTGTGTACCTTATCAAGTAAAAAAGTCAGTTCGCCGTGAACGGATCATTAGGTCTGTTGCAAGTGCTAAAATTATGTGTTTTTCGGTAGTGAACCATTATTACTTAACACCCGCATAACTAGGCGTCATTAACTATTGTTTCGTAACTTGTTATCCACATTTTCCTTATTTTACTTAGTAGAATTCTAACTAAAAGGTACATACAAATAGTTGAAATACGATAAAACATTGTCTAACGGTAAAAACTTATCGTTTAGGTAGTCTAAAGAAAATATTTTATATGTCAAACTTTGACTTGTCTGAATATCTGTATCTGACATAACACATGCAAAGCCTCAAATAGTCTTTCTCACCTGCTCATAATTAAATAGGTAGTTGCCAAGTAATTTAATCATTTATAAGTATTTCCAAGTCTAAACACACATCTGAGATTAAAAACTAAGAAATCTTGTTAAAATGAAATTCAGATTGGCATTTTATCAATTTTTGTCATACAAGATTATTGGCCCCGCCCGATATGACAATCAAACGAGACAGTGACCGATGTTGTAACTATTACGCTAATAAATGTTTTTACCCTGCATGATGCAGGTCCTCCACCTTTTCTTATAACAAGCACTTGAACTATTTGTATCATATTGGACATACGTTACAGATACCTTGAGACACTAATCTGTGATATTGGAATAAGCCTGCGCTTTTTATCAGATAGAACTTAATTCAATTATTAATATTCGCGAGCGTATTGACTTCACATTCATTTTCTCTGGATCGAACTTATACTAAACGACAGAGTAAGTGGGAAATTTTTAAATTATTTCCATTTAAACATTTGACAGCGTCATGAAATTTTAGGGTATCTTGATGACATCATTATTTATTTTTCCATAAGAGCTTTAATTTTGCCCTCACCTTTTCGGGGGCAAAAGTAAGTCATAATTAAAACTGTAAAACGAAATTTATTCAGTTTCCTTCCTATTGTTGCAGCCATCGATCAATTCATCAATGTGGCAATATCCTCAAATATCACTGACCACGATGAGGTTAGGTTGAATGCCTCATTAATTAATTGTTAGGAGATTTACATTTAGGTCAGAATATGTACCTGTACCTACCTGTGAATGACAACTAGGGGAATGACATTAGTTTACCATTCATTATTTATAAGACTAGCCGAGATCCATGACTGCTAGAACAAACTAATGTTTTATAGGGCATTTTCTTGTTCCAAGACTATTGTAATTAAAACTTTTTGATAATAGAATTACCAAACATAGAAAGAAGCAATGATTTGGGTCATGATACTTATTTCATTAATTTTAAAAATTATGCAAAATTCATATTGCAAATTTATATTGCATAATTTTTTATTTTTGTTATAATAGTAACGGAAACTTCTTAAAATTATGCAAGCAATATAAAACAAGTATTTATGTGTAGAACAAAATAATAATAGGCTCAATTCGAATACGGATTTATATGTCTTACATTTTGCTGATAAATCTAACAAAGAGCCCATTGTGCTCGTAATTCCCATACGAGTGAAAATGTTTGATTTTCCACGTTATTATTATCACCTATTAACACTTTCTGGTTTACACTGGAATGGTTAATACAAGTACCACAATGTATGTATAACCTATTTTTTAAACGGCATTCGGGTTAAAATAAATTTTGTCAAAACTAAATTATTTTGAATCTGGTAGTGCCAGATTCAAAATAATTACGTAATTATTACGCGAAAACATGTAAAAAACACAAACACGACGTCATTGAGATTTGCAAAAACGAAAAACATTTGAAAATGGAAAGCTGGCACAAATATTAAAATTAAAATAATGAGGTTCAAACAATAGAGGATCAAAATACTTATCATTCATTGCATACTTGGATGTAATTTGGAAACATAATAACTCTTTACATAATAACTAAACTGACAATGGCTGGTGAGAATTTCGTACTAAGTAACAGTTACGAAATTTTATGAGGAAAGCTGAGACATTGACCTTTTCTTGGAATCGCTTAATGACCAACAAATTCCATCATGGCGCCTCTTTGGTAATTTCTTTCTATTGGTAGTACCATCAACACCAACAGAGTTACTGTAGGTACAGTAGTGGTGTGTTGTGGTAGGGATAATCAGATGTAGTCAAAACACAAAAATAATAAAAAGGTTTTTTCATGAAAGCATAATTTAATGAATTAATTTAGTTATGTGCAGCCAAAGAGCCCGTTTTAAGCATATGTAATGAGCACACATTTTAATTTTTTAACTTATGTTTCTAAAATAAATAGTTCATTTAATTTTCAGACAACGTCCAAACCTTAAAATCATAAACACAACACATAACTTTAGATAAATGTAGAATAACATAACTTATCATTACATTACATAACATCATGCCTTGCGTCCCCGAAGGGTTAGGCAGTGGTGCACTTAATAGTTCACCTAAATTTCGCCAGCTATGTTTAAGTCCCATGTAATAATACGAGTAGGGGGAAGCCTATTGCTGCCATCAACCGAGCACAAATCCAGACTCCGGGCTGCTACTGAGAAATTATGGATGGAAAACCCCAATAACACCCAGCATCTGCGAGCAAAATAAAACCCCGGGTAAATTCGGCTTTCCATACAATTTAATTCATAACTTAGAGGGTATTTTTTTATTTTTGACCCACTTTTATAATCTAATAAAAAGCACCTGATAATTCTGCACTTCATTACAGCACTATTCTATATAAATAAAACTGAAATGCGGTTCGTTGGTAGCGCATCACTTGAGAAAGGCTGGACCGATCTGGCTATTTTTGTTTGAAAATGTTCGTAATAGTCCGAATAAGGTTTTAAAGGAAATAAAATTGAAAAAGTTGCCCGTAAAATTGTAAAATTTTGGAAAAACTGAAAGTCGTGTTTTCTATGGGATTTCTCTAAGAATTATTGTTTGGATAAGACAATGTCTGTCGAGTCAGCAAATTTATAATAGTGATGAATTATTCCACCCATTTAAAAGATCTATAAACATTCATCATACGATCCGAAACTAGATCACAAAGTCGAATACAAATTCTGTATATTTTACCAATTCAAATCACGCTGCCACTGATTTGATTACTTTCTCTGAGATATTTTGTCATAACCGCTGGAGATGAACTTCCGTCATGTCATTTGAATCGAATAATTTATTTATTATTCGATTTATTGGAACGATTAACATTTATGTTAATCGTTGTTCTAAAAAAAGTGTTGTTTGTTTATGGTGTATCGGAAGTTATACATAAGAGTTCATGCTTCTTTGACTTACATTCCCATGACCTAAATATTTTCAAGAGCCCCTTTTAAAAAAGTGGGGAAAGACTAAAGAAACGATGGATGGACTTTGTGAAAGATGATATGGCTGTCACTCCCTTGAGTGACTACCGAGATGACCAATAGAGAAGTAAGAAAGAAAAACGCATGATGAGCGATATTGAAAAGTTGTGAGAAAATTAAAACACCCAATATCAACAATATAACTAGCTTTAGCCAGCGGCTTCGCCCGCGTGATATCTTTATAAATTAAAGCCTATGTTACTCAGTGATAATATAGCATTCTGCTGGTGAAATAATTTTTTAATTCTATTTGAGTTTATTCATTACAAACATACAAACACAAAAATTCAAATATTTTCTCTTTATAATACTAGTTTAGATAGTAAAGCATAAAACAAAACAAATAAAACATCCGTTGACCTAAATTATTAAAATCCTCTTAGTTAAAAGTAAGCAAATTGAGAATATTTCTACATGGATCCTTTTTGCGTTTCCCCTTTGATCTTCATGTAAATTTTCATGTAGTCAATGAAAGGCTGCTGGTAGGCAGTTTATTAAACCTCACTTTTTTTATCCCAGCTTCTACCGCCATTGAGGCGATTTTCCAAAATTATTACCGTAAACGTTTCGTTTCAAGCTTGGTTTGTCCCTTTCAATCGATGCTTTCAATAAATTAGTAATAGAGAGAGCTTTAATGAAAGGCCAACCTATACCGACACCGTACATTGCACTAAAATTTATTAGTATCGCAAATAAACGCAAATTAAACTTACTTACTCCATTAATTACGTATTTCACACATAACTTGCGTACTATTATTTCAAAGAATAATGTTTGCATATAAACTAATTAGTCTACAACTTTATGACTCTGTGTAGTCACAGTTTTAAATGATGTCGCCAATTAAAAAGATCTAGATAGTCCGCACAATCACCAAACTCAGAATCGTGCGACCATCTCAGTTGCAACTATGATACTGCAATGGAGCGACATGCTAGAATTTATAACCTGCGGTCAGTTCTATTTTCAAATTATTTTTTATTTTTTGTGGCCAGTGAAGTGATTGGATTGATTTAACTTTTCGGTGTCGATCAATTTCAGCCAGTATTTTATACGGGCGCGTTCGTTTTATGTTTTTGATTCCAATTAATACGCCACATTGTGTTATCGTTTATTTTTATTGAAGTGTTTGTTAGTGCTAACCGTTAAGTTTTAAAACAAGTGTTAAGTGTTATTTAATTGGTTTTATGGGAAGGAAAATGCGAATGTTCATGCTTTCTCAGAAATTAGAAAATGGTTTTAGAGCGAAATGTTTACTTGTGTTCGTGAGTTATTTTAATTACTAATACTTGAACTTGTGGTAAAACATATTTCTCATTTGATCTGCGGAGATGCATAGGCGTGCGCAAATTAAAAATTAAAATAATATCTTCGATTTTTAAATAAAATATATATATCCTGACAAGCCCAATCACTCGCGCGACCGTTGACCTCCCAGGGCTACCACCATATACAATTCAGCAAAGGTCACAACTTACACAGCCTTCTCACACTCAGCATAATATTAATTTATTCGATGCCACGTTCCGCATCGTCGTTGTTCCATGATCCTTCCGCGTTCTGTCCAATACAAACGATTTACGATGCATCACTGTTGCTTTCATGCTGTTTTTTAACGCGTTGGGTAATGGTTACCCACGCGATGCGTCGGCGCACGTCAATACAGACATGGTTTAGGGTTGGCGAGGCTGGTCTTATGTAAATAGAGGTGGGAAACATGTTGCTTTTGTGGTCTGCTGATTATTTTGACAGTTTAGAAACATTTTTAAGTGAACTTGGTAATTGCCAAGCATTCATTGCTAAGAAGACAACAATTTTAGTTTAATAAAAGTATTAAAACTCTGACACTAATTTTCCATTAACATAAAGATCTACGATGAAGTAATAACAGATTATCAGTTTTCACGAAGAGAAAGTTTAATATTTTATCTTATTACTTATCTACTTTCCCGAAGCGTCTATTGCAAAACCCATACCAATTTCCGTTTAATGAAAAATTCTCCTAAACCTAAACATTCAACCTACCTATAAGTAAAAAGAGACATTCTTCAAGACTACGTAACTTAAAGGAATTACTCGTAGACCTTTGCCTAACCAGCGTAATTACGCCTCCCAACCCTCAAGTGATTGGAACTATAATGCATGATATACAATCATGGGAACTTTTCACCTCGCTTCGTTCTGGGAGTTTGCTTCATGATGCTTTCCTTTGTTTACGTCACGTCTAAATCTACTGCCTCGTTTGTCTAGCAGCGGTCATAAGCGTGGGTTCCTTTCGATCCCCAGATCGAAAAAAGTGATACGAGAATTGAGATTCTCAATAGGAACCCGGAGTCTGGATTTGTGCCCGGTTGATTACAATAGGCTCGCCCACTATTACATGAGATTTAAATATAAGTAGGTGGCCATTTTATTCAAAAACCTGGCGTGTTGTGCACGTTATTGTGATCCTATTTGTGACTCTGCTGGTCAAATGGTTAATTTATTTGATTAAACACAAGACATTTTTATTTGTCTCTAACTTGTTATTTGTTGGTTGAATACCAGGCTTTTCTTTCATTTCATTTGCTTAATTTTTCTTTCTTTCGTTCTTTCTTTCTCTTTCTTTCAAGTAGTCTGACGACCTTTCTTTAATCTTTAAAATTGTGACACAGCATTTAGGTAAGAGTCGTGTATGTAATTATTAATGAAGAGAAAGTTAACATGTCTTTGCAAAAATAAGCTTCGTCTAATCATGATGACAAATGCTACAGAGAATTATCTACGTATGTTGCTTGGAAATATTTGTGTTATATAACCATATTATCGTTAAGCCTTGTCCATTTTATACGTTGCTATAAAATTAAATGTTATTATGACATTTTTATATTGAGGAGAAGGAAACAAAAAAAATTGCATGAAAAAAATGTGTGGGGCCGATGGGGCCGAAAGGTTCTGGAATGGCGACCGCGTACCGGAAAACGTAGCAATAGAAGGTCCCACAATATGGACCGATGACCTTGTGAAGGCCGCAAGAATCCGCTGGATGCGGGAAGCACAGAACCGGTCGAAGTGGTGGTGCCTATGTCCAGCAGTGGACGTCTTTCGGATGAAATGACGATGATAAAAATCTGTGGGTATAAAGGGAATAAGAATACCACATGTCGGAATTTTTTGTTTAAATATTCAAAGATTTGTAAGTACCTGAAAATTCAAATCGTATTGCACCAGGCAGAACTTAAATAAAAATATCCAAATGTTCATAAACCCATCTAAGATTAAACATTTGTATTATGACTATAAAACCGATGTTTGATAAGATAACACTCCGTATTTTTCCATAAATACTAATTACAGACAAAGATTACTCTCATTAGAATGCCCCTTAGTAATGTCTTACTTATTTATGTACTCATACAAACAAAATATCGTGGTGGAATGTGTTGTATCAATATATTAAGTTATTTTGTTATGCATGTGTGTGTATGAGTAATAAAAAAAACAAAAGCAGAACTACTCATTAAAAGTACACATAAATGTTAATAACAATGCCTGGGAAATAGGGAACCACCGAAATGACTAACAGAAACTGTATGCGCAGTTACATCTTCTTGAACACACGGCTACACATCAAGCTATACATTTCCAGTTTATGCTCTGATCTCGCATAACATAGGATTTCCGTACAATGCGAGGTCAGCTTATACTGGAAACGTATAACTTGATGTGTAGCCGTGTGTACCATTTTCCGCAAAGTTAATAATAATAAAGTATAAATATTAAATTCTGCGTGAAAGGGGATCGTGGCTATATGATAACAGTCGCACGGGTCGATCCAAGGTTACGCTTGTCGCGGTCGGTTTGCAGATGGGTGACCATTCATTATCGTGTCCCCGTGTCTCGGAAAGTACGTTAAGCCGTTGGTCCCGGCTGACATTCGTAGATCTTTGACAGTCGTTACGTACCCGTAACGACTGTCAAAGATCAGAAGTCTAAAAGTCTGACAACCAGTCTTACCAAGGGGTATCGTCTTAGCCAGTAACCGGGTTGTGGAGGTCAGATAGGCAGTCTTCCATGTAAAAATACTGGAATTTAGCTACATTCGGTTAGACTGGAAGCCGACTCCAACCCCAACATAGTTGGAAAAGTCTAGACAAATTTGATTAAATTCCACTTCCCAGAGTCATGATTTTCACCATTAGAAAATCTAAAATGGCACCTTAAAGTTAAATCAAGATACCGTATCTCCATGTTCACTTTCCCTCCGAACAGTATCCGGTCTTTAGCTCATTTTGATTGAAACTCCGATTAGCTGGTGATGTTTCACCTTAACGACCTTTGCTGCAATGCTCAAGGTATAACTGACTGACATTGAATGCATGTGAGCTTTTTATTATTCCAACACGTCTACATGTCACCTTGTAAATTCGATTTGTAATCGATATTGAATTGGACAACTAATCATAATGCAGGCAGGTGCTGGATAAGGCTATTAGGCGTTACCTCGGATGTGCCTTGGGGCATTCCTTTAGGCGCTAAAAGTATTTATCGAAATTACCTGTCTTTGCTTACGTTGTTTGGTGATTTCCGTATATTTTGTGATAATCCCAGAATAAGAGTTGCTAGTCAAAGTATTTTATTATAGGGGGCTTATATTATACCAGCTTCTGCACGAGACTTCGTTCGCATGAAGTTTCTCGTTTTAATATAATCATATTCTATGACACTCAGGGATAATGTAGTTTCCCATTTGTGAAAGAATTTTCGGAATTATTAATTCTTATTAGTATTACTTGTTAAAATTTTAGGAATATCGTAGATATACTATGTATTACAATGTTTGTAAATATCTGAGCACCATGTATCTATCACATAATTGATTTATCTGTCATTGCTTCATTTTTAATGATTTTTACCAATGGTGGTATAGTAATCTTATTCCAGGTGCATCGTCTTCACATATAATTATATAATTAATGTATACAAAATATTGTAAAACATTTTAAAAGAGTAACGGTAGAGTTTATTGCCCATTCTTCTCCATACGAAAATTACCTTTTGGAAGGGGCGAGACTAGAAACATTTTTTTTTTTGGCTTTCAGACGTGCCGTCTTGTGTCCAATTGAAATCAATTATTTGGCTTTGACTTTGGAATCGTATTGGTAGTACCGAAGATTACCCCTACATACAAACTCACCATTTTTTACTCTATATAATATTACTATATACTATAGAACAACCAAAGTAGAAAATGTTGCAAGTGCAATTTTAAACTAAACCAAATAATTATCGACCGTCATCATGAGTTTTGCCAATATCTCAATCAATCAAAAACTATTAATCATCTGTCGAAAGCTTCATTACACAACCCGCGTTAATTAAGTCCTTATTTGGATCAACTGCCTCTCATATTTCATTTCACACTTTATCAGCTGATCCTAAAAGTTGAAAGGTATTAACTATAACATGTTGGCACACGATTCGTTCGACATTGAGTTAATCATGTACATTGTTATTACGGTTATAACCTTTGCTTGTCAGCTGTTCGTGGGTAGTTTGATAAATTATCCAAACAAACGTAGGTAGCTCGGAAGTCCTAAATAAGAATGGTTTACGAAACCTGATTTATTTAAGCTTGCGCCAAATATTGGTCAGTTTTTGCGAGGTTTTTTCATTTATCATGAATTCATGAAGTAGCAGTTTTGTTACGAACAGGTCAATAAAATAATCCTTTGTTTGTAAATTGGCATAATTTGATTAGAAATTCTAGGTGACATGGCAACACAATTAATTGTATACTTATGGCAACTTTGTAAATATTCTCTCATTCTTTTTCATTTAATCTTTAAAGAAACGTTCATTTCTTTGTTCTGATGGAAAGATAAATAACATTTCCGGCAACTTAAAAGCACACAACAAAATATCTTATTATATATTTTCACTTATTCCACATTAGTTTTGTTTATTTCTGTTCATTTTCCCCTTTCTCCCATAGAGCTGCAGTACGGCGCACTTCTCGAGGGGTGCGGGGGGGAGTTGCCATCGCTGAGCGCTTGCGCACCCCACCCCCCGCACCTCGACAAGGCAACTCGTCGGCAACAGAAGGACGCGCGCGCGCAACAAGACAAAATCGCACAAGTTAACATACATTTACACGGTATTTGTTTCGTTTTTTTTTTTTTTTTTTTTTTCTCTATCTTTGTTAATTATTTATATTATGTTCTATATCTTATCTATCTACTGTTTTCAACTGATACACTTCTGAGTTTTTTAATTTACAGTTTGTTTTAATTATCCGTTTTATCTTATTTTCTATATTATACAACATACTAACACTTTGTACATGCGTCTATTAACATAATCTACTTTTAAAAATATTTGTTTCACTGCCGCAATTAAATCATAAATATTACATTTCATCTTCTCCGTGATATCCGTCCCACTATTTCTTCTATCAGATTATCAAGCTTCTTCAGGTCTTCAACTTTCGTCAAACGTTTCTTACCTCTTGTTTTTCTGCCATCTTCTTCAACTAACCGGTTTCCTCCTGACAAAAGTGCAGCTACCTCCTCTTCTACTGTTTACATCTAAGCTATTAACTCATCAGTAGTTCTATAAAGTGAATCTTAGTTCTGTTTGTTACAGCTCTGTTCGCGGCCGTGGAACATGGCTACCTCGACAAGGCGCGAAACATTCTGGAGTCAACCGACGTCGACGTCAACAGGTTTGTGATTCATTTGCCTTTTATGTAGACCATTTACTGTGTAAATTGTATTGAGAACGATAAAGTCTGGTTACTACAGGCTTTTGCAGCAGCTTTTATTACTGAGTTATGGTTATAAAATATTACTATCAACACTTTCGTATCGGCCTTTCTGGGATTTGATAAATTGACGTTTAACAAAACCATTGACGCTTCTGAAGTGGCACGCAACAAACCTAATCCTAGATTACTGATAAGACAAATCCAATCACAATCACCCACTCAACAAATTGGAAATTCAATCGTTCATAAAACAAATCTATTTGAAAAACCCACTTGATTTTAGAATCACGCGAGTTTTTGATTTGATTTTTTTGATAGATGCTGGGTTAGCCCATATTAGATAACACATCGATACACTATATATTTACTGTGACATCGATAAGACCACACCATTCGAAATTCAAACCGCGTAACAATTCCAACCGATAAATATTCCAAATAAATAAATCCCGAAGCGGAACTGGTACATATATCAAAGAACAAGTACAATAGAGTACATTTGAGACAACTGTTACGATCAATGCTGCAAACAAAATGCATCCGCCGGGATTTATCTCTGTCCAACTGTTACTTGTGCTAAAGAACTGTTCTCGAGCTCAAACAGCTGGATTTGCCGGAGAGAAACAAACGATGCAACTGTTTGTACATTCGACCTGGATCACTTATGGTTTTATTGGGTTTGAAGCTATTTACATATTTATATCGAAGAAGAATATGGAATCGGAAGTCGAAAAGGTCAATGCATTTATTTCAGTTACTATTTACGACTGTAAATTGTCTTTAAAACAGTTAAGCAGTCTGTTAGTCAAAAAGTGAGTTTTATATTTCAAACCGAATATTACAATTTGCTATGCTTCAACAATTTTTGTCTTCTATTCTGAACAAATTGAAGTCTTTATCGTTACATGACTTAATTACTGTTCTCCAATTTAACAATGATCTGACAAAAGCGGTTTCAGTTACCGAACGTAACTTGATAAATTAAGTTAAGCAATTTCTGCATGACAAAGCGCTCTTTTTGTAAAGCACTTAACTAAAGTTTAATGTTGATATCCTTTTGCCATTCACTCTGAGGTATTAACTTGCTAGGAACATATACTTAAATATTCTCAGTTTAGAGTTACATGAACGTAATGAGATTGACCTTTTAAAATTGATTTAGAAACCCTTTTTGCGTCCAAAACTACTTCACTAAAGTTCGTTTTTTAATCCCGTACACTAATTTGACATTTCAAATTATGGTTGTTTATTTTTTTCAATTTGGAGTTTGACATTTGCGCCTGTCAAATTAGTCGGACGGAACTAAAAAACGAACTTTAATGTATGGATGTTCTAATGTAAATTTTAGTTTTGAACTTGATCGATGGTAGCAATTTTTTTCTTTCTTTTAGCCTCAACGCAGACGGCCTGTCTCCTCTCGATGTGGCCGTGCTTGCAACCAACAGACAACTTGCCAAAATGCTCATGGAATTTGGAGCCAAAGAAGGAACACAATGTAAGTCATACATTTCTACTTATTTAATTCTTCGTGTTATCTTAAACAAATGGTTTGTTGTCAATGTTTCCGAATCTTGCAAAACAAGAAGCTGGATCTTATTTGCTCTGTTATTTGCACTCAAATAACTGGTATTGTTTGTGTGTATTACTATAGAATTTTACTATGTTGTTCAATATGCTTTGGATAGTTTTTAGTGTCAATAGCCGATTTGAAAGGTAATAATCGTTCATCAAAACACGTGAATCACTTCCGAATGAGTTGCTGAAGAGTTTGCAGCGGCTGCTGATCTAATCAGATTTTGTGTAAGTCAAGCGTAAAAAGTCTAGTCTCATTGTTGGAATTATCTGTTATCAGACTTGCCCCGCGTGATAACCTTGCGGTTAAACCTTTTTTATTTTATTTGTGTTAGTGTTAACGTTTGTCATTTGTTTTTAATAGTATCGGTTTCTTGTGGAGATAACTTTCTTCCCTTCGTCAGTATTTAATTAGTTTAATGTCTTGGTGAACGGAAAAATCCTTTGGGGAAAGAAACTAGTCGTAAATTCTACAGTTTTAGGTGTTTTCTTTCTTTTTCGTGTGGTTAGTGAACAACCTGCTGTCAGATTTTTATGCCGCCCATGGGCCTTTGACTTGGCGTCACATGCCGTCGAGTAATATGTATCGGTTTCCTCACGATGTTTGCCCTTACCGTTTTTGAAGCAAGTGATAATTATACAATACGCTCATGAATCCGAAAAGACAGAGGTGCGGTCCTTTTTCTTTTCTTTTTGTTTTGATGGGAAATTATCAAATAACTTCTCCCGCTCTGGGCGGAGGGCGTGTCAGACTTACTGACTAAAACCCACCCGTGATCCTTTAGTTGCCTATACGTTGCCAGGGGCCACGGTATCCCTTTCGGACTTTCCCGCAACCCCGGCAGGCATCGGTCCTATCGGACCCCTTCATTTGCTGACATCTCTTTGAGGCGCGCGTGGAACACAACGCGCCGTCGACCCGGGCCTGGTCCTTATCGAACGGCGAGCTACCCATTGCTCACCGTCCGCAAGCCCGCGCCTACGCCCCGGGCGTCTCCTGCGGCGGCTAGGGGCGTGAGGGCGCGAAATTTGCCTCTCCCTCACGCGTTCTGCCTCCCCCTTCGCGAGCTGCATGCCTTCGCATTACTGCTTCGCAGAAGGAGGTGACGGCCTCCCATGCCCTCTCGCTCCGTACCATGGCCTGGACCAGGACCGAACGCGAGAGATCCCCGCCACCAGAGGTGTGTGCCTTGGGTTCTAACTCAAGACCTATGACTTGGCAATCCGACGGTCACACCAATAGGCTAACTGCTTAAACAGTTAGAGAGACATTTTAAGGTAATAAAATGTTATGTATTGTTCAGAAAGGAAAAAGTAAAACTATGACCTATACCTGTACCAGTAGAAACAGTTTTCTATACCGCTCGTTTTTCATAAAAATCCGAATATGAAAATCAAATAACCGTACCCACTAAGAGCATCCAACCAAATGCACAATAAATAGATCCCTCCACTGAACTCATACATTTTCAATTTCTCTTACTACTCGCTCCATTTTCATGATCACGCTACCTTCTCTCAACGTCGGAAAATTATGGATTATTATTCCGCTGTCATTCCATCTCATCCGAAATATGGTATGATAATATCCCTCAGGTATTTTTATAATTTGCATTCCCACCGTACGCGGGAAATAAAGGGGCTTCAAGAAATGTGCTTGGTGCAAAGAATAATGTTCAGATGGAATTTTTCGTGGGATTCTGTGCGTAGACTAAAATCTGGAAGAATATAAAAAGAAAATTCAAGGAGCTTTCTCGCTTAAAATAAAATAAAATAAAAATGTTTATTTCTTCACTTAAGTAAATAACTATGTTAGGTTTGGAGTCACCTTTTAAGCATAGATTTGCTTGTATTAGGTGGTTCCGCTCCTCCAATTTATTAACCGACTTCCCAAAAAGGAGGAGGTTATTCAATTCGGTTGTATTTTTTTTTTTTCCAATAATTCTACAAATGCGTGAGAAATAAGCCAAAAGATTCATTTAAAACTAATTAACATTTTATAACCCATTATTATATTAGTAAGGGCACTGGGTGTAGAATATGTTTGTGAGTTTGTGCGTGGGTTCGTTTGTGTGCGTGTGTGTGTGTGTGTTTGTGTGGGTGTCGGGATGTAGTGGGCATATGTGTAAGGTAAATGTGGCGTGTGTGTGGTGAGCTTTCTCGCTTGACAAAAGCGTGTTTTAAAATCCAATCAAATCAATTCCACTCAGAATAAAATAGAATGAAATCTACATAGTATAAAACATAGTAGTTTTTCGTGTGTCTTGTGTGACCTCTTTGATCTTTTTAACTACACAATGGATTTTAACGCAGTTTTCACCATAATTTAGAGCGTGTATGTGTAACACATACATTAATATTTATCAATGATATAGCACAGATATCCCGATACTTTGGCATGTCGTCATTGCGCCCGAGGGAAGTAGGGGCGAGTCGCTAGTGAGCACATAAAACACAGTTACTTTAGTAAATTGAAATACGGTTATATTGTTCATATAATAATAGCCACGCAATGAGTACAAAATGCGCCAGCAAATACCTGTGAAGCATGTAAATGTCACTGAAGCACAACAACGACGGAACTGCGGAAATGCTAATACAGTTGACTACCAATTACATATGCTGATGCCAGTTGCCATGTTCTAGGAAACAAGTAAAAAAATTGTGATTTCATGGAAGTAGATAGTATACAATTTAGGCTGTAAATATGGCAATCGAATAGAAAATCTCGTTTTTGAGCGTTGTCTGTGCCACTTAGAGCGCTAACACACTGGGACGCCATGGCGACATTGCCGGCTACGTATCCAAACAATTCGTATTTAAATGTATGACAGGTAACTCACTTGGCTACGATCTGGCGACGTCGCCAATTTGGAAGTGTAGCCACGACTGATCGGCCCCTACGTGGAGACTGGATACTCTAGCGACCTGGCGACACGTAGCCAAGTCGCCAGTATTTTGTATACAAGTAAGTTACGCCTCCCTCGCTCAGTGGTCAACTGATCGCCAGGACGGACGTGCGCGTGTTACTGACTACTTATTTGGCAACCTCATTTGGCTACGGTAGGTAGCCAGAGGTAGCCATAGCTGAGTAGCCAGTGACGTCGCCATGGCGTCCCAGTGTGTTAGCGCCCTTATAACTGAAGAGCTGTCATTCCACCTGATACTAGGGATTGACAATATTGACAGCTCACACCAAAGTCCACACGATGAGCTTATTACAGAATATACTGGCAGGTGTGACCGTATCTTTCTATAGTTTGTTTCCCACTGCTGAGCGTGTGGTCCTGCATGGGTTCGATTCCCGGTTCGGGCAAAGTGTTATTGGGTTATTTCATTAGTAATTTCGTAGTAACAGCCCGGAGTTTGGAATTTGGCGGTGTGATACCCCCGTGCCTCGGAAAGCACGTTCAGCCGTTTGTCCTGCGCCGTTCGTCCTCCAGTCGTGTCGGATTGCCGTCCCATCGGACTATGAGAGTGAGAGAAGAGAGAGTGCACCTGTGCCTCCGCAAACACTTGTGCACTATCATAACTCCCGCGCCGAAGGCTACGGTCTCCGCTGAGATTGGTCGCCATGGCCGAAATACGTTCTGGAGTACTATTATCAAGCCAAAGAAAAGATGCATGGATTTTGTGAGAAATGATATTAAAGAGAAGGGAGTGAATGATAGCCTGACGGTTGACAGAGGAAAGTGGAAAGAGCAAGTAGGTAACATGTGACAAGGACAGCAAGATGATGATGAGTCAAGCGTTCACCATCGTTGAATGCATCATCGCTCACCATCAGGTGAGATAGTAGTCAAACGCGAGCCGAAGACTTACGCAAAATTAAAGTCCGGTTAGGTAGGTGTTGCACGTAGGTGCATGCACGAAGTTTTCGTGATATTGAACTGTTGATTAATTGACTATCAGGCGTAGCCCTACGCCCGCCACGCTTTGCCATATTTGTAACGTATCGCTAAACCAGTAGCCATATAGGGTTGTCAACTATCCGGTTCTGAGCAAGTGCTTATTATAAACGCATCCGAGATTGTAGATAAAACTGGTTTCATTCGTTTTTTCTATTATTTATTTTCTCATGATCTGTAAATAAATTGAAGATATTTCTTCTTGATATGTTCTCTAGTCGTGTCTGGCGAATGGAAGGCGATTGAATGCTTAAAATAAGATTTGTTTGATGTTACCTAAATTCGATCAATCTTGTTTAACTTCTTTGTTTATCTGTGAGGCGGTTGACATCTAAAAGAATGTGACTATTACAAATAAAAAAAATAAAAAACTAGACACCTACTTACTGTAATGTAACATCATACTTGCTTGTTACACTCCTGCAGTTCCTAAGGCGGAATCCTCCTATTAAATGCTATCGGTAACAGAAACTCCTCAGCATAAACTCTAACGAGTATTTTTTTTAACCTGCAGTGAGCCGGGAGCCTTTCATAATGACCGCATCTGAGTAATTTTCATATCAAAAATAGGTCACTCAAAAAAAAAAAAAAAAACTGACATTTTTTTTTAAAAGTTTAGCAAACATGTCGACGGCTGAGCTGAGGGACAGTAGTTTCCATCACCGATAATCTTCCACAACACGCCAGGACGTTTGCCGATCTGGCAACGTTGAAAGTTGTAATGTCTCATACATTTTATGGCAACGATTCACTTGTTCACAAACAGAGAATTGACATCTCTTACTGTCAGAGAACTCGCAAGAAAAGGACGGTGACAGTAAAGCACTAAGATAGAGATGTCAAAGCCTTCAACTTCTCCGTATTTTTGGCCGTTGGCGTTCTGAAATATCAACTATTTTTTTTCCTTTTTTAAATCTTTAGTTCAATTAAAATTCTCAACTCTTACGTAATGTCCGTCCCTTTCTTGTTTATCGGTGAGGAAAATTTGGAAATAGCCTGAATTAAGTAAACTTAAATTTACAATCGGCACTAATGCAATGCAAAGAACAAGGTTTCAATGTCTAATTTCACGTCCCACATGAGACGGATGATATCCGTCAGTCATAACCTGACCACGGCTTGACAACCCTGTCCCGCACAGCCGACTTGCCTCGTCTGTTGAACAAGCAATTATTACGTCGCGTGGCGTTACACACGACCGTATATCCACAGTTATGTCACGAAATGTGGATTACAATGTGCATTTAACCGCATTAATCTATCTAATTGTAATTTTCAACCTTAAAACTGGTGATTTAAGGTTCTATATGCACCGAAGGGTTTTGAAGATTTGACAATTGCAACGAGTATTTGGAACGTCATAATTGGGGAAGAATTTTGAACTGGTTATAGTTATGAGATGGATTTCGTGTCCATTTTGCTTCAGGCTCGTCGCCAGGCTCTTAAACTTACTTGATCTGTAGAAGACAGTTTTGAACTAACATGAAAGTCCATAAGTATTTTATCTCAACTTATCTAAGCAGTCCTTTAACAGGCTCAGCTTTTCCCAATTATTGCCAAAACTATCTTTTCTCCGCATTTGCTTTTGGAAAGCTGCTATTTTTGGGAGTTAATTTTGCTATCTAATAGTATTTCAGGAATTTTATCCAGACAGAATCTATCTCTCGCTAAATCGGCGGGGGCTTAATCGAAAAATATTTTTTCAACACAATTTCCGGCTATAATCGGTCATAATAAACGTCACTATCTATCATTTATCGGTCGATTCCTTTGTTGTTTTTACATTGTGGGCGTGATTTATTTTTTTAGTAGTTTCCTTGCATTTGGCGTAAATTCATAAATAACTGCATACGTCAGGCAGTGGTTATCAGTTTTCTTCCTTATCATTGGAACTGAAAAGAATTGAGATGAAATCTGTACTTCGTGTCAAATTTTGGCGCTAGCCAAGTTCTGTCTGACAAAGTAACGTTCTTGCCGATAAATTAAACAAGATAAATCTAAGCAACTGTCAATAAGGATCCCTTAACCATGATCATAGACAATAAGAATCATATGTAGTTATTATACCGTCATAGGTTCTTCATATAAAAATGACTCATACAACTCTGATCATATTTCTATGATAGTCTAAAGGACCAGTTATAACAAGCGCAAGAAGCGCGCGCAGAACGCAAGCAGGGCGCGCGCCGGGCGCGCGTTGGACGCTCTTCAAACGCAACCAGATTTTCACATTTTGTTGTAACTTTGAACCCTCAACATGCTCAGTATATCTGTATTTCTTTTAAGTTTATTACTGATGCAGAGAAAACGACAAGGAAAAATAGTAAAAAAGGAACTTGCGTCCACTGGGCGCTTGACGTACCTACGCACGTTCGACGCGCGTATGACGCGCGCCATTTGACGGCAGCGCTTGTTATAATTCGTCGCATAGAAATTCATAAAATTTTATTGAGCGCCCAAAACGCAGCGTAAAAGACGCGCGCCTCGGACGCTTGTTATGACTAGTCCCTAATAAAGACAGAATAAAACGTTCAAATTTAAGTCGCAATCATATCTCAGCGACAATCAATGTCAAAACTTGTCAAAAATTTAGGCAAATTGATTGTATATTTAATAGATTGAGATTGAGGTTGGAATGCGGACGTTCTTAAAAATACGGGAATTGCCCCTCAGCTGTCTGCATACGTCAGCCATTATAATAGGTTATCAGTTTTCCCCATCCAATCTTTTTTCAATCTTGATAGGAACTGGGGCCTTAATATGAAGTATTAATGCCATCATTATTACACTGCGAAAAAAGGATGGTGCTAGCGGCCTTGTATAGCTCCGTCTCTCACTCACACTAGAATAATGGTGGCATTTATACGTCATAATACGGCCCCTGAAAAGAATTGAGATCGGCCGTTCTATTCTAAAAAATATTCACTGTGGAAACGTGGTGAACTGAGCTGTCATTTCTACCTGATGCTAAGGATTGACACAATTGACAGCTCACTCACGAAAAACTGACCTGACGTGAGTACATTTGAAGTAAGCTTGCACGTACTCACGGTCAATTTTTACAGAATAGACAATAGATCTTTACATCATCCCCAAAAGTCTGGCCTTTATCCCTTTTCAATAAAAGTACCTGATCGACTGAGCTCAGCTCGGGAGAAAATAGATAAACATATCGTCCAGGTATACCAACGTAGTATAACATTCCCGAGGCTGTAAAAATAGAGAAAACGAATTTTCCTAGATATATATGAGACATTGATAGACCGATTTGTCGCCCCCGTAAACACCTATATTGCAACTTTCATCGAAATCGTTATCTAGCCGTTTTCGTGAACGTGATTACAAATATATACTCGTATACATATATAAACAAATATTGCTCGTTTAATAGTATAGGATAAGAGAAATCTAAGTCACCAGTTTTCCGACTAACATTTCCTATAACAAAACCATGTACAGCCACTGACATACATATGTATTTACGGCTCGAACGACAAATAGCAAAGCACCCTCACATGTCGATACCACTTTTTATTTACGGACCAGAGATAGGAAATAGGAAAGAACAAAAAAGTAATACAAATACCGGGATCTCGGTCGGATCGCCGCGGGCGAAATCTCGACCCGAGCATAGCCGAAGAATACCCGAAGTTTATCGATCTATGTGTGACTGCGAGTGACCCAGCTAACATTGGTACTTCCAGAACATGTATTGCTAAGTCTGATAAACCGCAACTGTGAAGGTGTAGTTGGATACTTCTTCTCTAGAAAATGATAAAATAACTCTTGTGTTCGAAGCTGAGCTCGTGGTGGTTTTCGGCTTTCAATCTGGGCTTATATTAGTATCTTAAATTCCTGCCATCGCCAAAAAAAGAGATACCTACTCAACCGTTTTCCGAGTTATTTCGTTATGTAAAAATGTTCATTCGAAAGGATGTTTGGAAATAAATAGACTGTCAATGCAGAAAAAACAACGTACACCAAAAATAATTTCGGAAATTATTAAATCCGCAAGCAGCCAATTAAAAAAATATAAGTTCCCAATAAAAAACTGACTCGTCAAAAACCAGCTTCTCATTGACAGAAGAGTTCTCAGCTTGTTAGCTGCAAAACCCTTGAGCAATGAATATCGAGACTGCAACAAAAATTGGGAAAATTGCCAGAAAGTATATAAGTACGAGAGGTTTCCAAACACAGGATCTATTCTCGCCAATACAAAAATGCATATCATGATATTGGGTTCACGGGCGTCGGTGCGCGGCAACACTCGTTCAGTATCTTCAATTTATATTATTGCGAATGGGATTCGCTTTTGAAATATTCGGGACAAAATATTTTCAGTGCAAAATGATGACGCAAAAATATTCTGGGCTTCATTCAGGAGACATGTGTAATGTTACAACTAATAATGAACTTAGATATTTTTTTCGTATTTTTTTATATATATATCGTAACTAGCTTTTGCCCATGGCTTTATTTATTTATTTTATTTTATTTATTTGCTCTCATCTACATCACACATTTTACAATATATTTAGTCGGTTTTCGTACATGAACCCTGTCAGAGCACTGCAAAGCACAATGTTGGTTTACTATTGAGTTGTTGAACACTAATTAACATATTTACATAATCAATACAATAAATTTCAGAAAAAAAAATATATACATGTCTAGCAGTCGTTATGGTGGCCAATGAACAAAAATTCAATAACACACAAAAAGTCATATCTATTCAGATTATATTAGTAGGTAGGTAGTAAAAAGTAGAATAAAATAATAAATAAGGAATAATTAAAATTATGTCATGTCAAGTTTTAACAATACAAAATAAAACCCGCGTGGATGTGAGAAAATATCCCACGGGAACGTAATACCGGGATTAAAAGTACCCTGTTTTAATCCTGGTAAACAATGTATTAATTCCATAACACATTGTTTTCATATAACTATTGTTTTACGCGGCGCACGCCAGTAGCTAAGTCGGCATGATTTTTTGCGACATCTTCAACAATCATCGACATATTTCAGCCAATTTACACAAATCCTTAATGAGTTATGCACTTAAACCTTCCTCATGAATCACTCCGACCATTGGTGAAAACCATATGAAAATACGTGCGGTAGTTTTTGAGTTTACCGCGTTTAGACAAACAGACAGAAGCGGCGGGGAGATATTGTTTTATAATATGTACATACTTATAAGTACATTCATTGCAATGTGGTTTTCCGTCGACGATAAGTCAGGTAATGATGTACAACCAACGAATGCACTTTACTGGTTGTCTGATGACTTTTTGCCGATAATAGGAACTCTAAAGCTCCGTACCCTTGTCCTCTTAACATTTCGCATTCTGTAGGTAACCTGCAGAGTCTGCATCATATCATTACCTAAGCTTACACTGCTGACTCCTCTAAGTACCTACGTACGTACCTATTATTTTATATCACCTTTTTTTTACTTAAAATATGATATATATTTTATTTAGTTCAAAAACTTTTTAAGAATCGAGTCATGTCAATCGACACCCACTCAATCATCAATAAAGAAAGAAAACAAACTGCTTAACAACTTTATCTCACATTTTATTACATAATGGATGAGTAAGATTTTCTTGTTTTGATGTTGCATTTTTCACACTCAGATAAACTTACGAAAAGATTAAAAGGAAAATGTTGAGCTTAAAATGTGGAGCGCGGTGGAGAGCACTTGTTTAGGTCATAAGAGGTGAAAATATTTGTGAAAATGTTTTATTGCTCTATGTATTTATTTAAGTATATATTAATTTATTACGTTATACGTGTAGGTTTATTTCAATATTTTAGTTTAAGACTTCGCATATTTATATTTTTCTCTTCTTGTTCTCACACACTATTGTCTACATTTCTTTCTCATTTCTCCTATCGCAGGTCTGCTGGAAGAAATTTCTTAAGAAATAAGCAGTACCTTTGTACTCATAATTATGATTATGTCTTATCTGTATCTATTTTTCTGTGTGTACATAAATAATAAAATAAATAAATAAAATAAAAATCTGCGATAAATATTTTGAATATTTGGAAAACTTTTCGAAATATACATCTGGAGATTAAAGAAACAGAAATATGGTTAAACTCATTATGACTAAGCTTATAATAGCGATCTTTTCAAGAGCAAAGATGATGGCTCCTAATCATTTGCTTATTTCTTAAATTGAGCGCATTTCAAGCGAAATTTTTCGTAAAATGTTCACTATTAAAACAATGCTTTTATATCCATTTAAATTTAAATCCGTCCGTTTATACGTAAACGACGGTCTCTTTCCTAACTTATGAATATCTATCAAAGTAGGTCGTATACATCGCTTCTAGTTGGCCAAACATTGCGTGTAGTTCAAACATATTCCTTCAATATGTAAAACAGCCTACATTTACTATTATAGGTTTGCGACGCCTGGCTTCAAGATTATATTCAGGTAAAGGGGAATATATTTACTTTTCAGCCATTTTATAGCTGATGGAATGGTTCTAAAGTGTGTATAGAAACTTTATGGCTCAGACTCGTGGGAAATACTGGTTAAGTTCAATGACCGAACAGACGTAGGTAGATACCTACCTACACGTAGATACTTACATGTAAAAATTGACATAAGTACATCAGTTTTTACTTAAAGTTATTAGTTTAATGATAGGTTTGATTAGTCCAATGACGCGTTGGATGATTTTTTGCCTTCCCAACGAATGAATCGTGTCTTTCGCGTTTTTTTAAAACTCTAGGTAAGATGTGGTCGGTTGGCTCCAGTAGCACTTTATTATAACGATATTATCCGTCGTGTATCATACATAACTTATTACAAATAGGTTTACAGGAACGATACATAATTTTACTATGGATATAATAACATATATTTTATTTATCTATATCTGCTTGGTGAATCTTAAGATCACTTACGAGAGTCGCTTAAAAACTTTGAAGACTTCTATTCTAAAAGTTTTGCAGTTAAATCCGTCAGGTTTCATACCGTAAATAGGAACACCCACACAATGTAATATGGATCCAAACTTCAAGTATATTGTATCAATTTTATTACTTAGATTCAAAGTTTCACGAACTTTTTCCAATCATCTGAAAACCGAGATAGAAACCCCAAATTGTTCGAACAGAAATGCCAAATAAGTTCTATAATTTCTTTCGGAAACACAAAATGTATTGTGACGTTTATTTTTCCAGCTTCTCGCTGTCTGTCACTAATATCCCCGGAGTCCCGATAAAGCGCGACAAAGCGCTTTAAAGCACTCCGCTGAAACATAAACTTTGATATTACGTTCTGCGTTACAAAAATATTACCACCATTTTTTTTTAAAGCAACCGTAAATGCGACCATGATCATAAATAATAAGGTTGATAATGCCTTTACTCAGCCTGAAGCAAACACGGCTGTAATAGAAGACGCTTAAGTACCTACCTATATTTTAAAAAGCTCTTACCTGGCTTTAGAGAGCTTTGAGTAAGGGATAATAATTTTTAGTAATGAGGAAAGAATAACGATATCATTATTTAATTTCATTTTCATTATTCTTAAAAAGTTGTTTCTGAGTTTGAAAATAGTAACATTGTCAAACTTTTATTTATTGGTTGAATACGAGGCTTTTGGCTACTTTTTTATGTGTGTATTTTATGTATTTTTTTCTTTAAATGTGCGTTTTGTTTGTGCAGAATAAACAAATTTTATTTCTTTCTTATTCTTAAGAGCTTTCATGAGTTATGATAGTTACTGAAGGTAAGCAGTGCAACCTGGCCAGCTGTTCAGTCATGAAACCCTCTCGTCTGGGGAGAACGGACGGTTATATCGGACTTCCAGCGACAACCTCACGGTTCACTCTATTCGCACATGCACTGGCTCCGCCCACAGTTAGCCTGCAACCTCACGGTTCACTCTATTCGCACATGCACTGGCTCCGCCCACAGTTAGCCTGCCCCGAAATCGTAACAGAAAACTGAAATAAAACCAAGTTTCTTTTTCTGGGTGATATTAGTAGGTCTCTGTTAAGTTCACCTCTCAATCGAGCTTTAATTTTGTTCACGAAATACCCGAAACTAACATCAAAATTTAAACGAAAACACTGATCACGGAAATCAATGCACGTCCGCGATCTGTCAACAATCAATTATGCAGGTACGTTAGGTAGTAAATTAATCGGTTTTGTGATGAGCGAACGCGATCGCCATTCAAATGGGCTTCATTCGGCGATTAACCGTGATTAGCTGAACGAAATTGAACAGATTGAGCTGAATACATTCAGCAATACAAACGAACGAATACAATGATGGGGCGCTTTTGTTGGGTCGAATTTAACTTGCGTTGGCGTAATTGTTTTGGGAATGGTCAGAAATTATAACACTACAGGAATGAGGTTCCGATAATTATTCTGTTGGCGATTTGTAAAGGGATTTACTTTATGGTTGTATATGAAATAGCAAATCGATTTTTGTACATGAAGTACGATTTCTAAAAATAGGCATTGAAATATTTAGCATTTTAGGTTTTTACTTGACAGAGATTAGTTATATTATGGTCATTATTGGTAACAAAATAGTAGCTATCGCAGCCAAATTTTGCAAAACATACAAATTATTATAAGTCTGTGAAAGTTCGAATTATCGATTCTACAAGTACATCCGACTCCTGTTATGTCTTCAAAGACTTTATAACAAAAATTCTACCGCAAAGGTGTACCTACCAAAGGGACTGTTGACTCCAATGGGTTCCAATCGGTCCCAATTCTCATCGTAACTTTCATTGTTACAGTCAAAAACTCTGACTCTCTGGGGACGCACCTTCGGAGGCTTGCTCGCGAAGCGGAGTCGAAACTACACGAGGCGACAGGCTGTGCTCCTGACAGGACCTGCAGGGAAGATGCATGCACCAGGTATGAACTACTTTTTTTACTACAGCCCTATAGCACAAAACTTTACAATTACAATTTACAAATTTGTAAATTTTACAAATCCGTGTACCACAAATCTCTAAACCACACAATTCTTTTGTAGTGACAAGTCTACAATTTATACATAACCCTCATGCTTTGTGTTAAGCTTTTAAAAATTCGAAAGAATTGTAGGTTATAAATTGTAACTCATAAATATTTGTAATGTCTGTGGTATAGGCCTGGAATGACTTATCTAGCTTTATAAAGCCGACGCTTAACAGAGCTCAACTTGTTCTGAAACTTGATGTAACATTTTTGCTGCCGGAAGCTGACCATCGTTTTATTAATTATATAAATATTTTATAATTTTCGGAAAAATAACAGCTATGCGTTCTTTATTTTAATTATGAAACGGTTTTTTTTTTAAGTCGAAATCAAATAAGTACTGTCATAGTTAGTCTTAGACTGCGGCCTATAAAGTCGTGAACTAAATTATTATGAATGGTCATTACTGTTATTAATAAACATCTAAGGAAGCTAATGGAAATGCGCTATTTTTAAGGAACTTACATGTCATTGTGTATCTTTGTAGAAACAATTGATTCAAGTGACCTTGCACTCATAAATTACCAGCAGCAATAAAGTCACACCATGTATCTATGCGCCTGAAATCAATTGCACCAGTTACGTTGTGATTGATTTTAATAACATAATTAATAAACAAGTCTAAATTACTTCACCTCTTTTGTAGAAAAAGTTATAAATATCTAGTTATTATTTTGCCTAGAAGGAGAACTCGGCCAAATATAGCAATAGATATAAATAAGTGGAAAGAGGGAAGGAAGGCCTTCGCCCTGCAGAGCGACACAAATAGTTGATAATAATAAGTAATATCGCAACAACTTCACCAGTCCCTTAATTCCCTTAATTTACCTAAAAATACCTACCATCTTCTGTGCAATCTTCTGCTCGTGACCGCACTTAAGAGTCCATAATACTCCAGCTCCAATTCACTCCTTATTTCGCTCGCACGATGCTGCTCACGGACTGAGTAAGAGCGAGACTGAGCGGCGGGGAAAAGGCTCCAAGGCGCCAATAGTTTATATAATTTCTTTTTACGGCGATAATAAAGTAATAAAGGTAATTAAAAACAAAAAAACATAGTATCTGCTTTATAGTTAGTTTAGTAAGTTTCATGATCTAATTTGTAGTACTTTTTTAACCGACTTCCCAAAAAGGAGGAGGTTATCAATTCGGTTGTATGTTTTTTTTTTTTTTTTTTTTTTTTTTTTTTTTAATGTATGTTACCTCATATCTCCGTCATTTATGAACCGATTTTGAAAATTATTTTTTTATTTGAAAGGATACACTTCCCGATTGGTCCCATTTTTATCAAAATTTTGTTCTGATGATGGAATCCATGAGGAATTGAGGGAACTCTTCAAATATTATAGGCACACACATAGCGATTTAGGTATTTTCAGCAACAAATTAAGCATTTGCATTCAGAAAGTATCATTTAGTGAAGTGGAACTGATGAAGAAGACCACAGATTGCCACCGGAATTCCTCAATGTTAGGTATTTCACGGGTGGTGCCATTTATGAACCGATTTGGAAAATTATTTACTGATTTGAAAGGATATACGCCCAGATTGGTCCCATTAAAAAAAATATCAGTTCTGATGATGGAATCCATGACAAATTGAGGGAATTCCTCAAATATTACAGGCACACACATAGCGATTTAGGTATTTTCAGCAACAAATTAAGCATTTGCATTCAGAAAGTATCATTTGGTGAAATGGAACTGATGAAGAAGACAGATGGCCACCGGAACTACTCAATGATAAGTATTTCACGGGTGGCGATAAGATATCTCGTTTAAGATAGTTTTAAAGCGACAATGAAGCACGTTTAAATAAATAATTCTGATGACCATCGAACTGATCTGAAGATGAAACCGGAAGGACGGCACCGGAACTCCATCATAAAACTATGTATCCTTTCCGTGTTTGGGCTTATTCGAATTGCCATGAGATGTACTCTGGCTATAAATGATTTTAATGGTAATATCCCGGCATCAAATTGCGCTACTAGAGTCGTATGTTATGTGTGGCCTTGATTGACAGAAGACAGATTTTGTAGCCACGTTATTTCCGTCAATGATCTGTGGCCGTGTGGTCGTTTTAAAAATTTGTTGGCGTCCAACTCTGATAAAACTATGCCTTCCAAACTTCTGACACGACTAAGCGCGACGTATATTTGCTCTTTTGCAAAGTTTTTTTTACCAAAGTCGATCACATCTCTTTCGAGGGTGGTAGCCTGTAATTTATGGATTGTGACCGCCCAGCTTAATATTAGAAATGAAATGAAATGAAATGAAATTGTTTATTCTGTAAATAGGATATTGCAATCACTTTTACACGTCATATTAAAAAAAAATAAGAAGAAAATGCTAGATGAGTTCGGCGTTTCCTATCTGACTACTCTGAGAAGAAAGACCGAAACAAACTCAGAGGTCACAGTCTCTTTTAAAGTCCAGACATAATCTTGGTCAGGCCATATGAGGACCATGTAGATTAATTAGTGTCTGAAATGGTCTTTTGAGGAAAGAACCACACAGATTTGAGTGGACCTGTCCAGTCAGTGCAAGCATTTGTCAGTAATCGTAGAGCTCAACTCAGAACTTAAGGAGCTCAACTCGACGAACAATACCAAAGAAAGGACATTTGGGTAGGTCGCATAAAGTACTCAAACTGCCAGACCATCATTTAAACTAACTGAGAAAGAAAAAATTAAAGAAAGAGGAAAAACAATAAAAATAAAATATCCACATAGTCCTCACATTCACAATAATTAAAACAATATAATACTTTACAAAGTAATCATGTTATTTTGTATATAATTTTCAACAATGTCAATATGTATATAAAAAACTGGTATTTTTAATGATTTACATAATAATTAAAATGTCAAATTTTATAGTTTTATCACAAAGCTTAGCAGAGCTCAATCCCACGCTTTTTTATCTTCTAAATAATCTGAAATTTTATAGTACCCTTTTTTACAAAGTTTGGTTTTAATACAGCTTTTAAATCGTTTAATGGGTAAGTTTCGAATATCAATGGGAAGTTTGTTGTAAAAGCGTATACATTGACCCATGAACGAGTTGCCTACTCTGTGGAGACGTGTGCGATGTACAGCAAGGTTGTGTTTATTCCTGGTATTTAAACTATGAATATCGGTCATTTTCTTCAAAATTTGATATATTTTTGTGTACATGTAATAGGTTTTCAAAAATATATTGTGAGGCTACAGTCAGGATGTTTATTTCTCTGAATTTTTCTCGAAGGGAATCCCTTGGACCTAGGTTGTAAATGGCTCGAACAGCCCTTTTCTGTAGAACAAAGATAGTATGAATGTCTGCACAGGTTCCCCAGAGAAGAATCCCATAAGACATAAGACTATGAAAATAACTAAAATAAACAATTCTGGCTGTATCTACGTCAGTTATCTGTCTAATTTTTTTAACAGCATAAGCGGCCGAACTAAGCCTTCCTGACAATTTTTCTATGTGTGGGCCCCATTGTAATTTACCGTCAATAGTTATTCCAAGAAAAACTGTTGACTCTACAGGGTCCAACTCTATTCCATTAACTTGAACATTAGTAGTTAGCTGCCTGACATTTGGCGTTGAAAATCTAAGGAGTTTAGTTTTTTTTTCGTTCAGGAAAAGATTATTTACATTAAACCAATGCACAACTTCAGAGAGTGCATCGTTAACTTGTTCATAGTTGACTAACTGACGTTTGATTTTAAAAATGAGGGAAGTATCATCTGCGAATAAGACGATCTTGTGATTATCCCTTATGTGGTAAGGTAAGTCATTTATATAAATTAGAAATAAGAAAGGACCTAGAATTGAACCCTGCGGAACGCCCATGGTGACCGCAGATCCTGCAGATCTCTTGCCATTAATATCGACCCTCTGAATTCTGTTGTTCAGATAAGAAGTCAGAAGGTCAAGAGCCTTGTCCCTCATACCATAGTGGTACAGTTTCCTGATGAGTGTGTCATGATGTACGCAATCGAAGGCCTTGGACAAGTCGCAGAAAATGCCAAGAGCATCTTGCGACTCCTCCCAGGCCTCGAATATGCTCTTCAGTAATTCCACGCCCGCGTCTGTAGTTGAACGACCCTTTGTGAAACCAAACTGTTTCAGATGAAATAAATTATGTGCATTGAAATGTCCTAACATTTGTTTTAAAATTATTTTTTCAAAGATTTTGCTCAATGATGGTAAAATCGAAATAAGCCGAAAATTTGTGGGATCAGTTGTGCTGCCAGATTTGAACAGTGGAATCACTTTGCTAAGTTTCATCAGATCAGGAAAAACACCAGATGCAACACAAGAGTTAAAAACGATTGCTAAAAAGGGTGAAATAACATCAATTATTGAAGACAAGGTATGTACTGATAATCCCCAAAGGTCAGCAGTTTTCTTAACATCAAGATTTCTAAAAGATTCTATAATGTCTTTAGCAGTAATAATTGTGAATTCAAAAAGTTTGTCACATTCTGGTACACATTCTTTAAGTATTGAGTAAAGTTAGAGTTGGAGGCAGCATACGCTCCACATCTCCGTTACCCCTTGCCGCCTGCAACGTAGTGCTTGTTAGTGGTATGGGTATCACTTTGAAAACTTTAAATTAGCATATATTTTTATTGTATGAGACGATTGCAATGAAACAAAAACTAAATGTTACATCGTGATTATATTCTATTTACAATTTTAATGGGACTGTAATTAAATTTCAAAAATGTTATTTCTGTTCAATAGAATGTAGAAAAATGTATTCCAAAATGTGTACCATTTTGGGCCCATAGATGGCATTGAGATGAAAATGAAAAATGTATGATTCCATCTTTATTATTACCTAGATAAGTTTATACCACGTTTTCTAAACCAAATGAATATAATAATATTTCATACAATCCGTATCCCCACAAAGGGGTTAATTTAAATCATTCCACTTTGCCCCACCAAGTCGCCCCACTGGTGGGGCAAATGCATTCTGCCCCATGGCATGGATTCTTCCCCACTAGGGTTGGCACCTTAGAATTTGTGTAGGTAGGTATGCTCGTATTTTATATTTGATTGGAAAACAAAAAAAAAATATATCTAAGTAAAATGTATTTAGAACTTGTATTTACTTAGATTTTATTTTATTTGTAATAAATCGTGTAATTAACGTATGATTTACAACCCGATTCCTTCCAGAAACAAATAGTAAATAAAAATTAATAATAAAATAATAATACCGGCCTATTACTGTCCCCACTGCAGGGCAAAGGCCTCTTCTCATACAGGGAAGGCACGAGCACTGATCATCACGCTTGCTCAAAACGGGTTGGTGATTTCAGACTAATATTAACTATAAGTCCATGTTTCCTCACAATGTTTTCCTTCACTGATTTCAATAATGTCAAAGATAAACTCAGAAAGTACATATGAATTGAAAAAGTCACATTAGTACTTGCTCAGATTTGAACCCACAACTTCATGCATGAGAGGCGAGGCCTTAACCTCTGGGCCATCATAACATTTTAAATTACCAAAAAATATATATTTTACTTAACTATACATTTCTTTCTTTTCCAAACAAATATAAAATACGAGCATATACCTACCTACACATTTCTAAGGTGCCAACCCTAGTGGGGCAGAATCTATAAAGATTTTAGACTAGTGGAATCTGCCCCACCAAGTCGAACTAGTGGGGCATATTCCACTGAAAACATTTAGGCATTCTTCTTTGCCCCACCAGCGGGGCGCGTGGGCAGCCCGGTGGGGCAAAGTGGAATGATTCGTTAATCTTTGAAAAATCTTTTGTTATGTTTCCATTATTCGACTGGTATACGAATTTGTGCGGAGTAGGTATAAACACAACTAAAAAGTGAAAAATAAAAACTTTTTTACAAAAAAAAAACAACCGCCTTCCAAAAAAAACACTAAAATAACTTTTTTACAAAACAAAAACCACCGAATTCCACAAAAATACACTTAAAAGAGAAAAACAACTTGAATTTCGGAAGTCGGTGGCAAAAACGAAAATACAGATCCATATATTTTAAGACGGTTCGCAGTTCGCATAGTTGAAGCCGTGATATAGTTATATCCCTAGGGAAATAGCTATGAATTGCTTTCATATATATATTACGGTAGGTATATTTTACTATATCTATATGTATCTAATAAAATACTATTGTTTTTGCCACCGACTTCTGAAATTCAAGTTGTTTTTCTCTTTTAAGTGTATTTTTGTGGAATTCGGTGGTTTTTGTTTTGTAAAAAAGTTATTTTAGTGTTTTTTTTGGAAGGCGGTTGTTTTTTTTTTGTAAAAAAGTTTTTTTAATACCAGCGGTTTATTGTTCGGAGGTAATTTGGAATTTTATTCTTTAGAGAATTTTTTGTAAAATCGTGTTTTCGTCAAACATAGTAATTAACATTAATCCTCAACTTTACCATATATTTATTTCAAAATGAATGCTGCACTATTTACGATATAACGGATCATGCTACGCAATTTGCGGTATTATAGACTCTTAATCCAACTGATAATCACTTGGCTTAGGTCCGTCTTGCCGGCTAGCCGAGAATATAAAACTAAATTTCAAAATAATAATAAATTGTGGCTGTTGGCCGGGGCTATTATAATATTGTACGTATCTTTTCTTTTTAATGGACATGATCATAAAGTAGGTACGTGAGCTGGACCTCCTGTCCTATTCGTATGAGGGTTCATACGAATAGGGCGCAGATTTATGTATGCTACGTACAAGTACATATCCTTATATCTTGCCTAGCCACCGTTATATCCTATCGGTGATTGGTGAACATTCGTCAAAAAACCCGAACCCGTGATTTTGTATTCGGGCTTTTAAGTTAAAAAAACAAAACTCAAAACCACAAACCAACTCCCGGCAAGTGTGGCCTCGGGGTAAAGGGGGAATCCTACAAAGTAAGAGGTTGAAGCATTTAAAGTTATGCAAGCGAATATTAATCAACTTGATGTTAGAATTAATGAGTTAAACAACTTTGGAGGGGAGTACAACTAAAGGAAAGTAAACGATTCATCGCTTACCTTCATTTGTAATTTGTTAACCTAATCGCTACTTGCAGAGCTTTGGAGAGAAATAAGTTATTATAGTGCTAGAAGTAAGCAATCCTTTCGGTGCAGCTTTTTATTCGTTTAAGAAGCTATCTACGTTTTTGGAAAGAACTCCTTTAGACCTCTAAAGGAGTTCTTTTCCAGCCCGGAACACACTTACCAGTAGCAATGGCTTTCATTTTGACAGTTCAACAACATATAAAGCAATGGATTAGCAATATAAAAGGTAGCAACACAGTTTTATAAAACTAATATAGCTGTTCAACAAACACGAAAAAATTGTGAACCTGTTTTTGTTCCAATAAATATTATATTTGAATTTTTAAATATCACAACATTAATGCGTTGGTTATTATTAAGACTTACTGGACATAGGCCCTAAATCTCACCTTATCGTCCGGCCCTGCTTCCCACACCCAGCGAATTCCCGCCATATTCACCAGCACCCAATTGCATCACATAAATAGAATCACATTCCGAATGATTTTAAAGAACTATCCATTGCTTCTTAACTTTGAAAAATTCGTCTGCTCGATAACGGTAATAGAACAATGAATATTGTTTAATTGTCAAAATAAAAGGCATTCCCATTGTAAGTGTGTTACCCAAGTAAGCTGCGGGTCGTAGGTGCCTGAATTTTAGGGCAGGAACTTAAGTGTTCTTTTGTGTATGTTACAGGTCCTCAGCTGCTAATCAAGCAGCAGGTACAACAGGGTGTGCGGGCGGCACTGGTTCCGAGAAAGACAAACAAGCTCAGCATTGGGAAAGGAGAGTCAGAACCCTCAAGTGAGTTTAAATCTTTAATTTCTGACTTGTATGGCCAGAACAAGGGAGAAATATATTCAACCGTACAATATATCCAAGTAAAAATAGTGAACTAATCAGTCATCTATATTTTATAGGTAGTCATTAATTGGGGTAACGTGTATTAGCAGAAGAGTGAAGTAGTCAAAGAAAAAGATCGCTTGATGATCCGATATGGAATACTTAATGTATGTAAATTATTTTGTTATTTAAAGTAAAATGATCTGTGAAGAGCCTTGTAACAGATTTCTACAAACAGATAGAAGATACATGTTATCATGAAGATTACATCATTGCTCGTTGTAGAAGAAAGCATCACTCCATACTATCTCATCTTCGATTGAAATTATCTTTTCAATCACGATCACGAAGATTTTTTGATAAACAACAGTTGTAAACGAGTTGTCTATCTGTCATGTGCATTCAAATCGTGCGTAGTCTGGTGCAGACAATGATCTGAGTGACCGATTCTTATTTTGAAAAATGTATCTTCTGTTTTTAATTCTCGACCCTGTGTCTAATGAGTGAGTCTTGCTATACTTTGCTAGCCTTGGTCTTTGTTGACCTATGACATCGACGATTCTTTCCACAAACTTAAAGAAATGTCCTTGTGTGTCTGAAAATGCCCAGTAAAAACAAAAAACAGCAGTGTCCCCCTTGTTTCTTTCTTTTTTGTTGGTTAGTGACTTACCTGATGTCAGACTTTTTATGCCGCCCATGGGCCTCCGACTATCATGGGCATCCGACTCCGACATGGCACTACACTATCTCTTTTTTAACGAAATGATGAGAGACCCCCCCCCCCCCCTTTAAGCGTTGCCATATTGACCGGTCCTATGCTTCTCGTATCCACCGGATTTCGATGCGACACCACAGTTACAGTCTTAAGTGATTTTAATAATATTTTCCTTCTTCAGACGTCTCGTCGTAGGCTGGCAACAGACCCGGGTGCCGCCGGCGCCTGCACCGCCGGACCTCGAAGTGTGTGGCGCCCACGCTGTCACAGTGCGGCTGAAGGACACTAGAGCCATGCAGTCTGTTCCTAAGGATCTGCCTATCATTACTAAGTATAAAGGTTAGTTGACTTTCACCCATAATTTAAAAAAAATAGATACGAGAATTGTCCACACACTGATGGAGACTCCAGGATGTTCAGACATAGCTATCCATTATATGGTTAATAACGATGCCAATCTTGGACATGAAGGATATTGTAATAACTTTAAAAGGATTAGCATCTTCAAAATGTTCACAAACTGTTCTCAACTCATGTTCTTTTATCCCTCTAAAGAAATTAGGTTAATTTAAAATTGGACATATTCTCATATTTCTGCAGTTGATTTATTGAAAACCTGCACTCTATTTACAAGATTATTTATCTGATTGTGTATCTTTCGTCTTATCAACTCACAGTGGAATGGTCATCCCGCGCCGATTTCTCAAACGTGTGCGGTTGCCGCGAGGTGGCATCGTCGGGTACCAACAGCGGTACGCGCGTGCTAGCGGCCGGCCTGACGCGCGGCAGGCGGTACTTCTTCAGGGCGGCTGCGGGGAATATCAAGGGGTGGGGGACGTATACTGTGTCCGTGCCCAGGAGTGTTGTTCCTAGCAGTGAGTATATTTTGAACGTCTTTATGCTATTTCGTAAAATTATGCAGTGTCCCAAACATTCTTACAACTTAGTGATTACGTTATGGTAAAAAAATTACAAAAAACTTTTACCGAGATTATCAAGATCAAGATAATGTTGTCGTTATAAACCTTATCGTTACTCTTTTAATATACTATACTTTTAGTTGTAGCATAGCTTCTAGCCAAACAGCTTATTTTGTAAAGTACTACAAACAACCAAATATGATATAAAAGACATCAACGCATTTACCAAATCCATTGGTTTGTAGGTGGCGATAGCTACGGTCGTTGGTGCGTTTACCGACTTAAAAACCCGCAACAAATGTATCATGTAATGAATTATAATCTGTCCAGGCTGGCGCGACGTGTGCGCGCGCGGGCCCCGCGGGCCGGGCGGCGCGGCGGCGGCGCTGGAGGCGCTGGGCGCGGCGGCGGCGCAGGCGCGCGCGCGCCCCGCGCCGCACCACGCGCGCCTGCCGCGCAAGAAGACCGCCACCATACGACAGCTGTTCACTGCCGCTAGCAAATTCCAGAAGAATCTGAGGAGGTATGTTCTGCCGTTCGAAAACTGATTTGGTATCCTACTTGAAAGTCACCTTGGGTAAGCCTTAAGAAAGATTTGGTGAACGTCGTGGGAATCAGCTGGATGGGGAAAATAGAACCGGTCGATGCCTATGTCCAGGAATGGACATCTGGTAGCTGAATGATAATGATGGTGATCCGTATGACCCAAATATCGTGATTTGCTGGTCAAATTGATCAGTTTTCGTGCACTAAATAAGATCCGTCATCTTAAGAGATAATAGAAATTATTAGCTGTGCTAGCACCACGTAACACCCTGCCAAATCCAACAAGGATCTACTTCCAAAACTATTACTAGTTTCACTTTGATTTTTGGAACAAAGATCTTTAATGAAACTTGCGGTTGGAGTAAACTGGCAGATATCGTCACCAGAAAAAACGTTCATACTTGCGTTCATAAAAAGTATGAATTTGGTCAAAATGAAAATTCAAGATAGCGGCTGCGAAGATTTTAAATTTTTCGTCAAGGGTTTTCATAGTTTTCGAGGATGCTATAAAGCCAAAGGTCAAAATGTAAATCCATCTTGAATTGGCGGCTGCGAAAACTTTGTTTTTGTTTTAAATCACACGTAAAAAGGAACTTCTGTTTTTTTTTAATGTTCACCTCTGCTCTTCCCTAAATCCGACTTTCTTAAACTTATCGAAATATTAATATTGTATTGTTATCAATATTGTATTTAAATGTTTCAGGGGCGTATACCTAGCCTGTATCTTATACCACGAGGACAAAGTGCTGGTGACCAGCGAGGAGTTCCTGCCGGTCATCGAAGTGGACGAGACGTACCCCACCTGCATCTACACCGACTTCCATTGGCTCATGAAGGTAACATACTTTTTTGGGAGAATATTTCAAACCAGCATTTTATGGGCAAAGTGGAGCTACGATCTTCGCTGTCCATGGTGGCTGATAGCAGCTGTATGTAAGTAACCCAGGATCGAATGAATGGCATGCAATCGGAGACATTTATTCCTAGCAATGGACTGCTATAGGCTGACGATGTAATCCTGATGTTGACCTATCAATTCAAAATTTTACGTTATCCCGAATCATTTTATGCTATTTTTAAGGCTGTTGCCCAAAAGGATTAAAACTTTTGTGATAAATCAGCAGGAAAAAGTAATAAATTATCAATTCAAAGTTTATGATAGGTGACGTCACAATACAGTGTCGTAAAGAAAGTTATTTTTATATTTTTTATTAAAGTTGTATTTTATTGAGGAAAAGTCCAGGACTATAAAACATAATAACTACAAACATTGCTAAATCTGTTTAGGGACAGGTAATTTTTTACTTTTGTGGCGGCATCTACAACTCCACATGCGAACTACGCATTACACTGACGTCACGCAAAATCCTGCATCGCGCAAGCAAAGTTAATCGCGCGACTAGTATATATACAACATCCCGACATCAATCCTGGGGCAGCTTCCCACCAGACACAACACCCGTTAGGTTGGAGGATCCTCCCTTTTCTATGGAGGATGAGTGAACTTTACACCCTGCTCCTCATGCTTCTATAGTTTGTCAACACAGTCAGTTTCCGTTTGGCAATATATGAATAGGCTTTTATTGTTAGAAATGAAAATATTACGAGCCTTATTGTTGTTACCTTGGTAAAAATATTAACCAACCATTTAGATTGTTGAACCTGGCATCTAGATCTAGCCATCTAGGATGCACCAGACTTAAGATTAAAAGGTTACACGTAGAGTTAAAAGTAAAATCAATCCCCCTATTCCAGGTATCATGTGCGTGGGACGACGTGAAGGCGCTTCGTTCAGACATGGAGAAGCACACGTCGTCGTCCATACACTTCCGTCTCAAGCTGCTGACGGCGGCCGCGCAGATGCAGTCCGCGCTTTGTATACAGGACTTAGGTACGTGTCAATTTGTTGGAGTTCTTCTTCATCATGCTTCATCATTATCTTCTTTCTGGGGTAATAGGGCCGAAATAGCTGCTGGTGGGATGAACAGACCCATAAGACTGATAGCTAGCCTGTTGGCCCATGGTACGCCAGAAGTGCTTAGATTGACTCGAAAATTGAGATGACTTGATGCACCCTGGATGAAGCCCTACAAAGCCACTACAAAAACTACGTCAAACGCTACGTTCGTGTACGTACGTTTAGTACGCTACGTACTATAGCTACGTTCCTCAGTCATTCTGGAAAAGACTTTGGACTTTACAAAATGCCTCACTGATGCTGTCCGTCACTTATCTAGAAGTACGGTTATTAAATTATATTTCGTGCTGGGTAGGACGGCCACAGGCTAAGTGAAGCAACAATTTTCAATTTTCAATGAATGAGAGTACCTATAGATAATGCCAACCACAAAGACGCGCCCCACTCTTCTTCCTAATCGCTTACAGTACAGTCATCGCATTTAGGAAGAAGATTGGGGCTCGTCTTCGTGGATGGCACTAGTTATATGGCCTATGTCCAACTGTGGGCTGTTATAGTCTGATGACGATGAAAAGCTTTAATTGCTTCTGTACCTCAAAGTATACTGTTTTTATAACCATAAAATCCACCATAAACATTATCCTCCATTACCTTCCAGGCCAACTCTACCACAAGCCGCTCCGGGACTCCCACGGCACCATCGTCCTGTCCTGCGTGAACAGCGTCAAGTCCGTGAAGTCAGTCTCAGCGCTGAACTCGCGTTGGGCGGCCGTGTCGCGCCTGCGCAGGAGAGTGCTCAGCGAGGATAATACTATTGGAGAACTGCTCATGGCTTCTGTTCATGAACAGATTGCTTATCATCAGGTAAATAACCGTCTGGATATTTCTAAGACTAAATTTTTTTAGGATTGATTTCATATTGCAAGTGTTGGAGTAGGTACGGTTAAAGAACCCTTGGCTACATCGTGATTATATAAAAATGTTAATAATCTCTGGTAGATTGACGAAACAGCAAAATTCTAGGAGTAGCCTTTTGAAAACCAAATGCAGAAGTCTCCATAAGCAGAAGTCTTCTTTGCAGGATTTCTTACTGTATTAGTTTCCAAAAATAAAATTAAAAATGCTTCATTAGTAGATGGCGAATTGGCATTGGTAGATGTATATTATGGCTTTCAGAAACAGAAGGCAGTCTTATTTATTCCAGTAGGACTATCGAAGAACTTCATCATATCTAAGCAGTTTAAAAACAAAATCCCGTGAACACGATGACCACATCTGTTAGGTACCCCCCGGTTCTATAGCGGCCGAGCGCTGCAAGCAGAAATAGTCCTTACGGTGTATAGATCTGAACTTCTTCCATGGTACCTACTATTCATTTTATCCAGTTATTAATGTTTTCTCCTTTCATTACAGGTATCACGCGTCCAGCTTCCCCGTGGGTTATACCTGGGCTACCTAAAGCTGCAGTCGTCAGTAGAAGTAGTGCGCATCGTTGCGCCTGCGCGGACTCCTAATGTACCACCACACACTCGCGTCAGGGACAACCCACATGTGTCTGCGTAAGTATCGTTTGGATCTTATTCAGGATTCTTTAAAAGAGCCAGTATAGTAGGCTCATAGCCAAATTGATGATGTTTTGATGCCTAACCTATAAGCAAATCTTGTATTTTTCTTTTACAGTGAAGAATGGGAACACCTAAAGAACCAATCCGGAAAATCCGATGACTCACAAGCAATCAACAGCCTCGCTATCAGCGGTCATGAGAAACCCTCAGAATCTCAAGAAATGTTCCTCGATCTAATCGCTTCGGGCGCACGAAGACTCTTCAAGGACATGGAGATCCCCATCGAAAGCGTCATTGCCCACCGAATATACGACCTAGAGGTCGTTGAACTGAATAATGACGTCAGTTTCATCATGATATGTCCTCCGGCAGAGCAGGCATGTTCAGTGCCAGGACAGAAGGAAATTCTCCTACAGAAGGGTGATCTGCTCAGCTTACCGATACAAGCTTTCGAAATGATACACCTGCAAACGTACCACACGAACATTCTGAACAAATACTCGAAACTCAGCTGCGTTCTAGAACTGGACGTGGCTTTAGCCGCACATTCTCATAGAGAGGCGTTCTCCTGCACGGAGTTGCAGACAGCCAAAGAGAGACTAACCAAACTGGAAGACCTCCAGAATAATCTGAACACGGTGTGGAAGGCAGAACGATGGCTCATGGACCTCATAGGGTTTGCGAGAGATAAAGATAAGGCTGCGCCTAGTTCAGGAATATTGCTCAAATATATTTTCGACAAGACGCCGTCACAGTCTTCAGAGTATCCCACAGAGGTCAATGAGACGGATAGCAAGTTTAAAGACTTCCTGCAAATACCTACGAGAGATGGAAAAATTACCAAAACTTCGCCTGGCAGGGGGTCATGGCCCGGCCCCGCTGGGAACGGTAACCACGCCAACTTACACCCAGAGTTCAGCAAATCTGAACAACAATTGAGTCTCTCCCCTCGCCAGACATCAGTGTCTACGCTCAATCTATGCAGCTCACAATTCTTGAACCCAGAAACTCACAAATTTCCTAGAAAAGGCAGTGCCGACTCCCAGTTCACTCAATCCAGTGCTATAAGCAATAATTATATGAGTAGCAATTCGCAGTTTGACATAAAATCTTCGGCTGGTTCTCATAGTAGTATTAGTAGCAATCGTTTACCGCCATCACGGAGCGAAGATACCCTTGTACTCCAGAACGAAAATGTGGAGCCGAAGCCGAGACCTCACAGTATTAACGCAAGTTCCACCACATCGAGTCCTCTGCTAACTGTTAAAGGAGGATATTATCCAGGAAGTATGATAAGCGTTCGAACCTCTAAGGGTAACGTCTCCGAATCCGCCCAGAGTCTATCAAGTGACTCAGAGAGCCAGACCTGTCCGTTAACAACAGTTCCTTTGAAAGTCCGTCCTCATGGGAAGCACTATAGGAGCCCCTGTAGTGTCATAGCTTCGAAGAGTATGACGAACGTGAAAGGAGAAGTAGACTTCACTGACACGGGACAAGAGTTCACGAAGTCAAGTTTGTGCGTCAAACGTCAGCCATTGTTGGAGACACAGGAGGATGCAGAGTATCACAATAAAGTTCCAAAGACTGATGAGAGGAGGGATAGTGAGGATGTGAAGGGCCCGGAGCAACGCACGCCTGACCAGGCTGGAATACTGCAGGTAAATTAAAAGAAGCCATTTTTGGCTGGTTTTAAAGCTGTCCGGGAGACCCGTACGGGTAGGCCCGTAAAACGAAGGACTAGTACGATACGTTGCACGGGCTGTATCCGGAGCGGGTTCCGGGAGACCCGTATGGGCTCCTGGAACAAACACACGCGTGAGGCGCTAGAACATCGTTTCACAGCTACGCAGATTGGTCCGTACGCGACCCAGCCAAACCAGCTTTAATTTCAACATTGCAAAAGTCAGACAGGCAAAAGAACACTTAATTAGTAGAATGTTTCGTCAAATAAGTTATTAAGTACTTAACTTTTTGTTCCTGACATTACAAAAAGTAATGAAGCCACTTAATGTACACATCTGCAATTGCATTTATGTTAATGCGTGTAACATCAACCTGTATTTACTATTTACGAATGCATGACTGATACTTATCATTTTTTCCAGGTATTCGCTGCATACGAAACCGGCTTAGCGTCGGGGACCTCGCTCAAGTTGCACGTGACGCCGCGCACGTCGGCGCGGGAAGTCATCGACCTAGTTGTCAAACAACTCAATATGGCCGCCGTGCTCAAAGGCAAAGCCGGCCCGGTTTATGGCCCAGAGAAACTGCAAGACTTCTGCCTTGTAGCCGTCATAGGCGCCCGCGAAAGATGCCTCCGAGATGACTTCAGACCCCTACAACTTCAAAATCCGTGGAGGAAGGGACGATTGTACGTCAGGCTCAAGCACGATGTGTTAGCAGCACTGCAACATTCTGCCAAGCAACCCGCTTACATTTGAATGGCGCTTATTTGTATACATACAAAGGAATAGAGATATTTTTTCGTGGCATAGGATTTATAGTTGGAACTGCTTAGTCACCATAGGAAGGTAGATAGCGCTTGTAAACAAGACAAGAAATGACTTAGCCGTCTGTAAACCTCACCGCCTATTATTTTAATTTCGGATGAAAAATTACAATTATTTCTGCCTACCTGCTTAAAATCGGTAATCGTTTGGTCAATTATTTAAGATTCCTTCCTTCATAAGAAGATTTTTTACTTTCTACAGTGACTAACATCTTTATTAGTTTCATTTTGGTGCCAATTCTGATTATGTTAATGCTTTAAATAGTTAAGTGAAAGTTGTGAGTAATAATAGTAAATATTTAAACAGAATTTATGGTGCTTTTCACTGTAAAATATTATCGCTTTAATGTCTCTTATCAGATTTCCACGGATTATTTGTTAGACTGTTATAGAGTTTATGCTTAACGAGATAGCTATTCCTGTTTAGATGAATTTCTACTTCTTATCGTGCTGTTTATGTAGTTCTATCGATCAATTTAAACTATCTTAGGTCATAGACTTACTTACCTTAAAAAAATCTTATTCAGATATCATAGAGAATCATCAAAAACTCATTCCTCTTCTAAGGCAAAGACAAATTAAAAACAATCTGTTTGAAAATAAACCTGTTTTCGTTGGTAAAACGAACGAATAACGTTCTTTTTTTTTAAATTAAATGACCTCGTACAACGTGGATCAAAGTGCCTGATTATTTTTGAAAAATAAAACTTACTGATAAAATCATATCTCTGAGGTAAACAGGGTTACATTTTATTACCTAATCCATGATACTATTTATTACTAACAGTTCTTTATCACTATAAAGCAATAAGATAAGTGGACAGATTATATGATTATCCCAAAAAACAACAAGGTGAAATAAAATTAACTAACCACCATCGTTCACGATCCTTCTCAAACGTGGTAAGATGTTGATAGCTACAAAATCAAATCAATAATGAGTAGCCAGTTACTTTTGAGTGTCGTTGTGAAGGATCGGTAGTCCCTACTTTATCCTGAACAGAATTTTCCTAGATATTCATCGATATTTTTTTACAACTGCCGCCCGCGTCACATGTATTAAATGTCTCCCTTTTCTGATTTGTCGGTAGGTACCTAGATCAACATAATTAGGGAACTACTTATCCTATGCAATTATAATAACAGTTTGTTGTTGAATATAGGCGTAGAATAAGTGTAAATAATTTAAAACTAATGTAATCTATCGGTAAAATTAATTATGTAGATATATTTTGATAATTTAAACTGTGCGAATGTCGAGAAGTTATTTTGTAAATAACTTTTGTTTCCACTTAGTTTGGGTAAATATTATTTACTTTTATGAAAAGTGTATGAATTGATAGAAAATATGAGTGGTCCCAAAAAAATACTGTTTCCCTATATATTTCTCCTACGGGCTGTAGGATTATTTTTATTATTAATTAATACTTAGATCTCTTAACAAAATAATTTGTTATTTAAATTCTATAATGAGTATTATCTTATCGACATGATTATGAATGGACTGAATGATTGTTTCTTAATTTAAAATATAATACTCAAGATTTACAATAATTTTATTGTAATGTAATTGTAAATTCTGTAGGTAATTGCTGTGTACAAAAGGGAGTGTAAATTAGAACAGAATTATAAAGAATTATAAAAAGAATATAAAGATGTAAAAGAAATTATCAACGATTCGAGCCATAAATAAAAAATATATTGCAACTTTTAATAAAGCCTAACTGAATGTCTTATGATATAAATAATTTAAAGTTTTATTTTAGATTATGTATGTATTCACCCTATCTGGTGTTGTACATTAGAAATTAGCAAGAGTGGGGTTATGAAATGATGCACAAAAATAAATGTATTTCAAATCTTTCTTTGTCATTTTATTTAAACATCTTAACTAAAAAGATACTGCCTCTATGGTCAAGTGGGGGCAAGCGCGACCTCTAAACGTGCGGGCCCGAGTTCGATCCTCGGGTCAGGCAGTGTGACTCACTCGCCATCTTTTATATGTGACTACCTGCTACGTAACGCATTCGAGACTGCTACGTCATACCTACCAGACGTCTGTTACGACGCCTTCGTAACGAGTCAACTCTTACGTTATACCTAATACCAGACGTCTGTTACGACGCCTTCGTAACGAGTCAACTCTTACGTTATACCTAATACCAGACGTCTGATACAACCCTACGTTACGAAACTACTGCTACGTCATTCCTACCAGACGTCTGCTACGACGCCTACGTAACGAGACAACTGCTACGTCATACCTAATACCAGACGTCTGAAACAACCCTACGTTACGAGACGACTGCTACGTCGTACCTTCCAGACGTCCGCTACGACGACGCCTACGATACGACACCACTACGCTACGTCATACCTACCAGACTTCTGCTACGATGCCTACGTTACGAGACGACTGTACGTCATACCTACAAAACGATTGCTACGGAGTGCCTTCATGACGACTGCTGCGTAACACCTACGAACCATCCCTACCTACTCTCAATGGAAGGAACTTTCCACCCAGTTTCTCCATTCTCACACATCCAGCGGATTCCCGCGATCTCAACTAGGTCGTCCGTCTGTGGGGGCGGTTACCCAAGCTAGTTAGCTTATTTTATTTTATTGTACTTTATTTGGGAAATAAACAGATGCATTACTTAAAAAACTGAAGTTTAAAAATATTTAAAAAAATATAAGTTTAAAAATATGTTCTGGATTCATTGTCGCAATGAATCCAGAACAAAATTACCTATTTCAAACATTTAAAAAACTCAGCCTTTTGCAGTCCGCTACTAAACAAAGGCCAATGACTTATGACCCTTCTCTCTCAGATACGAATTTAGCTTATAAGGTACCTACGCAAAACTGACAGACCACTTTGAAGACCTTTGTAAGTCTCAGAGAGTCGCCGTCGATCAAAGTCGCTGCGTGTGTATCTAGCATTACAAATGATTGACTGAAGGGATGACCGCTGTCTTTTCACACGTCCCGGTTGCCGGCTAGCTGGTAATCAGCGGCTAAGTATACATATATGTATGTTCGTTATCGTTCACACGTACCGGCGATGGATAACATCATGCAATACATACTTAGCCGCCGGCTAGCCCGCACCGGCTACCCGGCAACCGGCACGTGTGAAAAGGCACTAATTGTATGGGCATTGACGTTGCCCTTCGCTGGTACGTGTGAAACCAGCTTTACACCTGGACAGATGTCAGCACGAGCCGTCCACACGTCTGTAGGTCGTTCAGTCTGTGTTAATACTAGACGGACGCAACTCGCAAGCACGCAACATTTAACAAAATGGACGTTGAGACCGTAGCTGCCGCAGCTATTTATTGAATGTGTCGATGAATCTGTCGACAGGTCTTTCAAGCCTGCTCTACATGAGCAGGCTTGAAAGATAATGAACATGCCCATATACTTAGCAGCCATTGACAGGCGTAATCCATCAGCATATAAATGTCTCCAATCGCATGCCAGTTATTCGATCCTGGGTTACTCTCATTCAGCTGGTTTTAGCCTGCATGCTCAGCGAAGATCTCTCCATCTTGCCTACAAAATACTTTTTATTATTTGTTTACATATCGGGCATTACAATATAACTTACACATGTAGGTACTAGGTAAACTTAAAGATACACATAATACAGCATGCACAATGTATGAGCTAGATAAAATGAAATAAAATGCTGCCATTGGACTAAGGTAATTATATTAAGGTCCTGGAGAAAATATCAAAATGCAGCCTCACACCGTTGTAGCTGGAAAACATTCTATAAAATGAAGCATGTTGTTTTATATTTGTTCTGCAATGAGGCATGACAAATGTACGCCTATTGCATAAACGACTGTTGTGCTGTGACGTGGAACAGCAAGTTGAATTCTCTCCAGCAAACCTTCATAATCATTGACTAACTTAAAACAAGTACTATACGATATCCACAGCTTTTCTTCGAGAGCATAAAGAGGTTGTATTGATTTGAAGTATTCTAACTTTGATTCATAGGATTTGAGGTTTCTACATTGGTTATTAACATAAGATAGTTGGTAAAGCGTTGGGAAAGCGTTTTTGAACTCGCTTTAATTTACTATAGTAGACACCATAGGTAGGATTCTACATTTGACTTCAACACACTGCGTACGATGCAGTTAAAAACTGGTATTGTGACTTTTGGATCCCCAAATTCCCTGAGTTGTCGCGTTACAAACACGAAAGACGCGCGGCTTTCTGAGCTATGTTATCTATATGGTGTCTAAATTTAAGTTGGCAATCCATAATTACGCCTAAGTCGCGAATCCAAGAGACCTCTTCCAGGGCTACACTGTTAATTGAGTTTATTGCGCTAGTGGGGTGTCTTTTTCTTGTAAACTTTAGCTCTTAATTTTGCTTGCATTTATCAATATTCAAAATCATATGGTTTTCGATACACCATCTGGACATTTTATCGATTTCCGATTGCAATTTTACTGAGTCTTCAGCACAGTTTACTATTTGTTACTATTTTAGGTTATCGTCGTACATATTAAACATGCATTCTATTTTACTTGCCAAATCATTTATAAAGATTAACAAAGGCCCCATGTGTGGGCCCTGTGGTATTCCTGATAGTATAAGGTTAGTCTGAGATTGAAAACCTTGAACAACTACCATTTGTGTTCGATTTTTCATATAGGACTCACATCGCTGTAATGAACCATGAATACCCATGTCTGTTTTCTTATTTAGAAGAATAAGCCCTTCGTCGATTGCATCTGCTATGTCACTAGTATAAACAGAAAAGATTTAATGTGAACCTCTTTGGAAGGAAACTTAAATATAAACCCTGCTTTCGAAATATTTTCCCGTAAAAAAGTATGTTACCTTCATGTGCCAATGGAAGTCGGTGTAGATGCAGGTGGGGTACGTCTCGTCCACTTCGATGACCGGCAGGAACTCCTCGCCGGTCACCAGCACTTTGTCCTCGTGGTATAAGATACAGGCGGTTTTGTATCCAATAGCGTCTGTAACGTCGACGTTAGTACAGTCGCGTAGTGACTACGTACCTAATACATAATTTAATGTTAAAGCTCTCCAAAAAAATACTTAATTACACGTAGTCTGATTGGACAACTTTGACAAGACTGTTTATTATACAATATGTAAAAAAAACCCTGTCCGATCCTAAAGGGGCATATGTACAGTCGCCAGCAGGTCAACCTACCCGAAACTGTCAAATTTTCCCAATAAACTTTGAACCTTATACTTTAGAGATAGAGTTGAAAATCTATTAAAGAAATTTGACAGATTGTAGTAGGTTGATGTGCTGGCGTCTGTACCTACTGCAAAAACAATACCAATTTTTTTTTCCTGGTTTATTATTATCGAAAAAAAAAAAACCCCGGGAGAAAACCGCCTGACCGCCGCTGCATATGAAAGCTTGTTGCGTGTTCCATACACCACGGTGAGTCCGGCCGCAGGCTAACCGGTAGGCGGCGACCGGATGAACAGTGGTGGATACTATGTGCACCCAGCAACCGCTTGCCGGACAAATTACGCCGGTACGTGTGAAAGATAACGCCAATAAGTCAACCTACCCGAAACTGTCAAATTTTCCCAATCAACTTTGAATCTTATGCTTTAGTGATAAAGTTGAAAATCTATTAAAGAAATTTGACAGATCGTAGTAGGTTGATGTGCTGACGTCTGTACATGCATGGAACATCTTGCGACTAATCCCGTCAATCGTCAAACCAAAGATATTAATAAAGGCGTCCGGACAGGATCACTGAATTTTTTTGGATGCATCACAAATTTCCATAAACCAAACCATTGTCAAACAAAAGCTGTTTTTGGTTGTCGTAAATAAAAATATATAAATATAGTCTGTGTGCGGAATTGTTATTTTAGGTAACAGATAAGTTTTATTCTTCTTCTATCTGTTACGATAAATACGCCTCACCCGTATGTCATGCTTGAAGTTTCTTATGTCAAGCAAAAAACGTCAAATTTAGGATTTTTATTATGGTGTTAAACGTGGCAAAGATTTTAAGCTATTCAGTCTACTCTATGACGTCGGCACGAACAAAACTTTAAAAAAATAACTATAGCTTGGAAAAACAAAATATTGAAATCAGTTGATGGTTTTTAACTAAATCTACAAATTAAAAATATAAATAAATACCTGAAAAAAACTTTACATTTCGAATTTGTCATTGTCATTTCCATCCGATAGCATTCAACAACAGAGGCCCTAGTGTAATTTTCTTTTAACTATCTCGAGTTTACGCATCAATCGCGTTCGGCGTTCCGATTGGCCATTCACTGGCCTTCACTCGTGTAAGGCCAATCGGAGCGCCGAACGCGGTAGATACGCAAAATCGAGATGGTAAAAGAAACTCACACTACGGCCTCTGACAACACAACTCAATTCATTCATTCGATCGGTCATTGACGTTGTCAACTTGATAGCAAGCAAATTCTTTTGAAAAAGAAAACTAACATCGAACTGAATTTCTTATTCAGTTAATCAGTTTTGAAATTTGACGTTGCCCTTTTCACATACAAATAAAATAATCTTTTAAAAATGAGTTTAGTGGCAAACACCGGGTAAGATATTTGTGTTTGTAACCTGTACAGTTGTGTGATCTACTTTCTTCTAATTTTTCGTATCGTTGTATAATTAGGAAATTGGCTGGACGGACGCTGTTCATTACTGGCGCGTCTCGAGGTATTGGTAAGGCTATTGCTTTGAAAGCAGCGAAGGATGGTGCAAACGTTGTTATTGCCGCCAAAACATCTGAGCCGCATCCTAAGCTGCCTGGAACTATTTACACTGCCGCAGAAGAAAGTAAGTGTATTCACCTTCTTTATCAGCTTTGCATACCTTCTATTAATAGCCAGGAACCTCGATCAAAACATAAATCTACAATCACTTAATGAAATATGAAAATATATGGGTTGGACTTTGCCCCCCATATTGCTTTGGACTTCGAACTTCCGATTATTTACCTAAATGGATTTGTTTTGTAAACTATCACTTCAATGTTGTGTATAACTATTGTATAATGAGGATACATAATACCAATTTTTATACCTCTGATATCATAGTAATGGTTGCTAAACAGAGAGCTATGACATTTTATATTACATAGGGCCTTGATTATTTTATTGCAAGGTTCTATTTAATTGAAAGTTTCTCTTATTTAGCTTGTAATCACACACTAAACCAATGATATTGTATGAAGGCGCCTCTGGCAGCTAACAAATGATAAAACAATTGCTAACCTATCCATTTGCTAAATTATAGTTCTAGCAGTAGGCATTATTGGGATCTGTACAACAATGTAAAGCATTTCTTCCCTTAAATTTAGCAGTAAATATTACCTAAGTCTTATAAACATGCAATCATTGCAAGCCGTCATACAGTGCCGCTATTATACTTGCTAATCTAGAAAACTTGGCATGCGGATCATAGCATTGCGTTATCTAATACAAGTTTAACAATCAGATAAAAAGTATTACAACATACTTTGCAGGAGTCTTATTTTAAGTCACAAATGTACAATCTCTTGATAAAATCCTGAATTTATTTGGATTAGTCTTCGTAATACAACATTTTAGGACTTTATACTTCTGTTGACCTTGATAGATTTGTCTGGTAAACTATTAAAACAGTTTTTTTATTGATCAACATACAGAGATGTCTTTGAAATTTTCATACAACCATTTATTTTATAAACATATTTTGGTTGAATTTTTATCTTAATTAACCTGTGACCATCCAGCATTACTGGCTTTATGTAGGATTAAAGCTGGTATTCCATTAGTTGCTAACCTAAGCTTTGAAAAATTCAAAATTCAAAATATTTTTATTTCATATAAACCTACATGGGCACTTATGAAACGTCAGAAGCTAGGTGCACGGTTCCAATTGGTTGTTTCCTATGGAGAAGAGCCGGCAAGAAACTCCACGGTTACTCTTTTAAAAATAATGGGCTTTTACAATATTTACAAATAACAGTGTTATTAGGTATGGGAGGACAGTGTAGGTCTTTCAACAAGTACCAGGTACTTAACAGAATAATGATGGTGAACAAATCTACAGTCCGCTAGGCCTACAGCGTTCTCACATTCACAAAATTGAGAAGAATCTATATAAAGATAAATTAATTAATAAAAATAAAAAACGTATTTTAAACGAAATGACGTGATTGCTATTACGGCTGTATCAAATCTCAATAATTATCATGTTCACAAAAGCCACTAATAAAGAGTTGAAATTAAATTTTAGGTATATAATGTCAAATAATAGGGTGATTATGTCAAAGAAGAATGTAAAAATAAAAATAAAAAATGTATACATGGTAATTTGGGAGCAGTTAATAGATTCTTACATAATTTGCCGTTAATCAGGTACCAGGGAAGCCACATGTGCAGAAGGAATTATTGCCAAGCTTCCTTGTCTTCAACATAGTCTTTAATTTTATAATATGCTTTCTTAATAAGGACGCGTTTGATGTGGGTTTTGAACTTCCCATCGCTAAGTTCTGTAACCGACTTAGGCAACTTGTTATAAAAGCGGATACTGTTTATAAGAAATGACTTGCTTGTTTTAGTTAATCTAAATTTGGGTATCACAATTTCATGTCTATTACGTGTATTTATATTATGAAAATCGCTTCTTATTTTGAAAAGTCCTAAGTTTTTGCGAACGTACAAAATACTTTCTAAGATATAAAGAGAAGGCAGAGTTTGGGAACTTGTTTATTTATAGTTTAGTGACTAAAACATGCAAACCATAGATTTAATGTTTTATTTTTAGTTGAAGCTCTTGGAGGCAAGGCCCTGCCATGCATTGTCGATGTGAGGGATGAGAAACAATTACAGAAGGCTATTGATGAGGCTGTCAAGAAGGTAAACAATCATTCCCATAATATCAAAAACATTTTAACTGATTTTTCCAAGAACTCCTTGAATACTTGTCCTAATATATACTGTCCTTGAATTCTTGAGAACATTGCCCATTTCTCAGACACTTGATCACCATACACAGTTTGAGGAAAAAACAGATTAAAAATTCAATAGCTCGCAAGTGTGTTGAGGAAGCTCATACAAAAACTCACTACCTCTGAATGCATCTGTGGATTTTAAATCGCTTACAAAAATAAAAAGGTATATTTCTGTTAAAATTAATTTGATATGGAAAGACAGTAATTTCCAAACAGACTATGTACCAGGTATTCATAAATCAAATAAAAATTAAACAAAAAACATGATTGCAATATTAATTATTCCCTTAATCTAAATAAAGAATTTTTTTTTATTGCTGCGAACTATAAAAACTTCACCCAGAATTATAAATTACTAGAGCTGCACCCCGCGGTTTCACCCGCATAAGTCTTGATCCTGGGAGTATCGGGATAAAATTGGGCCATGTGCGGCTTTAAAACTCTGACACCAGGGGCTAGTCACTAACTACACGAAATGAAAAAGATCAGGATAAAAGGTATCCTATGTCCTTCTCCGGGTCATGGTCTACCCATGTGCCAAATTTAATCCAAATCCATTCTGCCGTATTAGCGTGAAAGCGTAACATACAAACTCACTTTCGCATTTATAAATATTAGTTAGGATAAATAATTATTTTAATTGCATATTAAGAATTTAGTTAGATAGAGGAGCTTGTGGCTAAGTCATAAGCCGATGGTCCCGGCTGTCATTTGTGGATCTTTGACAGTCATTACAGGTCGTCAGAAGCCCGAAAGTCTGACAACCAGTCTTACCAAGGGATATTATATTACCCATTTACTAGGTTGTGAAGGTCAGATAGGCAGTCGCTCCATGTAAAATACTGGTATTCAGCTGCATCCGGTTAGACTGGAAGCCGAACCTAACATAGTTGAGAAAAGGCTAGGGAGATTGATTAAGAATTTATATAGATACCTAAATAAATGAATACAAACATTTAGGAGAATAAACATCAACATAATTATTCTTCTGTCCATATCGCAATTTATTTGGGGTCGGGGCAACATGTCTTCTTCCATACTTTGCTATTAGTCGAATCACATCTCAGGGCTAATAAACATTTCTTGTTTATTTCAGTTCAATGGCATTGACATCTTGGTGAACAATGCGTCAGCTATCGTGCTGACCGGCACCGCGGATACTGACATGAAAAGATACGACCTCATGCACAACATCAACACCAGGGGAACTTTCTTGGCGTAAGTGACCCCGGAGTTTGTTTCGACATTTCTTCTCAAAGTCAGATAGGAAATGTCGACTCTATCTAGGTTACATCTTCGCAAAAAGAGCCTGGAAAAAATGACCACGCCACTGACGCCACTTAGGCTAGGAAAAATTAATGTGCAACAAAAAACCATGCTTGTGGGTGACTCAAATCAAAACCTACTAGCGGTTGTCGGCAAAGTCATTATCATAGGTCTGCTTATGTAAAATATTTACTTCCAAATGTATAAAAAACTGGTCGACATAAAAGTCTGACGTGGCCACGTCACTCTTTTAAGTCGACCTGTTAAAAAAAAAAAACTTAAATGTAATTCCATTCAATTTATAGAATTAAAAAAAATAACAGTAGTTTAAATAACGAATTAATATTTTAGTTTAAGACCGCATATTTATATTTTTCTCTTCTTGTTCTCACACACTATTGTCTACATTTCTTTCTCATTTCTCCTATCGCAGGTCTGCTGGAAGAAATTTCTTTAAGAAATAAGCAGTACCTTTGTACTCATAATTATGATTATGTCTTATCTGTATCTATTTTTCTGTGTGCACATAAATAATAAAATAAATAAATAACTTTTATGATAGCAGTCGTCATCATGTAATTTTTTGTGAGGAGTTACTAAGTAAGCAACTTCAAACAAAAACGTTCTGTGGAATAACATAATAAAGATAAATCTGTATGAAAACAAACAATGTTTCAATTGTTATGGAGGTAAAACAATGTAATTATTTACAAAAATGTCCGTCTATCATGCAAATTATATAAACTACATCAATCATTTATGATCTGTAAATAAATTGAACTTACCTTGACTGTTATGATTGCCAAGAAAATACAACTAGAATAACATCAACCCAGTATTTCTCGGAGGGCAAGGCAGACATTTATGGTTTACCCACATTTCGCTAATACGTTATACAGGCATTTTACCTCTGACAGCAACCTTATTGCAATGATAATAAAGGTCAATTCAGGAAAAATACTGTGTGTGTCCATGTTATAGAGGGCGAGCATAGATAACATACATCTGTTGTAATTGAGATTAATATAACAAAAATGTTTTGTCTTGTAGGTCCAAGCTGTGCCTGCCTCATCTGAAGGCTAGTAACCATGCGCACATCCTCAACCTGTCGCCACCGTTGAACATGAACCCCTACTGGTAAGTAGATAAATAGAAATGCAAAAGATTACTTTTATTTTTAGATAACATTGTATGTATCTACTGAATTCATGATTATTTAGTTTTGTGGTCGAACCTAACATAACATCACGCCTGTACAGGGGTTGAAACTGGTTTTGAATTACCGGTTAATATTGTTCATAAAATCGTTATGATACCGTTATCGATTAACCGGTTAATTACAAAAACGGTTTCGATAAACCTAAATAATTTTGGTTACCGGCTATTTCATAGAATAATAGAATTTAAAAACTCGCGCTAACCTCAATAAACCGGTTTTACCCAGACTCACACCCGCCGCGGTCGTTTGTCACATTAATTTGCGTATTCGTTGGCGTAGAGCGAAAGCTTTGATATTGTAGGAATATGTGAGGTGGCGTAGTAGGTAGAACTGAGCTACCGCTTGAACCGGTCGCTCTAACGCTGAGCACAAAGACAAAAGGCAATGACAGCCGGGACCAAAGGCTTAACGTGCTTTCCGAGGCACGGAGGAGTCTCTGTATGTACCCATCAAGTTAGGTCACCCATCTACGGACCAACCCCGGCAAGCGTAGCTTAACCTGATGGATCGACCCGTGCGACTGTTATTACTTAGCCACGAGCTCCTCACTCGGGTACTTAATAAAATAAAAAATATTTTTTATTTCAGGTTCTCAATCCATGTGGCTTACACAATGGCTAAATATGGTATGTCAATGTGTGTGCTGGGCATGGCTGAGGAATTCAAGCAGGACAACATTGCCGTCAACGCTCTCTGGCCTAAGACTGGTATGTACTGGTACAAGAACACTTACAATTAAATTAAATCTCCAAAAATGTAAATAGAAAAATAATATTTATTTTCTTTGTATTTTTTCGAAATATCATCAACCTCTATGGATCTCTATCCAAAGGATTTTTATTTTTTGATAATGGTAACACTGATTTATAGCTATCGCGACCGCTGCCATTGAGATGCTGACTGGCACCAGCTCCACCAGTCGGAAAGTGGACATTGTCTCTGATGCCGCTTACGTCATGCTTAGCAAGTACGTATGAACAATTAATATTATAACAGTACACTCTTAAGTACGTGTCAGCCGCGGTCATAAAACGCGAAAGCGAGATAACATTAGATAGTATAATCAGCCTATAACGTTCCAACTGCCTAATGCGGTTTGGTGGATGTCACGTTTATAATTTTTGGTTCTAGGACAGGCTGGTTTCCTTAAAATATTTTCATTCAACGTTTTTGAGAGAAGTGGTGATGAAAAACACAAAGTAAAGTGCAGGCGCCTGGGTTTAAACCCACGTAACGTTGGGCCACCATTGCTCTATATGCCAGGAGTTATTGAGTACTCGACTTAGTCGCACGTTTTATGACCGCGATTGCCTTCGTGAGTGTCCAAGTAAACATTCTCTTATAAACATTGTCCCTCCCAACCAAAGACGGCTCAGTAATAGGGTAATGGCGCAATCATCAGTGATTGCAGTTTTTCTTATTTGTAAACTGTAAACAAATTGTCTTCATGCTCTTAATAAACACGCATGCACTATGACTAAAGCATAACTCGTCATAACATGGTCATATTTCATTATTCCCAGGGACCCCAAAACATACACGGGCAACTTTGCCATCGACGAAGATGTTGTCCAGTCCGTTGGTGTCAAGGACTTGACTCCCTATGCTTGCGATCCTAGTAAGTGTTTTAAATTTAGTGAGAATAGATGATACTATTATATTTCCATGTGTCAAATTCAAATGTCATTTATTCAAACTAGGCTGAAAATCAGCACTTTCCGAACGTCAAAATTACATAAGACAGTCCCCCAAAAACGCCCGCACTTCACCACTTCCTAGTGCTTTAGCTGGGAAGAAGAAGTGGCGCAACAAACTCCCCAGCAGCACAGCTGTCTGAATAGTTAGAAAAACATGATTTTATACAACGGTACTTATGCAAAATAATTTACTTACGCAAAACATTATTACACGCAAATATACCAACAAAAAAAAAAAAGTAAAAAGAACATAATACCCGAATGAAAGCCTCCAGGCATAAAGGGCGTGCCCGTTTACATATAGCAATTAAAGCTGTAACTCGGAAACCACAAATGATAAACTAGCGAACTAGCTAACCATCGAAGTAAAAATAAATAAACAGTTAATTACTAATAACAACAACAAAAATCATGCTCAGCAAGACGACCAGTCACCACAAGCAGCACCCGTTCACGAGCATAACGCAAAGATCAGCCATTACCCCCCTCGTCAAGAAACTGTGTCACTCAATTCGGCCAGCTCGCTGTACGTATGGGTTAATATTTATGTGTGAGTGTTGTCGTTTGCGCGACTATTGGCTGACCAACTTATGTGTGAATGTGTGCGTGCAGGCCTGCGTACAGCGAGCTGGCCGACTTGAGTGACACAGTTTCTTGCTAGCGAATTTTTTGTTCGTCCATGCTGTCCTTACTCAAATTAAAATCACATCTAATCATTTATTGATTTACATTTTCTTGCCGTATAAAAAAAACTAACACTACTTGTTAATAATGTCAGTAGATGTCAATTACCGATTCGGATTATTGAAAGCCATTTTAATTGTCTATAGTCACCTTATCTCGTCCATCTCATAACCGACCTATTGTTAAAGTCACCCATCACGGTTTAATTACTACCATTATACCATCCTACCATACCATCTCTGTTTCTTAATTTTATATTACTCTGCAATACCCAGAGGATCACTACACAGAGTAATGATTGATCACAGAGAACGTGGATAACTTATTACTGGATGGTTTCCTGGATGTTCCTGGGGCACTGTCACAGCACAGGCAGACTGTCTCATCGGCTAACCGCGTCAGACAGTATCATACCTCTGCGGTCCACTACAAGGAAAAGGTTTGTCTTTGAAAACCTTAGATTGTGGAGGTATTTAACTGTTGTAGTATTTAGAATTCATCAAAAATGGCTTTAGTGAGCAGTAGATCTATTTTTAATATTCGTATAGTATGTTTTGTTTTTGAACTTTATCTATCATTTGCAGCGAATATACGCCTTCACTTGTAAGATTCGACAACCATGTTTATACTTTTATAGCGACTTTGTATATAATCATGCTGTTTAGCTCGTATTATAACTAGAACAATTAGTGGTCAAAGGTAAAAGTCTTCCAAACAGGCATTTCCCAGGTCCAGGAAACCAGTCCAAACCGGTTACGAAATTTAAAAACGACGTATTTTTTTTTTTGGAAATTCAAATTGGGAATCTCCCTTTGTTCGCAGGCAACATAGACAATTTGTTACCCGACTTCTTCCTGGACCTACCGCATATGACCGAGAAGGAAATCAAAGCTAAACCGGTGTGAAAAAATAAAAATAAATGTCTAGATTTATCTATGACCATTTGTTTCTTCTGCATGTTTGTTTTTTATTTTGTGTTGTCTTACCATATGCATGACTGGTTTTAACAATTTCTGCCTTAAAACAGCTTTGCTGTGTCCCGGTTTGATGGATATTGGCTCAGCTTTATCTGTAGGATAGTAACACACTAGCGGTGAGCCGCCATCTTGTTTACCAACTAATAACATTAAAAAAAGTATCGTGCATGTTGTAAATATCTAGGTGGATCCGCAAAAATAGCCCACGAAATAAAATAATTCTTACGTTTTTTGCAATTTGCAGGTCAGTGTCAGGTTGTATCTTGATCGAAATATGATTCGCGACCGTAACAAATATATATTTACAGAATTATAACAATTAGAATTATTAAGGGGCCTGCGGAGCATGCGTAGTTCAGAGATATGAGGAATTTCAAACTTCTATAGAAATCTTATTTTTCTCATAACTCGTCTTTAAATCAGTGTCCATTCAAAATATATATTTGGGAGCCTAGATATTCTGTAACCCAATCTGAATAAATACACACTACCTTAAGAATATGTTTGATTTACAAATTAATTTGGTATTACGTTTGTATGAACTACGCATGCTCCGCGGGCCCGTTTTTACATCCCGCTGACGCAAAATACGCGCTTTGACGTGGAGTTGCGGAAACCAGCCCATATCACCTATTACATCCCCTTGTTTAAATTGTTTTCAAATTTCATGAAAAAGTCATTCAATGGAACAAATCTAACTTAAAGAAATGTAATGATTCAAATGATTATAATTCTGTAAAAAATGCGGATCAACCTTAACCTTTAGACCTAACCTAACTAACGTAATCGTTTGCAAATACCTACGGTATTTTGAAGCTTTTTAAATATGCAATGTAAATAAAGAAGACGAATATTTATAATACTGAGCACTTAACAATGTTTTTGACTTATTCAGTTATTTTTGTAAATTCAAACAAAAGGATTGCAGCTTTTTTAGTTATTAATAAAAATAGTTTAATAAATACCCACGCTTTTACTAAAATAAAAAAAATCTCAAACCACAAATGAAACTGAAATATCAACTGATAGAATATCGATAATAAGTAAATATAACGATAGATAATGCTATCATCAATCATTACTCAAAAGCGCCTGAATGCTCTTTTATTTAAAAAATAATGATTATCTCTTGCTTTATTATTTGCTATTAAAGTAGGACAGGCACAGTTTAAGGGGGAACCGGTGCTGCGAGGTATTTGAAGAAACTATTGCCGTCGTCTTACCTCAAGTCTGCCTCCGTAGAGTGCGACAGGGAAAGCTGTAGCTCAGACCGTTTTATCACAAAAAAAATGACGATATCGGCGTTTCGTATTCCCCTTTTTTCTCCTCGAAAACTAAGCCGATTCAATGATTTTTTACATTAAAATTTTAAGAAAGAGTATGTCTAGGTTCCTATTATTTTCTTTTATGTTAAAAACTTCGAATTTGTCTGGTAGTCCTCTAATAACGGCGGTAAAAATGGGGCATTTTTGTAATTTTTGCAGGGTCATATTTTCTTTACCAATAAGTTGCTGAAAAAAAGGAAAACAGGGACGTGTCTACAGCAGAGCTTGATATTATAAAAAAAAAATGTTCTAGAGGCTTTATTCAGGAAGAAAAAAGGGGAATACATTTGTATGGAGAATCGCAGGCCCTGTTCCCTCTTAAGAAAAGAATTGAATAGATTACTCAGACACAGAATAAAATAAGTACAATTAAAATTCAGCCCGGACCTGCTTTTTATAAAATCTAATAACATCGCTCTTATTAGTTTTAGACTTGGTTTTCATAATATTTTCTGACAATTACAGCAAGCCGGGTCAGGTGGCCAGATCCCGGCTCTCTTTGCTTCCATCACCAAAGTTCTCTCATCAGAATTGGTAAAGAAGACCCAAGCCGTCTACCAGTTCAATGTCAAAGGTATTATGATAATTATTATTATTCGTTTGATGTACTATGTATGAGTGTTTCTTACCAATAGCGATTATATTCACAACATTTGCATGGAAGTATTCCAGAACAAGATATCTAGTTGCTAAAAAACAAAACTTCCTAAGTTTTCTGCATTGATCGATCATCTACCACTTAAATTCAGAATCTGAAATAAGACTAGTTTTATAAAAACTCAAAACAGTGAAGAAAAACATTGTGAGGAAACCGGCACATCGTAGAACCAAAAAAAAATATTTATGACCTTTTAATTACTGTAAATCACAAAAAAAAAAAATCTCTAATGTGGATAGTTAAGTACGTAGGTAGGCGATGGAATATAAATTATCTAAGATTCTAAATTCAACAATACGTCCTAACAACTTACCAATATATTTTGTATATATACCAACACTGCAATGTATCTAGGTAAGGAGGAAGGAGTTTGGCACTTGGACCTGAAGAACGGCGATGGACAGTGCGGTCAGGGCGAGCCCAAGAACCCTCCGGATGCGACCCTCACCATGGATGGACAGCACTTCGCTGATATGTTTGCCGGTACATACAATTTTTATTAAATACCTTTTAATACCTCTAGCAGGAACATTCAGGATCGACCAAACGTGATTTACCTAGATAATAAATACCACATTTAAGGGATATTACACTACTTTATTGTGATAACATAACTTATATATTTTACAGGTAAATTGAAGCCAACTACTGCATTCATGATGGGCAAATTGAAAATCAAGGGAGATATCCAGAAGGCAATGAAATTAGAGAAAATGATGAAATCTCTCGCTAAAAAGTAATCTTGAATTATATATCCCTCGATAAGTCTTGCATACTATGAAATAGTGCAATAGAATCACAACTTCTTTCAAAGAGGGTGTTATAATATCTTAGTTTTATTTTGACAATATTGAAATGTATCATAAAGAGCACTGGGAGTATAAATGATCAGTTCCTTGGTGTAATGCGAATTATATTTGTTGTAAAGCAAAATAGATCATAATTTAATAGACTGCTGCTGAGAAACTGTACAATATTTGTATATTTGTAAGTAGATTGGCTGAGTATTGGAGCATTGGGTTATTTAAAATGAGTTTTTGTAAAAGTCATGCGCAGATTGATTTTTCTTTTATATTTATGTAAATTGTTTATTTATAATGAGTTAAGCACACTGCTATCTACACATTGTGAACTTTTACAAACTAGTGCCTTACATAACTGCCAAATGATTGTATTTTTCATGCAGCTAGTATTTTTATAATAAAAAACAAAACATGAAATGTAAGTTATAAAATATTATAATCTGTTGATGTAAATAAAAAATATTTTTACAATTATCTCTTGAATTATTTGAATTAACTACAAATCCTTTTGTTAAAAACAAACTTCTTGGGGTACTTACCTAGTTGTCTAACTTTTCCGTAGAGATTCAAAAGAGAACTTGAAAACAGTGGCGGCGTATCATGGGTTGACACCCGGGACGGTTTTCTATTGACCAACCTCAAAACTAAGTGTACGTTACCCCAGCAGGAAAGTGTCTCCTAGAGTTATATGAGAAGAACGTTTAAACTAAACAACAAATACTAAACGTGCTAACTTGACTTTATTTTGCTAAAATATTCGATCACATTATCAAAATTTACTTTCCTGACCTTTTCAATGTAAAACATGAAAGATTGGTACCTAAGTGGTGCTTAACTCGTGAATTTTAAGTAAGATTTTATGAACTTTAATTTTGACAAACTTCTTTTGACAAGAAAAGAAGCCACCGAAACACAAATACCTACCTAGTAAAAAAAATAATTGACAGCGCTAGAATTGGAACAGATTCTGAATAGTCCCATTTTACAATGAATTTCAGAAGCTCTATTGGACCATTTCTTGGAAAGAAATGTTGAAGGTGACTCCTTAGTCGTAAAATCTTCAAAATAAAGTCCTCTGCATCACAGATTTTTATCAGAGTTTTAGGCTGAACAACACCAAATGTTATGAGAATACAGTCATCTGTTGCCCTGTATATATTTTTTATTAGGATACTACTGTAACTTTTATGCCAATATTCGCTTTCGATGATGAAGTAATATTTTATTTGTATTAGCGACACAATAAGCAATCTACTTTCGACACAAGTTATTTCAAATTTCGTCATGCGACCAACATTAAAAGATAACCTTGTTGTCCATTTGTTATCGGAATTGAATTCTCCCGCCGATTTACCCGACCTTGGTATTGTTATTTGTTAGGTTATGTTCATTCATTAAAGTGTCAGCTGTATGCGGCTATCGACGTAACAAGATATTTACAGTGTTTCTTACATTTTACATTAAACTGTGATCAAAATGTTTTCAATTGACGCTCCCGTGGAAATACAGAATTCAGAGTACTGCAATTATCGGTCCCCTTTGAGTACTAGATATGCTTCGAAGGAGATGCAATACAATTTTAGCGACCAGAAAAAGTTTTCAACCTGGAGAAAGCTGTGGATTTATCTGGCGAAAGCTGAAAAGGTAAGTTTCTTTTACAATTTAAAACATACATGATTTGTTTATTTTGTTGTTAGCAAGTAGTTTTTTTATTTTATTTTTTTTCCTTGCTTTTAATTTTAAGCTGTCATACTTGTCAAAGTGTCAATCATAGCTTTTTGGATATTTGATACGTTGTCCTTTAATCCTCTGGCGTAATCAATAAATAAAAATTAAACGAATATGTTTCGTACACAGTCCCAGCTTGCAATAGTAGTAATCAGAGCCGAGTTATTAGACCTCGGTTAGGAATTCTGGATGCTAAACCTGAACTGGTCCGCATAGTGGATTATGGCCCAGTCTCTCTCATAGCCTGTGTCCCAGCAGTGGGAACGTTGTACAGCGACCGCGAAAATGGGGAGTAACCCTCCCTAAACCCCTCCAATTTTACTACTTGGTAAAGAAGTTTTATCTGTGCTATCCTTCACAGAGCTTTGTTTAGTTTTAAATGAAAAAGGATTGCTTTATTTTTACGATTATATTATTTACATTATATCGTTTTTGGAATGGGATGATCAAAGAAGTTTGACCCCCGTCATGGAGAACTCTGTTGGAAATCGAACGAACCCAACAACACCTTGCCCGCGGTTTGCACGCGCAGGCATCGTGATAAGCGCGTCAGCGGTATAGCTGAGGCGCGGCGCGACGGAGAAACGGCTCAGCCCGATCCGATGATCAGTCGCTTCCACGGACTCCACCGCGACGGACGATATTCCTCTCTTATTTAATTGCTTACTGTTTGTCCGGGAAAGTTATAATTTGTAATAAGCAGGGCATTAAACCATTGCCTAAAATACAGTCCACTGTTTTCTTGCTCCTCGCGCTAACTTCGTTTTTTTGAAAGGGGGTGATCAAAAAAGTTTGTGTAATCATCCTCAAAGAACCCTATTAAGTAGGTATAGTACCTACTTAATAAGGTAGCCTGTAATCTTTACTCTATGCGAGGGTCTCGATACAAAACCTAGTTTGCGAATTTAATTGACTGTTAATTTCTCGCACTCGGCAGCGCATTCAACGAGGCATATTTTAAGACTAAGTTACTGATATGTTTATGCCTTATTTGTCAATGAGAATCTTAAATAGGCTTAGTATGCAACCTTGGGTAACTCCTACTTACTTCTATCTAAAAGTGATTGCTATCATAAACTAAACCGTTTTAATGTGTAACTAGGGATTGAATGATTTATTATATTTTATAAAAAGGCTCATTATTGCTTCCAAAGACAACTATAGCCGCCTGAAAAGTTATGCCACACTGTCAAATGCATTCTTACGATCCGTCTATCAAGGAGGACTTAAATAGGTACATGTATACTACGGTCTACCTACCTACTCTGCTTTCTAGTTATCTCTTGTAGATTAGGCACGTCTTTCAGAAAGAAGGCAAGATCTTCGTCACCACTTTATAGCATGATTCGCCATTTCAGTATTCTTTGAGATTTTCTCAAACAGATGTATTTTTGTAGCCATTTTTTTTATTTCTAAAGGTAATTGTTACTTTGCGAGTACTTTTCTTCTTCTTATTGTCGTAATCATATTTCTAAACCTTGAAATCCAGCTGAAATTCATTTCAATAAAACAATATTTAATGCTTTTATTTATTAGATTGTTACATACAGATACATGTGATTTACAATATGTTTATTCTTACCGAAAGAGTTTAGTTTGTGAGTGACGCGGGTACCTTTTGTTATTAAAATGGGGAATAAATAAGGTAACATTAGCGCCGGTTACATAAGTTATATATTTTTATTTACATGTTTCATATAAATCTTACATTTTCTTATCATTAACTTTCACAACTCATGTGATATCCACACATAATTAATAATTATAACATTAAATCTAAATTAACTAATCATTATGATGATGAAAAATATTCTATGCTACGATTAAATTTTAGACACCAATTGAATCTACAACTACTTTCGAAGACACCCTATTTATGAGAAGTAAATTAATTAAATTAGACAAAGCAAAAAGAAATAGGCTTAAACTTAAAGGAGAATACAAGAAATATTAATAAGAAAACATAAGTTTAATCAGATCATGACAGTGAAGTTAAAGTAACGTTTAGGTAATTTTGAAGACGATAGAAATAATCTGAAGTTGTCAGAGAAAACTTAACTACCACTGGACGGATACTGATTACTGCTTTGGTTTATCCTTTAAATATAACTAAATAATGTATAATTACTTAAATTAAAAAAACTTACATTAATCATAAATCTTAATTAGAATGAAGATAAAACGTGTATTTTTTCTTTATACTTTGGTGAATAATAAAATATTTTGCCACAAACGGAAAATTTAAGACGCAGATATATGCCAGTGACCTTGAGTTAGCTTGCGTGTTCTGTACTGAGCTCACGCAACGCGTCGTATGTCCAGCCAGTAATAGGACTCGCCCATCAAGGAGCGCTGTCCTAAATTAGACGCATTATTAATTTATTATACATAAAACAAAAGGTATTTTAATAAAACACGTATAGTAAAAGATCAATAATTAAAATCTTTAAAATAGTGTAGGTTTCAGAAAAATACGCTTGATAGGTTTTGCGTGATTCTCAGTTTTTATCCGCGTTAGACATAACTTTACAAATTAATTTCACTGTGTAATATAAACATAATCTAATATATTCGTATATTAATAAAATACTCTTATTTAACATATATTTTTTTCAAATAATTAACACTACTCGTTTAGACGTGATCTTCAGTATAAAATCATTAAAAGTTGATAATCTTCGCCTTAAGAGTGAGAATCTTTTCTGAAAAAAATCGCGGTGGTTTTGCTTCACTTATTCGATAAAATTTTATCCTTACCATAAATAAAAATTATAAAAACTATTTTTTATCAATTTTAAATGATATTGTTTTGCAAAAAGGTCATTACGATCTGGACTGATTTTAGGGAAAAATTCTAAACAGCACTCTAGGTATCATTGACAAATTCATGGAAATAAAAAAATCTTTTACATAGGTAGGTACGTGGTAAGGATCACAAGCTAATGCTCTTAAAATCTAAATACAATTATAGAATTTAGCGGAATGTTATAGTAATATAACCGAATAAACAACAACTTAAAATAATTACACTAAACTGGAAACGCAATAATTTAGAAATTCCTCGTAATATAAAAAGCCTCTTATTCAAATCTATACTTTCTACACTCTCTAGCATTCTACTCGACCCTTGCAAGAAAGGATTTTACCTACTTAATAACCGTTGCATACACCCTTAGAAAACCTTATCTCTAAACCTATACTTGCACTATCGGCCGAAATAACTTGCATCGTAATAAAAAGGCTAGAAACAGCTGTTTAAAGCAAGAAACAAAGCAAAAACGAAAAGTAATGCTGCCAAATCATAAAGTTTTTAATTTATTTTTATTAAAAGTAGCTGCGATAAAAATAGCTTCGTTTTCATAAAACTGCGTAAATACATAGCTGCCTAAAATACTGAACGTAATTATTAAAATAAATACCTAAGCTGCCTTTATAATTAAAATTAAAGCTACCTCTTCAATAATACAGTTTCAAATTAATTGTATTTAAAATAGCTGCATTAAATATAGCTCTGAAGTATTTAGCTGCTTTTATAATAATTAAGCTGCCTCTTCAATATACGGTTTCAAATTAATTTGATTAAAATAGCTGCATTAAATATAGATCTGAAGAATATAGCTGCCTTTACAATAAATTTAACGCTGCCTCTTCAATAATACAGTTTCAAATGAATTGTATTTAAAATAGCTGCATTAAATATAGCTCTGAAGTATTTAACTGCTTTTATAATAATTAAGCTGCCTCTTCAATAATACAGCTTGAAATTAATTTGATTACAATAGCTGCATTAAATATAGCTCTGAAGTATGTAGCTGCTTTTATAATATAACGTAAAGCTGTGTTCCATAAATTGGATATTAATGTTTTTTGAAATATTTAAATAGCTGCTACAAGCTTTTGGTAAAAGCTGCTCAAATAAACATAAACTAAAATGTTTTGCTGCCTTGAGTAATATTGAATTTACCTGTAGCTGCGTTTTGGACAAAATACAAACAATATAACCTGCCATTAAAACAATATCTGTATTTTAAATATTCTATGTGTCTTATTATAAAAGCTTGTTTTTGAAATATGCTGCCTGTAAATTATAATTACTTATACGAAAAATATATAGCTGCGTGTTCATTAATGGCAAAGTTGCCTGCATTTTTATACTACTAAATAAAATAGTCTGCCTGTTTATAAAATTACTAACAATGCTGCCTATATTTTAAATGGAATTAGCTGTGATTTTATCAAATTAATATATATTTAAATTTAAATATGTAGCTGTCTTCTAACAATACCTATATTATTTAATAAAATATAAACATACAAATATTACTTGAATATTGAAAATACTAAAATAGCTGCCCTTTTAAATAAATTATTTAAAAATAGCTGTGTTTATGACCGACAATAAACATTTTAGATAAAATAGATACACGTATTATTCATATAGTAATAATAAGAAAAGTGCGGCCATTTTATAAAATAAGTTAATTAAAAATGGTTTTCTATATAAATACTAACAAAAACCATTTTAGATAAGATATATACAAATAATAAAACTTTAAAAGGTGCTGCCAATTGATGAAATAAGGTAATTAAAAACAGTAAATATTCTAGATAAAATAGATACTTACACAATTATAAAATATGTAGCTGCTTCATATAAAATATTAAATAAAATAGTTGCCATTATAATATGTGTATGTTCAAAATTGTAGCTACTGCATAGGGCTATATAATTAAAAAGTTAAATAGAAATAAAAAAGCATTAGCTACTCAATGAGGCAACACATCGATAAACCTATATACACTTAAATTAAAATAAATGAATTTAAAAAAAAACTTAACTAAAATTATGTCGAAATAATACTCTTAAAGGTTAAACTTAAAAATATATAAGATCTTTGATGAATACGTAGGCTTGCAACGGGTTTAAAAAAAAATACAAGAGAGCACTTGAAAAGTAGCGAAAAATAAAATTAAATGAACGTGACGAAAATTTTGAATATCGAATGTAGTTTTTTTTTTTTTTTGAAAAACAGCAAAACTTATAATTAATTTACTATAGAAGACCAGTCATTGTTCAGTAGTCGGCGTCTTCCCTGAAGGTGATGAAGGCATGGACAAGGAAGACTGCCACCTCTATGACGGAGAATACCCCTGAGGCTATAAGGAGGTCGTATGCCTGCTTGTTCGGGCGGAGGTTGGCGTAGTAAGACCTGTGCCAGTCTGTAAAAGAAACCGTAGTGTTAACAGACTTAAAAACAAACGAATTTCTGTAAGTGGCAATCAAGGGCCTCAGGTACCTACAAACTTGCTATAAAAATAAAATATAATGAAGTAGCGCTAAATGTGATGGTTTTGTAATTTACTGAATTCTAAACATACAAAAAAAAAAGATTCTTTATGAGCAGTGCCACGCTGCAACCTAAGAATTTCGTATTGTAAAAGAAATCATGTTTTGCAAATGAAAAATTGCGACCTATTCATTTTAAAACATAACTTATATTAGAAAGGAACGGAAGTTACACCTCACTCCAATCCCCATAGACTAATTGTCTACATTTTTAATAGGCAACGCCAAGGCCCTGCCTTATACAGCCTAGTGGGCTCATAGGTGCACTGTGCATATTGATTTATTAATTTACAACTATCCGTGACTAGAAACCTTTATTCAAAACTAAATGTTTGTGACTACAAAGATTTTATTATTACTTATACATAATTGCCTCGTAAAATGATGTAGTAAATAGCAAAGACATAAGTTATTTTAATTCAAAAGCTAATGTAACCTTGATGCAGGCATAACAAATATACCTACCTACAAACATGTGTAATACCTAGGCTAATATTGAAAATACATATAGCATTCTTCATCTGTGTATTTCATAAGGTAACCTTAATCATAGAACATAGCATTCCACTTACGTAATTAAACAAAGTAAATAGATATTTGTTTAATCAGTACATATTTGAGCATTCCTCACTAGGACGGTAAGACCAGTTTAAAGTAGGAGTTATATATTGCGATACTTATCCACGCTCTATCGGATGACTGGTCATGGAAACTTTTAGATTACTAGTTGTTTATATTCTTGAATAAATAGCGTAATTACTAGTTAATACGCATGTAATTTTATAAAAAATAAATCGGTTCACAACATAGCGTAAAATAACATGTTTATTTAGATAGCTGTTGCAAAATAAATAGCTTATCATATTGCCACGATGAAATACAAAAAGACGTATTGTGCAAATATCCCGAACATTCTACCGGATAATCTTGCATTGAAAAGTTGCTTTTATGCTTGTAACAGTGCAGCAGTGTAAACTTTTCAATACCATGTAGAAAATGTGAAAAGTTAAAAATCTTACGTGTAGAAAATGGCGTCGAACGAACCCGTTTATAAATACTGGCTAGTGAGACAAAACAAAAAGAAACTGTTTAAAATTGGAACACTCACCATAGAATATGACAGCAGCGGCGGCAGTGAACATGATGACACCCAGCACTGAGAAGCCGATGGATGTCCTCCATCCGGGAGACTCGCCGAACAGCCGCGCGATGATCAGCACGCCCGTGATGATGATGTAGCCTGGATTATAATGACATCATTAATAGACATACATGACAGACAGGTTCAGGTCGCAGTCGCATAATAATGTGGGTTGGAAGCTTCTTTCTAGTATGAAAAAGTCCATTAAGTCATAGTCAGTAGTAATTGTTTCAATTAGGCTGTTTTTAGTGTAGCTAGGAAGGTAGATATGGACTACAAAAAATCCAGGCTTGGTTACAAAATCATTTTTAATTGACCGGAAAAACATATTTGTTGTGGTAATCCATTACCGCTCCTACCGAACCTTATAACAAATTGATTAGGTGTTACAAGTGATTTAATATTAATTACGTGAAACTTAATTTTGGTAGTTTCTAAATAATTGAACAATTAAATTATCAGGATGAAATCTATAACATTAATCAGTGACGATGCGTGTGTAGAAGCATTTATAACCTTTTATACGGGAAATTGTTTGGAAACTATGTAACAATTTAATTAGAAAAAATAATTAGACCAGCCAATTTTTAGATTTAATTTTTATATTTTTTTTTTTTTACTTATTATAATTTTCAAACAGACGAATAAGAACAGGAAAATTACGAAGGCTTGACTGATTTCAATAGAAATTAAATCAATATCGCTAAACAGGAAAATCTGTAATAATGTTATGACTATGAACAATAAATCGACTATCGACATCGCGTTCAGGAAGTTATCGGTTTTACGGTTGACGGTTTACGTTTACAAGTGTTTACAGGTTTCACTTTCCTCACAAAGTTCAATGAAACCAATTTTCCACTTGACTATGAAGTGAAACCGATTTATAAGATGGACACGTAAAATATCAACGGCATTTCATGAATATTTAGAACAAAATGATAAGTTCTCTTCAATATTCATGATCATAGATGATCAATCGATACTTAAATAGGTACCTACTCGATTCTTCAAGATTTTGTTACAGTTATTGCGCATTTTTTTTGGTCTAATTCATCATGCTTTAGGTACATTTTTTCTTAGCCAACAAAGGCCAATATTTGTAAAGAATTTAAAGCAAGAAACTGCGATTATTGTGTCAATAGACTGTGCTCATTAAGGCGTGAAATCACTATTGAGGTACATCCGAAGGATGCCACAGGATGCGAACTGACACACAATTGTAGTAATTACACACTGAATTAAAAACTAATTAACAATAAGTTGATTGACACTACACTCAATACAATAGCGAACTTAAAAAAATAATTGGAAATCACGTTTCAAGAAGAAGAGTTATTCTATTTATTAGAATTTTGTTGTTTATTTTGTCTTTGGTTTCTTTTTTTTTCTGGTTTCAAAATGTTTCTTTTCTCTCAGTTTTTTTTTCATAATTGTATTGTGTTCCACTTTGCTTTATTTGTTAATTGCCAGTCTGTAGATTTGCCATCTGACCGGCCATGAAATGTGCCAGAATCGATTCTGTGACAATTGTTAAATTGAAAGATTAGAACAAATTCCGTTGGAACGAATCGGGTCATGGTTTCAGCTCTATCCTTAGTGGAAATTGGATGAAACAAAGCAGAGTTTTGACGTGACAAAAATTTCAATGTGCCTATTTTGTAGAAATCTGCTAAGTTATGTAACAATTACCATTGACACGATGTCGAATGAAAGATTTTCGAAGCGACGAGTAAGTTGAGGCAATTTTTAAGAATGTTCGTTTTTTCCCAATAAATGAAAACGTTTGGAAGCTGTTGACGGACGAATAAACGATGTTGAGTCGGTACTTACTCGAGTAGGCAGAGTAGATGACGGCGATGTGCCTATGGTCGGACTGCACCACTTGTGGGGAGTAGAGAGCGCCGACGATGAGACCGATTGCGATCACTGCTATTATCTGAAAATAAAAACTAAACTAAAAAATTGGTTCAGCGAATACCGGAAATATCCGGATATATCTATAAGATATATTGCAATGGGATATACTATCGATACCTATGTGGTTATCTTCTTGTTTCTTCATTGTCTACGACAAAGCTGTTGCTAAGTATTTCATGTTTCTTTTGCAAAACTGTTTATCTTAAAATGACATTTCCAATTGTTTCAGCCTCTTGTCTTTGCGGCTCACCACCCGTTTTGTCGATAACTCATTAACTTTTTGCATTGCCAGTATACCAAATAACTTTCAGTCCTTTTTTAACAATTCACCCAAATAACTCACGTACGCGAATAAAAACATGAGATCGTTTAAAACAAGTGTTCTGAAGTATTTAAGTGAAAGTATCTTCCGTACGCCGCGTCGCCGGTCTACTGGTCGCATTGTCAAGTGCTGTTTTCTCCTTTTAGTAGTTCTTGAAGACCGCAAGCAAGTGATTTTCCGATACCACAAGCATCTTCGTAAATGATTATAACATGGTTTTCACTTTCACGCATTGGTTGTCCCCAACCTTTATTAACACATATTAAATAATAAGTGTAGTCATCGTTGTATATTATTTTCTTTGTATCAATTTTGCACGTTTTAGATAGCATTTAGCAGAGTTAACTATGTATCTAAACGAGTACAGGCAGACAAAGGACTGTTTGTGCTGTATAACAGTCTTCAACCTTATAAGTCGGTTACGTTCCAGGCTTTAAGCTTGGTGTATGAAGCCCTACATATCCTTTAAAGGAAAAGGATAAGTCGACTAGTGGAAATAAACAGACTTATTATCTAAACGAGTACAGGCTTTAAAAATTCAACAATAATTCAAAACAGCCTATGACTATCTGCATCATCAATCAAAACACAGTGTTAGTTATCAGATGATATTTTTTTCCAAATCCTTGAACTTTATTTTCTAACCGCTTCTAAAGTTCTACTATACTTTGTTATTTTTCTAGAAACACAAAAATTAACAGAATAAATATGAGGTGTACTGTATTTAATTACCACCAAGTACAAGAGCACAAGGGATCCTTTGACTTCAAGGGCAGTGTGTCGTGGTACAAATTATCATGTCTTGCATCGCAACATGGTCAGTTCCCATACTCGCCATGATTGCAAGTAATTACCAGCCGAGAGCCGAGTGCCTCACGATCGTCCAGTTGTATCGATTTCCAACTATACAATGTATTAAATGGTTTTGTTTATATGAACTAGTTTTTAGTGAAACATTTTCTACTGAATCGCATTTTTCTTTCCGCTGTTCGAGTGTTTGAAACTTTCACATCTTCTTTCTTGTCCGCTTGTTCATCCTCTGTTTGGTATTGATGATTAATTATTATGCTATTCGAAGCAATTGCAAATTTATCTTACTAGCGTTTTCCAACGTTATTGCTTGGAGTTTCTAGAGCCAGATTATCAGTGCAAGAACAGGTACATTGTGTGTGTGTTGGTGCCTAGTTGATTTTCATAACACTCCAAGCGATCAATTCTGTAACAATCTTACCGTGAAATCTTAGGTTAAGTGAGCTGTCAACAGTGTCAACCCTAGCACCATCATTATCTGCCTATATCTTTTCCCAAATATGCAGCTGAATACCTAGCATCAAATGGAATGACAGATCATTACAAGCTCATTTCACCCAAGTTTTCACGGAGTGATTTTTACAAAATAGACCGGTTCTTGTCGTTACAGAACCTGTCTCACCTCACCAAGACTTGAATTTTTCCTTATAACATTGGCTACCCTTAACGTCTTAAATCTTAAGTCGGTCGTTGGAGGCAGCTTCATCGCCCTTCTTGGTAGTATCCTCTACTATAGCTATTACATCTATTCGTAGTCAGTAACTCACCAGCTCGAGGGCCCGTAGCCCCACACACCAGTACTGCTTCACTGCCGCAGCAGCCCGGCTGTCACGGTCGTTGGAAGCAGCCTCATCGCCCTTCTTGGCCTGCGCCTCGGCCTCTCGGTCGCCCGCCGACATCGCCCACACTACTCGAGCGCCACCTCCGTACTCGGAAACCTGGTGAAAATAAATTAAAATAATTAAAACAAGACAGTCTATGGACAGTTATTGATTGGAATGTACTTTCCCTGATGACGACTGTGATAAATGACCATGGGGTTTGTTACCTATATGAAATAATTTTAATGATTACGTATGCTACGCATTAGAGTTTACTATTTATTTATTTATTAAAACTTTATGCACAAGTAAAAAAATACCGTATAAAGGCGGACTATTCAGTATTAATTAATTTTCCTGTAGATACGATGTAAAGTATATTCAATGTAAAGAAGAAAATTATTGCATGACAAAAAAACACATTAATTTTGCTCCAAACTTATGTGTTTATTAAAAAAAAAACACCAAAAATAATATGTAACTCCATCATTAACGCCTATGTCTTCTACTAAATAAGGCATCGGTCAAATTCAAAGTGGCTTTAAAACAATGTAATAATATTCTAGTTTATAAGGAAGTCTTGCGCTACCATTAACGTGGCACTTATGGTGTCAAATTTTATGTGCGTCCGTGATAATAATGGTAACTATAATCTAGTGCGTAGGTAATTACTGTTATTGTCCCTCAGTTTGCGTGAATCTGACAAATTATGATATATCTCATTTTTTACAAAGGTAATTAAAGTGACTCACTTGCCAAAATAAAATAGAGCCTGACAAAATGTCTGGCCAAATAAACGATGGCTTATTCAAATAAGTTACTATAGCGTGATTGAATCACTTAAAATCATTAGAATCATACATTCCCCTAATTAATTCAATTAGTACTAACTAGTCTCATTAACGCGTGTTGTTAATATTGTAAAAGTAGTCGGTTATAGACGACAATGCATAAATCATAAACAGGCTGAATGCCGATCACTGAAACGGAACGCAACTGGCGCGTTATGCTTTCCAAACGAAATAGTTTTTTTTACAAACATTAGTGTTGCTGCTGAATAATGAAAACAACGCGTAAGTAATTGCCTTGTGTCCATTAATAGATTGAAACTTATTAATTTTATGGATTACTGGGTTATGAATGGAGTATTCTGGAAGCAAAGGAAAATTGTAGAATTAACTACAAAGTTAAAGTATATTTATTCATGTTTCCTGAAATCCTAATCAGCTGGTATATTGGTTGGCAAATACCTGCCATAAGATCTATAACATTAGACTTTTAGAAAAGGCTTTGGAAAATGGGGAAGAGTCACGCACAATGGTCCACCTGACGGACTAAGTGCGGAAACCAAACCCCCTAACATAGAACATGGGGAAGAGTTTTCTTTTGTTTCGCGCCAAAGCTCAAGCTTGGAGCTTTTGATTTTTGTAAGAACACACGAGTCCTTATATAATTTGCAAGAATATTAATACGCCTTAATTAAGATGCAACCAAATCTGCTGCGAATTAATGTGCAGACATCATTTCAGTTTATTAAAAACGGTTACCTACGAGTATTACCAAAAAAAAAAATATAGCAACTGCTTTTCCGTATACGGTATAGGTAGGTAGGTATTGACAAAAATATTTGCACTATAAAAACTCATTAAAATGCTAAATACACAGGTAGGTACCGTATGATAACATCAAAACATGCAATATTATAATAATAGATGAGCAACTTCACTTGCATGCAATCAAATTAAAAATAAAATCTTACCAAAGACAGGAATTAAAACTCCTTGCAGCGACAATGAACGCACTGTTTTATTTGTTTTTTTATTTCACTTGCACTTCGAAATTCAAAAATGATAGACGCTTTCGGTGTCGCGGGGTGTTTACTAAGCTCAGTGCAGACACGAGTGCGTTCGGCTCACGACGCGATGCGACTACCGCTTGGCCGGCAATCGGCGCTCCTCTATGCTTCATTTGAAAATAAACCAATGGTCTCTGATTGTCCTTCCGATTACCCTTATGTCGCCCTTTGTAAAAGCAACGGGGGAGCCATGAGAGGTCAAGGAAAATTGGCTGTTGAACCGTAGAACCGGCGTAGTAATGCGTAGCACATGAGTAAACAGCTTTCATTCAGCTGTAAAGTTAGTGCCTAGAACATTATTATTTTTTACTTTTTACTATCCTCATGGGTTCAAGGCGTGGAAATTAAAGAGTTATATCCCTAAATAAACCTACGTTGATAGACAACTTGACCATTTCTAACTTAAACTGAATTTTGTCTAGATTTTCCAAAGCTTTTTAAATCGAATTATGTAATATTTGTTTTATAACATCCTTTAATTGAATAATGTTTTCAGTGAAACACACAGGTAGGTTAGTTAAATATGTTCCTAAATAGTTACGTATTGTAACAGCTACATTCTCTTTATTACATAATCCTGCTAGGTACTTAGAGCTATTAATGTATTTCAATAATCTGCCTGCTGAAGCTGAATTCCACACGTAAATACCAGGTCATCATAAAAATAAATTTCCCTTCGAGATCTGCAGACGTGAATGGTCACAGTAAAGTTCCCTTAAAGCGTTTTGATCGGTCTATTTCGGTACGCATCAAGGAGTTCCAAGTTCCAGAGATGGTTGCGAAATACTTCTAAACGATTAGATAATGGAACAGAACTATTTGTATCTACTATTACTGAAGTAGGCTGGTTTCTTTCAGAGTTTACGATGTTCATTTTGACAGTGTTATTGGAGGTGAAAGAAATCTTTGATGGCTTTTTGGCTTAACTTTTTATAGCATTATTTTAATGCCAGTTAAATAAATATTTAAAATAAAATTTTTAGGGAGGTATATATTAAAATATTTAAAAAAAAGTCCATTTAAATCAGGAAAAATAAACCTTTTAAAAAACCGTGGTATGCGAGAACGTATATTACTGTCATTTGATTATTTATGAAACACGTCGAGTGCAATTAATATTTTTTGCGATAGAATACCTAATTGCAAAGATTGCACTACTTGGGCACATACTTTAAAAAAAAAACAGTTATTAAGTGAAAATCAACTAAAAGGTCAGTCTTCAATATCAGGTTAGATTAATTTTATATTAGATTTGCGGTTTTCATTTGAATATCTTTAATCAAGGGTTTGTGAAATATTCATAATTCAACTCAAAATTACCTATATTTTAATTTCAAATAGGATATCAATCACGATCCAACATAAAATGTGATTTAACATCACCGTGCTCGTTGAATCGACTCAAACGCATTTATTATGTAGCTATTCGTAAATTGAAAAGCCACTTTCTAGCGTTTTCCGGTCTAGAAGTCAGCGCGCATAACTGCACACATGCATGCGGCGCGCACGCACGATGCTCGGCGATAACTATGCGAAATTATATCTGCTATAAAACAGGCATGCCATTTGTGATCTTTATTTATAGGCCGGGATGATATTTATACGGTACTTTAGTTATCGGTGCTAGCATCAATTTTATGTGGTTTTTGAGATGGCTTAAGCGGCTGCTAAGTTAATTTGTTTGAACGGCTTTTTGATTTAGACTTACGATTTTAAAGATCTAAACTAGTTTCAGCTGAAATACTTATCCAAAGTAGAACTCATGTACTTAAAAGGTTTTTGTGAATCCAGTAGGTAGGTTTAATGAGCCCCAAAAAGAGTCGGCGCAATCTGGAAAGTAACGGTTGTCTGTAGAACCATTTTATTGTCAACAACCTTTGTTCCATAACATTGTACACGTAACATAGTATACAATTTATTTTACCAAAACAAAGTAAACATTTTGTTCCAAAATGAGCTATTTAATTTACACATTTCATTTGAACCTTGATTTTTACCTATTCTGTCTATATACTTCCCAATTCCCGAATAGGTAGTATGATTAATTCATTTATAAAATCCTGAACATTTTCCTGTATTTCAGACGTCAACACTGTCATGTTTACAGTAGTTTTACACGCAACAGTGATCTATTTCATCAGAAAATATGACTAATTACAATAAATTAATTGTTTTAAGACCCCATTACTCATGAACCGTACGCATTATGTGTAGAATTGTTTTTATGGGAACCATCCTCCCATTCAATAAGTTGACTAATCGGAATAAGAACTCGGTTAAGGTCTTTGCTGTAACTTAATATTACTTTGTAAGGAAAATCGTCTTAAAACATATTATGTTCTCTACTGTAACTGTGCAATATTGAGCTAAGCTAAAAAACTACCAAGAAAAATCCAGAAGTCTCTTTTGACTTAATTAAAAAGCAGAGGTGTGAGAACATCTTGGCTGTCGTGACTAATTTAATGAGAAAAATTTACGACATCTAAATAGGTGTCAACCGTCAAATTAATAACTGACACTGATGTCGGTAGTTACATTTTTTTACAAGGATTAACCTTCATGTTGGCCATGGCTGGTGGCAAATACTGCGCGCGCGCAAGGCCGTCGTATAGGTAACAAACTAACAATTACGTTTCACAGATCTTCTATCTACCTTAAACGGAAAACGCCTGTGACTAAGCGTGAAAAATACAGGCCGATTGTTAACTTTACAGAATAAACTGTAGGTAAGGAAGAAGATTAGAATAATTTGAATCAGTTATTTTTTATTTTGCAGTATTTCTTGTTTCTGCCATAGGTATAGACAAACTGGTATATATTTTTTTATTATTCCATGAAACCAATTATAATTTAGCGTGTATTGTCCTACGGCAGGGCAAAGGCATCCTTTCCATTTCCTCTCAACTAGATCTTGAACCAAGATGGAACAATTACATATCTAATAAATTCAAAGGAAAAGCAGACATTGTAAATTATTCAAGTTATTTGTTAAATGGGGTTTAAGATGCCGATTCTTTGTATGTTTATAATTCTATACAAACAGTGGTTTGCTTCAACGTCTCCATTCTAAGTGAAACAAGACCTCAAGCATGTTTCCTTAATATCAATTGTTTTAAGGCAAAATCCCGTCGTATGCTGCATATAAATGAAATATTAGACCATAAGTATGCGTTTTATTGGTAAGGGCAAAGAGTGAGCAATACGAACAATGAGTATTTGTCGCGTTCACAGCTAATGTTTGTAGTAGTCGCGAGTATGAGCCATTGTTTTGTGCCCATTACTGACCAACACGCAGCCGAACCGACATTTTGAATTTTTGACGTACTCATGCGATTGCATCTGGATTGCTTTGCCAAATTACGATTTTTGAAAATGGTTTCGATCATTTTGTTCATCCAAATAAATGTCAACCTAAAGGGCATTCAGTATGAAAAGGTCTGCAACAAAGACTTTTGACTCAACCCCAACAAAAACAAGTTAATAACCTCATGTTTGTTTATTTCAGCTAAGAAATCTTAGACTTAATTCATATTATCCCGTAACTGCATAAAATAGAGCAGTCCCGCCAATACGGCGGCGGCGGGCGCCATGTTGACGCCAGTTTTGGCGCCAAGGTGCCCGCGTCAGGGGGTGCGTTCCGAGGCTGTTGTTACAGTGACCTATTTGTTCAAATGACACCGTATGTACTCCTTTATGACCGGATTGTATGCACAGCGGGCCTAATGTCCGTAGACGTGTCTTGTAATTACTAGTGTAAAATTTGTAGGTTAAGTCAGTATCCTTGTATGTTACAAGTGCTAAGGTTTATTTTATTATTTTCTTTATTGGTTGGATCAGAATTTTCTTTGCTTAGAATAAAGAAAAATCAAATGAGTTAAGAACGTATGTTCGCAACTACGATGGATGTCTTGTTTATGATTAAAATTCTCGCTAAATACCATTCTTAGTCTGGCAGGCAAGTGTGGCAATGCATCTGTATGATCTAGAAACGGCACATTCAACTGCATTTAAAACTTCTTGTGGGTTTGTCTCAGTGTCTTGTTCTTAATGACATCACTAAACGTGTTTCTTATTATGTATGGAATCATACTTTTGTCTTACAAACTACATAGGCTAAGTGCAATAATATAAAGCTTGGGCCTACAAAATTTGCACAATCGTTTGAACTGTAACGATAAAATTTTCTAAAGAGCCTACTATACTTGCAAAGCTTAGGTAGGTACTTTTGAGTAAATAGCCCTCTCATAATTTATTAGTTTACTACCTGCGCCCCGCGGTTTCACCCGCATATGTCTCGATCCCATGGGAATATCGGGATATAAAATATTCTATGTCTCAATCCAGTATCCTAATTACGTAATACACGATCAATCGGAATTTGAATCGTTTTGAAACAAATTGCTAATCCATTGCTTCATAAGTTCGAAAAAAAAATCTGCTCAACAACGTAAATAACACAATGAATGTTGTTGAACTGTCAAAATGAAACAAATTTGTCGTAATCGTTTACGAAAATGTGTTGCGTAATTAGATAGCTGGTCATGGTCTACCCATGTGCAAAATTTCATCTAAATCTGTTCTGCCGTTTTAGCGTGAAAGCGTAACAAATAAACAAACAAACTCACTTTCGCATTTATAATTATATATATATACTATCTGTGCCACGCGGTTTCACCCGCATAAGTCTCGATCCCGTGGGAATATCGGGATAAAAACTATCTTATGCTAGGGCATAAGATAGTTTTATAGTTTAGTTATATATATATATTTATTGATCCTGTGGGAATATCGGGATAAGAGGTATGTCCTATGCCCTTCTCCAGGTCTACCCATGTGCCAAAATTCATCCAAAACCGATCCGCCGTTTCAGCGTGAAAACGTAACAAACAAACAAACAAAACTCACTTTCGCATTTATAATATTAGTTAAGATATATAAAAGTAAGGATTACACAACTATCTGTTATGTTCTACTGCATAAACCGTTAAAATGCTTCAAATTAAAATGTAATTGAATCCCTTTTGAACTGATTTGATCAATGAAGCTTCAAGAAGGTCTATACGAGCAACTTGACTTGGCAGTCGATACAAGATGGAGGGAAAGCAAAAAAATGCATCCTTTTACGACTACTTATCAATTTACTAGCGTTATGTTACTTAATAACAACGTTATGATTATGATAGACATCGTACGCACATCGTATATTCTGATAGATACCTACTTAAGTAGGTAAGTGTAATGCATCATTTTTCATAATTTACAAAAAAAATATCTGAGTAAAGTAGACGCTAGGCTTCGTAGACGCCACATAGGCGCGTAGCGTAGACGTCGCGTCAACGCTATTGTAGTTTCGTATTCAGTAACAAAATGGATTCCGACGAAGAAACACTACTTTTGGCGTTGTTGCTGAAAAATATCTATAGGACCAAATTTTTGTGGGGCAACAGATTGAAATGACTGTTTTCTTCACGTTTATGTCACAGTTTTTAGCCCTACTTTGATACGATATTTACTAAATCGTTTACAATACTTGCCTGCTGCTTTGTTTACGTTAGCTGTGACTGAACCAAGACTAAGTGTGTGAATGAAGATACTGTTATAATTACGAAGTTTTCTCTCACGTGAACTATAATAAACAATAGACGGACATCTCTAGGTACTCATAATACTAATACTGGGCGTATGTACATAACACAATTAAACGTCCTACTGCAAGGCAAAGGCCTCCCTATTCTCTTTCCACTTCTCTCTGTTTAAAACTGCTAAGGACCAGTTCTTGTTGAAGGAGTCAAGCTCAACCCCCATCTTCGTCCGAGCCTACCGCGATGTCGCTTGCCATTAAGAGAAACCCATTTTGTCGTAAGTTAGGCCCATTGGTCGTCTGAAATGCGGCAGACGATCTTAGCACGGCAAGCCTAGAGGTCGGACTTCATATGAATATATCAAAGACCAAGTTGATGACGAACAGCGCGCATCGCAGGATGATTGTGGCGCATAGGAAGGTTGAATACGTTGATGAGTATCTCTATCTTGGTGAAATAGTCTCTTTCCAGGCAAGACAAAACAAAAAGTTGCAAGACGCTCCGGATTAGGAAAGAGCTATTGGGCCATGAAAGATCTAATGAAGTGCGATCTTCCCTTGTCCTTTAAGACAAGACTAATTTACTTGTGCATACTTCCCATCCTGACATATGGTTCTCAAACATGATCTTTGACAAATCGGCAGGGGTCCATGCTCGAAATTTGCCAAAGGGCTTACGAACAGAGTATTCTGGGCATCAAACTGACAGACCGGGTTAAGAATACGATCATCCGTTCCATCACAAAGATAACTGATGTCACTTGGAAAGCTGCCACGCTTAAATGGATTTGGGCTGGACACATTTTGTATTACAAGACATCTACCAACAAAATTGTCTTGTTATCCCGCTAGTGTTTTTTGTCACCTGCCTCAATTATAGCAATGCAAATGTAGGCTTTATATTCAAATAAATTAATAGCTAAATTGCTGTCATGTTACAATATCAATATTTAAATATCAAGCTGAACTGTCGACTGTAAGACAGTTGTCGAGTTTGACAGTTTGGCATCGGGAAAAGTTCAGCATAAGCAATTAATGCAATAACAGATTTAGTCATACCATGGCTCTTATTTACAGGAAAATTTACAGTTGAAATTCATTGTAGGTAGTAGGTATTTACAACTCATGACATTGCACTTTAACTTACGAAAACTCTTTGGGAGGGGGAATTTTCATCATAACATTACGTATGTATTTCCCCGAATGGTTAGGCAGAGGTAACCCCATAGTACCCGTACTAGTGTAGAGTAGTTTCTGGCTGAAAGTGAAAACTAAATTCCCTAAGCTCTGCAGATCTTTAGTACTTATACTAAAGTTTGGGTCTAACCAGTATGATTGAACTGAGTATAGCCTTCGTCAGCATTGAGTTTAGGGTCCGTAGGGAAACCACGGGAAAACCTGTGTGCTTAATTTCATCGAAATTCGTTTAGGCGTTTGTAAGTGATTCAGTAACAAACTTCCAAAATTTTGAATTGAAGTTTGATGTATTCAAGTGCATAAATCATTCAAATGCGTTATACGAATACCTAACTTACAAGTTTACGACACTCACTAAACAACAGATAACGAACAAGGTAAGGACACCTACATTTTATGCTAATGACCCGTCCCTTTAGTGGGCTACAGTTAGCTGCGTACGCGCGTGCCTCCGAGCTCCGTAATGACATGACAGTACAGTTACTGATGAATCTGGGTTGACCGGCGATTATCATTCACTTGTCCACGATATTTCTATAGTCAGGGAATTTCTATGGCAAACGCCGTATTACGTAAATACCCTATGCGCCTATGATTTTTATATAGGATGATGAATGAAATGGGTTTACTGAAAACAACAGAAGCATTATGAATTTTTCCTTAGACCATTAAGCTTTTTCCTGTTGGAAACTCCCTTATTACTTTTTCAGTTATGGTGCGAGTTATATGACTACCTATAATAAGTTACGCAGAAACAAGTGTATGATCAGCAAGGGTAGGTACCCAAAAATATTAATTGTTTTTGTTTTTATTTTTTAATAAGAATTTTAACAAGGGAGGGGCTCGTGGCTCAGTAATAACAGCCGCACGGGTCGATCGATCAGGTTAAGCTACGCTTGTGCTTGCGGTCAGCCCGTGGATGGGTGACCATTTTAACATACCGAGACCCCTACTGCCTCGGAAAGCACGTTAAGCCGTTGGTCCCGGCTGTCATTCTTGGATCCCTTGGCGTTACGGGTCGTCAGCAGCCCGAAAGTCTGACAACCAGTCTTACAAACTATCTTAAGCACTGGTATAGTGTTACCCAGTAACGGTTGTGGAGGTCAGATAGGCAGTCGTTCCATGTAAAATACTAGTATTCAGCTACATCTGGTTAGACTGGAAGCCGACCCCAACATAGTTGGGGAAAGGCTAGGCAGATTGCTTAAGAATTTTAACAAGTTTTTATCACAAACGTTTTAACAATTTGTATAAACCGTGAATACCTTAACATTTAGTATTAGTTGCTGTACCTATATGATAGTCAGCATAGTTCCCATTCATGTTGTAGTACACTCCCGTACTCCTAAATCGAGCCACCCTGCACATTTTGGGGTTTATTTATAAACGTTGCTTAAAGTTAACTAATGATTAGCGACTGTTTAACCATAATTTTTTGAATTTTGAACGTCACTTAACTAGCGACGTTTGTAAATAAACCCCATTAGACAGAAGTCTGTAACATTTTAAATGGTCGTGAATTCAAATTCGGAACAATGACGACACCGAAATTATGGCCAGTATGTCGGCATCAAAACTGTATTAAAACTTTTTCATTGACTCATCATTATTTTGACGTTTTAGGTCTTTCGATTTAAGAGTGTATTATCAAACGTAAGTTTAGGTCTTTAAGCAGTAGAGCAGCGATAATCTGCAGTTAAACAAAGAACAGTTGGTAGTGAACATAATGTTAATATCAACTGATTAATCTAAGGGTTCATGTATGCAGTGATCGTTTCTACTAATAGCTTTAATAACACACGTTTGTCTACGAGTACTTCGACTAGTGATGGGTTTAACACGACTTCTGTCATATAGGTAATAATTTATTTTACATAGCACAACTATGTACTTGGATTTTTTTATGAACCTTTGTGCTATGACAATAAAATACCGGAATCCTAACTTTATTCAAGGTGTTCGGCAGACGGCTTAACATACGAAAATGGCGGATCCGTGGGGCCGTCTGCTACGTGTTTAGGCCCAATAACAAGACCCAGGCCACAAGGATTTTATTTAATGATTTAAAAATCATTTATAATTTACCGATTTCGTAATACGTCGTTGTCGCTCAAACATCAAACGTCAATAATTTCGTTTAAAAATAACAAAACTAGCAACATGTATTTTTTTTTATTTCATCTAGAATAATTGTATAATTTAACATGTAAAAAAAAATAAAACATTGCAGCTAGTAGACAAATAATTGAGGGTTATAATGTGTAACTTAGTGAAACTAGAACGAGGTTTGATGAAGTATCTATTCCTTTCAGTGCGATGCTTAACCTTTCAAAGTAGGTATGCTGAAAGAATCAATGAGGAAAAATAGGTTACTGCAGTAAATGGGAAGAGAGGGTAGCAGTTTTATTAACCCACGGCACATAACATGTCATTTGTTTCAAATATGACCTACTGTGGCATAGTTTCGTACATCGCATCAAAATCAGGTTCTACCAGAGCTTAAGAGCGTTCATTCAAAAAGTTGACAATGTCGCAATAGCTGTCAAATATTTACGTGTTTTGATTAATTTGGCAATATTACTGTATGGACTAGTGAACTAGAATATTAATAATGAATTGCAATTAAAGTAAAGTAAAGTAAAAATTCATTTATTTGGAACAGGAACAAGTACACAAGTAAACAAATGTAAACGATGACAACTGCAAAAGTTAAAAACTGTGGCGCAGCTGCCAGCGCCCGTCTCCTAGCGAGAGGATAAGTGTTCCAGAATAGATAAAATGAACTTAACAATAACAAATTAGGGTAAGAGAATTAGAAATAAAGAAAATACAAATCTGATATCTTGGGATATATGCCGTGAGTGTAAGTGAGTGAGGGTGAGAGGGTGTGTGTGTGACGGTGTGGTGTCTGAGAGCTTGTGTATGTGTGGGGTGTGTATGTGTGTGAGAGAGGTGGAGAGTGAGTATGATGTTGAGTGCCTGTTATAAAGTTAGACTTTCATGAGAGCTTCTATTGAGTCGTAGGTTTGAGATTTCAACCAGGAGTCAAGTTTTTTTTTACATTTATTTAGAGTATCGGGATAGATATCTATATTTTTATTAATTTTATTGTACAGTTTGGAGCTCAAGTAGGTAAAATGGTGACGTGCTAGAGCTGTCCTTCGAGGTACAATATCACACACGCGGTCAGAACGACGTCTACTGCTACACTTGTTTGGGTCATATTTTAGGTTAGAGTGTGTGCGTAGTATAGTTTTAAAAATGAAGAGCTGTCTAGCAGTTAGAACCTGGCAATCAGAGTAGAGCGAGTTTGTGGGATAAAGCATCGGTTTTTTGGCGAGAACTTTAAGAACTGATCTTTGTGCTCTTTCGATTCGCAGCATTGCCGACTTATAGGCTCCACCCCATACCGTGATGCAGTATCCCATCACTGATTGAGCAAGTGCAAAGTAAATGGATATAAGGGTATTCAAGTCCACTACACTTCTGAGTCTCCTAAAGATAAATAAAAGTTTTCTTAGGCGACCCACGATTAAATTGATTTGATGATGCCATTTAAGATGACAGTCAACTATTACACCAAGATATTTAATTGTTGTGGTGGCTTCTAGTTGAGGGCAGCCACAGACGGTATTTGAAGATTTGTTTAGACAAGAGTGCGCGCGAAGGCAGATAGGAGTTTGGGGTTGTCCAGCCATATTTATAGAAAAACTAATAAATTTTGTTTTATTAATATTTAATGTCAAAAGGTTTGTACTTAGCCATCCCATAACAGAACCCAGAGCAAGTTCAGCATTTGTAGATGCTTCATTCCAAGTGCACCCGTTAATAATTAGAGCTGTGTCGTCTGCATAAGTAACAATTTTGCAGTTAGGAAGAGAAAGGCGGCACAGCTCATTCACGTATATTAGGAAGAGGCTAGGTCCAAGCACGCTGCCCTGTGGAACACCAAAGTTAACTAATTTCTTCGAGCTGAGGTGATTTTCAACTTTTATATGTTGACCGCGACCCGTCAGATAACTTCTAAAGATATCCAGGGCGACGCCACGAATACCAATATACTCAAGCTTCGAGAGTAGTATGGGAACAGAGACAGTGTCAAAAGCCTTGGAAAGGTCTAAAAATATTGCTAAGGTTTTCTTTTTATTGTCAAGATTATTAATTATAGTGTCTGTTAGTTATCAAAATGGCATCGTCTGTTGACTTTCCACTTCGGAAGCCAAATTGGTTACTAGCTAAGATATTGTGTTGAGACAAGAATTTTATAAGTCTAGAGTTAATGACTTTTTCAAGAATTTTGGAAAGAGTTGTTAGAACCGATATGGGTCTATAGTTTATATTTTTCGAGCGATTGTTCATCCAATTTATATTTATAAATTGGATGAACAATCGCTGTTTTAAAAATGTCAGGGAAAATACCCTACGAAAGAGACAGATTAAAGATGTGGACTAGCACTGGTATGGTGATAAATCTAGTGGCTTTTATCACTGAAGTAGGTATACCATCAACACCAACAGCAGATTTATCCTTTAAACTAAGTATGATGTTGTCTAGCTCAGGGCCGTCAACATTGTGCAAAACCATAGAGTGTAACGGAGGGAGATTTGAGGAAGAGGAACAATTTTCGCCTAGTTTAGTTGGTGTAAAACTGTCGAAGGACCGCGGCTGAGGGATTTTGGAAGCTAGAAGTCTACCTATATTAGCGAAGTAATCATTCACAGTATCAACTGATTCAGAAGGACTTTCACAAAGTTGTAATAAGTCGGAAGACGGTATTTTGTTATGATTAGCACTTACTAATTGCTTTATGAGCGCCCATGTAGCTTTTGGGTTGTTACGTGCTTTGTTAAACTCCCCACGCTCATATTCAGTTTTGACTTTCTTTAAGAGATTGTTACAATAATTTCGATAACGACAGAAGACTACCTTGTTATTTTCGTTTTCAGGATGTTTTTTGAACTTCTGATGTAACTTGTCCCTATGTCGTATACACCTTAAAAGGCCTGGAGTAATCCAGGGCTTTATAATACGTCGTTTACTGGGAATAACGGGGGTATGAGAGTTAGATTTTATGGCAATGGATATTATATTAACAAAAGACACAGCAGCTTCATTCGGATCCCATCATTAGTTTCTTGCCCATTCTTCTCCATACGAAAACTACCTTTTGGAAGGGGCAACTAGAATAATTTTTTTTTTTTTTTTTGTAAATTTTTGACGTTCAAAAGTGCCTTATACGGGCCTACTTGAAATAAATGATTTGACTTTGACTTTGATCCTTAGAGTCAAGAATTTGGCTGAAGTCAGCGTTGGTAATTGTTTCGACAACTCCAGGAACGTCAATTTTTGGGTTGCTACAACGCGGTTTAGGTATGGCTTTGATATCCACATTACAAAAAAGAATTACTGGAGAATGGTCAGTTATTAGGGAATCGAGTACCAATGTTGTAGCGATGGAATGACAGCGAATGATCACATGATCGAGACAGCTAGACAGTCTTGTTGGAAGGGTGTAAGCAGAGAGCATTCCATGGGACGCAGTTATGTTGAGGTACTCATCAGAATTTGAGTCAGAACAATCTGGTGCAATATTAATGTTAAGATCCCCAATAATTCCAGCAGCCTTAAACTGTGCAAGAGGCCTCAGTAAACTATCTAGGCTACAGAAAAACCGGCTCAAATCTCTGCATGATGGAGAGCGGTATACGGCAACAAGGCCTAGTTTATCGGAGAATTTTAATAAAAGGCAATTTGCATCACTAAGAGTTGGTGATTCAATTATTGGTTTATAGACGTTCCTTACATAGGCGACTACGCCTTCATTTTGACTCTGAAAGTCCGAAGCGTGAGAGTTGTATCCATCTAGAGCAGGAATACTATGACACTTGCTCAACCAGCATTCCGATAAAATAATTACATCAGGCTGGAAAGTGAGCCTATCCAAAAATAAAACCAGGTTATCGAAGTTACAGTTTAGGCTACGTATATTAGTGTGTAAAATTTTAAAATCATGTAAGGATTTATTTAAAAAAATTGCACTATTTTCTGGTGAGGAGATAAAACATTGTGAGATTGAAACTTGTTCAATCTCGTTGGCTATTGTGGACAATTCATTCATAATTTGTTTTTAAAACAACAAAGGGACAAGAAAATTGTGATAAAAGGCACTTCTCGAGTTTTTTGGAATATACTTGAGAGAGGGAAAATAATGTGCATAAATTAAAATATGTTATGTTGAGGCATAGAGTATGGTGTAATACGTGGAATTTGTGGTAAATGTGAGTTATAATGTGTGGTGGAGTGTAGTAAGGGTATGAGATATGTGAAGTGTGTGTAAAAACGGCATAGTACAAATTCGGTAGGCGATTTACGCCTTTGACAACGGTATAAATGTAATGAATATATTTTTTTAAACTAACATGCAAAATTAACAAAAACAGTTTACTATAAAATGGACAGGTTAAATATTGATGTAAGAATAGTCATGTCATAGGTGACTTAAAAATTAGAGCAAGGTCCGCGTCATTTTTCACCTGGTAGTGTGGCATTCCAGTTTTTTCTCGGACGAAGATTTTTCCATGGGATACCCAGCAAAATTCGAAGTTATTTGACTTAGCAGCGTCTCGGGCTAAGAAGAACAATCTCTTTTTCTTGCCTGATAGGTTTTCGGACACAAAAATCGGCTTTGCAGGACAATCCAGCTTTAGGTGTTCTGTAGTTATTCTAAAGGAATTCTTATTATGTTTACGGAACTTTAGTAAAAACTCTTCTTTAAGGAAGACTAAGGTAAAGTCAACAATAATGGGACTGTTGGTCGCATCCTTGGTTTTAATGCGGAACAAGTCTTTTACGTCTCTCTGCTGAACACTAAGACTAAGCAAATTCGATACTCCAATCACAGTATTCAGCAAGGTGGCTTTGGTTTCCGACTTGGATTCTGCAACCGTTCTCCGACAGTCGTTTCTCCTTTGGACTGTTCACCGACAGGACGTTTCGTTTTTGAGAGATTCGTCGATAGAACGTTTCACCTATGGATGTTGCGCCGACAGAATGGTTCGCATTTGTTAGTTTCGACGACAGGACTTTTCAACTATGGAATATTCGCCGTCAGATCGTTTTGTCTACGATTGTTTCGACATGGCTTTTTCACTATTTAACTACAAAGCCACCAAAAAGCTACTAGCTTGCTACAAAGACATGAAGAAAGAAAATGTTTTAATGGAAGACCGCCTTTACTTTTAATGAATGGTATTTATCTATTACCTATCCATATTCGTTTATTTTGTTATTGCAAACATTGGGGAAATATAAAAACAAAAGATTAATGAAACGTATTTATTTATATTATAAAGTGTAGATAACAATGTGATTAAAAAAAATATCTTCAATTTACAGTTTTATTATAAGTAGGTAAGTAGTTAAGTATACCTAGGTTTTAATAATATAAAATTATTTCATTAGGTGACAAATATGTGCCCATCCATTTAAATATGATTTTAAGTCCATCTGATTCTTTTCAGATAAATGTGTCTCAATCCTTTTCCTGTAATAATCTGTACCTCCACGCTTTCGCTTAGACATAGGTTCTGCGGATTTTATTCTTTCAATAATGTTCACTGTATTCTTTTGCTCCTTTTTAAACTCGAGAGATAGTTTTAAATATGTTCCACTTCTGTCGATTTAGTAGTGTGTTCCATCTATTATGCCACGATTCAAGGGCGTTCTGTGATAAAGGAACATATGATAATATACTATCATGTACTGACCACAGAGTAGGTGGAAATTGCGGTGGAAGTCGTTTCATTGTCATTACAGAGCTAACTGATTTTGTAATTCTCATTGATCCGTTGATATAATATTTTTCGAACCACGTTATCACATCAATTGCTTCGTCCGGTATAATTTCGTCTTTTATTATAGCAAAGGCTTCAATAATTTCACTTGGCTCTAGAAATGCCAGTGCACCGATATGCCGCATCTTATGAGCGAAATCTGCATTATTATTGTATTTCGTAGCTAGATCAGCTTTCTGTATATGACGATATATACTCTGATTTAAGTGGAAAAAATACAGTTTATTTAAACAATTGGGAAATGTTTTTTTGATAGCTTTCATAGCGGAAACTTCAAAATCGGTGAGGATAATGTCCGGATCCAAATGGACATTCAATTTATTAAATCCCACGCATTTAACAATTTCTAAAAAAATTGTATAAGATTTTACTGACTTGTGAGAAAGCAAACCGTACACTAGGGGAACTAATTTATGCGTGGAGTGTGGTGCGCCAACCATTGCATGTATTGTATAGATCTGACGGAATGGACGCGGGCAACAAGCGAAGGCCCCGTCCATCATCCAAAACTTCGCTTCGTTCAGCAATTTCAAATTTTCCTTTGTGGAAAATACTAATACGCACTCATTATCATCAATATAGTGCCCGATCTGAAATTGTTCACCACAGTCATTGCTCATTAATTCTTCGGGAATCACGACACTGTGAATATCCTTTGGAATCGGTGGAAGATTTTTATTTCTTTCTCTTTGAATAATTTTCCTCATAGCATCTTTATTGGGCATATGGGGAGCACTGGTACTCGGTACCATTTGGATGCACCGCTGTACAATTTGTGCAGGTGAATCCATCGATTGATTAGCTTTATCTTTTAAATTAGCCTTTAACTTCATTTCAATACGTTTTTCAGGGTTGGGTAAGTGCATATGATCACGATTTTGGGACAGCACAATGTGTTGATTGTTGGTTGTAAGCAAAGAAGTAATAGATACATTACACCGAGTACTATCTTTTTTCGTACATCTCCAGTAGTAGTTATTATCACGCCTCTTATTTAAATGATACGAATATCCTTCATAAATTAACTTTTGTTTTTTTTAAACTGATTTAAATTTTGCTTCAAACTAACATCTTACTTTATGGGGCATGCGGTGCTAACCTATAAGAGATTGTTATACTAACCTTTGATATAATAATGTTTATTTTAATATGTAACAGTATAAACAATTGTTGGTTGGCCAAAAAAAATAAATAAATAAATAAATTAACACATCTTTGCCACGTTTCGACTTCACAATTTCACTTTCATTCATTTTAAAACCGTTAATTAAGAAAAAACACAATCGTCAATGAGGATGCAGAGCATACTATAACCAATGAAGAGAAAAATAAAACAGATAATCATGACTACCCACATTTTTGTCACATAATTTTTATTATACTAAGCTAAGTATCAAGCGCCTATTACTAGCAATGTTACAAAAAGCAACTTATTTCGAGAAAGTTTTTGTGTAGTAAAATTGGCTTAAAAATGTGTACCCAGTTGTAATTAAATAATTTTATAATCTTTTGTTTTATTATTTCCCCAATTTTTGCAATAACAAAATAAACGAATATGGATAGGTAATAGATAAATACCATTCATTAAAAGTAAAGGCGGTCTTCCATTAAAACATTTTCTTTCTTCATGTCTTTGTAGCAAGCTAGTAGCTTTTTGGTGGCTTTGTAGTTAAATAGTGAAAAAGCCATGTCGAAACAATCGTAGACAAAACGATCTGACGGCGAATATTCCATAGTTGAAAAGTCCTGTCGTCGAAACTAACAAATGCGAACCATTCTGTCGGCGAAACATCCATAGGTGAAACGTTCTATCGACGAATCTCTCAAAAACGAAACGTCCTGTCGGTGAACAGTCCAAAGGAGAAACGACTGTCGGAGAACGGTTGCAGAATCTCCGACTTGTTACAAGGAATATTTCGTATCTCAATGCAAGCCGATTATAATACTGAATTTGATGTTGTGACCGTTTTAGAAGGCATTTGGAAAGTTTCCAAATACTTTTATTACATCTAAAACTAAATATTCGGTGTTAAGATATTAATTATTGCATTTTATAATCAATATTTTAGTTCACTAGTTAGCCATATTTCTTATTTCCATACAGTAATATTGCCAAATTAATCAAAACAGCGAAACATTTGACAGCTATTTGCGACGTTGCCCACTTTCTGAATAAACGCTCTTAACCAGTTTTGAGCACCTAGTAAAGTCTTATCGCACTCAATTTAGATGATTTTCATGATGGTTTTTGTAAAAATACTCCGTTTCATTTGATTTAGATTCAGATAGTTTGAAGGAAAAGTGTTAATGTAGTGACTTTAACATTGTTTCTGAAAGTTACCTACTGGTGATTTCAGTTCTCAGTGATATTAATGCATGTAGTATTATTTTACAATCGAATAAATCAGGGCCATCACTAAGCAGTATGTACTCGATTCGTGTGCACCTTAACAATGCACCATACACCGGGTGCGTTGACGCGGCTAATGCGTGACACGCCTTATATTTTTACTCTGTGCCATACGATGATTCCAGCCTGTTCAATTTTCATTGCCCGTTCAGTAAGATGAATTCAAATGAAATTCTTCATTAATGTCGCAATGGTATTCAAATTGTTCTATTTGTCTTACATGGCTACTGATTTTGGGTCATGGTTTTAGTACGAATAAGCTTATGTTTGTACACGATTCATACGGTAACTACGAGTAGTACTTGCAGTTTGGAATAATTACTGTGGAATCTGGATGATTCGATGTACCTCATAAAAAATCATTCAAGCTTTTGAATTGTAAGGCATTTGTAAGGTATCTAAGTTAGCATGTTATTTTGTAAAACCTTAGAACAGTTTGAATTAACTACGTTCTAGTTTTTTCACAATTATACTTTAACTCTCGCAAAATATCATTTTGTTTTTGTAACAATCAAAGTTTTTACTTACGGATTCCGTTAGTGGAGCAATTTTGGCGGTTTCCACGTCGACTTCACACAAAAACTCCCTGGAATCGGGCGCAATGGTTACCCAGTTCACGTACAGATCCTCCACTTTTAGTTTTTATATCGATATCTATTATTTTCAACTAATAACAACGATAAAACTTTAATAGGTAATCCAATTAATTTAGTCAAAGACAATAACAAAAAGACAAACGCGCGTGCCTTCTGTTTTTGAATTTTCTATTTCATTTGTCAAGTGATTTTTTAATGAGCGCAAGACAACACTACTTTCTGCCTAGTGGTCGTGAAGTTCGTGATACGAGGAATAGAAGACTAATCCAAGCTTCTTCAAGTCAGTGAGTCAGTTGTTCTCAACGACGGATCGCACTTAACCTGCGACCTTAGCCACGACATATAATTTGACTCCTGCGTTGACCCCGGACAGTTATCCCATGCTAGCTTGTATACCTGTTGTTCCCTGACAAACCTAGTTAATCTTCTAGAGAAATTTACACCTTATTTCGGAAAATTTTAATGAACTACGACTACTTCATGAAATGAAAACTGAGACATCTCCTGCGATGGAAATTTTGGGGACTTTCTTTTATAACCTTGACGACCGAAAGAACTTTTCCATCTTATTTCGTTTTAAAATTATTGTTTTTTTACTGTAATTAACAGGATAATTTGTAACATTATGCACGGTTGGGTCCGCTTTCATGTTTTTTACCGCTAGATTTGTCAAGCGATAAAAAACATGTAAATCGGATCATTTATCAACACTGGGCTAATCCCAATTACCTATACGTACCTACCTAATACGTAACAAAATAAGGATAAAACTATTATATTATAATAGATATGTGACACCATGATGCGCGCTGTCTTCCCCATGATAAGTGGAACCTACCACATTGTGTGACGTATGTTAGTTTGATGGCGAGTGCACAGACGTTCTAATATTTCCCTATACGCTCCGAGATAGATTAATTAAAAAGTATTTTGTTCGCTAAGATGTAGCCTACTAATTATACTGCTTTAGCTAAGTTTTCATTCAAAAATTTGGCAACTTCGCAAATAAATGTCAAATATTTAACTGTTTTGATTAATTTGGCATTATTACTGTATGGAAATGTGAAATAGCACTAATTAGTGAACTGGAATAATAAATTGCAATAATTATAACACTGAATTTGATGTTGTAACCGTTTTACCAAAACCAAAACTAAATATTCGGTGTTACGATATTAATGATTGCATTTTATAATCAATATTTTAGTTCACTAGCTAGCCATATCTCATATTTCCATAAAGTAATATTGCCAAATTAATCAAAATAGCGAAATGTTTGAAATCTATTTGCGACGTTGTTCACTTTGAGAATAAACGCTTTTAAAAAAAGGTCTACATTTAAAGTCTGTTTCATTCTTTTAAAAGATACAATGCCATTTTTTCTTTCATTTGCACGTCTATCAAAGCATTCATCAGAAGCATGTCCGCGATGACCACAATTATTTTCCTCGAAGATGACAGACTGTAAAACTGTAACTTTGTACTATGACATGGCTTGACTGGTGACTGACATTTGACGTCATTAGAATTCCCCATTAAAGTTGGCAGTTTCGGAATAACAATAATTTGTCTTATAGATTCCGAAAATATGGCATCTTTCGTGATTTCGTGAACGACTTTAAATAAATGAAAGTTGCGTGTACCTACCTAACATTTATGAATGGTTGTACCTAAGGATTTTTGGGCTAACAATCACAAACAGCTAATAATGAATATCATAAATCGACGAAGAAGAAAAAAGTAGAACCAGAGAGCTGACCATGGCTAGTTTTCCAATAATCTTACGTATACATGCACCTACGAGAAAATATTGATCATTAAAAATAACAAAGAAAAAGAAACACACATTATTTCATATTTATTTATTTCAAAATAATAATTATATTAGAATATTAAAACTGACATACAAAACAGGTTCTAACTAACTTAGAAAGAAGGTGGGAAATAGAAAATGTTTTGCGCGAGAGCATAGTTTGGGTCAATATTTTAGGTTCGATCAAAGTTCTATTGTTTGTAAGAAACGGTATTCATATAATAAAAAAAATATATAATACGGTGTAAATTGATATTCTACTATTAAAAAAAATATAACTATAGTATTTTTGTTTTATTATTTAATCGTATTTCGAAATAGTTCATTAAAATCCCCAGATCTTAACTCAGTAGTTAAATTTAAAAAAAGATTTTAAGGCAATAGAGGGTCGTTCGTTCGTAAAACACTTAGCGGTACTTATAATTAAATAAAATTAAGTTTATTTACGTTTAGTACTAGGTTACATCTCCTTGGTAAAGTGTATGACGGACAATGCCGTATCTAGCAGGTAGACCGCTCCGTTGATCACGCACAGGGCGCCGACAGCCAAACCGACCTGGAACATACAAAGAGGACGAATGAATAAAAACAGTATTTTGATGTACATGTGGGCCTTGTGGCTAAGTAATAAGAGCCGCACGGGTCGATCGATCAGGTTAAAGATACACTTGCCGCGGTTGGTCCGTGGATGGGTAACCATATTTACATACAAAGACCCCTCTCTTCCTACTCTTACAACTACATGGATTCATAAGAAGAGATCTAGCCACAAATCTAGGTAATGGGTACAGCTATTCAACTTGTCACAAAATTACTCAAGGCCTATTGTGATGTGTTTTGTGGAACTAAATCCAGATACATTTTGTCTGTGCGCAGACTAGTTTGCTTTGATAGTCTCTACAGAGACACCTTCAACAATGCCGTCATCACAAAACATCACAACGTTCATCTTTACATAAATACATATAGTAGTTCAACTCGGTTCTGTACCTGTTTCTCAGCAAAGACGAACTGGTACTGGTGCTCGCCCTGGTAACCACCCCAGTAGTGCAGCGCCACAGCTCCCACCGCGATCCACAGGAACACTCCCACAAAGTTCATCACTATCTCTGACAGTGCTCTGGAAACATTTTTAGAAAAATTAGCTCGATGTTTTAGAAAAAAAATACATTAGAGGGCTTGAAAAAATCTTTTGTTTGGCGAAATAGAGATGTGGGACCAGCTAAACATTATCAATTTCGTTAAGGGGCAAGCGGCCCGTGGTTCCAGTTTGGACTGAGCTGAGTTTGATTTGGGCTGAGCTGCCCCCCAACCCAATTCTTTGGCATTTATGTTTCGTCTATAAATAAAAATAGACACCTTAAACACGTAAATGTCCACCATTAAAAATATACCTGTTTTGACCGTTCACACATTGCCTTATCGTACAAAAATCGTATCGTTTAAAAGTGTCCCTTTAGATCCGTCGTGGACCAAGTTTAAATATCTCAGTAGAGTTATGGTGGAATCCCTGGGCCCATCTGCCAAAACATCTCAGAAATAATACGTACCTCTTATGTTCAGTGGTGCCAAACAAGAACGTGACGATTTGCACGAGCGTGTATATGAGGTACCCCACGATGACTCCAGAAGCCACGATCTCAGCATCAGGGTTCTTCTCCTCATTGAGGTTCCATGTCCCGCCCACACCCAGGAACTCGCCATTGTAACCAGTTCGGTAGAGGACCAGGATTACTATGTTGAGGACCTGTGGAAGAATTATAAAGAGTTAATAATGAGATTAAAACTGATGGGATTGAAAGATTCGTTCAGCAAGCAGAATCTATGGTTGTTGATAAAGAAACCAAAATGATAATTCCGTTAACAGTAATGAAGCTACGGAATAAAGTTAATAATCCCCAGGATATGCATATAATTAGAAACTTGTTAAGCATATCCTGGAGCACATGTGTGAGTACTATGTATTTACTGGGTACGTCTTTCATTGACTTGAATGTGCCCTGGTGGCTGAGAGTATGTCATGCTCATTCTAATGTCTCGCTGACGGTGGCGCATGTGTTGGATCATTTAGCGCCCTCCAAATGGTTGAGCTGAATGGTTCTAATCCATGCGTCAAGTTCGTGAACGGGCGCCGTCAGTAGGGATTGATCATCTTTTAGCTGCCACGGCTTATTTTAATTTTTAAATAGATTTTTATTTTTCATTACGGACGCTTTTAACATTCTGCATCGTTTTCACATTTATAACTTCAACATGAATGATATTATCAATATTTTGTAACCATATTTTGAGTTAAATGAGTGTTCCTGGAGTTTCTTGCCCGTTCTTCTCCATAGGTACCTATACGCTTTGGAATGGGCAACTAGCTTCATCTTTCTGACTGACAGACCCCTTGACAATTCGAAAGTGCCTGTAATTGGTTTATTTGAAATAAATGCTTTGACTTTGAGTTTGGAGAAAATTATGGTCATTAATGTGTACACTGAATAATGCTTAAAATGTAATTTAGTGGCAACGATGTCTGTGGTAGCGTTTCTAATAAAAGTGGTATTTTAATTCGAAAGGGTTCTACAGTCATTCCTTTGTTTAAATAATGATTCGTATTTTACTTTCTTGCTTCTACCAACGTCAAAGCTAATAAAATCTTCTTGCTTAGTTAAAGCACATGAATAGTAAGTTAATTAGTAATTTTTGACAGTCGTTATAGATAAATTACTAAGTGATATCGTGTTACCCAGCAATAGGGTTGTGAAGGTCCGATAGGCAGTTGCTCCATGTAAAATACTGGTATTCAACTGCATCCCGTAGGACTGGAAGCCGACCCCAACATAGCTGGGAAAAGGCTAGGCAGTAAGATGATAGTAAGTTAATTTAGTCACAAAATAAAAAATTGGACGACAGACTCATTTCTAAGTAATGACTTCCTTTTTTATCTATTAAACAATGTTATTCATAAACAGGTAGAAGCTCTACTTCCTGTTGTTGAGCCTGTTATCGTCACTTCCGATGAGTCTAGTTAAGCAGTGGGTGCTACCGACAACGACGTAGCTGTGATCTGAGTCATTGATAATGTTAAGACGAATTCTGAATTTATGATAATAATTTTCATGACGATTATATTTCAGGTTTGAGAGATAGGTAGTATTTATATCCGGTATCTACTGCTTGTGTTATGTTAAGTTAATTTAGTTATTTTCATTATCTTGTACCAGAATACCCGCGAAATTTCACGTTGGCGCATAACTTTTTAATTAGTCGAGATTTTTTATTCATATTCTTTATGGCATCTCTTTAGGTCATGAGCTACCCGAATATCAAAAATATTTGGCCTAGGTCTTAAGGGGGACGCGTGAAAATTGATTCGCTGTTACAATATATAGTAGAATATGTTTCTCATGAATTAAAAAAAAAACGTTCGTTTCGACGAGGCTTCCTTGCATACTATTTTAGCACTGAATGCTTTTGTTCGTTAGGTTTAAAAATAATAAGATATTCTTATGTGATTCATATTTCCTTACTCGGAATTCTAAAACGAACACATAAGTTTCTTTAAAATTATCTGACTTATATGGGAGTAATAAGAGAAATATAAAATCAGCTATTTATATGCAAGACTCGAAAGCCATTTAGCAGTCGTAACTACATTAACCAGTTTAGTAATAAAAACTTAACGGACAACACTTAGCTAACTTAATTATTATTGTTTCCGTGAAAAGTGAAAACTTGTGCTAATAATCGCAACCAGAATGATATCGCAAATCCGCAACATCGTACAATAGTTTGTGTGTCACGAATCGATAAGATACCGTATCGAAGAATTCCTGATAATCGTCCACGCTGTCATTATTTCCAGTTACAAGAAACATTCTACCTTTGTGTTTGATATTATGGGCGGGACTTGTGAAATACCGGATTAACGCACTATTCGGTAAAATCATGGAAATTAATTGCTAAGCAAATTGACTACGCTTGGCGCGGCTGCTGTACGATGCAAATACTGTAACCTTATGTATAACTACAGTTTTGAGCCGTTTGGGGTCGAAACGCTCGGGTCATGGGGCGCGTCTCCTTTTTAAGGAAATTTCTCGCCGACTGGTCGACACTTCACGTGACCAGGGGGCTGGCTCGTTCTGTGGCCAAAGAATATGCATTGCCATTCAACGTGGCAATGCTGCCAGTCTTCTGGGCACGTTTTCGTATGACAGCGATGTGGACGAGTACTTCGACGTCTTAGTGTCCTCTTGTTTTTGTATTTATTTGTGTAGTTAGTTAGTTAGTAATTTAGTGTTATATTGTACAAGAAAGAAAAATAACGAATAGTAGAAAAAAAATTGATTGCCAACTTAAATTTTTCGTATACTTATTCAAATCATAATTATCGTTCTTTGACAGTTGTACGAAATAATACACTTATTTTGTACAACTGTCAAACGCGTTCGCAAATTGAGGTAGTCTGTCAACTTGCTTAACAATTAATTTCCCTGACTGTCATGGGTACCTACTTAGAAGGTAATTTAGACCGTTTAGGTCTTCCAATTCCTTAATTGCGTACTTTTTTTCGTCTTGACTAAGCTTCTCTGAATAAGAACAGGCGTTTGAGGGACAGTAATAGGCTGGTATTATTAAATTATTATAATTAAACTTCCCCCATTCATTTAAAAGTAAGTATTGGTTGTTATTAAAATGATTGCAAACAAGAAAAGACACTTACTCACTTGGTAAGAGCTATTATTAAACTTAATAAATACCTTAACCATCAAAATTACGTCATGTACTTATTTGTCAACGCTAAGAAATAGAAAAAGGCGAAACTGGCTGAAAATTAAGGCTAATGTTGTCACCATTAATGTTTTCTATAGACGAAATTATCACAATAGGTAGGGCCCTGTAAGCAGTAGGTAAGTACCTCCAAAAGTACCCACAAAGTGCAGTCATATGTAGGTACTATACAGGGTCAAATTAAATTACCTAGCGAAACTGCAGACGTGGTGGATATCCAAACATAATAAAACAAAAAAAAAGTATGCAAAGTTATTTAAAAAAATATCAGACATTAATAACCAAAGTCCACGGGATACCAATCGCTTATGCGTAAGAAGGTCCCACACAGCATTAAGAGGGAACGGGGCTGCGAGGAATTTGAAAAATAGGTGTTTGAAGAAACTATTGCCGTCTTCTTACCTTAAGTCTGCCCCCGTAGAGTGCGATAGGGATAGCTACAACTCAGGCCAATTATATCACAAAAAAAATTGACGAAATCAACTCTTCTTTTATTCCCCTTTTTTCTCCTCGAAAACTGAACCGATTCAATTATTTTTTACATTAAAATTTTAAGAAAGGGTGTGTCTAGGTTCCTATTATTTTCTTTTATTTTAAAAACTTTTCGAATTTGTCTGGTACTCCTCTAATCACAGCGGTAAAAATGGGGCATTTTTGTAATTTTTGGAGGGTCATAATTTCTTTACCGATAAGTTACTGAAAAAAAGAAAATAACAGGTACGTGACTACAGCAAAAGTTGATTTTATGAAGAAAAAAAATTACGGTAATATAATTTAGAGGCATTATTCAGGAAGAAAAAAGGAGAATAGCGCCGAATAGGCGCCAGTCATATTTAACCACATACCACAATCAATCAATTTTTTTTTTTTTTTTTTTTTTTTTAAAACGTTGCCCCACACTAGGAATTTCTCCTGTATCGTGGGTGCGTTTACAAACATTTAAAGTCACATACACAAACAGCCAGACCCGGAACAACTACTTGTAGGTCATACAAATATTTGTTCCGTGCGGGAATCGAACCCGCGACACGCAGTGCAGCAGTCAATCGCTTAACCACTGCGCCAACCGTGTCGTCAATGAATTGAACGTAAGCTTATTTTAAAAACGGCTAAAATCCTTACTGGTGAACAAAGTATATAGGTACAGTAGTATTTCGGAATTTGTAACAGTCAAAAATAAATGACAGAATTTTGACATGCTAAGAAAATAAATGTATTGTTGTCCTTGACATATTTTGTATATTGATGTTTTTGTGTCTAGTGTAGTTACTTGGAATATTGTTTTTTATAGTATCGATATCTAAACACGATAAAACAAAAAAAAAACAGTACCCTCATTGCGTAATACACGATCAATCAAAATCTGAATCGTTTTGAAACAGATTGCTATTCCATTACATCATTAGTTCGAAAAGAAAAACCTGCTCAACAACGTAAATAACGCAATGAATGTTGTTGAACTGTCAAAATAAACCTTAGTCGTAATTGATTACAAAAATGTGTTGCGTAATTAGGGTACAGATTTTCTCAACAGGATGAGTTGAGAAAATCTAACCACACTACTAGCGGTCGTTGACCACAGAAAAAAAACCACGTCTTTTATTTTCTTTTATCGTGTTTAGATGCTCATCATGCTGAGATAGGAGCCTTTTGGCCTCGCACAGGACTTTCTGCTTTTATTTTTATTTTACTTTGTATTTTTATTTTTTATGAGTGTGTGTTAAGTTTAATTCGGTCCCAATAAATACTTTTTCTTTCCTTCCTTCTTTCTTTCTCTCTTAGATATCGATACCCATCTTGGCTGCGGAGTTTTGCTAGCAACTAAATTTTACTCTGTATAACGGTTTCGTGCATCTAATAGTTTGAGGTTCTAGGGAAAAGCGTGCAAAAATCTAAGACTGGTTCTAAAAGCAAGGTCAGATTCTCTAATTGTTCTGTAGTTGTGACTTAATTGCTCTCGTGAACTTCACCATAAAATAAACACGTGCAGACTTACATAGCTGGGTTCGTTCTGGTGAAAGTAGGTGCATTCAAGAATCATACAGATGGGAATAGGTAGAGAGACCAGGACATGGTAGCTAATTGGTCGACATTACTAATGCCTGATCAACCACGGGAAAACTTTTAAGTTGCCTTATGAAATTTCTCAGTTGCAGCCCGGAGTTTCAATTTCGCGGTGGCTTAGGTATTGATTAATTCGCACGAATTTACTCGCCCGAAACGGGCCACACTTTTCGAACGGCGGACACTTCAAATAATATTATTTTTTCTTGAGGCGATTCGCACGAAATTAATTTATTTGTGGACGAATCAACAACTCCAGAAATACGTTGTAAAGTAAAGTTGAGGTAAAAACTACACCAACTTTACTGCATAAAAATTGAAAATATTATTTAAAAGTGTCGATTCACCCGTTTCGAGCAAGTAAATACGTCCGAATCAACCAATAAGCCCTAGGCTCACCCCTATTACATAGAACTTGAACTAGCGAAATGTGGGTGTACTGTTAGGTACACCTCTGCCTAACCGTTCGGGGAAAACAGGCGTAATGTTATGTTATGAAACTAGTGTGGGTTTGTAAAGATGAATAATACAAATTCAAGATTGAGGCAATTTTTGGCAAAAGTCCGAAAGGGATACCGTGGCCCCTGGCAACGTACAGGCAACTGAAGGAACACGGGTGGGTTTTAGTCAGTAAGAGTCTGACACACCCTCCGCCCAGAGCAGGAGAAGTTATTTGATAATTTCCCATCCAATAAAATAAGGCAATTTTTGGTAGAACAATATGGGACTTGTGGATTACATTCATTAAGTCTAAATTAGTCTTTTCCTAACTTAACATATACATGTTATGTTGGACATGAAACTTATCATTTCCGTAAAATAACAATGACATCCAAACTGATTCGTAGACAAAATAATGTAAAGAATTCTGTCGGAAATATTTCAACCGCACAAAGATTGATAAAAAGTTATTCTTGAGATGCTTATTATCGGAACGATTTGTTGACATTGACTATTGAATGACGTCATAACAAATATCATTGTCACTTGAACAAAAAACAAATCTTGCTAAACAGAACAAATATCTGGAAGTATAAGGAAAATATCTTGCGGTTAGCTAAATTCGATAAGTCTTACCTACTGAGGTTTGCCTTTTATAAACTTTTTTTTTTTACTGAAATTCAGTTTGAAGTGCTGAAAAAGTTACCCCAGTTTTCACTTTCACTTAACTTCGTATAGGCATCTTTTGGATAATGTCGCTGATACCGTCACCAATCACAAGAAGGGCAGACCATTGTCTTGCCATTGAAGGTGTCATCAGGCCCATGGTGAGAAATACTTGCCCTTCTCTTTGCAGGGACATAAAATGTGTCCAAAATAATCCATTATGTATTTAAAATCATTAAGATCTTAGTCATATTAGTTAAGTTTGACATGCCTTAGATAACCCTAGACCACACACAATCTTTCTTATCGGTCGACATTCTCTCTCTGAGGAGGTAAATTAATGTTAATCCTATTTATATGCAATAAAGATTCTATCTAGCTCATTTGGGGGTTTATTTATAAACGTTGCTTAAAGTTAACTAAGAATTAGCAACATTTATAAATAAACCCCTAAATTATCTGACAGGTAGTTGAGTGAGGAGCCATATTAGTCTTAGATAAGGAGCTACAAAAAAAAAAAAATATAAAAATGTGTCTAAATGATGCAAATTGATAATAGTAGCAATAGGAGAAGCGATCTGCATAAACAAGACACAAAGAATCTGAACCAGACGAAAGTGACTCAAAAGGTTAGCTTTTAACCGAGCAAGTTTTACAGAGATTTTTCTATATCATACCATTTTATACGCAATTTTTAATGGTACAAGCTGTCCCAAACAGAAAGAAATATTATGTAGTACATATAATATATATATAGTACTTTGTATGGAGTACATAATAAACAATAATGATATGAATGTAGAAATTTTATATTTGAATGGGAGGCGTTATCGCCAAAAGCGATCTTTTAAAGACAACCTTTGGATGGGTTTAAAGGGAGGATAGACAATACTGCAGGCAGTCTGTGGTGTAACATTTACATATTATAACTCTGAACTATAATATTTTTAAACCAAAAGTGCTCGAAATAAATTCAAGTTATGGCACCCCTGAGAACGCTCATATTATTAACTTTATCAACAAAAGAAATAAAAGATGAGTGCGTGAGTTTCAATAGTAATCGTTTGACACATGTGACCCCCACATCAATCATCAATGGATTGCGTCTGAATTATTTCATCGTTACATTATTGACCCATGATGTGATGCCAGATCGAAATCGCGCTTCAACTCCATTATCTACTACGTCATTTATATTATTGTATTAACGGTATTACGTTATGGTCTCTTTTTGCTTATCAATATTTAAGTAATACACGTGGATATGGAAGACAATCATCGAAAATGGAGGTAAGTAGACACTCACTAGGAACTATTTATCATCATTTTCTAGGCCATTTGATGAAGTCTCATTAATGTAAAATTGGCATATTTAGCACCCAGTACATTTAGACTTTCTTGAATTAGTTAAGAAGAAGTGATTCAACAAAGCTCTCAATCAGCTCAACGTTATTCATCACTTTCTTTCTTTGTATTAGACAGTGTCAGCATCAAACTGCCTCATCAGCTCTTCGTTAAATCTGTTCTTCTCCTGCGCGTTGATTGATGACTTTTTCTCAACAGACGTGTCACTAAATCAGTCACTACCCTTTCAAGACGAATCTTTAGCTGTGACACATCCACTTGAAGTGATTTGGAGAAAAAAAAACATTTTCGCATTAAATGTTCAACTTTCTATCGTCTTTAGTTCAAATATCTATCTAACACGATGCTATATTTAGTCTTATATCTTTATCAGTGTTTAAATATGTACATTTTGGGAACTTTCAGTTCCAAACAACATTACTTTATCTAACTGCACCTTGTCCAAAATCATATCAGGTGCAAAAAATACTTAAGTTGCATCCGTCAGTCTGCCTGTTCATCTCATTTGTTATGCGAGCTCCAAGGTCCGGGATAACGACAATTAGTTGATATAATCGTTAGTCATGGGTCAGGAGTCAATGGTTAAGGAGCAGTGACTGAGCAGTGAGCAGGACTTCGGATGGTGTAGAGTAGTGACAAATTCAGGAAGTCTCTATTGATGGAATCATTTAGTGTTTTTTGTCTATAATAATATTACATCTTGCTATAATAGTCCGTTCATTGCTTTAGACTTTGTTACATTTTATTAGGCTCTAATTTATGTGGAGTTGTCGGAAAATTGGTATCAACTTTCATTCTGCTGGGGCGTTTGTTGCACCACTTCCTCTTCCCAGCTAAAGCAATAGGAAGTGGTGACGTTTTGGGGGACTGTCTTATGTAATTTTGAAGTTCGAAAAGTGCTGATTCTCAGCCCAGTTTGAGTAAATAACTTTTAATTTGATTGATTTGCTCATTTTTCTTCTTTTTGTTATAATTGCGCAATATTTCTATAAACAAATCTGAATATACGTATCGTAATATCGAAATCAGTTAGTAAATGTTTTAAACAAACTCCACGTTTCCTCTACAAACGTGTCATCGATCTAGCTTTTCCTGCACACCATCTAATTAGCTGACACTAAACATCCTGCACGTGTTTGTCTGTCTGTCTGTGCAACTCTCTACTCTGAGCCAGCAGCTGACAATTACGACCAATAAGTAGTAACAGCTTTAATTACCTCTGACAGGAAGGATTCGAACATTCACTGACTTCCTGTGCAAATCACGATGAGATGATTGTGCTGATTTTATTAGCTTTATTAGGGTGTAAATTATAATTTTGATTAGACAATTAACGTTTGATTAAACAGCTGTTCAGAAAGTAAGTGTCATGAAATTTGGTCCTTAGTTCCGTAGTAGTAACATGTTGAAAGATTGACGACTGTTTTTCGCTATAATTGGTGTAATTTTTCCGATAAAATCTGACAAACGTGAGCTGCTGAGCTTATGAATTCTATAACAAAAATGGAACTGTATATAATTCGTGTCTTGAAGAGCAAAAGTATGCAAGATTTCGTTCCTACTCTCGCGATCATACAAGACATAACAGCTGACTTTAGAACAATCATGAAATTCAAAGTCAACAATGAAACTACTAAAGTAGCTCAATACTCCGAAGTCACAGAGCGAATCGATCACGTACATAATGTGGCACATAATGGGCGCATTCAAGGTAAATAGCGTACGATTTGATTGTCTACGTCGCTTGGGAGAGCCATTGTATGCGTGTGCGCTGATCGAGATGTCATGGATCTGTAATGCGGGTTAGAAAATGGGTGTACTTAACTATGCTTACTTTTATTAGTAGTATTTTAGATATACTGTAGTAAATAACCCAGTAGAAGTTAATAAAGCATTTAAGGTGTAACTTTCGCTTCTTGAAGAAAGCTTGTGGTATCGCCAATTTAGAAAATACTTTCAAGTCAAACACTACAATCACATTCTAGAAATTACAAACTATCAATCAGACGCAAATAGCGTGGCTGTAACCCATGTTATTCTGTGTTATTTATTTATTTTTGTTTTACTGGCATTTTTCAAAACATTATTTTATATTGTACCCCTTTCATCGTAGTCGACTTCTATCTATTGAATTCCACCATCTTTGTTTCTAAGATTCCCATATAAAGGCATACATGAGTCATACAAATCACGATTCAGTCCCTAAGCACCAGGTTTTGTATTCAACCCATAAGCTCATTACTCATGGTATTGTATTAGTCAGTAGTACCATATTGTACCTCAGTTGTGTGGTGAGTAACACGTTATCAGATAAGTTTGTTTGTTCTACTGTTTTGCAATGTGCTCTGCGGTTGAGAGTCTAGGACCACAAGATGAGTAGGAGGACTTGCACGTGAATGGTGACTTAACTCTGTCAGCTAAGACTTTACACGTGTATATTCATTGAAAATAGGGAGACTTGTACAGTCCGGTACAACAAAGCAACGTTATGAATGAAGGAGAAGAACTGTAAAAAATATATGTTATATTAGGAAAGCTTCTAGATATAAAACATAAATGAGAGAAGGTTAAAATTGAAATCAGTGCTGAAATGATTGGTATATACGAGTAGTATGATAATGTTCTCATAGGTAATTAGGTTGTTTCAAGGAAGACGTTCGTTTTAATTAAGAGGTGCGAAACGAAGCGCTAATTTCACTAAACTATGAGGTATATACTTCATGGTCAATGATAACCTATTATAGACATTATCCTGTCCAAATTTCAATTTCGATTTTTCGGCTGTCTTTGGGTTTTTCCTCAGTATTAAGATAAAACAATAAAAAATAATCGGTCGAGTCATTTTTGAGTTTAAGCGAGACTAACGCACAGCAATTGATTTTTATATGTATATGTATATATAGATTAGGTAAATGAAATCGATAGGTTCATTATTGATTTAAAACTTGCTCCAAAGAAAATTGACTGTCTAGTTATACTCAAAAATAAAAAATAAAAACAGTTATTTAAACAATTGACATTTCGTTAGTTAAATGAAACAGTAATTAAAAAAGAATGTGATACTAAAACGTTGTATCAAGTAGGTGTGGCTATCACGTTATCAGTTTGATAGGGAATGAGGCCGCTAGGGCCGATTAACCTTAACGTTGATACACATACTTACGCCAAATAAACTACTTGTGAAGATTCTATAGGTGGCGTTATTTCAACCATGTTAAGTGAGTCAGTATCTTCATTATTAAGAGGATTGGTAGCACTACTTGGCTTATTCTTGGTAATTTATTTACTGTCTCTTTCGAGACGACCACCTCGATCAGTTCTTATCCTTTGGGCCATGTTTACAAATCGATTTGCAATGAATGCAATGACTCCTGAGTGTAGTATTTGTTCGAATTTTTTAATACTTGCTACATTATAATGATCATGCTCATGACCTCCTTTGATTCATACTTCATCTTCATTTAATTTGACTTTGTCTTCTTCAGTGCTGAGTAGCTATATCTCAAAGGTATTTTTTGCTATGAACTCACATTATTGGCATCTAATTTCATTAAACAGATATTTACTATCAAGTGCTTGTATTTTTTATCAGTGAGCATGACATCATTTCTAAGCAGAAAAAAAGTAACTTTAAAATACTTGTTTTTTTATTATTTATAACTGTTCTAGTTCCAATTCAAAGTCATTTTAAGTGATTCATATCCATTGTTCTTGGAATTATGTACTACTTTACAGTAATTGATAATAATAATTATAAAATTATGTACTTAATTTAATTTGCCTCATGCTTTAACTGATAGGTATTTTATTGTTGTTAAAAGCGACAAAGCGGCGGTTACAATGGTATAGACCATTGTAACCGCCGCTTTGTCGTTTTTTATTATTATTATTATTATCTAGGTACCTACTTAGGTTTTAGAATGCTTTATTATATGGGGGGTTTCACCAACTATAATTGAATAGTTTTTAATTCTTATAACATCAAAGTCCCCGTAATTTAAACACACAAGTGTTTACGAGAATAATATTGCAAAATGTTTAAGGTACCTACTTGTACATTGCTGTTGCCTACATTGTTGTTTTTCATAGACTCACAATTATTTTCATGAATGACTCAAGAAACTAAGATACCTCAACTAATAGGTGTCATACCACTATTTTCGCCGTTAACATACTATATACAGTCCTAGAAATCAATATCATTTGGTAAATACCACGCTGCTTAATTTTCTTTAGACATTTTCTTTCTTTATACATCTTATCCCTAGGTTCACATCACTAGGATAGCATCCAGTTGCACACTACAAAGCTTAGATTTTGCACTTTGGTTGTGTGGATTAGTAGTTAAGCGATATCACCTTAAGAGCGTTTATCACGTCGCAAATGATGTCAAATATTTCGCTGTTTTGATTAATTTGGCATTATTACTGTATGGAAATATGAAATGTGGCTGACTAGCGAACTAGAATATGAATAATGAATTGACAGCTATTTACGACGTTGCTAACTTTGAGAATAAGCCCTCTTAAGAACAAATTGTTCGTCAGTGGTGCTAACAGGTTCATTTTTTATAAGACGGTGATGTTCTTACAAAATTATACGTTTTACTTCCAGGAATACAAGTGCCTAGAATAAACAAAACTTGAATTCTGTTCTAGTCTGATGCCCTACTGTTGTACCAAATAATTGTTTAATTGCATGAAATTCAATATCTAAGCCGCACCTATTTCTCTGTATGATGACACCTTACATCAACTGTATACAAAAAGAGGTGTTTACTTACAATTTTAAAAGTCTTCACGACAATAGTCGCGATCGTTTGCACGGACACCATTGTCACTAACACTTAGAAATCACCACAATTACAATAAAGTCTCACTTCTTTGTCTTTATGACCGTTTTCGCTAAAACGTTGGCCGTCACTGTATGACTCCAGTTATCAGTTTGTATGGCTTTATCACATTCGAGTTGTAATCTTATCTGTTCCAGCGAATTAGTAGGGCAGGTTGTACTGTACCTTTTTTTCACCTGCTTCTCAAATTTTAACCTTATTTTGATGTGTTTAGATACGATATTTGTTTTGTCTATTGTCTTTAGTGGTTGATATAAGTCGTTATCACCATTTTTAGGCTACTATTCTATTTTTTATGAGACCTTTTCGAACTTGAGTCATTTCTGTTAGTCTCATGTTTGTATAGATGTTACTTTTTCGCCAATAAATAAAACACGCACAAAACTGTCAATAGAATGCAATACTTCTAGAGGTAATGAAATAAAAACAATTTATAAATTCCCCATTAATGTATTGTATAAGTAGTGTGCGCGGGAATATTAACAACTGATGGCCGCCATGTTCTTTTTTCATGACCTTTTGAAAAGCATTATGTCCTATTAGTTAATGGAAAGAACACACCTCATAGGCCGGGGAAATTAGGTTTGAACACTACACTAAATTATAACAGTGATTTTTTTCTTGAATCGTGTTTTTAAACTTAGCTCTCCAAATAATATAAAACAATGAAACATTTTCCAGGACCGCATTATGGTAAAAAAAAACGCGGTGCTATGAATTAAAATTAAGGCAAAATAGTTAACAGGAAAATGTTGGTTACATTATGTGAAAAAAAAACCGGTCAAGTGCGTGTCGGACTACGCATAATAAAGGGTACCGTAGTTCGGATGAATTTATCCCAAAAACAAACTTAACACTGTAGTTAAAAACCATGTTCTCCCGTACATCCCAACTGCAAATGTAAATTTGTACGCAAAATATTGAGAGATTTACCATGTTATTTTAAGACCATAGACTTCTTATAGGTTTTCCGTAATCTATGAGTAAAGAACCATTCTCTGTATTTTTACAAAATTCTAGGCTCAGTAGTTTCGTAGATAAGATGGGGGGGGGGTAATTGTCAATTATCATAAATTTTCTTAAGACAGCCAGCCAGCCAGACACACGAGTGATCCTATAAGGGTTCCGTTTGCTCATTTTTAGGTACGGAACCCTAAAAATGGTAAAACTAATATATTATTTTAGAATTTAACATTTTCCTCCACGGATATTTATATAAAAATAAAATTACGACAACGGTTTCTTGCATTAAATTACCTAGTTAAATATATTTTAATATGCTATCCAACAAAATTAAACATATTGTACTAGCATATTGTATTGTGCTACTATTACTCTCGATAATTTTTTAATTTACCTCGATGGTCCTAGTTTATCATTTATAACTTCCAGTTACAGCTATATATATCTATATTTAAGTGGGCACGCCCTTTATGCCTAGAGGCTTTTATTTAGATATTGTTTTCGTTAAGTTATTTTTATTTCTGCTTGAGTATAGTTCTCGGATGTTTTTGGTTAGTATATTGGCGTGTGCTAGCTGTCATATGGCTATTAATTTTATAATTTAAATTATGTTTTGTGTTGCGTAATGTAAATATCATTTTGCATGCTATTATATAGATTCATTTTTTTCTAACTGAACAGACAGCTGTGCTGCTGGGGAGTTTGTTGCGCCACTTCTTCTTCCCAGCTAAAGCACTAGGAAGTGGTGAAGGGTGGGCGTTTTGGGGGACTGTCTTATGCAATTTTGACGTTCGAAAAGTGCTGATTCTCAGCCTAGTTTGAATAAATGACTTTTGAATTTTGAATTTGAATTAAGTGTTTTTTGCAATAGCGGTTCAGGCAAAAATTTTACAGAATTAAAGTTGTAAATTTAGTCATGGGGAGACGCCTGCAGTGGGATAATGCAGGCAAACAGTAAAAGTAATGTGCACTTAGAGTTACTCTTGCTGTAAAATCTTTAAAATCGTGCGCGACTCAAACACGAATTGCAATAATTAATTAATTGCGTCAACAGCAGGTTGATTAACAATCCACCGTGTCACATTGAAGGTTGGAAATCTATTAAACCAACGTCCTAAATAACCAACTCTCGTTTTTTAACAAAAACTTGACAAATTCAGAGACAAAGGCAAAGGGCACTTGCGCAATAGCACCAAAGTGTTGGTAACTGTAGAAATGTTTCGAAAATGGTTTCCGGACACCTTAAAATGTATCGTGACACAGTCTAAGTCAGGTGTTAAGATATAGTAATAGTATATCTTAGTATAATTTATACTAAGATATACTATTACTATACATAAGTGCCCAGCAGGGAAATACCAATGAAATGATGATTTGTAAGACGGTCTGTCTTAGTTTCAATGTGGATTATAAGAGTTGGTGAAGACCAGACACATTGGATGATGATATTTCTAGAAAGGGGGTGAATACTGAGATGTTGGCTATTAAAGAAGTCAACCTCAAATAAATTGGTATATACCCACTAAGATGATTATAGGGTTGATGGTGTAACTAAATCTTATTGCTTCCGAAACACAGAGGCACTCAATTCTAAATATGGTTTCAAAGAATAGTGAGGTCATCTAAGTACATTACTCAATAGCTAGGAAAGCTTACTTCTTACTCAGTACTGTTGTTAAAATTCTGTTAAAAATACTTGGCTAATAAATAAAATATATTTTCTATTGATGGAACGCGAAAATTAACACGTCCAATTATATTCTTGAGAAAATGAACTCGTTATTGCAAATTGTTTGTGTAACACTAATAGCAGTGACTGCTTTGTCGTGGTATTTGGCTCATACATAACTATGTGTAGCTGCTTTTTATTTAGAGTTACTTTCTTCATTATCTACTTCATCAATGATCATCGTCATTTGCCTAGCCTTTTCCCAACCATGTTGAGATCGGCTTCCAGTCTAACCAGATGCAGCTGAATATCAGTATTTTACTTTTGGTATCCACGAGCCGACCGCAGCAAGCATAGCTTAACCTGATCTATCGACCCGTGCAGCTGTTATTACTTAGCCACGACGCCCTTCTTAGCCACGAGCCCTATCACTGATGATAGACGATACAAAAGATGCAAGATTAGCAATAGCATTACCTACCTTCCTAGGTATAAAATCTGGCAGATTATGCTGTTGCTACATAACATGTCAGGGATGAGGGATAAAGATTTTCTTTTAGTTTCTGTAAAGTAATCATCGGTCTAAGATCGGTTTTCATCAATAATTTCAGAAGGAAATATGGGAATAAGCAATTGATTGCTGTGTAGCATTTCATTGCTGTTATTTTATTACTATACTATAACAGTTTGCATCTATTTCTGTAAATTACTAGAAAGAATAAAATCACTTTAAATATTCATGGAATGTTTCAGTGTTTTCATAGCCCTGAAAATAAATTATGAAGTAATTGATCAGTAGGTGCAAATGCAAGTCAAAATATTTGTCTCGGAAACAAGAACGCAAACATTGCTCAATAAACCACAAAGCCACAATAAAGGTTAATGAATGAAATAATGTTTTCTGAAAATAAACTTTTAATTCTTAATGCTCTATAAAATATGCTGTGATACTTACAATGACTAAGATTCGGCCACACAGATGGATCATGGTTTTGTAACCAAAATAACAAGTTAGATCATTTTACTTAGCACCACTTCTTGGAAATTCATACATGTGTATAGTGTATAATATTGCTTTTCTGTTATTTAGACCTTGAAAAGTACCTACCTATAAGTTCAGGAAAAATCTGTTGTAAAATTCTTTGTATGGCCTACGTTTACTGTGCAGGTGACATTGAAAACTTAGTAACTACATTATTCCATCTTCATTAGTATTAGTTAGGTAGGTATTAAGTTGCTGATAATCCTGAGCATTGTATTGTAACAAAACAATAATTCACCGTCTCGAACTGAACAAGAAGCATTTGTTGTTCATAAAAAAGTCGATGTCCTCAGTAACGAAATTCTTATCAGTTTCATTCTAAATTCTTAAACATCTTATCTCTTATTCCAGGAACTCGGTCTTGACATTACCGACGGTCAGATCTCGGAGCTAGAAGCAGCCATTCATGACATCGACTTCGTAGCCGCTGCAGCCCACGAGAAGAAATTCCGCCATGACGTCATGGCTCATGTCCACACCCTTGCCGAGAGATGCCCTAAAGCTGCCCCCATCATCCACCTGGGAGCTACTTCGTGCTACGTGGGGGACAACACGGATCTTATCGTGTTGAGACATGGTCTGGATCTACTACTACCGAGGTTGGGTGCCATTATCAGCCAGCTGTCCAAGTTCGCTGATGATTACAAGTGAGTACATAGTGAATGGTTTGTTCTTATGATACTCTTTGTCATCGAACCACATAATATTATGCTGCATGTGTTTATGCATACCTACTGTTCGCTTTCCTCGGTGACTACAATAATCTATTTTTGACGCACATACTTCTAGTTTCAAATAATTATATCGGTCGTTATTGGTATTGCATATTTTACGTTTGTATTTCTTTATACTTATGTTTTGGCTAAAATCACCCAACTTAACTGTTTGTAAAAAAAGTACACTGGGCTAAAAGAAGAGTACATTGAAAACTTTACCATTTCAATATTATAACATCTAAAGAAAATTCTGAACATGAGAATCAGAAGTAACGCTACAATAACCAAACAAATAGCATAGATTAAGACTTCAATCAAATGTCGCAGCCATTATGAGAGATATGTTTAGCATACAATAACTTAGAACAATAAGCAATAATCGTTAACTAATGTTATAACGTACGCAGTACTCGATATCTACTGACAGATCTCTATGTGTGGACACTTTATTAATTGGATACAACTTCCTGAATAATTTCGTAGTGCTAAATTTTACGGCAGATCATTACTTAGAAGAACTAATAATTATGTACCTATCTCTATAATGTTTACATGTTATCATGATATATTTGATACTGACTTCATATTTTAAATCGCGTTGTTACTGTTTTCAGATCACTTCCAATGCTCGGCTTCACCCATCTGCAACCGGCGCAACTGACAACTGTCGGCAAAAGAGCTTCCCTCTGGCTAAGCGACTTGCTCATGGATGAGCGTGCCCTCTCCCGCGCCAGAGACGACCTCCGCTTCCGAGGAGTTAAGGGAACCACAGGTACCCAAGCCTCCTTCCTCCAACTCTTCAAAGGAGACAACGAGAAAGTTCGTGCTCTCGACCAAAGAGTCGCCGAACTTGCCGGCTTTAACAAGCGGTACGTCGTCACTGGACAGACATACTCCAGGAAAGTTGACTTAGAAGTCATTTCTGCATTGTCTGGACTTGGGGCGACCGTACACAAAATGTGTTCAGACATCCGTCTGTTAGCCTCACGTAAGGAGCTTGAGGAGCCATTTGAAGCCTCCCAGATTGGGTCCAGCGCTATGCCGTATAAGAGAAACCCGATGAGGTCGGAACGCTGCTGCGCTCTCGCCCGTCATCTTATCACATTGCATGCCAATGCTGCCAACACCCACGCAGTTCAATGGCTTGAGCGTACTCTTGACGACTCCGCAAACCGACGCATCACTCTCGCTGAAGGCTTTCTAACAGCTGATGCTACTTTATTGACCCTGCTGAATATTTGCCAAGGATTGGTCGTGTACCCTAAAGTCATCGCCCGTCATATCGATCAGGAGCTGCCGTTCATGGCCACCGAGAATATTATCATGGCTATGGTCCAGGCTGGTGGCGATCGCCAAGTGTGTCACGAGAAAATAAGGGTACTCTCTCACGAAGCGGGTGCTCAAGTGAAACAGCACGGCAAAGATAATGATTTGATCGACCGTGTGAAAAAAGACAGCTACTTTGCGCCTATCATATCGCAACTGGATAAGATCCTGGATGCGTCTACTTTCATTGGTAGAGCTCCTGAACAAGTGACAGAGTTCATTGAGGAAGAGGTTAATCCTATCATTGCTAAGTATAACCATGCTTTGGCTGAAGCAGGGAAGCCTGTTGCTTTGTCGATTTAATTGATGTATTTTTTTTAAAGAATTGACATTTATTAAAAATACTATTTAATAAAAATAAATTGTTCATTGAATAAAATCGTATATTTACAAATTACAGCATATTATTTCTATATTAATTTATAAAAATACAAAAATATGACTTCACTATTTTATAATAACATGAACTAGATAATGGTAACTCTAATTCCAATAATGAAAATTCACAAGACTTAGCATAAGCAAGCTTTAAGCTGAAAAAGAGATTATGTAATAAATAACTATGAAATAACATTAACAAAACCGAACAAATAAATAAGCAACTTAAACAAAAGAGAGACAAATCGTCCAACTGTATCGAGGATAGAGAATTAGAGAAAATTCGTGATCACAATTTTATCACAATTTCGATGGCACGACGAGATTGGCAACTATGTTAAGGTACTTAAAGAACGTTGGTGAGAAGTGTGTCGCCCTGGCACGCGGGGCCCTGGCTGGGCCAGTTGCACGCGCCTATGCTGGGGTCGAAGCTCAGCTGGATGGGGCAGTTGAACACGTGCAGCGTGAACCTCTGCTTGGTACAGTCCCATCTGCACGCGTAGAACTTGTTACATTGTTTCGGGTGACGGAACAGACCGGCTCTCTGGCAGTCCACCGACCCTTGCAACGTCTCGTCTCTGCTCCTCCATCCTCCGGGACCGTAACGATCAAACGCCTGAGAGTCAATCGCAGATCCGGATTCAGAACCATCCTTAATAGTAACAGTTGGTGATACTTCTTGATTCAACAACACAGTTTTGTACGTAGGAGCAACGGTAACGGCCTTAATACGAGGTCGGACTCTGACGTACCTCTCTGTGGTAGAAGACACAATAGGTGTGCTCGATATGTAGCTTTCAGAGTATACTTCTTTAGGTCTCGGTGTAACAGCTACATTATAACCACTTTGCTCCTGGAAGTCCTGATAGAAGGAGTCGTCGGGAACAATGATAGGGTTGAATGTGGATGACACAATTGGCGCAGCAGTAGCAACTGACCCCGCAGTGGGACCTTCTACTTTAGTGTATCTGTGACCATATCCACCTTCACTGATGTCTCCGCGATTAGAGTCATCGTAGTCATTAAAATCGCCGAGATCTTGAGGAGCTTGAGTAGGTCTCTTTCCTTTAAGGATTAGAACTGGTGACTGACAGCTGCAGACAGCTCCAAGTTTACGTACCAGGAATGGATTGAAGTCGTTGATCTTTGTCACAACGGCCACTTTAGGCTTAGTTTTTCGTACAGGCGCAGGAGACGGTGAGACTTCGAACAAACCTTGTTCAACAGGAGCGTATGTAGAAGAAACTATCTTCGGTGAATACGAGTACGATTCGGGGCTGGATACAACAATAGGTGCAGATGTCGTGTATGAAACGGGCGAGACTAGTCCTGCGTCAGGGCCAATAGTGCCGAAACCAAGTTGATGAGATTTTGCCGTTTTAATGACAATGTTTTGTTTCCTTGTAATTGGTGCCAAAGTGGATACCGCGACGTCTTGATAAGCGTTGTACTGACCATCAGCGCCAGATGCTTGTTCTTTGTATCCGTAACTTTCAACATTTACTTCCGATTTAAAATCATCTGAAGGCGGCAAATATTCTGGAGCTTGATACTCCGTTGTGGTGCTATATTTGTGAGCGGGTCTGCCGGTTGATTTTACTCTTTGTCTGTATGTGGAGGATACAATAGGTGCGGCCGTGGTAAACGTTACTGGAGAAACTAACCCAGCATCAGGTCCTACTGTTCCAAATCCAAGTAAATGAGACTTAGCTGTTTCAACCACAATATTATGTTTCCTTTCAACAGGAGCAGTGTCGTGGGTAACCGTGAATTGTTGATAGGGATTGTATTGAATCTTAGAAGCAGCATGCGCATCATTGAAACCAAAGCTTTCGAAATTAACCAATTTTGAGCCATCTTCTACAGGAGGCAAGTATTCCGAAGCCTTGTAGGATGTTGTAGATTCTGCTCTATAAGCCGGTGTAGTTGATTTGACGATAGGTCTGGCGGTGGTGGAAGGTGGCAAGTATTCGTATTTGGGTTCTGCTGGGGGCAAATACTCCCGAGTTGTGGATACAGTAGAGTAAGTCCTAGGTCTGTAGGTAGATGTTACAACAGGACCGCTTGTGGACACAACAGGTTGTAAATATTCTTCACCCTTCGAGACAATTTGGATCTCAGGGGATTGGTATTCAACCTGCTGGTATTGCGGTGAGGACGTTGAACTAGGGAACGAAAAGTTAATGGATTCCACTTTTTGTGGTTGTTCAATATGAGATGTGCTGAACGAATGCTGGTGGACTGTTGGCTCCGATTTATGAACGGTTTCATATTGTTGCGAGTAGTCGTAATTGTCTTGAGCTTGGTGGAAGACAGCACTTTGTTGAACAATTGGAGTCGATGCAGTGGAAACAGATTGCGACCGGTAACCTGACTGTGGGGCAACGTATTCTTGAGCTTGGTGTATAACAGAGCTTTGGTGGACTACCGGAGCCGAGGCGGTCGAACTAACGGAATATGATTTGTAATCCGTCTTAGAGGCATCGTACTGACCTTGGTGAATCACAGAGCTCTGATGAACGACTGGTGTGGAGGCAGTTGATCCAACTGAGTATGATTGGTATTGTACTTTAGGAGCAACATATTCTTGGGCTTGATGGACAACAGGCGTTGAAGCAGTCGACACAACGGAGTATGATTTGTAGTCATTCTTCGGTGGAATATACTCAGGAGCCTGGTATGTTTGTACTTTCGGAGAATCAACATCAACGTAATGGTCTTCGTATACAAGATTTGAAGGTGAAGTTGAAACATATACGGCATCTTTGCCAGAATTATAGTTATTGTTCACGCTGGATTGATGATAAACTTGATGAGACACCGCACTTGCGTCAGAATAACCCTTAAGTTCAACACTTCTTTGAATTTCAGGCTGGTTATATGAGTAACCTTCTTGGCTTACTTGTACCTGTTGTTGTTCATATTGCACAGGTTGGCTCACGATGTGTTTGATTTCGTGTTGCTGAATGATTGGCTTGTACGTCTGCGTGTAAATTGCCGCTGTAGGCTGGACATAAGTCACTGGAGTTGCCTTCTGGGTGTACTTGAGAATAGGGTTCTCATATGTCGAAACGGCTTGTTGGTAGGACAAGTCCAAGTGAGGAGCGGGAGTGGAGGAAACTGGAACATATTTCTGGTTTTCTACTTTATGAATAGTCTGATGGCTGTATGTCTGTGGCTTATATGTCGAAGCAACTATTGGCGACGGAGTCGAGTATTGGAACACTGTCTTTGGTGCTTCTTCGAATTTAACAGCGGGTTTGTTGTACTCATAACCATCAGTATCTTGACTGTATGTATGAACTTGACTAGCATCAACATTGTGTAAAGTCTGTTGGCTGTATTCTTGTGGCTGATAAGTAGACACTACTGCCGATGGAACTGAGGTGTAACGAACTTGCTGTTTAACAGCGACTGCAGGTTTGGAGTATTCGTATCCAGATTCAACATTGTAAGCCTTATTGTCTTCAACCTTATGTATGGTCTGGTGGCTGAACGATTGAGATGGCTGAGATTTGTACGTAGGCTCAACGTAAGTAACAGGAGTAGCTTTCTGTGTATATTTAATGATCGGGTTTTCGTAGACAGTGACTGGAGTAGACTGATAACTGACCTCATATTTAGGTGTAGAAGAAACTGGCACAATGTGCTGTGTCTGAATGGTATGGTGACTGATCGTTTGAGGTCTGTAGGTCGATGAAACAATTGGTGCCGGAGTAGAGTACACATTCTTGACTTCCTCAAAATGGACAGATGGTTGCTCGTAGTGATAACCCGATGAAGAGTCTCCAGAGTAAGTGTTTATCCTGTTCGAGTCAACTTTGTGAATAGTCTGGTGACTGATCACTTGCGGTTGGTAGGTAGACACGATCGGCTGGACCGCGAGAGCCGGTTGAGGTGTTGTGTACTGAACAACCTTAGGTTCTTCGTAAGACCCTCCTGATTGGGAGTAGTCGTAACCAGTACCCACTGAAGCTGACTCGAGTGATGGAGTATAAACTTTGCTGGTTTCCACTTTATGGATCGTCTGATGACTGAATGAATGAGGAGTGTATGAAGCCTCGGTGGGTTGAGAGTATGTGGAGACTGCCGGTCCAGTGGTATAAGCTACGACCTTCTTGAAAGGTTCCTCATAAACAGGCGTAGGGGTGGAATATCCGAAACCAACAGATTCAACATGGTTTACAGTTTGCTGGTTGTGATCGATACTTTCGGGTTGATATGTAGATACAGAAACTGCAGGCGCTGCGGTAGTGTAAGAAATACCTTCTTCAAACTTGATACTGGGTTTCGAATAATGATATCCAGACTCAACCTTAGCTCCACCATTGTAGCTGCCAGAATAATCTTTACTTTCATACTGGTAGTTCAAACCTTGATTGTGATCAGTTACGTGGACTTGAGGAGTGACTTGTTTAACAGCAATGGCTGTTGGTTGAACGTAAGTAACAGCGGGTTGCGAAACTCCGAATATTTGCTTAATAGTCGTTTTAGGCGCTTCGGGAACATACGTAGTCTTATAAGTCACAGTTGGTATAGAACTTGTAACTGCAAATGGAGTGGCAGTGGTCGGTATTCCGGAAGATGTAGGGGTAGTCACAAAACTGTATCCATCGAGGTTGTTGACGTCAGTGCCAATATGGTTTATGGCAACAGCTGGTTGCGAGACAAAGGACACATGAGCTGGGTGCAGAGTTTGTGTGGAGTGACTGTAAGACTTCGAACCTTGGTAATTACCTTGATTGTGGTTGTAGTCTTGAGAGCCCGAGCCTTGATAGCTGCCTTGATCCTGACTATACACTGTAGAACCTGATCCTTGATAGCTGCCTTGATCTTGGCTGTAGACTGTAGAACCCGATCCATGGTAATTGACTTGGTTGTTATAATCAGCATCAATTAAAGTAGTCTTTCCAACTAAGCCAACATTGATAGCTCCAGCGGTCAAAGTGTGAGACGAACCAGTGTGAGCCTTCGAGTCGCTGATGTAGTTTCCAGCATTTGCTTCACTGTATCCGTGGTACTGTTGGAAGTTGGACTGGCTTGTTGCTTTACCTTCGCCAATATGGCCGTCAGCTCTATACACTCCAGCTTCGTATTTACCGGAGTCATCATGGTTGTATGCACCAGAGTAATCGGCACTATAACCAGTGGAATAGCCAGTACCATAGTCTCCTTTGTAACCTGAACTTCCAGCGCTAGTCTCAACATATGCTCCAGAATTATCCTGAACATATTGTCCACTTTGGTCTTCAGCGTATTTGCCTTCATAACCACTTTGAGAAGATCCGGAATATTTGCCAACGTCGTAATAATCTCCAGAGTGTTTGTAAGCAGAACCGTCGTGTATGTATGGTTCAATTGGCGAACCTTCATGTTTGTAAGGTTCTGCGACATCTCCCGTAGGATCATGGACGTACGCTCCTGAGTTGTCGTCATCGTAACTTGTGCTTTGGTACTGAACTGTCTTTTGGCCTTGTCCAGCGTATGAGCCCGAATATCCGTTGTATCCAGCAGTATTTCCTCCAGTTTGGACAGTGTATCCCGTAGAGTGACCTGCGGCTTGGCCTGTATATCCAGAATGATGTCCAGTCTGGGTTGAGTATCCAGAAACTTGGCCTCCAGATTGAATGTGTCCAGAGAGTTGTCCTCCAGATTGTCTATATCCAGAAGCTTGTCCGGATTGAACGTATCCAGTTTTATATCCTCCAGATTGGGCAACTTGTCCAATATTAGCTCTATGAGCACCGTGGCGGAGTGCTTCCTCTTTAGTAGGAAGTCTATAGTCATCCAAGATAATAGAACCACTAGAGTATTTAGCTGGGCCATTATATTGGGTCGGTTGAACTAGTCCTATGTTACCGTTGTGGGCGCTTGCATCACCAACGTGGTAAGCCAAGCCATTATCGATTTGGGCAGAACCGTGATCGATTATGCCAGTACCAAAATCAGCAGATCCATGTCCAATTTCATAGGAGCGTCCAGCGTTGGCCAGTTCTTGGGAAGCGATGAAGTTGGAGTCCAAAGCGTCGTCCTTGGTGAGGAATCCTCCTTGGATGCCAACCAGGTTGTCAAGGGAAGCACCCGATACTAAGCTCTGATGGGCTGCCACGTTGATTGCATCTGCGGTTTGGCCTTGGTAACCTGCTGCGCCTGAAATTAAAATGAAATAATGAAGTATTCACCATACTTATACTTTTAACTTTTTTTCTTATCTAAAGAAAGGATGACTAATTATCATGCTTTAAAAAATAAGACATCTCGTGAAACCTAATTGTGCGATAATTAAAAACATCAAATTTTAACGTGACATGGTAACTTACCAGTAAGAGTAGCAGCAGAGAACCCGTAGGCTTCAGCCTCGTATCTGGCGATGTTTCCACACGCTGGCACCAACCAGGGCCAGTCGCACTTAAGTTTCTCAGCGTCGAAGCCCAGACCGAAGGGGCAACGGAACTCGTACGCCGTCAGTGGAGACTTGCCGTGGTCAAGGCAGGCGAAGAACCAGCGGCAGTTCTCGGGGTCAGCGTAGTAACCTGTACGGTGAAGGGTGGGAGCATGTTATTTGGCTACAATGATACTGAAACTAGTAGAGATGTAGAATGAATGAGAAAAATACTACAGGCTGAAGTGGCTAGGCTCGCTAGATAAAAGGAAAAAAAATTACGGCCTTGTGGAATTTATTACTTTTATAAAGTCAACCAGCACCGTAATTTTCTCTTTAAAATACGGTAGTTTATTTTTATATTATAACTACCTATCTCTTCGGCTTATTGGTGACTCGCCCGAATCCGGGCGAATCGACCATTGTAATAAATATTAAATTTTCTTGAAGCGATTCGCACGAATTCAATTTATTTGTGGACAAATCGACAACTCCAGCAATACGTAGTAGTAAAGTTCACTGGCGCACAGAAGTGATTAGGGTAAAATACATTCAAATAAACAAGAAGAAAAAGCCCCAAGAAAAACTAATACATATATTATTTATTAAAAATGGACGATTCTATCGGATTCGGGCGAGTCACCAATAAGCCATTTCTTCAGTACAGTGCGAAATTTATCCATTGTAAGTAAATATTTGTATCGTTATAAATCTAGCTGTGCAAAGTAATGTACCTATAAGTGGTGATAAGGATGTGAGTGGTCAACTCAACATATTACAAGACATAATTAGGTACAGCAATACTTTAAAAAAAATTGTTAATTGCATACAGCTGTCTTTGTAACTAAAGTATCTATCGATCTACAAATTTTTACCTTCATGTTCAGGACAGATGAACCTAGTCTGAGGTACAGGAGCAATCTCGGAAGATCCAGGACAGGCCTGCGAGTGTGGCAGGCTGCCGGGCCATACACACACCTCGTAGCGGTTGTCGAACGCCAGACCGGCGGGACAGTCGAATTCGAATACCTGGAAATCGAACATTCGTCTTGTTAAAGCACAACAGTATGAGAAATACATAACTTACCAATTCCGAAGTCTCGGCTCAACGACAATATTACAAAAAGATTTTCTTGTAAAACTTTTACAGATCTTCGTAGTATTTTTTCGAACTTCATTCTGCATCTATTATGAATTTTACATTGAGACTTGGGACAGAAACTATTCAACCGAGTACCTAATAAACTTACCAACCTTATAGATTGTTTACGGTTTTCCTCTGTATGTTTTGTTATTGCGATTTGTGGAAGTTTCGGCCACAATCGTTATCCCCTTTTCTTCTAACAAAGTTTGCAAAACTAATTGAGGGTATGTACTTAAGCAACTCAATCTAATATAGCAATGCGGCCAGTCTCTTGGGTACATTACCAGTCGACAGCGATGCGGATGAATTTTTCGATGCTATATTTTAGTTTTTCAATAGTTTTAGTTAAGTTTGTATATAATTTTGCTATTTTTATCGTTCATTATATTAACTAATTGAAAATTATTTTTAATTATTTGTAACCAAGAAAATTCCTTGGTGGGACCCCATCTAATATAAGTTAAGAAAAACTTACAGTATATTCGGGCGAGAGCTGGTCGAACTTGACGCAGCGGTAAAATCGAGCGCAGGAACGAGGATGCACGAAGTAGCCTTGACGAGAGCAAGAGAACTCCGTACGAGTGTCCTGTAATATAACGATAATGTGTTAAGTAATTATTATGTAGGCAAAATGATTCATAAAGTCCCTAACCAGTTATTCTGCAGTCGTATCTAATGTGGTTGGCCGTTGTTATTTTCACTAACCAGCACCATAATTGCTTATCACACTTTCAAACACAATCTGAACGATTTTGAAGGCTATTGGTAATCCATTGCTTATGTTCGAATAATTTGTCTGCTCAACCAGGGAAATAACGCAATGAATGTTCTTGAACTGTCAAAATGAAACAAAACATTGCCATTGCTACTGTAAGTGTGTTACACAATTATCCCGCAGTTCAAGAGGCAACATATTTTCTTGTCATTGATAGGTATTCTGGAAACAGTCTGATAGTTACTTTATTTTTACTCTACGCCAAACGCAATGTCCGCACAACGATTGGCAACCCTATAAATATGAAAGACATAATTATTTACTAAAGCACATGTTTTTGCTACATGCTCCATATAACTCAAATTGTGAAACTTTAACGCACAAAAGTTGTGAAATTGAAACTGGATTGACTTTAAAGATCAACAGCGCTCAGCCGGTCGAAACTTAAGTGAAGTGAAGTGAGTGCAAGTTTACCGAATGCCACTTGTTCTTCCTGTTATTATAGTTTTTTTATTAAACATATCTGGTTACGGAGAAAATGAAAGTTCCAACTATTTTGACATTTTTTTATGAAAAATTAAGTAAGTTAACATTTGTTTACAAATTACTTAACGTAGGTAAAATCAGTGCTGTTTCAATAAGGGATGGGTATAGCTATTACAAACGAGTAAGACCCCTGCCCTTCAAATTAGGAAAATCCTGTATCTTGAAGGACAGTGAAAACAAGTTTGAAATGTTTTACAACTCATGAACCGTTGCGTGCACCTAAAAGCATATTTTGCGTGCGTTACATTGCACTCTGCCGTAAACAGCGATTTTTTACACTTAAGAGGGAACAGGGGCTGCGAGGAATTTGAAAAATAGTTATTTGAAGAAACTATTGCCCTCTTCTTACCTCAAGTCTGCCCCCGTACAGTGCGATAGGGGTAGCTACAGCTCAGACCAATTATATCACAAAAGAAATTGACGAAATCGACGTTTCGTATTCCCCTTTTTTCTTCTCGAAAACTAAACCGATTCATTTTTTACATTAATATCTTAAGAAAGAGTATGCCTAGGTTCCTATCATTTTCATTTATGTTAAAAACTTTTCGAATTTGTCTGGTACTCCTCTACTCGCGGCGGTAAAAATGGAGCATTTTTGTAATTTTTGGAGGGTCATATTTTCTTTATCTATACGGTGCTGAAAAAAAGGAAATAACAGGGACGTGACTACAGCAGACCTTGATTTGAAGAAAAAAAAAAAAGATTGCTCTAGAGGCATTATTCAGGAAGAAAAAAGGAGAATACATTTGTATGGAGAATCGCACGCCCTGTTCCCTCTTAAGGGAATTAATAGACTGGTGAAGTTGTTACGATATTACTTATTAATATTAGCCATTTGTGTCGCTCTGCAGGGCGAAGGCCTCCCTTCCCTTTTTTCCACTTATTTCTATCTATTGCTATATGTGGCCAAGCTTTTAGAAAAAAGTCGAGTTTGTTCCGGCATCTCCTCCTGGGCCTAAATAATAACTAGATATTTATAACCTCTTTTAAATTTTTCTTCAAAAGTGGTGAAGTAATTTAGACTTGTTTATTAATTATGTTATTATCAGGCCCTGTTCCCTCTTAAAGTAAAAGTTTCCAGCAATCTTTTTTGTTCAATGTTATTGAGTTAGATGTACAGACTGATGGGTGAGGATGATGGGCCTTCTACACCTTGCATGTATAATGGTAACATTTTCCTACCTCTCTTATAGAGTGGATGACTCCATCAGAGTCGACGACCTGCGTGATTCGGTAGGGAGACACCTGCAGCGCGTCGATGGCGCGCACGTGTCCTGGTGCGGAGAGGATGTCGTGTTCCAGGGACCTGGAAGTCACAGGGTTGGAATTTATCTCGCAGCTTTTATTTTAGTTTTTAGGGAGCCTCGTTAATTTGTTAGCTTCTCTTCTTCTTCCTTTCGTGTGGTTATTGACTAACCTTAGTTTCTCTAAGACAGGCACACATTATCTACGTAGGAAAATCATTCCAATAATATTTGATTATACATTAAGTAAACTATGTATGTACAACTAACTATTATATATATTATGTACAAGCATGTAAAGGGAAAAATTAAATAAAGAAATGATCCTGTTATGGTCTTTAGAAGCAAAAAGCCGGTGGTCCCGGCTGTCATTCGTGGATCTTTGACATTCGTTACAGGTGTCAGAAGGCCGAAAGTCTTACAACCAGTCTTACCAGGGGGTATCGTATTACCCAGTTGCTGGAGGTCAGATAGGCAGTCGCTCCATGTAAAATACTGGTATTCAGCTGCATCCGGTTAGACTGGAAGCCGAGCCCAATATAGTTGGGAAAAGGCTAGGCAGATTGATTGATTGGACGTCATCAATTGCACCTTAACGGCTAGTCGTTAAGGTACTTTTTAACTAAACCTTGAAAAAATATTGAAAATCTTCTCCAATGCATTTTCTCTATCCTGACTTCTTATCTATGTAAAGTGATGCTGATGAGAAAGTGAAAAGACATCGGTCTTAACTGTCTACCAACAAAATATTATTTTTATCTTTATGAAAAGTTACCTGAGTACAGCAGCCCTAGGCGCTCTACTCTGCTGGTTGAGCACCTTCGCGAGTGAGGCCCTCAACGTTGGTCCACATGCAGAGTCCACATCACGGTCAGCTCGGTGCAAGGCCAGGCCTGCCAGCCCACGGACCCTGGCGTACTTGCCCTTCACGTCGATTGAGGAGGAGTCCTCAAACGCTATCCATGTCTTGTTCCTGGAATAAATAAATACATTTTATTACTGAAACAGAATTTACGTGTAAATAGAAGATCTGGAGCAGCAGGACAAGTGGAGGAATATGATTTAAGAAGAAAGTTTTTGTACGTGACGTGGCGAGGACCTTACAACCGGGTAAATGATGCAAAGACATCCCTGTTTGCATCATTTAACAACAATATATCTACACAAGTAGGTGGATCGACGGTTCGAATAACAATGCCACTTACCAATGAATCAATGTAGCTGGTGCATAATTCAAGGGTCAAGAAAATTCAAAATCAGAAATGGCTTTTTTACCCGACTACCAAGGAAAGGTTATGTTTTTCGCGCGTATCTTGTATGTATGTATATTTGTAAATTTATTTTTTACTTCTCTAGTTTTGTAAAACAGGAAGTTACTACGGCGTTCTAACCTCAACTAATTAACAAACGCCTATTGAAAACCTAATTCACAAACACATTCATACAACAAAACTCAAACACTCACTTGAAAGCATAAGGCGCTGACAGATCCTGGTCTCTCTCCAAGGTCCACCTTCCACTCCTCAGCTGTCTGCACAGCTCAGCTTGATCTATCTCCTTAGGCTCGTCTTCTTCGGTGGGGCTGCCAGGAGTACTGAGAGTCTCGTTGACCAGAGTGAACTGACGGGCAGTCGCGGGTAAACTAATAACCACTTTGGTGGATGGCACGCCGAGACCGATGACCAGGTCTACTACAGAGTCCTGTGGAAGAATGAAGAATATTTAGTCATGCTTCACATAAGAAAGAAAGCAGCTGTTTTAATTTTGTTTTTTTTCAGACTATATTCTATGGCACTTGTTTGTATTCATGAGTATCTACTATTTATTTAATTTAACTAGCCTCTATTTTCTCACTGCAGGGCAAAGAGAAAAAAGGCCTTTGCCAGAGTGTATGTCATTAGTTCGACAAACAAGTGTGCGACATGTCATTAGATCGACAGGTCGTTAGGTCGACAGTTCGTTGGTTTGACAGGTTGTTAATGCGACAAGCAATGTATGTGTACCGAATATGACTTCCAGGAATATTTTAAGTGAGGATTTTTTAAATATTAAATATAAGAAGTAGTAAGTCGAATATTTCGTAGAGTAACTTCACGATTTACAAAGGCATCTACTCGTACTAGATGGTGCTACTTGTTATACAAAACAGATTGCTATTGAGCAATGAGTCAGCATTTGGAAAAGTGGATTAATGAGATTATTCCAAGTAGGTGGTCGTTTAAGGGTTTTTTTTTAATAATTAATAATAGTCCTTCATAATCATGATGCATCGATAAATCGATATGCTGCAGCATGACTATGCAATTAATTCGAATTTTTTGAATTCATTCACGTAAAAGAAAGAAAGAAAAACGTGATTACAAAAAATACACCTTAAAACTATAAAAACAGAAAACAAATTATTATAATGCCAAAAGGGCCTCAGCTCAGCATAATGTCAGATGACAACACAAAATGTACCACCTGACACTAAGTAATATTTATAATAAATAAAGCTTATGTTTGATTGTAATCTTATCGATGCCGGAAAATGACTTATGATGTAACTAATAGGTTTATGATAATATTTGTTTATCAACAGTAAAATACATGCTCAAAAACAGCATTTATAAAGAAGTACTCAACTACTTAGATAAATTAACACAAAAGTAAATGTTTGAAATGACCTTAACTCAATTTGCGCCTACTCACACTTTATGGCAATACGTCAATGAGCGATAAATTTAAAAAGACGTACAAGCACCAATTAAGTGTTATCCATCCATTTAAATGCACAACATCTCCACACATACCATACAAGTTAGACCGTTGTAAACTCAAAAGAGATGCACCTGCTAATAGCTGTCCTACATACCCTAAATAGTACAGATTCAACTAACTTAAGTATACCTTCCAATCACTGGAGTTTAAACCTTAACCATTCAAACTCAAGGATCATGTATGTGAATTGTTGCTTGTAAGGTTTTTTCTTAGGTGCAGTTAGCCTTCAAATGGGTACGTTAGACGTGACCGAAATACGAGTGAAGGATTTTATAAGTAGATATTTTATTCAAATAATTAAAATTGCGTGCGTGTGTTGCTAAGTAATTATAACTTGTCAGGTTGCTGAATAGCACGATTGATGGAAATGATTAATTAGTTAATTAATAAGAGCGTTTATCCTAAAAGTTGGCAACGTCGCAAATAGCTGTCAAATATTTACCTGTTTTGATTAATTTTGCAATATTACTGTATGGAAATAAGAAATGTGGCTAACTAGTGAACTAAAATATTGTTTATGAAATTATGCAATACTTAATACCGTAACACCGAATATTTAGTTTTATACATATAATATAATAACTTAATTTCAGAATATTCATTACATCCATATTTGTGTTAGTAAGTACTTATGATAGTAAAACACAAAAATAAAAAACGACATCAAATTGACACATGGAGTGCGATCCAGTGTCTAAGAAAAAAAGAAAAAAATATCTAGATGTAAAAAAAGTATTTGGAAACTTTCCAATGCCTTTTTTTACACCTAAAACGGTTACAACACCAAATTCAGTGTTATAATTGCAATTCATTTTTAATATTCTACTTCGCTAGTTAGCCATATTTCTTATTTCCATACAGTAATATTGCCAAATTAATCAAAACAGCGAAATATTTGACATCTATTTGCGACGTTGCCCACTTTCAGAATAAACGCTCTTATAAGATAACGATAAGCCTGCTTATAATTATGATTAGGCTTTAGTAAAAATATAATGTGTTTTGAAATCTAGACAAAATATTTCAGTTTTTGCAATTGGTGTCGTTCACTCTAGATTTCAAGTACAAAGATTTACGACGGTCTTCATGCCACAGAATATTCTACTCAATTAGTCAAGTATTCGATACACATTACTTTCAAAGCCACCAGTCCGAATACTGAAAAAAATACCGGTTATAATAAGTCATAGTCTAAGCATATCTGTTATATTATGCTCCTTCCGGATAATTTCTCTCGTCTTTCGAAATTGCCCTCTCATAGCAAGTGGAGCAGCACTCGATCTTCGACTATTTTTATATAACAAGCATTACATAACGCTATTGTATTAGGTTACAAGTATTGAATTACTTTCCTATACAACATACTGGAGTATTGTTTAGATAATCACCTGATCTAGTGCTCACTTCTTTTGACATGGTTTGATTTAGAACAATTGGATGGAAACTTTGTTTTTCGTTTGTTTTTTATTTGAATTCTGTTTTTCGGACAGGACGTAATTGAAAAACTGATGTAATGTAATGGGTAGGGCCTTTACAAGAATCACAAAAGTAAGACCTACTTAGTTACCTACTTTTGCAAAACAATTCCTGGAATTTGAAGGCTAGTCCCAAAAACCATCCCTTCCTATATCGTTCAGCTATGGTATTCATAACTTTTCAAATGTAATAATCTGACACTGCTGTGTTATTTGTTGAAAAAATTATTTACTACTCAGTAAATTTAAAAAAAAGCGGTAAGTAACACTTACAGTATTCATCATGTCCCACATGCCGCTCAGCCGACTCGGATGATACGTCATCTTCTTCACTATACCCAAGGCATGTGTCTGCACCATCAGCAGATCCACTTTCTTGATCAGCGTCCTCAGGTCATAATACTTCGCCAGCAATTCCGGATGGGCCGGCAGAGCCAGGAACAGAGGTCCACCTCCTGAGGAGGTGAGGGCTGTGCGGGCAGCCTCCACGGCCTCCAAGACCTGGGTTTTGTTGAGGGACTTGTGGGCATTGTGCAGCTCTAGACCTTGCACGTGCTTCGATTTTAGAAGGGTGCGGAGATCCTGTAACAAAAGAAGGGGTGGTTAGATTCGGTTGTTTCACACTGATTATTTTGAATGATACTTTATCCTTTATTTTTACATCCTTGAATGTGTACGTAGTCAGTGTCTCGAAAATAGAGGTCTTAAAACATGCAACTATGCGAACCTAACTCTAGTATATTAATTTGGCTGCTGTGCACTGTGCAATCCTCTACAGCATTAATGACAGCGCGCATTCTCGTTCAACACCATTATTTATTCTAGCAACAGTAAAATCGAGCAACTATCGCTCAACAATTTAGTTTTGCTGCAACAAGCAGTGCTAAAAATAGAATGTGTACAAGGTGCCTACGAATTATTTCAGCTAACATTTAAATAATTCAAACACCTATTTCAATATACGTAAGTAATTAAATTCTAACAGATACACATCTAGGCGTGTTCTTGTTCCCATTTCATAGCATATCCTGATAAACGCAGAAACATATATTTGTCACCTGTACATAAATCACATGCGTGCACGCATGCAGTTCAGGTACAGTCAACCTCAAATGAGTGCTAACACTTGCACTTCAAAATTCGCCCTAACGGCTACGATATAAAGGCGCTGTCTATTTCAAAGTGTTACCACTGATCTGCAGCTGAATGTACAAGATGTAAAGAGAGCGGTTTAATTAAATTGTTGTGATTTAATTTATGTGCAGGAAACACGTCGTTAAGTCTCGAAAATGTCCCGATATGGATCAAGCTGTCCGGTCAAAAAAAAACGTCGGTGTGTACCTACGGCATATTGGTTGATTCGCCCGAAACGTGCGAATCAACACTTTAAATAATATTACTTTTTCTGTAAGCGATTCGCACGAAGTTCATTTATGAGAGTGCGAATCGACTACTCCAGAAATACGTACGTATTAAATACGTATTTAAATAGGCACATACAAAGTGTGCCTATTTTATGCAATAGCTTGGTTTTCAACGTTACTTTTTGGCTTAGAAAGTCTTTTCAAATGGCATTCATGGTTGCCGGCATTATGTTCCATCGCGGACGGTCAACGGCATTAGGTTTATAACCGTGTTATAAAACACTGTAAAACGAAGAAAAATAGAGTTGTGTGTCTTGTCGTTATAAGTATAACGACAAGACCTTCCAACCTTTCAAAATTTTGGTGAATATTTGTAACAGAGAACAAAACAAAAAATATGCTTTGTTTTTAAAACCAATGCATATACTAATAAATCTTGTCTTGTCTTATCTTGTGTTTTACGGCTTATAATGCTGTATTCGCTAAGAAAATCCTAAATTTAAAATGAGCCCTCCGCAAGGACTCCCGGCATCCCGAAAGGCGCCCGGTACTGAACGTGTTAAGTAGGACGTCACTTGGCAGTCTACTCTTATCAAAAAAGCTGCGCAAAAGTCAACTTTGTAATTAAAATCGGATTACAAATTACGTAGGTCAAGTACACTCACCGTGTTAAACTATCGTAAAATCTAATCCAACAATAAACTTTTAAATTACAATATCAGCACTAGTGAGTCATAAAAATGAATACTGCACAATGTCGTAACTCGGGAGTGTGTCGGTATCGCGTGTCGTGTCATGGCTTGGCTATAGTAATTCATCTGTGTCTAGAATCTAGATAAACATAAGTGACTCGCCCCCTATTACATGGGACTTTAATAAATATATTTTGGCGAAAGCGGCTTGCCCCATATTACGAGTACATGGGACTAAAATATATTCTTGCGAAATGTGGCCCGTACACCTCTTCCTAACCGTTCGGGATTACAAGCGTGATATATGTTATAAACGTAAGTGGCTTTTATGTGTTCTGCTTCGGGTAGAAACGAAAGCCAGTAGGCTTAGGCAGTCCGTCTATTTTTGGTTTCTGATTTATCAAATGAAGAGTCAAGTCAATGAATATTAATACATTTTTTTCTTATCAATCAAGACAAGTCCTACTCATGAGATCAAAGTCTAAATTAATTTTATTTACAAACAATAGTACACTCATTTAACAGACATGAGTCAGGCCACAAAAAACGGCTTTAATTCAGCTCAATGTCACAAGACGGGAGTGCCAGTACCCGACTGAGCATATCTAGACCGAACCGCATGTATGACCAATTTGAGCGTTGCTTTGTTAAGACTAGCTACTGTCGCAGGTATTAATCAAACACACACACACGCCCACACACACACCCTCGCACACACACCCTCGAACACACACTCTCCCACACAAACACACACTGATTTATTATATAATTAGTCAGTGTAGAATCTGGAAAAAACTTTGAGTAATTCTAATTTTACTGTTAAGAGTTTTTTGTTTCAATTATGTATGTATCTAAGATCGTGTCGTAGATTAGATTCAGATAGTAGTTACCACTTTGCTTATGAATGAAACTAGTGGCATTTATAATGGCGATGTAGTAGTTGATGAAGTCATTATACATAGGTAGCTTCCGTCCACAATTGAGCAATAAGCCAGCGAACTCGAACATTAAACAGCTAGCGTAGACTTCAATTTACTGTATTACTAGGCTACAGTAATAGGTGATTTCGTTACTTCATACATGAGGTAAACTCACAGAAAATCCATTCTAGTTAAAGTTCAAATGACCGTTTCTCTACGTAACTACGATTGTTTTTTTTTTCTTCGAATTTTGACGTTCAAAACTGCCTTTACCACTTTCGGCTTTTCACTTTTGTTTATAAATATGGGAATAATAATAAATATGGCAATAATAATTAATTATAACTAAAACCAAGGCAACGCAACGCTTTGCCAGCCCTAAATGGACAAATTAAAAAACAGTCGCCGACAAAGTTGCCGACAGCTGAAAAGCTTCGTTATCTCACGATTGATTGATTGAAGCTGCAGCACAATAGAGCCGCTACTACTAGTTACTACATAATACATACGTAGGCTCTACTCTTGCCGAAACATTAATTAATAAATCATTACATAGGTGTGGAAATTGACGACATAACACTTAGTATATAAATGTCCTAGCGTGTAATATGCATGATATGATGCAGTAAAGCTTGGTCACTGACAAAACCTAAAGTACCAAAAAGTTGAACACTATTTAGAGTAGTGTATCATTCTAAATGCTCAACGTTTATTCATAACATTTTTAGTTCTAATTTTACTTTAAATTTTTCAGGCTTTTAGAATAGTTAATTTAAAAGTTTGGCACTTACTTAACACTTTCGACTCTAACCACTTTTCATAGAACTCATACGCAATGCCGCCATACACTGCGCCAAACACTTGCGCTAAATTTAATCATCGCGGACGGTCAACGGTAATTAGGTTTAAACCCGTGTTATAAAACACTGTAACACGAAATAAAATAGTGTGTGTTTTCAGGGGGTCTTGTCGCTATACGCAGCCTCCAATCTTTTAATTTTTTTGTGAATATATGTAACCGTGACCAAAAAATTAAAAATAAATTAAATTGCTTGGATTTTAAAACCAACGCATATACTAATAAATCTTGTTAAAATATACATCTGATTTTATTTTCACGGTTTATAATATAGCTGTATTCGCTAAGAAAAACCTACATTTAAAAAGAGGCCTCCCGGCATCCCATATGCGACTAGGTGAACCCTCCAGGAGGGCTCCCGACACTGAACGTGTTAAACATTCAAATTTTGCAATATTAGCCATAAGCTGCCAAGCTTTCCACATCTTACACATACACCCAATAGCTTATACAGCCTGTATTTATTGCACAATTAGCACAAACGCACCTATCTGTTCCATTCCTATCACTACTGATGGATTGCAGTATGTTGCACAGAGGCACGGGAGGTATAGGAGCGTATCTATCGCGAATACCTTTCCATTCTTGTCTTATCTAGATTCAGTAGATCGCTGTTCTGGTGATTGATCGTGAGATATTTGGAAGGTTTAGGGTTTTTTTGTCAGGGCTGCAATGTTAAGATATTGTGAAAACATTTTAAAAGAGTAACGGTGGAGTTTCTTGCCCATTCTTCTCCATACGAAAACTACCTTTTGGAAGGGGCGATTAGAATCAATTATTATTTTTCTGTAAATGTTGACGTTCAAAAGTGCCTCTTTGTGCCTAATTGAAATAAATTATTTGACTTTGACTTTGACTTTGAAACTTCCTACTGGATAATGGTTTATTCAGGGTTACGTCTCGAAACCATCAAGTAGGTATAGTTTAAGATGTAACCAGATATGTGTCTCGCTCGTTACTTATAAAACATTGACAGGGCATCAAAAGGCGGAATAATATACTTTTCTTCGTTTCTTTCTACATCCGGGGCCTACCACCATCTCTAATACCAGTATAATTTAAATCTTACTTCAGTGGGGGAAAGAGATGCAGCTATTCGTCCTGTAGAGCTTCATTTCTTTCCTACACTGAAGTAATATTAAAATAATACTGCTCTAAAAGCTGGATTGTTGGTTCATCATAAGCAACCGAGCTGTCTATCGAGTTTTTCAGAAGATGACTGTGTTCTTAATCATTTCTCGAAGCCTGCTTTGGTACTGACACGGATTCCAGAGGACCTAGCTTACACATAAGCTGTATCTGGGTACTTAAATATAAAGTACAGCTGTTTGGCCAGACTAACTAAAACAAACAGCACACCGAATAATAGACGGCCTCCGCCGCTACTTATTAGGAGGCACCACTTTACGCCACCTGCACTCATATTACAACCCTATATCTTACGGTTCGTATGTTTCATATCCGTTAGTTAGTTTTGTAACGACTGGTAAGTAGCACCGGTTGTTACCGGTAGGTAAGGTTCGGTCCGGTTGACTTTTTTTTTTTGGGTGGGAAATTATCAAATAACTTCTCCCGCTCTGGGTGGAGCGGGAGGGCGTGTCAGACTCTTACTGACTAAAACCCACCCGTGTTCCTTCCGTTGCCTTTACGTTGCCAGGGGCCACGGTATCCCTTTCGGACTTTCCCGCAACCCCGGCAGGCATCGGTCCTATCGGACCCCTTCCGTTGTGCTGACATCTCTTTGAGGCGCGCGTGGAACACAACGCGCCGTCGACCCGGGCCTGGTCCTTATCGGACGGCGAGCTACCCATTGCTCACCGTCCGCAAGTCCGCGCCTACGGTGGCCGGGAATCGGCCTGCGATTCCCGACGCCCAGGGCGTCTCCTGCGGCGGCTAGGGGCGTGAGGGCGCGAAATTTGCCTCTCCCTCACGCGTTCTGCCTCCTCCTTCGCGAGCATTACTGCTTCGCAGAAGGAGGTGACGGCCTCCCATGCCCTCTCGCTCCGTACCATGGCCTTGACTAGGGCCGGACGCGAGAGATCCCCGCCGACGATCGCCTCCACGAGGACACGGCGATGCTCTGCCCAAGCCGGACAGACCTCCACCGTAGGTCCGGTTGACTTAACGACAGGTATTTTTTTACCCAATGCTTGCTATTATAGTTTCTTAATTAGCAGTCTTGTCTAAATGAGCTAGGTCTGATGTCATCATTGTAGTATAAGGACATAAGCTCACAGTCCAGTACGCACGGGCCGGGCGTAATAAAACTGCGGTGATTTTTTTTCGTGCGCTGTGTTTTCAACCCTCGGCTTAGCGCCGAAAGTTGAAAATCCAACTGTCCAAAATCCAATGTGTTTTTTCAACGCACTGGGACGAGAGTGCGTCCCAACGCGTTGGATTCTCAACGAATGGCTTAAGAGGGAACAGGGGCTGCGAGGAATTATAAAAATTAGTATTTGAAGAAACTATTGCCGTTTTCTTACCTCAAGTCTGCCCCCGTAGAGCTACAGCTCAGACCAATTATATCACAAAAAAAATTGACGAAATCGACGTTTCGTATTCCCCTTTTTTCTCCTCGAAAACTGAACCGATTCAATTTTTCTAGTATGTCTAGGTTCCTATCATTTTCTTTTATGTTAAAAATTTTTCGAATTTGTGTGGTAGTCCTTTAATCACGGCGGTAAAAATGGGTAACTTTTGTAATTTTTGGAGGGTCATATTTTCTTTACCAATAAGTTGCTAAAAAAAGGAAATAACAGGGACGTGTCTACAGCAGATCTTGATTTCATGATAAAAAAAGATCTCTCTCTCTAGAGGCATTATTCAGGAAGAAAAGAGGGGAATACATTTGTATGGAGAATTGCAGGCCCTGTTCCCTCTTAACACTGAGAGTTGAAAATGCAGTACGCGATAAAATCCCGCCGCGATATTTTTACGTCCGTACGAGCGTGGGCTGACGAAGCTTCACAGCGCTTTTAAATATGGCTTGTTAAGAGTAAACAAACGGGCAGGGTACTTGAAAATTGTCACTAACCCTCAAACACCTGCCTGGTTGCAAGGTTCTCACTTTACGTCGGAGGAACACCGCAACTGTTTTCTCAATAAAGTATGCTTGATACTAAAACGAATTAATTTATTTCTTGGCTTAATTTTAGGAACTGCGAAGTTTCTGATTTGAAGAGTTCTACTAGAGATATATTATCCTTTGAATTATCTTTATTCTATTCTCCGTCCTTCAGACGATGGCTGTCACTTTTAGGTATTAAGAATAAGAATAATTTATTTGAAGAAAATTGGTATAGGTGTTACAGGTAAAAAAATATGGTTTAACATGCAGTCCTTATTATGCCTTTGTTTAAGGGCATGCAAATTAATTCTGCATTAAAACCTAATAGGTATATAAAATTTACAAATAGGTACCTATTTTTTTCAAATAGTTCTTAATTATTTTTAAGTAAGTAGAAGCTTTACAAGAGCTAGCAAAGTAATGTTAAGACGTTAATTAAGCCTAGTTTTTAATAAATCTTGATAAACATTGAGTTCAGTTGCGTAAGAATTTTATAAGAGTTTAGTAGAGGCTGGCCTTCGTAGGGAAATAACTATAACTTAAAAGCTGGTAGGTAGGTAATATTGGTAACTTGGTAAGTAATTCGATTTCCAGTGGCAGGATACAAGTAATAAATTTCAATTTACTCGGTCACTGTAGTGCAGCACAAGTAAAATTCCATTTTCTTATCTAATTTTAAAGTTTTGATCAATCAAGTCTTAAAATCCTTATAGTCAACACTAAACTTTTAAAGAAATCTGTTGGAATTATGCTCCTTATTCAATAGAACAAGTAATTTACGTACAGTCCGGCCGTCGACAGAATGCTTTTTTGACACCTGTCAGTTGGGAAATTTCGAGTAGTAAGTACGATCAAATTCGCAAAACTCATATTCCTTAGTAGTATTCCTAAGTATGAAACTGACAGGTGTCAAGAAGGGATTCTCTCGACAGCCTTTTCATTACAAACATTGTGGGTAGGAGGTCCTAGATCTGATAATCACAAAAAAAGAATTATTGCGAAAACCCTGTGAAGAATAGATAGGCTGGGAAACTACCTACTATAGGAAAGAATTTCACATCCTAGCTTTTCAGGATCATTGCAATAATTCGTTTCAGATTAGGAGAAACTTAAGTACCTACCTAACATAGAGTTAACTTGAATCACTTTGTGAAATAGGTCTTAATAAGTGAAATAACTTCTCGTGGTACTTACTTAAAGTTATGAATGGTACTACACACTATTAAATCTGCCTGACCTCAACGTCGGGCAGGTTGCTATTTAAAATTCAATCTGCGTATGAAAACGAGGCATAAATATGACCTGGACATGTCCGTTTTACAAAATAACCCGTTTTATTAAAGACCGACAGCATTTTTATGAAACTAGTCCTATAAATGATAAGAATTATCTTTATGACTGACCTACTTATGGAGTTCGGTTACTAACAACGGTAACCATTTTGATAGGCATTAATTAGCGTTATGGTCAGTAGTACAACGTCTATAGCAGTGCACCTGGCTTCCTAAGTACTACACTACTTTTAAAAAAATGCAAGTTTCTGGGCACTTACGTATCCTAGACTATTAAACGAGCAATATTTGTATATATATATTAGAGTCGTTTTCCAGAACGTGATTACAAATATATATATATATATATATATATACACAAGGTGTAACGTAAACAACGCAAGATCTCTTAAGGGGTCATTGTACTCATCATTATGAACAACTTTTACTATAATACAAACCCTGAAATCGCGAAAAAGAAACAGCTGTTCAGTACATTTTGACGAATTATACGAACACAAATGTACTGAACAGCTGATTTTTTTTTTCGCGATTTCAGGGTTGGTCCCATAGTAAAAGTTGTTCATAATGATGACCCCTTAAGAGGTCTTGCGTTATTTACGTTACACCCTGTATATAATATTTGTAATCACGTTCTGGAAAACGGCTCTAACGACTTCGATGAGTATTGCAATATAAGGGTTTACGGGGGCGAAAACTCGATCTAGCTAGGTCTCATATCTGGGAAAATTCGTATTTTCACCAGAGCAGAGCTTTTTCGCCCAGGCTACCTTAGAATAATGACATGGCAGCATGGAATTAGTAAGTACCTACTATCATGGCAGTATGGAATTAGTATGAACCATCCTGTACTATTAAATGAGCATTCTCTATTTTCACCAGAGCAGAGCTCAGTCGGCCAGGTACTTATCTTTAAAGAACATTGTCCACTAGGTACTGGGCAATGGCACTTAATATCTTTTATCAAGCTTTCAGGAGTTTTCAGGATCTGGGGGCCTACCACCACCTCTTTAAGCAGTATTATTTTAATATTACTTTAGTGTGGGAAAGAGATGAAGCTCTACAGGACGTATTGCTCCATCTCTTTCCCCCACTGAAGTAACATTAAAATAATACTGCTTAAAGAGGTGGTGGTAGGCCCCCTGTGGTTAATATGTCTCCTCAAGTTTTCAAGCTCGTTTTCAGTCAGACTGCTAGCTGAATAGCTCAACTGTATTCTCATGAGAACATTATACTTTCATATTTTCCTCCTGCTATGATAAATCAGAGTAGTAAAAACTTGTATTAACGAAGTAAGTAAGTAGGTAAACAATCGGGGAAGTACATCAAACTGCTGTAGATCTCACACAAAAAACAATAGAGCGTCTAGGTACACATCATGCGTGCGAACGACCTGCAAATATCTCAAGGCGGCCCTTGATATCAAAGATACGCCTTTTTCGTGTTCCATTGCGTATTTATATAGAGGTACTTCTCCGTCCTGCCAAACAGAACCGGCCTTGTATGTAAAGCATGGTATTTCCGCGGTTTTGTGTTCGACTATCAGGGCTGGCTGCTCAAGGATGCCAGTGACATCACAATACGATTAATGAGTTGACCTGTCTTATGAGATTTATTATGAGATGAGGTAAGGGACTAGTTATATAAATAAGATACAATATCCGAACGTCCAAGGTTTAAAGATCGCTTTTTATTCTATTGGCCCTATTCCTTGAAGAATCATTTTTTTCTACAACCTCTCAAATTACCGCATTACAAGATAAAAACGGAATAAAATTTAAAAAATGTAATTAGGGTGAAATTTAAACATTTTAATTTTTAACGGTAAGGTTTATCAATACTTAATGGGATAGCAATTAATTTATTGCAGTATGCTTGCAATCATGACTTCAAATCCTCTAAGTCAAATCGACAAATAGACCAAATTTCGTAAACAAAGAAATGCTAAATCGCCTTACAATAGCCACAATGTGCACGCCTTATTGCACGCTCGCTCTCTCATTGATCTTGAAACAAAGTCTTGATGTAGATAAAGTAATTACCGTGAACATGATGTCACAAGTTCAAATGTATAATGCCCGTCATCTGTTACCAAAGAGCACTGGTCAACCATTATCCTTTGGTAATGACTTGGTAATGACTCCTAGTCACTTGATTCATGAATCACTTGTTTCAGAATATTGTCGAGCTCGCCATTTGTCATCCAGTCTTTTTTTATGTATTTTTTGTCTGTGGACTGTGAACAAATACTGAATAAGGCAATGAACATTAAATGCTGGATTAGAAGTTTAGTATTTTATTAGTTCGTAAATTAGAATACATGTTTTATTAACCCTTGTTTTCGTCCTTGCTGCTACTAACGTTTATCTACCCGTAAAGTACAAAGTCGGACGGCTGCTACTCTGCACTGCCGTCTCAACGTGACACTGGCAGAATAGTCGACACCCCGGCTCAATTGACAAGAGGGAGGGAAAAAAAAAAAGTTTTGTAGTTTATTTAAAAGAGGTTCCCTCGTAGATAAATTAAACTATTAAGTCTTCAAAATAACTAATTCAACTAATAATATCGAACACGTCCTATAATCATTAAGTCTTCTGCTAGTGCTGTGAGTGTGCACTTCTGTTCCTAAGTGACGAATTCACATTACCACATAAAAGTAAGGTAGGTTTTTTTTTTTGTGAGTAAGTCGTTGAAGCGCCATATCAATAAATAAAATGATAAGATTCGCGATTCCGTGGGAGTCTTATTATTGAGATCTATAAAAAAAAACTACAAGGTATCGATCAATTAAATCAACTTTATAAAACGTAATTTAAAGTCGTAACCTATTACGGGGCCCAACTTCTTTAATCACATTTTTGATAATAAATCTATCATTGGCATATTTTGTTTATTAAACTTTTCTTATTATAGAAACAATATTATTATGTAAGGACAAACCAGTAATAAATAAACGTAATACATGGCATTTCTTGCACATAAGCGATCACATAAAAATTTCGCAAACCATGTGCAAAATGATAGATTGAGATACCTATAAAGCAAAAGATTGAACAATCCTATCACTTGAAACGGATTGATCAATCAAACCAAACTAGCCAAGATTTTGTTTTATAGTTATCTATATTTAAATGGCTGATATTAATTTTAAGTAGGCTTAGGTAATAATTAACGCCTGCGCAGGTGTATAAACGAAGTGATCGTGTTAGGAAATGTGCCAGCTTCCAAGCCAGAATTATGGCAGGCTGTAGTTCTGGCTTGGAAACTAGGTTATCAATAAACCATCTTTAAACGTATGTTTATGATTAAGCAAGTAGGGCTAGACATATAGGAATAATATCTAAATACTATATTGTTTATTAAGAAATTCTATTTATACTGTATCTCTGATAAGTTTTGTTCGTTCTTCTTCTAATTATTACCATTTACATAGAATCGCTGCCAATTTTTTTGAGCACTCGATGCGGTGAAATATTTGAATGCTCTCTTTTAATTTATAGTTTTTTAGAATTAAGTGTTTATAATTATTATAGACGTAAATATATAAAGATAATTTAAAAGTTAAAAATAATATTAAAATACAAATAATTTTCCCGTTAACGTTTAAAGGCTCAGGCGCAACGCGACAGCGCGACGACGCGGCTCTAGTAGAACAATGTCTATGAAAACTTCATGGAAATGGTTCTACAGTATTTATATATAACGAAGCGACGCGCTTTACTTGTGGTAATTAAGTGTAGGTACAAACACGCTGTGAATGGGTGTGTGAAAAAGAGTAGCGTCAGCACTTAAGACACACGCACACACACACACTTCTGACTTCGCCATTGTCTCGGAGGGTAACGCGAGAACTCCTGCGCTTACACACACATTCACAGCGAGTTTGTACATTTGGTAACCACAAGTAAAGCGCGCGTCGCTTCGTTATAAAAATCCTATACTGGAGTAGCGTCGCGCCTGTCGGGTGGAGCCTAACTGTTTTGCGGTTTTACGACCTCTCTTAAGCGTATGTAGGCATCAATCGTTTCCTTATTCATTATTGCCCAGTGCCCTAATAACAACTTATTACCTACATGCATTACATATGGTATATTTCTTTCAGTTCATATTTTATTGGAAGTTCAAAAAAAAGTACTTAAGGTTTACCTATAATATTGCCATAGCTATACAAAAACACAAAACCCAATCATCTTCGCAGCTTTATGTATTCTGCAGTAACATTTGTCATCTCATACCAACTAAATGACTGCTAACCGACCTACCGGAGCATAAACAACGCCAATGACATTGTAGCTAATTGCCGCATAATCAGTGTGAAAGGGTAATAGGGCCCTTTGATAGGTAATATGGTCCCTATATCCTTGTAATAAGGTCCGTAGCGTGTGGAGGTTGTAATTTATGTGCATACTGACATTAGGTGTGAATAGATCTCGTTCTGTCATTATCATGCACGCCGTTTATTTAAGTGTTCATACGAAATTTAAGACATAAGTGTTATAGTTTATTGCAGTTTGGATCTGATTTTATGAAGACTGAAATCGTTTATAATACATATTCGCATAAAGTTTTGAAATACCTATTTGGTAAATCAGGCCTGTTAACTTGCCAAATAATGACACTTACTTTACGATTTCAGTTACAATTCCGTAGCCAACCGCAAGCGGCGACACGACTGGTTTCTATGAATTTCTATGAAATACCATCCGTAACTAGCGACAAGTCACACGCCTGTAGTTTCCGCCTGCGGTCGTCTACGGAATTGTACCTTTACACGATTTAAAATAATTGACAATCTATGAAAGAAGGTCCACTGTTAAACACGGGCCTTATTTCCCGTTACAGCGAAGAGTCATGATACTTTTGACATAGTCATATTTCTAAAAAATATTAATTTGATATAAATCTGTATTGCTTGCTTTAGTTAATAAGGCTATCATAAGGGTTTTAGTAACTAAGACTACCTTCAAGACAAGGTATTATTAAAACGAATGTAGACTATTGACTCTAATTACTACTTACGTGGAGTGTATTAGACTAGATCGATTATATTATACATAACATAAGCACCGTGCTTGTCAACGGATGTAATAATCGCGACTATGAAAATGAGATCATTATATTAAATAGATGCATATTGATGCTGTTACATTTTAAATATTTATATATTTACAAAAAGATAAAATGGTGGTAAGAGAGCAGTGGTGGCCCAGTGAGAGCAGTGCTGGCCCAGTGAGAGCGGTGCTGGCCTAGTAAGAGCAGTGGTGGCCCAGTGGAGAGTAGTGGTGGCCCAATGGTAATGGCCATGACTTACGAGTTGTAAATCGTAGGTTTGAACCCTGACAGGCTCTTTACCTTGCGTAAATTATTTCATCACCACTGCTCTCAAAATTCGAAGACATGAGACACCTATCAAGCCACTCTGGGCCCGCGTGGTGCATTACGACCCGTTCCCTCGCACAGTGAGGAGGCCTGTGATCCAGGAGTGGGAACATTATAGGCTGATTATGTTTATGCTAAAATAAAATATGTTTATAATAAATCATTTCGACGCTCACATAAGACAAACAAGGGCTGGTCATTTTTTTGGTAGTAAAGTATTCTTCTTCCTAAAATAGATAGCTTTTTTTTTTTTTGGATGGGAAATTATCACATAACTCCTCCCGCTCTGGGCGGAGCGGGAGGGCGTGTCAGACTCTTACTGACTAAAACCCACCCGTGTTCCTTCAGTTGAAATAGATACCTAATCTTATTATATATCTGATAACTAATTGATAGGATCGAGGTATTCGATTCAGTCAACCAATAAAAGATCTATTGCAGCTTGTTCCGACGGTCCTGAAATTAAGCTTTCATGAATTTGCAGTAAGATAAGAAGATTAAAGATTTAATTACATTGCTTAAAAACTTTATATTTATTTTCTTTGATACCGCGAGCCACACCAATTCACTGACATAATCTTATTATTATACAAACAAATGTAATATTAATATTATGTATAACAATATTATTCCAATATTAATAGCTCTACATATCGAAAGGGCACTTGCACAGGGCGCGGTCGTTATTACGTATTGTGCTCTTGCGCATAAAATCTTTGATTTATGGCCGTATGAATATGCATTGTTGTAATATATGGGCCCTTTCGTCACGCAATGCGTGAACTACATTCTAGAATCTAGATTCATGTATTAAAATTATTTTAGATCCGATATTCAGCTAAAAATAATTATTTCAGTCTAATAATAGTGTCTCTACACTATACTTATTTATGTAAGCGACAAATGTAATACCTGTGTAATTATTATTATTTATTTTTCCCCAACTTGTTCCTTTTTGTTTTTTTTTTTTGCGTCATGTTTACTACAAATAAACGTCTTTTTTTTTTTACAATATATTTTTTTATGAGTCTAGATTCAACTTTATGATCACGTCGTGCAGGAGTAAACTTCTACTCGAATAACAAAGAAATTGTCCCCTATTTTATTCAGGGTAGGAGTAGATGAATAAACGAATACAATACTGGACAAACACGTAGGAGTTTTTTTTAATTGATTTGATCATACGCTGCTTATAAATCTCAACAACAATGATTAACAAACCACAGAGACATAACATTTTATTTACGATTAAACAATATTATCAATTATGTGGCCATAGGTGGCAGTCATATTTCAGCTAAGCCATTAAATAATAATCAAATAACAAGCTATCCTCGTACAAGCAATGAACGAGTGTCAAAAAACTCACGTGCGTATGAGTTAAATTTAAAACAAGATAAGACCTCTTAATGTTGGTCATAATTGCGTAATACCCCAAACTAATAAAATGAAACACTTGCGTCCTACAGACTTGTGCTTGCGCTGATATCGAGACCACATCAGCTTGCGCAACTCTAGGGACCGTAAATTGTACAATTTATCGACGTTTATTTACCCTATATCTGTCAGACTATTGACAAAAATTGTTTGTAATAAGGCTGTCAAATAAATCGTGAAGCAATCTACTTGACATGACTGATAAATATGTTAAGTGGGAACTTAAAGCTCTGAGAGCTTTTCCCACTCTTCGATTCGCGAATCATAAACCGCATCTTCATTTAGCATTTTGAATATGACCATTTTTATTGGAGGAAAAGCTCACCTCGTATTTTGACAGCTAATCAAAGACAAAATCACATAGCAAAGGCAACAACCCGTTATGCTAATATCCAACCTTGTTGACCACACCTTAAAGTTTAAAGTATTAAAACTAAAATATTCTGACAACCCCAGTCGGCCAGGTGATAGAGGTCGTACATACGAATAAAAACAGCCCACAAATGAACTAGATAAGTTAATGTTTCAATGTCGGGCCAATCCGCTAATGGAAGGCGATCGTGACCGGTTTAATAAGGCCTTTCACTGATCCTTGCATTAAATTTTAGTTTATCTGCACATGATTTGCATACACCGTGAGTATGTGGGGTGCAATTAATCTTTGCGAATGGGTATTGAAAATTTAATTGAGGTATCAGCTGTGATTTATAGCCGACGAATAGGTTCCTATATATGACGAAGAGAATATGGAAGATGTTTAAATCGTTTAATATTTTTTATAATACAGCATCGTGATAAAACAACATCTCGACTCATTCTCAAAATCAAATCAACATGATTAAAAAGGTCGTCATGGGGCACTTGAAAACCTTTAGGGATATAGAAAAACGAATATATAGCAATTCAGACGTCTCTGCACCGAAAGCTTCACCAGAAAAGCTCGATTTACAATGCGGATGAAAATATCATAAATTGACATTACATAGGTACATTGATATTATCAACACGACTTCATCTTCTAGACATACATATTTACATAAATACATACAAACATACTTACAAATAAATAAAATTGCAGTGTCTGTTTGTAATGTCAAAATAACAGCTTATAACAATATATATTATATTATACTTATAACGAAAAAACAAATTTTAAAATTTTTGTCTGTGTGTTTGTTCCGGCTAATCTCCGAAACGGCTGGACCGATTTTGACGGGACTTTCAGTGGCAGATAGCTGATATTATAAGGAGTAATTTAGGCTGCAGGCCTAATTTAGGCATTTATTTTAGAAACAAAGTTGTGGTCCACGCGAGTGAAGCAGCTTGTAAACCATAAAATGTAAATTATGTACCTTCAAATGGTATGTTTGTTGCTCTTAACGAAACACTATCCTGATCGTATCAGAACCTCGCAAGCTTGTAAATGCAATATCAATACTACGATCACCATCGTAAGTATTCGTAAGGCACCTTATCTTAACTCTTGGCCGAAGTAAATAACCGAACTTAGGTATGTAGGTTATACCTACATACCTAAGTAACTGTTTCATACAAAACTTTAATACCTACTCGTCCCAAATATATAGGACTGCCGACTGCCGATTATTTTTTCTCGATTACAATGTTGATCCCTTGGAGGAAGTTGTTCATTTTGATGTTCTGTACCACACCCTTAATTTGAACCACACCTTTCTGATACACGCCGTATTTAAAGCTTTGCACTTACCTAGACCTTTATCTTCTTAGCTAAACGAATTACCTGTTAAAGGGCCGTATTATGACGTATTAATGCCACCATTATTCTAGTGTGAGTGAAAGACGGAGCTATACAAGGCCATGATGCACCATCCTTTGATGATGATGATGGCATTAATACTTCATAATAAAGCCCCAGGTTTGTAATGCTACACGGTTATAACATAAACAATACAATGCCTTCCGCTTGTACAGGTAGCACATGGCTGCAATTAGCAGCGTCACATGTTGGTAACAGTATCCTCGCCTGCAGCACGCCAGCGGTATTAAGTTACTCTCACACCTCACTTGACTGACAATTTTCATCGCACATAGAATTATTAATAGTAGAATTGATTATTCTACATCTTATTCCTTTTCACGCGATAACGGTAAAGTCCAAAAGTAGTGTAATAGTTTTGCATACCTAATGATCAAATATTTGTATAATAATTTAATATTGTATATTCATGCATTCCTGTTAAAAATTTCGTTGAATAATTATTTAAGTAAGGTTCAATATACGCATTTGCATTTGCCATGGCCATATTACACCACAATGGCCCATATTACCCCCTAATTGACATTTTGCAAGGTGTCATTTTCCAAACCAAGTTTTCACAAAGTTAACAGTTTGCTAAGTTTTCTTTAACGGCGATAATTAGGACCCTATTAAGCTCTCAGTGCACAAAATGTCTACATTAGAGGAAGCACTCACTGTTCTTTTTAAAACAAAAGGCGTGTAGTTACAACATTTACAAATGACTGCGAGCTACAGATGTTTTGCAGTTACGGTAGACAACGACAGAGGTCAAAGTAACGTAAGAATTGCAAATTCTATTATGACACCTAGGACAGTAGACACATTGTTTCATGAAAAAGGGAAAAGTAAATGAAGCAATAATGGCAGAACCAGAAGGTTGAAAAGCAGAAGATGTAAAGTCAAGGAAATTAATTATTTCGCTAATTGAATACCAACTCAAATTGTCGGTATATTGAAATCACAACTGTCATTCTTTGAGAGATGTATAAAATGGCCACCAGCACGCATAGCGTGACAACCATAGAAACGGGTTTTCTACGGGTTTTGTCGATGAACATATAGACAAAATGACAGATTGTGATTGTTTATCTGTCATTTTGTCTATTCTTCCGTTAACCCGTTTCTATTGTGGTCATGCTAAGCGTGTAGATTCACGTGTGTCAATTTGATAAACATAAAATTTCTCTGACTGTTCCTAAAGGGTTCCCGAAACGATCAATTGCAATTGTCAATTTTTATGTGATTGATACATAATACACATTGATGCGAAAATTGATCGTCTACATTTCTACAAAATGCAATTGGAGCTCTTGACAATATTACTACAATTGATCAATAGCAATTGATGGACCCTTTATGGTAACTAATAAAGATTGGATGCAGATGGCAGAGCACTCGGAATTCTGGTTTAATACAGGCCATTGAAAGCGAAAGGATGGATGAAACTTCTCTTATCGTAAATAATATCGATCTCGGAAATTCGCACCTAAGAAGATATACTAGAACACTGACAAGGTAATCTATTTTGTATCTATACAATTTATCACGTTGAAGAGTAATATTTAAGACAATATTATTGCATCTTGTATTCTCGAGTCTTACTCCTATATCCGTATTTGAAACAATGCCAATGCGTAGTAGTTTTCAAAGTTTTTGTTCTCATATTGGCGTGTGCTAGCTGACAGGTATGGCAAATAATTAAATTTAATGTTTTGTGTTTCGTAACGTTAATAAATTTGTATACCTACTATTGTATAGAATCACGTTCTTCTAACTTAACTGACAGCTGTGCTGCTGGGGAGTTTGTTGCACCACTTCTTCCCAGGTAAAGCATTATGAAGTGCTGAAGGGCGGATGTTTTGGGGGACTCACTTATGTAATTTTGACGTTCAAAAAGTGCTGAGTTTCAGCCTACTTTTGAATAATTCTTTATGTTATTGTAATCCGACATGGAAAATAAGTTGAAAAACTCAATCCATCGCAGTTCAGACTTGGAAATATTCCTTATATTCATTAATTTAAAGTATTGAGATTGACAATGATGATAATCACATACTTGACTAAAATTCCATGCACGTAAGTCAAAAGAACGTGCTTGGATAACCGATTGTTTCTGGTACTGCAATTTTACCTAATATAGGGAAAACATGTGCTGTAAATTAAAACGAAACAAGTGACATTCTAGCTCTTTGTACATACCTACTCATAATATGTATTTAAGCTATTTGTATTCGTAACATAGCGATATTATTACACTTGACTCAACTGCTTTTGGCGCTTAGTACAGTGCCCTGTTTACCTATGATGCCATCTGCTGTAATACCAACCAGACGGGATCTAGGCTTTGTGCAATTTCATTTGAATAGATACCGTGCACTCTTTAGAGATATCGGTAACTCAGGCGAATAATGTTGAAGCAAATAACAGTTAAACCATCAAAATGTCATAGCCTCAATTAAGTTGGTATGCATGTCATGCTACACATAAAATATTATTTCGAGGAATCCACATGAAACCGTTTTCCTTTAGTCTTAAAGGAAAATATCGTGAGAAAATCCTTGCCTTCCTTCTGCTTAGCCTAGTACACTGGTGGTAGCAACTGGTCTTACCACTTGGCAAACAATATGCGGAATGATTGCAAAACTTTATAAGTATAGTTACTCAATTTCAAATCTGCAAATCATGCACAGAATGAGATTATACCGGTTGCCACCACGCGCTTTCTGCATTCCAAACTCAAAAGTTGACATAGCTGTCAAAATTGACAATAGTCAATAACAATATCGTGCCCTTGACCCGTTCTGTCACGCCAAAGTCAAGAACGACGTAAGTGTAGCCTATGATTCATTCTGACATTCACGAATGAAAGAACGAGATTGCAAGCTCACACATATGATAAACGAATGTAGCACACAACAATGCGATATTTAATCATGATAACTGGTACTTGCAAATAAGGTTCTGTATCAAAGTTGTTTTAGCAACTAGTATTTTTGCACAGACTTTGAGCAAGTCTTTTTAAGATTTATAATAACTTACCATAAGTAAGTGCGAAAAATAATTAGAAAGAATTAAAAAAGGTTTTATGGTAAGAAAAAAATTCTATCGGATTTCCTAATGTAATTTTTTCCTGATACGTCTAAAGAGGAATCCACCGGCACTGAAAAAATATAAAACACTTCTAAACTATCTCCTAAATCATTAACATAATTAATGACCAACCAAACAAGACCAGTAACTGTCGCAAGTAGGCGAGACAGGAGCAAGTCGCTGGCGCCATACGACATTGACAAGTCAACTAGAACGCCTACCGAATCGACACCTATGTCGATCATTAATCGTTATATTATTATATAATACGTACAACTATAAACGCTTACTTAGTTGGATATCCAACCAAGTTAACTGGACAACTGACAGTCGTGACGTCATCAACAAATACCTATTTGATGGATTTCAACATCAAGAAGAACGCTGAAGAATCAACCCACACTGGGCCCGCCTGCGGTGGATTATGATAATGACCCACTCCCGGCCATAGAGAAAGGGCCTTTGTCCCAGCAGTTTGGACTTTATAAGCTCATTAAGCTTAAAAGAATGCGGCCACCTACTGGGAACCAAATGTTGCACAACATTGTTTCTGCAACATTTTTTTTTATATTTCGAGAAATTCTTACTGAAAACTTTTGATACAGCGTGTGAGAAACATGTTTCCGACAACACAAAATTATGATGCTACAACATTGTTGAGCAGCGTTTATTTACCATGAATACGGGTCATAGGCGGGCAGGTGGACCGCATTGCACCTAGTTGTCAAAACAACTATAGGTTGGTTAGAAGTAAGTACAGCCATATCTAGTATGTGCCCAAATTAACGAGCACTTATGAGTCTGACAGGCAGTAATTGGTTTGTATGTGCTATGTTACATATGAATGGTGTAAAGGTATTCATTATTTGGGCGTGAATTGTTATTAGAGTGTGGGAAATTCGATTCAGAGCTGAGAACTGAACACAATGTAATGAACACAATAATGGTTTCAAGGAAATTGTAATCAATATTGGGCATATGAGGGACAGAATTTTATAGTTTTCGCAGTACCTAGTTAGTTACGCTGTAGTCATATAATATCTATAAAATATCAAGAATTTTTTGAACAATAAAATAGTCAGCCATGTTCCCTTTTACAAATCGATCAATAATAAAAATTAAAAAAAAATATTATTGACATAAAAAAACGTGTTACATTTGAATTTGAAGCCCTAACTCCGTGGTGCCTCTGTGACAGGAGTCAGTGTCTTTACCCGTTATTGGAAGGTTAACAATTTAAGCAATAAAATTATTGTTAATTAAGTTACTAATTTAAGAAAAGACCTTCATAAACATACAAGCATGTCATGCAAAGCATGACAACGGTCAGATAAAGAAAGCATTAGGTACAGAAACCTCACCCCCTTGCATTATTTTGTACATTGCCATAGGGTGAGGTTTCCTTGGAGCCCACTTTACCTTAAGAAAACATAAATAGCACGTACACACGGCTACACATCAAGCTATATATTTCCAGTTTATGCTGATCTCGCCTTGTATAGGATTTTCGTACAATGCGAGGTCAGCTTATAATACAACATGGCGACATTATGAAAACAAAGCTTTTACCTCCTACAAGAACGTAACAATACCCTTTACCGAAAGATACAACATTCTACAAACCCAACTTGTCACTATAGACCTTACTGTCAAGTTACTTAACACAAAAGCTATGTATTTAACTCCTTAGATAACTAATGAAAGTTTAGCTATTGGTTATCGATCATTATCTATGGCGAAAGGTAACAGGCAATGAACGGAGAAACACCATGATTACATCTTATGTAGCTATCATTGTTATGTGGACCCAACTACGATGGGTAAAAAGAGTAAAAGGCTTTATGATTACATCTGGGGAATCGCAAATAGTTTTGGGAAAGAAAGTGTTTGAAAAATAAAATAAGAGTTAAACTATGGCCGCCGAATCGCCATACAACATGGCAATGCTGCCAGCTTTTTGGGCACTTTTCCTGTTGACAGTGATGCTATGGTTCTTTCCGCTCCCTTTTTATATACTTGTACATATTATTTATTAAATGTCTTTGACATTTCTCAGGACCCTGTGGTCCCGGACCTTTGGAAGGCGTACGAAGGGCCGAAGTCAACTCGCAGAGGCCCTTTGACATTTTTAAGTGTTGAGGCACCAACCGACGATTATACCTGTATGCACTATGCAAGTGCACCCAAGGACAACCTCCGGTTCATGCAGCTATTGCAGATCATTGAATATTATTATTAAGGTTTAAAATTATGTTAATATTATCTTGGATGTAGGTAAACAAGGCTAGTAGTTAATATTTTAAAAACGGTTAAATTATTTCAAGTTGTTGTAAGTAGAAAAACTGGATAAGATACTTGTTGGAAATACCTATGTAAATAACAGCCAGCTCTAGATTGCATTAACTATTTATTTATTTATTCTCAAACATTGTTTGTTCTTTTACCCGCCAAAGTTTCAAGTTTGATGGCGAGAAGCGCTTGTTACATATCTACCGTAAAAAATAGCCTTAAAACTATCAACTAAGCACTATTTTATACTAACATAAGTTAGGTTCACGCTGCAAAAATGTTCTTTTATCTGACTTCAAACTATTTAGAGAGACCAAATCCAAGCTTGTTATAGTATTCTGTATAAGGGCCTAGTTATAACAAACGCCCGAGGCGCGCGACGAGAGTGTTTAGGGCGCGCGACGAGCGTGCGCCCGGCGCGCGTTAGACGCTCGTCAAACGCAACAAGATTTCCACATTTTGAAACTTTTAACGCTCAACATGCTCAGTATAACTGTGTTTCTTTTAAGTTTATAACTGATGCAGAGAAAACGACAAGGAAAAATGGTAAAAAAGTGCTTGTATCCACCCGTCGAGGGCGCGTTAAGGGCGCCCGGGAGGAGCACGCTTCATACGCGCGTTCGACGCGCGCCCTTTGTCGGTAGCGCTTGATATAATTTCTTACATAGAAATTCATAAAATTTTATTGAGCGCCCAAAAGACAGCGTACAACGCACGCCTCGGGCGCTTGTTATGAATCTTCCCTAACGGAAAGCTCTTACTAAGAAGTACGAAGGTAAGTAGGTACACTATTATAAGTTGTAGGTGAATCTATGATAGTTTACGAAACATAAAAACCGGACTACATAAGTTATAAAATTACCTTAAAAATTATATATCCAATTCACATGTCAAAAATATTTCATACCAATGCATGATGTCATCGAATTACTAGTAAATAAATACACTTACATTAAACGTGGCCTTTTTAACATTATTTCCGACGTGTGTCGACTTTTACATAACGAGTAATAATTAGCCTCGATGTTATTGAAGCATGATTTAATTACAAATATCAGTAATAATTTGAGTACTACGTGCATGACTCTCGTGGTTGAAATTAGGAAGCTTTTAAACCTCGTCGTGCGGTTTTAATATTGCATTAATCAAATTGATGTTTAATCATTCATTTCCTATATCATTATGTGCTCTTATTCTAGTGCTATTCATTGCGTTTATGTCTACTAAAAGGAATAATTATTTTGCACTTATACAACATTCAAATAACTGCAATTTTATGTGTGTTCAATTTGCACTTTTACGAGTACAACAATATAATTTTCGAGCAGAGGTGGCCCAATGGTAACGGCCCCCGGCTTACGGGTTCGAACCCAGCCAGGCACTTTAATTTGTGTTAATAATTTCATCACCACTGCTCTCAAAACGTGAAGGAAAACATCGTGAGGAAACCGGCATGTCCTAGAACCAACTATTCGAAGACATATGATATCTACCAACCCGCTCATCATGATAGAGACGAAATGCAGCAGCCATTATATACCTTCGGTAGCCATCGTGAGCTATCAGAACCACAAAACGTTGAAGCCGTAAGCCGAGCATAATAAAGTTAATTTAAGTCATTCGGTCTACATAAAAAATCGCAACATCTCTTCAGAATATTATAACCGACGCTCCTAATATGGAACGCCTTATTTGGCTTCTACTTATCACGTGCAAGAAAATACTCTGTCGTACTTGGCTTCCCTGAACTTTACGTGTCGGCAATTGGCAATATTTTAAGAAAATATCTCGCCAAGTTTGGTCACCAACCTTTGCGAGGCTGATCCAAAAAGTATGCATGTAATCAGTCAAGTTTTAAAGATAATGAAATGAGGATCCGATTACGGTTAATGGTAATTATTTAATTATATGTCCAAGGAGTTAAATGGATATTAAGATGCCTTATCTTTTAGAGGCGAATCCTCGTAATAGGTACCTCCTTTTCCGATCTCGAATTCGCAATCTGCCCCTTTATGATAAGCAGCTGTTACATGATTAAAAACCCCTATGTAAGAAACCCAATGAAACATCGTCAAAACCTCTTATAGTAATGCTCGCTCCAGTGATCTTGACTTTGCTCGGTCTACTGCACTGACATCGGTGAGATTATCGACTCCCATATCAGATTTCATGACATCCTGCTTATCTTTTTACCCGACTACGGCAAAGCCAAAATAAGGTTATGACTTTGACAGGCTATGTATGTATGTTCCCTCATAACTCCTAAACTTCTCGTTGAATTTTGACAAATGAGGTATAGTTGGAAGCGTCATGTTGTTCCGCGTGTTAAAGGCTATATGATGTCACATTAAATCCGGATTCACATGTAATTTTTAATTTGTCTGTCTGTGATGTCTTATTTATACCTTTTTAGTTGGTGTTTTTGTCGTAGCGTAGTTGGATTTTAGTTTTTAACTCATTGCTTTCCTCTGTATGTTATCTAATATCGTGTGTGTAACGGCTTCCGTTGCCAATATTTTATTTGTTCATTATTTGAATATCCAGTTTAGACTTATCTGGACTTTAAATTGACTTTACTGTTTAGTCGTAATCTCTTCCCTATAACTATCACTATTGACTAGTATCCGGGCAACGTCACACATTGAGCTTTAAGACTATCACACAGATCGACCTCTAGGTCTCCCTGTGTGACATTTTAATCTTTCTACGCTCTACAAAGCCGATCTTTTCTAAAATTTAATTAGGCATATTTACAGCCGCGTAGATCTTTATGATCGTCATTCATAATATCGATGAACCAGTGCAGACTGCAGATGCAAGTAACAGCCTACTGGCCGAGGTCGCGGACGTGAGAACGCACTCGTTACAATGACGTCATCCCTAGTCAACACACTACCAGATTTAAGGTGACGTTTCCGCGCAACGAGAAACGTGATGCGAAATTTAAAAAAATACATTGGGTTTTACAAAATGATGAATATATTATCAGATGAATTCATTGCTGTTAAAAAATTGAGTATCTTGTCTAAGTCTTCAAAATCTGCTTTCAAAGAAGAATTTGAAGTAGAATGAGTGTCCATGTGCACAATAAACGTATGCCAACCTCATGCATATTCAAATAAGAAATGACTAAGAGTAACATTTAAGAAAACGAAACAAATACGTGCAAATTGTCTCTCATTTCGTACTGTATCAGATGCCACCTTAACTTGACAACCAGTTTCCACGTAATGCAGGTAATACATGAGTAACACCGACTCAGTCCGTGCTCCAAATACAAGAGTAATTTCTCTGAAACTTGCGTAAGGTCAAATCGGCCATTTCAACTGACAGGTCAATCGAGTTATATTCGGAACACCAATGTTTACAAAGGTTCTCGAAAACCTCGAAATCACGTGTGAATTACATAAGGTGGTGTAATAAATGTGTGTAATGTTGCCGACAGGGTTGAGTGATGTATGGTAGCTTATTTTATTTTATTGTATTGTAAAGTTTGGTTGCGAGGAATCCCTTGGACAGCCTATTTTACACCTCAGGTAATAAACGGGTATTACTTATGTATTCATGGTTTTATATGCATGGGCATAAACGTGTCTTAATCATTTCGGCAGCACATAGTCATCGTATTAAGTTTTGTTTCTGTAAAGCATCTAGAAGGAGACAAAGTCCATGCCATAGAGCTAACTGATTTAATCCAGACCATGGTGATTTTGGAGATCATAAATTTTATCGATTGAGGAACAAATTGTTCCCACATAATGTATCACAGTTATCTAGAAAATAAGACCTCATAATGTCAAAAGCTGTAGATTCTCTATTATGATAATATTTGATAGGTCAACAGATTTGAGAATATCCTACACTATACAATTAAATTGTTTTTTCCGCCATAATGTGTGTACAGCATCTGATAATAGAACAATGATTGATAGCTCTAGTTTGTCGCTGGAGAAAACCAATATTATGACTCAGCCATCTCATTATCTATACAGATCATAAACAGGTACCGTGACAATGATATCATGTCATCTTACGTTTATTATTCATTACAAGTACGTAATATCAACCGTGGGAACGAACATTATTTAATATATTTTTTAATGGCCACACCTAATCTTGACCGGTGTTAAAACCTTTTTAAGTCTATGGTTTTCCTCTATTTTAAATTTAGAACGTGTCGCGCCTTTTCTGGACATAGACATTGCCAATTTTTAGTTCAAATGTAGAATAGAGTTTTTTGTCATCGATATTTTTATGGTGAGACAGAAATCGTTAATTTGTTACTCCATTAATTACGTCACTTTGAATTAATTAACCCACTATGAAAACAAATGAAACTGGTTGGATTTTTGTTCTAAATTCAATCCACAGATTACAAGCAACTTTTTCTTTACATTTTATCGAGACTTATTTCAAAACCCAACCAACCAAACCCAAAACCAACCAGCACGAGAGATGCCCATCCTGAGGATATCGGATCTTCACATAAAGCACGGTCCACTTCCCAAATCGTAGTTAACATGTCCGTCAATTAGCATATGATTACGACACAATGCGCTCTTGGTACCAACTCAATTAGTGCTGGTTGTACACTTTCCACGCGAATAGGATCCACGTTTACTTCAACAAAAGAATACATTTGAGCTCATCAGTATGGGCCAGACGAGTCGGAAGCGTCATTTAACGAATCGGTAAAAAGTAATTAGCTTTATGTAATACTTAAACGTTTTCGAACGTGGGTAGATTTGTTAATGAAAATGTGTTTTCCTGAAGGCGGAAAACTGTAGATAAATATTTCATAAGTATCTTACCTTATCAACCTCGGATACTCTCAGTATAATTTTAAGTCTGGGGTTGTTCTTTCTGTAGTCCTTCAGTAAAGCGTCGAGCTTATCTCCTCTCGCGTCGCCCGCGTAAACGAGATGTGTACACTCGGAAAATCCGTCGATCGCGCGCGCGCTTTCCACGTAACAGACGAGGCGGGCGGCGCCGGCGCCGGCGCTCTCGACGCCCGACAGCACCGCAGCCGCGGCGGCAAGTACGAACCAGAGCCACATGATTTAAAAAATCAAACTGTCATTCCGAACGCGTCGTATTTTGAAAATTCGAATTATAAGTTTGGGAGCGCGTTGGTCGTATCGTTAGCACAGTACGAGTGGCGGAGTGGCGCATGCCGGCCGCAGTCATAGGCGCCCCCGCCCTGCCGGTGGTGGTCCGCGCAAGGTCGCGCGCTCACCGTCGCCCGCGGGACCGCCGCACCGGCCGCGCCGGCCGCGCTTGCACAGAAATGCTGTTACATTTCATTCGTCACTGGTACGCCATCGTGTGTCACATTACAATGATTGATGGAATTCGAAGTTAAGAGGCTGTCAGGACAATGAATAAATCTTCTCGTTGCACGCTGTCAGCTACTTTGACATTGTTGCTTTGTGATTACAGTTATTAATGGCTTTTAAATATTTCAATTGTTTTAAACGCTACTACAATACTCATTATGCTCATGCACGAGTAAATAATAAACTATAATAAAATTGTTGTTACAGCCCAGTGAAAAACATGCAAAGTCATAAACAAGTTTTAATACATCGCAGGTACACTTACATAATTAGATGCAAACTCCTAAACAAAGGAAACGGATGTCGCTGTCATATTGCATGACGATAATACCGAGTTTCTTAGTAAATCTTGCCGGAACTTCAGAGATGAATCATAATTGAAACTAATACCTACCTGCCTGTAAAGTACCTATATATTTACAACTGAGCCCAATTAGAAAATAGTTGATACTTTTAGTTGATTTTCAGGAATTTTCAGGAAGCCTCCTTGGTGACCACCAGCGATGATCCACAAGATTTATGCCTTGTTCCTGTTGCCAGGTTCTGCACTATACTTGGCTTATCTAAAATTTTAGCATGCATCGAATGAGCTTGAGATAATTACCTAGCAAGTTAAGGGTAATCACGCAAATCCTTCTACTTAGATTAGTTACTTACGAGTATATTGAACTTTGATTATTTAAAATGATACTTTAGAAAGGGCGTCGATAAAACAACAAATTTTCATATATACTGAAGAAAAGCCTTTCCAAGTAAAATGTGTAGGTAAGTATGTTTTTTATAGATAATAGATTGAGGAGCCATGTCTCATATTTAAACGCGGGTACTACCAATATTTAGTAGTAAATTTGCCGGTTTTGTAGGCCCGATCCCGGAATTTGTAGTAAAACCCTTAAAAAGTTACAAGACGTTTAAGGTGGCTCCTCAATCCTGACTTTCTATAGAAAATATATGTTACGTAGCTACTAAAGTAGTTGATCAAATCGGATAACAATAGCACCAATATTTAGTAGAAATTTCTACTAAATATTGGCGTAATCCAACATCCTGCACATTCAGTATTTCAAAAGATATTAATGAAATAAACATTCCTTAACAATTTAGTGTGGTACGAGAGCCCACGACCACGACCGACGAGTAGTCAGATAGGAAACGCCGAACTCATCTAGCTAATTTTTAATTATTTTTTTAAGATGACGTGTAAAAGTGATTCCAATATCCTATTTACAGAATAAACAATTTCATTTCATTTCATTTCAGTAGCTATGTATACATATATTTTCTATAGTCCATCAGGATTGAGGAGCCACATAAAATGTGTTGTATTAGCGAAATTATATATTTTTGTCATCTTATTTTTATACTACAAATTAGAACACATTTGTTACTAAATTAAATTAAAAATCTGTTGTAATTGGTTGAATACTTTCCGAGAAGCAGCGCGGTTCCTTTATGGATTTTTATGAAAAATGAAAGCATTGTAGCCATCTCAAATTCAGCCCTACAAAACCCATGTTTTACAGACTACGGCATAAGTACTACTAAATTTTCAAAAATATCCATCGTCTAGTTTTCGAGTTCTAAGGCGGCTCCTCAATTCAGGCGTCTGAATTGAGAAGCCACCTTAAAAGTTATGTAGGATCTACCGAACGGTCAGTTACCAAATAAAAGTTAATTACAGACATAAATTACAATAGATTCACGGAAAACCAAATACACATGTATTCTATTGTGTTGTATTGTGTTGGTATGTCATGCTTCCGTATAACTTGAGAATAACTGCGCCGAAATTCGTACGATCTTCGTCATGCATTGTTTTAAATAAGGTACTTACCGTTTTGTTCCTCTGACTTTGACGGTCTCACACACAAAATCTAACCTAACATGATTTTATTGTAATTATATTGTTAATTTTTAAACTACACTTATTAAATTCAGTGTTCGAGCGGGAGTGAGTAAGGTTTTCGTAAACTGTTTTTAAACGTGTGGTGGCCACCACACGTTTATATCATGCAGGTATGTACAAACCGCGGTTCATACATACCTGCATGATTTGCATGTAAAGTACCTATACTCATTCCCGGGATTGCGGGAAAGTCCGAAATGGATACAGTGGCCCCTGGCAACGTACAGGCAAACTGAAGGAACACGGGTGGGTTTTAGTCAGTAAGAGTCTGACATGCCGTCCCGCTCCGCCCAGAGCGGGAGAAGTTATATGAAAAAATCCTATACAAAAAAATAAAATATATATATGTATACTCATGTTACAACAAATAAAGAATCTTGTAACTTCTGCAATACCAGTGACATCGCAGATACGTTGCCATCCCAGCGATAATTCTAATTGTCTCATGCGGTAATGCGATTGATCAATTGTCATCAATATCTACTGTTGTCAATCACTTCAATTGCATTTGGTAATTTGCGCATCAATGTGTATCAATCACGTTAAAATTGGCAATTGCAATTGATCGATTCGGGACTTTCGGGGACCCTTCCTTCCCCACCGTATACCCTTCAGACCGGAACACAGCAACGCTCGCTGGCGGCTGTAATAAGTACCTACCTACTTAAGGCTCCCGCAAACCGGCGCAACGCGACACCGGTAGAGAACTTTTCATTGAAATTGTTCTACCAAAGTCCCAACGCATCGTGTCGAGTCGCGCCTGTCCCACAGACAGGCGCGACTCGACACGGTCGCCTGTCTGTGGGAACCTTTAGACTATTACCTAGAACTTCCTCGAACGAGCTCAGTCACAAAGAGCTCTAATTACCCACAAGAAGTCTTTTAATCTATGAGTAATATAAAAATCTAGTCTAGATTAAATTTAGTTTTTATTAATCCATCGGAAATTACATAGGATATCATAAAAAGCTCGTTAAACTACTGTTATTTATGGCCTTACATTAAATAAATCTAGTAAACAACTATGAGTCACTTATCTAGTTTTATTTATTTATTTAATATTTCAAGCACAGAAATGTACAGAGGCTTAATGCCATACGCATTTTCTACCAGTCAACCTTTGGGCGATGCAGAGAAACAATGGTAGGTGCAATTACGCATTATACCTATTACAAACTATAAATATAGTATATATGCCTAATTATATATAAATATAAGCACAAATAAATATACATAAATACACGAATATACTAGAACAAATAAGACAAACAATGGGAAAACTTTAATGTTGTGATGATACTGCCAGCTTCTTACGAATGTGCTTGCAAACTTTAACTTTAAAGGATAATCGGTTGGTCGCCATCCTTGTTTCCTGGGGGAGAGCATTCCATAGAGAGATAGACTGAACGATGAAGGAAGAATGAATGACGTCTGTGCAGTGAGTGGGACATTGAAGAGCGCGATTATTTGATGACGGTAAGTTTTTACTAGCGTTGTCATGGCTTGTATTTTTTTAATTGTCATCACCGTCAGTGTTCAATCATCAGAAATTAGGATCCAATTCAGTACTAGCGGATCATTTTCCTTATTAATAGTGGGACGAAAAATCATCAAACTCGTCCCCTCAAATCTGCCTTATAAATAGGTACATTTTGTTAGACGCCTTTCATTCATCCTCTCAACATGACCAAACCATCTAAGCATACCCTTGGTTCATCATAAAGGTTGGTTGGTTGGTTCTTCAGAAAGGACAGGTGCGTAGTACTCGCAACCGGCGTGCATGTATGACCAGATGTATACGTAAACGAGGGAGTATTAGGATCGTAGCAGGTGGCCTTCTGTAATTTCTGCCTACCCCCGTGGGCAGAAGCCGTGAGTTTATGTATGGATGTATAAAACCTAATACTTACGACCTTACTAAAAAACTACTTATCATTTTCGATGAAGGCATGATTCCGAACAACGCTGCACGCGGCAGTGCTACGCAGCATTGCTGCCGCGGCAGTGCTGCGCGCCAGTGCTGCCTGTCGCGTGATGTCGAGCACCGCTGCTCGGCACTGCTATTCGTGGTATTACTTCTCAACAGTTGTCAACATTCACGTGTTATCGCTGTGATGAACGCCGCACTACTGGTCTGTCGCGAAGGCAGGGCGGCACTGCCGCGCAGCAGTGCCGTCGCAGCACAGCCGCGTGCAGCGTTGTTCGGAATCATAACTTTAATTAAACTGGCTGAAAGGTTTAAGCTTGAACCAAAGTTCAAACTTAAGCTCAAACTCAAAGCATTTATTTCAATTAAACCATTTACAGGCACTTTTGATTTGTCAAGAAGTCGGTCAGTCAGAAATATGAAGCTAGTTGCCTATTCCAAAGCGTAGTAGGTACCTATGGAGAAGAACGAGCAAGAAACTCCGTTAGAACTCGTTTTATAATACAATGGTTAGTGTCTGGAGTACCTACCTAGTACAGGAAGCCCTTCTACCATCCTTGCTGACTAGCAAATTTAAAGACACAATGAATCAAATATGATTGTTCTAAAAATATTGAGAAAAAAAACGTTGTTCAATCGGTTCCGCTCCGCGATCGTATCGCATCGGTAACCCTGACATTACCCTGACGCAGGCGCAGCGCAATGCGATAATGTTCCACAAATACCTCACATACAAACTATTAAGTCACTATATGATCTACGCAAAAAATTACGGGATATCGGTATGTTCACAGGGCTACATATCAAGCTATACATTTCCAGTTTATGCTGATTTCGCATTGTTTAGGATTTCCGTACAATGAGAGGTCAGCTTATACTGGAAATTTATAGCTTGATGTGACGTAACTTGGCAAGAATCGTAGATGCGCAGAATTCGTTATCGCTTGTTTTTCTTAACGGACATGTTCAAAAATAAATTATGGCAATAACCATAAAATAATGACCATTCAATAAAAGTGTACTTTTTTTGTTGCACTAATTGTACACGCGCAATCTTACTCCCAATACGCCAATACCTTGCCAAGTTACGTGCCGGCGGCGACTGTAAAAGGTTTTTTTTTATATACGAGTGATTTTCCTGTAGTAGATGCCTATGTATGTATGTAGCAGTATCTTATGAGTAGTTTACAGCTGATTTCTATTTTTGCTGAAATATTATTAATTTAACATTGACTTACAAGTTCGTGGGTTCGAACCCAAGCAGGCGTTTTACTTAGTATAAATAATTTCATCACCACTGCTTTCAAAACGGTGAAGGAAAACATCGTGAAGGAACCGGCATGTCCTAGAACCAAAGTTCAAAGACATGTGACATCTACCAACCCGCACTGGGCCCGCGTGGTAGATTACAACCGACTCCCTCTCGAAGAGAGGAGGCCTTTGTCCCAGGAGTGGGAACATTATAGGCTAATTATGCTCTAGTTTTAATGAAGAGTATACTTTATTAATGAACGAACCAAATGCGAGTGTAAATTGCTTAAAAGATAACAACAATGATTGAATGATTATGTATCGCTGCCAGTGCTCCGGCCACATTGTTGAAAATTATATACAAAATAACATGATTACTTTGTGAAGTATTAGGTATATTGTTTTAATGATTGTGAATGTGAGGACTATGTGGATATTTTATTTTTATTTTTTTTCCTCTTTTTTTAATTTTTTCTTTCTCAGTTAGTTTAAATGATGGTCTGGCAGTTTGAGTACTTTATGCGACCTACCCAAATGTCCTTTCTTTGGTATTGTTCGTCGAGTTGAGCTCCTTAAGTTCCGAGTTGAGCTCTACGATTACTGACAAATGCTTGCACTGACAGGACAGGTCCACTCAAATCTGTGTGGTTCTTTCCTCAAAAGACCATTCCAGACACTAATCTACATGGTCCTCATATGGCCTGACCAAGATTATGTCTGGACTTTAAAAGAGACTGTGACCTCTGAGTTTGTTTCGGCCTTTCTTCTCAGAGTAGTCAGATAGGAAACGCCGAAAATATCTAGCATTTTCTTCTTTTTTTTTAATTTTTTTTTTAATATGACGTGTAAGAGTGATTGCAATGTCCTATTTACAGAATAAACAATTTCATTTAATTTCATTTCACTACCTCTCTTAGGTCAAGTCGGTACAGCAACGAAAGACCATGAAAACTATTAGGTGCTCATACATCATCTTAATTTACACAACATTATTCGATACACTGCTCATTATGTAATAGAAAGAGTTTTTGTTATTTTAATTGGATACCAGTTACCAGTTCCGAGTTATAATTATATATGACTGACTTATTAGTACCTATTACTTGTAAAATGTTGGGAATATCGTATAATTTTACAATGTTTGTAAATATGTGAGCACCATGCATCTATCACATGGTTAATTTATCTGTCATTCCTTAATCTTTCATTATTTTTACCTAACGTGGTATGGTAATCTTATTCTAGGTGCATCGTCTTCACATATAATTAAATAATTGGTGTATACAAGATATTGTGAAAACATTTTAAAAGAGTAAAGCTTCGTGCAGACTAGCGCGACGCGACAGCGCGACGCGACACCGGTTATTGTTATACCGTGAAGTTTTTTTAGAAATTGTATTGTTCGTGTCGCGTCGCGCCGTCGCGTCGCGCTGCTCTGCACAAGCCTTAACGGTGGAGTTTCTTGCCCATTCTTCTCCATACGAAAACTACCTTTTGGAAGGGGCGACTAGAATCAATTATTATTTTTCTGTAAATGTTGACGTTCAAAAGTGCCTTTTTTGTGCCTATTTGAAATAAATTATTTGACTTTGACTATATGATTTATAAGGAACTAAAGTAAATCGAGTTTCATTGCCGACTGAACCAGCATTTCCAAAGCATCTTTACTTTATATTCAGAACAAAACCCTTTTATTACAAGACATTTACCAATAATAAAGCAATAAAAGTCTCTTTGGTCCAACTGTGAAATAAAATTAACAAGTAGGTAGACCAAATATTGTGAGGAAGCACGTAGTCCTACCTACTTTGAAATTTTGGCACTCCGCCATAAGACGATACATGAACACTTTGTAACTTATAAGTAGGTGGTAAGTAGGTGGGTACTTACTAAACCACTAGGTAGTGCAACGATCTTCGTTAAGTGGTATTGGATACATGAGAAGCTATAGAGTGGACTTCACTGCCGGGGTATCGGGAAAGTCCGAAAGAGATACCGTGGCCCCTGGCAACAGGCAACTGAAGGAACTGGGGTGGGTTTTAGTCAGTAAGGTGACGTGTAATTGGAAAGGCCCAAGCTCTATGGGCCCACATCCCATCTGATCCAGCTTTGGACTGTAGGATGATCATTATTCCTTTAATTTAACTTCAAAATGGGCCATGAATATTATAGACAAAACTGCCGAAATGTGACAATCTTAATTTTGTTTTAACACATACTTTAGTAACAAATTTTCTGTTAGCTTGAAAAAAAAAAATCTTTAAAAGTTTTCTTAGCTGCAGTTGCTGATATGGAAGAAATTGCGCAGTGACAGATAAGTATATGGTTATGGACGGTGGTAATAGACGTGAGTGTCCTTAATTGATTGCCTAAATAAACATTTATTTGTTATGACAACAGGCTCTGTTAATTGTTTACCACTCATCACAAGGATCTTAATCATAATAGGCACCTGATTAAGTAAACCTATAAAATATTCAAGCCGGAAGTTCCCTATGTATGACTCATTAAAATATTTGATCGATCACTTAAAATAATAATAAACAAGCTTGGCACTCGCCATGTTATTTGCCATTGCTGTACTTTAGATTTTATTAGGAAAATAAAACACTACAGAAAAATTGACAATTTTCAAAAAAAGTACATCAGATTCAATCATTATATTTTTCAGTGATGTTATTAGGTGCCCATAAAGAAGCAAGCGACCCACCTAAGTATATAAGGTCCCATTAAAAAAGATGGACAAACTTTTAGAAATCATTCAGACCACCAAAATAAGGACAATGGTAAAAAAATATAAGAAAAACGCTGATGAGATGCTTACAAGAAAAATAAATCAGCTAACAAAAATTTTGGTTACCCAATGCCATTTATTATTTTAAGTCAAAATAAAATCACTTTAATCAGTGTTTTTTTTTGCTTGAAAATCTTTGGTCAGACGTACTTAACGCTGTGTTGAAATTTGTCCATCTATTTTAATGGGACCTTGTATACCGTAGGTATATCTGAGGCATGCATTGCGTTGATAAGCTAGAGATTAGAGACATAACTAAAATCTCCCATGTGCCTGCATTAGGCATATCTACATCGTCACATGCGAACTACGCACCTCACGGGCGTCACGCAAAATCCTGCATCGCGCAAGCAGAATTAACCGCGCGACCAGCATATATACAACGTCCCGCCCTCAATCATCGGGCAGTAGCCCACCAGAAAACACCCGTCTGGTCAGAGGATCCTCCCTTTTCTAGGGAGTATGTGTGAACTTTATACCCTGTTCCCCATACCTCTATAGGAAATACCGTCCATCCATACCCTTCAAACAGTGAAAAAGACGTGGTGCACGGAACGGTAGAATCTTGCCGGACGAACGCTTTTAATTCAATAGGAGGTCTAATTTGACTACCAACTAATCCAAAAAAGATAAAGCATCAATGATATGGAATAAGGGATGATCTTGAACGATAAAGTAATGTCGCTAGCTAAATGTAATATCCATACTCCTCTACAATCTCTCGTCAGTAAATAAGGAAAACCTACAGGTCTTTAATCAACAACCAACTCAGCCTATCGCAGTCCACTGCTGGACATAGGCCTCTCCCAGGCTGCGCCACAACACCCTGTCCTCCGCCTTCTGCATAAGGTCTGTCCCAGCCACCTATTTAACTCGTCGGTCCATCTACCTGGTGGGCGTCCTACACTACGCGGTCTCCACTCCAGGACTAGTGTGCTCCACCGGCCATCGGTCCTTCGACAAAGATGGTCTTACGTATCATCAATTTAAAACTACTATCGGCAATCGATACAAATGGTGTATGAGATCGGATCGGTGTCATGAAAACTTACAAATTTTATTAAGGTGCCTGCGGAGCATGCGTAGTTCATACAAACGTAACACCAAAATAATTTGTAAATCAAACATATTCTTAAGGTAGTGTGTATTTATTCCGATTGGATTACAGAATATCTAGGCTCCCGAATATATATTTTGGTATTACGTTTGTATGAACTACGCATGCTCCGCCGGCCCGTTAAGTTTGTGATATCATGATCTGCCTAGCGTTCTCTCAAGTATGTTGGGATCGACTTCCAGACTAACTAATACCAGTATTTTACTTGGAGCGACTGCCTATCTGACCTCCACAACCTAGTTACTAGGTAACACGTTAACCACGTAAGACTGGTTGTCAGATTTTTGGGCTTCTAACTACCCGTCACGACTGTCAAATGGCAGCTGGGACCAACAGCTTAACGTGCTTTCCGAGGCACGAAGGGGTCTTGGTATGTAAAGAAGGCCACGGACCAGCCGCGGCAAGCGTAGCTTAACCTGATCGATCAACCCGTGCGGCTGTTATTACTTAGCCCCTCAATTAAGTATGCGATACCCTTGATAATGAAAGTGTTTTGTATACCTACTTTATTAAAATACTAAATATGTTGATTATTTAAGAACAATGGTTGTTACAAAAACAATTTTTAAAATTTTTATTATTAGTTGACTTTTTCTGTTGGCTTTACTACGGGTACCGCAACCTGATCCAATGGCACAATGATGTCACAGCCAAATTGTGAAAACGGTTTTTGAGGACATGTTTAGGTTCATGAATTTTGTAAACTCTTTTATTAAAAAAGATACATAATTATTACTAGAGTAGAGTCAGAAAAATAATTGTCAAGCAAAACTTCCAAATTGTCCGTATATTCATATCACAACTGTCATTCTTTGACAGTTGTATGAAATGACTACAACACAGTAAATTGAAGTAGGGTAAAAAGAAAAAAAGAAAGAAAGAAAATACGTTTATTTGCGGTACACATGACGCAAGGAAAGAACAAAACACGAAAATAACAATTTGGGGGAAAATATGCGTCACAGATGCCAGACAGAGCCCCAGCGCTGGTTTTCAGCGATAGCCGGCGTTGAAGTGATCTCGTCAACCGGTGCAGCATATAGAGAAATAAGACAAAAATAAAATAAACACAATAGTTAGTCCTAAATTATATAATATTTAAAATAACAACACTTTGTAGCGTCGGGTATGGTGTCAATTTGCTAAACAATTAATTTCCCTGACCGTACATACTTAAAGTTATGTAAGTCGCTGTCGCTATACAGTTCGCGTCAAAGAACTTTGCCGTTCTGAAGTTAGGTTGCGCATTCGCGCTACTGGTGCCGATTCTCTTGTCACAAAGGCGTCTAAACTAGACTAAAAATCACTAAAATTTAGTTTATTCTTGTCAAACGATGATTACCCATTCTGAAATAGACTAAAGTGACACAACATAACTATATTTTAGTTTGACAGCACTAAGATGGCACTGAGATTTTAATTTAGTGAAAATGACAATTTTGCTATTCTGAATTTGACGTTTTTCACCTAAAATTTTAATTGTCTAACTAAATCTGACCATTTTTAATCGCGGTTTAAAAATGGTGTATTAAATGTGGAATACTATTATCGTCATGAACTTTCACGGGGTAGGGCAAACAAGTATGTATCACGTGGAGACGCGATTGTCAAATTCGATTTAGTTGTGTCAAAATAATTTTTAAGTTTAGAGACTTTTTATTGCAGAATAGCGTTAAGATTCTCATAGTCAAAAGTAAGGAATTTTAGTGATAGTTTAGTTAGTTTAGTCCGGTGTACAAGAGAATCGGCACCACTGTTTTATAAGTAAGATTGACTACTGCGCAGTCATTTGTAGCCTACTTCAGACCGGCAAAGTTATTTGACGCGAACTGTATGTACCTTTATGTTCGCTCTTAGAAAAACAAAACACGTACAATTTTCGACGGCTCAGACACACGGGCAGCGTGCTTGTAACCCACATAAATTAAAACCTCATAAAATATATGCAAGATAATCTCTTGAATAATGATTTCCTTTTGATGAAGATACACCTATAAATATCATGCAATGTCATATTTGTCACAGATTATTGAAAGAGAAACCGTCGCCCCAGGCTGGTCGGTTATAATTAATGAGTTTTGACAAATTTACAACAGAAACTGAGTTACTGTATAATCACGGTACAATAATCTGCCTAGCCTTTTCCCAACTATATTGGGGTCGGCTTCTAGTCTAACCGGATGCAGCTAATAATTTCAAGAAAATCGGCCAGAAAAATTTGGAAAACGAAGAAACAAACCTTTTTGTAAAATCTACGCGGCGGCGGCGGCGCGGCGCGGCGGCGCGGTGCGGCGCATAGGCGATATTCATTCGTATACATAAACATGCGGTTCGGCGCCCCGGTGCGGCTCCGTATACACAAACATGCGATCCGGCGCCTCGGTGCGGCTCCGGCGTCATGTACAGGAAGCCTAAAATGCATGTATGTTTGTTTGTCTTTCCTTCTGTCTGTATGTTAGGAGTGAAGGCTATTTTGTCAATATGCTCTGGTAATTTGATATGTCCTCGCTATCACATTTCACGGTACACTCAATGAATTGTTGTTTTTCCACGTTGGCGGAGTCGCGGGCGCAGTTAGTTTGTATCTGTGCTGTTTCCCTACTTCCACGCGAACTCAGCCGCGAAAAATAATTAATATTTGAATAAAACCATGAATTTAATTAATAAAAATAATGAATGCAATGTACGACAATATTATCGTCAAATCTTAACGCAGGGACTACGTTTTAAAAAACATTAGACTTCTTTTAAAGTTGTAAAATGTCATTTACCGGGAAAAAATACAGAAGAATCCTTTCTGAAAATGTCGACGAATTAATCAATGCGACTCGTGAGTGATCTTTTATTTCTGTTGATCTGTTTTGTGGATACGTGCGCAATCGCATGGTTTTCCATCCATGATTTGTCCTGTGATGATTGTGATCAGCCTACATTTCAATAATGGTGATGTTAAATTAAAACATGCAATGGAAATCGCACTTTTTTTTTTGTTGAAACCTAGTGCGTGAAGCTATTGTTAAGGCCTTGAAACTTTTTATTTATTATTTCGTTTCCTTCTAGATTCAAATGAGGACCCAATCAAGATGTTAACAGCTGAAGCGCCAATATTATCGTTTACGCGTTTAGATGAGGATACATTTAAGTTCACGCTGGAGATGCAACACAGAACCATGACGCATGAGTTCAAGTTCGAAAACTGAGGTGGAGAGGCGAAATGGATCAAAGGAAACTGCAGAATTTTAGTTCTTTCTGGCTGGATTAATCTTTTGACAGAGACCTTCGGCACGCGCGGCGAGGCGGGGGGGACCGTTGACGGATGAGCGGCCTATACTGCCCCCGTCTCCCCGCGCATAAAGGCGCGGTACAGCGGTCTCGGTCAAACTATAGCTGGTAAAATAGGCCTTTAATAGCTCGCCAAATACACTCTTACAATAGTTTATGTGACGACTGCTGGTCATCAGATCCTCTACGATCACGATATAATACTATTACGATAGTCGTACTTAACTACATTTTGTTTCCCAAACTATTGTTTTTTTTTTTAATCTGGCTAAAAGTAAATGTGGTAAAATGGTCTTAGTAGCTCATAAAAATCACTTATGTGGAATTAAAAGCTGCTGGCTATCCGTGGAAGAAACCATAATTGTACCTAAAGACATAAAAGATATCCAATCAACTATTCTGTAACAACAGCAGCTTTCAGGTTGTAAAGTGGAATTGTTCATTTCGAATATAATACAGCGTCAAAAAAATATGACGAGATTCTCTTATCCACCTCATTTTTCAATACCACACATACTGTAAGCCACACATACTGCAAGACATCACCCACAACAATGAACCCCTTATGTATTTCAAGGTAAAACAAACAAATACATTGGAAGGCGATAACGTATTGAAACAAGTGATGGTTCCAATAGATGGAGGGAGGGTTACATACTTCAGACGAGAATTCGCTGACAAAGAGTCTAAATTGGTAAGTTTTTATTACTAAAAGAATACAATAAAGTATTACGTAAAGGTAGTAATGTTATTGCGTAAAGGTTATTTTTCGTGTGAACAAAATCGGATCTAACGCCGCCATCTTCTTTTTTGAATATATTTCAAGTGACATTAATTTACACAGAAATAACTTTAAAATTATTTAAATATATTAAAATTATAAAAATAGTGTGCAAAACTTTTTTTTCTAACTTCTCTTATTTGTCTCCCAGAAGTGACCCCCATTATTCAAAATTCATTTATTTAGGTACGTAACATGTCCATGTTAATTGGTTAATTAGATTCGGAGCAAATTGACTGTGACAGACGGACAGACAGACAGCAGACAAACACACGAGTGATCCTATAAGGATTCCGTTTTTTCATTCGGACATACGGAACCCTTACAATTGCACTAATGTTTACCAAAGGTTCGGTACAGCGCCCCCTTGTCAACGTCATTCGAACACTAGAAGATCCATGTGCAGTGTTAGGAATACTTAGTCCTCTGCAAAGGAATACACTAAACCTTTTAAAAAAATAGAAAGATTTTAATTGTAATAAAACCTTCTTTAGATTTCTTTAGACATGCAAAAACACTGGTGTAATGAGGTCTTAAAAATTTGAAAAGCCATTACAGTTTTGTTTTTATTTTCTTTCTAAGCTTTGATGATTTTTTTACAACTAAGTCAACCAGTATTTTAACTTATTTTTTAATTGAACCTTTTTAGTGACCAAATAATTAATTTAATTTAATCCCTGTTTTAAACATTGCATCGAAGCACATTGTTGAATGTTAATTATTTTTTCCCACCTGATTAATATACTAGCTGTTCATGCCCGGCGTCGTCGCCCGGGTGTATTTCCGACTTTTCCGGTGGATTTTCCAAAATTTTATTCAATGCATACCTTGTCTCTAAGACAACTACAAATAATACAAACAATAATACAACAACAAAAAATACTACAAACAAAAAAAACAAAATATTCACTCGAAATTTGAAATTCATTTTTTTTTTGTTTAGTTTTCGCCCAGTATTTCCATCGTTAAAAGTAGGTTGGAGTCAACTTTTCCCACGAAATGTTTGGGAAAAGTTTTTTGCAACTTCTGACTTTTCGAGTAATCAAACCTCAGTTGGTCTGATAGACATTTTTGATCCTTATAAGAAACAGGATCGATTGGCATCAAAAAAAGTTTCTGTGAAAACTGCCTATTTTCTTGCTGATCGTACATTTTTTTCAAATCTGTGAATGTAGATCAAAATGTCTCAAAAAGTTAAGGACAGTCTCCTAAGACCGTTTTCTAGTAGCTAGTAGTTAAGGTAGCTGTCCTTACTGCCCCATCTCAAAAATCTACCCTGTATAGATAGCATTTTTTTTAACTCAAAATAAACTAAACGTGAATTCATGCAAACCTAGTATTGTTAGTTTATAAACAATTTCTGTGCCTCACCCAAATCCTATTATTGGGATAATACTAATGAATGTAATACTATCTTGAATTCATGCAAGCCTAGTACTTTTTGTTAGGTTACTCTCAGAAATTGTGCACGTGTCGTGAACATCCTGTTTTTGCAACATCCGATTTTAATTTCTAGTCTATATTCTACTCCAAATTAATCTCTGTCTACCTGTGAAAACAACATGAAAATCCGTTCAGTAGTTCCGGAGATGTACGCGAACAAACAAACAGACAGACACCGAATTCTACTGTTTTATTATATGTAGGTATAGAAGATTATTATGTGTCTTCATAACAGCATTTCCTCGAACTAAAGTATGTACTAGTTCCAATTATATGTATGTAGGTATTACATAGGAACACAAATAATGCCAATCATAATAAAATAAAAACTTAGACAACTAGACTGCATAACATACATTCACATTAGAACAACGTAATGTAGTCTGCACCTACAAAGCAATCCATTCTGTGCCCAGATTACGATACATCTAATAATAATAAATAGCCAGTCAACTGTCTGGAATTAGTGATCCATTATAATTGGCTAAGTAACCAGGCGATACGTAACAAAACAAGTTCATAATAACTAATGCATCAAGACTAGTCATATCTTTAAAATAAATTAATAGAGATTGAGCACTTTGTGAACGAGCTCTTCCGGAGAACTACTCAAATTTCAAAATTCTAAATATTTTATTTCACATAAGCACTTATGAAACGTCAGAAGCTAGGTGCACGGTTCCAATTGGTTGTTTCCTATGGTGAAGAGCCGGCAAGAAACTCCACGGTTACTCTTTTAAAAATAATGGGCTTTTACAATATTTTCAAATAACAGTGTTATTAGGTATGGGAGGACAGTGTAGGTCTTTCAACAAGTACCAGGTACTTAACAGAATAATGATGGTCACCAAATCTACTGTCCACTAGGCCTACAGCGTTCTCTCATTCACAAAATTGAAAAGAATCTATACTACCAAGGTAGGTACCTATTCCCACCATAAGGGAGCTTTTATAAGGACTCCGATTCCGGAATGATTTATTCTAGACCGTGTCGCGCGCGAGCCGTCTCATGTACGAGGCGCAGGCGAGCATTTCATACTCATATGAAGCAGTTCACGCTACACCGTGCAGCATTCGCGTCCCGTACTTACGAGTATTGGTCCCTACAATTTGAGCATGTTGGTGTCTAGTATATTGATTTATCTATTTACAGACAATCAAAATGGATGGCTCAGATATTGAAGCAACAGTATATTGTGAGGAAGTAGAATGAAACGACTATTAATTTGCAGTACAGTTCGTGATGATATATTTTATTTAAATTATTATTTAAGTACCTACATTACTGGCCTATTTATTAAACTGAAGTAATGACGATGTGGTTTTATTTATGTAACTATTTCTCACTCAGGCACAGCTATTTTGTTTGTACAGGTATTAGTGCTCTTTTCCGACTTCTACGCGAACCGAACAGGGAGTCGAAAAACAAAGAAAGGCAGCATTCCATGTAATTTGGGTGTCGCACTTAGACTTCGCGTACATTCGTAAAAATTGTGTCAATCGGTCAAATTAAGGTAATAGGTAATCACAGCATATTTTTTAAATATTGGGTTTCGTCAGAAACACTTTGTTTAAAAAGCAAGTGGCTCCAAGCAAAGCAAGTGGTGGGATTTTAATATCAATATATTAAAAAGGAACCGACAAACTCTAGACTTCGAAAATGTTCTGGAAAGCCATAACTTGAAATTAGAAATTAAAGATCCCACTAGACCTATCAGTAACACTTGCATTGACAATTTTGCTCACAATGCTCATAGATGCAAAAGTGATATAATTGAATTTGGATTATCAGATCATACAGCCCAATTATTACATTTCCCGGTTAAAAAAACCTGCGTGATAAAATCTTGGCGTATTAGAAGACGTGATTATAGTAAGGAAAACCTCACAAAATTTTATAACTGTATGAACAATTTGACCTTTGCTGACATTTATCTGACAAATGACCCTAACGAAGCTTATGATCGATTTCTAGAACTGTTCTTATGTTTCTATAATTTGTGTTTTCCTTACAAAACAATAACGAAAACTTTAAATAAAAAATCTAAATGGATTTCAAAAGGTATCAAAATATGTAGCAAAATAAAAAGAAAATTACTATGGCAGTATAGGACCCTTCCAACGAAAACAAATAAACACATTTTTAAGCAATACGCTGCTAAGTTTAAAAAAATTATAAACCTAACACAGAAGTCACAAAATAACCATCACATAAATACTACGCAAAACAAATCAAAAGCTACATGGTCAATTATAAATAATTCTAAATTTAACTTCCCCAAAGAACCTATTATGGAAATATTAAGAAATAATGTCAAAATTAGAGATCCTACATTAATTGCGAATAGTTTTAATGACTACTTTATCGACCAAGTATCAAAATCAGTAAATGCGACTAATTCTAAAAATAATAAAGCACTCTCGAATCACAACATTAACTCTAACGTAAATTCAATATTTTTTACCCCTACAACTCCAATGGAGATTGATAGAGAAATAAAGCAATTAAAAAATACCCAAAGCGTGGGTTATGACGGTATCTGTACCAAAGTTATAAAGCATGTGTCACAATCTGTTGCTACTCAATTAAGCCATATAATAAATCTATGCATTTCCACTGGAATTTACCCAGAAAAACTTAAAACATCCGTTGTTATTCCAATCTACAAAAAAGATGACAAACAAAATATGGGAAATTATAGACCGATAGCTTTGATCCCCATCTTCTCAAAATTATTTGAAAAAATTATATATAGTCGACTGTACAACTTTTTAGAAAAATATAATATTTTGGTTAACGAACAAAAAGGATTTCGCAAGGGCAAATCTATTAATATTGCTATTTATGACCTAATCAAAACTATTTTGACTGATATGGACAAAAAAAATCCAATATGTGCTATCTTCATGGACATGAGCAAAGCATTTGACTGTGTTGACCACAAAGTATTGCTCCAAAAACTAAACATGTACGGCATAAGAGGTAAAGCGTTCGATCTCATTTCATCATATATTTCTAACAGAAAACAAGTGACAGAAATTACACGAATATGCCAGAGAACACGAGATGAGATCAAATATAGATCCCTCGCTAGAACTATAGAATTTGGAGTTCCACAAGGTACTGTTTTGGGTCCATTATTCTTCCTAACATACATTAATGACCTCCCTAGACACGTCAAACAACCAATGGTACTGTTTGCAGACGATAGCACAGTAATAATAAAATGTGACAAACCAGATGATTATGAAGATGAAATCAACCAAACATTAAGTACAATAATTCAATGGTTAATAAACAATAATCTCAAAATAAATATGGAGAAAACAAAAATAATGCACTTTCGCCAAAGAACTCAACCTAAAAATATTAATGTTAATAACGATGGACAGAGAGTACAATCTGTAACAAATACCAAATTTCTGGGAATTAATATAGATTACAATTTGTCATGGAAAACACATGTAGATGGTCTCTGTTAAAGAATTAATAAATCCTCATTCGCTCTCTACAAACTGTCCAAAATTGTCAACAAAGAAGCCGTCTTAACGGCATATCACGGACTCGTTGCACCTATATTAAGATATGGTATAATATTCTGGGGCAACTCGGTAGACAAGGAATTTATATTCAAAGCCCAAAAGAAATGCATCAGAGCAATGTGCCATCTAGATAGTACTACAAGTTGTCAACATTACTTTACAAATTTAAAAATTCTAACATTACCTTCTTTGTACATTTACGAATTAAATCTTTTTGTAAAATCAAATCCAAGCTATTATAAGACTGCTTCCAAAAGCTATTATAGACAATTGCGTGACAAAAAAAGGTTAGACGTAGAAATACCGTATGGGAAAACGGCATTACTCAATAAAAGTATTATTTGTATGGCATCACTGATTTATAATAAATTACCCGATGACATTAAGAAGTTACCTACTCATCTATTTAAAAAGAAGTTATACACATTCCTAGTCAAAAAGTGTTATTATAATGTGAAAGACTACTTTGAAGATAAAGATATTGTATTTTGATTATAGCAAATATTTTTTCATTAATTTAATATAATAATAATTACAATTACTATATAATTATTAATTTGCTTGACATAACTGTTATAATTAGTTCAGATTTAATCTAATGTGTAATGAAATTGACTATCTATGTATATTTTTAATGACAATGTAATTTAATAAGAAAACTGATTAAGAATAATTTTATTGTGTCATAATATTCCTAATGTATTTGCACACCTCACATGGTTATAATACAGTGAGCCTTAAGAACCTTTCTGTAACATCCTCTGAACCTGTATTATGCAAATAAATGATTTGATTTGATTTGATTCCGTATAAACAGACTCCATGACAGTTAACTAACGAGTAAACAGTATATGACATTCAAAGATGGCGGAAATGAATAGTTCCAGTAATGGCTACTGAAGGGAAAAGTGGCACTAGTAGCTGACTATGTATATTAAGCACTCTACGCATTGGACCGTCATGTCCTATTGTACTCTATACACTTCTATGCAAAGCAAGCAGACATAATTACGTTATGATTGACAAAATGTCTTTTGTTATTACAACTAATGTGAACGTCCTCCTAAATAATATTATAAATGCGACAGTGAGTTTGTTTGTTTGTTACGCTATCAGGCTAAAACGGCTGAACGGATTTGGATGGCACACAGATAAACCATGCCCTGGGTAAGGACATAGGCTTATACTTTACATCCTGGATCGCAGATGAAGTTGCGGGTCATTGATAGTATATTATAAAGGCAAATCAATGAAAACAACGCTTTTGGATGAAGAAAACCAAAAATGGGGCCTAGGGATACGCCCAAAAAATAATATGGACGATGGTTGCCCTGCAACAGCAAACCAACGCGCTATCGCTTTGCGTCGTGCATCGAGATATCTAGAGACGTTGGTTAACATCGCCCGACATTTCAAGCGACTGGTGCCGCGCGACATTTGTCCAGTGAATGCATGGCTTTATCACTGACAATACTTGTCAGGGGACTTAATTGGTCAACTCACAACTGTCTGTCGTTGTCATTTACAAATATTTTCAATGATATGTACAAGGCTCGGTATTTAAAAATGTCTTCGTCAATACCTAATATATTATTATATTTATGCAACGGTTCAAAGGCGAATGTAGAGTTTAAGACCTGTGAAGATATTCAGGCTGGGGAGCCGCGAATCCCATCATGTTGTCTTACTATTTTGGTAGGCTTATTCCAACCTATTATGCATTAAGCAAAAATAAAACATTTATTTGGTAATTGAATAAAGCATTTTTATTATATTATTACATGCTAATCATGAATAACTGTTGTCGGCATCACCATACGATGCTCATCACACATACTAGCATCAACTGTAACCTATGGCATTGCAGACTCGATCATCTCTACACACCTGGGTTACGTACATTACTCGTATTCTATACTTCACCACAAAACAAATAAAACTAGTAGGTAAGCAAACTAATCCACAAATATTTACAACGACACATCAAGATAAAACTGAGTAATGATATTAAAACATGGCAATCAAGACATTTCTGATTTGAAGCTGACATCATGCCGGGGTTGCGGGAAAGTCCGAAAGGGATACCGTGGCCCCTGGCAATGTACAGGCAACGGAAGGAACACGGGTGGGTTTTAGTCAGTAAGAGTCTGACACGCCCTCCCGCTCCACCCAGAGCGGGAGAAGTTATTTGATAATTTCCCACCCAAAAAAAAAAAAAAAAAAAAAAAAAAAAAAAAAAAAAAAAAAAGCTGACATCATTAGATTTGAATGTTGCCATGGAAGCTTAATTCTCCAAAAAACGTACACATAGTGGATTCATTTAACTGTCATACACAATAAGCTAATCCATATTTATTCATATAAAACATGTTGCAAATACAAATAGGCGCTGGCTTCCAAAGCTTGGAATAATACTCTTGTGTTTCAAGGGCCAGGAGTCTGCTTCTCCAAAATGCCTCAGATTTGATGGAACAGAACTGAGTTATCAATAATAATTAAGAGGGATTCTCCATACAAATGTATTCCCCTTTTCTTCCTAAATAATGCCTCTAGAGCAATCATATTTTTTCATAAAATTAAGGTCTGCTGTAGACACGTCCCTGTTATTTCCTTTTTTTCAGCAACCTATCGGTAACAATTACAAAGATGCCCCATTTTCACCGCCGTGATTAGAAGACTACCAGACAAATTCGAAAAGTTTTCAAAATAAAAGAAAATGATAGGAACATAGTATACTCTTTCTTAAAATTTTAATGTAAAAAATAATTGAATCGTCTCAGTTTTCGAGGAGAAAAAAGGGGAATACGAAACGTCGATCTCGTGATTTTTTTTGTGATATAATCGGTCTGAGCTGCAGCTGTCCCTATCGCACTCTACGGAGGCAGACTTGAGGTAAGATGACGGCAATAGTTTCTGTAACTAACTAAAGTGGTAGTAAATGTCTCTAAATAGTTTAAACGATGAAACCACTACCACCAAAATCCTGCAAATTAGCAAATATAGAAATAGCATATTCTGGTGAGCACGGTAACTCCATAGCTACCGTCCCAGGTTTTGCGTTTAGATATTGCAAATAATCGCGTTTTGATAGTCTGAAAAGCCTTGTAACTGTTTCATATACTGTACACACATTCATTCATGAACGCTTCTGAAACTAAGCGACACCAAAACTGCCAATCTTCTTTTCAATAAAACTATCAAGTCATTAATCCATTAATGGATAAAATATACTTAGCAACGGTGATACGACAATCTAGAGTCGAATCTTATCGCGGTGACTGCGCAAATACGTCACCTATCTCGATATAAACGGAAAACACAATATTGTTACACTTCAGTTTTAATAAAACTTGTAAAATGTCGTTCTCCGGGAAGAAATACAGAAGAATCCGTTCTGAAAATGTCGAAGAGTTAGTCAATGCGACCAGTGAGTGATATTTTATTTGTGTTCATCAGCTTATAATTATGTGAGCGTATGTGCTAAAACGCACGTGTGCCGGTGGCCGTCAGCTGGTGTGACATCAAATTCAAAATATTTTTTTTCACATAAACCTACATGGGCACTTATGAAACGTCAGAAGCTAGGTGCACGGTTCCAATTGGTCGTTTCCTATGGAGAAGAGCCGGCAAGAAACTCCACTCCACTCCACTTACTCTTTTAAAAATGATTGGCTTTTATAATATTTTCAAATAACATTGTTATTAGGTATGGGAGGACAGTGTAGGTCTTTCAACAAGTACCACCAACATCGACGGTGTGGTCTTGTGATTATTGTGATCTGCTTAAATCATCGTAAACATGGTGATGGTAATTGTTATCACTCATTTTTCACTCGCACTTTTTAAATAATTTTAGTGAGAACAGTGTTTTAAGATAATCTTTCTAAAATATTTTCACGGTAAGGTGGATTGAAAATCTCGGTATTTCTCTTTCTCAAAATGTTTTTTAGTTTAATATTAAATGGTATAGTAATAATTATGGATTTAAAGCATTTACCCCACTTATGCCTGTAATCTATATAGATATGAAAAAGAAACATTCTGTTATCTATCACATTACATGAATACTAAGTATTTACCTTTTCTAAGCCCACGTTCGCAAGGGCGTAATAAAATCGCGTCGATTTTTTTTCGTGCACTGGATTTTCAACGCTCTGCTTAGCGCCGAGAGTTGAAAATCTAACAGTGTGTTGCTGGACGAGAGTGCGTCTCAACGCGTTGGATTCTCAACGCAAGGCTCAACACCAAGAGTTGAAAATCCAGTGCGCGATAAAATGCCGCCGCGATATTTTTACGTCCGTACGAAAGTGGGTTAAAAGTAAATAATGTGGTCAGTGGACAAAACTAACAAAATTATTTAGGTACTAACTAGGTACAGACGCTAGCACATCAACCTACTACAATGTGTCAAATTTCTTTAATAGATTTTCAACTTTATCGCTAAAATATAAGGTTCAAAGTTGATTGGGAAAATTTGACAGTTTCGGGTAGATTGACCTGCTGGCGTCTGTACCTACTAGCTGACCCGACGGGCGTTGCGCAGAACAATGTTTAGAAAAGCTCATTCAGTTTTTCCCGAATTTGCCAATTATCCGGGCAACTTATCCAATTTTTCTTGCCCTAAAAACCTTATGCGTTTTATTCCGAACATTAGATAAGATAAGATAAGATAAAGATTTATTGTTCAATTAAGACTAGATTACATGACAAAGTAATAAACACTAAAAAGCACAAGCATAGTTCTTTATCTAGTTAGTGGGTGCCGTAATGCTCTCCTAGATAGGTTACAAAATAACCTGTGTTTAGGAGAAACAGTTCCGATCCCCGTCATAAATGGTTGACTTATACATTAATAAAAAAAACATCGGTCCAGACTGCCTCGTCGGTCTAGTGGTCGCAAGCGGTACTACCGAGCATGAGGTGCTGGGTTAGATTCCCGGGTCGGCTAAAGTAGCCCGGGGTCTGGAATTGTGCCCGGTCGTTGGCAATAGGCTCGTCCACTATTACAAGGGACTTAAAAACATAAATGGCGAAATGTGGGTGTACTACAGTTACAATTCTGCCCAACCCATCGGGGAAACAAGGCGTGCTGTTATGTTACATCGGTCCAGCCATTCTTAAGTGATGCTACAAATAGATTTCGAATAGTGCAACATTTTGACCCTGAAAGCTGTTTTAAAACAGAAACGATATTCTTCACAATATGCACGGATCCAAAATACTGGACTCCGTGCTGTAATGTTAAGTTTTTTACAGTCTTACTTACGAATTAATTACTTAACCCAAATGTTTAAACTCTGAGACAAGTTGATCAGATATCCGCTTATGATTTCATTAATGGTCCATGACTAACAAACGACCTCCATAATAAGCCTGCTTTGCATGTAGAAACACCTACTGAAATACACAGTTCTAAGAAAAGGGAGTGGTTTTCCTTCGAACACACTTTTAGTGATCAGACTACCCAATGTGTCACCCGATGTAAAACTTCTACATTTATACTTATCTGTAATTCGTATGGTGTACACATGGACGTACAAAAAAAGTCGGACAGATTCTCGCTAACTAGAAACTGTGTCACTCAAGTCGGCCAGCTCGCTGTACGCAGGCCAGCACGCACACATTCACACATTAGTTGGTCAGCCAATTAAGTCGCGCAAACGTCAACACTCACACATAAATATTAACCCATACGAACAGCGAGCTGGCCGACTTGAGTGACACAGTTTCTTGTTAGCGAGAATCCGTCCGAATTTTTTTATTCGTCCATGGGTGTACAGAAATTTGTCTGTACATAAAAAAAAATATTGTATTCTATTCTATTAATAAACCGTGAACATACACCTAGATCATCAACTGTAACTATCTCTGTTCACTCTAAGCTCTACTTCAAAAACGTGTTAGATAAACTGTCATATTATTATCCGTATCTTAATACTTTCGAATCCACCCACTTTTCATAGAACTCATACGCCATGCCGCCATACATATTGGAAGTGAACCCTCCGGGAGGGTTACCGGCATTACGTTTGCACTAAAGTTAACCATCGCGGACGGTCAACGGCATTAGGTTTAAAACCGAGTTCTGTAAAACGAAGTAAAATGTTTTCAGGGGTTGCTAAGTTTCGAAACATTTAAATTTTTTGTGAATATTAGTAACCGAGTTAGTTTTTTTAATGCTTTGGGTTTTAAAGTTTTGGGTTGTCATTCCAATGCTATTGACATTATTGATGGGGATTGACATTATTGCCAGGTACGGCTAGGAGCTTTTATTCTGAAAGTGGGCAACGTCGCAAATAGATGTCAAATATTTCGCTGTTTTGATTAATTTGGTAATATTACTGTACGGAAATCTGAAATGTGGCCAACTAGCGAACTAGAATATTAATAATGAATCGCAATTATAACACTGAATTTGATGTTGTAACCGCTTTAGGTGTAAAAGTTCCTTTTTTTACATCTAAAACTAAACATTCGGTGAACTACGATATTAAGTATTGCATTTCATAATAAATATTTTAGTTCACTAGTTTCATATTTTCATACAGAAATATTGCCAAATTAAACAAAACAGGTAAATATTTAACAGCTATATGCGATGTTGCCAACTTTTAGGATAAGCCCTCTTAAGCCTATATCAGACGCTACACTCGAGTGAAGGTTAATTTTTGTTTCATTCAGTGATTTCACGACACCGACAAAATTATACCTATAGGAACGAACGTTCATCATCCCCTTTTATAAAATTTTTCAATCATTCGGTAGGCGAGTGAAAGATGCAGCCGACATCGTTGGATCCACTCCGGATCCGTTAGGACAATAGTGCTCTGTGGTTGGATCGGTTTACTAATGAATTAATTTTTCACTTTTGATTCATTTTGTGTTCACACGTTTCACTTCGAGTGAAAGATGCCGAATGAAAGGCAAAAATCAACAAAAAGTGATTCGTCTGTTATCGGCTTTAGCGATTAATAAGAGCATTTTGGAATATTTTTTTACATCAACTTGTTTTTTTCTCATGTCGATGTATTTCTTTCTAGATTCAAACAAGAACCTAATCAGTATGTTAACAAGTAACGCGCCAATCTTCTCGTTCACGCGCAAAGATGAGAACACGTTTAATTTCACGCTGCAGATGCAAAACGGAACCATGTCAAATGACTTTAAGTTAGGAGAGGAAACAGAGATGGAGAGGAGAGACGGATCCAAGGTAGGTAACTGCTGATCGATTGCTTGCCACACAACCTCATACAGATATAGTTCGCGATCACGAAAGAATACGAGTACTACCACCATTACCACAATTACTACCATTTTGTTACTCATTCCTGTTGAAAATTCTAAGTAAGGCAAAGGAAAATAAAAGAGAGAGATTTGCTACCAAAAGTTATAAAATCTACCAACTACCAACCAACCAACTGTTATAAACTTATAACAGGTAATGTCAAATAGTAGATGTTGTACAGAGTGTTTCAAAATTGTACACAGCGCCCACAAACACGACGAGGTGGTCTGTCTGTGGTCTTCTTAACCGCTTCAGTCATTCTTTTTTTAACTTTTTTGCATTTGCAGCCCACAATAACGAAACCTTATGTGTCTCAAGGTTAGACTCACATACACATTGGAGAGTGACAACGTAATGAAACAAGTGATTGTACCAGAAGGGGGAGGGAGGGTTGCATACTTCAGGCGAGAATTCGGTGACAATGGGGCTAAAATGGTATGTTTTGCATAAAATATAAAGCATATTACAGTGTATCTGAATATTTGCTGGATAAACTAACACAGGTTTTTATTTTTTTAAGTAATTACTTTATTTTTAAACTAGTTAGAGTGATCCCAATCTTAATTTTATTCTGTTTAGTTTTTATTTATTTTCTGTTTTCCTTTTACGTACTTTGCATGCCGAAAGGTAAAATATGGTGATACTAAGACTGTGATATACAATGATTACATGAATGTAAAACATCTGCACATTATTTACCCATATTTGCAAATAGATAATTTTGAATTTGAATTTAATATTTTTTTAGTACGAATATACATATTATTTATTATTTATTAGTAAGACTTCATACGCGAGTGTACAAAAAAATAAGGAAAATTTCGATTGAATAAAACCTTCTTAGAAGTGTTCTTTAGACATATAATATTAACACACTGGTCCAAAGAGGTCGACAATTTTTTTTAAAGCCATTAAAATTTTGTTATTACTTTTTTTTTTTTTTTTAAATGTCTTTTCCATTGTTTTTTTGACTAAAACGGCCTGTGTTTTGACACTCAAAATAATGCAACCTTATTAATTGCCGAATGCATAAAATTCTGAAAATAAATACAAACCTCATTTTTAAGCTTCGAAGCACATTATTAACTTTCGCTGTTGAGCAGTCAGAAATCTCAGACTCTATTTCATCTGCAAACATGTATCTATGGTAATGTTATTTATGTAAATGTATTGTTTTATTAACTTACAGACAATCAGAATGGACGGCTCAGATATAGAAGCTACAGTGTATTTTGAGCAAGTTGAATGAAACGAAGACTGCGAATGCGATTCAACTCGTGATGATATACCTACCTAATTTTAAATATAATCAATACCTATTTATAAAACTTAAGTAACAACGATATGCTTTTTCTTTGTCCATGACTAGCTGTTGCCCGCGGACCCTAATTATTTTTCTAAAATAGAGTACTTCTGATAACATCAGCTATCTGCCAGTAAAATTTCCGTCGAATCGGTCCAGCCGTTTCGGAGATAGCCGGAACAATTAGACAGACAAACAAACATTTTTTTTATTGTTTTTTGTTATACTAGGTACCGTATATACACTTTCAAAATTATGCATTTAGTAAAAAGTTGTTATTTTAACATTATACACAGACATTTCAATTTTATTTATTTGTTTGTATAAATAGATTACCCTAAAATATTTTTGCAACTTACAGCTTGACATTTGTACTATACCTACTTACTTTAGGGCTGATTTCACCAATGAAACTGAACGCGATCAGCATTTCTAAAACGCGTTCAAGAGCTGTCAGTGTAAAAGTGCTGAACGCGTTCAATTACATTGGTGGAATCTGCACTTAGTCTTTTACAAATAGGTCAACAATATAATTTTTATTTTTCAGCAAAACACCAACAATATGCCATTTCGCCAATAGTTTAGTAAATTAGTAGTATACCATGGCCATAGTAAGTTGTACCTATTTATTTTTCCCATTAGGTACTGAACAATTTTTTTCTGTATTGTATCCTGACTAGAACGATAAACGAACAGTTGATCGACATCATTTATATAAACCTAATCTGCCTATGCTATATAAACAAATCCTACACAGATACCTCGCACTCTATCACACCATAACTCACACGGACCATATCTCACGCAAACGAACAGATATTTACATATCACCACACACCTGGGTTTACAAGCCACGCCCCCTGCCATTGTCTAGACAATGTGTGCCTAGGCACACGAGATATCTAGCCTAATCTGAAACTGTAGCACTAACTCGACCGAATAGCATAGTGAAGTGAAATGTGTGTCAGTAACTCGAAGCGCGTCGTTTCGACCATTTTCTATGAAGATATAATACTGTTAATTATTTATACTGTGCCTTTGCGACACCCATTGGTGAGTGGTCTAATTGGTCCCGAAAATTACAGTTAGGTATGCTTTCCACTTACTGATTTCTTCATCTTCTGTCATCGTTACATGAAAATAACTAAGTATTGTGCTAACATATACCTATCTTACTATTTATGTGCCAATAGTTTTGTTCGCGATAAAAGTGAAGATATTACTTACTCTAATTGCAAAGTTCCAAAACTCTGGCAGCCGTAACCCCGCGCTCGCTCACCGCTAACACTATTGACCAACCTTTAGCATTTAAACTCAAACTCAAACTCAAAGCATTTATTTCAATTAAACCATTTACAGGCACTTTTGAATTGTCAAAGAGTCGGTCAGTTAGTCAGAAAGTTGAAGCTAGTTGCCCATTCCAAAACGTAGATCTCTATGGAGAAGAACGGGCAAGAAACTCCAAGGACACTCTTTTAAATATAGAAATTACAAAATCGAGAGTGAGAACAATGTAAAATAAAATAATAATCAAAAACGATTAAAAATATAAGATTAAAAATAAGCAATGGCAGATAAGAGATGACCAGTCTCAACCGACGGCGCCCGTTCACGAACATGGCGATTTAAAACAACAGTAATTATAATTAGCAATATCATTATTAATCTAAGTTTGCTTACTGATTAACTTAGGCAGATAACACACGGCAGCTTATCTGATCGAGCTCCGAATTGGTCAAGCAGGCTGCTGCGGTCAAAATAGTTAACACGCATGGCAGCGGTTACTTGACAGCCTAGAATACTTTCTGAAACAAGAGTAATGATAGTGAAATCTAACAAGCTTTGCATAAAAATTCTGAAGTTCACTTTTATTTGGTTTTTTTCGGAAATTGTTATGTATTTAAATCTTTGAGAAATAAATGTCTTTAAACCGAAATTATGTTGATTTCTTAAGTGGACCATGGGTGGACTGTAAGTACCCACATCTGGCACAGCCTGGACAGACAGCCAGGCGACCAACCTTGCTGACTTGCTGTTTACCACCACATAAGCGGTTTCTTGTTGCTATATAGCTAATTATGACAAGAGATCATCTTTTCGAATCCATAATCCACATTGGTCTTATCTTATCTTGTTCACGGCTGATTTATCTTGACTTCTTTGTTGATCGGCACTTAAGCTGCGTCCCTTTCTTTTTTGACAAGAGATTAGAAATTAGCCTATCATAGAAGTTTACGAAGCTCTCGAAGAACACCGAAGTTTTATCAACCTCTTAAAAATAACAATAACAGTTCTTACAAAATATAAATATCTAATATATATTATGTGAATTAAAATAAATGTTATAAATGAATATAGTTAAAAAATAAACACAATACCCAGCAATATCATAGGAAAATTAATTATTACTAGTATCATACTTTTAGGAACAACCTGTATCAATCTAAAAACACATTCCTTCACCACTTTTTGTTTTAAGACGGTCAGATTGGTCATCGATACTCGCTCGGTAGTAATAGATAAATGTTTTGCTTCTTACCCTCGTTGTTGATTTTGTTATTGTTTAATTTTATAATTAAGAACTGAAGTTTGTTTTAATTGTCTAAATAATATGGTCAAAATTCAAAAGTCATTTATTCAAACTAGGCTGAGAATCAGCACTTTTTGAACGTCAAAATTACATAAGACAGTCCCCCAAAACGCCCACCCTTCACCACTTCCTAGTGCTTTAGCTGGGAAGAAGAAGTGGCGCAACAAACTCCCCAGCAGCACAGCTGTCTGTTCAGTTAGAAAAAAATGAATCTATATAATAGTATTCAAAATGATATTTACATCACGCAACACAAAACATAATTTAAATTATAAAATTAATAGCCATATGACAGCTAGCACACGCCAATATACCAACCAAAAACATCAAGAACTATACTCAAGCAGAAATAAAAATAACTTAACGAAAACAATATCTAAATAAAAGCCTCCAGGCATAAAGGGCGTGCCCGCTTACAAATAGCTGTAACTAGAAGTTATAATTGATAAACTAGGACCATCGAGGTAAATTAAAAATCGGTCGATGATTTAGGTGCATGGTAAAACTCTAATGAGTTTATGTTTGCTCCAACTTATTATGTATAAAGATGAATGTATACTACTAAATGAATAAAAAAAAAAACAACGGGTTGCACTCCGGGAGTGCCGGCAGAAGTGAAAACTTGAATATTAACGTTGCGGTCTACTCTCCCTCCGTCTTACGAATTTTCGATCAGGTCACGTGTCCTGACGCGAGTTTAACATTTTTTACCCATCACAAAAAAAGTGCTCAATGCCTAAAGAAGTTTTCACATCAAAAAAAAATTACTAATCCATTTGGATTCTTTTATATAGAAACAATCACGCGCGTCTCAATACGAATAAACGATGCGATGTAGGTCAGCCGCGTTACCTTTTGCGGGCAGGCGGACCGTGCGGTCTGAGCCGTAATGAACGCATGCCGCGCCCCGGGCCACGAGACTTAAGATTAGGGCTGTCAGTGTATGGCTACTGTATTTCGACATAATAGAATGGTATACGACCAGAAGCTTGTAATGGACACGATATTGGACTAGATAGCCGCATGAAAAGCTTCTCTTTTTCTCTTTGTATAATCACTAGTTCAGTGCACAAAGTTCTGTCTCTCCACTTGAGCAAAACCAGTTTTGTCTTATTTTTTATGATAGCTGATCTCTAATTTTTAGCATCTTCGAAGTATTTATTTAACTATCTTTGTTCAAGAATTTTTTTCAAGCATAATTTAAAACCAAACTAAACAAAGCAGTGAGGAAGTATATAAGGACCTGAAAAATAGAGGTCAAATTGCATTCCCTAAAATTAAACCTAGTCTATAAAACCCCCCTTTATTCATAAACGTAGCTTAAAGTTAAGTAATGATTAGCGACTGTTTAACCATACATTTTTGACGTTTAAACGTCACTTAACTTTAATCATCGTTTATGAATAAACCCTTAGTCTAAATCCGAAGCATTCTTTATGTAGCTATATATGTAACTTACATATTTACATATAGAAAAAGTAATTGTAGTAATGAAAATTCGGATCCTTTTTTCTCTATATGTTTTTATTATTTTTCTTTGTGTGCCAACCCTGAAGCAGTAATACATATAACGCGCGTAGTCTTAATCATGGCATTAACCTTATCGGACAATGACAAACTCTACGGTTTAGTAAGTAGGTACCCACTGTAAGCAGACACACGACTCGAAACACGTAACCGCATTAACTGTTAGATAATCAGCAGACTGTAGATAAATAAATAAAAAACAAAAGCTTAGAGAGGTAAATTAAAAGCTCGTGCTACAAGTATCTTTTGGCGCCTTGAATGACGTTGACATAGGGTTGTTGGTAAATATTTGTATAGGACATTACTGCTGCGGCCTGCAAAAGGGGTATTAATGGACGAACGTGAAAATGTGGGCCGAAGCGAAGCCGAGGCACATATACGTGAGTCCATCAATGCCTGGTTGCGGCCAAGGCTTGTAAAGTACTTTTCTCAAATAATGCGCGAAAATTCAAACTAAGTAAATTAATCATAAATTCCAGAATCAATGACGAACAACGATAATTTTTCACGCGCCAATATGTTCGTTTGTGCCGTTTTTACTTTAAACAGTTCCATTTTCAAAATTAAAATATATTTTTTTATAAGTTACCTCCTTGGTTACCATGTTTCGAAGTAAAAAGTTCGTTCCATTTTTAAATTACACGACAGATATGAGTTTTCATAGTAATTTATTCCGTGTACAAATGCAACATGCTTTAAGTTATCATATTATCAGGCGACACAAAAGAAAATTGAATAAAGCTCTGATGAAAGAAACAGATTAAATTATAAATACATGCCATATTTTTAGGGAGATACATCTCCAGCTTGACATTACTTATGCTGTTTAGGGTTGCAGCTATATTTTTTACATTGGTACTTTATGATGCTGTCAAATTTATATGCTGTTAAATTTTAGCACCTGGCCTAGAATAGGTTCCTGTTTTCTTAAGATTTGATTTACATTTTCAAACAGAAATAAGAGTTACTTTGTCGGCTTATGCAGGAAAGGCCAAGCAACTATGAAAATATAGAATATAAGAGCGAGCTAAACATGCTCAAAAATTTTGCACACTCTCGGATACGTTCGATTTTCTTTCGATCATTCGAAAAGAACTAAAAATTACTTCACTACTGCACCCCGTCTTGAATAAGTTCTGTTTTCTTTTGACCATCATACAGGAAGAGAACTTATAACTTACTTCTCGTTTTACAGCAGTTTAGGTTTTAAAATTAACCCGAGCGTAGTGGAGCCCAAATTCCCGAGTTTACTTAACAGGCATTTCTTTCATTTTTTTTTTTGTATATGCCCATTGGGGTCACGGTTGTTCAATTTGAGTACCTATCTACAGTATTTAGTTAGGAAGACAAGTCTTGTCAAGACCCTCAGGACCCCCCCCCTGTGATAGCGCCTGGTAGGTCCATCAATCAAAACCTTTAGACAAGTTCAATCAATCTGCCTAGCGTTTTTCCAACTATGTTGGGGTCGGCTTCCAGTCTAACCGCCTGAATACCAGTACTTTACATGGAGCGACTGCCTATCTGACCTCCACAACCCAGTAACTGGGTAATACACTTGGTAAGGCTGATTGTAACGTTTAGATAAGTTGTCTATCTAAAATTGTAAATGACTGGAACTTTGCATAGCTAAGAAACCTTAAAAGCTTTCGCAAATCTTGCACAATCCGAACACATGCGTGCACGCACGAAACAATCCCTTTTAATTCTGAACCATATATCTAGAACTAGTCCAATTAAGACAGAAATCAAACAATATCTTAATACTAATAAAGTCGCAGAGGTGTGGCAACATAAACGACGGGTTACAAACTAAAGTCTGTTTCTCTGTACTTGCTCTATTTTGTAAACAAATATAGGTACCTACCCACTGATATTTGGAAAACTAATGATTATTAGAAGCAGCTTTAATGATACTCACACCGTTTGAGTTTCATTCAAAAATCAAGAAGTTCATTACTTGAAAGAAAACAGGATGATTTTTGTAACCTAATCTAAACAGGCAAAATATAGATTGTACCTACATAAACCACTTTAATTATTCTTGAACGTCAAACACGTATTACAATTTTTTTTTTTTTTTTCAAATAATGACATGTAACGAGAGTACGAGACCAGACTATACATACACACTCGATCTCAATATTTTCAACTTATGCAACACATTTTGCATGTACCGATATGCAGGTACGATTTTAGCGTAATGCATGATAACCTGTCGCCTACGGACATGTAGGATATTATGTCGAAATTCAGCTTGGTAACATATGGTCAGAATTATAGGCAGGAATGGTGTAAACTAAATGTGAATAAGTATGAGTTGTAGCTAAATGGAGTCGAAATTGTTTTATTCATTTGAATAGGTGTTTTATTGAAACCTATTCGTATTCATGTGGGACAAACAGAAGCAATTGACACCCATTAGGCCCTTCTTATGGTAACCTCGGATATGTACCGTAACCGCAAATAAAACTATACCGAGCTTAGGGAAAAACACAACTCTCATAAATAAGTAAGGCTTCGTTTAAGAGGGAACAGGGCGTGCGATTCTCCATACAAATGTATTCCCCGTTTTTCTTCCTGAATAATGCTTCTAGAGCAATCATTTTTTTTTTCTTCATAAAATCAAGGTCTGCTGTAGGTCACGTCCTATTTATCATATTTCCTTTTTTTCAGCAACTTATCGGTAAAGAAAAAATGACCCCATTTTTACCGCCGTGATTAGAGGAGTACCAGACAAATTCGAAAAGTTTTTAACATAAAAGAAAATGATAAGAACTTAGACATACTGAAAAATAATTGAATCGGTTCAGTTTTCGAGGAGAAAAAAGGGGAATAGGAAACGTCGATCTCGTCATTTTTTTTGTTATGTAATTGGCCTGAGCTGTAGCTCGCACTCTACGGGGGCAGACTTGACTTGAACACGACGGCATATATAAGTAGAATAGTTTCTACAAATACCTATTTTTCAAATTCCTCGCAGGCCTTATCATATTTCTTCTCATTCCAGATAAGGATTAAAAAATTACTGACTATAACGAAAAATATATATTTCAACTTTCTACCATAGTGGAAAATTGATACCTACAAGAAAAATATCACTATTCACTAACCAATTTGTTACTTTTACAATTCAGAATCACGCATTAGACACCATGGCTGTCCTATTCTATCCAGTTGTCACCAATCACATAACAAGTAGAAAGTGACTAAGCCCTTAACAGCACGGAGCCAAATTAACACAATTGCATCAATGTCGTAGTAATCCGGATTACGGAGTGTTTGACGTTTGCGTCACTGCCGTCACGTCGAGAAACACCTGTCGAAGAATGGAATGCCATAGTTTGAACGAGACTAAATAAAAAACTCTACAAATATGGGGTGGACCTCACTCTCAAACATTCCATTCTAGCTTGAAATGAGGATGAGGAAACTCTCCAATTATAGAAGCCTAGTCCTATAAACTAAAGAAAATGGCACTCACATACAGACAGGTATTCCCTCGGCCGCTGGTACATGGATACATTATACATAACAGTAGTTAGTCATCATGAAAACGATCATTATTAGGGGATTCAATCGAATATCCTGAAAGGAGTTCAAACTCCAAACTGAAGATGCTAACAACAGCTAAAGCGCGGTCGCTGTCGGAATTTATTGCAAAATATCAGCAACGAAAAAATCTATTGATTGGACTAAAAAATGTAAACACTATTAAGTTATTATGTTGCTTGTAGAATAATCTGACAAAAAATAAGAATGATTGCATTTACTTATATTAATATGGTTATTAATCGTTAAAAAAAATTTTTAGAGGTATTTTCGTAGCATGTATCCCGAAGAATATAATATATGTATTTGTCTGATTTTGTATGCTGCAATGGATCATATACTTTTAGGCATTATAATTATAAAACTTGCGTTTAGCTCCTGTAGTCCCCTTAACACTTAGAGGGTATCTTGTAGTCTAAGCCAGCTCCAAGATCTTGACGAAAACTATATTTCAGACTTCTTATAACGACATCTACAACAATCCTTAAACTTTTTGAAGGCTTAGTTAGGTATCCCAAGTTATGTAAGCTTTTAATGCTAAAGTCTAGACCTCCAATTATAAGGAAATTGATCAAAGGTCAAATTATGCAGAAATCTGAACTGGCATTGACCATGATTGTTGATTCAGACATAATTGCCGACAAGTTCAGCCAACGGCAAGGGCGCCCCTTGACCAAAAAAATATAGCCAGAAGATGAGACTGCTAGAGGGAAAAGACAACGGATTTTTTTTATAAAAGCGACGGAAAATTGTTATTAAGGCAACGGAAAATTGTTACAAATTTATAATTGTTACCTGGGTTGGATAAGGAAGGTGGAGGACAGAGTTATGTGATACAATTTAGAAGTGATCTATTACGTCCTCCTGTTTTTTTGAAAAGCTTCAAATCGTGATTAGGAGATTCATTATCGATTGAGAATTACTTTGTCACCACGGTTCGGTAAATTTGATATATACTTATCACTGAAAAAGATTTGCGACTGCTTTGTTGATTCGATAAATAATTTTGTAAATTCGATTCTTATTTATATTGCATGCATTCGCACGCACGTAATCATCTACAATCATGCCATAAAAATAATTTATGCGATTAATCGTTCGGCACCTTAAATTACTTCATTTAGATTTGGTCGTACCTATAACAAAACAATTTGCATATTTGGGCCAGCAAGACCATAATAATGAGCTAATAACGTATTAAGGTAATATACTGACGTCATTGGACATATTTATATGCAAATTATATTAATAATAACCCCGAAGGCATTTACGATATCTCCTCACCTCAATGTAAAATGTTTCTACTGCTTAGATTTTGAACCTACTATTTCATCAGATTTGCTGTCTAATTCATCATTGCAGGCGGAGTCAAGTCAAGTCCTATCTTAATTAATTATTCAGGAAAATGAACTGAATTTTATCCATAGTCATTCTACTTGATTAACACTTGGAAGTTACTTAATAACTTACCTACTGCCTGCCTATACTTAACTAACCTAACTTAACAAATATTATAAATGCGAAAGCGAGTTTGTTTGTTAAAACCGTTGATTAATAATAGATTCGGTATTTAGATGAAATTTGGCACATGGGTAGACCATGACCGGGGTTAGAACAGAAATTACTTTTCATTCTAGATCGCAGACGAAGTTGAAGTTGAGCAACAGCTAGTAGTAAACTAAGTATAGAGATACTTACTTACTTTTAGGCAGGCAGTAGGTAAATTACTAAGTGTTAGGGTCATTTTACACCGAGACATGACGCGACGCCACGATGCTTGAAGAGGCCAGTGGTTTCATGTCGCGAGGCGCATCGTGAAGTCGCTGGCAGCCCCACGCCTCGCTGTTTCGTGATACGTCGCGCTACGGCGCGAGGCATCTCGAGGCGCAGCACGGTGCAGCGCGGCGCAGCGCGACGCCGCGAGGCATTTTCAAATTATATCAATTAAGTGTGTATCTTTTTGAGTAGTAAATAAAGGTATATTTTGTATCACTATCATAAAAAGTGCGCGCAGCGTCGCTTCGTGTCACGTCTCGGTGTGAACTGCCCCTTAGTGTGTAAGTGTTGTTTCTTTCACAAACAAATAGCACTTTATTTATTTCACAAATCTGCTTAACAACGTAAATAACGCAATTAATGTTGTTGAACTGTCAAAATCAAACAAATTTGTCGTAATCGCTTACGAAAATGTGTTGCGTAATTAGATAGCTGGTAAAATCTGTCCTGACATTGACATTTTATGTAAGTAAGTTGGTCACCACTGTGACCGGGTAGTCCCATGCCCTCCACTCGGTTACGTGACCACCCTCGCGTGGAAGGTTACGCCAACAGGTAGCCAGGTAGTACAGGTACGTATAGGTACCTACACAGACCAGGCCACAATAGCCTTTAAGTCGTTTTTTCCGCCGCGGAATCTGGATGGACTACTTTCGAAAACGTGAGGTGACCCAAATTTTTGTACCTGACGCGCGAAATCAATACTCGCGTGTTTGACTTTGATATTGTTCATAAATATTTTAGTGATCCGTAGTGAAATTGACCAAACCATATTAATTGTTAAGCAGGATATATAAGAATAATACATTTATTAAATAGAAATAATTGTTTATGTGTTCGCAGATATTTCAGTTGGAGCCCATTCTATTGAAAATTGGATCGGGTTGCAGTGCATTAGCATTATAAAAAAAGACAAATTTGTGGGCGTCCAAGCAAAAAGGGTCCAGTAGTCGGGTATTGAGTTAAGACTAGATTCGGTATCTAGAATTGTCAATTTTTTTACCAGACATTTGACATTTATAAGTTGAAATTCAGAAAACATCGTATATAGTCATTTACTATATGAAATTGTAGATAATTGAGCCTTCATTGATAATCAATTAAAATCGGGAAATGCATTTTTTTCACCCCACTTTACAAAACTTCTTATGTCTCGGAAACTAAATGCCGAGAAACTGGACCCTTTTTGCTTGAACGCCCACATTCAGAGATTATTTTTCTTTGTTTCTGTAATTAAAAACTTAGTTGCTAAGTACCTAGGGTTGTTAGTAGGTACGGAACTTCCAATGTTTTAAGCACGACTTACTGTAACTTTTAATTCAGATTTTATGTTAGCTCCAGGGTTAAAATATTGTTAGTGATAATGAAGGTAACTTAATTTATCCATGCTGTATTTTTATTAAGTTATTATTCAATACATTGTCCGATACAATTATGTCAAAACACTTTTATGCTTTTATGTATGGTATGAGTAATTTATTTGGCACTCTATAAAAATTAATACCTTTGGGAAGAATGTAAAATGGTTCTAACCTTATCATTTATCAGGAGCTTTAAGAGACAGGACCTAAAAGCAATAATTTTGTCAGTTCTATAACCGATAATACTAGGATTACGATCTAAACAATGTAAGATAATCATGTCAATATACAAGAAGTCGAGTACCTACCTAGTACCTATCTACAGATAAAAAAACAATACCTACATGAGAAAAAATATTCATAAGTTTGCCAGTTTTGAAAACGAAAACAATTCTACTTTTGTCCATGAATCAACATTGTCTTTGTCTTTTTGTGTATCTGTGGAGAAAGTTGTTGGTTGCACATATGTATAACTCCTTATGTTCTATTAATGGGTAATTGTTTGTTCTTCCGAATAAATAAAATAAAATGAATCGACCTAAATATTAAAGGAACATGGGAGCATAGATCAACAAAAGCCAAAACAAAAATTCAATCACCTTTTATTAAAGCCACCGCCTGATGACCATAAAATATATCAGCTACATAAATAAAACAATGTACAAATTCAATTAAAAGAAACGAGTTTAAGTGTTAAAATATGTCTTACAAAACCACACGAGGTGTGTGCTTGATTTTAATTGTATGCCCGTATTAATTGTGGCACCCGCAGGCGGTACTGGTCACTGTTTCGGTATTCTATGAGCAACCAACCATACCTACATAGGTAGTTGGCTATGTGGTTTTCGACCATGAATAATGGCTTAAGACTTTGAGTGTTCATTCTAAAAGTTGGCAACGTCGCGAATAGCTGTTAAATATTTACCAGTTTTGATACCACATCGATGACAGTAGTCTGTAATTACTAAATCTTTAGAGTATTTATTCTAAAAGTGGGCAACGTCGCAAATAGATGTCAAATATTTCGCGGTTTGATTCATTTGGCAATATTACTGTATGGAAATATGAAATATCGCTAACTAGTGAACTAGAATATTAATAATGAATTGCAATTATAACACTAAATTGGATTTTGTAACCGTTTAGGTGTAAAAAAGGCATTTGGAAAGTTCCCAAATAGGTAATTTTTTTACATCTAAAACGTAATATTCGGTGTTACGATATTAATTATTGCATTTCATAATCAATATTTTAGTTCACTAGTTAGCCATATGTCATATTTCTATACAGTAATATTGCCAAATTAATCAAAACCGCAAAATATTTGACATCTATTTGCGACGTTGCCCACTTTCAGAATAAACACTCTAAAGATTTAGTAATTACAGACTACTGTCATCGATGTGAATCATAAATAACTTTAACTTATATGAATTTATTGTTAGTAGGTAAGAAATAAGAATTTGCTTCCTTCTAGATCTAGACAGTAAGTAGGAACATACAGCTACTATACCCGAATCGCTTCAGCGTGGCAATATCGGTCATTGGCCTTTCCCTAATATCTCTCCGTAGAAAACCAAAAAATAGAACATGTTGAAGATCACGATAGATATTGATTCAGGACTTTAACGAACTTTATATCAGTGAAAACATTTTAAAAGAGTAACGGTGGAGTTTCTTGCCCATTCTTCTCCATACGAAAACTACCTTTTGGAAGGGGCAACTAGAACCAATTATTATTTAAATGTTGACGTTCAAAAGTGCCTTTTTGTGCCTAATTGAAATAAATTATTTGACTTTTGACTTTGACTTTGACTTTTTGAAATAGAGAATGCTAGAAAATGTAAGTGACCGCTAATGCCACGGTAAAGCGATTCAGGTATAGATACACTACCTACCTATTTGGTAAGTAATGAGGGTAATGAGCAGTCTTGAGGAATTGGCTCTCAATAAAATATGAATAAAATGTATAAGTACAAGGTCAAGTTAAATTAACTGGCGAAACTCCACAAACGTGATGGGCCAGCACCCTAATTGCGTAACACACGATCAATCACAATCTGAATAATTTTGAAGGAAAGAAGGAAAGGCTAATCCATTGCTTCATATGTTCGAAAAATTTGTCTGCTCAACAATGTAAATAACGCAATGAATGTTGTTGAACTGTCAAAATGAAAGAAATTGTGATTGATCCTGTATTACTCAATTAGGGAGCAGTTCTGTGAAGTTTTATGTCTGTGTGTGATAGAGTTAGTTATATTTAAAATTGTTAATGCCTTCCAAGACCCAAATCGCCAACAGACCAACTTATAATTGAACAGTTGATTCTAAATCTCGATTTTAAGGTAGTTAGTGTGAATTCAGTGGCGGATCCAGGGGGGGCCTAAGGGGCTCAAGCACCTGATTTCTTCCATGACAAATCTTAAAGTGAACTGGATATTATTCTAATTAAACCTTTTAACAAGCATTACACTACCTAAGGTACAGACGCCAGCAGGTCAACCTACCCGAAACGGTAAAATTTTCCCAATCAACTTTGAACCTTATGCTTTAGTAATAAAGTTGAAAATCTATTAAATAAATTTGACAGATTGTAGTAGGTTGATGTGCTGGCGTCTGTACAATCAAATCATTAATTTAATAAGTATAATGTTTTCAAGAGTATGTTTTCCATTGAGGAATTTGCGGAAAGTAATCCGAGAAGGCTTGTTGTGCGTTAAGCAAAATAAAATGTAGTGTACTTTTTTAGTACTTACTTTGCTAAAACCTACCCTCAGCGGGGTCAATCCCCTCCCAAACGACAATCCTGGATCCGCCACTGACTGTTATCTGAATGAGCATAACCGTTTAGTGTTGCTGAACTCTGTACCAAACTGCGTAGTTTAGTGACACTCTTGCTGATATCACCATTTCTGCGTGTGCTATGTGTAGCAATAATGTACCTATAAGTAGTGTAAAGTTTGTAATAGTTCGCCATTACGCCATTATGAATCATTTCTCGAAGCCGACTGTTGCGGAGATCGATCGATCCTCACTAAATAGTTATAAACTATAATTATTGTGATCCAGATCTTTAAGACGGCAAATATGTGTAGTTACCAACCAGTCTGTTAACTCCACAATATCAGATGATCTGACTGATTCATCAGTGCTGTGAAAGGCAGTAAATATCAACTATTGACCAGTACGTAGTACCTATATTCTGCACACTATCGCAAAACAATACTAAGTGATTGAAAAGTTTGATCCCAGGCGTTCCTGATCGCCAACTGCTGACGATCTTGACGACGCGACGCCGCGCCGTTTCAATTTATCAGCGGTCTTCGCCGTCCTATACAGGGTGGCAGTGACATCAAAGTGCAACCTGTTACCAGGGATTCAGTTCGTGATTCTGTCTGGACCCCCCTGCGTTGAAATATTTAGTCCGGTTATTAAAACATATTTGCATTTCAAAACATTTTGACCGCGTATGTATTGCACTATTGTATGAAACAGCAGATTTTTTTGAACTCTTCGAAAATGTTCAACGCTGGAGGGTCCAAAATCGATTACTGAATCCATGGTAACAAGTTGTGGGTCGATGTCCATGCCACCCTGTATAATTAATCACTAAGGACTATGACCTACTTACCTACACGGTATTAATGGTCAACTCTGTGGTTTTCCAATTTATCTCGTATTTACCAAACCATTTGCTAGAAATTCTTGCGGTCGGTAATAGAATAGCTATTTAGCTGACGGAAACAACCATACGAATATGGGCTTTTAACTGAAAATAATACAGTTTATAGTTGGTAGCATATTATGTAATCATGATGTAACTTACACCATAACTTATGTTAAGTTACGTGCACTTCAGTGTGGAACATATAAGTATTGTTTCCTTGGTGCTTGGTCAATAATTAAATGTAGGTCAACTTATTTTTAGGTCACAATGATACCTGTTAATATAGGGGAGAAATTACTCTCCTGCTTTTTTCGAAATCTAAAAGGCACGCAGACTCAAAACCTACAGAACTTAGTGCCTCAGTATGTGATCTGTGTAGAGACCAAAAACATGCCGAGAAAGCAGTAGCCGGTGCGTCATTTGCGTCTTCCTCATTGTCAATGCGTTACACACAGCCCGACACAGCTATTGCAATGGACCTTGCTGCACTTACTTGCAAAAGCTTCCGCCACCCAATTCTACGCCCCAATTACGAAAACAAACAACAAGGTAAGCAATATATTGTTAAACAAAGAAACTGCTGCAATTTGCTACAACTTTTCTATTTCTAACAACAATATTTTGACGTTACATTTTCCGTTGCATCTCAGTTACGAAAGCGTGTTGAAGTAAAGCGGGGTTTACATTATCGTAGTGTCGTGTAACAGCAGTAGCTTGAGTGTTTTGTTTCGGGCTATAGCTAACTAACACCCGGTTTTTTAAAAGCTGATAAATTCAACTATGACGCGGTCATCATCATTATCATTTCAGCCGAAAGACGTCCAATGCTGGACATGGGCCTCCCCCAAGCACATGTCATATAGAAAAATTATTATTATTTCAGCCAACTAATCTGCACCCTAATTGCGTCACACACTTTCAATCACAATCCGAGAGTTTTGAAGGATATTGCTATTCCATTGCTTCATAGGTTTGAAAAATTAATTTGCTCAACAACGAAAATACCACAATGAACGTGGGTGAACTGTCAAAATGAAACACATTGCGATCAATTGTAATTTTATGTGTGTTATGCAGTTATCCCGCTGAGCAGTTAACATGAGATGAGATATGACAGTGTGTTAGTTGTATTTATCAGTTTTTCAAAAACCGGGTGTTTAGTTAGTTAGCTATTGCCCGAAACAGAACAATCAAGCTACCTACTGTTTCAAGACACTAGTTTCTTGATGTAAACTCCGCTTAAAGGCTCGAGCAGACTAGCGCGACATGTCGACGCGACGTGACACCGAATATTGTTCTACCGTGAAGTTTTCTTAGAAATTGTTTTGAAAGAGTCGCGTCGCGCCGGTCTGTACGACGCTTTACGTTCATTGTTCGAATTCGTCTGGGGTTTCGTCATTCATGAGTAGGAATATGCTAATTATCACGGAGTCACAAGTTACGTTGAAACTCGAACTATGGTGAACTCGATTCCTGGAACACCTTGTAATGTTCGGTACATGTTACCGAAGTAATGATAGTGCTTATCGTTGGTAGTAATGGGGCTTTTCCCGAGGTTGATGAAATAGTGACCCCTTTTGGAAGGAAAGCATGCATAACTAGACTCATTTAAAGTACCTATCTTAAGCAACATTGATTACCTGCTTTAGATACTTCTACTCTTCATGCTACTCCACCTTTGACAAGGAAGCTCAATAGAGGCTCGACAGACAGCTCTCAAATCATTACATAGGTAGATATGTGTTGGATTTATCCCTACTGTGGTCACCAGAATTTCAATATGGAAGTTTAAATACGTAGTTATAACCAAGGTACTAGGTACACACAACATTAAGTGCGTTTATAAATTAATGCAGTTCGCATTCGTAAGCAGCCAAACGAGCTTTGACATTTTCGCGTTACCTTCAAGGAATTGTAGCAACTAGTTTATTTCATCGCAGTAGGTATTTCATTTCCCGATTATTTTGGAACGTACCTCAGACTACTTCGTGACGTATACAGAAGTGTTCTGAATCACAATGTGAAGGGGATTGTAAGGACAGCAGATAAATTATATGCAAGGCACTGCACTAAAGGAATTCACTTGCAAAAATACAAGCTAAAATTAGACAAACTGGTCTGCACAACACACTACTGAAATCTGCAAAAGTGCGTATGTTAGCTCAGTCATGAAATATTCTGTGGTCTGGCTTTTAAGTATACTGGCAGTATCTTGAAGACGCATCGTATGTGGTCGTGGTCCTCAGCATTCAGGGAACGACGAAGAAAAAGAAGGCAGCTTATAACTCCAGAACTATAGTCAACTCCATTCGAGTTGAAAGTGCAAGTTGTAAGTATTGCGTTGCGTGAAATACAGATTCTAAGCCGCTGTGCATGATAAAAATAAAGCCGCCTCTTCATTGCTCATCTAACTCCAGGGAACTAGGAAGCGTCCCGTGACGCTTCGAATCGCTCCATTGCATCATCCAAATATAGGGAGTTGGACGATACAATGGAGCAATGGATGTACTTTACCAAAATGACTAAATACTTTACGAAGTGAGAGGTGGAATGACGGCTCACTTCAAGTTCACATCACCTAAGTTTTCACGGGAAGATTTTTAGTATAAACGGCTGCTAATGTTTTAGTACAGAATTAAAACTGAAACATTATTAGTGCACACATGTGAAAGTCGTTTTAAACCGATTTTTGATAAAAGTCGACACAACATCGATCAATTGCTGATTTTAATCCTTATTCAAACAACATATTTCTGAAGTCAGTGTACCTAACATTTCGGTACACATACGGTTGGTGTCGCAACTGCACATGTTACGAATTTCTCGAATAGATAGCGTTTCTATGAGCGATCTTGTCACTTTAAGTGGAACACTGTTGTGCAAAATCGCAGGTGCGCTCTGTAGGCCGGTTTGGTGCGTTTGGAGCAAGATTGAAGAGGTCGCGGGCTAGCATGACAGACTTTTACTAAATCTGGAGATCTACAGATTTCGTGCTTAGCGAAAGCACGAAATTTGTAGTTTTGCCCGAAGTTACGGGCGATTCCGGACATAGGATTAGTTTGGGGCACAAACTAAGAATTAATGACAACACGATTTGACAGTTGACCTTACTACCGATGTGTTTTGCCCGTCCAAAACATTAAATTATTGGGAGTTAGTTCCCTTCGAAGTATCGAACTACGTACTTTTAGACGAGCCCGTATCTTCGTTGACGGACTTAGAGAGTAGGGCCTCTGAGTACACTATCTATTCTTAAACGTGGATATTACTGTACACGGAATTTTATCCTCTAGGTATACTTACCAATTGGATAAAATTCCGTGTTCAATATTGTCCATGTTCAGAGGTTCACACTACTGTGTTCTCCTGAAAAAGTAGCGTCAGTCAATAAATTTCAAATTGACTTACTCCAAGAAAAACCTGACTTACTCCAGTTGGTACAAGAATACACTTTCTCCGAATAGTCAACTAGATAAAACCTCGCAAAATGATTATAGACTGTGGACAACCGCGGCCGCCTGATGCTTGTCAACGTTAGCCAAACCAAAAAAACTCAAAGCTGCCAACATGTACCACACATCAAGATTTAGTTAATCTAACTCATGTCAATTGGAGCGACCATAATCCAAGGTTAATGAGACACCTTTGTTTTGACGGTGCGAATAATGTACACATCAAGGGGTGAAGTGATTGATTTCTCAATTAATTTGGGCAACGAGCCGTTAGCATTTAAAGATATTACCTTGATTAAGAATGCTTCATAAATATCTAAAAGGTTGGGGATGGAGTCTATAATTATACTCTCTAGCTGCAAAATAAATAGGTACCATAAGTAAGTAGTTCCATTAAAACGAGAAATATAGACGATAGATCAAAATACTAATTATCACTTTGTTAAAAAACGGTGAAGGAAAACATCGTGAGGAAACCGGCATGCCTGAGAGATATTTCTCGACGGTATGTGAAGCTAAGTCAGAGGCCCATGGGCGACCTTAAAACTCTGTCACCAGGTTAGTCACTAACCACACGAAAATAAGAAGAAGATCAAAGAACTATTTTGCTTGAAAATCTGTCATCAGACTCAGAAATATTAAGATTTTCGGCATCTCGAGCCTAAAAATTTCCATTTCATATTTATTTCGTCTCGCCTTACCCAACAACGAACCAAGGCGTTGGTAAGCGTCACATTCTTTGGCCTTTTCGACAAATTGCCCTTTTAAACCTGCATTCATAACATACAATGATACAGTTTAAATGTTCTCATATGATATATAGTTAAAGTTGCACAAATAACTGTTGACAGATAAGTTGGGCGTTGGCGGTGGCGCGGGCGCAGTCAATTGCTCGAGAAATGTCATTAACGTGTCATAGGTTACGTCAAGTCTGTGGTTCAAACAATAAGCCAAGATAACTTATAGGTACTGTACCGTATTGTGCCTACCAAACAACACAATTTCACAACCGAATTTAACTTTAGAAAATTGACCAAAAAAACTTAGAATTTTTATTCTGAGTTGGTATTCTTTGTGATCTTACCCCGGTCTACACAAGAAGCTGCTGAACTTGTAGCGGGAACTAAATGTCAATGCTGACAACTTTGCTCACTTAGGTTTATTAAGATTACCGGTTCGTGGTCTCCACTCAAGGACTCCTTCCTCCAACGCTAGGCCCTCGACAGATATGGACACGGCTACTTCGTATTCCGGACAATCTCGTCTCGAATCGTATCCTTCAAAGAAACCGCTTATCATAATACCTATCCATGTATGTAACAAGATTATTACTCTTGTTACATCAGCTTTACATATTAGACGCATTCGGTAGCAAACAGACCTACCCACCTTGCAAGTCAATATAAATTATAGGTAAGTAATCAATTCGCCACTCGCGAGTTCGATTCGATTATTCGGAATCGTTTATCGACCTTGATTACAGACTTAAATTTAATGGACGACGCCTACATCTGAACCAGATCGTTTAAACATAAAACAGAAATGTCGTCCAGTACCAACTCATTTTAATTAAAATTATGACTTAATCGACTTGTTTACGAAGTTCTCGGTGTGACGTAGGGCAAGGTTGTATTGTAGGCCTCCTCATTTTGTCTTTCCAGTTTAATCAATATTAGTCCCCAAAATACTAACTTTGTGTTTTTTCCACTTGCAAAAGTTTCAGTTTTTAACTTAGTTAAAGCTAATGCCAGCAGACTATTTACTTGCCGTCATCATCACCATATGCCGAGCCTTTTTCCAACTATGTTGGGGTCGGCTTCCAGTCTAACCGGATGCAGCTGAATACCAGTATTTTACATGGAGCGGCTGCCTATCTGACCTCCACAACTCAATTACTGAGTAACACGTTACTCCTTAGTAAGACTCTTTGTCAGACTTTCGGCCTTCTGACGACCGGTAACAACAGTCAAACATCTACAAATGACAGCCGGGACCAACGGCTACTTACTTGCCATTTACTGAAAAAAACAAATAAGATCTAGTACCCAAATAATTTTTATGAATCACATATGTAGGAGGACAATCTGGTATTCTAGTCCATTCAACATTTTTACTACCAGATGACAGCAAAAGATAACACACGTTGTGCAATCACAATCACACAAGCGATCACCGCTACTCGTCTTACCACTTCATCTTTCATACAATACATAGATCATACCTGTACAAGTACCTATAGAACAATAACAGCTGTATTCCCACGTTCAGAAACGGATGTGGGCGTAAGACCTTGAAGAAATATGTAACAGAAATTAAAAGAAGTCAGAACACATGACGTTACAAGGATCCGGGAACGAATCGTAGCTTCACGATGCAATTCTTATTCAAACAATTGATATTAAACTTGTTTTGTGCATAGTAATTAATGACATCGGTAATTACGAAGTCTGAGACATTTTTTACGACAGTTCTCAGTGTAAAAAATTACAGAATTGGCCTACACAAATATCAAGGATTATTCTCAAAGAAATGCGTCAGCAATTAAATCATAACAAATGATTAACAACAGTAATTAAAATATAAAGCATTCATGACGATATTCCTTAGAAAAAATAAAATGTCAAATTCTTACAAGCCTACGCAATCAAAAGATATCCTCTAATGAGTGTGACTTGTAGGTATAGATGCTGTTCCATGCACATCGTCATCATTGAAGAACAATTTACCTTATCATGACACAGTTAACACCAACATACCACAGGAAACTATACTCCATTTGAAATAAGATAAGACATTTAAGCAAACCTTTTTTACAGTCCGTTCAACCGATTCTGACTTCTATACCGTAGGCATAAGGATGGCATTAAAAGCAAAAAAGTGGTTACAATACCAACTGTTTACAGCTGCCATTTGTCATGCCACCAATGAAGTCAAAATCAGTTGAGCGGACCGTAAAAAAGAAAAGTGAAAATCCGTAGAAAAGTGGTTGTAATCTAGTGATTGGTGTTTTTCAAGTTAAACCAAAGATCATGCCTGTATTTCCTGAAGGTTGGGTTGCAAGTTGCAGCATAGGTTTGTTTCTTCAATTAAAGGAATTCCTTCGTATTCTCGTATTTTCTCTTTGCCTCTAGAATGTGACAACCCTGGTGGTCATCTTTAATTAATCACCACAAAACTGACTGGCATCGCGCCTCCAGGAATTTGCAAAACTATAGCCAGCCGCATCGAAAGAGCGAAATTAAAAGATGACCCACGCCACCCAATGCGCAACTAGTGTCACAGAGTTTCTTGTGTACGTGAGTCCAGCCGATGGCAACCCCTCCACAGAAAGATGTCCATTTTGTAATTTTGTGTTATTTTTTGCGTCATGTTTACCGCAAATAAACGTATTTTCTTTCTTATTTTTCTTTCTATGTGATTTTTGGCAAGAACTGCTAAAGCCTCCTGATTTCTTCACCGATCCATCAGAGAGCATCCCATCCGGGCACAAGTTACCGTAGACCTTCTCACCCAGTACCCAAGTAGGCCGCAGCAAGGACAACCTCCACAAGTGGGACGTTGAGTGGTTCATGGACGGGTCAGATCTTCGGTGTGTATGCGGCTTCTCTCCATAGACAATGGCTCACATCCCATCTTGCACCGCATGCCACAGAGTACTTTATACTATCCGCATGCCCTGTCATCTGCAAACGTGAGGACCGAATGGCTGCGTCAGCGAACGGTATTCGCGTTGCTGAGTTTTGGGCCAAACAAATTTAAAAAACTAATTAGGTATAATATGCATTCTTTCGTGTTATTTTTGCCAGCGATACGCTAAAAAGATCACCTATCTAATTACGCAACACATTTTCGTAAACAATTACGACCATTTTATTTCATTTTGACAGTTCAACAACATTCATTGCGTTATTTACGTTGTTGAGCCGATTTTTTTTTTTTCGAACTTTTGAAACAATGGATTAGCAATTCGTTTCAAAAAGATTCAAATTCCAATTGATCATGTATTACGTAATTAGGGTACAGAAAAACATTGTTATTTTTAGAACGGTTTCTGCTTTTTTCGAAGTTAAGAAAAAAATCAATGTATATTGCTAAGCTTCTTAAAAAAATCATTGAAGTTTAATTAATGTAACAGATATACCTAGGTATAAGACGAAGGAAAGCGGGACATAGATAATCGATATTTTTAAGACCTAGTCAATGAACGAAAACAGGATGAATGAATCAGCAAGCTGAATGAATAACCATCGACACCTAGATGCAATTAAGATAGAATAATATAGGTACCATAATCGGTATTGTTATATTTTAATAGATGTCAGTTATTGACTCAGAAGTCGTGTCATGAATTCGCTTGCTCTTGTGCCTTTAATAAAATAGTTTATTGCCTAAAGGTTGCTTGTTTTAATTGCCAGCTACGACTTCTGACTGTCAATCAAAAGTCAAGAACAATATCTTAAAAAAATAACAACATTTCTGAAGCGTGTTTTAAAAACTGTAGGCAAAAAAAGATGTTAAACTTAAAATAAGTAGCCCAAAGCTGAGGAAGTACGCCAGATCACACAAACGAATTAAAACGCATTGGAATTCCGAAAATAGCTATTCTTAAATTGATAGGGAAGGACATGAGCTGGATCCACTAACAACGACGAACTTTCAAATTCTGTCAGATCGATGAAGGTGTGTATCTGTCCCAGTAAGATGGTTAAAGCCGTGATATAGTTATATCCCTAGGGTTATAGCTATATACCGTAATATAGTTACAGTCAAAACTGTTTTATAACGACTTCGCTTTAAACGACGTACTTACCGGTTAAAACGACGAAATTTTGAGGAATCAGGATTTCTGTTTACTTAACACGTTCAGTACTGGGAGCCCTCCTGGAGGGTTCACCTAGTCGCATATGGGATGCCGGGAGCCCTCGCGGAGGGCTCATTTTAAATGTAAGTTTTTCTTAGCGAATACAGGATAATGCTGTGCCGTGAAAATAAAATCTGATGTATATTTTAACAAGATTTTATTAGTATATCCGTTGGTTTTAAAATCCAATTTTTATTTCTTTTTCACTCTTACAAATATTCACAACAAAAATTAAAAGGTTGGAAACTAGGTATACCGACAAGACCTCCTGAAAACACTATTTTACTTCGTTTTAAAGTGTTTTAACACTGTAAACACACATAACAAAAAATACACAAGTTAAACACGGTTTTATTGACCGTTTCCGATCGTTAGGTTGACCGTCCGCGATGGTTAACGTTAGCGCAAACGCAATGCCCTCCTCCCGGAGGGTTCACCTCCAATATGTATAGCGGCATGGCATATGGGTTCTTTGAAAAGTGTAGTCGAAAGTGTCAATGTAGTATTTGGTTATACCTAACGACTATCGGCTATAACAACAGTGATCTGACGGTCCCTTCGTTATAAACGGTTTTTACTGTATATGAAAGTGGTTCATAACTGTCTTACTAGGAATATAACTATGATACGGGCACTCCGACCAAATAGGATAGGTTAGGTTAGAACTGTGCGCGAGCCAAGCGAGCGAAGCAAGCCGCGCCGCAGCAGCGGCCGGCGAGCGCTACGTCGAAATTGTTCGCAGTAACAAAATTAGAACACTCCGACAGTTATGAACCGCTTTTATATACTTAACTATATACGGTATACAACGTGTAACGTTAAAAGCGCAAAACCTCAGACTCCCCAACTGATTTTTTAATTCAATTGACCTATTTCACAGAAATAAAAAATCATTAAAAAAATTATAAAGGTTTTATGTGCTGTTTTAGTTTTACTGGCAATTCTGATCGTTTCTTGCGTCTGCGACGACACTCTTGTCTTATTCATGGTACTGTATGGAAGATTCGTATTTGCATTGAAATAAAAGCTATTATTATCCCGCGTATGAGAAAATTTCAATTGGTCGACAACAATTTGTGTTTGTTTACCTATTTAGGCGGGTTTACGCATATAGCTTGCCTATTAATAAATAGACACGTTTTTAATGATGATTTTTAGAAACATGAATTTTTGTTTTATTAACCGACTTCCCAAAAAGTAGGAGGTTATCAATTCGGTTGTATTTTATTATAAAGTGGTTCAATTGATTCTGCTCGTTATTCTGATCAAACTATTTTCAGGTTTTCCGCATTTAACGTTACACGTTGTATAGCTATATCCCTAGGGATATAACTATATCACGGCATTAACCGTCTTACTGCGACATATCTACAGCAGCTTAGATCTCTAGCCTGTCAATCAACTCTGCAAAAAATGCACTATCATATTATACGAACTTATAAAACAACAAAAACAGCTGTTCGTTTTGACAATAGCAAATTGCACACTTGTAACAAACTGACAGATACCTATACAAACTTAATGGTGGTCGATATTATCTCATACAACTGTTGAACTGTCGCGTGGGCGTTGTATCGCGGTCACTCGAAAAATGCTTTTGTTCAAACGCTAAGACAAGGAGGGTCAATGGAAGCAATTATTAATAGTTTTTTTTGTTTACATTATTACAACACAAACTAAATAACGATTATTATAATTATTTTTATGATAATAAATGATGAATGATGATGATGAACGATGATTAATATTATCTAATAATCATCATCATATGATAACAATTATCGTTTGTTTTACTCTTAATGTTTTTACCCCAACATAGTTGGGAAAAGGCTAGGTGATATATAGGTGATATATGGTGATTTTTGATTATATTATACACGTCACGCTGAAAAACTCATTTCATAAGCTGTTAGAGGTTAAAATTCCGACCAAAACATGCCGAGGTCTTTTTATAACCAATCTTTTGACATATTTTTATTACTAATAAATGCAGAAGAAAACAATAATGATTATAATCTCGTAGTCACTCGTAGTCATTAGTTTTACAGAAGTCTGACAGTCTAAAATGATTAAGTACAGACGCCAGCAGGTCAACCTACCCGAAACTGTCAAATTTTCCCAATCAACTTTGAACCTTATACTTCAGTGATAAAGTTGAAAATCTATTAAAGAAATTTGACAGATTGTAGTAGGTTGATGTGCTGGCGTCTGTACAATCAGGATTTAATTTCAGTGCAGTGTGCAGTCTATTATCAAGACCGGGCGGGTCACGAACCGGCAAGGTTTATAGCTTTGGGTATGTTTTTTTGTTAGATTGATTCATGCATTTTTGCAAATGACTGTGAGTGGGAGTACGTATGTTAGTTGGCGTGGATTTATTTGCAAGACCCTGGGTGTCGTTCATGTTCGTATGATTTCGGTCTAGGTATGATTTAGGTCTAAGGGTTCTTAATTTTTTTCTTCGGAAGACTACTTTGTCACATCTTGCTTATCTTTCTAGCTTACGTATTCAGATGGTTGGTTCTTCGAACTCTTCAGAAAGATCCCCCATAAAGTCTTCGACATCTCAAACGACAGATTCTAAGGACTTGTAGTGGCATCTACAAAGCCGCATGCGAACTACGCATCACGCAAGCTGAGTTTACCGCGCGACAAGTATATACAACGTCCCGACATCAATCGTCGGGCAGTTGCCCACCAGAGACGATACCCGTCTGGACAGAGGATCCTCCCTTTTATATGGAGGATGAGTGAGCTTTACACCCTATTCCTCATAAATCTATAGACTCCTAAGCCGTCCGGAACAGTGATGAAGGGGATATCATCATAGAAAAAATATGACCGGGTGAAATCTTTGGGCAACAGAACTGGTATCGAAAATGCGAGCTTTACCTACTTTTCAGCGAAAATAGCTTAACAAAACATTCTACTATCCATCCATTCTAACATTGCGACAAAACAAGCTCACTTTTCAAGCAGTCTGATCCACTTGGTGGCATCAAATGTGATTGAACTATATGGGTATAAGGTCCCATTAAAATAGATGGACAAATTTTAACACAGCGTTCAGTACGTCTAACCAAGGATATCGAAGCAAAAAAAAAGCACTGATTAAAGTGATTTTGTTTTGACCTAAAATAATGAATGGCATTGGGTAACCAACCTTTTTAGTGTATTTTCGTTAGCTGATTTATTTTTCTTGTATCTAATGAGTTTTTTTTTTTACCATTGTTCTTATTTTGGTGGTCGGAATGATTTCTAAAAGTTTGTCCATCTATTTTAATGGGACCTTATGTATCTGGGGGCAAGGTAGTGCCCCCGCTATATCGATCATTCTATTTTCAAAAAACCGAATGCGACTAAAAAGTTCAACAGTACAAGTTTTGAGTTTCTTATTTGCAGTTGGGTTTTTTTATTCTTTCAATGTGTAATGTGCGTTTTATTTTTGCAGAAAAACAATTTTTCTACGTCGATAATCCATTAATAAACCACCTAATTCTTCAGTGGGCGAGTTTAATTACACAAGTCACGGTTCGTCAAGTCTATCTGATAACATTCGCCATTTGAGGCGTCCATTTGTTAAGTTCCGATGTATTGATCGCTGACTTACATTTGGGTCAAACGCTTTTAATGGAACTTGTTTTTGATATATGGCCTTGAAATGTGAGTATTCGTACTTTGCAGTAGGTTGGATACCTTAGCAGTAGGTATGCGAACTTCGGGTTTCGAGTCACCAGATGATCTGACTTTCGCTGGTATTTCTACATTTTAGTGACAAATTAAAGTTCTGAGCTGGAAGTACAAGCACAGTGACAACTCTCATTTGTTTTTTGAAAAGCCATGTTGATCATTCCATTCACGCGATAGGTAGGATTTCATTGGCATCACAAAAATGAGAATCCTAATCCTGTAGACAGGTGCTTGGATGGCCTATTTCCAGCTTGTTTTCAGAAGAATTTCATTTGACCAAATAGCTAGATAGACTCTATTGGTGAGTGTGAAAATTGGGCTGGTCAACCAGTTCTCAAAAATCTAAAGCATCTCAGGGCTTTAAAAAAAACTTGAACACAGGGTTAGTTAAAGACAATCAACCAAAATTTCTACAAATAAAATGTATTGCTAATACCTAAGGTATGTAGGTACCTACGGGTAGCTTATGTGACCCGACCTGAAGGTCAAACGTCGACCTTGCCACTGCGCGGACGCAGATAAGCGCACGATACGATCGACGCCGATCTAGATCGACATGATACCGTTGTGCAATGCTCAACTTATAAAGAAGCCTATAGACGAAGTAACGTAGCGCCATCGAGAATAAACAAGTTGAGCTTTTCATGTGCCAATGAGGGTTTTCTGAAATGACGTTCACTAGGTGTCAGCACTCGACGACAGGTCCGGCCACCTATCAAAAGTGTCAAAGCGCCTTTATTTTCTTTAGGGTTGACTGGATGATGAACGTCATCATTATGTCGGCGTCCAAGCAAAAAGGGTCCAGTTCTCGGCATTTAATTTCCGAGATATAAGAAGTTTTGTAAAGTTGGGTGAAAAAATTGCATTAAGCGATTTTAATTGATTATTAATAAATACTCAGTTATCTACAATTTCATATAGTAAATCACTATATACGATTTTTCAGAATTTCAACTTGCCTTGCAACTGCCTGTTTTTGAATATTTTTTCAATCCTTACTATCAATTGACTATTCTAGATACCCTTAACTCAATACCCCACTACTGGGAACCTTTTTGCTTGGACGCCCACATATAATTTTATATATATTGTCGAAATGGAAGACCTCTTGCCAAAGTGGCGCCAACTGGCCGCAACTGGCTGGTTAGAACGCTCAGGCTAGGTGGAGCGCCGAGCTTCGCATGGAGGCTGGTATCAGCTGGATGAAAGCATTCGAGGATCGAGTTAATTGGTGTGGGATTGGATAGTTCTACGGGCCTACGCCCTGCATTGTACTGCTAGGCTCATGATGATGATAATCTAAAGTAATAAAGATAAAAAGATAGAGAGAGAGAAAATAAAGAGAAAAGATCTGTTTTTTTGTATGTTTATTTATTTGTTACGCTTTCACGCTGAACGGATTTCGATGAAATTTGCCGACCACGGGTATACCATGACCTAGGTTAGGTCAGGATACTTTTTATCTCGATATTCCCACGGGATCAAGACTTACGCGGCTGAAAATGCGGGGCGCAGCTAGTGAATCTATATAGCTGCTAATTACCAACGCTCTTTTGGTCGGAAAATAGTTGCAGGATGACAAAGAGGTTATACTCGGCAGGTTCTACTAGGCGCCAGTCTGTACACTTCTTTATAATTTTATTTAGTAAGCTACTCATTTGTTTTATTAATTCGCTGATCGTATCAGCGACTATTGTTGTTTTTGAACTGGAAGAACTGGAAGTTTTTGCAATGAAGGAGTAGGTTTAACTTTTTAATAGACTGGTGTTGCAGTTTAATGAAATCTTGTCGATCTTGATACTGATACTGTGACCAAATAAAAATGTAATATTATGCTTTTGTAATAGGGTCTGTTAGTTTTTGAATCACCCGTCAGTTGACTGGTAGACAATGCCTATGGCACTAAGTCCGCCGATGTATATTTATTTGCTTGAAGTATTCCATAAATAAATAAACCATAGATCAGTGCGTTGTTCTATTTTTAAACCTTTTTCTGCTCTTTTATTCATGTCGTTTATTTCGTTCTTAGAAACATATCTAAAGTAGTTTATTTACAAGGTCTCGAAGTCAGAATGTTTAGTGGTTACTGAGTTCATGTTTTTATCATTTTGATAGAACATGACCCAGAATATTACCGGTTTGTGTAGCCTAGAAATCTTATGAACTAAACTTGTTATAAGTATGTAAACTGTGCAGGGCAGTTACGTCAGAGTAAAGAATAATACAATAATATTACAATAAATAATGTATTTCATATTAAAATTTATAAACAATGTCTTTTGCTATATTTAACACTTAATTAAGTTCTATATAAATGCTTCTATCACTACGCTGATAAGGCATATTGTACAATTCTAATTAAGTCGTTTTTAACTAAACAATTATACTGATTTCCAATTAATCAATGGCTAAAAAAACAATATTAAAAAGTATGAGAAAAACGACTACCATCTTTGAAAATGGCTCTCAAATACACAGCGTCTCGAGAACTTTTTTAAAGTTTTCGAGCCTACTATAGATTACACGGCAAATAAAAATCCTTAAACTTATAATTGATTAAATACGATCTAACATTACAAAATTAGGTTCGCAAAAGTAAAACCAAAAATATACTGATGAATACCAGAGTACGGCAATCAATCCCGTAAACTATTTCGTTGCATATTGAGTCTTGAGTCTGGCAAAAGATTATATGACTCAGTGCAGTCAGGCCATAGACTAGCGCAGAGCACTTTTTTTTTTACAAAAATGGGTGCTGGGACTAAGGATATCGTTCAACATTACGCATTGAAAAACTCAAATACAGTTACCGAAACTATTCAAAATTACAAATGCAAGGTGCAATACATAATAAGTGTATTTAATGCAGCCCTATGCAGATGCTGCATTTGCATTTCACAAACGTCCGTCATTCATTCCAATCAATGCCTTATTACAATGACATAAGAGTCACATGACGCGCGCTCGGGAATTGCGTTATTATATTAATAAATCGGACAGTTTCAGCAAATGAATTACTACCAAAAATATACAGATTCCTTATTTATCATACTTCTACACATTTCCTCACGACCCATCCTGATTCTGCAACTGTTTCAGCTGCTTCAAGACGGTGTCGAGCAACTTCCTTCTGTCTCGCTCATTCTTCTTAAGTACGGAGAAGACAGAAGACTTCTGTTCTGCTTCCTTTAGTTTCTCGAGAAGCGTGGCGGCGTCGCGAGGCGTGACTAATGAATACTTACCTCCTTCTATGCCGACGTCGTGAAGGTAAGATGACCAGTCCCAACCTGTGATGAGATCGAGGAGTTGCCTGAAAAAGAGGTTTCGAATGAGGTCGTCACGCGAATATTGCAAGTACGTCACACAAATATTACAAACGCGAATGTAACTCTTTATGTATGTTTGTGACCTTTTCACACCTAAACTACTGAACCGATCGTAATGAAATTTGATAGAAAAAGAAAGAAAAGAAAGAAAGAAAAGAAATAAAGAAAGAAAATAAAGAAAATAAAAAAGAAAAGAAAGAAAGAAATACGTTTATTCTTATTATAGAGGTAGTCTGAAACTCAGTGAACGACATAGGCTAATTAAAAAAATATGAAATAAACTGACGAAGTTGCGGGCAACAATTTAATAAATGGTTAAGTAATTATGTCTGTCTGTTTGTTTGTTATCTCATCAGGTCTCAACGAACCAATCATAATGAAATTCTATAAAGAGGTATCCTGGAACCTGGAGAACGACAAGGAGTACCTTTTATCTCTAAGATACTACTACAGTACCCTGGGCCGTATTATGATGTATTAATGCCACCATTATTCCAGAGTGAGTAAGAGACGGCGCTATACAAGGCCGCTAGCACCATCCTTTTTCGCAGTGGAATAATGATGGCATTAATACTTCAATATAAGGCCCCTGGTCCTTACCTCAAACTAGCAAAATGTTCGAGAAGCTCTCCCTCCTTGAGCCCGGGTACTGGCTCGCCTGCCGCGAACTGCTCACACTGTATGACATCCAGGTTGAGCTGGTCTAATGCTCCTGAGGAGATCTGCTTGACGGCGGGGTCTAGCAGGAGGGCGCGGAGTCGAGTCGCGATGCGGTTGGTAGCGGCTCGCACTGCTGCCACTCTGGTGGAATAAAAATAAGGCTTTAGGAAATGAAGTTTAGTGACTGACTTTGGTGGCTTTTGTGGACATGATAATTATTCAGATTTGTTACAGTTATAATAGCAATCATGTCATTTCGTTTAAAATAGGTTTTTATTTTTATTAGATTAGAGATAGATAGATTATTTTCTATTTTGTGAATGTGAGAACGCTGTAGGCTTAGTAGACTGTAGATTTGTTGACCATCATCATTTTGTTAAGTACTTGGTACTTGTTGAAAGACCTACACTGTCCTCCCATATCTAATAACACTGTTATTTGAAAATATTGTTTAAACCAATTATTTTTAAAAGAGTAACCGCGGAGTTTCTTGCCGGCTCTTCTCCATAGGAAACAACCAATTGGAACCGTGCACCTAGCTTCTGACGTTTCATAAGTGCCCATGTAGGTTTATGTGAAATAAAATATTTTGAATTTTGAAATTTGAGTAGTTCTCCGGAAGAGCTCGTTCACAAAGTTCTCAATCTCTATTAATTTATTTTAAAGATATTAAGTTACGTATCGCCTGGTTACTTAGCCAATTATAATGGATCACTAATTCCAGACAGTTGACTGGCTGTTCTTTTTCTTAGAACTTATTGTATGAATATCTAGTTCTAAAACAACTTTCCCCTGGTTCTTTCGTATACGTTCAAAGTAAAAGTCAAATCATTTATTTCAAATAGGCCCTTATAAGGCACTTTTGAACACCAAAAATTTACAAAAAAATATAATTAATTCTAGTCGCCCCTTCCAAAAGGTAGTTTTCGCATGGAGAAGAATGGGCAAGAAACTCCACCGTTAAACTCCACCAAACGAACGAAGTAAAGTAAAAATACAGTCAAGTAGTGCGAACTCACCTTGCTCTTTCCGGCAGTTGTTCCAGTGACGTCAGTACTCCTGACAAGTAGCTGAGCATGTCTGTGACGAACGATGATGCCTGACCGGTTGGCTCGACTAAAACAGACAAAATAATACTTTGGCTTTAGGCCTATAGGAGCTTAGGTTTCGTCCTAAGAAGAGCAGAAGGTTTTAAAAGCATCGCTGCCCTAACTTCTTTGTACAATGCATTGGTAAGAAGTCAGCTCGAATCTAACGCAATCCTATGGGCACCGCATGAAACTAAATATACTCGCTGGAGCGTATACAAAATAAATTTACGAGATTTCTGTACCTAAGGTGGTATGGTGTATATCCATTTTATCCATTGATGTATCCAACTTTGTCTGTTATAGGCATGGTGGGATACAATAAATTGGAAACCAGGAGTGACATAGCTCTTGCTACCTATATTTTTAAAATATTGCGTGGCAAGACTTCAAATCCAGGTATATTAAAAGAAATAAACCTGTGTGTGCCTGACAATTATGTATTGCGAAGGCGACGGCCACGGCTATTGGCAGTGCCCAGTAGTAGGACCAATCTACTGGGTAAAGCCCCTGTAACGCGTACTTTGCGTGTACTTAACGACGTAGCAGACAGTATAGATCTTTTTACTTGTTCTCTGAGTGAGTTCACAAAAATAACGATGTACAGAATATGTTATAGGAAATAATAAAACTGTAATTATGGCCACACTATTAGGAAATTCCTGTAGTGATGATGAGTTAATAAATAATATATTTTTTCTAAGCGTATACTCCAACTCCCAAAACTCCGCCCCTAAGATGACCAACTGAACCAAAACAAAAAATATTCTAAAGAAAAAATGGCCATCAAAAGGTAAGATATTTCTGCTGCATTCCATATATACTTAATATTATAAAAAAAGGTTGATCCGAGCTTGGAATCATCAATAAAAATGCTAGTGGATTATTTTTAACCTGTAGGATATTTCTATAATAGACTATAGAGTATAATTAGTATAGACGATTATACAGGGTGGATTTTTGAGATGGGGCAGTAAGGATAGGTACCTTAATCGTTGTCGCTACAAGAAAACAGTCTTAGGAGACTGTCCTTAACTTTTTGAGACATTTTGATCTACATTCATAGATTTTGAAAAAAATGTACAGTCAGCAAGAAAATAGGCAGTTTTCACAAAAACTTTTTTGATGCCAATCGTTCCTGTTTCTTATACTGTAATAACGTCTGTTGTAAAATCAAGATTTAACAACTCTAACCTAGATCGGCGGTTTAACTTTGACGTTTATTTAAATCAAGATTTAAGCTAAGTCGATGTCATGCAAACCGTTAAATTAAGTTTAAGTCTAAGTCGAGTTTAAATCGAGATTTAAGTAAAAGCTACAAGTCGCCCTTAATATAATACAGAGTCAAATTATATTAGATAGCGTATCGATACCTAAACATGATAAAACAAGAAAAACATCTTTCCTCTCGCTTTCCAGCAATCTGTGGGAATGATTTCGTGAAAAGAGACGGAAGTGTGAAACAGGAAGCCGGGGAAGTGCGCGCTATTTGATTGGACCAATGAGCGCGCGCGGTGCTAGAGTTGGCCGTCAGATGGTACCCAACTCATTTTCAGGGAGGTTGTAAACAGAGTGATGGTGATGATGAATATTGTTTATATCATATATAGGTCAGCCTAGATGTCAGATTTTACACATCGTATACGACAACTGTAAGGCTGGCTCTTTTTTTTGCATCAACTACCATAGATGTAGTTACTTGAAATATCAGTTAACAATTTTTTTTTTGTTTAGGTTTCACGTCTGCGGAGTTTTGCTAACTAATTTAAATCTTTGACCTATTTTCCTAGAACACATTTAATAACATATTCTTCACTCACCTAACAGCCAGTCATAGTTCTCAAGGTCGAGAAACTCGTCCACTTTCTTCTCCAGTTTGTCGCAGATCTGCTGCTCAGCGTCGTCGCGTGCCGCTTGGAACATACTGCCTGCCGTCTGATACAAAGTAATAACGCTATTAAGTTTATGGTTGTAAAGGTTATATTTGTATAAATAAATAAATAATAGAAAAGTAGGCAGTTTTTTTTTTTTTGACAAACTATTATAAACGAGCCGTGTATCACAACATTATACACTAGAAAACATCGAATCTAACATTTGAATCGTCTCGTAATTTAGTTTTTACTAGATGCTGACCGCGGCTTGCCCCGCGTAGACTCTAATCCTTTTTAAAAGCCTTACTTCTTATAACATCAGCTATCTGCCAGTGAACGTTCTGTCAAAATCGTTCCAGTCGTTTCGGAGATTAGCCGGAACAAACAGACGGACGGACGGACGGATTTTTATTTAGTATTTATTTATGTATCTTTCTATCCGTGACATCACTGCGGGCCCTATCAGAATACCAGCGCTGCATCATTTATAATTAAATGTCGCAGCATCATGCTGAGATAGGAGCCTTTTAGCCTCGCACAGGACTTTCCGCTTTATTTTAATTTTTACTCTGTTTGTATTTTCTATTTTTATTTTTAGTGAGTGTGTGTTTAGTTTAATTAAGATCTCCTGTGCTTGTCCCAATAAATACTTTTTCTTTCTTTCTTTCTTTCAGACGGACAAAATATTAAAAAATATTTTTGAAGTGAAAACTTTAGGTGCATTGATTATTTGATTATTTATTTGTATAGATTTGTAAAATCATAAATGCATGTTTAGTTATACCTATTTCGTTTTATATTACCTGTGTGGTAACTAGCTCAGAGCCAGTTATGTTGCTAATAAACTCGTACAGACATAACGTTGCGCCTTCTAAATATTGAGTGTCCACGATGATCTGAAACAAAGTGGTACATAAGTCGACATTTTAATATTACCATGGATACCTTTGAATAATAAAAATAGCGCTGACTTCACAAGTTGCATTGCATGCTTATTAATTAACACTTTCACCTATAAATCGCCTTCACAAAGTTTTTCTAACATAATGACATCAAAAACTAAAATTGGTGGTTAATTTAACTGGCTAGTGAAATCGATGTTTTACGACAGTAGCACACCTCCGCTATTCGAGTTCATGATCCGACTAGTCGAATTTCGAGCAGCGGATCATGACGCGAGCCAGTTGAATTGAACTACTGCGGTTTCGCTGCTATGGTTTGGCAGCGGAGATGTGCTACCGGCGTTATGAACGCTTTATGTTGATAGATATCTGCACCAACTGCATCAATGGCAGTGGTCTTCTATAGAGCGCAGACAGACAGCCAGTGAACGATATACCGAGTAGTAAAGAGGTTGAATGTCAGCGCGTCCCTGTAGAGTACATAAGCCACGCGAATATAAACTCTTTTTCTTGAAACTCAATGCCTCACCTTTTGTCGTGCCCTCTGTGCAATAACACCTGTACAATGAAAGACCATTGCGAGGCTAATTCTAACGCTGTAAACATGGCTGAATTCTGTTTAATACGGAATTATCGCTACGACGAAGAAAAAAAATGCTTTAGGTTGATAGTTACCTGCACTAACTGCATCAATGGCAGAGGTCTTCTAAACAGCGCGGATAAACAACCTGTGAAGGATCTACTGAGCAGCAAAGACGCTGAATGCCTCGCGGCCGCGGCCCTCCGCCCGCCCCCCAGCCCGAGCCCCGCGGAGTACTTGAGCCACGCGAATATGAACTCTTTTACTTGCACGTAGACAGCTGGGACTGTGGTGGAGAATGGGAACCTGGGGAGTAAATAATTATAAGGTATATTTGTGTTAAAGAGTTGAAATTTGACGCAAAAAAAAATGTACTTCAACAAAAAAATCAAATACGTAATTCAATGAAAATGTATCCAGCATTCTTACTTCTGGCATAAACGCATAATTTCCATGACTTTCTTCATCATAGTAGTAAAAATCACCTTGCCCATCTTTATCTTACAAGTCGTTTTCTTGCATTTGTTATATTAAAAACTATTTTAAAAGGTTTTTTTTTATTTGTTTTAATGAAGAGTACTCACTTTCTTGGGAAGGGTTCCGACTCCAGTTCATCTCCTTCGTATGGGAACGTGTCCATAACACCATCATATTGGTCTTGGTTCTCAACCTGATGACAAAATAACGTCAGATAAACGTCAGTTTACCGCTAAAATAACTTACTATATCACAATAACATATAAGCTACGCTTGCCGCGGTTGGTCCGTGGATGAGTGACCATCTTTACATACCAATTACCAAGACCCCCCGTGCCTCGGAAAACACGTTAAAGCGATGGTCCCGCCTGTCGTTACGCAGTAATTACGCAATATTGTCTTTGGTCCGTGGCCTTGACATCAACCGGTGAACATTTTCAAGCGTTTATTTGTTGGTTGAATACGAGGCTTTTGGCTACTTTTGTTTTTTGTGATTTTTTTTTTTTTTTTGAATGGGCGTTTTGTTTGTGCAGAATAAACATATTTCTTGTTCTTCTTTTGTAGATCTTTGTAAAAAAAGAAGTAAGATAAAAGTTACCTCTATCGGTACGAAGGAGGCATTATCGAGTATATCCCTGAACACGCCGACCCATCTTTGCATCAACACCTCAGTATAATGCTCCGCCATCTCTTGTAAGAGTAACGGTATCGGGTCCGTTGGAAGGCCGTAACATCTGCGAAACGTGAAAGTTAATTTTAAATGTGAAAATTGTTGGCACAAATATTTTAAAGTTCGAACGCGACCGCTGAGCATTGACAAATGAGCAACCCGCACTCCCCGCAACCCCCGTCTCACCGCGCACATACCTAAGCGGCGAACAGCGGTCTCGGTCAAACTATAAGAGGTGAATTCATGAATATGAAAAACTTTTGCAAAGGGACTAAATCTGAGATATAGGGAGTGATCATGTTGTTATTGCAGTTTGGTTTGGAACAGCAATTCTTTTTTTTTTCCATTTCTGTCTTTATGACATGATAATAAAGAGATTTATAGACAATACTCACTTCAGCGTATTAATAAACAGCACGATTTGGTGTTTGATACTCAACATCAACGTCGGGTCCGTTATCAAGGATGTATTAGTCCTTAATGTGGAGGCGACTTTCGTTACTGACATACCCCACATGTCTAGCAACCAGTCTTTTGAGACCAGACCTGGAAAAAGAAATAAAAATTGTATAATCCGCAAGATCAACAACAACAAAAAAAAAGAGGCAGTCATTATTTTTTTTTTTTGTGGTGGGAAATTATCAAATAACTTCTCCCGCTCTGGGTGGAGCGGGAGGGCGTGTCAGACTCTTACTGACTAAAACCCACCCGTGTTCCTTCCGTTGCCTGTACGTTGCCAGGGGCCACGGTATCCCTTTCGGACTTTCCCGCAACCCCAGCAGGCATCGGTCCTATCGGACCCCTTCATTTGCTGACAACTCTTTGAGGCGCGCGTGGAACAAACGCGCCGTCGACCCGGGACGAGGGAGCCTTACACTAGTGGCATATGATGTGTAACAACTTACTCCTTGGTAATAAGAAAGATAGATAGATAGAATACTCTTTATTGTACTTGTACTTTATATAGATTCTTTTCAATTTTGTGAATGTGAGAACACTGTAGGCCTAGTGGACTGTAGATTTGTTGACCATCATTATTCTGTTAAGTACCTGGTACTTGTTGAAAGACCTACACTGTCCTCCCATACCTAATAACACTGTTATTTGAAAATATTGTAAAAGCCCATTATTTCTAAAAGAGTAACTGTGGAGTTTCTTGCCGGTCTTCTCCATAGGAAACAACCAATTGGAACCGTGCACCTAGCTTCTGACGTTTCATAAGTGCCCATGTAGGTTTATATGAAATAAAATATTTTGAATTTGAATTTGTAAAACATTAAAATTACAAACTTAAATTTAGAAATTTTACATAGGGTGGGCGGTCTTATCGCTTAAAGCGATCTTTTACAGACAACTTTTGGATGGATTAAAGGTAACAGGAGAGACAATACTGCAGGTAGTCAGTGGTGTACCATTTACATAAACAATAAATACATACATACATAAAGCATAAACTTATTAATATAAATATATATATATACATAGATATACTTATATAAAATTATAAACGTGAAACAAGAACAAGCAACATTAAAAGGGCCTCGTCAAGCTCGTTTCTGACGGCCAAGTATAGAACCGCGCGCGCTCATTGGTGAAATCAAATAGCGCGCGTTTCCTCTGGTTCCTGTGACACACTTCCGTCCCTTTTCACGAAATCACTCCCACAAACAATGCAGGCCGGGCTATCAGAATACCAGCTCTGCGACATTTATTATTAAATGTCGCAGCATCATGCTGAGATAGGAGCCTTTTGGCCTCGCACAGGACTTTCCTCTTTATTTTAATTTTTACTCTGTTTGTTTTTTCTAATTTTATTTTTAGTGTGTGTTTAGTTTAATTAAGATCTCCTGTGCTTGTCCCAATAAATACTTTCTTTCTTTCTTTCTTTCTTTCACAAAGATTTTTTAGATTTTGATTGCAGGGAAGCGAGAAGAAAGATGTTACACATCAAAAACAACGAAGTGATCCTATAAGGGTCCCTTTGTTTCCTTTGAGGTACGGAACCCTAAAATCAACTGAAATTAAATTATAGTAAATAAATGTATCCAAAAGCCCAGTACCCAAAATGGGTCGGCTAAAATACCACTTAACAAAATAACATGTTTTTTTTTATTATTGCTAGTGACTTGTTGTCGCATTAATGGTATGCTCACTTTCACACGGCGTTGCACTGTACGATATTTAACTGTATAATTTTGAGAACACACGGCAATTTTATACAGTATTTTTTTAACGTATGAACAGTGGGATGTTGACATGTGATCCAGGATTGTCGTTTGGGAGGGGCTTGACCCCGCTGAGGGTAGGTCTTAGCAAACGCTAAAAAAGCACAGAATATTTTATTTTGTTTAACGCATAGCGAGCCTACTCGAATTACTTTTCGCAAATTACTCAATGACTTTGTTAGGTTGTAGACTACCAAAGAGATATCTCGGTGACATGGCGGCCAAATCGGGCAGCGTGAGTAGCAGAATGAGCGGTGGGCGAAAATTCCTCACGTAAACAAAAAAAAATATAGAAAAAACAACTTGAAAACGTAACACTTACTAAAAAAGGATAATTGATGACCATAGGGATGATGACTGGGTCAAAAAAAAGGAAATTCTATTTAGTCCGTCAGTCAGATAATAAAAAACTATTACACGTATTTATTGTTTTTTCATATTAATAAAAAATTACTTAGATAAAACGCTATAAAGTTGGGGAGTGGGGGTTGCTACGTCACAAGTAAGTATAAAATCTACATACCCGTGACGTCATGGCACATTTTAACGCAATGTATCGCCGTAATCTTTTGACAAAGTAAAAAAAAAAAAAATAACGTGTCCAATATATTTTAATAATACAACTGACGGAAAAAAAAAATATTTTTAGTCATCATCCCTATTGTACCATAGCATGCTAAAATGTTTGATTACAATAATTTCAAGTTCAATTTAAGATTTGACACAGAAGAACTCAGATGCTTTTTTGCTTGATCCCAACATTTTACTTTATAATATCATACAGTACAGTGCCATGTGAACTGCCGCTAACACTAAAATTAAAGTAACAAAGTCATCTAAAAAAAAAAACAGTCTCCCACCTGCGCCTGCGCTTAGGAGATGTTCTTCTAGTATGAAGAAGCCAAGGACTGCGTTTAAGTAGTTCTTTACTCCTACTATGGAGTCGTGTAGGTTCGTTGAGGCGGGGATTAGGACAAGACGGGCTTGTTGCTTGCGTTGTGATCTGAAAGAGAAAGAGAGATGGGAAAGTAAAGTCAACCGTCCGTTAAGCGGCTAGTTTATCCGTCACAAAAATTAAGTTGGAAAATAAGTCCCATTTCTACGAAACTATGGGGAAAGATTTTTGCGATTTCCGACTTTTCTAGTACTCAAATCTCAGTCGCTCCATTAAAGTTTTTTGATCCTTATAATAAACAGGATCAATTGGCATCAAAAAAAGTTTTTGTGAAAATTGCCCATTTTCTTGCAGCCTGTACTTGTTATTCAAAATCTGTGACTGCAGATCAAAATGTCTCAAAAAGTAAAGGACAGTCTCCTTAGACAGTTTTCCTGTAGCTAAAACGGTGGGGGTAGCTAACCTTATTGCCCCATCTTCAAAATCGACCCTGTATAATATACACTGTGGAAATAGACCTTAAAGATAAAAGGTTCCAGAATATTAGACCATACTTGGTTTAATAACCTTTGATCAATAGCAAAATACTGTACAACAATATTCACACTTTAGTTAAACACAGAAAATGTACTTGAGCCATCAACATAAAGCCAAGAAATCCAATCCCATCCTATTCCTATACTATTAAATGAGCAATATTTGTATATATTATTATATATATATTATATTTTATATTTATTTATTTATTTATTTATTTACGCAAATCTTACCTTCAACTACCATTACAGATCTGCGATCCAATGCGATAGAGAGGCCTTACATGCTAAATACTTAAAGTACATCCTATAAAATTACATACATCTTAACCTACATCTTAATATCCTATAAAATTACATAAATCTTAACCTACATCTAAATAACATATTATATATAATGCAGCTTTTGCGAATTCACCCAAGTTGCCCCACAATACATCAACCCTCTCGTGAACCTCGTTCACCACACGCACGGCTCTAGTGAGAGGAGTCCTCGCCAGTAGGTTGGTTCTGGCTGCAGGCACAGCAAGTAGGGGCGGGTGTCGCCGCCTCCACACGTACCGGTCAGGCACGCAAAGTTCCAGGTGCCGCAGCACTCCGGGGTTATGCACCGCGCCACGCAGTAGCTTCACTACATACGCTGCGAGTGCAAAGTCCCGTCGCACCTTTAACGCGTTGTACCCTACCATACCCAGTACAAATAGTGTCGGGTACATCAATGGGTAAAAAGGATATACCCCATAAAGCTTGAAATACAAGTGTCTAGTGAACTTATTTTGAACACGTTCCAACATGACCCTATATTTCGCCTCATGGGGAGCCCATATGACTGCACTATGTTCAAGGTGACTCCTGACTACCGCGTCATACAACACCTTGAGTGTCGTGATGTTGGTAAACCCCTGAGCCTGCCTGAGTACGAAACCTAGGTTTCGGTATGCCTTCTTACATATTTTATTGATATGCTCAGGGAAGGTTAGCTCCTGAGTGAAGATTACCCCTAAGTCTCGTACCTTCGACACTCGTTCCATCGGCGCATCCTCTACCTTGTATTGATAATACAATGGAGTCCGGGCGCGAGTGAAAGACATCACCGAGCATTTGTCTACATTAAAATGAAGTTTGTTGCCGATGCTCCACTCGACCACTCGGTTGATGTCGTCCTGCAGGCGTTCACAATCCGAGTGATTCCTAACCTCGAGCAGCAATTTCAGGTCATCTGCAAACAATAAACAAGTCCCATGTCTGACGACCTCCGGTAAGTCATTTATCATTATAATAAACTCGAGAGGCCCTACATTGCTGCCCTGGCTCACGCCGGACCTAGTGTAATACGGGCGAGATTCACAGCCATTGTAATCTACATATTGCTGACGATCCTTCATATAGTTAGCGAAGAACTGCAGCAGAGGCAGCGTACATCCAATTTTTGCAAGCTTTCTTAATAGGACGTCATTATCAACTGTATCGAAGGCCTTTTTAAAATCGAAGTACGCAGCATCTACCTGTACTCCAGAGTCTACTGACGGTACCACCTGCACCATAAAGTTGAGCAGGTTAGTGGCAGTGCTGCATCCCGGCCGGAACCCATGTTGCGCATCTGATAGACGCGCGCGGACTTGTCCCTGCACGGAGCGCTGAATAGCTGACTCCAGTACTTTAGCAGGCGTCGAAAGTACAGCTACTGGTCTATAGTTTCTGATATCCGGACCAGATTTTCCTTTAGGGACCGGAATAACGCGCGTGATTTTCCACCTAGGAGGAAACGTCGCTTGTTCTAAACACGTATTAAAAATGTGAAGCAATGGTTCCGCCAGTACCCTCCCACAATCTCGGAACAGAAACGCTGGTATACCATCTGGGCCAGACGAACGTTTTGGCTTGAGACTTCCAAGCGCCTGCTGAACTTCCGAAAGACTCAGCGTCTCAATATGCACCCGTGCACTGGTCGCGCCGACCTCCGCCACCGCAGCTCCCGCGTCCAGTTGGGGTGGCTCCTTGCTATACACAGACTCAAAAAAGTCTGCGAACTGCCCAGCACACTCATAATCCGTTAGATGTTGACCGTCTTTTATAATACTGTGCTTATTAGTGTTTTTTTGTTTCGACCTAATATACTGCCAAAACGATTTTGGATCCTTTACGAATTGACGTTGAATTTTATTTCTATGTTCTATGTGCGCAATTTCTATTAACTTTTTTATACGAGTTCTACACTCCGCAAATTTGTGATAATCACTATTAAACTTAGATTTTTTGAATTTTTTATGAAGTCTAGCTTTAATTTGTATATTTTTTATTATATCGCTTGTATACCATACTGGGTATACGTACCGCGAATTTCCACTACTACGTTTTGTTCGCGGCACGCACCCATCTATCATATATTTAATGTTATCATAGAAGAAGTTCAACATCTCTTCCAAATCATGCATTCCATACAATATACTCCAGTCAGTGGAAGTAAAGCTAAAATACAACAATTGAAAATCGGCCTTATTCCAATTCCACTGAGGTCTAATATAGTGAGCACTAGTACCGCAGGCGTCAGCGGGGGTCGGCGGCGGGGCGGGGGCGGGGGCGGGGGTGGGGCGCAAGCTAATCGCTAACGGCGGGTGATGCGCGTCGACAGGCACCAGCGCCTCATCCGCCGCCACCACCGTCACTCCTCCGCTAATGCCCGCACTCAGAACCAAATCTAACTGACGACCTAAACAATTGGGTACTGTGTTGCTTTGAGTGAACTCGCAATATGACAAAAAACATTCGTAATAGTTACTAATATTAACAGGACATGAATACAAGTTAAAATCACCGATCACAATAACTTCTCCATATCTATCACACATTCTTTCTACTATTCTAAATAACAACAAGTAATCATTTTCCGAGCTACCTGGCGGAATATAGATAACACAACATACAAACAAAAAACGTTTATTTAAATGTACGGTTGCACAAACCATTTCGAACACACAAGTATCTATCGACGCGTCCAAGATAGGTAGTTGTCGCAGCTCGAACCGGTGTGTGGCCACGAGCAGCGCGCCGCCTTGCTTCCGCCCATCCGCTCGATCACATCTTAATATTTTATATCCCTGTGGGACAATTTCCGCGTCTTGTATGGACTCACTGCAGCCTGACTCAGTAATTGCGAATAAGTCCGAGTCGGAAGACACTAGGTTATTTCTGAAGTTGTCCAGCTTGGTTCGCAGACCCCTTACATTTTGGTAATATATTTCAATTAGACCATTACTAATGGAACGGGCTCTTGGGTTGTTTACGAAACCAAATCCATTCATTAAATTCCGCGTTCAGTGGCCATACTTCCGCATTATTCAACATGTTATAGTGTTTTTCAGATACACCTATTAGGAAAGACGAGTAATCTCGTGCTGTGCTATGTTTGATTTTCTCAATTTTCATTGGCGCTTCAGATCCGCACAGATTTTTAATGTAATCGGTCATAATTTCCAGCGTGGTTTCCGGATGTAAACGCCATACATGTAAATATTTTTTTCTTTCCATAGCCATTATTCCCTTTATTTCCGTATTACTTCCAATTGTCACATTTTTTGGCAAACGGTTAGGTTTTTTATATTGTACGGTAGTCCAACCAGTTTCTTCCTGATGTTCCAACTGTTCAATAGCATCTGATTGGCTATTATTACTCCTCCGTGCATCAAGTACAGTAGATTTCGTGGCCCCACGCATGTTTACATTTTGCATTGTTGCGGTTGGTTGCCTACCCGTAGTTTTTTTTTTTTGTCTTGTTGGGATTATTTTGACCAACGGCTTCAGCAAATGAAGAGTGAGAGCTCGTCGATGCCTCCTTCGTTGCCTCCTTCGTTGGTGGAGCGATGGTGGACGTTGCCTGAGGTGGGGTGTTTTGAGCCAAGTTAAGATTGACTTTTTCTTCTATCACCGTCATTAAATGAACTAATCTGTCAAGATCATTTTTTGTTTGCGCAAATTGACCTTGCATGAGCGTAATCGCATTTGCTTGACAGTCTAGGCGAGCTATAATATCCACCCGGAACTGCCTTAGTTCGTCCAGTAACACGGAATCCACGTCTCTTAAAATTGTCGGCGAGGACTGGGCCTGGCCCCCTCGCTTGGTGTTTACATTGTCAGGTGCCGTGGTTATGTGTAATCTAGTGGTATCCACTTTGACTGGCGTATCTATATTTCCCCGTTTTGGATTGGAGCAAACACATTCCGGACAAACCCATTTCTTCTTATATGCTAGGGTAAATGTCTTAAAAGCATCTAGTGTAATTTTGAGACACGTTAAATCATACCCTCTCCTGCATTTGTCATTTGAGCATTCCATAAAGAAGCCATCCGTAATAGTTGAATTGCAAGCGCTGCACTGCTTCGCCATTATTTTGTAGTTATAAATCGAAAATACGTCGATGTGTGTGTGCAACGCCAAGCTCTCCACGTCTCGCTGTTGTGCGACAAGGACGAATTATTTGTCGCGCGCAGCCTGTCTCTTTCCCCCGAGGTGAGGAAGAGCTTTCCTCAGCCTTGCTAGTGCGCACGATATTGTACTCGCGAATAAAAACAGCAAAAAAGTTCACTCCACTTTAACACTTAGTTAATTTGTTGCACTAAAACATTACGAGTCAATATTCTACGAATTACAACACCATTTTTATGAGTAAAATTACGAATAAATTACGAATAAAGCGTCTGCATTCGACCGCGACTTGACGCTATCTATATATTTGTAATCACGTATATATATATTTGTAATCACGTTCTCGAAAACGGCTCTAACGATTTCGATGAAAGTTGCAATATAGGGGTTTACGGGGGCGAAAAATCGATCTAGCTAGGTCTCATACCTAGGAAAAATCGTTTTTTCTATTGTCACCCGAGCTCGGTCGACCAGGTACTTACCATTATGGGCCACAAACTGGTACTTATTTACAAGAGAACTTTAACTTTAGCTGAAGTATAAAAACTCCTTTAAAAATTACCTATAATACTGTATGAAGTCATTCTTAGCGCCCAGCACACTGTGGATGTGCAGACATCTGTGTAAGGGACTGAAGTCCACCAGCTCATGTGGACATTGAGGTCCAGCGGTAACATTCGTTGGTATTCCAAGCATCGCCATATCTGGACAAAGACAAGTAACAATAAGACCAGAAACATTACAATAACTAATGTTTATAAAAGTACAGTATAGATAAATAATCCTAAAGCTATAATATTATAAATGCGAAAGTGAGTCCGTTTGTTTGTTATGCTTTCACGCTAAAACGGCAGAAACCATTTGGATTATATTTGGCATATGGGTAAACCAGGACCTGGGTTAGGACATAGGATACTTTTTATCCCGATATTACCACGGGATCGAGACTTATCCGGGTGAAACCGTGGGGCGCAGCTAGTAATAAATATTAAAGTATCTGCGAGGGCTGAATCAGTCCTATCCACCTAGATTCATATTTTCTCAGCCCTCAAAAAGACTTTTTGGTCACATACCTTTTTTATTTTGGACAATGCTGGCCAAACTCCTTCCTAACATTTCTTGCGTCTGTCTCAAAGCCATTGCTCCCACCTATGGAAAAAAAAAATACAGTTTAATATGAACAGATTTAAGCAACGCTAGTAACACATTAGAAAACTATTTTTTTTTATGGCATAAAACGAGCAAAGATTATTTATAGAGAGAGACCGACCGTACCAAATGCCCTAAAACTGTAGGGTAGTATAGAAGGCGCACTCTGCATTTTAGATATGAAGCTACAAGTATGCGTAACAGTATCAGTGAGCGTAACGTAGTCAGAAGATATAAGAGTTACGCGATAAAAAAAAGGCAATTTCTTGGTGAGTAGGTAATTAGCGCTGTGCGACCTGAATTGCACTTCATTGTGGCGCAGCAAGAGTCGCTTTTTATTTAAATGATTTTGGAGTGAACCATCTATAATAATAATCTATGGTAAAAACGCTATTTTGGTACCGACTGGTAGAGAATGCCTAAGGCATTAAGTCCGCCTTTGTACCTTTATAGTGCACAAAATTTAATAAATCAATGAATAGAATAAGAATACTCAATATTATTTAAACCAAGGGTGGTAAAGAGATAAGATGGCAGGTGTATTGTTTGTGAGTGGAAAATAAAAAAAAATATATTAAAAAGGTATCATTATAGTAGTTATAGATTATCTAAGTGTCTGGCCAGCTTTAAACAAGCTATAGCACATAACTTTTTTCTTCAAATATATATTTATTTTTTCCAGCAATCAATCTGGAATAGCAATCATATCCCTCCAAGATTTAAATACGAAGTAACTGTTACTAACCTTTGGGAAATATGGAAAATGTCCAAAGAAAGGGGAAGACCAAAGAAACAATGGATGGACTGTATGAAAGATGAAATGGTTAGAAAGGGGGTGACTACTGGAAGACGACTCATACAGATCTGTATCGAAGAAGACTTACAGCACCAACCCCAAATTAATTGGCATAAGGTTAAGAGAATGGCGATTTCACTAACCTGTGGGCTAAGCTCACGTATATTCTCGAGGAAGTCCCTCAGGTCTGCCATAGACGCGTCTTGTATCGCTTGTCGTAGACGCGGAATATCGGCAGAGATCTGTCCGCACCATTTGTATGGACCAACGCGAGGAAGTAACACATGTTCCAATTGTTCCAAAGTTTTTAGGGCTGGATAGTATCTGTAAAGCAACAAAAGACTCTTTAAGCAACTCATACTATGTGAGGTTGTTACTACAAAGATGAAACAATCAAGACTGTCCTGGAGATTTAGACTCAAAGGTAAGCATTTCTGATATAAGGGAGGTTCTGAAACTCTGGCCACAGTGAGTCGATTTACTGATTAGGAAGTCACGCAACTATTGGCACCAGTTCCAACACATTATCCTAATGATAAAAAAGTTTTGTTCAGCCCTGGCAAGTCTTATAGAGCTGTTGTTTACCAGTGCAATGTTCTGGGTGCAAACAAACTGTTTTGCATACCTCCTTTGAAGTCAAGGTGGCGTAAGGGTGAACATTTCTTCAATAGTTTGTATAGTTAATACTTTTACCACTTTTGAAAATAATTCCCAGTAACTTGAAACTTCACTAAGTTTGAAACTATCTAACTGTCATATAGACAAATAGACTTTGCCATTTTATGATGTGTAAGAGACATTGAACCTTAGTGGTGAAGGGCGGGCGTTTTGGGGGACTGTCTTGATTAATTTTTGACATTCTGATTCTCAGCCAAGTTTGAATAATATTCTTTTTATTTTGATTTCTTAGTGTGGTAAAGCAATTACGAAGTCGACTATACAGATATATATTTCATAGATGAAAAGAAAATAAGCCAATTAGACCCTAAACCACTTAAGCATACTATATTATACACAAATACCTTTTAGCCTCCACCTGTGACTTGAGCTTGGAGTAAGTAGTCAGTAAGGGCAGACATAGCTCCATTTTTTCAATGGTAGCAGCAATGTTCAGCTCCACTCTCCGAGCCCTGATCAACTCCTCAGCTTTGCCACATAGACCTTGCAAAAAGAGTTATGTTTATAAATATATTTTTTAGTTTTTTCTGCTGCTGTCAGTATTGTTGATTCTTTCGACAAGATCTGACACCACTATTAGTTACTGCTCAGGGGCTCAGATCAGTAATTGGTCTTCAAAGAATCTTCATCCAACATGACTTTTTACATAGTTTTGTGTAGATAAGCAATTTGATTACTTACTGTCAGTGGTATCTTTAACATTAGCATCCACGTTAGATATCTCCGCATGCAACTCTTCAGCATGAGACCGCACTTGTAATAACTCACGTATTGAGTCAATAAAGCCCTGGAAACAAACAATTTATATATATTATTTTTGTTTCTACATGTTTAGCAATTACAGCATAATTTAAACAAAAGTAATCAGTTATATGTTAAACATTAGTTTCTAAATTATCTCAATTACAGATTCTGTTACAATCCTATCAATATTTATAATAATCTACAGCTCACAGAATATTATTCGAAAAAGTTAACACAGAATCTGCCACAAGCTTTTTACAACCATAAGCAGTGTAAGAAATATATTTTTTAGTAAACACAAATAAGCACTCTGCCTCCTCTCTTCTACTATGATGTACTGACAGGGTCCATCATTTTTTCATTAATTTTAAGCCTACCAACTGTTTTACCAAGATTATGAAATGCAATAAAAAATTGAGATCACCCGTACAGTCACAAATATAGATTTAAAACAAGCACTTTTACAGTATTACAGTTTAAGGGCAAGAGAATGATGATGATTCACTGTATTCATTTTACCTGATAATGAAAGTTGCACAGCTTCTCAATTTCCTTGTCATGTTGCTTTATCCGCTCATCCAACTGCTGAACGAAAGCTTCGTGGCCTTCGCCCTCGTATATAGAACGGAAGGCCGGGCCCCAGTAGTCATCTATGCCCTCTATTTCCTAAAGGGACAAAGCGATAACAATAACATCAGATTTAATATTAAAACTTCTTTACTGAAATAAAATTTTGAGAAATTGTTTACATAGTTTTTAGTGGATTAAATAGGTGCATTTAGCTCTCAAAAAGTGTAACTTTAGAAAAGAATGCACAAAATTCAAAGTGGGTGTATACCTGGATTGTAGCATTCGTCATTGTTTCAAACTACTCTTCTTATCTGTTGCTGTACATATGAAAATCTTTAATTATCCCCCGATAAGGAGAAAAATAGAGATTTGCAATGATATTTTTCACACTAAAAATTTTTTTTTTCAGTTCAAAATACCTATCTATTTTGACATATTAAATTTCTGACAAATGACATTGACAATATTGCCATTAATTGCCATCACAGAACTTATTGCTATCCACAAGGCCACGGCCATCCATGATGTCATCCGCACTAATTGCCATAAAGAAAAACACATTTTCCAAAAAAACCACTAAAAAGTCAAAAATAACTAAACAACAATATTCGGAATTCGGTGTCTTCAGTTCTGTATTTTCGTTTTTTGCCACTGACTTCCGAAATTAGTTATTTTTTACTTTTTAGTGTCTTTTTCGAAGTCGGTTCTCTTTTTATTAAAAACGTTTTTTATGTTTAAGTTGTGGTTAACTGAGATTTTGAGATGTTTTCCCTTTTATACCACTCCCGTTGCTCGTATCAATAAGCCAGGCCGTCACACTTATACGTATTAGTCCATATCATTAGGAATCTCCTGTAATGATAGCAATGTTTATGATAAATAAATAAATATCTTGAAAACTACTGAACGGATTGTGATGAAACTTACATTGTTCCCTAAGCTGAAGTAAATATAAACCGAAAAAAAAATGGTCACGATCCGATCAATAGTTTCGCAGAAATGCATAGACAAACATACATAATATACAACTTTGAAATTTTGTATTTTTTTTTTGGAAGCCCTAATAGATTATCATATGTGAACATAATATTGCAGTTCCCATAATATTACATACATACGTATCAAATTGCTAACCTCGTATCTTTTAAATCGGTTAAAAAAAATCACTAGAAAGTAAAAATAGTAACTTTAGTTTTGGAAGTCGGTGGTCTATCGTGGTTTTTAGTGTTGTTTCATTTTTCACCACCGACCCCGAAAGATCCTTATGTCTACGATTGCAGGGTTTGAAATAGGATCTTGAATCTAAAACAGGCGATACATCCACATAAAAAAAAATGGAACATTTACAGAAAATAGAGATGTTAACATGTTTTGTTGTGAATGTTTCACCAGTGCAAACGCACAGTTACATTCTATCCATCGGACATTGACAGAAAACAGAGATTTCTACAAGTTTTAGTTTCAGAATGTTTAGATGTTTAGCCAGTGCACAGTTACCGTGCGTATTCTTTTTATGAAGGTTTCGCTAGTGCAAACGCACTGTTACGTAGAATTGAACGTTAAAAGGGATACCCACTTAAAATTTAAATTTCCGTGTTTTTTAAACTGACTACAGAGAAAAGATTTTTGTATGTTTGTTTGTAATCGATATACTCAAAAAATACTTAACGAATTTAAAAAATTCTTTTACCTATAGAAAGCTACATTATCAGCGAGTAACCTGGGTTGTATTTTATTGACTTCCACGCGAACGAAGTCGCGAGCAGAAGTTAGTTGTACCTACATATTTTCGACTAATCATGAATTTATTTAAAAACCGGCCAAGTGCGTGTTGGACCACGCATATGGAAGGGTTTCGTAGTTGGGATTAACGTATAAAACGTATAGTCCAGGTCATGATTCTCTATCCATTGAACATCTGGTTCACGCTGGCCCTCATATAAACAGAGTATTAGCAATGTTCTACTCGCTATGCGTGAGCCACTCTTATCTTCCACCGGACCTAATGAAAACCATGGTGGTGCCTATACTTAAAAATAAAACCGGTGACTTAGCTGATAAAAGTAACCATAGGCCCATTTCTCTAGCTACTAGCTACAGTTATAGCGAAGGTGTTTGACGGTTTGCTTAATACACAGTTAAGTCAATATATATCTCTGCACGATAATCAGTTTGGATTTAGACCTCGATTATCGACGGAAAGTGTCATACTGTGTCTTAAGCATACCGTCAGATACTATAATGACCGTAAAACCCCGGTATACGCGTGTTTTCTTGACTTGTCCAGGGCCTTTGATCTGGTGGCGTATGATCTCTTGTGGGAAAAACTTAAGGGTATCAACATACCTCCAGAACTTGTTACCATCTTCAGGTATTGGTATACGCACCAAGTCAACAGCGTCAGATGGTCGGGGGCAATGTCGGAGCCATATCGATTACAATACAATGCGGTGTAAGGCAGGGCGGACTGACCTCACCCTCGTTATTCAACCTTTACATGGACGCGCTGATCGTCGCGCTGAGCAGTCAGCACATCGGCTGTCATGTAGACGACGTGTGTATCAACAACTTAAGCTATGCAGATGACATGGTTCTGCTGAGCGTGTCGATTTGTGGTCTAAGGAGGTTGATAGCGACGTGTGAGAATTACGCTGTTAAACATGGACTTGTTTATAATATTAAGAAAAGTCAGTACATGGTCTTTGAGGCCGGCGGCGGCGGTGCAATATGCCCCGACTATGTACCACCTATAAGTCTAAATAGTGTGCCCTTAGACAGGGTGAATCAGTTTAAATACCTAGGACATATAGTCACGGTTGACCTCAGGGATCATGCTGACTTGGAACGGGAGCGGAGGGCGTTGTCTAAACGAGCCAATATGCTGGCCCGCAGGTTCGCGCGTTGCTCGGATGGCGTGAAAATAACTCTTTTCCGAGCATATTACACGTCCATGTACACCTGCAGCCTGTGGGCTAATTACACGCAGAAAAGCTACAGCACCCTCCGCATTCAGTTTAACAACGCTTTCGATGCGATGTTGGGTCTGCCTCGCTATTGCAGCGCTTCGGGTATGTTCGCGTGGGCGCGCATGAACTGTTTTTATGCGACCATGCGGAAGCGCTGCGCGTCTCTTGTGCGCAGGGTGCGGGCCAGCTCCAATATCGTTCTGAGTATGATAGCAATAAGGTTGGACTGTCCTTATGTGCAACACTGCTGCGACAAACAAGTTACATACAGTGTCGTACGTAAGAGACTACTGTTTGATTGAATTTTAATTTGAATTATTTAATTTTGTGTTTTTGTGTGTAATTTATAGATTTCTTATATGGGTTATGTGGTACCTGAAATAAATGAATTTTATTTTATTTTTTATTTATTGTCATCTAACCAAACTTAACCCGAAATGGGTTAGAGTGCCACAAGCGGCGTGAAACACTTAAAATTAGTAAAAAAAAAACACGTAGCTTGTGGCACCTCGAACAAATGTGTTAGGTTGTGTTAGAATTGTGACCAACCGCGCGCGAGCCGAGCGGGTGAAGCAAGCGGTGCCGTGGCAGCGGCCGACGAGTAATATTTCCAAGTTGGTCGCAGTTATGAGTTACTTGATATCAGAAATTCCTTATGGAAAAATCCAGTACCTATCACTTTGCCTGAACCAGCCCCGGATCTAGGGGGGGGCAAACCGGGGCCCATGCCCCGGGCGCCAACTTCAGGGGGCGACAAACTCAAGCGTAGCAGACAAGTGCTCCACCCAGCGCACCGCAACTTTGCAATAAATGAGATGCACTTAGATAAAATCTTTCACTGCGGGTAATCACTTTAGAGCGTAGGCATACTCGTCAAACGGTGTGAGCGGATAGCGAGCGGGCGCATTTGAATTCTGGAACTCAATGATAAAAAATAAATCTATTTGGTAAAAAAATAAAATAAATAATCCTTTATTTTTGAAGTTTTACTTCGCACTTCCGGCATCCAGCCCTTTGCGAAATCTGTACGTGCAAAGTAGACACGATTTCCTTTAATTTTTAGCATAGTTTTAGCGCCCCTGTTGAATTGGCGTTTTATCAACGCTCGCTCTTACAGTTTTGTAACTCCTTATTATTAATTTATTTATAATTGTTAAATCGCAAAAGAAAATCGAACTTACCTCAGGCAGACTGCAAAATTTTTCGAGCTCGCTCTTGCATTCTACATTGTTTTAATTGGTGTTAAACTTTCTGCATAAGTCCACCGAAAATCGGACTGCACATCAAATTAGTTATGGTTCGAAGAGTAAAATTGCAATTCTAATGCTATTATATCACGACTTATTTCAAACCCTATCCTGTCCTAGCGTAATTATAATAAATGTCCGACATGTCGATGTACACACGCCAGCAGGTCAACCTACCCGTAACTGTCAATTTTCCCAATCAACTTTGAACCTTATGCTTTAGTGATAAAGTTGAAAATCTATTGAATAAATTTGTCAGATTATAGTAGGTTGATGTGCTAGCGTCTGTACCAATGTACATAAAAAAAAATAAGGCTTCATAGAGAAACATAAAGTTCAAAGGGTTGGCTAGGGGCGGCAGACGGAAGTTCTTGCCCCACCTCGAAAAAAATCTAGATCCGGGGCTGGCCTGAACCCTAAACCTATTTAAGCTTAACTAGCGAAATGTGGGTATTATAATCTGTGAAAATGACGAACTATGGTTCCTTACTCTAATTTTATCCTAGTTAAGTTATAAGCTATGAAACATTTTTGAATGGTAAATTTTTTTGTAGATTTGCTCTCGATTAACAGTCTTTGTTCTACAATATATAAATAAAAATGTTCGTGGGTCAATGTCCGCTATTGCCATATTATTTTGTACTAACTGTTGGCTCATTTTGCATGTGAATTGCCTAAATTACTCGCAAAAGATATAGCGCACTTGTAATCTCCACGAAATACAATCAAATATTTTGGATATGGCAACTACAAAAACAAAACGTCAAGTACAAGTGAACAGACAGTTCTAGTCCAGAACCAGAACAAGTCAAAAATCTGCCAACCCGGCGGACGCAGTGTTTGAGTGTGATTTATTTGTGGCTTTTGTCGATCCTTTTTATATTTATTTAATTTTCAAGTCCCATGTTGCCGTAACATATTTAACTGTAAAGTTATTCTCAAACCTCAATTGATACTGTTAAGTCCGTTGGTAACCATGGCTCACTGTATACGAGTTTTGCATGGCCAGGCAAGTTCTTAAATTAATTCCACGTTTTGGTTACTTAATGAATATCTCTTATTATTCGATTTATGTTATTAGTGTATGCAATTAATTCGAGTTTGTTTACTCTATTATCGGAATTGTGGGCGATTAATAAATCCCGATAACCATCATGAATGGATGGGTCAGGTCACGTAAAATAAGCCGTAAGAGGTCAACCGGGGTTACGATTACTATATTTATCAGGATTTCAGTTGTTTATAGTAATTGGAGCAGTTCACGCATAGTTTGTCAAATTTTTCAAGGAATTTAATGACGTCGTAATTTTCCTTCAAGGGTACCAGGACACGCGCGGCGTTCTTGGAAATCCAGCAACGATGCTTCAGCGTGTCTCCACTCACCGCCGCGGCGGCACAAGTATGTAGAAACCACCAAAAAATGCTATTTCAAGTGTTTTCAGTGATAATAAGATGTTGTTATGTAATCATAGTCACAATGAAAACTGGTTGTTAGGGCTGCAAGTTGGTGTTTCTGAGAGTTGTACGATGTGTTGTAGGTGGCGATGTCGAAGTTCGACCCGAATGTGCTGCCGTACGACAAGTTGACCAAGAATTTGGAAGTTGTGAAGAAGAGGTTAGGTCGTGACATGACCTTGTCTGAAAAAGTTCTGTACTCTCACTTGGACGACCCTAAAGGACAGGTAAACTGTTATGTAACACTTAATTTAGATTCTTAGAACAAAAATTTAACATAAGTTATGCAGTAAAGTGTGACCTTTTACAAGGATACCATCCTTTCAACATTGGAAGTGTCAACATGCACGTAAAATAATATTTAAGACATTTTCCTGTATAATTATCTCAATGATAAATAATTAATTTGAGGAAAGTCCCAAACTGCAATAAACTGCAATAATTCTATGCCATTAAGTTATAAAAAGTTTGTAAACAAAACACTATGGATTTTGTTCTTATCAAAGACAATGCTCCCAATATTTTTTCATAATGTTTTGCTTATTGACTCTGGAAATTATCAATTTCATGTTATTGTTAACAGATGCTTTTGTTTCAAACAAAGTGCTGGTATTTCTGAATAAAAATCATTTTAATGGAATTTTTAATAAATAATATTATTAGTTGCTGAGAATTTACACTTATGTAGAAATAAAATATTATTTTACAGATATAAAAATGCACTCTTGCATTAAAAAAAACTAAATAATGAACATATTTTCTTTCTTTTTTTTCTTTCTTGATTTGGATGGATATAATTATGTAGTATTCAATCTAAAAATTTCAAATTATGCCTTCTAATTGCAATAGAGTGCTCTTTTCTATCTTCTTGAACTCATTCACAAAAGCTGAATGTAAATTTCTTCCATTGCACACCATTATTTCTGATCTTAGGTGTTCATTTTGACCCATTGAGTTGTTATGGATAATCCAATGAAACAATAAATACTTTACTTTTTTCAACAATATAATAACACAAATAAAAATTATAAATATGTGTATACATATTTATTGTGCATACATTCAAATGCATCTGGTTAGACTGGAAGCCGACCCCAAGGTAGTTGGAAAAGACAGGCAGATTGATTTTTTTCTGCACTTGTTTAATATCATTAACTGACAGTTGGGTCTCTTCCACTGCCCTTGCAGAGCCAACATGACCATTTCAATCTCTTCAACAGGAGCTCGAGCGTGGTACAAGCTACTTGCGACTAAGACCCGACAGGGTTGCTATGCAGGATGCCACCGCCCAGATGGCCATGTTACAGTTCATCTCATCAGGACTGCCCCGCGTGGCCGTGCCCTCCACCATCCACTGCGATCACTTGATTGAGGCCCAGACCGGAGGAACCGAGGATTTGGCGAGAGCTAAGGTAAGATGAATAAAAAATATGTTTAATTTGTCACAGAAACAAGTAAACATCATGCGAAGTCGCTGGCGGAAGATATTTATTATACATAGACTGTTAGTTTATCCTACCTGTTGAACTATTCACTCCTAAATCTCACTCCTAGTACTGTTAACTCTATAAAAAAAGAAACAAACAAAAATATTTTATTTGGGACAAGCACAGGAAATACAAACAGTAAAAATATTTATTTTTTAAATTATATTTAAAAAAAAAACTAACAAAATAATAATGACCTGTGTGAGGACAAAAAGGCCCCCCCTATCTCAGTAGTTAATTAAGTACAGATAAGTTCTAAATGGTAATAAATAAAAATTCAAAAACCTGACTGTATAAAGTGAACTTAAGATGGAAATAAGATGACCTATTTCTGTCTCCAGTCCCACTTAATACTGTATTAATAATTTCATGCAGTTGGAGGCAATAGGTCTTTATTGTTAAATTTAAAAAGATGCCTTTTTGATGTTTAATTTTACTTTATGCTTTTTATTATATTTTACCTTAAGTATGCCTTTTAGCTATCTTATCCACCATTTTTATTTATATATTTTAATATATCTAACGACATATCATTCATCAAAATTGGTTCAGCCGTTTTACCGATTAGTAGTTACGATTGAATGTAGGGACGGACATACATACATACATACAGGCCCTCTTTATTTGGCTTCGCCGCGGTCGGGTAAAAAAAAAAACATTTTCATGGTTTACATAAGGTAGGCAAACTTACCTTATTGAGACTTTGTAAAGACGAGAAAAATAAATACTTTTGATCTATTGTCATTTTCATTTATCATTAATTAGCAAGTCCATTGACTCCAGGATAGGGTTTACCTTGAAAACTGACTAAAAGGCAGGTTTATACGAGCCCAGTAATGTGACAGTACACAGTGGGCAACTGGGCTCGTGTAGACACTAGTTTCAACCCAATCCAGTGCTAACTTCGCGCCCTCAAGTTAGTCCAGTTGACCTACCTACCCGTCGTATTTTTTGTGCCCAGTAGCTTTCCTGGCCTGACTTACTGCCGATCTCGTCTACATGAAGCCAATGACTGGGTTCGAAATTCCGAGTTACTGGGTCCAGTTACCGCCCTCGTATAGACCAGGCATAATAATATGTTAAAAAAAAAAAAAAACTTGAATATGACTTGTTGAAGTTTAAACTGTCAGTACAATCAGAAAAGATGTGTACGTCAGTTCATTTGATTGCCTACAATCTGTATTCCATAATATTGTATCAATGGTGTAATATATTCTTTGATACAATATTATGGAACAATAACCCCCACCTTTTTGCTTTGCCGTAGTCGGGTAAAAATAGTAAGCAATTAAATGAATTCATGTCGATGTATCTGTCATCTTTTTGAGGCTAACTGTACTAATTTTATAGCTTGTAATTTACTGGAATACATAAGTAGACCAAGTTTTCCAGCTAAATATAAGTATTGGAATTTTTGTATGCCACATAGATTCTATTTTTTGGCAAGGCTGCATCTTGGCATGCCTTCTCATTAACGTAAATCGAGAATATAAACATTAATACTACAAATTCGGAATATCTTATCAGGTATAAGGTCATGTACAGTGTGTACTCACTACAAGATAGTTTTGTACTGAATGAAAACATCTATACATTATACATACAAATAAATAAAATTGAAGTGTCTGTTTGTAATGTCAAAATAACATCTTTTTACTAAATGTATATGAAAGTATGTACGATACTTCTAACAAAAAACAATTTTTAACAATGAAAATAAAAATAAAATGTTTGTCTGTCTGTTTGTTCCGGCTAATCTCCGAAACGGCTGGACCTATTTTGACGGGACTTTCACTGGCACTGATGTTAGAAGGAGTAACTTGGCTACTATTTTTATTTTAGAAAACTAATTACGGTCTACTCGGCCAAAATCGCAGGCAGCAGCCATAAAAATGAAGATAAATAACAATGTGTAGCGATTTTAAATCCTAATACATTGTATTCTCTAGATTTAAATGAAGAAGTCCTCATTTTAGTTGTGAATTTTATAAGGATGATATATAGAAACTTAATAATGTACTTACCTATACATGTAAAATCAACATGGTAATTGGCTATACCATACACAATAAGACACTATAAACATTAGTTGCGTTTGCGAAAATCCGGCATTGGCGAAAAACAAAAGGGTGCCTGATTACCAGTGATCGGAGTAGGTAGAGCTATTTTTTGTACTTGCGATACGTTGTCTTAATATGGACACTCCCGGAATCCCGGGATTTGAAATATATATGATTAAATAACTACTTTGTAAAAAGCTATTCACGTCTTAAGGAATTATGTACACATATCCCTACTCCCCTCCGACGGGTAAGTATAAGACGGACACGTTTCAGGTTAATGAAATTAAAAACTTTATTTTTTAAATATATATTTTTTAATTTTCTGTAACAATTTTGTATAAACAAGTACTCGTATCAAAGCCATTACAACTAGTCATGTCGCGCGTTACACTTGAACGGCAACATCGCGCGTTACACCTGAGCGGCAACATCGCGCGTGCATTGGAAATTAGCAACGCGTCGCTGATGTTAGTTTGACAACGTCGTGCGCTCACTACCAATACATAAGACAAGCTTTCTTTTATCCTTGTTAATAAAAAATCAATTAATATTTTTTCGAATCCCGGAGTTTCAGTAAGAATCCCGGGGAATGTCCATATTAACACCAACGTTTGCGGTCATTGAACCAAAATAGCTCTACCTACTCCGATCACTGCTGATTACCGAGCGCCTACAGACTGTACATGTATAATATTCGTGAAAAAAATAAAATATACGTGTATCGAAATAGTCTGTCTACTGTTGTATAGATTTTTTTTTTTCACGAATCCTATCGGAGTTTCATGGTGAAAGTTGTTTAATGTGACGGGTAGAATCACCCCCTTAACAGATACAGGTGTCTAAATCACCACCCTGTATGTAAGTCTGACAAACTGCATAATATTAAATCACAGGCAAGAATTGCTTAAACACAAATAAGCTTATTCATCAATAACTCCTTAGGACATCAACAAAGAAGTATACAAGTTCTTGGAGACCGCGGGCGCTAAGTACGGCGTCGGCTTCTGGAAGCCGGGCTCCGGTATCATCCATCAGATTATCCTCGAGAATTACGCCTTCCCCGGACTGCTCATGATCGGAACTGACTCCCACACACCCAATGGAGGCGGTCTTGGTGGACTTTGCATTGGTAAGCGAAATTACGAAAGAAAAACATCCATGATACCTTAAGATTTCCAGTACATTATTCAATTGAATTCTGCCGGCCGACAAAGGTCTCTAAACATTTCCCCTATGCACCACTGCACGACAGACGCAATAATCGTCGTGTACATTGCACGATAATAGGACGAGACCCATAAAACAATACTTTTGACACAACATTCCATCAGCAGATTTACATATTAAAAGAAAGAATCTGCAAAAATAATCTCCTGTATAAACCAAACTATTCTTATAAGATAAGACTTGATTTGATTCTAGCTATTACAAGGTAACAAATCTTATCTTGATGCTTGAAATGTTCCATTGTCAGATTTCAAGAAAATTTTAAGACTACTTGTGTGACTTCCTGCAAATTACTGTCGGCCTTCTTGCCACTGTCAAGTGCTGTGTCCTTTATATATAGCCAAATGTATCTACATTTATGCAAAACTTCACGCCTGCATGCCCCGTAGGCGTAAGACAACCAATACACCAATCATTAACCTATACACCATATAATAAATCCATACTAGATTTACTAAGCTTTCTACCATTATCCCAGCTTATTACTCCTTGGTCATATTTCGTAGTGTGATCGCCTTATTTCTCCTTTGCTCAGGTGTTGGTGGTGCCGATGCCGTAGACGTAATGGCCAGCATTCCTTGGGAACTCAAGTGCCCTAAGGTCATTGGTGTCAAACTCACTGGTAAGTTGCCTTAACTGACATAAATTACATATGTATAACCTTAGCCTAAGTTGCGTCTTGGTGGTCCTTAGAAAATGTCTTTTTTGACTAACTTTTACGTTTGTCCATAACAGGTGAATTTAGGTCTTTATCACACCAGGATTTATTTAAGACCTATATAATTGTGTTAGTTGATTTAGGATAGTTCTATAATGCTGGGGCTACATTGTCGCGCAATCGCGAACTATACATCGCGCGCTCTCTGTTGCTCAACTAGACGTCGAGCGTTGTGCGAGAGAGGGCGCGCGAGGTTTAGTTCGCGATAACGCGACAATGTAGCCCGAGCATTCAGAATACGCGCTCATATTTGTGTTAGCCTTGACCCCAACAGGTCATGAAATATTAGATTAAAACTTTAAAGCGGACGATAAAATGTTCTAACCTAACAGTACTTGCCAAATCTTTTAAGCAATTTCGTGACCTAAAAAGAATTACCTTTTTTGGCCGAACTCATGAAAAAAAAGTTAATTACCCTTTTTACCCGACTGCGCGACGCAAAGGAGGGCAATGTGTTTATAAGCTTATATATATATGTATGTATGTATGTTCCTTTGTATGCGCTCTCTTAATCTTGTGACTGTCACTAAGGACGTGACAGTAATCAAAATTCAATATGGCCGACAACCAGACGCCATAATATAGTGAAACAGAAAAAAAAATCGACGAACTATGTCAAGTGGGGTTTCATTGAATAGGTCTTTGAAGATCATCTTTAGGTTTGTCTAATCATTTTTAATTTTTAATTATCATTTTCCAATATTAGTATCGCTATTTAAATGACTGTTACCAAGTCACCTTGTAAATAAACTTTAATATATAGCGCGTCACACGTACTAGTCGGTAATGAAGACTAATAGATTGTTATGTTATTTACGGGCGTATGCCTTACATAGTGTTATTACATTTCGTTTACACCGATAATATGGTAGTGGTAAACGTGACTCGAGAAGATTTTTCTACATAAAAAAAAATTGCCCTCCCTGTCACTAGGTGGCATTTTTTTATCTAAACTATACTGTCCCAACGCTGGACAAAAAGGTCTCTCACATAGACTTCCACATGTCTTGTGGCCGCTGTCTATTCTGGCCTACCAGCATTTCCTTTCCCAGCGATGGGCGTTTTTACGCAAGGTTCTTGAATACTTCGACATTCAAATAATATAATTGAATTTTGTAGAACTTGTCTATTTTGAAGTAAGGCGTTTTTTGGTCTTACAAAATCTTCGGCAAATAATAGCCAATGTGTATTAATTATAGACTGAATTCCGTATTATTATTTTAAATTGAACTTAACAATTACAATATTTGTACTTACTCAGTAATCTCACGCAGATTATAAGGCAACAAAATAAATCACTTAAGAGGGAACAAGGCCTGCGATTTTCCATACAAATGAATTCCCGTTTTTCTTCCTGAATAAGGCCTCTAGAGCAATTTTCATAAAATTAAGGTCTGCTGAAGACACGTCCCTGTTGTTTCCTTTTTTTCAGCAACTTATTGGTAATAAAAGTATGACCCAAAAATTGCAAAAATGCCCCTTTTTACCGCCGTGATAAGAGGACTTCCAGACATATTCGATAAGTTTTTAACATAAAAGAAAACGATAGAAACCTAGACATACTCTTTCCTAAAATTATAATGTAAAAATTATTGAATTGGCTCAGTTCTCGTAATTTTTTTGTGATATAATCGGTCTGAGCTGCAGCTGTCCTTATCGCACTCTACGTAGGCAGACTTGAAGTAAGACGACGGCAATAGTTTCTTCAAATACCTATTTTTCAAATTCGTCGCAGGCCCTGTTCCCTCCTAATTTTTCGTACTGATTTCATAATCAGTGTGACATTGACGTTATGTAAACCGTAAACAATGAGTCGTTCAGAAATACGCTATGTTTAAAAAAAAATTGTATACACGTGTCGTATTTGTACAAATATTCATGTTATACTAAATGAACTTTATTGTAACTAATGTTGAGTATAATTTGTATTGCTCAAACAAGGCGAATCTTGGACAAATACGCCAAGTGAAGTGCCAACATATACCAATGTTTTCTGAAGATCATAGATTTGATTGCACTGAAAAAAGTAGTGCATATAGATATGTTATCTGTGTTTATACACATGTAGTGTAATGTGATAGAAATAGCTCGGTAAGATTCGTGTGGCGAGGCGCCAACGTGCCGCTGTCAATACGTAGTGGGCGAAAGAACTTTTTAGGGTTCCGCAATGCTTGGAACTTCGATGATTGAATAACGTAACGGTCCATCTACAATTCGCGGTCTTTTCGAATGTAAGAATGGATTGACACCGAGTACAAATACCTGTTGGATTTAAATGATAGATCGACTTTTCACTGCTCAAAATACAAACGACACATTCTAGAATCGAATTCGACGAACATTTTAAAGCCTACAAATTGGTTTGCGTAGATAATTAAGAAACCCGTGAAGTGTGTAGGCCCGACTCTGTTACAACTTCACACCTGTTCAATTGAAAATTAATTTTAGTTTATTTCTATTTTATTTTAGTTATTTTTTGTTCAGTTTTAGACATGTCATTTACAGGTGATATGTCAAAAATTTCAAAAGCCGAAATTAGCAAGCAGTCGGATAATCCTCATGTGAAACAATTTGGTGAGAATTATTTTGGATGTCGCAGTCTTTTGGTAGTCTTGGTATTTTTTTATTGTAGTTTTTAATAATAATAATGAGTAATTAGTATTTAGCAGGCATTCTACACACACTTACAAGTTAGACGATTCAAATATCGCATACTTCTACAAGGCGTAGCTGAAAAAACTGAAAACCTGAAAAGGGGTCATTGTAGATAGATAAAACATTTATTCAGTGCACACAAGTACAACACACAAATCCACAATTGAATGATAACAAATTACATGAATATGTTTATGAAAAATCAAGGTGCCAATATACCTACTTACAAAAAAGAAAAAAAAAACAACAACATACTTAGTTATAGAAATAATATAATAAAATAACGAACAAAGTGCGGTGTACTTATCATTATTAACACCTTTGACTGTGGGACCAAGCCTTTCAGTTATTTCAATTACACCTGATATAAAAACATACAATTTATGTTTTCCATTGGCCGCAATTGACGTATTAATATTTCAGCCTGTCCTTTGTTTCACTGCGGTATTTAAATATTGTTTTCTTTTTGTACGGAACTACGCAGAAACATTTTTGTGGGCGTGTAGTGTTGTTTATAAAACACAAGAATTCAATGACGCGATATAATTGATACTGTTATAACTTATATGTATATTGTCACGACTTTAATCTGATATTGCAACACTTGATATTTTCTTTGATCAATTGATAAAATTCTTGTCGTCTTCGGGGCGGAACGAGTTAGAAGGTTCATTGGTATAGCTGACTGTAGCTAATCTACTAGAGTCCACGTTTGTTTGAAATTTAGGATTTTTAGGATATCTGTTAATTTGCTTATAAAAATATATAAAATATATATTTTCTCACTACCATAGTCAGGAAAAACAAACAGGCCTATCCGGTAGCACTTGAGATATAAATACAAACCAATTAACACTACGAAGTACAAAATGTCCTCCACCCACTAGTCACAGTGAAAAAGGCTTACATCCAACCGATAGTACGGAGAGCTACTACATTATACCACCGGATGGTTTATTTATTTATAAAAACTTTATGCACAAGTAAAAACATACAGTACAAAGGCGGACTTAATGTATATTGTAGCAACTGCACTTTTTTATTAAATTTGAAAGTAAGCATCCCTTCAAATTTCCGTTTAGCGAATAAACTAAATAAATATAATGTAATAATAGCTAAACAACTGGCTTATAGCTAAACTACTTTCAAATTAATAATAATATTGTATATAGAAATGTAATGATAAAATCTATGACCGTAATGAACTCGTCCGCTTACCCTCCAGACTTCACGTGACTATGTCACATGCGTGTACATAAACATATACATAATATACATCTAAAGTATACATACCTAGTCCTAGACCTGCGAGGCAGCGTTCACATTCAATTGATACAATTTGTACAATGCATATCACGTGTCAACAACGTCAAATGTACGCATATGTAAATCAGTCGATTTTAGATTGCTCGAGTATTTATTGTTGCTTTTTTGGACGTAGGTATATTAGGTATATAACATAACATAACGCCTGTAATCTCCGGAGGGTTAGGCAGAGTTGTTATAATAGAATAATAATATAATGTATATTGATGAGTAATGTATATTGATGTGTAATGTATAGTCTTTTATATATGAAGCCAACAATCAAGTGACAATAGCCTGTACACTGTAGAATAGAGAGAGAGTACCTGGGTAGGTAGAAACCATGGAATATCTTGCTCACTGTTTTACATTAATTTTATTATATATGTTTTTTTTATATTGGAATATTATTTTAAAATGGGCAAATTTGGTCTCTTTGTAACTCTTGATTTCGAAAAATATAAATGGTTTTATTTAAATTAATGATTTAACTTTTTAATCTTAGTTTTACATATTTATTTCTTAAATAATCATCTGCCTAGCCTTTTCCCAACTATGTTGGGGTCGGCTTACAGTCTAACCGGGTACAGCTGAATACCAGCTCCATTTACATGAAGTGACTATCTATGTGTCCTCTACAACAATATTTATTTCTTATTAAATAAGAAATCAACATACCGAAACGATTGAGGAAACATGTCACATAATCAATAATTCGAAGACATGTGACATGATCTACCGAATCCAAACTAGTATAGAACTAGCTAGTAAGAAATAATTATTACTAAATATTCTTCGTGAAGTGCATATATTTATAAAACAAACAACGCCTTGTTTGATTTATCTTCACTTATGATAAAGCAATAATAACGTGAAATAGTTAACAGCTATCTTTTTTGAATAGCTACTCATTCAATCATTTTTGTAGCAATTAACTTCAGATATGTCAAAGAACCTGAAGTTAATAATTGTGAGTTTTAATCATATTACCAATGTAGATGTGATTAAAACAGTAATGAAATATGATTTCAGCACAGCTTACAGTTCGCGTCAAATAAGTTTGCCGCTCTGAAGTTAGGTTGCGCATGCGCGCTACTATTTCATAAGTAAGATTGACTACTGCGCAGTCATTTGTAGTCCACTTCAGAGTTATTTGACGCGAACTGTACTTATGTTTTGACATAGTCTGCTAGTAAGGCGGATCCGCAGTGGTAGCCCGAGAAATTCAAATTTTCTTACGTCTGCATTTTGCAGGTCATTCTCAGGTTGTATCTTGATCAAAATATGATTCTATGATAAGAACAAATCTCGTATGGAAATAACATTGATTCGAAACAATTATTTAAATAGACCATATGTAGTTTATTTATTTATTTAGAGGTATAAAAAATATGTATTAGGTATGTTGAAACTGTTGGTACTCCCCGTCACTTGTCCATAAGGGTTCATTAGAAAACCAGCGTCAGACAGCATTTGTCGGGCATTAATGCTGAAATGAACCTTTTTGGCGCAGCCGTGAGGCACACACTATTATCGCTTTATGATTATTTTCACTTTTTATTTTTGTATTCTGTGTTTCACGAACTGTGTCCAAATAAATATTATTCTTTCTTTCTTTCGTTCTTTCTTTCTTTCGTATGGAAATGTTCTTACGGAACATAATATCGAACTTAGAGAGACGTATTAATGATTATAATTCTGTACATACATATTTGTTATGGTTGCGAATCATATTTTGATCAAGATACAACCTGACACTGACCTGCAAATTGCAAAAGACTTAAAAAATTAAAAAAATTGAGGGCCACCACTGCGGATCCTCTTTAATGGAACTTATTACAAGAAAAGTAAACCTGAGATGACCTTGTTGACTCCAAAATAAGGAGACTACTGCAAATCAAAAGTTACATAAACCGTATGTACATACGGCATTACTTGCCTAGAGCTACTTAACATGAAATGACGAATTATCGTGACGCCACAAGAAAGCAAACAAAATGTGACGATTTGCGGAAGCTACCGGGTACCTACCAACGATAACGATGTAGTTATATTGTTGGTAGGTACCTACTATGTCAGAATTTTACAGACAGAAAATTTTTAGAAATAGGTTACGAAAATTCAAACTTGGACCCAGATTTGAGACGTATTGTCAAGTAGACGAAAAGAAAGAAATAAGTAGGGAATAATAAAAATGTTTTTTATTTTTTATCAAAAATTATATTACTTTCAACTCAACTCAAAGCATTTATTTCAATTAAACCATTTACAGGCACTTTTGAATTGTCAAGAAGTCGGTCAGTCAGAAATATGAAGCTAGTTGCCCATTCCAAAGCGTAGTAGGTACCTATGGAGAAGAACGGGCAAGAAACTCCACGGACACTCTTTTAAATCAAATTTTTTTTTACAAAATATTGGTTACATCATTAACGTTGAAATTATACATGTGAGAACAATGTAGAAAGACGTGCACGTTAAAAGCGTCCGTAATAAAAATATAAAAAACAAAGAACAATTCAAAAATTAAAATAAGCCGTGGCAGCTAAGAGATGACCAGTCTCTACTGACGGCGCCCGTTCACGAACATGACGCATGGATTAGCACCATTCAGCTCAACCATTTTGAAGGGAGCTAAATGATCCAACACACGCGCCACCGCCAGCGAAACATTAGAGTGAGCATGACATAATCTCAGCCGCCAGGGCACATTCAAGTCAATGAAAGACATACCCAGTACCTACGAGCCCACTTACTACCTACTTTCTTCCATTGTTCCTCATCTATACTCTATTTATTAAAGCATTAGAAAAATAACGGCAAAATAACGACAGGTATTGTGTAATATTGTTGAAGTTACTGCACTTTAGAATTATTTTTTAATTGTAGGTGTATGAAAAATAAATAGATTACATTGCTTTGCATTTATCGTGAAATATCGGAGTTTATTATACGTTTATCAAAACGACGAACGGGTGATAACCTTTATTTTTCTAATGTTTTAATAAATGTAGTATAATATAACTATCCAATAACAATGCACTTATATGTATACTTCATAGGTTTAGGTAGTTAAATAAAGGTAAACAAATCTTAAAAATGATTTTTATAGACGACATTTTCTTGTTTAAAAGTACGATAAAACCAAATTAAATTTATTTTAGATTTTTACAATATTATCTTCCTCTTTTATTAATGTATGTTAATCTTTATCATTTATTCTTAATCTGAGCACAATTAGTTACATTTATAATAGTAATATAATATTTTGTAATCTGTCTTGTAAAGAGCCCAAACTCTAAACGTCAACGAATTATAACGTTGCTAAATTGAAAAGTACAACTGTGACGTAGCATGACAACTGAAGTGACAGGTATTAAGTTTAGTCGGTTACTTGGCAGCTGTCTCGTCACGTGTTATTTTTGTTTACCTTTATTTACTACCTAAACCTATGGAGTATAGTTCCAAAAATTATATTTGGCTTGGCAATGATATTCGGCACGCGCACGTAGCATTATGTCGGAAAGCAAGTTCTCGTGCTGTGTTGATGACATTCATGCAATCTATGCAATCGAAGATTTTTATGTGTAGGTATATCTTTATTCCACCATTAAACATGTAACATCACGTCTGTACCCCCGAAGGGTTGGGCAGAGGTGTACCTAAAGTACACCCACATTTCGCCAGTTATGTTTAAGTCCCATATAATAGGGGGCGAGCTTATTGCCATCAACTGGACACGAATCCATACACCGAGCTGCAGCTGAGAAATTCCTGATGATTAAAGCCAATAACAATGTGCCCGACCTGGGTATCGAACCCAGGACCTCCATCTCGGCAGTAGCACTTCAACCTTCACATTAGCCAAATATTCGTTAGGACGTGAAGAGAAGAGCTAACACGGGTTCTATATCCACTAAGTATAGTAGTACACTAAGTAAAATAAAAGAAATATGTATAGTAATTTTCTTTTCGCTCATACGATATCAGCAGTATACTGGTCATATCCAGGCTTGTAGACAAAGTAATCCGCAGTTGACATTGACAGCGCCCTTATTTCGTAGCAGTAAGCCCGATTTTCGCTGTTTAAGTGATTCTACTGACTTGAGGTTTACCATAAGTTACATTCCGGCCACCGAGAGAATGCGTTCCTGACATCTGTCAGATGGACAAGATTAGGAACTAATAAAGTTTTAATTCGTGAAACATGTATTCTATTGTACTCAGCTGACAGGTGTCAGGAACGCATTCTCCCATCGGCCGGAGTGTAGTAAGATATCTATTGTAACATAGGAAAACCTAATTGCCTAATCTGACAAAATATACGCTATCATTATAATGAGTAATGACGACAAATTACTCTGCAGCAGACGTAATATAGATAAGTTGATAAAAATATGTTATATTGCAATGCTCAAGTACAGTTACAGATAGTGCCATCCACGAAGACGCGCCCCGCTCTTCTTCCTAAACGCCTACAATACAAGAGTGCAACATTCTGCTGGTGTTTTAGTATTGTCGATACACACTAATTACATATGAGTGCGTAATTAGTAAACACGACAAAACTAAAACACTAGCGGTATTTTGCACATCCCACACTAGTACAGTAAAGTGTTAAGGAAGAAGAGTGGGGCGCGTCTTCGTGGATGGCACTATCTGTACAAATTTTCTATTTCATCAGAATCCAATCCGCATAAGCTGCCAGCAAAGTGTCACCAAATTATTAATCAAAAGATATTTTTTTCATAAATTACTCCTATTAAATAAATAGGTCTTGTTAGTGGTGGACATTTGGACCACATTGATCTACTGTCTCTTACACTATGATTGTTGGTCATTTTTGCCTAATCAGAACCTCAGACCTCCTTCATCATTTTGACTTGGTTTTTTCAACCAATTAACATGAACTTTATGCCCCAGGTCAGCTAAAAGGCTGGACGAGTCCCAAGGATGTGATCCTGAAGGTCGCAGGCATCCTGACAGTGAAGGGCGGTACCGGTGCCATCGTGGAGTACTACGGACCTGGTGTGGACTCCATCTCCTGCACCGGAATGGCTACTATCTGCAACATGGGTGCTGAAATCGGAGCTACCACGAGTGTGAGTAAAAAATGTTTAAGTATTTAAGTGGCAGTCCTTTACTGCCTTCATTTTGCGCTTCTACAATTTCTAATGTGACGATATTATCGAGGACTTATATTTAAAAATGTCTCCTCATATTTCCATACATTTTACTTCCCTGTGTTATCGTGATGCCATGACGTGGACGTGGACGTCCACAATAATATAGTCACGTTAGAAATTATAAAAGCGCACATACGGAAAAATGCCGTAACTACTTCAAAATTGATTATGAGTAAATGACAGGTTTGTCTGAAGTGAAGTTTCGAGCTGTCGATAGTCTTAACCGTTTGTGTCTATGGCAATGAATTAAACACAGTAGACAGAGAAAGTAGTAGATACATAAAGCATTTTTAATTTTAAAAAATAGTTACGGCCTTTCACCATTATGACGGCAGTGTAGGTCTCACTAGATCGTCAAAGAAACTGACGCTCTTCTATCATTTGACCAGCATATTAATTCACAAGTATTCTATATGATAACATCAATATTGGTAGACTTTAAAAAATAATAACACTTACCCACAATCCTGTTTTAGGACTAGTGCTTATTGAATGTTATTATCTATTTGTAGTTTTAAAACGGTAGTGCTTGTTACTAAGCAAAATGTGAATGAAATTAGAATTGACAAAAACTATTTGGCCTATAAACAATTGGAACTTGGTCCAAATCAGACATGTGATAATGCAGGATGGCATAAGAAGTGATTGCACTTTGTACAAGGCTAAAAAACATGGTGTCTATTGATTACAACTCGCACTCTAGGTCAAAAGACACAATTTGAGTTCAAGGGCATTTACTTATCGATGTAATTATCTTCATAATATATTACTCATCTATTAAACACGTGTCTAGACTAGACATCGTAATAAATATGTATTTTCTTTCAATTCAATAGCCTGACCCGGATTCACGGGACTTATATAAATAAAAGTCGCGTGAAATAATTATCTCAAGGCCAAGCCTGTGGTATAAATGTCCATACAGGTTCATTTAAATTATGAGAGATTCGTAGGCTAATTTTACCAAAGTATGTTCATGGGCTGACACAGTATTAAAATTCAAATTCAAAAGTCATTTATTCAAACTAGGCTGAGAATCATCACTTTTCGAACGTCAAAATTACATAAGACAGTCCCCCAAACGCCCACCCTTCACCACTTCCTAGTGCTTTAGCTGGGAAGAAGAAGTGGCGCAACAAACTCCCCAGCAGCACAGCTGTCTGTTCAGTTAGAAAAAATTGATTCTATACAGTATGTTAAATAACAGAGGGCGTTCCCCTAAACTCGTTAATCTATATCATTAATAGATTAAAATAAAAATATCAGCATAGAAAAAAAAGCATAAAATAATCCGAATTAAAAAAAAAAAAAAAATGTCAATAAATTCGAAACCTCCTGTTTAAAATCAAAATAGTAGCGCGGAATAGTACCTAGCGTAGTAGCATTGCCCAAACCGGCAACGTTGCAATACGCACGCTGCCGAGCGTCTCACGAATACTCACGAAGCAGAGCGAACCGGCAGTCGCGCGCGCGCCGCGCCGCGCTGAATGGCGAGCGGCGACTTTTATAATGGCGGCATAAAACGTCTGATTCCCACGGGCACTTTAGTGGTTGAATTAGAAAGACACGTCGTCGTCGGGTTGTTATCAGTAAAATTAAACATTTATGTAAGTATGTGTAGGTTTAGCAATAACATTTAACAACCCGTCTGAAATGCACGGCTGACCTCAGTGACGCATTCCTATGCGTCACTGAGGCACCTTGGACTTGGAAGGACCTATTCGCAAACATAGTAGGTAAATAAAAAAAAACATAAATTCATGTACCTACCTATCTAAGCCACGTTTCAATAACATTAAAATTAAAATACAGAGTATTAGACAGTTATTCTCTTATTCTGCACGCAGCGGCCGAGTAATGAACGCGGGGTGGTAGCAGCGCTTCTGCTTCTGCCGACATCGCGTCGCGCATCGTCGCGGGCTCGTGGCCACAAAATAAACAGATACGAGTACAGAAGGTCCACTCACGGAACAAGTACACGAATTTGTTTTACCTAGCCACTCAGACCGGTGCGCGGTGGTGACCGGTGGCTTATTAGTGTTAATATGAAAGCTTTAAAAAAATAATTTTATCTAAAAAATAATGTACCGCTAATAAATAGTGTGCGGTTAAGTTTGGAGAAAGTTTCATTTATTTAAACCACAGTTTAGGCTAGGATTTAAATGATAATGACACGTTAGCAAGTGAATTTTTTCTCCAATACAGAAATTTAAAAACTTTTACTTTAAGCAGTTGCCTTCGTAATACCTAATTACTTGCGTTTATTCATAGCAATCGTGTAACGTCACAGTAGTAACACGTTCGTTGAACGGGGTACTCCCTGAGTATAAAAGCAGTTTTAGGAAAGAGTGGGCCTTCTGAACTTATTAATTTTGTAGGACAGTCCTTTAGTGTTATTTTTTATTTTAATGTTTTCGAAATGTTTTAGCTATTATGATACATTTAAATAATGTTAAAAACTTACCTAGATTTTGAACTGCTCAATATGCCGACCTCCCCTGTCTACACATTGTTGCAATCGCCGACGGTTATTTTGGTGCACTCGTCGCATTAAAAGCGGGTCCTCGCGTATGCGGTTCCTGATAACACGGAATGCTGTGCGGATTCGCATTTCCATCTCCTCCCGCGAGTGGCTTTCTTTTTTATAAACGAGTTGTTTGACCCAACCCCAAAAAAAGAAGTCAAGTGGCGTTAAGTCAGGTGACCGTGGTGGCCACGCCTCGGGACCGTACCTCCCGATCCAGCGGCTATCAAACAACTCGTTTAACCGCGACCGCACTTCTGTTGAAATGTGAGGGGGTGCTCCATCGTGTTGAAACCACACATTTCGGAGCTCGGCTAGCGGCAATCTGTAGAGGTAGCGCGCTACGGTGTCGTTAAGAAGAGCCAGATACCTCACACGGTTTAGAGTCCCTGGGATGAAGACAGGTCCTATTATTTTATTTCCCTTTATCCCAGCCCACACATTCAGTGACCACCGTATTTGATGTGCTAACGGCCGAGTGGCACGCGGATTATGGCCTCTTTCTGCCCAGTGATGGCATACACGTCGATTCCACATGCCATTGCGCGTAAATAGGCTTTCATCTGACCATATGACGTTTTCGATGAAGTGGGTGTCCTCCGCGCATCGCTGCAGTGCCCACTGGCAATAAGTTAACCGGCGCTCGAAGTCAGCTGGACCAAGCAGACCTTGTACTTTTTGAAGTGAGTACGCATGCTGCTTGTTTTTCTTTAAAATTTTAAAGACTGCGACGTGACTCATGTTTAACAGGCGGCCGGCTCTTCTAGTGCTTGAACCGGGCTCCTCCTCAAAATGCCTTAGCACGTTCTCTTCCTGCCGTACAGAGATCACGGGTCGGGGGCCACCAGAACGACGCGGCACTACCGGTTCATTATTACGAATACGCACCAGGGCACTCACAATAACACGAGAATTCCGCGGTTGATGTGCATTGGGGTACCTCTCAGCATACATCCTCAGAGCACGTGCACCATCATAATTACACTCAGCATAAATGAGCACCATGTTCGCATACTCCTGAGCACTGTACTGATAACGCGGCATTTTTCACACAAGAATGACGCAAGATGTTGCAATGCGAAAATAATGCACATCCGCTCAGCGCGTGATATTAGTTCCGACTAAAATTAGGTGGACATCCGGGGGCAGGGGGCGGGGCTAGGCACATCAAATAGATCGCCGCTGGCGCGGCCCGTCATTCATAAATAGGTAAATTGCGAAGTTGCCGTCCTTCAAGTACGCGTGTACAGAGTGTTTCTTTTACGTATCAATTTAATATTTTTAGTGAATATTTTAATATTAAAAAAAATAAAAACATTTTGTTTTCGAATGGTAATATTTTTTTTAGCATGTATGGATGCTATACTATTGCGGGTTAACGGGAACGCCCTCTGTTAGTTAACATACTGTATAATAGTATGCAAAATGATTTACATTACACAACACAAAACATAATTTTAATTATAAAATTAATAGCCATATGACAGCTAGCACACGTCAATATATTATTGTTTAAACACGAAGCGACGCGCGCTTTACTTGTGGTTACCTAGTGTACATACACGCTGTGAATGTGTGAGTAAGCGCAGGAGCTCTCGGTACCGTCCGAGACACGGGCGAAGTCGCTACGCTACTCTTCTTCACGCACACATTCACATCATGTTTGTAGTTTGTAAACTTGGTTACCACAAGTAAAGCGCGCGTCGCTTCGTCAGATAAAACTGTAACAAATAATGTAATATTCCTGTGTATAAGCGATTTTTTACTACATCCGGGTACGCACAATACACACATAGTTATATAAAAATAATTTATGCAATGGTGCAAATATCAGCCTGTTGAGTCGCAGGACTAAGCCATTGAGGCTAATTCTCGTACATAAAAACGTTCGAATTCAGGTCCCCATCTTATCTCAGCGACATTCAATGACAGAAACATGTGTAAATTAGAGGTTTTTTGACAGATTGAGACTAAGTTTGGGTTTGCGGTTTGGGGGACTGTCTTATGTAACTTTGACGTTCGAAAAGTACTGATTCTCAGCCTAGTTTGGATAAATGACTTTTGAATATCGAATTTTTGAATTTTAAGATTAGAATGCGAAAGTGCTTGGAAATACGGGAATAGGGATGTTTAATAAAACCAAATATTGTCCGTCAGGTAGAATAAAAAAATATTGGACTGTATTTTTTCTTTTTTTACGTAATTAAAAGATTACGGCGATACATCGAGTTGAAATGTGGCATGACGTCACGCCTTGCTAGATTTTATACTGAGTTGTGACGTAGCTAGCGCCCACTCCCCATTTTTTATTAATATGATAAAGCAAAAATACATGTCTAATATTTTTTTATTATCTGACTGACGGACTTAATATAATTTCTTTCTTTTTTTTACCAAGGGATCATGCCTATTGTATTTCTGGTTGTTCCGGAGATACTTAAATCGTTATTCTATAGCCCGTTTAATTAAAAAATACTTTTTCTATCATTCTCTTGACCTTCCATACTTCTCCATTAGTTGTCATCTCGGTAGTTACCTCCTTTTTAGTCATATCTTCATAAAAAAAACGTATAATTATTACAATTCATATAATATTTGTCTATACAGGTGTTCCCTTACAACAAGCGTATGGAGGCTTACCTGAAGTCGACCGGCCGCAAAGACATCGCCGGATTAGCCAACAAGTACCAAAACCTCCTCACTCCCGACGCCAAGGCACCTTATGACCAGGTAATAATGCACAATTTACTATGACATGGCATTTGGAGATAAGTCCTGTTTAGTTGGACGTGAAATAAGTATTCAAGTTGAATAGTAGACCTTATGAAGATGTAATAGAGAATAATTTTGATATTCCGTGTGTGGAAATATAGTCATTTTCTGATTCCAATATACTCCATAGAGTAATTGTAACTTTGAGGTTACCAGCTTCTTACTGAATGACGTAATTTGCATCGTCAATAAGTATAATCAACAACTGCCTCGTTGGTCTAGTGGTCGCAAGCTGCACATGAGGTCCGGGGTTCGATTCCCGGGTCGGACAGTGTTATTGGATTTTTCCATCTCGAATTTCTCAGTAGCAACCTGGAGTCTGGATTTGTACCCGGTTGATGGCAATAGGCTCGCCCCCTATTACATGGGACTCAAACAACTGACGAAATGTAGGTGTACTATAGGTATACCTCTGCCTAACCGTTCGGAGAATACAGGTGTGATGTTATGTTTATAATCAATAAATCAAATTATGTTTGTATGTTTTTAACCCACAAACACACAACAACAATTATTATTATGGAATTATTGATAAATTTAAAATGCGTAATGATTTTTAAATATGGATGTAATATTTTCAACACAATGTGTTTTATTACGAGACTTATGACCACTTTTCTCAACCCAACAGGTAGTCGAAATCGACCTGTCAACCTTGGAACCCCACGTGAACGGTCCCTTCACCCCCGACCTGGCCAACCCCATCAGCAAGCTAGGAGACATCGCCAAGAAGAACGACTGGCCGGTAGACATCCGCGTCGGTCTCATCGGATCATGCACCAACTCGTCCTACGAAGATATGGGTCGCTGCGCCAGTATTGTTAAGGAGGTCAGTAAATAAAGTGGTTTTCATTCTAAGTTTAATTCTTATCATGAATCTTGATTTGAATTAATGTATCTGTTAATTTGAAATCAAGACGCAATGCGATGGGCCTGCCACAAACGCGCGGAGTAAACGTAACGTTAACTCGAACCAACTTAAAGTACTCGTTTCGCACATAACATTTACTTAGTTATAAAACTTTGTTCATGTCTATGGGTGATATTAATTGAGCTGTTCCCAAAAATTTAAACCAATATGCTAAAGGATATTTGTATTTTCGCTGCTAATGTCATGCATCCATGCTAGGGCCTCTGAGCTAAGAAGATCATTCTAAAATACAGGTCCTAATTACTTCAAGATATCTTACAAACAAGGCCGCGTGAGCCGCGTCCTATTTAAAAGCGATCGTCGCGCGTATACGCGATCGGTCGCGTGCATAATATGTCACTTTTTGTTTGGTTAACCGGAAAGCGCCCTCTGTCGGCGCGACCACGCGTTCAGGGTTCATCGAACAAAAAGTTCGCACGATCGCTTTTAAATAGGACGCGGGGTAAGACTTGAATACTATTTGATAAATATCTGGATTGCTCTGATTCATCTCGTATATACGCTTAAAGAACTACGATTAGGTCAGAAGTCAATGTCACATAATTGCTTTTTTATCTGTTTATAAACAATACTGTATATCATTAACATTAAATTGTTTACTAGCTTCCGATAGCGGCTTCGCCCGCGTGATATTTTTATAAATTATATGCCTACTCGTATGTTGCTCAGTGATAATTTAGCATTCAGGTTTAAAATCGGTCCAGTTTATTTATGAAGCTGGACCTGAACCTGAACCAACCTAGCGGCGTCGTCGTAAAAAGATGCCCAGCCATAGATAAATATCACCCGTCCCCACTATTCCATTGCCTACTCAAGCATGCATATCCGGTACGGCTCGCAAATCCTCCCTACCATTACAGCGCCCCCCGGTCTACTCCATGATATGCAATGGCCTCTGTAGTCCCATGAAATATGAGGCTTCATGAGCTAGTGCAATCACTCTTACACGTCATATTAAAAAAAAGAAGAAAATGCTAGATGAGTTCGGCGTTTCCTATCTGACTACTCTGAGAAGAAAGACCGAAACAAACTCAGAGGTCACAGTCTCTTTTAAAGTCCAGACATAATCTTGGTCAGGCCATATGAGGACCATGTAGATTAGTGTCTGAAATGGTCTTTTGAGGAAAGAACCACACAGATTTGAGTGGACCTGTCCAGTCAGTGCAAGCATTTGTCAGTAATCGTAGAGCTCAACTCAGAACTTAAGGAGCTCAACTGCTCGGTGCATTTCATTCATTAATTACAAACAAAAATACAAATCTTTTATCTTATAATATTAGTACAGACTAGCTGTGCCCGCGGCTTTGCTCACGTGACTGTATTCTATTGGCATTATAAGTTATCGGAACGTGAAGTCATATCCTCTCCAACGTGGGTTGTTTTGGAGTAGTCATATGTGCACAGCAAACACAATACACTCTTTATTGTTGGAGAATAGCAAAGCAAATCTATCTTACTTCGACACTACAGGCAGGGACATTGATGCAAAAAATTGATACCATGGATTCAGTACACGATTCTGAACCCCCTTGAAATTTTTCGTGGGTTTTTAAAAAATATATCTGTTGTCTATACATTTTGACCGCATAGGTATTGAACTTTTCTATGAAACAGCAGATCTTTTTTAATAACCGTATAGTCTTTCTTTTACTGACAATTTTTTTTTATGACCCGCCCGCTCTTTGGTGAATTTTGACTGAAATCTTTACTTTCTCATAATTACTGTACTCTTATCAGCATGATCTATGCAGCATGTAAACATTGTGTATCTGTCTCCAGGCGCTGAAGCACGGCGTCAAGTCCAAGGTGCCGTTCAACGTGACGCCCGGCTCTGAACAGATCCGCGCCACCATCGAACGTGACGGCATCGCGCAAACACTCCGCGAATTCGGAGGCACCGTAAGTACATCATAATAATACCAGCATGTTACTGTCCCACTGCTGGGCAAAGGCGTCTGTTCATATAGAGAAGGCAAAAACATTAATCACTACGTTTGCTCCATGCCGGCTCCACACTATCGCTCAACAGTCCAACATGACTCCAGTGTCAATAACTCACGATCGATGAAAACAAGACTGTCTAACATCGTCAAACATGCACAAACTATCTCTCCACACGTGGAAGGTTGGACGAACAGTTGGACTGTAGGACGATAGTGTGGACCCTATTTTTCATTCACCGATATCAGTGATGTCTAAGATAAACTTAGAAAGTACATAATGAATTGAAAAAGTTATATTGGTACTTGCCGGTTTAGAAAGTACCGTTAATACTTACTAATATATTATTGTAGACGACCGTTCCAGGCTTAGTAGTTCTTCTATTGGTTTTAACACAATTCTAACTGAGTGCAATATATGTAGTGCGGTTCTGCAAGCACTGGGACATTTAATACAAAGTATTGCCTAACCAAAACCTGCACGTTATGGAAGTTATTGACTCACAAAATGTTCCCCCAGGTGCTGGCTAACGCATGCGGCCCCTGCATCGGCCAGTGGGACCGCAAGGACGTCAAGAAAGGCGAGAAGAACACCATCGTGACGTCATACAACAGGAACTTCACCGGTCGTAACGACGCCAACCCCGCCACCCACTGCTTCGTGACCAGCCCCGAGCTCGTCACCGCTCTGTCTCTCGCTGGTAACATTCACTTTAGCTCTGTACAAACTTATCAGTAATTGGCCGAAACCATCTAGTCAAATAGTCAAAACACTGATGACAATAGATCTTAATGAAAATAGAATTAATCTTGCGTCATAATGTGAAGTTTTGTCTAAGATTTTCAAGTGCTTTAAAAAAAAAACGCTTTAAAAATACCAAGATTGCTCGTCTTTTCCATAAAAGGAAAGGTACACTATAAAGCTCCTTTTACACGATGCCAGTTTCTTTCCTGTGGCATACAATAAAATTTAGGCAACAAATTACTTGTTGACACTGTCTAAACACTGGCTTAACACCTTTTATTTATGAGAAAATAAACTTTAAAACTAACTGCTTATAACATTTATGTATTGCCACTACAAGTAAGTTATCTCCGCAGGTCGTCTGGACTTCAACCCGCTAACGGACTCGCTCACGGGCTCGGACGGCAAGAAGTTCAAGCTTTCGGACCCGTTCGCGGACGAGCTGCCCTCCAGGGGATTCGACCCCGGCCAGGACACCTACCAGCACCCACCCGCCGATGGCACCAGTATGTATAGCTTTGTTTTACTTTTATCGAGGAGATTAAGGTTGAACTAGTCGCGAGCGCGAACTCACTGGTGGGCCCGTTGCCAAAAAGCACACTCACCTGCAGGGCTAACATGACAAGCGCGAGAACGCTCTTTTTCTCGTTTTGTCGAAATTTGTCTACGATTCTGACGTCATTCTAATCCCTAACATGACCGTAAACGACGAGTAAACTCGAAAAAATCATTTTGACACTTCTATATCTCGCGACGAGAAACCGATGTTGCAAGTTATTAAAAACAAATTATTTTTATGATAGCAACATCGGCTTGAGATTCCGTTTCATTCATTCAATGGTGCCGATTTCCTTGTCACAAATACCTCTAAACTAGACTAAAAATGACCAAAATTTAGATTATTCCTGTAAACCGACGATTTCCCATTCTGAAATAGACTAAAGTGACACAACTTAACTATATTTTAGTAGTTATTAATTTCTAAAATCAAATAAATCTAAAAAAATTAATATTATAATTTTTTGCTTATATGTATCTCGAAAATGGTGAGTCCTATCGCAAAAATAATGAAAATAAGAACCCCCTTTATGTAACCCATAAACCCCTAATACCCAACATGTAGGTAATAGTTTTTCATATTTGCAATACAAAAAACGAAAAAATCCATATAAAACACGTCGTTCCAATATAAATAGTAGTTTAAAACTAAGTATTTTCATTATTAATATATTGTAAAATAAAATGATGACTAAAACAATTACAATTACGAAACTGCCATGTTATTTTGGAGATATTTTTTGTATAATAATTTTGTCTACTCTTCTCGTCGTTCTCGTCGTCAAAATCGAGGACGAGTAAATACGACTTAATGACAGAAGAATCGGAGATTATCTCGTGTTGAATTGTCAAAAATCGAGATAACTAAGGTGCCATGTTAGGGTTTGTCGACAAAACATAAAGTTTGACAGAAGGAGTCGACTATTTTGTATGGAGGCGCTGTCAGAAAACGAGAAAAGAGACAAAATAGACAAAAATTACTCACGCGAGAACGAGTAATTGTCGCGTGCGTCATGTTAGGGCGAGGCCACATCACTGCGTTGCGGCGTCGCATCGTAAAAATCTACGACATTCGAGATACGCATTGTATTGCTGTCCGACGTCGTTTTTGCGATACGACGCCGTAACGCAGTGTTGTGGCCTCGCCCTTAGGCCTGCTGGCATCGTGTCCGACAGAGAGAGTATCAGTGATGAGCAGTAAGATGCTAGTGTACACGCACGTCTAGTTCTCACGCACACAACCGTTCCGAACTATTTTAGTAAAACAAGCGCGTAAAAAATAACAAAATGTGCTTTAGAAAATAGAGTTTCATGAAAAAAACCACTGCATAAATCAATTACAAAAGAACTCTTCTATAATTGAGCTTTGTCGGTGCCAACTTTGTTTTGGAGATTTTACACTTCTTTTTATTACTTATTTACGCCCAAAGTTGCGTTAAAATTAGCAAGAAAAACGAATGTTTGTTGGCTCATAACTTTTTAATGGCTTTTTATTTTACTATTCTATTTCCGCACAGACAACATTAATATTGAGACAAAACGTAATCATATTTAACTTTGGATGTACGATGTCAAACAGTGGAGTAATACCCCTCCGAAATTAGAATACAATAAAATATATCAACTAGTTCCACCTTAAAGTCATAAATACGGTATAATACTCGGTATACATATTATAAATTGCAATATTCAGGGTTTAGGGCTACTCACAAATGACTTCACATTTTTTTAATTATTTTAGGAACTTGTCATACTTGTGTGACACTTCCTCCTGCCCTCTCCCTTGGTGTGACGACACATATTTGGCCATTTTAAATAAAATAAAAAAGAGTTGAAGTATACATGTGGATCCACGAAGCTTGTCTCACGATGTCACATTTTGTTGGCCCCATCTTGACGTGAGATTTATGGATGGCCCCTTATTGGATAAGTTAACAGTCATCGATAAAGGTTGCTTTAACTTGACTACTCTAGTTTTGGCTAAACAAGAGTAAGCATCTACTGTCCGGCCGTCGAGAGAATACGTTTTTGAGACCTGTCATTTTGTCCACGTGCCATATGATCCACGTACAGCGATATTGACAAATATCCAATCAATTAACCAAAAACGTGTTCCCCACCCACAGAGGTACAAGTGGACGTGGCCCCGACCTCGGACCGTCTGCAACTCCTGGCGCCCTTCAACAAGTGGGACGGCAAGGACCTGACGGACCTGACCATCCTCATCAAGGTCAAGGGCAAGTGCACCACCGACCACATCTCCGCCGCCGGACCCTGGCTCAAGTACCGCGGACATCTCGACAATATCTCCAATAACATGTTCATTACGTAAGTCGGAATTTTAGAATGATCTCACACTGCCTTGCATACTATAGTATAGAATCAAGTTCTGGAGTTTGTTGCGCCACTTCTTCACAGCTAAAGAGGTAAAGGGCTAGGAAGGGATTACTAGGGACTAGGAATTGGTGAAGGGCGGGCGTTTGAGGGACTGTCTTATGTAATTTTTATTTTTTGCCACCAAGTTTTTCCATCCATGGAACATCACTGGAATGTATAACATTTTGATGTCCACTAATCGAGTTACCTACTAGTATAATGATTTCCACCAAAATCGATAGGAATAATCCTGATTTGTATATTAGAGCGTACTTTTCATAATCATAATCATAATCATTTATTAATTTGCGAATATGGGTACAAAAGAAAAGGTCTTATACAAACAATCGTGTCCTTTAACCATATCCTACCATAAGGCATGCAAAATTACAAACACACAGGTATCTATGAAAGTACAGTTTAAAAATAGAAGACATTATTTAAAATTCCGTATGGAGTAACATTATATAAGTCTGTCCTGTAAATATTCAGTGACAGAGTAATACGCTTTTTTTAGTAACAGTATTTTTATGTTGTTTTTAAATATATTTATATCACTTGTCTCCAGAAGTGACTTTGGTAAATGGTTATATATGCGTGGAGCCATACATAATATACTTTTATTTAATAAAGCTGTTTTATTGCTTGGTAAACATATATTGAATTTGTATCTTTTGCTTTGTAACTTATTAAAGTAGTTTGTATTTTTCCTAACGAACATTATAACCTCTAATATATATATACATGGTAACGTGAGAATATTTAATTTTAAAAATGATGGTCTGCAGCTGTCAGTTACTTTTATACCAGTCATGGCTCGTATATATTTCTTCTGGGCTTTAAATACCGCTTCTTTATTAGTAGAATTACCCCAAAAAAATTTTTTATTTTTAATAGTCGTTTTCTAGAGACTTTAAAGATATCACCAAATTCATGTGAGAATCAAGTCCCGTATTCATGTCGGAACAAAGTTTCAGCAGCACGTCTGTGTTGCAATCGTATCATTGGTACTCAAAGTTGCGCAACATTTCTAGGAATTAGATATTGCGGGAAAAAATGTTAGAGAAAAAACTGTGGTTCAACTTTGAATACTATCTAAATAATGCGCGTCATGTTAAAATAATATTATGCTGAATACATTATAATATATTTACTTGTAATTACCTTTTGATGTTTGAAATGTTTGAAAAATCGTTAATAAGCCTGCTATTTATTACATTTACAAAATGCATAATTTTTTAATTTAATTTATTTATTACAGACAATACAATCCAATTTGTTAGTATAAATCTTACATACTAGTGTTAGTAAATTATATTTGCACATTCTTAAATCATTAATAAAATCATAATCACAATAGGTACAATACAATACATAACATTACAATACTCCATCACTAAATCGTACCACTACCACATCACTTCAAGGCACGAGTTGAAGGTAAAACTAGGGTCTTAGTCCAGTGCCTAGGTATAAGACCTTCCACCCTATCGGCCACAGTGACCAAGAGGCTGTTAGCGCTGCCCCGCACCCGCCGCACCAGGGAGGCGACACGCTTTCGCATGATGCATAACCGATGCCACTTTTTTTTCCGGATTGCGTCTCTTTTACCGCAATTAAATTTGTTTCTTTTCTGTTTTTCACTATAAACATCCAAAACGATCCCACAGCGCCACGAACGCCGAGAACGGCGAACTGAACAAGGTGCGCAACCAGAAGACCGGCGAGTGGGGCCCCGTGCCGGCCACGGCGCGCGCCTACAAGGCGGCCGGCGTGCCGTGGGTCGTGGTGGGCGACGAGAACTACGGCGAGGGCTCCTCGCGCGAGCACGCCGCGCTCGAGCCCAGGCACCTGGGCGGCAGGGCCATCATCGTCAAGTCGTTCGCTAGGTAACATCTTTTTTATTTATTTATCCGTTTATAAAACAAACACGAAAAAAGATCTGAAACATACGTACAAAGGTGATGCTTATTTCTAAAGAAATCTCTTCCAGCATACCTGCGATAGTGGTGAAAAGAGATGTAGACACCGTGTGTCTTGGGGTTGTAATGCCCAACAGTGAAAATGTTATGTACTTGTTATTTAAACTTGTTAGGTATGTAATGTTATGTAAATGAGTAGACGAATGATTCCCTTGATGGATTTATTGCTACTAAATATACAATTGTTCCACTTAAAAACTATGTTAGAGAAATGCACAGCTAAACAATATCGATGTGCATTATTGAGTATGACGTACAAACTACCACAAAGATCAATGTACGGCGTAGCTCGTACAGTGTGTAAGAGAAGAAAAGAAAATAATATACATAAACAAATAACATTAATTATAAACAAATTATTTTATTTTAATAAAACATACAATATGAAAATATACTTACATACATACTTCTATTTGATTAGTGGGCTGAATATGGCCAATTTTGGCTCAAAAGTTCTGTTTTCAGTTACTTTCTGATGTTTAAAGAAATGCGAAATAATTCTATAAATGATTTTCATCCAGTGAAACAGAAAAGATTAGCAGCAATAGGTAGCTGTAACCTTTAAAACAATAATCATTTTAGGACTAAGACACAATCAGTAGCCACTGCTCTCAAAGCGATGAAGAGAAACATCGTGAGGAAACCAGCATTTCCTAGAACCAAAAATTCGAAGACATGTGAAATCTCACTCTCTCTCATCAGCATCACCCGCACTCAGCCCGCGTGCTGGATTACGGCCCACTCCCTCTTATAGAGAAGAGGCCAAATCTAGTTCCAGCAGTGGGTACTTTATAAGCCGATTATGTTGTTTTTGTATGCAAAGTTCTGTGATGCATATTGCCCCACTAATGCGAAAATACAAGAACGCATGTTAAATACACTGCATTGTGAACCTAAACCCGGTCCAATAAGAGCCACTTTACGAGCAAATTGAAAATAAATAAATTATTTCTCCAGGATTCACGAGACCAACCTGAAGAAGCAAGGTATGTTGCCGATGACGTTCGCGAACGCCTCCGACTACGACAAGATCCAGCCCGATGACAAGATCTCGCTGCTCGGACTCAAATCCTTCGCACCTGGCAAGGTAACGTACCAAAGGACCAAACCAATACTTACGTCTTGTTCATTACAGCCGCATCGGGCCGCAGCGCATCGCATTACAAAACAAATAAAGCGCGGTGCGACCTGCCTGTACTGTGCGATAGTTATGGACGAACATAATGGACGAAAGTGATATTGGAAGATGTTTGCAATGAGTTGCGGCTCGTCCAAATCTACGACTAGACTAGACTATGCATTGAACAAAGAATGATTTGAATTTGAAATTCAATTTGACCGAAAGTCTGTTCAGACGGTTCTAATCGCTTTCGACTAGCAGTTGATCAACCAAAATCGAACCGTGCGTACCCGGTATAAGAGGAAGTCCAACCCCTTACGCGTTTAATTTCTGATAACACGCGCACCTTATTTTCTGACGAAAGCGATGTCAGACTGTTTATCGTTATTATTTCTAGCCTGTATTGTCTCATCTATTATGTAGACACGGGACGGGTACCCGAATTGGATCCAGTACCCGGTGGATCTGGCACTTTTTTAGGATTCAGCTGGGTAACTGGTAATGCCGGGTACTTTTTTTAAACTAATCACGCACGCGTCACAGCGTGTCAACGCTGCCGGGTATATGGCGTCAGCCATGTTCGGGTCTTGGTTGCTGGGTACCCGGCCAAACCATTAACCGCCCCATGTGCTAGTATGTAATTGTATCTAAATCAAATTACATTTTAATTTACAGCCCGTCGAATGCGAAATTAAGCACAAAGATGGCAAGACGGAAAAGATCTTGCTGAACCACTCATTCAACGAGCAGCAGATCTCCTGGTTCCAGGCCGGCTCCGCACTCAACAGGATGAAGGAAATCGCCGCCAAGAAGTGAACGCGCGCTCGCCCCATTTTATAATAATCTTGCACTGGACGCCCGAGCCTGAAAGTAGGGTAATTTTAGACGTGTAGTAATATCGAGCCAAAAGTAAAAATAAACCCGCACGAGCTGCGTTCGTGAAATACCATCGGCCCGAATCGGTCGCGTTCCTTTGCATTCGTATCACCGTTTAGTAGAATAAAAGTTATAGGAGAATCATTGTTATCGACATCGATTTTAGTATTTAATCGCCGATCTTAGAAAAATAGGACATTTTACTTTATAAGTATTCAGTTTGTAGCTGATTTTGCACACGTACACGTGCGTGTGTACATTATTCTTAGTATCAAATAAACGTTTTTATTGTATTTTTTAACTATTTATTTTACGTACACATGCAAAATGTCAAGAAGCAGGACTTCTTTGTTTGCCTCTAAGTAAAATATTTTAAGGCTTAACTTATTTTAATCAAGACGTGTGTAAATAAATCCTGCAACTGAATATTTCACCACTAAATCTTGTCGATTTAAAACATTGCAGACTGTTGACTACACAATGATTATGGTATAGTTACTGTTATAGAAACAACCTCTTAATACCAATTAGAACCAGATTCAGACTCGAGGGTCAAGCGCAAACTTGTGCAAATATATTTTAGTAGTGGTCTATAATATATCGATAGATCGTGTAATATCATCAAACTATTGTATTCTCAACGGAACTCATGTTTTAAATAAACCAATTAGATTGTGTGGATTAAAATTAAATCGAATTATATAATATTTATAATGTTAAGCTAAAATCGATGAATATCAATCAACCCTACGCTATAGGCCGACAGAATACGTGATCATATTAATTATGATACTTTTAAGGTGGTGGCTCAGGTCTCGGAAACTAATGAGTGGACGGCCATATTATTGATACGAGTAAATAATGTAATGTTAGGGTTATCAGTGTTATCACTAACGCCTTAATTCCCGGTGCAAGTAAGCTGTTACCATGTAGTTCAATGTATACTTTAGCGCATTTCTCATTATTCGGACAATACTTAGTCACAGCGGTGATGAATCTTCAAATAGCTGTAGTACAAAAATCATCATTTCAAATGATTTTATATTATTAATTAATTTATAATTACATATATTTACCAAACTTGAGAAATATACGTTACTTATTATTTTATGTGCATTATATTATTAACCCTTTACCCCACTTCCACGTTATTATTTTTATCCGAATTATGCAGTGCATTCAGACAAATTGGAACTAATACGAAGGAAATGCACGAAATACTTAGGTTACAGATTTCTTTACTCATGTGCACAAATTTAAAATCATCTGAGTTATAATAAACGATGCGCTTGATTCCAGTTCCACTTGTAATTCGGATATAATATTTCGATATAAGATAGTGAAAATAGCACAATCAAGTTTCGAATGTCCTGAACTTCTTTGTAAGCTGTCTCTGAATGTTCCACCTCGACATTCTCGTTTGAGAAATCTTCATGCTCCTTACGCTCGCAAAGTTTACCGTAACGTAGGCTTATAACATTCGCTCAGTCAAACAACCCTCAATCGATTATTTGCAAGCAGCTTAGCGTCCATTAGTACTGTTTTATCTAAACATTATATATTGTTTCTGATGCATTACATTTCTGGTTGCGCATGCATTTCTGCCTATGCAGGTACTTAATTTAATGTTAAGTATTATAACGTCGTGAATTACCTCACTATTACTTCTGTATTGATAGCTGTAATGTAAGCCACCCAAACAATCAAATATTATTATTACGAGAATGAAAAAGATGAATCTTCAAAATAAGGCTTAGGCTACCTCAGTTTAGACATCCCCTTTTTCAATAAACTCATAGCAAAATGTCTCAGTGAAGGCTAAATTCATCAACTCTGCCTATAGCAGTCCACTGGACCACAAGTCCACAACACAACACCATCTTTTCCGCCTTCCGCATCAACGCACGAGGCCAAATGGCCGTATATTCGGCCTCCCTCGGTCACTGTAGAACTATACAGTAGAGCTGAGAGCATTGCCACCACTTTGCTTCTAATGATCTATTATAGTTTGTGACGTCTGTTAGAGAATGGACCATTTTAATTTTCTTATTTGCCTCCCAAAATCGACCCCCATATCCAAAATTAATTTATTTACATAACAAGTCGGTGTTTCGGTCACAGTCCACAGAAATTGATATGTGTACCAAATTTCAACTAAATCGGTCCATTAAATGCGGAGGAAATTGACTGTGATAGACGGACAGAAACTGTGTTGCCTGTTCCTCAGCAAAAGCTATACACATTAAAAATAAAATAATATATTCTGGAAACAAAAAATAAAACAACTTGGATACTTAATTCAGATACGGGAAGATCGACAGTACGGAATCGTGATTTCCATCTAAAAATCAATGATGTAGATATTTAAGGCAGACGTGGAGGTGGCAACTGAGTCTGAAAATTTATTTACTAATATTCCCATTTTAACAACCAAAACTCTGTCATCGTCGTCCTCCACTTCTGCTTACTCAATACTAAAAGAATGTGACAAAATTTTTTTTTGTATTTACAATTGCTACTGTTAAAGACATTATAGAATCTTCTTATATCTCTTGATGTAAAAAAAAACTAGCCATTGTTTTTAATTCTTGTATTGCATCTGCTGTATTTCCTGATCTGATGAAACTTAGTAAAGTTATTTCACTGTTCAAGTCTGGCACCACAACTGATCCTACCAATTTCCGGCCTATTTCGATATTACCTACATTGAACAAAATCTTTGAAAAATGAATTATAAACAAATATTAGGATTAGGACATTTCAATGCACATAATTTATACATCTAAAACAGTTTCGTTTTACAAAGGGTCATTCAACTACAGACGCGGGCGTGGAATTACTGAAGAGCATATTCGACGCCTGGGAGGAGTCGCAAGATGCTCTTGGAATTTTCTGCGACTTGTCCAAGGTCTTCGATTGCGTACACCATGATAAACTCATCAGAAAACTGTACCACTATGGTAGGAGGTACAAGGCTCTCGACCTTCTGACTTCTTATCTGAACAAGAGAATTCAGAGGGTTGATGTTGATGGCAAGAGATCTGCAGGATCTGCGGTCACTATGGGCGTTCCGTAGGGTTTAATTCTAGGTCCTTTCTTATTTTTAATTTTTATAAATGACTTACTTTGCCACATAAGGGATAATCACAAGATCGTATTATTCGCAGATGACACTTAAAAAATAAAATCAAACGTGAGTTAGTCAATTTTTAACAATTTAACGATGCAGTCTCTAAAGTTGTGCATTGGCAAATGTAAATAATCTTCTTATGTATGAAAAAAATTCTAAACTCATAAAGTTTTCCACGCCAAATGTCGGGCAGCTAACTACCAATGTTCAAATTATGGAATAGAGCTGGATCTTGATGAGTCGACAGTTTTTCTTGGAATCACTTGACGGTAAATTACAATGGGGCCCACACATAGAAAAATTGTCAGGACGATTAGTTCGGCCGCCTATGCTGTTAAAAAAATTAGACAGATAAATGACGTAGATACAGCCAGAATTGTTTATTTTAGTTATTTTCATAGCCTTATAATATCATATGGGATTCTTCTCTGGGGAACCTGTTCGGACATTAATACTATCTTTGTTCTTCAGAAAAGGGCTGTTCGAGCCATTTACAACCTAGGTCCGAGAGATTCCCATCGAGAAAAATTCAAAGAAATAAATATTCTAAATATAAATATTCTGACTGTAGCCTATAAAAATATATATTTGAATACCATCTATTTGTATGTACACAAAAATATATAAAATTTTAAGAAAATGTCCGGTATTCATAGTTTAAATACCAGGAATAAACACAACCTTGCTGTACATCGCACTCGTCTCCACAGAGTAGGCAGCTCGTTCATGGGTCAATGTATACGCTTTTACAACAAACTTCCCATTGACTTTCGAAACTTACCCATTATTTTATTTTTATTTTTTGGGTGGGAAATTATCATAATATAACATCTCCCACCATAGTGGTACAGTGTGTACCTCCTACCATAGTGGTACAGTTTTCTGATGAGTTTATCATGGTGTACGCAATCGAAGACCTTGGACAAGTCGCAGAAAATTCCAAGAGCATCTTGCGACTCCTCCCAGGCGTCGAATATGCTCTTCAGTAATTCCACGCCCGCGTCTGTAGTTGAATGACCCTTTGTAAAACGAAACTGTTTTAGATGTATAAATTATGTGCATTGAAATGTCCTAATCCTAATATTTGTTTATAATTCATTTTTCAAAGATTTTGTTCAATGTAGGTAATATCGAAATAGGCCGGAAATTGGTAGGATCAGTTGTGGTGCCAGACTTGAACAGTGAAATAACTTTATATAAAATGGGTCCTCGCGAGTCCCTTAGAAACAAATTCAAAGAAGTTGATATACTGACTCTGCCTTCTCTTTATATCTTAGAAAGTATTTTGTACGTTCGCAAAAACTTAGGACTTTTCAAAATAAGAAGCGACTTTCATAATATAAATACACGTAATAGACATGAAATTGTGATACCCAAATTTAGATTAACTAAAACAAGCAAGTCATTTCTTATAAACAGTATCCGCTTTTATAACAAGTTGCCTAAGTCGGTTACAGAACTTAGCGATGGGAAGTTCAAAACCCACATCAAACGCGTCCTTATTAAGAAAGCATATTATAAAATTAAAGACTATGTTGAAGACAAGGAAGCTTGGCAATAATTCCTTCTGCACATGTGGCTTCCCTGGTACCTGATTAACGGCAAATTATGTAAGAATCTATTAACTGCTCCCAAATTACCATGTATACATTTTTTATTTTTATTTTTACATTCTTCTTTGACATAATCACCCTATTATTTGACATTATATACCTAAAATTTAATTTCAACTCTTTATTAGTGGCTTTTGTGAACATGATAATTATTGAGATTTGATACAGCCGTAATAGCAATCACGTCATTTCGTTTAAAATACGTTTTTATTTTTATTAATTAATTTATCTTTATATAGATTCTTCTCAATTTTGTGAATGTGAGAACGCTGTAGGCCTAGCGGACTGTAGATTTGTTCACCATCATTATTCTGTTAAGTACCTGGTACTTGTTGAAAGACCTACACTGTCCTCCCATACCTAATAACACTGTTATTTGTAAATATTGTAAAAGCCCATTATTTTTAAAAGAGTAACCGTGGAGTTTCTTGCCGGCTCTTCTCCATAGGAAACAACCAATTGGAACCGTGCACCTAGCTTCTGACGTTTCATAAGTGCCCATGTAGGTTTATATGAAATAAAAATATTTTGAATTGAATTCCCGCTCTAGGCGGAGCGGGAGGGCATGTCAGACTCTTACTGACTAAAACCCACCCGTGTTCCTTCAGTTGCCTGTACGTTGCCAGGGGCCACAGTATCCCTTTCGGATTTCCCCACGACCCCGGCAGAAACTTACCCATTATACGATTTAAAATTTAAAACCAAACTTAGTAAAAAAGCATACTATAAAAATTCTGATTATTTAGAAGATAAAAGCTTGGGATTGAGCTGCTCGCTAAGCCTTGTGATAAAATCCACAAAACTTGGCATTATAATAATTAATATAATTATTCAGTAAAATCATCAAAATACACCAGATATAACTAGATATTGTCATTATTGAATATTACATACGAAATGACATGATTACTTTGTAAAATATTGTATCTATTATTTTAATTTTTGTGATTGTGAGGATGATGTGGATATATTTATTTTTTTCTTATCTTTCTCAGTTAGTTTTAATGATGGTCTGGCAGTTTGAGTTGTTTATGTCCTTTCTTTGGTATTGTTCGTCGAGTTGAGCTCCACAACTACAGACAAATGCTTGCACTGACTGGACTGGTTCACTCAAATCTGTGTGGTTCTTTTCTCAAAAGACCATTTCAGACAGTCAGACCAAGATTATGTGTCTTGACTTTAAAAGAAACTGTGACTGTGTGAAACCTCTCGACTTTGTTTCGGTCTTTCTTCTCAGAGTAGTCAGATAGGAAACGCCAAACTCTTATAGCTAATTTTTAAAATGACGTGTAAAAGTGATTCCAATATTCTATTTACAGAATAAACAATTTCATTTCAGACAGACATACGAGTGATCCTTTAGTTAGGGGTTCCGTTTTTTCATTCGGACATATTACGGAACCCTAACAACTGCGAATTACTATTACAGAAATGTAATTAATTACTCAATACTATTGAATATTTTAAAGACTAGTTTTGTTTTTCTTTTTAGGGTTCCGTACCTGAAAAGCAAAAAATGGAAGCCTTATAGGATCCCTCGTGTGTGTCTGTCCGTCTGTCACAGCCAATTTGCTCTGAATCTGATGGACCGATTAAGTTGAAATTTGATACACATAATTATGTATTTCTGTGACCCAAATACGGATATGTAACGGAAATAAATAAATTTTGAATATAGGGCTCACTTTTGGGGGCAAACAAGAAAATTAAAATAAAAAGTTTTGCAAACTGTACCGTGTGACATATCAAATGAAAGGGCTTATTGTAAGGATCTCAAATACTTTTGTTTAATAATTATAAAATAAATACATTCAAAGATATATAAGAATATACTGAGCTCAAAATATTGAAAAAAATACAGTGGTTATTTACTTATAGATTACAGGAAAACCTAGAAGAAATCTATGGTCATGGTAAATCTTTTATTGTGCGTACAAACTTACATTTTCAGTTGGAATGTGTGGGAGAACACGTTTTTCAACTACGTTAAGTTTGTATTTGGAATAAATTCATCCCAACTACGGAACCCTCCATTGTGCGTAGTCCAACGCGTATTTGGCCGGTTTTTTCTACATCTATGCATGTGCATCTACCTACTCAAATTGGGCATTGTCAAACCAAACTTCAAAGAAAAAAATAAAGCCTTGACTGCATCATTTGGTCTGGTACAAGTATGAGTGCTGAGCATGCGATTCTTATTTTGATTTCAAAGAGCAGCTGTATTTCGTTGCCCAGCAGTACAGTCACTCTTCAACATAACTAGCTAAATGTGGGTTAACTATACATAAATCACTCTGGTTAATCCCTCAAGAATACGGGTTTGGTGTTTTTATGGTAAGTAACAAACTAGCTGCTGATTTTTCTGTAACTTTGTGAATCTATGTCAAAAGAGTGTGAATTATGTTATGAATATTGGGTGGTCTACAATTCTACATAAAATAAAACAAAGGCTTAGTGTAAAACTATTTTATTGTGTCAATAGCTTAATCTTCATTGTCCTCATTGTCGCTGTCAGCGTTGATGTTGAAGTAACGCAGCTCATATGAGTCGTGAGCAGAAGCCACCACTCGCAGCCAATCACGAAGGTTGTTCTTCTTGAGGTACCTCTTTGTCAAGTACTTCAGATACCTCTTTGAGAAAGGAATGTCTAGAAAGATAACATTATGTTAGATTATAACTGAGTACAAGACATCTCAATAAGAATGACCCATTAACTCGACAAAATAAATGTTGAATGAACCAGTGATAGTTCATAAGAAAAATACATAATAATTGAAACATCAATAAATATAATAGTGAAAACTGTTGAGTGAAGTTTACTTGCTAACAGTTTCTAGCAGGAAATCATTTGACGGGTTAAATCATCAAAGTTAAAACAAACGGCTAGTGTCTTAGGCTTTTTAAGAGCAGTTTTTGACTAAACTGTGCTACATAGTTCTTTGTTTTCTCAAAAAATAGAGTCTGCCAGTCATTTTCTGTATAAAAGTATTGTTATAACTATGTTATGGAGTTTGGTTTTCACACTTAGTCCTTCAGGGTAGACTATTTTGCATGGGACATGGCGGCCGTAGGTGGTTATTCCAACCAGCCTGTACTGTTATATTATAATGCAGCTTTATGGCTGTTTCCAGTATCAAAATAACGGAAACCACATGCTAACAATAAAGCACTAAAAAAACTATTGGTATAGAATGCACCGGATTTGTATGCAATATCTGAGACCAAATAAGGGTAATGTTTACAAAATATATTGCAAAAGTTAAGAAGTTGAAACAGTCAATGTATCCCTGGGATTGTGACCTAACTATGCAAAATTCTCAAGCCACCTACAAATTATCAAAGTGGAATTATTGATTGAATTTTATACAATGGTGACAATAAAAATGTGATCGTAATTATTACTTAGTAATCTTGATTTCTGCTTAAATATTGGCCAATCTGCACTGCCCACCCATCATCAGAAAAAGTGTTTAAAACCTAAGCATAATCACAATATCTGACGATAACGTGTCAAAAAAATATGGGAACTGGGACAATCCTAGTAAATAAGAACTTCTCCACAAGAAAACGTGATAAACATTGGATATACATTGACAATAAATAAAAGCATTGTTGAAAATAGCTACTAACCTGCGTTGATGGAGATTTTCGTCTTGTCCCTAGCGATGACAACGTGATTGCCTAGGTTATTTGTTTTGCCCTCAACTTTGACGCGCTCCTTCAGATATCTCTCGAAGTTGCCGACGTCAAGGATGCTGTCCTCAGCAGGGTGTGTGCAGTCGATCATGAACTTCAAGTTGATCTTCCGCTTGATGCCTTTGCCGCGGATTTTACCACCTTTGACTCCTTTCTTACCAGTCTTCTGGTGCAGTTGGGCTTTTTTAGCCACGGGTTTCTTTGTAACTGCCATCTCGGCAACCTGGAATGTTCGTAGATAATTTATAACACTCTACAATACTGTAATTCTTAGATTTTTAATAGATTTTGTCGAATAACCTACCAAACACGTGTAGAGCAGTTACCGTAAAAACTGCAAAATGGCCGACGCAAACGTCAGTTTTTGGTGAAGTTGGCACATCTGAATATATTATTGCCATGTTAAAAAATTCTAATCTAAATAAGAACGATACGTGGATCACCATCCATCACCAAGATGCGGATCCACATTTTTGTAGTGAAGTATGTTTCGATCGTATGGACGCATCTAAAGAAGCAAGGAGAAGGATAAATATTATGGCATCGCGTTCTCGTGAAGTATAGCGCTCCATGGTTTTTTCGGCATTAATTTTTGTCTATTCTACAACAAAGATGACCATTAACGCCATTTCCAAAAATCAGAGCATCATCTGTAGTTAGGAGATAAAAGATGCCCTCATTTTGCAATTATCTATAGAGGTCATTAATTTTGAGTCAACATAATTTGCATAATGATATTGATCATGAGCCATTCCGTGAAAAATTTACTCTAACGAAAAAGTACTGTCACAAACATTTACAAACAATTTACAAGACATTTTTATTCTCTATTAATTGTAGTTTTTTTTAAAATGCACAGTTTAGTTTGCTTTTAAAAAAAAAATAAAAGAAGCAAAACAGGCAATTTTAGCGTGTCAGACGTCCTGTCGCTAACTTTAACTAACCGATTCATGGTTTTTTAAGACATACCTTAGCATTTTTTGTGAGGTTTTAAAGAATACTTTTTTTATTATAACATGAATTATATAAGCAAATCATATTGTATTACAATTAAATTCTTAAAATAAGGATAATCAAATTAGCACCAAGGTGGACAATTGCAATGCTTGTAAAAGGATACTAAGTTATAAGTACTAACATAACATAAAATCAACACTGTACAGACGCCAGCACATCAACCTGCTACAATCTGTCAAATTTCTTTAATAGAATTTCAACTTTATCAATAAACTTTAAGGATCAAAGTTGATTGGGAAAATTTTACAGTTTCGGGTAGGTTGACCTGCTGGCGTCTGCACACTTAGTTCGCAATAAACGTTTGACTTTTGTTGTCGCTTCAAAGACAGACGTACAGACGCCAGCAGGTCAACCTACCCGAAACTGTCAAATTTTTCCAATCAACTTTGAACCTTATGATTTATTGATAAAGTTGAAAATCTATTAAAAAAATTTGACAGATTGTAGTAGGTTGATGTGCTGGCGTCTGTACATAATTACATTTAAAAGTAGTTATTTTGATTTATAATTTAATTATTAGTTGATTTATTTGTTAAAAAAATATTTAATTAAATGACATTTTTAAGCTACTCAAAATTAAATACGTTTACCTTTAAAATTAAAGATATTATCTGATTAATAGTTAGGTTGGCGGCCCTGATGTCACGCTATTATTGTTCCGTTGCGAAATTCCGGAGCAATGGTGGGGCGACACTTGCCAAACGAATACCTATCGGAATGAGTGACCGGCAGTTCAGCAGTTGGTTGTTGGATACAGTGCGAGTAACACCTCCAGGATTATTATAATATAGTGTGATTATATTTTGAGACTTGAAAATAAATGTATAATTATTGTGTACGTGTGCAGTTTTATTAAAAGTCGATTATACTTTGACATTCAACTATAGTCGAATGTGGTGACGAAAGGCGTACTGTCAAATAAAAAGTCCACTATAGTCACATTTATAACGTGATACTGGGAAGTTCTTAAAACATTCTTTCATTTACGAATTATACTTTAAATATCTGCGTATAAAATAATGATTCCCTTTAAAAAAGAACAAAGAATATTGGTTTTGTCGTCATTATTGTTAGTAAAGCGGGGGTTCGTCACGTCCGTTTAGTGTCGTGAAATATTAGTGGCATTTCAAAATTGACCATTTTGTCCCGCTTAGGAACGGGTCAATTTTGTCATGGAATGGCTCTTATGATTTATATTCAGAGCCCGCGAAATTCAAATTTTCGTAATGTAACGTTCAGTATAAAATACAATTCCAAAAGAAATGATTAGTATCCTGCCGAAATCTGCCTGGTCAATGTTGATCAAAGGTTAGGGTAGTTGTAGGGCGCGGCTGGGGCGCTGTCAACGCTGCTTCCCAATCTGGGGGGCCCGAGCGCCGCTTGTAGGCGGCTCTACGTGGGGATCGTGCGATCGATGGCCCTTTACGGGGCCCCGATCTGGGCGGCTGACCTGACGGCCGGTAGCATCTCTGTGCTGCGAAAGCCGCAGAGAGCTATGGCCGTCAGAGTCATCAGGGGGTACCGCACGATCTCCCACGAGGCGGCTTGTGCACTGGCCGGATCCCCGCCCTGGGACCTGGAGGCGAAGGTACTCGCGTCACTGTATCGGTGGCGCGAGGAAGCGCGGGCGCGGGGCGAGCGACCGATGCAGCGCCATTTGGAGCAGCGTCGGTCGCAGCTTCGCGAGGTCCTGGTGGCGGAATGGCGGGACAGGCTTTCACGCCCTACCGCCGGCCTCGTCACCATCGAGGCGGTCCGGCCAGTGCTCGACCTCTGGCTCGGGAGGAGGCACGGCTCCCTGTCATTTCGGGTGACACAGGTGCTCTCGGGGCATGGTTGCTTCGGGAAGTACCTGTGTCGCATAAACAGGGAGCCGGACGCCCGGTGTCACCACTGCGTCGACTGCCGGGAGGACACGGCGCGGCATACGCTGGCAGAGTGTGCCGCTTGGGAGGAGCCGCGCCGTGCCCTCATCTCAGGAGTAGGCAGTGACCTGTCGCTGTCGGCCGTTGTGAATGCAATGGTCGGCAACGAGGAGTCCTGGGACGCGGTGGTATCCTTCTGCGAAGTAGTAATCTCGCAGAAGGAGGCTGCGGAACGGGAGAGAGAGATTTCATCCTCTCACCCGGCCCGCAGCAGGCGCACCGGGCGTCGGTGGAGGGCAGACAACGCCTTCTTCCAGCCCCCCTAAATGGGTCCCAGGGGCGACGGACCCGGGGAAGTCCGTCGCCCCCCATACATCTGGACCCGAGGTGGCGGCGCGTAGTGTTCCACGCGCGCCCCTCTTAGACGTCGCGGGGGGAGTCAAACACCTCACTCCCCCCGCTCGACGAGACGGAGCCCGCAGAGGCGGGCTGGCACCAGTCGGGGTCGCGGAAGATTTGAACGTTCCCGCGACCCCGGCGTAGGTGTGAGACGGAACACCGGGGTGGTTTTTAGTCAGTTAGAGTCTGACAGACCCCTCCGCCCGCCCCAGGGCGGAGGACATCCATGAGGATTTTCCACCCCGAACAAAAAAAAAAAAATTTGTAGGAAGTACCCAACCCTGCCTCCCCGTGATACAACCGTATATTATGTCAAAATTTCGAACGAGATTTCGAGCATAGATAATCTTTTTTTTGAAGTAAAAACTTCTTTAGCGGCGTTGCGCTCTTTTTTACCCATTATCATTTTCGTAAGACGGAGGGAGAGTAGACCGCAACGTTAATATTCAAGTTTTCACTTCTGCCGGCACTCCCGGAGTGCAACCCGTTGTTTGTTTTCTTTTAAACACTGCCCCACACTAAACTCGCGAGTTTAGTGTGGGGCCTATCTAAGAAACCCGATTTGACACCTATCAAAATACTTTATGTAGTGTCGGGGAAATAAATCGGTTGCTTTAAAAACCGATTCTCGAGTCATATCGATTTATCATACTTAGAGTTTGTAATCGACAAATTATTTACATTGCTTAAAACGGATTCTCGAGGCATATTGTTTTATTAAACGTCATCATCATCAGCCTACAGCAGTCCACTGCTGGACATAGGCCTCTCCAATTGCACGCCATTCAGCTCGATTCTCGGCAACTTTCATCCAGCTTTAGCAGCTGGATGAAATGACGCGCTCCACTACCGCCTTACCGTGAGCGTAACTGCGGTGGTGAGGCGTGTCATTTCAGAGTGGACAAGCTATTATATTGACCTATTAAATATCAAAATAAAGCTAGAACTGTATGTGATAAAATATTGTTTTTATATGTTTTAACATTTAATAATACAGTAATTATACATGTCTCTCTTTTCTAAATGCAATGTTTGTAAAAGTATAGTTTTTTTAAAACATTGATTTTATTCGGTCAGAAACTGGCTTAGAACGGTCACAGCACTACGGTAACGAACCCAAAGACATGACATTGTAATGACGTCCTGTCGGAATATTAAGAAGCCCGATTTGACGTTTCTCATGACACATGCCGCGATAACTTTGAATGAACGTCTGCGTAAGACATCGAAAAATCAAATTCATAATCCTAATTAATTATTATGGTATGCATACACTATAACAATGGGTATCATTCGTAAGCACCAAGTTTCACTTTATATTGGAAAAATCCACTCAAAAACATGAATTAATCGTTGATTAAGTATAATGTCTGGCTAATTTATACGTTCCGACTAGGGAATGCAATCTCGAGTCGAGACTGTCAACTCTAGACTAGATTTCGCGTGCCAAGTCTGGTATCGATATTGGCCATCTCGATCTCGAATATGAGATTACGCCTGATTTCCGGACGAGATCTCGTTTTCGAGATCGAGATGTCGCCTACTTGTTGAAATAATGCGTTTTTTTAATCAAACATGAAATTTAAATAAAAAAATATGAAACGTATCCCAACCCAAAAATAACGTTATACAGTATGTTAACTAACGAAGGGCGTTCCCATTACCCCGTAATAGTATAGCGTCCATACATGCCAAAAAAAAATTACCATTAATAAAATTGTTTTGTTTTCATAAAGTAAAATATTCACAAAAAATAAACACTGTACCGCGCACTTGTATCACTTATCTTTCCACGTTTAAAGGATAAGTGCGCGTGTACAGTGTTTCTTTTATATTTTTTGTGAATATAATATATTAAAAAAATAACAAATAAATATGGTTATATTTTTTTTAGCATGCTTAAAACCATATTGGATTGAGCCTTCCTTAGTTAACATACTGTTTAAATTAAACGTTTATTAATAGGTAATCATTTGCACTACGGATACATAATGCACCAAATCAGCACACACACATCATCACGCATATTATATCCATTAATTATTATATTGAATAATATTCCTGCAAGCAGTGTGCTAAGTTGCGCGCGCTCAGTCTCGAAATTCCCGTATTTTAAAGTGTATTATGGCTGTTTGTGTATGTGAGTTTAAATGTTTGTAAACGCACCCACGATACAGGAGAAATTACTATCTCGCGACAATATAATTATTGTATCTACAGTGTCTATGAATGTAGCTTATAAGAAGTTTATCAAAGTCAAATACACTTTATTTGACTTAAATACATGTTGTAGCAATAAAGTCAACAAAGTGGTCAGGCGTTATAGTAATATTGCTTTCCTACTTTGTTTACTGCTTCACCGCGCAATGTTATTGTTATCTACATGCCAAAACTAAACACATACAACATTCAGTACACTCTCAATTCCCCTTATTTTGTCTTTATTCAATCAACTATTTAGTCCATTGCTTCATGTCTCTAAAGTGAGTGATAGACGTGCCAACTTAAACTTGACGGTTTTTATGTTCGCGAACTTACTCGGAACGCCGTCGGTGACACACGTGAAGCTGCTCCAATGTATCGCGATGTTGTCGAATTTTCTGAACCAAACTAACTAACAAACATTACACAAATGTCGAAACAAAATGTCGGCTCGCGACTCGCGGCGATGACAGACGTATGAAACTACGAACCAAGGCGGGCTACGAGCAAAATTTCTAACCTGTTGGATCGCCGACGAACTTACTCAGCGGTTTTAAAGTACGCGTGCTTGGTATGATTCACGGGCGAGAAAGGTCGCCGAGCTATAAGTACGCGTACTTGCTTGTGCGTAAATTCGCCTTCATCATCAGTGTTCTTCATCTGCATCTCTGCAGTACCCTTGGTCCAGGAGAAGAATATAAAATTGTCTACTCGACAACGTAAATAACGGTACTTAATTAGTATTAATAAATAGTCAAAATAAAAAGCATTGTGTGTCAGTGTGACAATACTGAGGTGTGCGGTAGATAGTTGGAGATTTTAGCCGGGGGAGTCCCACAGAGAACCCGATCGGTATATAAAGCTTCAGGTTTCTTCTCGATGGGACTTTTGAAAACAAAGATTCGCGGTGTGTCCTACCGCAGGAAATAATCTGAATGATTGCCCACAAATTCCATCAGTCAGAGCTCTGTTACGCAATTAGAGTACTGGCCAAGTACCCTAATTGCGTAATACACGATCAATCAGAATCTGCCTAATTACGCAACACATTTTATTTTTGATAGCAATTCTGAATCGTTTTGAAATAAATTGCTAATCCATTACATCATAAGTTAAAAAAAAATCTGCTCAACAACGTAAATAACGCAATGAATGTTGATGAACTGTCAAAATAAAACTGATTAGTCGTAATCGTTTACAAAAATATGTTGCGTAATTAGATAGCTGCTGGTTATGGACCAAGAGTCGCATTGCAGCTGGTCACTATATTTTATCTAGCGCAGTTTAACCAGATAGTTTATGTGTAGTAGGGTAGATACTTAATTTTATAATTAATGAATTAATGTATACTCTTGAAAGCCAGGCTGCCATATACCTACCCAAGAGGTACATATGCATTTCACAGTAGGTACACAAAGGCCGACAAAGACAAACTAGCGGAAATCGAGAGGCAAGGAATAAATATTTAGATATTCGAACATCACATCTGGATAAGGTAACTGTCTGCCCAACTACAGGAGTGCCCATAAATTTTATGTCAATTTCGGCTGAAATTATTAAGGGTACGCATTCGATCGAGGGAACACAGCTACTAGCTGCTAGACTACTTTAGCTGTGGCACAGATTTAATACAGATGAGCAGCAGTTTAGGTATGAAGCTAAAAGTACGCGGCGGCGAGCCCGTCTTGCTGGACCAATTCAGTGAGTATAACGTAGTCAGAAGATCTAAGAGTTACGCGATAGAAAGAGAGGCAACTTCTAGGTAGGTAATTAGCGCTGTGAGGCCTGAATTGCACTTTATTGTGTCGTAGCAAGTCGCTTTTTATGATTTTGGGGAGTGTCCCATCTGTATTAATTTGTGGCTGTGGCTGTGCCTGCCTTCTAAAATAATACTCATTCATTACATACGTCATAAACTACAGTCAAGTTAAATTAGCTAGCAAAACTCCACAAACGTGATGGGTATCGATATCCATAAATACGACAAAAGAAAAAGATTGAAAAATATTTTTTTAGGGTTCTCGCCCGCTGGGTAGTTTTGTTACTTGAAGAATGATAATATGAGAAATCTGTTTTTTTTTGTTTTATCGTGCAGGTAATAGATATCGATACCCATAACGTCTGGGAAGTTCACACAAAAAAAAATACTGATTTTTAAAACTGATATTTCAACAGACACTGCGGTTGATGACCCCAAAAAAATCATCGAATTAATTATTTTTTTGCTTTAAGGTGTTTAGGTAACGGTCACGTCACTCGCTCACGTCCGCGGAGTTTCGCTAAGCTACTTTCATTTGACCCTGTATAGAGTCCGACCAAATATGTTTTTCTTTCGGCCTGATTTGCATTTTCCAATTAACAAAAAAATATTTTTATGGTTTTATTTCGTAAAAGTAAAGGAAATAGTGTCAATCTTTTAACCTACATCACCCGAAACTTTATACTTTTCCCAAATACATAATTAGGTCAAATACATAATCAAACAATCTGATGATTTAGGTAGGTATGCGAGAAAAAGCAGTTTTTTGCTTTTTCACCGTTATTATGCTTTCAAGTTTATAAAACTATCGATTTCTCGGAATAAATGAATTAAAAGTATTGATATTAATTTGTCAGCATTCATTTTAGTCATAACAGCCACGCATTTTTTTTTCGCATGAAAACGAAAATTGGCGAAAATGGATATTTCGGTCGAATTCTAACATAAATTCACACCTTTGTCGCATGGGTGTAGTAAATACATTTCGGACCTTCTAATATTAATATGACATAATTAGAAGTTCTGTAGTATAACTATATACTGTTAAGTAATTTGATATAGATACCTATCAAATTACCCATATCTTTGATAAAGATACCTGTCTATATCAAAGGTTTCTCTCTGTAGGTACAAAAGGTATAGTCTACGTTCTTATTTACCTTAGTCGGTACATAACAAAGGGGACGCTCACTAACTTGTGCAAAGGGGAGCGGTTATAAGCGTAAGACTATTGTCTTCGCTTCACCTCGGTGATATTATTTCCCATGAATGAACAACGCCAGTCGTCGACCGAGGTCACGGCGATTTTTTACCTGTAGTGATGTAATGCTTCACATTTTTCATACGAGTCACATTGGCACCTTCGTAAGACGCGCAGCCTCTCTTTGTTATTGTCTTATTTTGTTTGAATTATTTGTACATTCAGCAAGTTTGTTAATAATGTCTTTGTGGAATATCCGGCGGGAGTTTTCAAACTGTAAGAAAGTCGAGCATGCGCATTACGTTATCATGGCATCGTGAACTTCGTGACTTCTCGTACCAATACGCAAGCCCGCAAGGCGCAAGGCCCACAAACGCAGTTTATTTACGCCGTGCACGGAAACTGTCGGCTCGTGCCTCAGCGTATAAACCTATTTTTGTAGTTAACCTCACTTCTTCGTGTTACTCACAAGTGAATCATAATTTGAATAAAAGTTTGGAGTTTAATGTGTTAAAGTGCAATTTCTTGTGCCTACCGAAATTATCAGGCTTTTTGTGAGTTTCGACAATGTACCGTACCTACCGATTGTGTTTATGTTAAAAAATGTAATCTGTATGGTTGATTACTGGATCGATATTCGAAACAAAACAATCGAGGTGTTTCACAAATGATATTAAAATGGATAATTGTTTTGTTGCCTGCGGCTGTGACGACTATGAAGGAATAACAAAATCTGACTTGGATCGTTTCACGGACAAAATCGAAAATGTTCTCAACGATGAGAGAGGAAGAAAATTGTTCAGGAATTTTATGCACACCTCAAAAATGGAAGCTGGACGTCGAGCGCTGGGTGTTTGGGAGCACATAGAAAGGTTGCTTAGTTATAAAGAGAACGCTGAAAGCGGATCTCGATCCCACAGCAATTACTTGGATGACGTATACATTTTGTTAGATAAAGCAGAAAGAATAGAAGAAATAGATTTCACTACAATGGAGAGGCTCAGTATTGCACTAGAGTCGGATAACAAGGAAGGAATTGTTGAAGGATTACAGTTATTAAAAGTAGAGACAACGAAAGCACTTAGAAGGGAATACAGTGCTTTTAGGGAGCGTTTTATACCGTCAAAATAAAAAGCACCGCTAGAAACACGCAGTGTCTTGTGAATTTGTTTATAGGTACTCTGTACTTGTATTTGGAGGCACTGCTTGCTAACAAAGGTCAATGTCAAGTCAAATGTAGTACAAAATATTGAATAATTCAGCATTCCGCCGCACGCCAAGATGTGAAGAAATACCGGGCAGTGCCGGGTACCGGTTTCTATACTACCCACGTAGTTTTTAAAGTTCGCGCCGATTTGAGTGCTCAAATTGGAAGTGGAGATTTTGCCACAATCAAAATGTTCGGTGTTCCATTTTCTAGACGTGTTTAGTTATAACTTGTTACATATTCTAAGTAGGTACATTGTACCTACGTATTTGTAATTTCCGATGTTGTTTTCCGTCCTTATTTTTGTCAAGTATGTGATATTTTGTTTCCGAGACCATTATAATGTGTACCTTTTATAATCGCTAGTGTGATGCTTTTCGATAATAATTTGTAAGGAAAATAAATTATTTATTGTGATCGTTGTTGTTTTCTTGTTGATTATCGTGGCCGAGTGTTCATTGTTATCTTGGGAGGAGTTATCATTGAAGTCAGACATTATTATTATTTTATGTAACAGTGTATTGGACAGATATTATTCTTTAGTGTGTAGGCACAGTTTTCTTTGGCCACGCCTTTATACCTATCTAAATGATAAATGGATTCCACGATTGGTGACTGCAATGATGCACTGTTATCAAAGTGGATTTTTGATAAGTACAATACACATTAATACCTAATTAGATATATATGTTCCATTTCAGTAGGTACCTTGATGCCTACATTTATTCAAATACAGTAGCCTTATCTATCAGTACTTAACAAGTTTCTTGCCCAACCACAACTAATTGAATACTTCGTACCTAATTTAATATAAAAGGTTGTGAGGGTACCTATAACTACCATTATAATTTTTATCTAATTTCTATCTTTTATTGGCAATAAAAATAATAAAAATATGTTTCCATCTGTCATTTAATAAAATTGCACAATATTGTACATTACATTAAAAACTGCATTCAATTTGAAAGGTTCTTCTTTCAGCCAAGTTCTTGACAACGTTTACGTAAAATATATTAAGGCAGCTGCCTTTTATTCAAATATACTATGAATGACTACAGTTGTCAAGTACTGAATTAGTACATTATTGGATTCAATTCATAGTTCGATAGAATATTAAAAATATTTACAATTTTAAAATCGGAAAGTCCTAAATATTTAAAACAATTTAGTAAATTCTGAATTCTTAAAAAAAATATGATACAATTCAATGAATACATCAAATAAATGGACAACTTACAACTAAAGCGTAACTTATAATAAATTTAATATTCTTGAGATATATTCCATTGATATTATCTTATCACAATTATCAAGAGTCCATGTCTCCTTGTTTAATCGTGTTGTGTAGGTACATTAAGATTAATAAAAATTACTTATAAATACTTTTATCACTGCACTTTCATGTTGCTAAAATGTTGATTAAGTCTAGGTTTTCTTCCAAGAGTAGTACATTTCTAGTGGCTTGTTTACCTGTGGAATAAATAAACAAAATGTCTTAACCATGTTAATTTATAGTAATAAATAGTTGTTACATAAACAATGTATTTATAGTAATAGGGATAACAGTGGTTGCATCTGAAGCCAACTCATTGCATTTCCACATGCATATGTCTTTTAGTTATACACTTCATGCATACAATATACCATACAATATATAATATACTTCATGTATGTAATAACCCATACTCAGCAGTCCTCAAACAGGCTTAATTATTATTATTTAGAACATAATGTCAAACCTTAGTTTTTACCTTCCAAAACTTATCATTGATTTGGCGCAGAGTCTGCGAGCCAGCCAGTGGCACGAACTGCCCAGGTGCAGGCGCAACGTAGATGCAGAAGTTTAGCAGACGGTATGCTTCCGGCAGCTCAGCATCCAGGTCTAAGGTGAGACGCATCGCCAAGTACTTGCTCAGGTGGTCCACTAGAAACATAAAGATATTCGACATTTAATCAAGAAATCTATAGCTTTTAAGATAAGTTAAGATTTAATGATGCATGTTTTCAAAATTTCGATCGATATTCTCAACAATAGATGACATACATGTGGCAAAACAGCTTGTTGAAAATTGCCAATAATATAACTTTCCACTATACATGGCATTCGTGGATTATATTTATTAGCATTCGATTACATCTGGGAAGCCCTGAAAAATCAAGGCTAGAAAATAAATATATAAGGCTAATAAAAAATGTATATTCAAACAACAAAGCACAAATAAAACTAGAAAAGGAGGGAGAAACTTTCCCAATACACCGAGGAGTGAGGCAAGGAGACCCACTCTGGCCAATACTTTTTGCATCAGTGCTAGAGGAAGTCATCACGAAGATGGAATGGGACAACATGGGAATTAACATCAATGGAAAACGTTTAAATCACTTAAGATTCGTAGACACGACATAATACTTATAACAGATAACCCGGAAAGCCTTCAAAACATGTTCGGAGATTTGCCACGTGAAAGCGAAAAGGTCGGCCTAACAATAAACAAAACAAAGACCAAAATAATAACAAATAGATCCGAAATAAACATCTCAGTAGGTGAGGAGGAAAGAGTATGTAAATTCCTATATATACCTGGGCTAACTTATTGCTTTCAACAGCCAAATGGGCTCAGAGTTAGAGAGAGATGGACAGCCAATGCATGGAAGAGATATTGGTCTCTCAAAGAAGTGCTAAACGTAAACAATATAATATTGCAATGAAAAGAAAAATATACAACACATGCATATTACCAATATTAACTTACGGGTGCCAGACCTGGGCAAACACATAAAACCAAAAACTGATAACTTCTCAAAGAGCCATGGAGAGGAGTATTCTGGTTTACACAAAAAGAGACAGGAAAAGAGCCATATACAAGGTCCCATTAAAATAGATGGACAAATTTTAACACAGCGTTCAGTACATCTAACCAAAGACACCCAAGCAAAAAAAAAAAAAAAAAACAGATTAAAGTATTTTATTTTGACCTAAAATAATAAAATGGCATTGGGTAACCAACATTTTTAGTGTATTTTCGTTAGCTGATTTATTTTTCTAGTAAGTATCTAATTAGTTTTTCTTATTCTTTTTTTACCATTGTCCTTATTTTAGTGGTCTGAATGATTTCTAAAAGTTTGTCCATCTATTTTAATGGGAACTTATATATAAGACACATTACGAAAATTGAAGATGTTGTAGTAAATACCAAAAAACTCAAATGGAGGTGGGTAGGCCACATGATGAGAGAAATTAGCAATAAATGGACAAAAGATATAACAGAGTGGACGTGGAAAACTAAGAAAACATTGGTCTGATGACATCAAAAAGATTGCAGATCCAATATGGCACAGAACAACTCAAACAAGAGTAGACTGGAAAGAGCTGGAGGAGACCTTTGTCCAATAACTACTATATACAAGCTCAACTACTTAGATTGTTAAATAATTTATAATATTACAAAAAAATAATATAATGTAAGATTTTATTGAAAATTGTGTTGGCAATAAAGGCTTAACAGTTTTCAATTAAAATTAGGTAATTTACATTTTATCTTATCCAGCAGTAGGTAAGTGCTTTTTAACTTAAGATCAAGACTAACGAGGCATGATGCCTCAATCAGGGAGGCTTAATAAAATTCAAGAAAAACTGCATTTGTTTAAAATATAAACCCTAAAAAGTATTTATGTTTTGTTTGATACAAATTGGACTAATAACTTAAGATTGGTGAACACGAGAGAACAAAAAATATGATGCTTAGTAACTACACTGGACTAAGATATTCCCAAAATGAAGCTCAAGAGAAATAGATCTTGGACTATAAGTACCATCGCAGAAGTTCATATCTATACACTGTAAGGACTATTTCTGCTTGCAGAGCTCTGCTGCTATAGAACAGGGGCGGTAACAGATGTGGTCATCGTGTTCACAGGGTTTTTTTTCAAACTGGTTAAATATGAAGTTCTTTGATAGTACATAATTCAGAACAGATGCCCAGTAGTTATCTAAATTGAAGACCTTGGTAATTTTCTATCAGTCTACCAATTTTATACATAAGCTGTTAATTTGAACCACTCTAAACACAACTCTAGGAATATGTTTATTTTGTTTTGTACCTATACCTTAATTTGGTACTTGTATTCACGTATTGACTTTATCGTTACTTTGAATCTATAGGAGACAATTTGTATAATATAAAAAAAATCTCTAGACATATCTACCTACTTGGTAGTTTATTGACCACAAGTCCCTTTATTTTAATACCTGTAGTACATTTCATACATAGTTTATATTAAGACTGAAATAATCATGTACTGTTTTGCAACATCTTAACTAGACAGTTGTGTATGTTGGTTCATAATAACATTCTTCTGGTTGTATTTAGGAACTTATGCACTTACCAGAAGCATTGGCAGTGGTCTTCAAGTATCTTACTGAGCTGTCTCTAAGAGCCCTCATCAGCTGGTTGTCTCCGGTCATCTCAGTGGGGTGTGGCTTAAACACCAGCTCTATTTCATTGGGGTTCAGAGGCTCCCCCTCGCCTTCTGTGTCCATTGAGTTTTCACCTTCAGTCCTGGAATAAATCATGCACAAACCGTTATTAATAAATATAAGATTAATTAATTTTCATCATTTATGTTAATCTAACAAGTTTGTGGATAAGCAAAGTACCGGGTGTTATGTATAACACATAATTATTATACAACATATATAGGGCCCATGTTCAGTTCCATCATTGTTTGGCTTGAGGGTTGTATAAGAATACTATCAGATTAAAGAATACCTAAGCAGTACATCAAGATGTACAAAGCAGTACAACTTTAATAAATCTCAAGATTGAAAATCAAATTGTTGGTCACACTCTAGCTTTACTTTTATAATATAATAATTATGTTATAAGCTTGGAATTCCTGATATTATAATTTTATTCAGAAGCAAATGCCGTTTTTATGGTCTCTCTAATGAAGCCACAAATTGGGAGTTAAGTTGAGATAACATGGCAGAACCAGCCATAAAAGTTGCTGCAATATACAGTTCTGTAGGTTAGTAAAATAAATATAACAAACCTGCCATCACTTGATTCACTCTCCTCACTCCTCTCTGAAGTTAAAATAGACTTGGCTCTTTTAGTGGTGCTCGTGTTTTTTGAAATTGAGCTGATATTAGACGGCACAGGGGACGGTGTGCTCCTCACTGAGGCTGGGTTGGATGTAGACTGGCCTGAGGGTGTTGGATTACCCGTAGTAGATGTCCCATCCTTGGGAGCAGCAGGAACTGTCCCTGTACTACCATTCTGAGCATTCTCTGTGTTGTTGCCATTTGAGTTAGAAGTGTTACTGTTAGTATCGTCTTGATTCTTCCTAGATCTCTGAGGCCTGTTTTGAGATTGTAGTTTTATTCCCTCTGTTATTGAGTTGACTAACGACGCCTGCGAGTGTGACATACTCAGCTTCGTCAACAGCCGCTCCTGATGAGCTTCATATTCATCTCTGCTGGGGTATATCTTTGAGATCAACAAATCAAAGTTTGGGTCTGGTCTCAATGAGCGTTTCGACACCAACTTCTTTCGACATGTAGGACATTCCTTGTTGCCAGAACGAAGGGCAGTTATGATACAGTCGTTGCAGAATCTGTGGAGGCATTCCTTTGTAGTCATGGTTTTCTTGAGCATGTCTAAACAAATTGGACACATCAATTCACTGTGTAAACTGCGGGGGGACACCGCAATCTCAGTGGCGTCGGTTATCACCTCCTGCGGCGTACGGTGAAGCTCATACAGGGAGAGCTCCCAGGTTTTATTCTGGGAAGGCTCTGTTGACGACATTTTTATGGTTTTGTAATGCCTCACTGAAGAATTATTTAGTTTTTGTCTTTCCGTAAATGACAAACTGCACCGCAACCACCATGTTGGCTTAAACACTAGTGCTGTGCTTCATTCACTTTCGAAATGTCACGTCGTACTCGTGACATTTCTATATCGAATAAGAATTAGATGAGAAAAAAATCGACTAAAGTATCACCACAGACAGAATGAAGTTGTGGTGACCAACAATCCAACGTTTTTAATGCGATACTTGATTCAATCAATAAACCGTTCCTAAATTAGTTTTTATGTCAAACAAGGTTTGTTTCATATTTGTTCACTAGGTGGCGTTAGGGGTTTGGTTTCCCATCGTGTATGCTACTACCAGCATAGGTGAGTATGATCCTTGTTTAGAACTTCAGAAGCCTCCGGAGTCCAAATACCTGTGGAATACATGAGCACGCAATGGTGTGGTCGACATCATCGAGGCAGCCCTGGAACACTGATTGGTCAAAGAGGCCAGCGGAGAGAGAAGTAAGGGAGTAAGTGGTAGACTTACTAGGTATTTAGCCTAGGGGAGACCTTTGTTCAGCTGTGGAACAGCAGGATCTAAAAAGGTGTTCTTTAACTGTTCGCTTCTTCTATAATGTTCCTTCTCAAAGTAAAAGGCATGTACCTAAAAGGTCTTCTTGTACTATTTCTCGATAAAACTGTGTAATAAAAAAGGTTATTTAAACTAAAACGCAACTACGATAAAAAGTCAACTAAAAATGTAGAAAGAAGACAACACAGACATACAAATTAAAAATCTGGAGTCACACGTGTTAGGGCATAAATCCAACAGATTACGTGTAACTCTGGATTTTTAATTTGTCTGTTTGTAAATTTGTTGTCGTAGTTGGGTTTTTATAACTTTTATTTATATTTAAATTATTTTGAGGTCATAGTATATATATATATATTTGAAATAATATAAGCTAATTCAGCCCTTTCATTTGATACCTACCCAACATGGTATCATTAAAAAATCTTTTTTTTTGGTCGTGTCTTTATTTCCTCTAGAGGGCGCCACATTCATTTTATGTGACGTCACATTATAACCACCGGACGATCAAGACGTTTCCAACGAACCTACCTCATTTGTCAATTTATGATGAGTACCTAGTTTAGAAGTGAAAGAATAAATGAACATACATACATACATACCGGTCAAAATCATAACCCTCCTTTTTGCTTCGCCGTAGTGGGGTAATAACGTACCTATTCTCAAAATCATGGACGGTGGTTACCTGAAGGCATAATTACGTTTTCCATTAAAAAGATCCATTTCTCATTAGTTATCCTTATATTATCGTAATTCGTAAGTATTACGAGTATCATTAATTGAACTCAAACGAGAAAGACATAGCTTTTAAGGCCCAAAAATGATGTCTAAACTTAAAACTACAGCAAGCCTTATTTTAAGCAGTATTATATATTGACACTTCCTTGTATCTATATTTTGGAAGTAGCTATGTTTGTCAAGCAAAATCGAAGTCGTTTTGAACGTCTAGCTGATGTATTCCCAAGAAATAGGCGTGACAATAGTACCTAAATTATGTCAATTATCGTGTCAAACTACTTTGGTGCGCAGAAGTCTCTACTGTATGGTTATTGACGTGACAACGTCTTATAAATTGGTTTGCCGGGTGACACTTCAAGAAACTGCGTTACGCTCCGCTCACGTTATGCGCTCACAATGAGAGCGAGTGAGAGGCACGCGTCCCTTCCACTCGGGCATGGTTAGCCCGCCTAAGAGCGAGAGAGACAGACATAAAAAGTGAAAGGCACGCAAAGTCGTTGTCACGTAAAACTTTCGCCCGTATACCGACTTTACAGGCAACCAATTTTTTTTTTTACAATAAGTAATTTATTGTGTTGTGAAGTGGTTGGAAAAACTTGACAACAGTGCTGTCTAAGAGTAGACTACGTAATTTTTTAAAGGATAAGATGTACTACAGAGTGACTGAGTCAAAATTTGCTGAAATGTTGCTCCCTTACGATAATGATAATTATTCTTTACTGACATTTTTTTTAAATTTAATTTATTTTTATATACGAGATTGTGACTAAATACCTATTAGTTTATGTGCCGTCTTAATTTATTGTCATTTTATTATTATTAGTGTTTGGCATGAAATTGTGACATGTAATTACCTTGACTTTATATTTATATTTTGTTAATGTGACATTTGACAATTTTGTATGCTTTTTGGCGGGACGTAGTATGGACCGACATTTATTTGTAAAACATCTGTATATATTTTTTTACCCTATGTTCACGTAATTAATAAATGAATTTAATTGAATTGAACAATCACCAAGAACCGTTTCTATTTCTTTAACTATTTGAAAGATTATTATTTCCTACATTTCTTTTCTTTGATTAATTTCAATAGAAAAAGATAAACCAATGGAAGTTACAGTAGGTATTTATAATAAAGTATTATATTATAACTACCGTAATAACCGTTACTCCTATTTATTTATCTTTAGTAAATGTCACGACATGGTAATGCAATTAAAAACAATTTTATTGACTTTATCTGGACGACGAGTATCACTTGAACTGGTAGTCTGGTTCTTTATTTATGAAAAAGAGTGCATATTTAATCAAATAAAAGGTGTTGTAATAATTGACTGCATATCTTCTGACTCTAAGGAGTTTTTTGAAGGTACCTATGAAGACGCATAGTCATAATACATGTTCTCTACTGGGACACAGCCCTCTTCTCTTTGAGAGGGAGTGGGCCGTAATTCACCACGCGGGCCCAGTCATGCGGGTTGGTAGATGTCACATGTCTTCGAATTTTCCGTTTTGAGAGCAGTGGTGATGAAATAAATTACACAAATAGTGCCTGCTTGGGCTCGAACACACGACTCGTAGGTAAGTCGAGGCCGATACCACTGGGCCACCACTGCTGAATATGAAGATAAGGCGAAATAATTAATTGTTTGTTAACTGTGGTTTATTCTAACCTATAAATGGTATCTCTACCTACTGAAAGTTGGTCATTAACTCATAAGTGGAGGAGCAGTGGTGGCCCGGTGACGACCCCGACTTACAATTCGAGTTGTAGGTCGTGGGTTCGAAGTTTCGAACCCAGGCAGACGCTTTACTTTGTGTAAATAATTTCATCACCACTGATTTCAAAACGGTGAAGGAAAACATTGTGAGGAAACCGGGTATATCCTAGATCCAAAAATTCGAAGATATGTGATATCTACCAACCCGCACTGGGCCCGCGTGGTAGATTACAGCCCTCTCCCTCTCGAAGATAGGAGGCCTGTGTGCCAGGAGTGGGAACATTTTTTTTTTTTTTTTGATTTATAGGCAGATTATGCAACTCATACATAAGTCAGAATATTTATCCTTTTCTTAGTGAGGTGGAGCACCCCAGCAGCACTCGTTACTCCGGTCCACTAGCGAAGCTTCTGAATCGCCTATAGTGTTATGTATTATTTAATGAAGGGCTGCAATATCTACTTGTGAAAATAGTATTCAGAGATAGTCGATTATCCAATCACCTAGAGTCATTAGGATATAACACATAGTTGTTTATTCCAGTTTTATACATATATAGAAATGAAATTGTTTAATGAAATGAAATTGTTTATTCTGTAAATAGGATATTGGAATCACTTTTATACGTCATCTTAATTTTTTTTTAATTAAAATTAGCTAGATGAGTTCGGCGTTTCCTATCTGACTACTCTGAGAAGAAAAGCCGAAACAAACTCAGAGGTCACAGTCTCTTTTAAAATCCAGACATAATCTTGGTCAGGCCATGTGAGGACCATGTAGATTAGTGTCTGAAATGGTTTTTTGGGAAGAGACCTCTTTAGAGACCTCTCAATTCCTAGGGTGTATTGATAAGTTGTTATTTTAGTCTAATATTCCCAATTTGTTCACTTGGATCGCCTTTTGCATAATTTCACCGAGCAGCTATCTAATTATGCAGCTTATTTTCGTAAACGATTACGACAAATTTGTTTCAATTTGACAGTTCAACAACATTCATTGCGTTATTTACGTTGTTGAGCAGTTTTTTTTTTCGAACTTATGAAGCTATGAATTAGCGATTTGTTTCAAAACGATTTAAATTCCGATTGACCGTGTATTATGTAATTAGGGTACAGCTTTATACGAGAGAAGTTTCCTTTGGCGCCATTTTTTTGCGGACGCCATGTCTTTTATGAAAAAAAAAATGGCAACGACCACAGACGGTGTTGGGCCTTGTTAATACATGATATTATTCTCTAGTGTATGTGAAGTAAAAACACTGATTAAACAAAAACTAATGCTTGAATGAATGTACGTTGAGAATGTGTGTGTTAATGATGACATAAACTAGAAATTTTCCCACAGAGGTATCCTGACTACTATTGTATAAGCAGTAGATAGGGGTTCTAACAGGGGTTTAGACAGCGTATAGTTTTAGTGCATGTAGGTAATAAAGTGTTGATCTATGTACTCGTATTTGAAACTCAGAATGGTATCAAACACTCCACAATACCAACCTACATGAATTTAAAATTGTATTTATGTTATTTATCACGTAAAAGTGATAGCAGGTACCTTATATATGAAACACATGCAATATAATAAACTAGCTTTTAATTTATTTTGTCACAAAACCACGCTCAAGTTTACGAATCACTTTATTGTCCAGTGCTCAATTACCAGACTGAACTGGAATTAAGTACGAGCCACCTGAATTGGTGTTCTGGTTATTGTTCTGACCATTCAGTGGTATTAGAGTATACACAGTGGAGTCAGGCTGGTTCTGATTGGGTGACTGAACCAATGTCCCTCGCACCTGATTCCCATTTGAGGGATTGGTTGCCATTATCACCTGAGTTGGTTGTTGGTTCGGTTGTTGAACATAGATTGGCTGATCAGACGACTGCGACGGCTGTTGGACCAAAGCGATTGGCTGGCTGGGTTGGGTATTTGGCTGATTGGTCATTACCATAATAGGCTGATTTGGGTCGCTGTTAGCTGTCAGCGGTTGTTGGGTGTATACTACATTAGGCTGGTTGGATATAGTTGGCTGGTTTGTCAGGACTGGTACTTGGTTATTCTGAAGTGGTAGCTGGACAATTATAGGTGGATTGTTGGTGGGTTGCTGGTTAGTCATGACGGTTGGCTGGTACTGTGGTTGGTTGGTGTTAACAGGTTGGTACTGCGGTTGGTTCGTGTTGACTGATTGGTACTGTGGTTGATTAGCGGTAACCGGTTGGTATTGCTGCTGGTTGGTGTTGGCTGGTTGGTACTGCGGTTGATTCGTGTTAACCGGTTGATACTGCTGTTGGTTTGTGTTAACCGGCTGGTAGGTCGGTTGCTGGTTGTTCGGCGAGTTCGAGTTGGCTCTGTCTTGCAGGTTCTTGAACGCATCAGAAGGGATGAAGACGCCTGTGATGAGGTTCTTTCCTTGCTGCTCGTTCACCGGGAGACAGTACGCGATGCCCAGGATCCCCAGCACGACAATCTGATAAAAATATAAATTCTGTGTTCATTAGGCACCTCGTAGTTACACTCGAGTGTACATCATACTGTATACTTATCGATGTACGGGTATTATACAATTTATATAGGTAAGTACCGAGGTAGGCACCTACATAGACGGAATATGGTTAGCATCAGTTGGGCCCAGGGACAAAACCCACACAGACACCTAAATTAATTGAGAAATTGTACAAAAACAGTCACATGTTAAATGTATCAATAAGTATTATGTATGTTGAGATTGTTGTGCAAATTGAACATAAAATAAAAAAATAAAAATACAAAAAACAATATTAAATATACTCACCAATTTCATTGCTTTCATCTTGAAGACACAGAACACAATGATTGATGATCAATTCTTTTGGGCTTTATATCATAAATTCATAACAGTTAAACCGTTAATTGATAAACTAACGACTTATACGTTATTTCTCTGTAAGTAATTTAGGAAATTCACATTTGCGGTCATGCGTCATTCATCGATCAACTGATTCTATTTTAAATAGTATTCCTTTAGGGTTTTCCCAAGTTGGATGGAATTGTCAATCTTCTGGCCTAACTAGATAGCCTTACAATTATTTATTTAAACTTTATGCGTAGATAGTATGAGCTATATTCAGTGTGTCCAAAGGCAAATGGTGTAAAGTGGGGGTGGCCACCTATCATTTAAAAAAATTAAAGCTGGGATATTCGCAACAGTTCAGGAAATTTCGCTAATAAATCAATTTATTTTCAAGAAATTTTTACTTGGATTTTTTGACGCTGTGAACAAAATTTTCGACGGAGCGGGTTCAAATCTGGCTGGAAGCCTTGTAGTGTAAGTACAATATTATGCTTCTATGTACGTTCAGTGTGGCTCTCCAATGCTTCAGATTTTATTTTTACTTGTCTAACTATCAAGGCATCTTTCAGCCAGATTAGAACCCGCTACGTCGAAAATTTTGTTTACAGGTTCGAAAAATTCAAGTGAAAATGTAAAACTCGAAAATGATTAAATTAGAGAAATTTTCTGAACTGTTCAGAATATCCCAACTTTTAAATTAATTGATAGGTGGCCACCTCTGCTTTACGAGTACCTACCTCATTTACCTTTGAACCACTGCGTTTGGGCCACCCTATTTAGTCGATTTTACAACCATATTTTATAAAAGTAAGGAGGTAACTGTTGGGATTTTATCAAATACCTAATGGTTTTCTCCTGGTTAGCCTTTATGCCTTTCACAAGCTGTCATTGTCAGCTATTTGCACATGTTCCATTTCATCACGTTGACGACCTTCTTCAGGTCATCGGTCCATTCGGCTGGTCGCCTAAGGTACCTACTGATGCTGGTTTACAACGTAATGTTTATCACGTACTGAGAATAGTATAAAGTATAAGCCACTACCTACAGTGCAACAGCAAGCCACAAAACCGCTAGGTCTAACCTACTTTAAATATCGTTTGGTCTTTAGAGTCCCACCAAGGCCCATTCCAAGTCAGTCCTGTTTCACAGTGTAGGTAAGGATAGACACCTACCAATTTAAAATGGGGCAATAATATTTATCAAATAATGGATACCTACTTACGTAGTGTTATGATAGATGGCAGAACACAAACTCAACCGAAGATGCTAACAAGTGCGCGAAGGGTTCCGTACTATTATCTATAAAAACGGCAAAAAAATCATGTCTGTTGTATGGGAGCCCCACTTAAATGTTTATTTTATTCTGTTTTTAGTATTTGTTGTTATAGCGGCAACATAAATACATCATCTTTGAAAATTTCAACTGTCTAACTATCACGGTTCATGAGATACAGCCTGGTGACAGACGGACGTCTGTCCGAGTCGGACAGCGGAGTCTTAGTAATAGGGTCCCATTTCACTGTTTGGGTACGGAACCCTAAAAATGCCATCGAAAATACCGCGTCATCATTATCATTTTCGAGCTCTTATTCAAATTTATTTGGGGTCGGTACAACTTGCCTATAGACAGGAATATCGCGTATGGGGAATTAAATGTCCTTTACAGAAAAACCTTATCACCCACGATCTGAGTTATCCCGCCATTTCATCTAACGCTATACTGATTAAGCGCACTATGTATGCGCATCTGTCCTACGTTGCCGGTTCAATCTAAGAGAGAGCCGTAATGACCCGTGTTACGGCTAATACGACAGCATGGTAATTATGATAATATGTGATATTGCTACCCCAATGCCTAGGTTTACCGTCGTTATTTATTGACGTGAAGATTGAATTTATAGCGATGAAGACTGAGGGTGTTTTGTTTGCGGATGGTGAGCAATGGGTAGCTCGCCGTCCGATAAGGAGCAGGCCCGGGTCGACGGCGCGTTGTGTTCCACGCGCGCCTCAAAGAGATGTCAGCAATGAAGGGGTCCAATAGGACCGATGCCTGCCGGAGTTGCGGGAAAGTCCGAAAGGGATACCGTGGCCCCTGGCAACGTACAGGCAACTGAAGGAACACGGGTGGGTTTTAGTCAGTATGAGTCTGACACGCAAAAGGGTGTCTTGTTTTTGGACATGATACGATAAAATAGACAAATTAATGGGATTAAAATTATGTCTGTAATCGTATTAAGCCTCCATGCGCGTGGTGATGGCATAAACTACCAAATACTTAGGTACAATGTTTGTGTAAGTAGTTCATGCTGACTGACTGAAAAATAGAATAATGTTGGGTGAAAAAGTAACGCTTGTTTATTTTGACAAATGTAGTCCAGTTATGAAATAACTGCGGTCACCGCAATGGGTCGTCGTTGGAGATAAATGTCTGTTCTGATCACTGCACTGACTGTCACTAATAATAATATTAACAAGATCGATTGTCCGCCTAGGATTCTAATTTCTGGAAATGTTAGGATTTTTTCTACTTTTGCCTAGTAATTATGTCATGGGATTGGTGACATTGCTGTTCATCGTGTCAACAAGCTCTGTGTTGATTGACGTTCTTATTAGTACATGATTTGGTAGATACTCTAAAACCAGGTGATGTATTTACACTCTCACTCACAGCTCACGTATTTATTTATTTATTTATTGACACACCAACGACTTATTCACTAAAACATTACATTAAATATATTCTAAATCAACAGCTTTGCGGTGAATTCATCACTTATAGGTGTGCACAGCACTTGTATAATCAATAATAAAAATTGAAATGGAGATAATAGGTCTTTACCTATGAAATTGCCGTTTTGTATGAAAAAATTTAAACTAGTTTTTTTCATGTATTTTTTATTTGTTTTAATCGAAGCAAAGATGCATTGATTGCATGGGTGACCCATGCAATCAATGCATCTTTGCCAACGCAGTGGCAGTTTATTGATGCCCTTCTTAAAGAAATCAGCTGGACGGGAGGCAACAAATTCTTCAAAGGCATTTTGTACTGCCTCTCGGGTATTGAATTTTTTTCCCGCCAAGAAGTTATCCAAATTCTGGAAAAAGTAGTAGTCTGTAGGCGCAAGGTCTGGTGAGTAGGGCGGATGACGGAGAGCTTCCAACCCCAGTTCTTGCAACTTGGAGACCGTCTGCTGTGCAGTATGAGGTCGCGCGTTGTCGTGCAGGAACAGCGGAGACGAGCGATTGACCAATGCTGGTTGGAGATGTGCCAGCTTCTCCATCATTATGTTCAGTTCTTCACAGTACACATCTGCAATAATGCTCACCCCGTTTGGTAAGAAGCTGTGATGAATCACACCGGCGCTAGACCACCAAACAGTGACCATCACTTTTCTAGGGGTAAGTTTTCGTTTAGGGCATTGTTTAGGTGATGAACCAGGATCCAACCAACTTGCTGAGCGCTTGCGGTTATCAAACAGAATCCATTTTTCATCGCAGGTAACAATGCGGTTCAAAATTCCTTCATTTGTGTGTCTGTTGAGCAGTGCAAGGCACGTCTCGACGTGTACTTCGCGCTGGCGATCATTGAGTTCGTGGGGCACCCATTTGTCAAGCTTTTTTACCTTGCCAATTTGACGCAAATGGACCAATATTATTTTGACGCTAACATCGAAAGCTGCTGCTAATTCAGCCGTAGATTGTGTATCATCAGCTTCCACAATCGCCTTTAATTCGTCATTGTCGACCAGTCTTCGGACGACCGCGAGGTTCATTTTTCAGGTCGAAATTTCCAGAACGGAAGCGAGCAAACCAATTACAGGTGGTGCGTTGGTTTGTAGTGTTAGCTCCGTAAACGTCGTTGATGTTGCGTGCCGCTTGTGCCGCGTTGCTGCCACGACGGTATTCATATTCCATAATTACTCGAATTTTTAACGTATCCATGATGACGAAAAAGATTGAAATGCGATGAAAATGTAACACTAATCAATAAACAAATGACTACTTTTGGAAAAAAAAATCCATGTTTTTAAAATAAAATTTATTTGAAATTAGAATTCTTAGCCAAACAAAAATTATTTTGATTTGAAATGGCCAGTACTGTAGAACGGCAATTTCATAGGTAAAGACCTAATATAATATGATACTAACAAAATTAAATTTTACAAAGTTTACATTGAATCTAAAATGTCAAGCAGTTAAATTAAAATACATTATAATTAAAAAAAAAAAAACAATTAAATTGGAAAATAAAAACAATTATAAATTAGAACTATAAAAATAACAAATAAATTAGGACATAAAATTATTACATTATTTATAATCAATTAAAAGAATTTTATTAATCATTTAACATGAACAGTTGCGGTATTTCTTTTTAAGTTTATTAGTTTTCTGATATTTTGTGCAGTTAGTCTAAAATCCTATTAGTTGCATTTACAATCAAATGAATCAAATTCTTCTGAAACCAGGTATAATATTCTAGACAGAACCTTTGTTGCACAACCCTAAAAACAAAATTGTGGTCTACTGGCCTACAAGCCAAGTTTTATGTTAATATCGTAAAACTGAGCAGAGCCCAGCTTTCCGTAATTAAGTTGACCGATCCTGAGCACGGAACATTGCGCCGAGTAGCTTAATAGAAACTTAATTGTACTTAATTTAGCGAGAAGCCTCTACCAGTGTTACCATTACCTCGAGAGAAATTGTAAATATGGTCATTCCGATGCTATAAAACTGCCAGTAATATTTTATGACGTGTTTATCGTTTGCTACAGAAATGTTTCAAGTTTTCCACGCAAAATAAGTTTCTTCATAGTGCTCGTAATATTTGTTTTTATTTATTCTCACACATAGGTACATTGTTCTTTTACAAATTTAAGGGCCAAGCTTTCAAGTTTGATGGCGAAAAGCGCTTGTTACATACCTACAGCAAAAAATTGCCACAGGTCAGTACGCAGGTAGCAATAAAATTGAGGACCGTGGTGATGGTGTTTATCGTAATCGTAAAGTTCACAATTCTTGCTTTTGAATTTTATGACCTGTGATAACTGTCGATTTAAAAAATCTGTTGGGAAAATCTATCTAAAAGGTAGATTTTCCCAACCTTGCCGGGTTAAGTTACTAATTCACTGCAGCACGTGGGATACGCAATGCAGGTATACGGGGAATGCAGTTTATGTCCCGTTTGAAAATACTGCCACCATATTTTGTTTCGTTCAATTTATTATGCGTTTTATTCTTTTGGCTAACTTATTTCACACTTATTACTACTGCCCACTGTTTAGTGGGTAGATTTATGTTAAACGTACAAAAATTAAATTTTAAAGTTTTTTAGCTATGTAGGTATATAATTATCCTTTACTTAACTAACTGTCATCACCTTTTTCTTTTTTGCCAATAAACCTTTTTAGGGTTCCGTAGTAAACAAGGAACCCTTATGGTTTCGCCATGTCTGTCTGTCCGCGGCGTTTGTACTAGAAAGCTGTAATTTGGCATGGGTATACATATTAATCACGCCGAAAAAGTGGTAAAATAAAATCGAGACAAATAAAATTTGGGTACCTCCCTCCCGTATCTACAGGTAAAGTGGGCTTTTTTTTTTTTCTCGTCTATCCCATGGTGTGGGGTGTCGTTGGAAAATATATTTATTGTGGGTGTGTGAAAACCAGTTTTCAATTCAGGGATACGTTTGCGAAATATTAAGCTTTAAACTGCTAATTTTTGTTAGAGTTACGTCTCCTCCCCCCAGCTAAATGGTTATAGTTGGATTTGTGAAAAAATTCACAGCAGTAGCATATATAACGAAGTTAAAAGGAAAAGTATCACAACTAAGTAGGCTTTACTGGTTAACTAGTAATAATTGACCAACTTAAATTTGCAGTTTGAAAAACATATTCTCCTATACATTCCATACGAGAGAACATGTTTTTCAACAACGATGTTAAGTATGTCCTTGGGATAAATTCATCCCAACTACGGAACCCTTCAATGTGCGTGGTCCGACACGCACTTGGCCGGTTTTTTTTTGTATTTGTATCTATTTCCTGAGTAGTAAACTAATCAGCTGTAACCTCCATTGACGGACGGACGTCGGGTGTCCGACATCCGTCGTCCTCCAATGAGAGGATCCGTGATATACTTAATTAACATTATTACAGGCTTCTCAGAATCGCAGTCATGTCAACTTTACGTCCGCAGATTTACTCTCTACTTATCCGGTAACGCATAAAAAGTGTCAATGATACACAAAACAGAATTCTTGCAGAAGACTTAATTTATACAAAACCGGAAAATAATGTAACTGCAGCTGTTCTACCTACAGATACTTACGTCTCCAAGTAGAGTGCGAGGTAGAAGGAACAAGTGAGATCCAAAACTAACCGTATATAACAATAACAACTGAAAACTTACAAAAGAAAAATAGTAAGTGAAGGGTATTCCTTCACTGTTTTATTTCTAGTCATCACTATAAATAATTGTACTTCGTAGCACTGCGTCGCGTTGCCGTAGACTATAGATCCAGCCATTTTCCACGGCCCTTGTCTATGGCAAAATAAACATGTCCTTTTCAAGCAGCGATGAGTTGTTTATCTACAAAGTGACATGTGATTGAGGGTTCTGTCACACCGCGACACTTACCTTCTGCACCTCTTCATTCCACATACAAACCGGAAAGATCTCAGAGTGTTCCATGTCTGTCGATGTCGAAGTATTGAGCGTCTCGACAGCTTTTTATTGAAGCATTCATTTATCGTCTACCATTACCACTCTTACATTATAGCTATATTAACGAGATCAATTTAATAAAGAGGTTTAAATGCTCGAGTAATTGGACAAGTGACCTGGAGGCGAACACCTTGATGACAGTTGTAAGCCGACAAGAGAACACTCCAAACTAGATCTAATTAAATTCCTATCGATTAAACAGTTAGCTATAGTTGTTAAGTGGGTCGGTGTTTCCTTTTAAACGTAATGTTTGGAGTATAAATAGTATCTGAACTGCTGTTTGCTCAATCGCTATCTTAGACTGATCTGGCGAAGATTTCCGGTCTTAATAGCCACTATTAGATATTGCTTTGAATAAATAATCGAAGTCAACTGCAAGATATAATTGAACTTCTCCTAAGCAGGAAGATCATCGTCACTAAGTTGTTTTTTTTATTTTTTTATTTATTTATTTTATTATTTATGTATTAACTACAGAATAAAACAAAACGTAAACAGAAACACCACAAAAACTTTAATATGTTTGTTCGGTTTTTGAAATACTTTTGAGCAATCTAAGTACCTAGGCACTTACTACCTACATACTAAGTAATTATGCTAACATGCAGGTTAACACCATATTATATTTTTGTATTTTATTTCATTTTCGGCCTTTAGATGAGATAATTAAAACAAATGATTGATAGGCAAAGCGAATGCAACTTCGCGAAACGACTGCATTCAATGAGGCTGTACATAACCGCATTTCTATTGATGGATCCAAGATCAACAACTGACTTCCACTACACTGTGAGTTTATGTAGAATATCCTGATTTTTTACAAGGTTTTTCTTTCTTATAAAAATCCAAGCTATGGCGGCAGCTCTACGTTCTTTGTAATTAAAATAAGCGTTTAACTAGATTCTTTCGACATGTAGGCGTGGAATGTTAAGCGGCTTAATTGACTTTCACGGACGCGGCCCTCACTTACCGCGATATTTACTACTTTATTGTTGTAACGACTTTGGGTTCCTGTGGACTTGACTGACTTGGACTTTGGTAGATATATTCCAATATGTCATACCAGCAAATAGCATGAAGTTCACATCACTTGCTGGTATGATATTCTATGGTTCATGCTATAAGCCCCTTTTTTTTTTTTTTTTTGCGTGGGAAATTATCAAATAACTTCTCCCGCTCTGGGTGGAGCGGGAGGGCGTGTCAGACTCTTACTGACTAAAACCCACCCGTGTTCCTTCCGTTGCCTGTACGTTGCCAGGGGCCACGGTATCCCTTTCGGACTTTCCCGCAACCCCGGCAGGCATCAGTCCTATCGGACCCATTCACTTGCTGACATCTCTTTGAGGCGCGCGTGGAACACAACGCGCCGTCGACCCGGGCCTGGTCCTTATCGGACGGCGAGCTACCCATTGCTCACCGTCCGCAAGCCCGCGCCTACGGTGGCCGGGAATCGGCTGCTATAAGCCCCGGTATCCTGATGGTCGTGAAGGAAATATGCCACTGACAATAACAACTCGTTTGTCAATGCCAACACAGATGATCATCATAGTCACCCAGAACTTCCATCCAGAATTATCGTCACATTGCAGGGGTCTACCAGAGTTATCATAATTCATTTCCAGGGCAAGTGACGTGCAGGGAAGGTCAAAGTAACCATAAACAGTTCGCTTAATATTTCAATAACATTGTCTGGTCTCCATACTTCTCTGTTAATATCAAACTGGCGTTCCCGACAAACTTATTCAGATAGTCAGTCAGTCCACCTCGCCATTGATCTTCTCCTACGCTCTTGGCCTGTCACGGATATGCGATCATCACATCTGGTTACAAACATTGCATGGCCGCCAATTTGTAACTGAAGGAGTTGCCTTTTACAACTTCTACGAAATTACAGAGGTTTGTAGCTTCTCGCTGTGGAACAGCAAATATCTAACTCAAAGCATTCTAATTTGTTCAAATGCAGTCAAACGTGGCCGGGTCGCGTCGTTGGTCGCACATTAGCGCACCAATCAGACGCATCGCAAATGGAGTAGTAACTGTACCGGAGTGCCGACGGCGACGCGCACAGTGGATCGAGTGTATGGTAGATGTTGGACTTAAGTATTTTCGCGAAAAAATGGCCTAATTTTGAAAAACTTATTAAGCATCGTATTTAGTTTTCAAATGCCTTCAAAACTTATACTGTCGAATTTCTTTCTATCTCTTGTATTTCAGGAGTTAATTGTGAAAATGTGAAATTTTACTATAAAAATTACTGTATCGAGCTCTTTGCCGCCTGATTCCGGCCTCGTTTCAAGTTGTGAGCTTTACTATCGTACTACACATAGCAAAAGGTACATTTAATGGTGAGACACATGGTGCGCCAAACGTACATCTTCTTATATATAGGGTGATGTATTTTTTTACTGATTTGATCCTGAAAGCATTTTGTATCGTAGAGCCGCCTACAGGCGTCGCTCGGGCCCCCCAGATTGGGAAGCAGTGTTGATAGTAGCAGCAAAGTGGGGGCCGAAATCCCAGCAGCAACGCTGCCTCCCTGTACGAGCTCCCCCGGGCCGTGACCAGCGTGTCATCATAACACGTCCGCATAACACGTCAAGTCCACGCCCGGCTGGAGCTCGCCCCTCAGCACCCAGTCGTACCCGATGTTCCACAGGAGCGGTCCCACGACCGAACCCTGTGGAACACCGCACGACATGCGGCGCTCTGGTTTCCGCCTTCACGTCTCGTGTAGGTGACACACCCTTCCCGCCAAAGAAGCCCAAACGATGCGGCGGAGGTAGGGAGTCACCTGATGATACCGCTGGTTGAAGCATCTGATTTAACCAGGGAAATCATTGTGAATTCGTAGACAATGTTGTGGGTTACATGTGTAGTAACATAAATATGGAATAGATTGTGTATAAATATATTTCTAAGTATTGTGCTAATTTAAGAGTCTCTAGTTAAGCTTGGCATGTAGCTTCTCTTTTTGTCCCTAACAATTAAAATAAAACAAAAAAACATGCGTGATGTTCCCTTACATGTACCCTGTAGAAGGGTCTACGTTTTCGTTTTGTTTCGTTGCAATTTCTGTCCACTGAATTGCATCTTGCAGCTCTTCATATTTATTACGCAACTTATCCGTGCTTTATCCAGATAATATCCATTTTGCAAAAATGCGGTAGCAAAATCGACAACAGGCTTGTTTCGGAACTATTACATAGTTGTACAGAACTATTCTCTTTTAAAACACGGAACAAGTAGTTATATAGTCGCGTAAATTTTTATGTGGGCGTGCACATAAAACAACGTAAAGATCAAGATTCGTAGTAAAATTTGGAAAATTCATTTCGAGATTAGCGTGACTATACGAGGTGTAAATCAATATTCATTTTAAAGCTACTTATGGTGACTTATTGATACTATATCCAGGTACACTCATTGATTGATTACTATTACACGGTCCTATTTGCTGATGAGGCATGGTAAATTAGTTTATTACAAGCAGTTTGTTAGTGCTCATTACTGAATTAGTTATTCTGTGTAAACCATTAAGTAGTCATTTCCCTAATCACTTTTCTTAATAACCTATATCACATTAATTTGGGTTCTCAGGAAAGTTATATTTCGTATCGATACTCCTAATAGCTATTCCACAATACATTCCATGTGTGAATCATGTTACTATAAGTCTAACGTAACCAGTATAAGGACAAAATATGTTTTCTGTTAAAAATATATAAATCAACCTGTATGTCAGAAGGTGCACGTTTGGTGCACCATGTGTCTTAGCACTAAATGCAGCTCTTGGTATGTGTATTATGATAGTAAAGACCACAACTTGAAATAGGATCAGATTCAGAAGGCAGAGAGCTCGATTCAGTAAAAAAATACATCACCCTATATGACAGAAGGTGCACGTTTGGCGCACCATGTGTCTTAGCAGTAAATGTACCTTTTGCTATGCGTAATACGATAGTAAAGCCCACGACTTGAAACGAGGCCGGAACCAGGCGGCTGAGAGTTCGATTCACTCATTTTCATAGTAAAATTTCACATTTTCTCAATTAACTGCCGGAACACAAGAGATAGAAAGAAATTTGCCAGCACAAGTTTTGAAGCCATTTGATAGCTAAATACGACGGCATTATTCGTTTTTCAAAATTAGACTATTTTTTCTCGGAAATGCCTAAGTCCAACCTCTCCCATACATTCGTTGCATTGTGCGACGTCAAGATTTGACTGCTAATTAATTGTACACGACGTTTCACGGCGGTTCTGACTGTGCTGTGATTGCTATGATTTGTTTATGAGTGGAGGTTGTTCAATACAAGGTCTGATCTGTCTCTTAAAATTTTCGTTACTTTAGATGACAAGAAAATTGAAGACGGGATAAAGTCCAGAGGGCCGAGACAAAGTGACAGTCTACGAATATCAAACAATGATGGAAAATTTAAAAATACATACATATGTATATTGGTCTGACATGGACTGACATGAGCTACCTTAGAAAGAAAGAGCTACTTCGAAAGCTTATGTCAAAGTCGTTGTAGAAAGACGAAACGCTTTGAAAGTGAGTGCAACTTATCTGGGCTCTCTGACAATTCTGACACTGGACGTGGTCGAGACATATAAGATAGAACAATTATTGTAGGTAGTCCTGCAGCAAGAATAGTCGATGCACGTAAGCAGATTAATCACGACAGATAGCACAGGATCGAGGTGGGTGGCATGCTGAATCCCAACAGTGGGGTGGTGGCCGTTGAATATGAAGAAGATGGAGTTATATTTGTAAACATAATTTACAAGATATCAACAGATTGCAGAAAGCCACAGGTGGCTTATAAGCCGCTGTACTACTTTCTTCGGTAATTAGGTTATTAGTATTAGCTGTACCATGAGATGCTCAATCACAGGGCAGTTCATTAGTGCGAGGGGATTAGCGTTGGATTGCTCATGTCCCAGATTACCGGCTGATCCGTCGCCGGTGGCGGACGTGCCAGCGGTTGGAGGATTAGATACATGCATGATTGAGTCGAAGTTAGAGATCTCGTTAGGAGTTAGGTTAGTAGTACCTACGTAGTGGTTTTGTTTGAAGCCATGATAAAGATCTCTGTAGGACCTTACTTTTTAATTTATTGTGAGATACGTGTAAAGTTATAACTCAAGCTGACGCTTCCGTTCCAGTTAGCAAGATATCCTAGCTTATACAAAACCTTATTGATGTATTGCACCTCCTATTGTGATTAAACGGGAATAAGACTGCGGCCTGGTACAGAGAAATTCCTGACGGAAAAACCCATAATCACTGGCCGACCTGGATATCAAATTCAGGATCCCACCTTTGATTTGATATCTAAGTCGGCCAGTATTTTACGGAAGGTATCTATGAGGAATTCCCCACGGAAAATAAAAAAGCATCACACCTTCTGCAGTTGCGCTTGCGGCTACTAGACTAACGGATGCGATCTAGCTGTCAGAATAAAATCATGACTTAGATTTAGATTATAAATAACATCGTGTCTACATCCTCATTACATTCCACACTATTTAATAAATAATATTCAGCTATAAAATAAATGCTAGCGTTGGAAAACTATATCAGTAGAAAACTATGATTGAAAGTGTATGGAAAGCGCATTAAGAAGGTAAGTGAAACTTGACATAAGGCGTTACGTCTCGAAGGGCACCTGATTCATTAATCCGTATAAGGCCCTTCCTACTCACTGATAAAGTAATCAGATAACAGCATAAGTATCAGATAAAGATCATACATTTTAATTAGGAAACTACTGACGCTGTTTATCGTTTATGGCAAATATAATTATGAAATCAATTTAATGTCGACACCCTCGCGCCATCCCATCTTCCTAGCACGGCGGGCTGTGCTGGAGCGGCTGCAGAAAACCTTAAACGGCGCAAATATAACCTTATTGGTAGCTATATTTTCGAGCCGTTTGGGGTTGAAACTCTAGGGCCGTGGGGTCCGAGTGCGCATCGAGTATTTCGGGACATCGCCAAGCGGTTGGTCGAATCTTCACGTGACCAGAGGGCTGGCCAATTTTTAGGTCAAAGAATCAGCATTACCATCCAACGTGGCAATGCTGCCAGCCTTTTGGGCACTTTTCCCACTGACAGCGATGCGGACGAATTTTTTGATGCCCAGTGAGTTCTTCATAATTTTTTATTATTATTTTTTTTTTTTTGCCTCTGTACCTATACTTGTACATAATTTATATATATTAGTGTTAGATGTAAATTGTTTATGTTTTATAGGATGTAAAGGAAAATAATTAAATAAATACATATGCTCAAAAAAAAAAAAAAAAAGTTAAATTTGAAGTCTTTTCTGAAATAAATCCCATTTTGGTGGTAATGATTTTCAGAAACGGTATTTTTCGCATGATTTTCATTTGCACTAAACTTCCTGGGACAGTCAATCAACTGAGCCCATCGCAGTCCTCTGCTGGATATAGGCCTCTGCCAAGCTACGCCACACCACCCTGTCCTGACCCTAGGATAATGCCCTACAATAACTCGGAAGTGGAAACTTGTTTCAGCAATATCTCTTATCTGTTTGCCAATTGAAATATAGTTGACTGTTACGTTCTTTACAATTTCGTGGCAATATATGAAATATCTACTGAACTAGAAAATTAATAAATAGCTGCACCTCACGATTTCACCCGCTTAAGCCTCGATCCCGTGGGAATATCAAGATGAACGGTATCATATTTATGTCCTTTTCCAGGTCATGGTCTACCCATGTGCCAAATTTCATCCAAATCCGTTAAGCCGTTTTAGCGTCAAAGCGTAACAAACAAACAAATAAACAAACTCACTTTTGCATTTATAATATTATTAAGTTAGGATGAATTGCTATTACAACACTGAATTTGATGTTAAGAAGCAATTTGCGACGTTTGCCCAATTTCAGAATAAACGCTCTTAATCAGTGATGAACAGTCATTCAATGTCGTGCCATCAGCGTCTCCTATTGCACACATCATAAATTATATAAAATTTATCTGCAAAATCTATGGAGAGAGCTGTTCAAGTGCTCAGTGCTCACAGAAGCCATACATTTCTCAATTAATTTTCACGCTACGCTAAAATTTACGCGAGATGCAGCCATCGACGATACGCTTAGTTATTAGCGGATAATCTTATTATAAAATTATCTATGTATATATGCATAATAGCATCTTTATCGGATACGCTACTGGGTACAGTTCAATTCTCGGCAGGCTGCGTGCAATTATCTTATCTCCATTTTCATACCATAATACGCCGTCGTTTTATGGCTGGCGTGGTGTTCAGCAGCTATCTGGCAAGGCTTCTGGAAAAAAGGCAGTTGTCTTAACTGTAAAATAAATAGTGCCATAAGGTGTCTTGTGCTGAGCAAAGTGGTTGAGCATAATATTATGGTTTGAAATTGAATTCGGTGCTATTCCATTTTTGAATTTAGATCTCATTAGTGACGTGTACGTTAGCCGCTTATAAATTGCAGTAATTTTTTAATTGTACCAATTTTTTCGTAAGCTAAATGTGAAATTATTGTTATTATAAAATTAATTATTTTGTAAAAGTGTGTTGAGAATAAGTTAGATTATAAGTTATGCAAATGATAAGTCCTCTTCTCCACATATCTTTCTTTTGCTGTACCCGACAGGGACCATGATTGTTTCTTTTGGCAAATATTTATCACCTAAGCCTGTACGCTTGTAGGCACAATGTATTGTGGAATGCAATAAAGAATTGAGTATTGAATATTGAGTACCATTTAATAAGCGAGAGAGATTTCATTCACATTAGAAAAGGAGATCACCTAGTAACTAGATAATTATTTTTCTGATGTGAATTAGATCTCTAGTGAGCCTGGAGATCTGTAATACAGGTCCTGAACCCAGTACAGACTCCAGCTCTCACAAAGGTCTGAATTTTGCTTGCAACCCATATACTATACACCAAATTGTACCTTTTTGAGAGAAATAAAAACTTATTATTCTATTCTATTCTCTCTCGTTCATGCTCCTATGTAACTGACAAAGTCTTAGTTAGTTACGTAGGAGCATAAAATTCAGTATCTATCATGTAAACAGCGCTTAACTTTTTTTTATAACATCACGCCTGTAATCCCCGAAGGGCTAGGCAGAGGTACACCCACATTTCGACAGTTTTTTTTTTAAGTCCCATGTAATAGGGGGCGAGCCTATTGCCACCAACTGGGCACGAATCCAGACTACGGGCTGCTCCTGAGAAATTCCAGATGGAAAAACCCAATAACACTGCCCGACCCGGAAATCGAACCCAGGACCTCATGCACATCAAAACTAAAGTAAAATCCAACCTCTCTTCAAAGGCATACTATTCTATCAACGACTACTTAAATGATAAGAATAGTTGGTCGCTGTGATTAACTCAAGACAATGTTTAAATGTTCTTTCTCCAGAATTAGCTTACTTACTGACAGGTTATATGAGTTTATATAATTGTTTATAATTTTACTAATTTTACTTTATTTATTGTTGACATAATCTACTCATTACAATGTTTTTTTTTATGAGTTGTATTGCAATATGTGATTAGCTAGCGACCTCGATAATTTTTTACTTTACCTCAATGGTCCTAGTTTATCAATTATAACTTCTAGTTACAGCTATATGTAAGCGGGCACGCCCTTTATGTCTGGAGGCTTTTATTTAGATATTGTTTTCGTTAAGTTATTTTTATTTCTGCTTGAGTATAGTTCTCGATGTTTTTGGTTGGTATATTGGCGTGTGCTAGCTGTCATATGGCTATTAATTTTATAATTTAAATTATGTTTTGTGTTGCGTAATGTAAATATCATTTTGCATACTATTATATAGAATCTTTTTTAATGAACAGACAGCTGTGCTGCTGGGGAGTTTGTTGCGCCACTTCTTCTTCCCAGCTAAAGCACTAGGAAGTGGTGAAGGGTGGGCGTTTTGGGGGACTGTCTTATGTAATTTTGACGTTCGAAAAGTGCTGATTCTCAGCCTAGTTTGAATAAATGACTTTTGAATTTGAATTTTGAATTTGAATTTGAAAAAACATCAGTAGCGCTTGCGACCACTAGACCAACGAGGCAGTAATTTTTTTTATCATAAAGTAAAAAAAAATAGATCGTTGCACATTTCGTCACCCTCCCCGCTAACTGTTGTATCTCACAAACTCACGTATCTGCACTGACATTACCTACGTGTTCATAACTTTTCGAAAAAAAGTTTAATGGTCTAGGGCTTTAGGGCAACTACTAACTCAAAGAGTAAGCCAAGAGCAATATAAAAAAAGTTATTAATTCATTAACATGATTGTAGCGCCCGACTGACAAACTGTTGCCCCGGAAAAATATCAATTGCAGTTAGGACAGTTAGCGGGGAGGGTGACGATTTTTCTGATAGAGAATGAGGTAGCGCGCACACAAAAAAAAATGTTTTGCCTATCACTCACAGAACAGCACTGCTATTCTGTAACCAACTCACCGTTAGAACTTAGGTGAAGTGAGCTCGGAGTGAGTTGTCAGTCCCTAGGTGGAATGACAGCTCACTTCACGCTCACTTCACCTAAGTTTTCACCGTGAGATTTTTACAGAATAGATCGGCAGTTTTGTCGTTTGTCTACACAAGGGTTTTGGGCACATACATTTTCAAAACTTATGGACCATTTAGACGAGACCAATCCCCGAAACAATCCACTAAGCCAATCCAATAATAGCCTCGTGTAAATACATACAGTCCACTGCATTGGATTGTTCTTAAACCATTTTGCCTTTTAATTTCACTGACTTAATGGATTATCTCGGGGGTTGGCCCCGTCCAAATGGTCCATAAGACCATGAGAATGTTTTGTTGCCAGTAGTGCGTGCATACTTTTAAATTTATTTACCAAAATCATTCATTTAAAACAGTCTAATAGACAATATTGTCTCAGTCGGCACACAGCCTCAGAATAACTAGAGGGATTATTTATTACTAGCTTCTTCCCGCGACTTCGTACTCGTGATGTGCGTGAACTTGGCAGATCATTTCCCAGCAGAGCCGGAAGTCGTAAGACACCACAATGTACTAAAATAGCAGTCACATTTTTATAGTTTAAATCTTCCCTGTTATACTACGTTTTTAGTTTTGTTTTCAAGTAGATATATATAATAGTAGATTGTGAACACACGCAGGATTTCTCATTAACAGTCACCAAAACATAGATATTTTTTTTTATAACCATAGATGACAGAAGAGGCCCAAAACGTCATGTTTTAGGGTTCCGTAGTCAACAAGGAACCCTGATAGTTTCGCCATGTCCGTCTGTCTGTCCGCGGCTTAGCTCAGAGACTCTTAGTACTACAAAGTTGTTATTTGGCATGGGCAAAGATAAATATAATCCGACAAAGTGGCAAAATGAAAAAAAAAAAAAATTAAAAACACTAAACACACTAATGAAATACTAAGATAGAATTGGGCTCTAATACCTTAAGGTTCCTGGATATAAGTGTAACCTACTATAGGAAAGTGGCGTTGACATTAGCTATCCATCACGAGGAAATACCGATTCAAGATATTCTATTTCGATTTGATACAGAATTAATGACTGTATTGACCTTATATTAGAGCAATTTATTTAATTGCCACCTCGCAACACTAATAAAAGGAAATTAATATTTAAAGTATAAGTTCTACCATAATGTTACGTAAATTATTAAAATGTGTTCAAAATAGGTACATAATAGTACTCGAACTTATAATTAGGGGTTTCGAATACCGGATTTTTTCAATACCGGTATTAATACCGTAAAGAAAACTTCCAATATCGGGATCCCGGAATCCTGATATTAGACTCGATTTTTTCATTTAATTTAACGTCACGTTATACCTTGATGGAGCTAAGCTGATTTACTCTATTTTATATTTATTTAGTTTTTAGGGTTCCGTATGTCCGAATAAAAAAACGGAACCCGTATAAAATCATTCATGTGTCTGCCTGTCTGTTCGTCTGTCACAGCTTGCAATTTGCTTTGAATCTAATGGACCGATTAAGTTGAAATTTGGTACACATATCAATTTCTGTGACCCAAACACGGACGTCTTACGTTAATAAATTAATGTTTAATAATTTATTTATTTAATACTTCAAGCACAGAAATGTACTGAGGCGGACTTAATGCCATAGGCATTTTCTACCAGTCAACCTTTGGGTGATGCAGAGACAAACAGTGGTAGGTGCAATTACGAGATATTGAGAAATATTTTTAAAGTAACTATAAATATACACATATACCTATTACAAACTATTAATATAATATATATGCCTAAATATATATAAATATAAGCACAAATAAATATACATAAATACTCGAATATACAAATAAATCGAATGTTGAATATGGGGGTCACTTTTGGGAGACAAATAAGAAAATTTTAAACACGCTGTACCGTGTGACATATCAAATGAAAGGTCTGTGAATATTTTTATTATAATTTCAATAATAAATACTTTTAAAGCTATTTAAGAAAATTCCACCCCCCAGTATCTCTGTTTTTTTTTATGACGTCTCTATTTGGTCCACCCGGTATATATAGTAGTATAACAATATAGAAAAAAAATGAGTCAAACTTACTATCACAGGTTTGTTTTTTGCGATTTCTGACTTTTCTATGTACTTTAATCTCAGTTCTTCCCATGAGAGATTTTTGATCGTATAAGAAACGGAATCGATTGACATCATAAAAAGTTTTTGAGAAAATTGCCCATTTACTTGCTGACCCATTTTCTTGCAATTTTTTTATTTATTTATTGAGAAATTTCTCAAAAGTTAAAGATAGTCTCTTTAGACAGTCTCTTCCCGTTTTCCTGTAGAAGATATAAAGGTTAAGGTACTAACCTTGACTGCCCCGTCTCAAAAATCCACCTGTATTATCATAAATTCATGATTGACTGCTTAGCTCCATCAAGGTATAACGTGACGTTAATCATTTAAAAGGTTAAATCTGTAACTGCAATATTCTAACCTTTTGGTTTGTCTTTTTGCAATTTTCGGTAAACCATAGAAGAATACGAATATAATGCAATATTGCGCATCCCAAATAATAAATAGCGTGATAAACCTGTGGCGGCATCTACATCGCCACATGCAAACTACGCATCAAAGACCTGACGTCACATAAATCCTGCATCGCGCAATTAGAGTTTACCGCACGATCGACATATATGCAAGCTCTTGATTTCAACCATTGGGCAGTTGCCCGCCAGACACGACACCCGTCTGGTCGGAGGATTCTCCCTTTTCTATAGAGGATGAGTGAACTGTACACCCCGTTCCTCATGCCCCTAAATACCCTACAGACTGACCAGACTTATTGGGAATATGCAAAATACACCATTTATTTCTATGCAAAATTCGAACTGAATATATCCGGTAGTATTTGCGGCTTATTCCGATCGGATCCCATAATTCGATCCCACTTCCCCAGACAAACAAACAAAAAGACAAACAGGCAAACATTCTAAAAACTGTATTTTCGGCATAAGAATCGTTCCCAGACCTCGTAGGAATTAATTTTTCAAAAATATTTAATATACAGTTTTGACCCCGCTACGATTTTATTTCATTTCATTTATTCATAACAATTTTTACATTGTACAAATATTAAAGATTTTACAATTAAAAACAATTAAAAAAATACAAAAATTACATGCCACTTAATTACTATGATTTTATATAGAGCATGCATAACTATGATTTTATATAGAGCATGTACAAATCTTTGTTTTATACCTCGAAGCCATCTTGTGATTAAATTAGTTAAGTTACAAGAAAGTAAAACAATCTGTCGGTCGCTAATACCAGCAATTTTCAAATTCAATCATACGAGTATGTCGGTAATTGTCTTGCATGATTACAAGCAATAGAAGAGTTAATTTAAATTTTAAATTTTTGACGTTCAAAAGTGCCTTATACGGGCCTACTTGAAATAAATGATTTGACTTTGACTTTGACTTTGAATTATTATTCGTTTATGTTCGGTTCCTATAAATAAAACGATTCGTTTTACTTACCTTTTTTATTGCCGAACTGGGCATATAAATAGATTCATATAAGCTAATTTTACCTGTGATAGCTACTTCCTTATGGGATAATCTACTTATGCAAAGCTATGAAGTCTTTGCTTTATTATTGGTAAATATACAAGAGTTTTAATTTTAACCAATAACGGTCCGTAAATTATAGGAATCAGCCATATGGTGTGTAATAATGGCCAGTTGGTTGTTCTAAGGAAGTCGGTCGATCGATGCTGGGTTGTTTTATGCTAGGAAGATGCACATCGTACACACGCAGCGACTCGTCCACACACAGATTTTGTCAGCAGAATTTTGTCACTAGGGATTTCAACATCTATGTGTGGACGTGAGATTTTGGACAAAAGTCGGTGCGTGTGTTCCTAGAATTATGTAGGTATTATATCCGGTAATTGTATGAAATAGGCCTGTCATAATTAGGCCTATTGCAAACCATTACTGGTAAATTCTTTTGCTTCCTCTGCCCTGAAAAGGAGAGGAAAAAAAAAGTAGAAAATCATATTTTTGTCATAAAGGAATGCACATTTCACGTATGTATAGTCCAATCAATGCTTTCCAAAGTTTATTAAGTCACCAACGATTTGATTGCATTGTTTTTCAGCACTAGGGGTCTCGTCTCCGTTCTTTCGATCTCCTGCACGCACCGAATAAACGAATTTGTATGCATGACCAATGAAACGAATGGTGAACCACTTTACGGTACAATTTTGTGCACTAGGTCGTTATTAAGGTTAGTGTTATTGTCAATGTTGGGTATTCGATTTATCATCATCTTCCTGCCCTTGTCCCATGTTACGTGGGGTTGGCGCACCACTTTTTCTCCTTCCGTTCTCCCCTGTCAACCTGTACGCTATCATTCACTCCCTTTTCTTTTATATCATTCCTCCCATATTGGGCATTAGACTATAGTTTAATATGTGAAAGAGTGGTTGCCCAGTAGTAACGGCCGCGACTTACTGTTGTTCCTGAAATTGAATTGAAAACGGCCGCGACTTACAAGATGTAGATCGTGGGGTCGAACCCTAACAGCCGCTTTACTTTGTGTAATTTATTTCATCACCATTGCTCTCAAAACGGTGAAGGAAAACATCGTGAGGAAACCCGGCATGTCCGAACCGAAAATTCAAAGACATGTGACATCTACCAACACGCATTGAGTTCGCGTGGCGGATAGCGGCCCACTCCCTCTCAAGTGGCCCAGCAGTGGAAACATTATAGGATGGTTATCATGCTATGCGATATGTGATGATACAGAAACTGTTCTCGATAGCATTATCATAGAAAAACGTGACCTAAGCAGGACGTGTTGTTACAATAACCCTTCATTAACCACTAGGTAATCTAAATAACCTTCCATCCTTTTATGCCAACAGCAAATAATGATACCAAATTACCAATCCACCCGTCATATTTGCGGCGGCAATAAACGGACGGTAACGAAACCATTTGTCAGTAAGTAGCGATAAGTTATAGAAATGATAGACTATTACTGTCAAAGTTAAGTAGACATGTTTAAGTTGTCAGCGAATCATGTAATTTCTTTAAGTGTCTGTATAAGTGAGACTCATAAGTATCTTGAAATAGTTCATAATAGATGTTTAACTGACAAGGATTATGCTTCCTTTTTCCACGTTTCAGCACGAGACAAAATACTTACCAGGTGAGAATAGGGTTTACTATAATAATGTCATAAATTATAAACGTTAAAATATTAGCCAGCGAGCACAGTAGCTAAAATACCTGGTCATATTAAATTAGAAAGGAAGAAATAAAGACAATGAATTTATTCGACCCAGGTTATAAGGCACATAATATACACACAAAAAAAATGAAGGGTTCCGTAGATTGGATGAATTTATCCCAAGGACAAACTTAACATTGTTGTTTAACATTTTCGACTCCACCCACCCATTTTCATAGAACTCATAAGCCATGCCGCCATAAATATTGGAAGTGAACCCTCCGGGAGGGTTGCCGACATTACGTTTGCGCTAAAGTTAACCATCGCGGACGGTCAACGGCATTTGGTTTAAAACCATGTTATAAAACACTGTAAAACGATGTAAAATTGAGTTTTCAGGAGGTTTTGTCGCTCCTTGCCGGATTGCCGCCATGGGATCTGGAGGCAAAAGTCCTCGCGCACATTTGGGAGTGGCACGAGGAGGAGAAACGCTGGGGCGTAACTCCGCTGCCGCGAGAAATCGCGGCACAGCGGACAGAGCTCCGGCGGGATCTCATGGCGTCATGGAGAGTGCGATTGTCACAACCCAGTGCTGGGTACGCCACAATTGCGGCGATAAATCCCCTCTTTGAGGAGTGGCTAGAGAGGCGCCACGGCGTCCTCACCTTCCGCCTGACGCAGATCCTCACTGGACACGGTTGTTTCGGGAGGTTCCTGTTCCGGATAAGGCGGGAGGAAACCCGGGTGTCATCATTGTATGGATCGCCCGGAGGACACGGTGGAGCATACGGTGAAGGTCTGCCCGGCTTGGGCGGAGCATCGCCGTGTCCTCGTGGAGGCGATCGGTGGCGGTAATCCCTCGCGTCCGCCCGTGGTCCAGGCCATGGTACGGAGCGAGAGGGCATTGGAGGCCGTCACCTCCTTCTGCGAAGCAGTAATGCTCGCGAATGCGGAGGCGGAACGCGTGAGGGAGAGGCAAATTGCGCGCCCTCACGCTCCTAGCCGCCGCAGGAGACGCCCTGGGCGTCTGGAATCGTAGGCCGATTCCCGGCCACCGAAGGCGCGGGCTTGCGGACGGTGAGCAATGGGTAGCTCGCCGTCCGACAAGGACCAGGCCCGGGTCGACGGCGCTTGTGTTCCACGCGCGCCTCAAAGAGACTAATAAATCTTGTTAACATGTACATCAGAATTTATTTTCGCGGTTTATAATGCAGTATTCGCTGAAAAAAACCTACATTTAAAATGCCCTCCGCGAGGGCTCTCGGCATTGAACGTGTTGAAAACATGTTATGAATACGGAATGTATAGGAGAACATGTTTTCAATTGCAAATGTAAGATGGTCGCTATTACTCGTTAATTTGTAGAGCATAGCTGTGATAGTTTTCCTTTTAATTTCGCCCACACCATGGGATCGACGAGAAAAAAAACATCTCCACTTTACGTGTAGGGCGGTTCCTTGATGACTATGGAACCCTAAAAAGAGAAAGGCTAACAGTCGAGTAAACCCTGACAAACTGACTTCAAAGGGTCCCATGTCCTGTGGCGAAGGGTGTCGGAAACTGACGAGTATTTCCGAAAGTTTCCGAGTGAGCTGGTGAGGCACTGAGGGAAGGCCGAGGGTTATGACGAGAGCAAGCACCCCTTGTTATCTTTCACGGTTCGATTGGCGGACTCTATACGCCGGCGCTATCATTAATACTAATAGGTATTAACGAGAACAGCGTTGCATGAAGGCGAGGATAACTTTTAGTTTGGCAGGATTTTCTTTCATATTTCTTGCCAGCTGTGAATCTTCCAATTAGAACGTGAAGCTTTCAAACTTGGATCTGTCCAGTGCAAGTTTAGAAGAAAAAACGAACTGGCTAGCAGGGGGTTGTACTGGGCAAACACAACGTTTATTAGAGGCATCGGACTATGAGAGTGAGGAAAGAGAGAGTGCACCTGTGTCGCGCACACACTTGCGCACTATAATATCTCCCGCGCCGAAGGCTGGTCTCCGCTGAGATTAGTCGCCATGACCGAAATTCGGTCTGAAGGACTATTATTATTTTATTGGAGGCTAGTTCATTAAGCTGCAACACCCTTTCAAGATACAGCAGGAAGCCTCTTGATGAATAGTAATATGAAACGTAATAAAATAAAATAAAATAAATAAAAATAAATTGTGTTTTATTTCAGGCAAAAATACCCATAGTGAGAGATACTAATCACAAAAAAAAAAAAAAAAACACAGATTTCATTAAAATATCAATAAAAATAAAACACCATAGTAGAACTCATTGAAATAAAATATAAAATAAAATGTCAATATTAAATAATCATAATAAAATTCCAAAATTACGAACACATTAAAAAATTCATCAAAATATCAATAAAATGTCAATAAAAAAAATACTAAATAAAATGTCAATAATAAATAAAAATCATATTAACATTCATTCATATAATCATATTAATGAAAACATAAGACTTTCTCCGTGGACTGTACTCGCCATTCAAGGTGTAACTAATGATGGATCACTTGAATGAATCGCCAGCGAATGCACTTTGCGCATCGATAGTACCCGTATTATAGAAAAAAGAAGACTATCGAGTATCATAATCTAAGACCATGAAATTATTAATATTCCCGATAACCTATCTTTAGAAAATTCCACGAAGGAAATCGTTAAAGTTGTGAGACTATACAATGTGTTATAAAAACATTCGATATGGTATGCCATGATAAATTATTAAACAAATTAGAACAGTAGGCTATAAGAGGCCCTGTCTACATATTGGTTAGAAAGTTATTTAAGGGGTCGAAAACAATGCAAAGAGATTGTAAAAATGCATCCGGAGACTAACACTCAGGTAACCTATAGGTCATACTTAACAAATCACTATGGCGTACCACAAGGGACTGTGCTAGCCCCGATATTGTTTTTAGCATATATAAACGAAATGCCAGGATCAACGGATCAGTACATTATATTATTACTAAATCAGGCGATAAACGCCACCAATGAAGCACTAAAAGGTAAGGGAAAAAAAAATCATGAGATACTTGACATTTAATAACAAAAGAAATAAAAAAGACAATAGGTTTGCCAATAAAATATAATAATAACATCATTGAAGAAGTAAATTAAAAAACATTCTCGGAATAAAAATTGATAATTATTGTAACTGGAAATCTCATGTAGATCTTGTTTGTAAAAAAAATCACAAATTCATTTGGGCCCGTTGTAAAATAAAAATAATATAACTAAAGAAGAAACAGCATTAATGGTATATCACGGTTATGTATGTTCAGTATTGAGGTATGGGATAATCATATTGGGAAAAATCTACGCCCAGAGAGGTTTTATAGCCCAGAAAAAGTGCATAAGGTCAATTTATAGTCTCAAGTGGACTAATCCGTGCCGACCAATATTCACTGATAAACGTTTACTTACACTTCCATCCCTATAGGTACGTTTTTGAAATATGTAAATTCGTAAGAAAACGCCTATCACTTTTTGAGCAGGATGACAAGGCCTAATTTAAAAGGAAAAATGATATGGTTCAATGATATAAAAACTTTTACGCAGTGCATGGCTCGGCACTGTTGCACATTTGAATTTCATTGATTCCTCGCACAGTTTTCTCGATTGAGGCTTCGAAGCAGTTGCAGGGTATTGTTTTATACCACTTAGTGCGATAGAAAAGCTTCCATGAGGCGATATTAAAATGTTTCACGACCGGCACCCTGGAGTCCCTGAGCAGTCAACGTCGCTACCACCTGGCTAATATTCTTTTCACTACTTAGGAATTGGAAGCTACTTTTTAAACAAGCATAGCATAATCAGCCTATAATGTTCCTATACCTGGGGCCTTGCCTCTGTGCGTGGGAGTGGGCTGTAATCTTCCAAGCGGACATAGCGCGGGTTCGTGTATGTATGTCACATTCCTTCGAATTTTTGACTCTAGGACATACCGGTCCCTAAAGAAGTTCTCAATCACCGTTTTGAAAGCACACCTTTTGCATCCCAAACTACATTCTACTGCTGTTACAGCCTCATCAAAGTTTCTATAAACATTTTCTTTCACTAATATCTCAAGTGTTTGTTTCTCTTACTGTTATAACTCAATCTAGGCAAATAGGCCGCCATGATGTCTGTCTATAGACTTTCTGTAGGCTGATGATCAAGTTTCACAACTACGGTATGCATTACTATCTGTAAATTGACTTGTTCTTGTGCATTGCCGACAGCGATTAACACATCAAATATGTCGGTGTACTTTCCATCTATGTACATATTATAAACTCTCCCTCTTTTATTTTTCAATTGAAAGTGGTCATTAATAATTATGGTTATAGCCTTCTATAATTGAAAAGCAATCTTCTATATGACAGATCAAGATTTTTTAGATACCTGCACTTATTTGCATAAGGCCTCGTCATCATCACTATCAATGGTAGCCTTGCTGCAGCCACTGCTGAGTATACACCTCCTCCTTTGTGCCATGCTTCCCGTCTGTGCGAGTTTTATCTAGGTCTTCTATCGCATCATAATCCGTTTAATTTTGTCAATTCAACGAAATCAGCATCGTACGTCGAGAAATCAGTTTGTTAACATTAACGGGCCGGCGGCGGAGCATGCGTAGTTCATACAAACGTAATACCAAAATAATTTGTAAATCAAACATATTCTTAAGGTAGTGTGTATTTATTCCGATTGGATATATATATATTTTGAATAGACACTGATTTAAAGACAAGTTATGAGAAAATTCCCAGATATTCTGTAATCCAATCGGAATAAATACACACTACCTTAAGAATATGTTTGATTTACGAATGCAAGGAACGCAATATATGTGCAGTTCTAACTGGCCATGTATACTAAAATAAAAATAGAAACAAAACGGAATCCAACAGGAACGTTCGTCCTCCTTTTAGTACCTTTCAATACATTAATTAGACTTGTAAAACGTTAATTTATTTACCGAGCGCTTTGTTTACAATCTACATTCAGGTGTTGTGCCTTCCGGTCGGGAGCGCTGAGCCACTGATTAACGATACGATGGTGAGCGAGCCAGAATCAATTTGCGAGCTACTCGAGCTGACCATACCTCCCGAGCCATCGGTCGTGCGGACGTATTGCTTTTGGTCTGTGCTTGTCCGCACTGGCCGGATATTTAGACTGACTTCACATTTACGACTTATTCAATCTGACATAGCGATGTTTGTATGGATTTGAAGAGGTCAGATGACAAGCAGCAGTAAGTTCGTGTATTGATAATAAAGGAAATTCACATCGATCTTGGAAACCGAAGAAATCAATGAAAAGGCCGGGATTATGATCATATATTTTGAACTGAAAACTACACTAGGCTTGTAGTCATTAATTAAGCTATTCAGAGTGCCTCGTATATCTTTCCAGTTTAAAGCGACAAAAATGTCCAACCCTAGGTGGGTTTCGGGCGTAGCAAATCTTAGTACTGCTTAATCACTGGGTTGAGCTCCACGATTACTGACAAATGCTTGCACTGACAGGACAGGTCCACTCAAATCTGTGTGGTTCTTTTCTCAAAAGACCATTTCAGACACTAATCTACATGGTCCCCATATGGCCTGACCAAGATTATGTCTGGACTTTAAAAGAGACTATGACCTCTGAGTTTGTTTCGGCCTTTCTTCTCAGAGTAGTCAGATAGGAAACGCCGAACTCATCTAGCTAATTTTTAATTACTTATTTTTTTAAGATGACGTGTAAAAGTGATTCCAATATCCTATTTACAGAATAAACAATTTCATTTCATTTCATTTCATTTCATTTCACGCAACTATGTAAAACGAAAATGTGTAACCGGTCTAGTTTTCAACATGAAACCACGTCAATTTCCCGTCTTGATTGTTTTAAACGAGAACGGTAGCGATTCATAGAAAATGTATATGAATTTACTGCGTTAATTCCTGACCAAGAAAGTAGGACGATGTTCCAAGCTTGCCGCACGGGCCTCAAACATGTAGCTATGAATGTAATGCATCTACAAAATATGGATGGAATTTGTCGCATTGCAGGTGAAATAGTGACAGAGAGCTTGGTAATGGTGGGACCAGCCGAGCGTATATCATGCACATTTAACTGTAAACGATTTTTATAGTGAGTCGCTGAAATTAGGTTCGGCGATTTCGTATAGGAATTACACAACCGCTGAGTAGAGCCCAATCGTGTGTACCAATAGGTTTTATAAAAGTGACATTATATACCTAAAATATTATATTTTTTATAATAAATTAGATTTGTTACATACAGCTGTAGTGGCAATCATGTCATTTGGTCTAAATAGCTTTTTATTTTTATTATTTGATTTTGCTTTTATATAGATTCTTTTCTTTTAGATTTTGTGAATGTGAGAACGTTGTAGGCTTAACAGACTTTAGATCTGTCGACCATTTTCTATCTTGCTAAGTACCTGGTACTTGTTGATAGGCCTACACTGTCCTCTCATACCTATTAACACTGTAATTTGAAAACATTGTAAATACCATTTACTTTTAAAAGAGTAACCGTGGAGTTTCTTGCCGGCTCTTCTCCATAGGAAACGACCAATTGGAACCATGCACCTAGCTTCTGACGTTTCATAAGTGCCCTTGTAGGTTTATGTGAAATAAAATATTTTGAATTTTGGAATGGTACTCTAATCATACCGGACTTACATATTTTCAGCGGCTGATTTAATACTACGGCATAGGATACGCATAGAGCAGTGGTGGCCCAGTGGTGACACCCGCGACTCACGAGTTCTAGGTCGTAGGTTCGAACCATGACAGGCGTTTTACTTTGTGTTTATTATTTCATCGACTACCAAACTGAAACCGTAATACGACAAGATTTTATTTTGATACCTCTGGTCTTAATACGGTGAAGGAAAACATCGTGAGGAAATCGGCATGTCCTAGAATAAAAAAATCGAAGACATGTGACATCTACCAACCCGCACTGGGCCCGTGGATTACGGCCCAATTCCTCTCACAGAGAAAAGACCTTTGTTCCAGCAATGAGAACATTATAGGCTGATTATGCATAGCACACGTGATCACCTGACCCTGACTGATGCTGAGGTTCCTACAGTTCCTTTGCTTACTCGTAAATAAGCAGCAAAACAAGTTAAACCACCTTTTTATAGTCCAATTAAGATCATTTTGTCAGATTTGACGAATCGATCTTATTAATATGGTAATAGCTATTATTAACGGCGTTTTAAACGATTATAGGCACTTAAAGACTTTCCATAAAAGGCCTGCAGATTATGACAATATGTATTTTTTGCTCTAAAATGTAAGAAAATAGGAGATTTATAAGCCTCTGATCGGTGGAACATTAAATTCAAATTAAAATCATTTATTTGCTTGAATATGGTACTTGAGGTGATACATTTTTTTTTTTTTTTTTTTTAAACGTTGCCCCACACTAGGAATTTCTCCTGTATCGTGGGTGCGTTTACAAACATTTAAAGTCACATACACAAACAGCCAGACCCGGAACAACTACTTGTAGGTCATACAAATATTTGTTCCGTGCGGGAATCGAACCCGCGACACGCAGTGCAGCAGTCAATCGCTTAACCACTGCGCCAACCGTAGAACAGAAGATCTTCAAACCATATCCTACCTTAATAGGTGTGCAAAATGGTTGTAGGATCACCACAAATGTACGTTGGCGGTCTAACCACACTCGAATGACGTCGGAATAGCAGGCTTCCTACTCTTTGTAGAGAATTAATAGCGTTTAGGATATTTATTCTTCGAGTTTTGCGGTTTTTCTTAAGTTCTATGTACCTATAGTTATGTATTTTATTTTACATTGCATTAATGATACTCGTGGTAAGAATATACACAAGCAGTTTGTGGTAGTAGTCGCTAGTCCTTTAACACTTACGACTCCACCCACTTTTCATAGAACTCATATGCCCTGCCGCCATACATATTGGAAGTGAACCCTCCGGGAGGGTTGCCGGCATTACGTTTGCGGTAAAGTCAACCATCGCGGATAGTCATCGGCATTAGGTTTAAAACCCTATAAAACACTATAAAACGAAGTAAAATTATGTTTTCAGGGGGTCTTGTCGCTAAACGTAGTTTCCAACCTTTTAAACTTTTAGTGAATATTTGTTACCGTGACAAAAAAAAAAAAAACCAGGGCATAAACTAATAAATCTTGTTAAAATATATTTTATTTTCACGGTTTATAATGCTATATTCGCTAAGAAAAACCTATATTTGCTCCCGGCATCCCAAAAGCGACAAGGTGAACCCTCCAGGAGGGCTCCCGGCACTGAACGTGTTAATCTCTTCTTGGGAAAATGTCTAGATAGGTTCATATACATATTTAGATACCTATCTAAATCAAGAATTGAGTAACAAAACGTTGCAGGAATTGACAAAGACCCGTCCAATAAGGATGACGACAAAAAAAAAAAAACCGTATTGAGGTTATAAAAAAATTAAGTACTTACACGTAATTTTTCTTCTTTTACGTTATCAAAAGATAACGGCGATACATTGACTTAAAATGTGCCATGACGTCACGAGTATGTTGATTTTATACTTACTTGTGACGTATCAACCCCCACTCCCCAACTTTAATGCGTTTTATCTAAGTCATTTTTTATTATAATATATAATTATGATAAAGCAAAAAATACGAGTCTTATATTTTTTTATTATCTAACTGACGGACTAAATAGAATTTCTTTTTTTTTGACCCAGGCATCATCCGTTTTAAACAATATTTAATAAGATTTATAACTATCGACAGAGGTTAAACTAAGTATCGAGTGACACACCCAGAAATGAGAATAAAAAAGTTCAACATAGGTATTTTTCTTTTCACAATTGCTAAGACTACACTAACCTACCTAGTGACATAGTGATTCACTGTGATTCATCGTAATTTCACATAATATACATATAATACGGTATATTTAAACAAATGAAGTGAAAGGCAAATTAAATTCATTCGTAAGTGAATTAATTCACTTACAAATCCAGATGCAGCAGTAATTATTGGTCTAGATACAGTCAGTGCTATTACTTTAAAATTACTTTACTTAACTATTACTTTTACAAGAAATTAAGTTGTAATAAGATCGAAACTTGATGACTAATACCTATTTAGTTCTAGCTTGAACAGAATCGTTTGAAGCTAACGATGAATACGGTTTTAGAAACTCAAACAAAGGAGCAAAGTGAGGGAAAATAACTGCACCCACATTCAATCACAAACCGAGGGTTTTGAAGAAAATTCCTAATCCATTGCTTCACCCCGGTAGCACACCTCCCGCTGCGAAACCATAGCAGCGAAACCGCAGTCCTTCAATTCAATAGACTCGCGTCATGTTCCGCTACTCAAATCGGATGCGGAAAGTAGCGGTAAATGACGCGAGTCTATTAAATTTAACTACTGCGATTTCGCTGCTATGGTTTCGTAGCGGAGGTGTGCTACCGGGGTCAGAGGTTTGTAAAATTCGTCTGCTCGACTGCTTCAAACAACATACTTAAATAACGCAATGAACGTGGCTAAACTGTCAAAATGAAAGGCATTGACATAAATTGCCATTGTATGGGTGTTACGCAGTAACGCGTTTGTTTTTTTTTTTTTTGAATGGCGTCTCGCTTATCAATCTAGGAGGTTGTCGACTTCTTAACCGGGCTTTCCTGTGGCTGCCTCACTAAATTAATGCCTCCAGCCAGGGCATAAGACATATAAACTAAGTGACTACACGCTAAGGGCACCCCCTGTGGGGTACGGACCTCGGGGGAGGACAGCAAGGGACAGGCTGGATCGGATAAACATGATTAATAAGGGAATTTAAAGCTACAGGCTCAGCCGCGCGGGCTGGCTCGAGCAAGGGTCGGGGCGGGAGTAACCCCGTTGGTCTTAATCAAAGTGCTTATATTGTGTGTAAACACAAGAAACTTTTAAACTCAAAGTTCATTAACATTATCCAACCACAAAAGAAACTCTATACTTAACATAAAAGCCTGATAAGGGAACTGTGCCAAATACAGTAATTCGTTCCGAATTCACAACGTTAATTAGACATTAGCTGGCAAGCCTGGCAGGCCATACTATGAACTGGCAACTACCGACTGCATTTCTAAAGGAGCCTGCCAACCGCTGGCACGTTGCCCGGCCCAGCTGCATGTCAGTTGAAAACATGGCGTGATACTATTTGTCGAATTTCGATTAATGAACGTGGGAATTTTGGGAATTGCACAGCTGAGTGCATCGTTACTTACTTTTTGCTAACGACATATGTGGTCATAATTGTGATATGCTATAACATCACGCCTGTAATCCTCGAAGGGTTATGCAGAGGTATACCCATAGTACACCCACATTTCGCCAGAACTATGTTTAAGTCCCATGTAATAGGGGCGAGCCTATTGCCATCATCCGGGCACAAATCCAGACTCCGGACTGCTACTCAGAAATTCCTGATAGAAAAACCCAATAACATTTGCCCGACCTGGGAATCGAACCCAGGATCTCATGCTCAGTAGTATCACTTGCGACCACTAGATCAACGAGGAAGTATATTTGCTATATTTTTTTTATTTTTATTTTTTTTATTCAAGAGGAACAACAAACAGCTACAATATAAAACATAGGAACAAGAAATACACAATACATATATACAATATTGCAGCCCACAGCGCTGTTCACAGATTAATAATGGGATACAATACAGTGAAAGTAATCGCTAGGGTCACAAATACATTTTTTTATTTTTTTATTTTAGTACTTACTTATTAAAATCATTTTCATTCTAAGATGTATATAATAGACAATGTAAAGAATATGTAATTTATTAAATATAATATATATAAATATAATACTCAAGAAATGGCACAAAAAAAAAGAAAAATACAGAATAACATTCAAGAAAGCTCCTTAAGTATATATATATATTTATTGAATGACCTAAGAAGTTATATATCTGCAGATATTTAATTCTAGAAACTGATCCGTGGAAGACGTAAGTTAAGGCAAGGCTTCCCTTAAGCAGAACGTCAAATAACGTAGGTAATTTTATACTCACTATCTCTTCTCCTAGGTTGCACAACTTAGCCTTTAACGTCAACATTATTAGAATTCAAACTATCAGGGTAACACCGCGCTGCGTTCCAAAATGCTAATTAGAGACTCAGTTTCGACAGCAGCCAAACTAAGTAGAACTGGGCCCGACATGTTGGTTGAATACCAGATACCTATGGACGGAATTAGGGATAGAATGGATGCTGAAAATTGGGAGACAGTATCGGGGTAGAATTTGCAGATCGATGGCGCAGTGGTAGTGAAATAAATTGACGTTTCAACAAACTTTCAGCAAGATCATAATTAAGCCATAGGAAGTTGCAAGAGTTGTCCTCAATATTGGAACAGTTATCATTATAACCCCTCTTTTAGGGATTAAGATAATGCAAATTGCAAAATTAAAATTCTAGGAAGTTTTACTGTTATTTAATTCTTAGATATTTTGAACCAGCCAATTTATTCTGTATTAATCTCACCATGAAAATGTTGGTGAAGTGAGCTGTCATTCCACCTGACAGCTCACTTAAAAGATAATGCAAATAGCAAAATTAAAATTCTAGGAAGTTTTACTGTTATTTAATTCTTAGATATTTTGAACCAGCCAATTTATTCTGTAATAATCTCACCATGAAAATTTTGGTGAAGTGAGCTTGAAGTGAGCTGTCGTTCCACCTGACAGCTCACTTCAAGCTCACTTAAACTAAGTTTTACAAGGTGACCGGCATAATAGTAATACCTCTACAGATGTTTAAAGTTGCGTCCAGAAATATTCTTTTGTCCGTACCGTACCTCCATTTCGTATCAGCGTTGCGATCCAGAAACTCTGGACGCCGCCGTATCGTATCGCCTTTGAACGAGGCGAAAATGCTATTCGTATTTGCCCTTAGATGATCGGCTGTCAACTCTTTACTCTCGCTCTACTTTCATCGCGTCAACTGAATATGTTGGCTAAATCAGGGCTGCCAACCTGCCATAATGATTCGCGCCATTTTTTGACAGTTGTGATTGACTGATGAAGTAAAATATAACCTCTTAGTTGGAATCAACATTGTTTTTATAGGTTATCTGCCTAGCTTTTCCTATTTTGGGGTCAGCTTCCAGTCTAACCGTGGGTAGCCGAATACCGGTATTATAGGTATTAAATTGTAGCTCATATAGGTATCAAGTAAATAAATCAATGGATATCAACGTTCATTTACACCATAGATTTATCCAACGTTTATAATACCTATAGCTACTATTAAGTCTAAGTTTAATTTTGTGTCGAATTTGTACCAGTTTGAAGCATTAGTCTGTTCAAAAATAGGTAAGTGGGTACTTAAATTAATCATTTGGCCGATAAAGTTAAATAATTTTTGTTTTTATAACCTCTAAGACCACACAACTTAATAGGCAATTCTTGTCTCATTTACTGGCACCCAGTTAAAAAAATTGGTACAAGAATTTGCTATCCCATTGATAGCTAATTTTTGTGCCAATTCTTGTACTTATTAAATGTTTATAGAGATGTATCTATGATTAAATATTTTAGATATCGATCTAGCTTTTAAAATAGTTGAGATTTATTTTAAACGTGTTTAGCTTTCACTTAGAGCGAATTGTAGTAAGTCAAATGGAACCAATTTTTGAATTAGTCGTTAAAATACTCGTGTGGTTGGCAGTAAATTGGTCTGATAAGATCTTGTTAATATATAGGAATGTAATTACACTTGAATACTATGTTATTTATTCGTTTATAAAAATAAATAAATAAGTAAAGCTCACGCGACGCGCCGCTGCCCGTCTGTCCTCAATTTAGATAACTTTTGGTAATTATCTACATGTTCAACGACATAAATGAAAACAATTAAGTAAAAACCGTGTATTCTGCCGTGGTAGGTCCTAATGTTTATATCAGGCTTTTTATTACTTTTAAATATAACCTTTTTAATTTAAATTACTTGACTGGGGAAATGGAAATGTTTTACACCTTTTTTATTTCTTAACGCAAAAATTAAATAAATTAAGATATTCTCTTTAAGTATAAAGTAAAAAAAAAATATTAATGCAAAATGCTTGAGACAATATGAATTTAATTTAATAATATTTGTTATGGTGTACAATAAAGACTATCTTTCTATCTTATATTTTAGCCTTTATAGATTCTACCATAACATTATCAAGCAGGTAAAATAAAAATATATAAAATTATCAAAATATTTAGGTATTAATTTATTTAACCTGTTTATTTATGTGCACATAAATAAACAGACAATAAGAAAGGAACAGAAAAATACGTACAAAGTGGATGCATATTTCTAAAGAAATCTCTTATTATATATAATCTCAAAAAAAAAAAAAACCTACAACATAACTGATGAAATGGAGCATACCTATAGTACACCCACATTTCGCCAGTGCCATTTCGACAATGCATTAATTATAATAATAACATTAAAATCTTATAAGATCTTCAACGAAAGTTGTCAAATTCCAAGATCTGATTATGCATTCAACTTTCATTATCTCTTCGGTTTTAGTATTTTTCCCAATGAATGATGACGTCACGGATCAGATACTTCACTTATTCTAGGTTAAGCCGAGTCGAGAGGTATGAATCATTTGATTCATACATCGACGTGTGTTAACTTAAGTTTATAACTTAAGTCAATGACTGTGTTAGTCATTAAGTGAAATTATAGGTCAGCTCCGTTACGAGGTAAGTGATACCTTAATAGGGATGTGTAACTTTACATTTAAAAAAAAATAAAGGACCCGACTTCTAACCCCCGGTTTTTAGAAGTCAAGTGTCAGTTATTCTCTGTTTTATTTACAATGTGCGTTTGCTTAGCGGCGTAGGGGCTGCGTAGCGCCGCGTAGACGCGACGTAGCACCGCGTAGGCCAGTAGGCAGTGCGTATTCGCGGCGCTTACGTAGCGTAGATTCCGCGCGTAATCGTTATGATCATTATATTTTAATGATAAAATTGAACCATTGCATGAAAGATTTTTTCTTCTCTGTATTGCGTAGGATAAAAAATAATAATAATTATTTTTTATTTTTTTCTCTTGATAGCAGTTTGTTTATTATACAAGTGTTATTTTGTTACTTAAATTTGTTATTTCTCGTATTTATACTTGTATATACAAGTTTTTTTTTGGATTCTACGTAATCTACTTAAGTACGTAGGTATGTGTGTCAGTTTTTAGTTTGTTTATTGTTCTGTACAACGCTTTGGGAGTATATTCTGAAATGTTGTGCCTGAAAACTTAAATTAATAAATAAATTGCATTAACACGATACGAAGAATAATCATTAACAACATATAAACATAATCAACGAACGCTTACGCAGGAAAATGTGAAGGCACCCGAAGAGTCATATAACAAGAACCACGTAAGTTCACATCAGGATCAGACTTGACAACGGATCACTTTGTTTCATAAACCGGTCGTTCTGAGTGCGCGTGCGACTTGTCGGAACTGCGGAAGTTCCAATATTCTGCCTGTAGCGGGGCATCCCTAATTTTAAAGTTTATTTTCCTCATGTAATTCATTTGAAAACAATAATTGCGCCGTAGGACGTCAGAATTATGTACGGGAGATTGCTATCAACTTAAAATAACATACGACAATGACGGTATGAAATTATCCAATGAATAACGCGAACTTCATTGGCGGTTTATTTTCAATCGATATGACAGCTACGCGTTATGATAACGAAGTAAAAGTCTTTTAGTTTATAGATAGCTATTTCGTTACAAAATAATTAAGTATTAGAGATGCAACCCGTTGACATTTAAAACGTTTTTTAATCAGCTTTCACAGAAGTATTTAGTCGAATCGAATAACAAATGTAGCCGTCTAAAAAGAAAACAAAAATACTTTCAAAAAAAGAACATGCAATCTGAAATATAAACGTCTAATCTCGTGCCTCGTAGCGATTTAAGTGGATGCTACTTACAAGTCCGACGGACGTCCACTGATTTCACTTATCTCGTCCAAGTAAACACTTCCTCATTACAGCAATTAGTCTTTTAATTTGTTGCACAACACACTGTTAACTATTCAGTGCAAAATACACTATGAATTTTCATGAGAGTAATGCAATTTCTTTAATTATGTTACACAAATCGAGATAACTGCATTTCTAGTGAGCGTGATTTTGAAAATAAAAGTATATGTGCACTTTCCCTGTTCAATGGGCGTTCGTAAAAGTTTCCAGAATGTGTGTTAATGCACTTATAATAGTGTAATAATAACGTTGGTATAAGAGCTACTATTACTATTCATGAGCGCTTCTAATTTGGTATAATTCGGATAAATTGCTGTAACTCCTTAATGACACCTGCTGTTTGAGTTTTTGTTGTTTTGACTAAGTTTTTATACGTAATTATTTTGATGATGAACAGTGTCTTCAAGGCTAGGAATGTTAGTGCATTTTTAAGCATATAAAAAGCTTGGTACAGCTGAATATAATTTTAGAACGGCGCTGTTTGTGAAAATTGTGGGCTTAACGCTCGGCAAAATACACTAAAAGTTGAGAAGGAAAACAGATCCTTTTGATGAGAATAAATGTAAACTATTTACGCTGAAGCGCCGAGAGATCAACTTAAAAAAAAAAAAATTATGAATATAAATAAAAACATTGGGAACGCAGGAGACTGTTACTGTTGAACTAAACTTTAAAACTTAATTTCACGGTAAGACAAAGATAAATTCAAATTTCGTGGTGCCATAAACAATTGAGGAGAACGGAACGATGATGATAATGTGCGTGCCGGTTACGACATAAAATTATATAAATTAATGTAACCATAGTCTAACGGAACACGCATTCAACCAACTGCTGATCATTTAAGTACAAAATAAATCTTAATTATCTTAAGCAATTTCATTTTATTGCCCATTATTTAGCCATGTATCCAGTAATTATCCTGATCTTTTAATTGCGCAGACCTACAGCTCGCGTCGGCACTAAATCTTTCATTCAGACTGTGCCAGGCATTCTTCAAATGAGCGAACATTACCTGCCTGCCGCCCTCCTGCGATGAATTGATTGACAGATGTCAGGAGGGTGGCGCTTCAGACGACAGAGGCTGAATGTATTGTCGAAAATGCACCGGTGTGCAAGGCGATGCAACCTGCTGTCAAGTCGCAAGTTCAAGAGCAGGCACGCGACTCAAGAGCGGCCACAATCGCCGCAGCTTTCGTACGGAGCGCACGCCGACGTCACTCGCGGTTCACGGCCGCCTCGCGATACTCACGAGTGTTGAAACAATATTTCAGTAAAAAATTGAAGTGTTTATTTTTTAATTCACGTGAAGCAAAGCAACGATGCGGAACTTCGTACGGTGAGTTACCCTGTTATTATGCGATTTATGATAATTCATACCCTTGACCGAGGGGCGAGGTTTACTGCAAGTTATCGCACTCTACAGGCGAAGTTTAAAAAATAAAGTTTCTGAGAGCTGTAACGTTTATGCATGTGTCAATTATTGTGTTGGTCGAGGATAAAGAACCCTTTTACATTGGGTTCATTTGTTGTGTATTAACGGAAGATGAGTCAAAAGTGATGATCAGTGTTTACAACTCGAGTATCGCTAATTTTGTTCGAATACTTTAACGGGCCGCCATGAAATCATTAAAGTTTTTATGAATAGTTGTCATAAAATTTAAACAGTTTTAATGTGAGCTGCGTAGCCAGCTGGTTTAAGCACCCATGCAAAAACAATGGAATGCAACCGATTTCACACGAAGATAAAATGCTTGCGAAGAGTCCGTAATAAACAGTAGAGGTCTTTAATGATGGATTATTAAGGCAAAACGTTTTATTGTTGTAGAAAGTAATGAAGATTCATACTAAACTGCAACAGGAGGCGCCGCGATCTTATGAGCCGTCGTAAAATTGTACAAAACCATAGAATATACATACCCACAAGTTATAAAACAACATACAAATGCATATAAAATATATAAATAAGTCAAATCAACATTTTGCAATCAAGTTTCAAGACCGACATAAAATCTACATCGTATGATTGAGTGGATGTGATTTCAAATCTTCTCTATTTATTATTCTTGCAGCCGATTAGAGTTGATGCGGAAATGGAGTTTGCGACCCCTGAGCAATGAGCTTATAAGGAGAATCTGTGATAGTGCACCATGTAGGTTGTGGACCTTATTACCTTATTGCGTAATGTACCTGGCCATAATTGGTAAAAGTATATCTATGCGCTATGCAACTATGAATTTCCATCTGTCAGCGAGTTATGGTGATTTTGGCCTTAAACTTGGTCAACGTCCACAAGTAATGCTAACTGTCATTTTATCGCTGATAGGATCAGTAAGTGCATATTCATTATTTGGATTTTCCAAATGAATGAGGAACCTTGAGGACCCGGGATTTAATGACGAAAATTTAATTTTACAAAGTTCGGAAACTGAGCAGTATTTAACCATTTCACAATTTCCTTGCAGATTATAATCAATGTTGTCCAAAGATCTGTCATTACGAATTTGTACTTATGAACTTAAGAACAAGCAAAATAACGTCAATTTATAACTAAAATTACAATTAATAATCCCAAACAGACACAATCTTATTAACATATCATTAAAACATAAACATTTATCATTAAAACATAAACATTTACCGATAAAATATTTATTAACTCGAAAAACTACTAAACGTTAAGACTATCACTAAATGCTAATCAATTTCGTAAATAATATCTTAAAGCCGCTCTAGGGAGGCGCAGACGCAGCCTGACTTCCATTTATCAAAGTGCACTGGCAATAATTACGCGTCCAGTTGATTTACTAACTAGCGCCGTAATACATGCTGGCCCGTAATCATCGCGAATAATGAAATATTAATTTTAAAGCCGGCCCCCTAACTTATGCCTCGGACTCGCGGAGATCTTATCGTGTGGACCCGGTTTAACGCTCAAAGGCCGGACCCTTTAGCACAGCACTAATATAAAAAATTTCGCGCGTGCTCCGTAATTAGAAAATAATTTCACACACGTATTTTCGATAATTATTGCTTTGCAGCTTTGAAGTTTGGGGCCCATGAATTGTTAATGTATTAAAGCTCGATATTATGATTTTTTATAAGACGGTCATTCACGCTATTTAAATATGCATTCGGTACGATGTTGAAAAACAGCCTATAAAGATGTTAATCAAACACAAAATTTTCTGATGTCCTTAGACAGGAGCAATTTCCTACGAACACTCGTAGTGTCAGCAATAGTACGTCATTATTAGGTATTAAAAAAATTGAGTGAAAACATAAACGAAAAACGGGTTATATTACCTACTAATAACCTCGTGGGTGGTTATACTAACAAGTTGCTTCCACTTGTGCATAATGGTGGTACGTTCAGTAAGACTTCAGACATCGCCATAGACCTTTTAATTTGGGACGTCTGCTCGTGCCACAACACTTATTAGAAAGTTTGTAAGGTACTTAAAGTTTTATACGGTCCTTGGCTTACCCAAAATGTAATTTAAGAAACTCCAAATATGATTACTTACTGTTGAGCAGAAAATACCATCATGATAACGTTCAGAGATTTTAATTAACTGCATTCCCCTTGTTATAACGCAACTGTGACATAATTCTGACTTCTTTCTTACATTCCAACGTCAAAAAAGCGTCATATTGCGAGTTAAAATAGCCAGTATCCTACCGTTACCAAGATATAGACGAAAAAAGATTTAACGTTTTGCTATACAAATATAAATTCCATTAAGATACGAATAACATTTGAACAAAAACTACAACCGATTTCAATAACTGACAGTTTTTCAATTTATGGCACAAATAAAAAATACTGCAATGGAAACTTGGAAATATGAAAAAATACACGTTGGAAGATTTGCAGACAATTAGTGCACACATTAATTAGAGGCTTTTCGGTCCGGTGGAACTGCGTAATTAATAAAAAAAGAATAACAATTTTTTAAACAAAGATAAAAATACCAGAACTCAGATCTGTGATAACAGATGATTGTTTTCGCTGAAGTGACGGAAAATATCCCAACAGAATTCTTAGATTGGGCTTTTGTAGCACCAGTATTTTCCTGGTTTCCATATAACATGTAGTTACTATAACTTATTCGATTATAATCACTTACCATTAGCTGTTAGAAGGTCCATCTGTCAGCAGAATCCCGTTGATCGTGAGCACGGCCATTAAATTGCAGCGGAGTGACTTCGATGACATAGTTACGCTTAAACACGTTAATTGCTAGAAATAAATCAATCTGACGTACTTTGGAATCTGCACCTCCTTTTTAGGATTCGTTTAAATTAGTTTTATCTTTATATAGATTCTAAATGACATTTTTTATTCTAAACTACCTACTAAATTTATTAAATACTCTTTATGTCTGATTCGGTGGGACTGGGAGTGACGATCAGAGCCGAACTTAGCGTAAACATACAAGTGTAAGTTTCGGTCTGTCAAAATCACAACAAAATGCACTCATTGATTTTGACAGATAGAAGGGTAACTTTACGCTTAGTTTCGTCTCTGTATCTACCCTAGGATCCCCTACTATTTTTTGACGTCCAAGTTGTACAAATAAACTTACTTTGGATTTCCTTAAACTTACATCTTCATCATTAACAATTCCTATCTGTTCGTTTGACGAAGTTGAAATTAGTTTTCTCTTTATAGATTTTCATTTGAAATTAATTTTACACACCAAAATTTAACAGGTTATAGTCTGGTGTATTTAAGATCTCCAATTTATTTTACACTAGTTGCATCCCGCGGTTCCACCCGCATAAGACTCGATCCCGTGGAAATATCGGGTTAAAAAATCTATGTCCTAACCCAGGTCATGGTCTACCCATGTGCCAAATTTCATCTAAATCCGTTCAGCCGTTTTAGCGTGAAAGCGTAACAAACAAACATACAAAATATCAAATCTTTTCTCTTTATAATATTAGTTTAGATGTCCAGGTTTATCAAACAAACTTGATTTCAATTTCCTTAAACTTTCATTTTCATCATTCACAATTCCTATTTGTTTGCTTGACGAAGTTAATTGAAAAGTCACAACAGGAGTCACAGTAGACAATTCATCATCTAGAAGAAATAATAAAATATAATAGTTACCAACTGCGAGGACATAAAAACTTGTACATTACAACAAGAACAGACGAATAACAGACTCGCATAAAGTTTTAAAATAAACTTGCAAGTCTTCACAAAAGTTTATGAAGAATGACAGGCGGGTGCGTCTGCTATCTGATTTCAATAAATGACAGCACAAATGCACAATACAAAGGCTTTTACTGGACTTTTATCATTCCCATTGTTGTCGTTGCTTCTTCTTTCAAACATTTGTATGGAAATAATTTCTGTTAGTGTTATTTTTAGTGGCTAATATGAATGTCTTGTAAATTTTCCCCTCTGAGTAAGATTTTCGTTTTATGTTTATTGCAGGGCATAGTATTGTTAGAGCTTTATCATTGTCTGTTTTATTTGGTCTTCATCTTTGCGTTAGGATTTTTATTGCTAGGATCCGCTGTGCAAGGGCTTAATTATGTACCGTCACCAAGTGTGGGTTTTCATGAAATTCATTCATTGTTGCTACTTCACGTAATACGTATCATGTTCAATATTGTTTTCATATAATACTTTAAATTACTGAAACTATAACACGTTGGTTACACTCAGTATTTTGAATTTAAATATTTTTCAATAAAATATTGACACTATAGTCACTACGAATCGACTAAATTAAATTATTATAAATGAAAACTCTGAATTGTTTTCCAATTGCGCTTGAAACTTTAATGCAATTAATTACTGAATTGTAAACAAAGATATTAATTAGTTAATGAACGAAACCACCCATCAATTAGAATACCAAAAACAATAAGCAACAAGATCACATAAAAAGCAATTGAGTCAATATTACAAAACTTTGATGTCGCCGCGCGTCACGCACAACACGAAGACGAAATGTCGAGTCAACAGTTTTTTTGTTTATTCAAGAACTGTTTGTGGAGGCCAGCCTTGCGTGTGGCCCGGGATTCCGCGAAGTCCGGGATTGGTCGCGTGAGACCGGGAACGGGACACGTGTAGACAACGGCGCGTCATTAATCGCACGCGAAAGTGTTCCCGCCGATGCGCTGCGGAGATAATGATATTGCGCCACGTTCATTTGGAACTTGAGCCTTTCATGATGGAGTGATTTTGTTAAATTAATTCTCTCACACCATTTTGTAGTTTGTATTTCCTTATTCTTAACAAGAAAACATTTTGTAAGATTCCAATGAGAATTTTAGAAGTTGGTGAGATGTGTATAGTCCTGTACCATAGTTACGTAATACACGATCAGTAGGAATTTGAATCATTCAATCCATTGTTTCATAAGTTCGAAAAAAAAATCTGCTCAACAACGTAAATAACGCAATGAATGTTGTTGAACTGTCAAAATGAAACAAATTTGTCGTAATCGTTTAAGAAAATGTGTTGCATAGCAGGTATCAATATAATAACAATAATAATGTCAGTGTGAATTATTAATAAAGCTCCGTAACCTTCGTAATAGTTACCTATATCTGAATAAGCATGTTATATTGAATACCACAGTAGATATTGAATTTAACGATAGGAATGAAACTCAGAGGCAAAGATAGCAAATAATAATATTCTAAGAAGCGTTAAACGTAAATTTTCTTTGGACTAACTAATATTTAGCCGTAAAGGTAGGCAGTAACTCACGGGAGTTCTATTGAATTGTGTGTACTGAGAAAATCGCCAGTCAAGTCGGTGCATAAAATTGTGGAGTTATTAGCAGTAACTCGGACATACGTTGAACAATGAGGCATCCACTTGTGATCTACCGTTTGTTTTTCCTAGAAAACTGCTGGAGAAGTTTGAATTGTTTCTTTTATGTCTAATTATAGAACAGGCTTTAAGGAATTGTTCAATTATACTTCGTTGATCATGGTCATTATCATTTACAGCATTCTGTGTTGGAATATCATTGTTTCCATGTAGTACTTCAACTTTAGTTTCTTCGATTTCTTATTTGCTTAATGCTCATAAAAAACATTTGTCTTTTTTATTCGAGCTTATAATCATACATATCCAAGCCAATACTTGGATAATCAACACATACTAAATCATCAACATAGTAAGCACAGAACTTAAAAATGTATACAAATTCCCGTTCGTAAGGCTGACTGTCGCCACATTTTACAATAAATCCTAGGCTGAACTGGACACCTTCCTTTTTGGTCCCGAGAGTGATGTTCTGGCTATGTTGCGGTCAGACTGACGTACGGACGGACGAATAGCCTCGGAATTCGCAGTTTGAATAGCGGTGCGTAACAGTTCTCTAGGATACCTTCTTGCGTGACTGATATTTACGCCAATGCCAACAATATACCACAAGTGGTAAATAAATGAAATAGTGTAAATGAGTAACGGCACAGCGGCGTTCCTTTTACTACTTATCTGTCCGGAAAATGTTCGTAAGTTCTGTATTTAAATTGTATTTAGTTGCTTACAATGTTGTGCTGGACGTCGTTAAGGGATTATAATGATTGGAGCCTGATTTTCGAGCATTAGCTTCTGTTATTAAAACATTGTATTTTTTAATAATGTGTAGTGAGAATAGAGAATGCGCCTTTTGGGCTAATCAAACTTCGACACTTAAGTAATGGAGACGGTGGCAGGTCTTTAACCCCAACAGCATCCTGAAAACTATAGCTGATAGGAGGGACAGCCCAATACTGGGACATTGGATAAGCCTACATGCCACTGTGGCATATTAATTAATAGTTTGTGTTATTTTCTGGTAGATGTAAGTACTAACACTAGTTTTTTAAGTCGTGTGTATACTAACCAAATGGACTATACTTATAGGACCGTTTTTTTATTTTTTATCTTTTATCTTCGTTGTCGTATCGACCAGAAAGTCTACGTATTAAACTATCATAATTGTCACGCGAAACCTCATACCAGTCTGTATCATGACCACAAACTATTCAAACTGCTTCTACGCGGAAACACTGAGATAAAAACTATATCGGTTAATCTCTAAACGGCATAATTATGACAATCCACGGCCATGTGAATCATAATGGACACTTTTTGTAGATATCTCGTGCTATCTACCTCTGTTTCATTATCCACGCGATTGCAATGTGAATGTTGTGCTTGTTGCATGGTTTCGTGAAAATTTCGTGCAATATATAAACTAGAGCATGTATGTAGAATGTAATTGATAAAAAAATAGAAACTGTGTCAAGAAAAAGTTTCTGTTTTAACATTTACTCGTACATGACATTCTTTGTACTTTCAATTCAAAGGATTCGCGTTTTTATGGAAATTCGTGTTTATGTGATCAGCTGGGCTTTTTTTTTCATTACTTATACTTTAAATTATCTTTCCGCCAATAGTCTTGTCCGTCCAAGTGTTAACTGTTGTCTGTCAGAATGAGTTCACGGCACAGTTGGCGCAGTGGTTAAGCGATTGACTGCTGCGCTGCGTGTCGCGGGTTCGATTCCCGCACGGAACAAATAATTTTATGACCTACAAGTAAATAGTTGTTCCGGGTCTGGCTGTTTGTGTATGTGAGTTTAAATGTTTGTAAACGCACCCACGATACAGGAGAAATTTCTAAGGTGGTCAACGTTTAAAAAAAAAGATAAATGAAAGCATAAATAATTATTGTAGCGTTAATAACAACATCTAGATTATCTAAATCAAATCTAGATTATCTAAATTAGACAATGGAGTTCTTTGAAAGCAGAAGCGTTTAGCTCACTAAACTACAAATAAAAATAAAAACTAAAATCCCAAATAAAACAAAAAAAAAAGAAAAACTCGTGTCCGGATTTTTTATTACTTTTTATAACTATTATTTTTATTTAAATTATTTTGGGGTTATAATATATATATTTTTGAAATGTGGTCGTAAAACCCTTTCATTTGATAACCAACCAGAAACAAAAAAAAAAAAAGTATTTTAGTTCATGTCTAATAAGTAGTCTGGTGCCACCAGACGACTTATTAGACCATATGAATTTAATGTGACGCCACGTAGCATATAACTAGCGGACAATCAAGCCGCTTCCAACGATACCTCATTTATCAAATTATGATCAGTAGTTTAGAAGTTATGAGGTAACAGATGAACATACATAATACATACCGGTCAAAATCATAACCCTCCTTTTGCTTCGCCGTAGTTAGGTAAAAATAGGTATGAACCAAAATCAGATAGCAGAATGACACGAAATATTCTAATCACAATTGTTTTCAGAACAATTCCCATGGCTGTCGGAGCTCAGAGTAATTCAGTCTTTACAACCTAGTAACGTTATTGCCAATTAAATTCATTAGCTTTACAGAAATATCACCAGTTTCACGAGACAGCTTTCAGAGAGAATAACAGATTAGGATGAGATTAGTGTCGCTCCCGTCCCACATATAGCATCGTTACAATTAACGGTAAGCAAAGTGTGTAGCATTAGTGTAGTCGGCATTGTTGGCACATTCCCTCGACTATCTCCGTCAGCATCACTCAGTTATCGCGATGTATCGCTTTATCTCGATGCATTCGGATGAATGACAGCAGATAATTATCTTTAAGATATTAATTATTGGCGGGATGCGATTCAGATTGGTCATGGTGCGTAAATCTTGGACTCAGCTTTATCTAACTAATAGATTAACTTAACTTTAGTTTATAGTTAGTCGTAAATGGTTTATATAGGAGGTAGGTTATTCTGCATGTGTGTGAACAAATCGTTGGTGTTTAATCAATTAAAGCTCGTGGCTAAGTAATAACAGCCGCACGGGTCGATTCATTAAGTTAAGCTATACTTGCCAGGGTTGGTTCGTGGATGGGTGACCATCTTTACATACCAAGTCTTCTCCGTGCCTCGGAAAGCACGTTAAGCCGTTGGTTCCGGCTGTCAGTTATGGGTAGTCAGAAGCCCGAAATTCTGATAGCCAGTCTTACCAAGGGGTATCGTATTACCCAGTATACTGATAGACTGCCTATGACCTCTAGGGCAGTCTATCCATGGCAGTCGGTCCATGTAAATTAGTGGTGTTCAGCTGCATCCGGTTAGACTGGAAGCTGACCCCAATATAGTTGGGAAAAGGCTAGAAGATGATGTTGTAAGATTCAGTTGCTTTGCTATTTGTTAACGTCAGACGTCTTATGCACTTATGCACCCCTTTTTTTTATGGGAAATTATCAAATAACTTCTCCCGCTCTGGGCGGAGTGGGACGTCGTGTCAGACTCTTACTGACTAAAACCCACCCGCGTTCCTTCAGTTGCCTGTATGTTGCCAGGGGCCACGATATCCCTTTCGGACTTTCCCGCAACCCAGTTCTGCACCCCTAGTACTTATACGTTAAGAATTCCGAGGAAGGTGTAGATTCAATGTTATTCTTAGCAATAATGGCCATTGATAAGGTGTCTGATTACTTCAGGAAAGTCTCCGAGTAGTATTACATGCCATTATAGTCATGCAATCCTTGGAATTGTTGTCAATATTGTGAGAACGTGAAATCGGAGGCTCTGGTTAGCGCGTGTAGTCAAGTTATTGTTATTGTTTTAACTACAGTTACTTTTGCTTGAATTAACCTTAATTACTTCTGTCTGAGGTCTTGCCCCGTAGTGGTGGAATTAGAGGCTAACATTTTATGATCTTAGTAAACAGTATGTCTTCAAACTTTATGATTTTGCGTTTATAACCTTTTCTAATGAGCAGTTAAATTCCCCTAACATGTTTGGCGTATTTCGGAAGATAGGAACGGAAGATTAATAATGCTACCGACAGTGAAGTTCTGGCTAATAATAATATATTGACTTACCTTTAATACCGAATTCTCAAACAATATAAGAAGAAAGAAGAATACTACCATCGACACAAAAAGAAGAAAATACCGAATGATTGGTTATCATGAAAATTCAGGTCACCTGTTGGCACTTCATTACGACAATGAATATAAAATTTAAGATGAAGGTTCATCATTAGTTTCATTCATTCGTTCATCATTCAATCACGACTAAAGAAAATATATTATAGTCGCTTGACACTTTTGACAGGTGCCCGGACCTGACATTTCAGTGCTGCCACCTACCGTCATTTCAGAAAACCCTCATTGACCCAAGTTAAAGACTCATTGACCTAAGCTTTAAACTCGCAGTTCAGACAATTCCAGCTTTTCCCTACTTTAATAACTAACCAAGACCATTGTCCAAAAGTTCTATACTAGGTAGTAATATTCAGATACTAAAGGTAATTAAACAACCAATAAATTTTCAAGGGCTTAAGTAAGTAATGTGCCTGGAACTATGAACTACCCACTGGAGGGTAATTACATTAGGAGTAGGTTCAACATTTCATTGTTATTTGAACATTAGTTCATGTCGTCGTGAACATGAAAACGAATTTGTTGTAGCACGTAGAGTTGTTGGGGTTTTAACATGAAATAACGTAAACATGGAGTAGCTGAGTATATCATTTATACTCGCCGCCGCCGCCATTATAAATTGACCAGATTACTAACGTTTAACACTTACGAAGCTTTTACTATAGATAAAATTATGTAGTTAATGGAAACCTATTAAATAGATTGATATTAACAGACAAGCCATCCGCTTGTCTGTTAATATAAATAATTCTTCTTCTTTTTCTTTTATTGTTGTTTGTGACTAAACTGGTATCAGAGTTTTAAAGCCGCCCATTGGCTTCTGACTTGGCTTCACATGTCGTCGAGAAATATCTCTCAGGCGTGCCGGTTTCCTCATGATGTTTTCCTTCACCGTTTAAGAAGCAAATGATAATTAAAAAAATATTAATAATTATCTGAAAGACTAATTAAATGCTTTTCTAAAAATATTTAACAACTGAAGCAAAACCATAAAATAATTTTTTGCTTCATTCGATTCAAATCTCCTTACCTACGAAACTCAACTTAGAGAGAATAATAATCTAAAATACCTAAAATGGTTTCCACATTAATCGTGAGATAATTCAAAGCAATTCGAAACACAAATTCTATTCTGCCTTGCAGACGTATTGAAGATTCAGTTGCGAAGTGCTGAGACTACGCCTGACAGCCGCAGATATAATATTCATTATTTCAATTGCTGAGCAACATTGATACCGACTTGCGCTACCACTACTAATGCACTAAATAGGTATATTATTGACGTCTACGATGATATCTTAGAACGTTTCAGCTTCAGCATTGTTGTAGGTATTTACATTTTAAGATTGAAAAAGAAAGTTTGGTCTTATTTTTTTTATATACATATTGACATTGTTGAAAATTATATAGAAAATAACATGATTACTTTGTAAAGTATTATATTGTTTTAATTATTGTGAATGTGAGGACTATGTGGATATTTTATTTTTATTGTTTTTCCTCTTTCTTTAATTTTTTCTTTCTCAGTTAGTTTAAATGATGGTCTGGCAGTTTGAGTACTTTATGCGACCTACCCAAATGTCTTTTCTTTGGTATTGTTCGTCGAGTTGAGCTCCTTAAGTTCTGAGTTGAGCTCTACGATTACTGACAAATGCTTGCACTGACTGGACAGGTCCACTCAAATCTGTGTGGTTCTTTCCTCAAAAGACCATTTCAGACACTAATCTACATGGTCCTCATATGGCCTGACCAAGATTATGTCTGGACTTTAAAAGAGACTGTGACCTCTGAGTTTGTTTCGGTCTTTCTTCTCAGAGTAGTCAGATAGGAAACGCCGAACTCATCTAGCATTTTCTTCTTTTTTTTAATATGACGTGTAAAAGTGATTGCAATATCCTATTTACAGAATAAACAATTTCATTTCATTTCATTTCATTCTTTTTAAGATGCCTGTAGTCTAAAAGGGATAAAAATATATAAATCTTCTTTCGGTTTTTTACGTGGTGTCAGTTTTGAAATTGTATTATATACTCCACACCTATAAAATACGCCATGGTTAAAAAAATAAAAATAGTTAGTTCTACTTAGAAAAGAACATCACTGTGTTCTTTTCTAAGTAGAACTTTAAAATTAACCATGCAAGCCTCCTTTAGCGGTCCAAGTAATGTCTAATTCAAATTATTCAAATGGCGGTAATTAGAGGAACGATTTGAATGTGGAAGCGTCGCGTTCGCTTTGACGGCTACGTTCGTGTCAAACCGTTCGTCCGACGCCACGATTGAATCTGTTTGACCCATAAAACTGGAATGGCCCACGAAGTACGGGCGTGGGAGCTCAACTATTGCATCTCTTCCTTATTTGTGCATTACGGCATTAACTGCACGTCATAAATAAAGCAGGATAGAAGACGTTAATACGTCTGAAATGCTGGTTAAGGGCATGAGCGTATCTATTCGTTAGCTGTCAATCAAAGTTAATGATCTGTCATGTAGACGTCGGGAATAAGCTTGTGTTGTTGATTGTTTTGATTATACACAAGCATATTTATTTATTAAAATCAGGCTGGAAAGTATATGAATAGCCGTAGCTGTTATAATTTGCCGTTGGTAGTTAGTCTTCATAGTCGCTCGTAGTTATAATTTGACCGATTTTCATTAGATTCGTACTAGTAAGTATTTTTTCAATCTCTCGATTGTGTTGAATTAAACCAAATACAATCGAAGTTCTGTCTTCCGTTTCATGATATTACTGTGTTTTTAATAATACTTCGAAGTCTAAATTCTCCTAACTTACTATACCTACCTATATTTCTTCAAGTTCCTGTTTCTTATAAAAAAGTAATCAAATATATTGAAAGTCACATTTAATGCAGTTACAATATTCGATACCTAAATGGTCGTCGTAAGGATTTAGTTCGTAAAATAATACAGCTATATCTAAAACCGGTAACGTATTATGTGGGACACATAACCTCCTTTAGTACCTCCTTTAGTACACATAACCTCCTTTTGTGTGACAAGAATATAACGGACAGCTAAAATTGTGGGAAATAATGAATCACCGTGTTGTTATAGTTTTGGGAAATAATTGAACATTAGTATTGTTGTTGAAGCAGAAATGGAGACTGTCTGACATGCGTGATGATTTAGTTTCTCATAGAACGTTTAGTAAGGCGCTTCACTTCTTCCTCAAAGAGATGTCAGCACAACGGAAGGGGTCCGATAGGACCGATGCCTGGCGGGGTTGCGGGAAAGTCCGAAAGGGATACCGTGGCCCCTGGCAACGTAAAGGCAACGGAAGGAACACGGGTGGGTTTTAGTCAGTAAGAGTCTGACACGCCTAGTTATTTGATAATTTCCAAACCAAAAAAAAAAAAAGGCGCTTCACTTCTCTCTGATACTGTATGGGCGAAAATGTACTACTGATAAGTGGATAGAAATAACTGGACCAGAAGATCCATATGTGTGTGTGGGTTTACTAATGATAAGTATAAAATATATAGCATAACGAAATTCAGCATAATGATCATTACGCATAATATTTTTAGGCATAAATGTTTTGCCATAATTTTTATTGGTTGGCATAATAATTAAGCATAATTTTATAAAGCATAATGTTATAAACGCATAATAATATTTACACATAATGTTCTTTGAAATAAAATAATAAACCCTAATATAACTCATATAAAAACAAACATGTTCGCGGCTCAGGGGTGGCCGAGAGGCCACCCTAGTTGCACCTTAACCTAATCCAATAAAATAATGTTTATATTTATGGCTCATGAACCCATGATTAATAGATGAATTAATATGAATTATTCCACTTTGCCCCACCAAGCCGCCCATCTGCCACTGGTGGGGCAAAGTGGAATGCCTAAAATTTTGCAGTGGAATTTGCCTCACTCGTTCGACTTGGTGGGGCAGATTCCACTATTAGGCCTTAAAAATTTATGCAACTGCAAATTATGCCAAAACAAATTAGACCATAATGATAGTACCTTCGCATTATGCCAAAGTAAGATTATGCCACAGTATTATTATGCTAATAAAAGTTATGCGAAAACCTCATGCTAAACAATATTATGCCTTAAAAATGTATGCTAAGAGGGGGATTCTCGTGTGTGTGGTGTGTATGTGGGTGTGTGTTCAGAGAGCAAAAGGCGAGCTCTAACTACATTTTGTATTTAAAGTATTTAAGTATTTAAGTATTTATTTATTCGCATCAACAGTACAGCTATTAACGATACATAGTTGTTAGACTTAAATATAGTACAGGTAGACTTTAGTTGTCGCAACTAGTACCCTTGCTAAGTTATCGGGATAACTTGTATTTTGTATTTAAAGGATTACTATAATAGTCCGTAATAATCTACAGAAGAATCAAAGTCACGCAAAGGGTTTGCTGCATACAGAGCAGAACCTATGGCTCTTGTAGATAATAAAATCAACGTTTTCCAATAGAAAAAGGTCTTATATTTGAAATATCTAATTCATTAAAATCAGATGAGTAGTTTTGGCGCTACGTTGGAACACACGTAAATACAAACATACATAGACTGCTAAAAACATAACCCTTCCTTTTAGCTTTGCCGTAGTCGGGTAAAAAAAGCTTGAAGCTAAGCGTTTGTGACATACTTATTATGATCTGCTATTTCCGGTATTACAAGAGAATCGAACGCCACCTGTCATGATTTATAGACTTTACTTCCTCCTTGTTTTACTGTTTCTAATTTTCTAACTCATGTTAATTCCCACACGGGAAGTAGAGAGAACAAAGCTTTATTTTTCTACCGTTTTTGTCGTAACGGGATCAAATCATGGTGCTATTTATTTATTTACAAGTTCATCACTTATTGCAAGGTACGTATTTCAATAACTGACGTTAAACGTCAGTTAGAATCGGATGATTTGACAGTTTGTAAATGGTGACCATGGAACATGGAATTAGTATGTACTATTTGCCATGGAATTAGTATGTACTATTTGCCATGGAATTAGTATGTACTATTTGCCATGGGATTAGTATGTACCTAGAAGGGATTTTTTTGACGTTCCAGATATGAAGCACACCCTTTTTCTAAGATAACATTCTTAGCGTTCACATGCGTCCACGTCATACGATGTAATTGACCCTTAGTAATTAATTCAAGTGCAGTGTACCTACAAACCAGTTATGATATCAGACGAATAGAGCATGACGCGCGATGAGGTCTTGGAAAGGTTGAATGTTTATGCCTCTGTAAACTGTAACGTGGTGTTTTGCTTAGCATAGATTTCATTCGTGTAGGTACAATTAGCGCCAGTAGTTGGTGTAGCTACTAGAGATTTGGTTTCACCGTTACAATCATAACAAACGAGCGTTAACTCAATCTTATTCTACCGCATCTTTGTTAGTCTTGGCAAAGCCTGCAATGTCAGATACTAGTGATTCTTTTTTCAAAACTGTCTCATTTTTTAAGTAAAAACATACCTATATGCGCATTTTGCGCTCTTTCTGAACAGAGAACGAAACTAAACCGCCACGATCGTGTCGGTGACGCTGAATCGGGTATACTCGGCTCATGTAAGTTTTCACTCCTATCGTGTGGTCATAGCCGAGGTCGAGGAGGGGCTTGTGGCTAAATAATAATAGCCGCAAGGGTCGATCGAACAGGTTAAGCTACGCTTGCCACGGTTGGTCCTTGGACGGGTGACCTTCTTTACATACCAAGACCCCTAGGTTGTGGAGGTCAGATAGGCAGTCGCTCCATGTAAAATACTGGTATTCAGCTGAATCCGGTTAGACTGGAAGCCGACCCCAACAGAGTTTGAAAAAGGCTAGTCAGATGATGAGGAGAGAGGAAACGCATGTGACTAAAAGAGTCAATCAATCTGCCTAGCCTTTTCCCAGCTAAGTTGGGGTCGGTTTCCAGTCTAACTGGATGCAGTATTTTACATGGAGCGACTGCCTTTCTGACCTCAACAACCCAATAACCGACTAAAAGAATGATGAATATAATATAAATGTTAATGGATGGAGAGTGAGAGGAAGGCCTAAGAAAATTTGAATGGATTTTGTGAGGAATGATGTGAAAGAGAAGAGAGTGAATGATAGCCTGACGGTTCATTGACAGGGGAAAATTGAGAGTGAGAACGTGTTGCGAAAACCCCAAGTAACAAGGGACAAGGCCAGGTATATGATGGTGTGTGGTCATTAGCACACATCCTCTTTTTTATACTACTAGGCTACTCTACTCAAGCCACCCAAACCTAATTCAGAAGACGGGCCTATGACAACATTATGTTTTATTTTTTAATGTAGGTACCTATTTAATAAATCTGTTTAATTACTTTTATTTTGTATTTATGTATATGAATCTTTCTGTCCGTGACATCACTGCAGGCCCTATCAGAATACCAGCGCTGTGACATTAATTATTAAATGTCGCAGCATCATGCTGAGATAGGAGCCTTTTGGCCTCGCACAGGAATTTCCACTTTATATTAATTTTTACTCAGTTTGTTTTTTATTTTTAGTGAGTGTGTGTTTAGTTTAATTAAGATCTCCTGTGCTTGTCCCAATAAATACTTTTTCTTTCTTTCTTTCTATATCTACGGCTCTAAAACTTCATTTGACTTCTCACATTGATCCTCTCTGCTAACAATTTGGAGAAACTATTAGAAATGCGTAGAACACCGTTGTTTTCCTTAAACAGGCGCCTACTTGCCAAGTTAAGTGTTTGTTCAGGCGGGGTCACACACACCTCGCGAGTTTCATTAGAACGTAAGGCGAAATGGACGCTAGTGCTAGTTCACACGACTATTATTCAAGTTTTTATTCTGTTCTATAACAATGACTTAGTAAAACATAATTTGTTGAGAATTTTAAACCGTAAAGGGGCGTTCACGGGTCAAGCCTACTTTTGAAAATGATTCCCAGCTTTTCAAAGGCAGAGCAAATATTTTCAAGATGAAGCATTGCATTTGCAGGAATCGACGATCAATCAGAGCTTTCTAAAAAAAAAAATACGCGCTTCCACCGCGCAAAATTCCGAAGCGTTCAAACAGAAAATCAAACGAATTATAATCCCTCCGCACTATCGCGACACAGGCACTCAGTCATCCCGCCAGTCAGCCAGTCCCAAGGATTTCATTTGTCAATAAATAATAATACGCTGCAGCCTATAATTTACCGACATACCATTCGATCCCTAATTGACTCTGACAGCGCAAAAAGAACGAAAGCGGACGCACTTTTTATTCATTTCTAAATATAGGATTCCTAGTTCACATTTCAAGGAGTAGCGACCCTAATCGCAAATGAAACTAGTCCCATCGCATCGTATATCCGCCATAATAGATCCATAGACAAGATACAAACTCTTTATGCCAGCGAGTGGAATGCGTGTTCACATTATTGGTTCGACTAGAACAGCTCTTAGTAAGGAAAAGGCACTTGCCAGTATCGGTCTGATAATTGATTTTCTAATTTCTTGGCGCCACTTTTTATTCCACAAGAAATATTAAAATTATAATGGTTCTGTATTGAGTCTATGGTACTGATATGGTTAAAAGATAATCCATACGTTCTGCCTTTGATTAAACTTTATGAGTAATAGTTTCTGATAAAATATTTTTATCGATGCAGACCGTATTGACAGACTCTGAAAATCGATTCTTTATCACTTTTATTGAATACACACACTTTTGATGTTTACTTTTTACCTCACGCAAAAAGAGCGTTGAACTTTTTAGCAAGAAAATATTAAGTTGGCATACAAATATTTCCATTGCAGTTCATAGCTATTAAAAAAGTAAGATTATTTTGAGTTAAAATTATTTATGGAAAGAAAGAAAAGAAAAATAAGAAAATACGTTTATTTGCGGTACACATGACGCAAGGAAAGAATAAAACACGAAAATAACAATTTTGGGGAAAATATGCGTCATATCCACGCAAAACGGCCATCGCTCAGCATAATGCTGCGACCCTATGCGAGACAGCCCCAGCGCTGGTTTTCAGCGACAGCCGGCGTTGACGTGTATGGCGTAGCGCAGAGATTCTTTGAGTAAAAGTTTTTTCCTGTACAATTTTGATATTTATTTATTGACACACCAACGAATTATTCACTAAAACATTACATTAAATATATTCTAAATCAACGGCTTTGCGGTGAATTTGTCACTTATAGGTGTGCACAGCACTTTTATAATCAATAATAAAAATTGAATTAGAGATATAATATAATACTAACAAAATTAAAATTTACAAAGTTTACATTGAATCTAAAATGTCAAGTAGTTAAATAAAAATAAAAAATATTCTACATTATAGTCAAGTTTAGATAGGAGACAGCCTCTCTGTAATCTCAGCTATCAAGGTATGTGCACCAAATATCTGCATCTGTTTAATTGTGTGAATCAATTAATGGACTTTGTCAGTGTGCTAAGATTTGAATTCCGATTTGCTTGTAATTAATGAATGCAATTAGTCACTTTCTCGCGTCAGTGATAGGGTACGGTTATCAACATTGTTAAGCATCGGACAGAGTTAAAAGAAAATATAAATTCTACTGCATTTTCAACTAACTTTAAATAAGCTGATTAGTGCCTAGTTAGTAGGTGCAGTATAGGCTATATTAACGAGATAGGCGTCATAATCTTCTAAATTATTGACTTCGTAATCTATACAGTTTCATCTGCAATTAGTCAGATAAATCGCTTAAGTAGACTCGCGTGTACCTCGCAACGAGATATTTTGGACTATTTGTATGCAATTGGATCATTCAGATTTTTACACCGATCCATCTCACGATTACCTACTGGCTATGAATCAAGAGTTATCTATATTATTACGGGCTTTTATAACAACATTACCATAACGAGTTGACTATCGAATTTTCGGCGAGCAAGTGGGTGTCAACAAGTTAGCGGGACAGTGGGCCCTTATCAAATCAAAGAAACCAGTTCGGAACAAATCAGTCCGTTACGCAATAAAAAAAAATCGCGACCTTGAAGAGCAGGCTCCATTGCTCCAATCTGTGCGTGCAGCCGTCCGACCGACCGCCGACCGTCGGTAACGGTAACCTGATAAGAAGCTGATTATCCTTTCATGGGTTCCGTGCTATATTGTAGATTTATGAGGCTTTCTCGGCCAGCTTTCCTTTTCACGGTCTGAACGTAAGCTGGTTGGTCCCAGTTAGTTCAGCGGTGTGTTATATCATGCTCGACCCGCCTGTTAGTTTAATCGGTCCACTAAGCGATGCCGCCATGATGCACTAAGCGATTAGTTGGTGGTCGAGCGTGCTGCGTGAGCCTAAAATACGTGCGCAAGTAAGATTGACGTCGACCGTTGTTTTAAAGTAATCAACGTGCTCCGTTGTCACTAACGATCAGTTTTGCTCACAATTTTCTTTTTAGTTTTGAAACGTTAAGTAAAGGTGTCCAGTTTAACTCCAGGGCCCGGAATCAATAAAAGCGTGAGTTATGGAACGCATCCCGTTAACAAGTTCAGTGCCAAGAACCCTCGCGGAGGGCTCATTTTAAATGTAAGTTTTTCTGATTTATTCCATTCTAATACCAAAAACTAATACCACTGGTATTTGTTTCAACTCATATTTTTTTTCTATTCCGAACCGATACCACTTTTTAAATAATTTAATTTAATGTACGAACGAATACCAACAACTTGAATTTGGTACAGTCAGCGCAGTCAAACCTAATCAAAGTAAATTTGTTTTTCAATATTTTTATGTAATCGTAATATAATGCTTAAAACTTTCCAAATTCACTTCACTCCAATATTTTTACAAAGGTTAGCATAGGTAAGAGTAGTTTTAGTGAATCATCTTGCTATTTTTTTTACCTGCGAGAAAGGGTGAGTTTGCTCCATATATGACGTTTTTGCAAAAAAAAATTGCTGATTCATTGCTATATAGGTGAAGAATGACTGATTTGATTAAACAAAAAGTTGATTTTCTGTGAAATTTTACAATTGTTAGGTAAGGTTAGAATTCATTGCAAAAAAAATTGCTGATTCATTGCTATGTAAGTGATGAATGACTGATTTGATTATACAAAAAGTTGATTTTCTGTGATATTTTATAATTGTTAGATTTAAAGTGAATTTTTCATATTAGATATTATTACAAAAAAAAAATGCTGATTCATTGCTATGTAGGTGATGAATGACTGATTAGATTATACAAAAAGTTGATTTTCTGTGATATTTTACAATTGTTAGATAAAAAGTGATTTATTTTTGTTAAAAATTTACCTGACATAGTTGTTATGAGATAGGTAGACGTGAATAATTACGTACCTGTCTAATAATAACTATGTCAGATAAATTTCAATATAAATTAAGAGTTAATTTTTTGAGATATTTTGTAATTTTTAGATTGTAAGTAAATTCTTCCTGTTTGATGTTTTTGCAAAAAAAATATTATACAGGTATAGAGAGGAACTAAAATTATATTAAAGTTGATTATTTAAGTGATATTTTATCATTGAACAAGACGTTTGCTAACAAAATTTGATTTTTTTGGAGTTATCTGTTTTTTTTTTCAATTAAAGGGTTATATTTACATACAAAGCATTTTTACTGACTGTACCTTATATCTTTGAACTTGTTTTGGTATTAGTTTAAACAATGGTATCGGTTCGGAATAGAAAAAAAATATGAGTTGAAACAAATACCAGTGGTATTAGTTTTTGGTATTAGAATGGAATAAATCGTTTTTCTTGGCGAATATGGCATTATAAATCGTGATAATAAAATCTGATTTTAACAAGATTTATAAGCTATCTTTTTTTAAATAATTTTACACGGTTACAAATATTCACAAAAAATTTAAAAGATTGTACACTACGTATAGCAACAAGACCTCCTAAAAACACACTTTTACTTCGTTTTATAGTGTTTTATAACACGGTTTTAAACCTAATGCCGTCCGCGATGGTTAACTAAGTATATATATTATATATAATTTCTATATTTAAAAGAGTGTCCTTGGAGTTTCTTGCCCGTTCTTCTCCATAGAGATCTACGTTTTGGAATGCGCAACTAGCTTCAACTTTCTGACTAACTGACCGACTCTTTGACAATTCAAAAGTGCCTGTAAATGGTTTAATTGAAATAAATGCTTTGAGTTGAGTTTGAGTTTAACTTTAGCGCAAACCCTCCCGGAGGGTTCACTTCCAATATGTATGGCAAGTGTTAAGTAGTGATGTGTAATTTTCTTTACTGGGCCACGGTGAATCCGACTGGGAATGAAATTTATCTCCCAAAATTTTGTAAAATCTGAAGGTTTCCGGTATGTAGACACGATGAGCTAACAGTTGAGCTATGAAGCTTTGTACCTGTGTTATGTAGCTAAGCGTCTTACAAACGTGCGGATTCGAAGTCTTCCAATGTCTTGAAACGTTATAATAATGATACCAACTATTTTTAACGTTTGTTAAACTTCCGTTAAGAAACACAATCATATATAAATAGTATAAACGCTGCAAAAACATCAATAATATACTAATACTGTAAGTATTTTTGATGTTTTTCAGACATTGTCAAAATTAAAACAGAATGTTTTAATTAATAACTGCTACTGCGTAATGGTTGTCTGTAAAAGATCGCTTTAAGCGATAAGACCGCCCATTGTGTCACCCTATGTAAAATTTCTAAATGTATGTCTGTAGTTTTTATGGCGTACAGACGCCAGCACATCAACCTACTACAATCTGTCAAATTTCTAATTAAAAATTTCAAAACTGGCTCAAAGTTGATTGGTAAAATTTGACAGTTTCGGGTAGGTTGACCTGCTTTTTTTTTTTTTTTTGGGTGGGAAATTATCAAATAACTTCTCCCGCTCTGGGTGGAGCGGGAGGGCGTGTCAGACTCTTACTGACTAAAACCCACCCGTGTTCCTTCCGTTGCCTTTACGTTGCCAGGGGCCACGGTATCCCTTTCGGACTTTCCCGCAACCCCGGCAGGCATCGGTCCTATTGGACCCCTTCCGTTGTGCTGACATCTCTTTGAGGCGCGCGTGGAACACAACGCGCCGTCGACCCGGGCCTGGTCCTTATCGGACGGCGAGCTACCCATTGCTCACCGTCCGCAAGCCCGCGCCTACGGTGGCCGGGAATCGGCCTTGTTTTGTGTTCTTTCTTTGCGTCATGTTTTTCACAAATAAATGTATTTTCTTAATTTTTTCTGTAGTACAAAATACATTTATCTTTACTAAAGTGTAAGGTTCAAAGTTGATTGGGAAAATTTGACAGTTTCGGGTAGGTTGACCTGCTGGCGTCTGTACAATAAAGAGTATTCTATCTATCTATCTGCACTGATTAACGACGAAAAATCAGTAGTGCAGAGGTTTGTGGGGCGACTATCATCGATTCAGATGAAATATCGATTAGTTCTACGGATCTAAATGAAATAGAACGTGAAATATTCGACTTAGCATTGATTTGTTGAACAAATGCCGAATTATAAGATTTTATTTTTTATACAAATATTTATTATATTGCGTATGCTTATTCCGGTTCTGTAGTATCGATTTGCATTTTAGTTTGGTTCGAAGCGATTTCTTTGATGTTGCGTCAATCACTATTCAAATCGATTTTTTTGCCATCGAGAGGAAATTGCTTGGAATGATATATATCTGTGTCAAGAAGCTAATGACCGAATCAGTGGCTGCTTCATGATTTTATGCATAACTTTTACGATTGATTTCTATATTTTTCTCACATTATTGCTTATGTTAATATTTTAAAAGAGTAAATATTATGTTCTAATGTTTGCGAAAGCTTAGCTTTATTCAAACAACCGCCAATATGTAAAATATATGATTGTATATTGATGAGCATCAGGTTTTGAATGCATTGACCGCACCAGTATGCGGTAATAACATATCACAATCATAGAGAAACGCTTTACACTTTTTATTATCATTGTAATACACCACCATTTTCGACCACGTTTAAAAGAAGCTGATGAAATTGTCTACCAAAAAATATTGTGCTACTGTTGGATTAAGGTTTAGCAGAAATTATTTTCCTGCACTCGAAATTAAGTCTTGTATCGTACCGTACCATATCAATAGAACTAATATTACAAATGCGAAAATGAGCTTATTTGTTTATTTGTTTCACGCCAAAACGGCTGAACGGATTTTGACGAAATTTGGCACATGGGTATACCATGACCTGAGTTAGGACAAATGATACTTTTTATCCCGGTAGTATGTTTCCGTGGAATAATTTCGGACCTCATCCGATCATATATTATCGTAATGTATAACCAGTGGACAGGGTCTCATGAGGCCCATTCCATGTTAAAAATATAGTCAAGTATTCTTAACAAAAGACCACGTACTAGCTCTTGAACAAAAAGTGACAAAACACAGAATGTCTTACTAAATAAATAATAGATTCATCTAATGATATTTTTTGTGAATTGACGCGCGCTTGACAGCGATTGGCTATTTTTTGTTCTTATTTTTTTATTTATTTTGTCACTTTGTCACCCGCCATTCAGAGCTAATTATGTCTAACGGAAGTGACGATTCAAAAATAATCAATTTGGATAAGCTATAATGTTGGTGAATCGTGGTGAATCGCCATACCTACATTACCTACCTACTTATTGAACGGTCGTAAACAGCGGTAGAGCAATACCTGTAGAGTTACGAGAAATTAATTAACGATGACTTTAATTGGCAGTAGTGTAGAAAAAAGTTGTATTTAGTATTTTTACACTAGGAGATATAAAAGTTGTAAGCTAAGTTTCTTTCGAACGAATAGGTTTCTAGAACCTTTACACATATCTATTCCAGCACAATAATATTAGTTCCCGTACTACCATAATAATAGAATATGTTACACAAGAGTATCATTATTTTAACAGCGTAATCTTTCACGCTTCCGTGAGAACACTGAACCATCTAACAGATATACGAGTATTTTCAGACTACTTGACGTCCTTACACGATATCCCTTGCATATAAAAATACCTAAAATCTTCCAAAATCTTTAGTTTACGGTATATTTGACGCAAAACTGGTAAAGATAAAATCTATGTGACGTCTCCTAGTATTAATTCCTTGCGAACTTACCTCATTTGTATGGTAGGACGTCGATCAGCAGACGCTGGGAATGCTAATGTCCTTTTAAAAATCAATTCTCACATAGCCTATGTATATAAAACAGTGTGGAGTAAAATATTTACATTTATAGACGAGCGGACATACCTGTGCGGACTTAATTCTTAGAAACCACAGTGTGTATGGGCATACCCGACGCCATTTTGTATGTGAATTTGGACATATTAAATGTTTTATAGCTTTTGCTCACAATGGTCGATGTTGGACATTAAAATGTGCATTGATAGATTCTTGCTTTGCGAACAGAACGTTGGATGTCGGTGGATGCAATAGGCAAACATGTGGTTACTAGGAAAGATTGTGGTTTACGCATCTCAAAGGTTTTTCATTTCTTATACTTGGAAAGTACGCTTGAAGTTACCTGATCAGAGGGATAAAACCCCCCCCCTGAAAAACCGTCCCTGGGAAACGATTTTCCCTGCTGTCAAAACATTTAAAAACCATGCAAGCCAGCCCAACTTTTTATATAGCCATTCTGTGAAATGGCGGCGTAAAATTGTAATTAAAAATATTATCAACAATTTTGTAACATGACTTTATACTTATAATTTACTTTTCACTAAATTATTATTAAATTTACATAGATTTGAGCTAAATATTTACCATCATCAATGATAAAAAATACTGGCTGGTAAAACGCCACAGAAAAAGAAACATAAAAAAGGCGGGACAGCGGCACTCGAACTATTGGCGTCCTCGCTGCGCTCGTGCGTCAAACCATCTCGTGCCTAAATAGGTCCCTTTTCACAATCTTTTTAACAATCTACTATTACCCTGCCACAATCTACTCATGGATTACACAAAAGTACCTACTTATAGCTTGCTAGCCCGAGCCCCCTATTGCATGGGACTTAATCGTATCTGACGAAATGTGGTACTGTGGTGTGGTGTGGTATGTTGAGTACCTACACCTCTGTTTATCCCTCCGGGGAATACAGGCGTGATGTTATGTTTTATCTATAGCTTCATACTTTATGATTTCAAAGAAATCGTATGAATTTCATCAGTATTATCGGCACCTACATTTAATATTATGACTTCCACCTACAGGCTACAATGTCCTTATATTGCCGTACATAACCTGACATAATCACACACAAAATGACAAAATTATATACAAAATAACATGATTACTTTGTAAAGTATTATATTGTTTTAATTATTGTGAATGTGAGGACTATGTGGATATTTTATTTTTATTGTTTTTCCTCTTTCTTTAATTTTTCTTTCTCAGTTAGTTTAAATGATGGTCTGGCAGTTTGAGTACTTTATGCGACCTACCCAAATGTCCTTTCTTTGGTATTGTTCGTCGAGTTGAGCTCCTTAAGTTCTGAGTTGAGCTCTACGATTACTGACAAATGCTTGCACTGACTGGACAGGTCCACTCAAATCTGTGTGGTTCTTTCCTCAAAAGACCATTTCAGACACTAATCTACATGGTCCTCATATGGCCTGACCAAGATTATGTCTGGACTTTAAAAGAGACAGTTTGTTTCGGTCTTTCTTCTCAGAGAAGTCAGATAGGAAACGCCGAACTCATCTAGCATTTTCTTCTTTTTTTTTTAAATATTTTTTTAATATGACGTGTAAAAGTGATTGCAATATCCCATTTACAGAATAAACAATTTCATTTCATTTCATAGTCCGCGCCCATTGACGTCCTCTAATGTCCAGCCTCCGTGAGGAACTTCAGTACATCATTGTGTAAAAAGCTAAATAGAACGAGTTAGATTCCGCGCAGGCGCAGCTTCTGTTTGTTTTGCAGTTATTGAGTCATTATGATGGCGGTATACACATAAGCCAACCTCTCGGTAAACCACTTTTTTGACCGTTTCAAGATAAATAAGTAATGGTAAAACTGGGCATTATTTACCTATAGTCAGTTCTTATTTACTTCGGTTAATGGAGGTATTAGGAACACGAATACGGTGCGATAGATCGACGACCTTAATATGGCCGCCTTAGATGATGCGGAAGTCGAAGACACAGGTTTTAGCAAATCTTTTGAGTAAACTACGATAGATTTTCAATCATATAACTGTAGCCTTAGCTCAAAACCTTCACAAAACAATAATCATTGGAACTTTAAAACTTGATTGATTTGCCACAGCGTCTAACAAAGGTCCCACTTTATCAGACTATCAGCTATGGTGTACTATCCCCCTAAAGCTTGGCCGGTACTTACGAAATAATGCCACTGTTATGGTCCTATATGGTCAGTCTATGGTGTCCAAGCACTCAATTGTAAAGACTGTAATTCCCGTTTCCACTAACGCTATGCGACACCTAAATAAATGCGCGCTGTTGGATTTTCAACGCTCGTCTCAGCGCCGAAAGTTGGAAATTCACAACGCGCTTTTACGTAGTATTAGTGAAAACTAGCATAGAAGATAAAGTCCGTAGGCGTCCGCCATACGTCGGGGACTTGGGCGGGTGCCGTGCGTCCGCGTCGGTCCAATGGTTATTGTTGCATTCTCCGTACGCGCATAATGTTACGCCGCGTCGTTGTCCGCTACTGCCTCGTGTAGGCGACTTCCGTGTTTATATTTGAGGTTATGTTGTTAGTAATGATTTAGTGGAGAGAATTTGGGTTAATATAGTGTTAGTGAAGCATGCGCACACAAGCTAGGATTTCTCCTTACAGTGATGATGGAAATTCCACGAAAAACGAAGTATTTTATTTCTTTATTGTGGGCCACGTGGCAAAGGCCCCATCTAACAGCTTCTTAAATGTTTTACTTTTAACATGACGAGAACTAAACCGAGATGGTTTAGTTCTCATTATTTTCTCCATAGAGAGAAGTCTATTTAATTAGAGCCTTCGTACTTAATCAAATACCTACTCACATATGTACTTCATTCTACCCACCTACAACAAACCAAATAAAGATGTTTCGTGTTTGTCGAACACTCCACATGCAGGCCACATACCGTAACGCTAATAAACACGATTCACGAATACATACAATGTATGAATTTCGTGCAAACTTCGATAAAAACTCTCCAGTTTTAGAAAACTTGCTTTGTAAACCGAACCCCTTGAGAAAGTCAACGAGGCAGAATGAAGTGTTGTCTGTGCGTAAGTAGAAAAACAAAGTTGAGTGACCACAGGAGGGCAGGCACCCGACCCCGGGGTGGTACCGTTTACATTAAAACTAATAATTGTGCACTAGAAGATTCTCATAGACGTTTTTATGAGTCAGCTACTGCATGGGTCGCGCTTGAAATCTCGATGAACTCTGCTATTAGGAGTTATTAGTATGTATGGCCTCCCGGGCATGCTTTTTGTTTATCATATTCTTTGTAGATACCTATTTTATTTTATTTATTATTAAAAATTTACCAACAGCTTCTGTATCTGCTCTCAAAACGGTGAAGGAAAACTTCGTGAGGAAACCGGCATGTTCTAGAGCCAAAAAATCGAAGACATGTGACATCTACCAACCCGCAATAAACTAATATTATAAAGAGAAAAGATTTGTTTTTTTTTGTATGTTTGTTTGTTACGCTTTCACGCTAAAACGGCTTAACGGATTTGGATGAAATTTAGCACATAGGTTAGGACATAGGATACTTTTTATCCCGATATTCCTACGGAATCGAGACATATGCGGGTGAAACTGCGGGGCGCAGCTAGTACAATATATCTTAAGTACGGATAACAAGCCTTGGACTTACACGGTCGCCAATCAAAGGTATTGTTAAGTTGAGCATTTAAGTCTCCCTGAAAAGTTACACTTCTTCACAAGATAGGTTGGTTATATCTTCTTCTAGCACCCAGTCCCCTTAAACTCTCAATGAAAACTTCTGGATTTCCTTGAAATGCGGTAAAATTAAATCCATCATAGGCTCTCGCTCACTTACAAAGTTACAAGGAAAAGAAAATCTAAATAACAAAATGAATGGCAAGCATGCAGGGTTGCTACTGGTTCTGTGACTGGTGTAGACTTAACCATACACAGAAAATACCTAGAAACCGCCATCGGACATGGCAGAAAACAGAAATAGAATCCTATTAACTTTTTACATCTGTATTTTATCTATAAAAATATAATTGATAACCTACGTTGTAGCTATAAAACCTTATTTTATGAACACCATTTATCCAGGTAAAATGGTTATATGAAAATTCCATGTTTAATGGTTTTTTTGATAATCTGGTAAATCGAGGAGCTGCTGTTAATAATTATAGTTAGGACTAGATGTGAGGTAAGGCTATTGATGAGTACGCAGATTGAATATTGCATGACCCAGTATGACGTCCGTAACAGCTAAAGATGCCTATGGCAGTAAGTTCGTCTCTGTACATTTATGTGCTTAAAGTATTAAATAAAAATATACTTAGAAGAGGAAATGACCAGCTATCTAATTACGTAACATATTTTCGTAAACTATTATGACTAATCTGTTTCATTTTGACAGTTCAACAACATTAATTGCGTTATTTACGTTGTTGAGCAGATTTTTTTTTCGAACTTATGAAGCAATGGATTAGCAATCTGTTTGAAAACGATTCAGATTCTGATTGATCATGAATTCCGCAATTAGGGTACAGATCTTACCGGAGAAAAGACGTGTCATTCCTATTAGGTACAGAATTTTTCTTCTACCATAAATAGACGTTTAATTTCACAAACCAGACAAACTATTTTTAGTTTCTAATCTAAGAAAAAGTAAGAACAACTTGAACTGTGCGACCTTACGATTGCAACCGACTGAATGCACCACTGCACGCCTTATCATTTTATTGATCTTCAGCTGCAGATAAAGCTTTCTCTGGAGAAAGTGATTTTATTGGCAGAATCTAGATTCTTGCGTAATAAGGCGAAAAAGAACAAGTTGAAAATGCCTCATTGGTTGGTGTACATATTATGTCTGATTAAAAATTAAAGACGACGGTGGGTTCGTTTCGTTTACCGACAGTGTATTATGAATACACTGTCTAGCCAATTGACAGACATTGTGTGGGGAAACAAGATCGATTTCTCGAGCCGACAATATAACGAGTGAACTTTTTTTCGAATTAGAATAAAATCATTGTAAATTAGTTGAGTATTGGAATTGAATGACGCTTTTTAGTATTTCTCTTGTTGTGTTGGTTTGGTTTTTGTTTGTTTGTTCACGTTCAGACTTGGGATGTAAATAAACTATCCCATTGATTAACATTTACATTCTTCGATAGTACTCAGATTTTCTTTTATCAAGGAAGCCAAACAGCTTTTTTGTAATTGACTTGAAGGCGTCCGTCTACGAAGAAATTACTTTCTCAGTTTCCTTAAAATAAACTAGATTACATCAGCATAACATTATACAATATAGTCATGAATCTATCAAAACGGTATCTAATTATAAACCAATTGGTTCGTTTACCGATAACAATCGATCGGATCAAGATTTGCTCGATACGTGTATTCATGAACGCAGCGAAAGCTATCTGGCTACCGAACGAGTTGATCTAGTTTCAAATCGATTACGTTGAATCGATTTAATTGTGTTTGAAGTCGGTCTCGTGGCCGCGTGTAAATGATTAACAAACAGGCCTAATGAAGCAATTAAATTGCGCATGTAAATTAAAAGTAAAAAGACCGATGGCTTTCTTTTTAATTTTGTCGTGTAATTAGAAGGTAGAAGGAGTTTCGTTACTATTTATTTGAATTATGAAATTAATTATGGTTTTCATTTCGTATACTATTTAATTCTAGAATCGCTTTCTGTAACGTTGTTAGCATATGCTTGTAATTTCATCAGCGTAGCCTTTTCCCAAAAAAAATGGGGTCGGCTTCAGGCTAACCGAATGCAGCTGAATACCAGAATTATGCATGGAGCGACTGATGTGCTTGTTTGTAATGTATTAATATTAAATAAGGGGGAAACATGGGTTCATATAAAACTTAGTATCTGGCTTCTAGTCATTTGTCAGTGATCGATTCAGAGAATTTTCAAAGTCCTAAATAAACTCTAGGCTCCCGAGACCACCACACACTTGACATAAAACATTGCTTGGCGTGTTACTCTATAATTTTCCATTTTATAAAAAGGCTAATTTCTGGAATCAATTCCATTAATATCGGCAATCAAATGAGTTGGAAAACTGCCCGCGGGGGACCGGACGCTCCCTGCACGTGCGTGTGCTGCTGATTTGTATCCTTTGGTCCTTCGAGCCGGATCAATGACGTAATGTTACATTGCTTTTATATTGCTGCAGTTAAGGTAAATTAGAGGTGCATACTGCATATATATGTAGAATTTACCTTATAGGGCGGTTTCATCATTCCAAGAAGCAATGGTATATCTAGAACATAATATTATGTTCTAGATATACTATTGAGACTGCCAAATGTGTTGCACAAAGTTTTTTTTTAGTAAAACGTTCCGTAGGTGAACTTTACCCTTCTACGCAAACTTCTAGACAATCGTATCAAAAAGCCAATAAATTAAGACTAATTATAACTGGCACAAAACAATACATTAAAATGTCAGTGATGTCAGACACATAAAGCACGGCACAATGCTGTTATCAGCTGTGCGGATCAGGACAATAACAGAGGTAGACTTCATAAAGTACACGGTATCTTGTAGCGCATCTAATTCATTTGCTATATTAGTGCTATCATTTTTGTAGGGTTATGAACATAGTTTCAAGTTATTTTAAAGTTTAACACGAGTTTTGTATTTTTAAAGGAACTCTTTAACACTTTCGACTCCACCTACTTTTCATATAACTCATACGCTATGCCGCCATACATATTGGAACTGAACCCTCTGGGAGGGTTGCCGGCATTACGTTTGCGCTAAAGTTAACCATCGCGGACGGTCAACGGCATTAGGTTTAAAACCGTGTTATAAAACACTGTAAAACGTAGTACAATAGTGTTTTCAGGGGATGTTGTCATAGTTTCCAACCTTTTAATTTTTTGTGAATATTTGTAACCGTGAACAAAAAATTAAAAATAATAAAAATGCTTCGATATTAAAACCAACGCATGTACATCTTGTTAAAATACATCAGATTTTATTTTCACAGTTTATAATGCTGTATTCGCTAAGAATCTCATATGCGACTAGGTGAACCCTCCAGGAGGGCTCCCGGCACTGAACGTGTTAAATTTTGAAGCTTTCAAGTGAACGTTTCTCGTGTACGAAACTCCTTATGGTGCTTCTTTTAATTGAAGTTAATGACTTAATTGATTATCAGAAAACTGAAATCCATTCACTTTCCTTCACTTTAAATCATAGTACATAAACATCGGTTTATGCGTACCTAGTCCTACTGATTACCAAGGTAAGAACAAGCTCAAGAAATAACCTTTAACTAAGCTGATAACTTAACCGCGTTTCATATCAGGTGTGATTGACCCATCTGTGGTAAACAAGAACATTTCTTAGATACTAGTTAGCAAACTGGCTTCACCAAGTATTGACAAGTATCTTGACTCCAGTAGATTATAACGCGGGTGAACCTGAACGAAGAAATCTAGCGGCGCTGGCGCAATCAATGCAACTTGCTTTAAGAAAAAATAAGGGATATCGGCTTGATGTGAATACTTGTAGGTTCACTAGTTTTTAAGAGGTTTTAGCTTGTTATCGTGCAAAGTTACATTCTTGGAAAGAAAAGTCGGTTTGTTTAGACGGAGACGTCAACTATGGCGAACAGGATCGAAATATAAATAAACATACAAAATTCGAATAGCTAGGTTGTAGAGTTCAGATAGGCAGTCGCTCCGTGTAAAACACTGGTATTCAGCTGCATCCGGTTAGAGTGGAAGCTGACCCCAATATTGGAAAAAGGCTACGGAGATGATAATTCAAAATTCGAATAGATACATTTCCAAAGATGTAATTATAGTACCTTCCATGTCTGTTATATCTAAACTTAAACTGCTTTTTTGACTAGACATTCACACAAAAATACTGTATATAACACCAAACATTATAATAAATTGATGACCAAAGGGCTGGTTTTTACCTTGGGCAGAGGCTTAGCATTGCCATACAACGTGGCAATGCGGCCAGTCTCTTGGGTACATTACCAGTCGACAGCGATGCGGATGAATTTTTCGATGCTATTTTTTAGTTTTTCAATAGTTTTAGTTAAGTTTGTGTATAATTTTGTTATTTTTATTAATTGATTTGTAACCATTTACATTATAATAAATAGATAGAATCGGCAGTAATAGAGTAACACACTAACTTCAATGGATTTCATTTTGACAGTTCAACAATATTCATTGCGTTATTTACGTTGCTGAGCAGAGAAATTTTTCGAACATATCAATCAATCTGGCTAGCCTTTTCCCAACTATGTATGTTAGGGTTGGCTTCCAGTCTAAACAGATGCAGCTGAATACCAGTATTTGACATGGAGCGACTGCCTATCTGACCTCCACAACCCAGTTACTGGGTAATACGATACCCCTTGGTACAGACTTTCGTGCTTCTGACGACTTGTAACGACTGTCAAAGATCCACGAATGACAGCCGGGACCAACGGCTTAACGTGCTTTCCGAGGAACGGAGGAGTCTTGGTATGTAAAGTTATTGGGTATCGAGCTTCTGACGAGCCGTATCGACTATCAAAGATCAGATCATGGGGCCTACTCGCTAAGCATAATCCGTAGTTTTGGTCGAAGTTACGGGCGCTGCCAACTCCGTCTCACTTACGCTATGTCTGCAAGTGAGACGGCGATGGAAGCGCCCGTAACTTCGGCAAACTTACGGATCTCGCTTAAGGAGTAGTCCCCCTGATCAGTTCAAGAGAGATTTTCGAACATTTGAAGCCATGAATAATTAGCTTCATGCCTTCAAAATGATTCAGATTGTGATTGAAAGTATGTTTCGTAATTAGGGTGTTGATCAACGATCGGTAACTAACGGTTAAGTTGTTGCCAACACCACTACAGCAGCTATGACAAAACCAAATCTTCTTTCTTTTAAAAACCAAAATTCATTATAAAATACTTACTAAAGCACCACAAAACCCATTCGTTTCCATCAATAAGTTAATATACGGGCCACACAATACAACCGCGCGGTCACACCGCGGCTGCGCGTGATTAAATGCAATTGGTATGCGCATTCACGACAATGCAGCGCCATTAACAGACCCCCAACAAGCGCACGATGAACAGGCCAATAGGGCTTTAGCAATTATCATTTATTGATAAGTAGATACTATATAAAGGAAGCAGTGGTGGCCCAGTGGTAACAGCCGCGACTTACGAGGTGTAGGTCGTGGGTTCGAACCCCATACGGACACTTTAATTTGTGTGTCACTTTACTATTATTTCATCACCACTGATCTCAAAACTGTGAAGGAAAATATCGTGACGAAACCGGCATGTCCTAGAACAAAAAAAATTAAGACATGTGGCGTGGCATCCACCACTGGTGGATTATGGCCTACCTACTCGTTTATCCTTTAAAGTTAAAGTTCGCGAGCACATTCGTAAGAAGCTGGCGGTATCATTACAACGTTAATGTTTTCCCATTGTTTGTCTTATTTGTTCTAGTATATTCGTGTATTTATGTATATTTATTTGTGCTTATATTTATATATAATTAGGCATATATATTATATTAATAGTTTGTAATAGGTATATGTGTATCTTTATAGTTCCTTTAAAAATATTCCTCAATTTCTCGTTGTTGCACCTACCACTGTTTGTCTCTGCATCACCCAAAGGTTGACTGGTAGAAAATGCCTATGGCATTAAGTCCGCCTCTGTACTTTTCTGTGCTTGAAGTATTAAATAAATAAATAATAATAAATAAATAAATACTCATAATAAGTGTAATCGTTACGTGAAAAACAGTGATCTAAAAATGCTCGGAAAAATTTAGATTGGAAATGGAAAGTGACCCATGAAAACAGATCGATGCGTTCTGAGAAAAGAAAATACTTTTATATTTAGAGAGTTTACGGAATGAAGAGGAGTTCGTGGCTAAGTAATACCAGCCGCACGGGTCGATCCATCAGGTTAAGCTACGCTTGCCGGGGTTGGTCCGTGGATAGGTGACCATCTTTACATACCGAGACTCCTCCGTGCCTCGGAAAGTACGTTAAGCCGTTGGTCCCGGCTGCCATTCGTGGATCTTTGACAGTCGTTACGAGTCGTCAGAAGCCCGAAAGTCTGACACCAGTCTTACCAAGGGGTATCGTATTACCCAGTTACGGGTTGTGGAGGTCAGATAGGCAGTCGCTCCATGTAAAATACTGGTATTCAGCTGCATCCGGTTAGACTGGAAGCCGTAGGAAGTAACACGATACTCCTTGGTAAAGCTGGTTTTCAGACTTTCGCGCTTCGGACTATCCAAAACGACTGTCAAAGATCTACAAAAATGCTAACCGGGACCAACGGCTTAACGTGCTTTCCGAGGGACGGAGAAGTCTTTTCTTAAGACATTAGGTACGAAAAACCTCATTGAAACATTATAACAATTTAGCGCAAAAACTTTTTTTTTTAATACCATTTTCTGAGACGGCTTTTATAAATTACTAGCTTCCGTCAGCGGGTTCGCCCGCAAGATATCTTTATAAATGGCCTATGTTACTCAGTGAAAATATAGTAGGTATTCTACTGGTGAAAGATTTCATTACAAGCTGCGGTTTCAACCGCCTAAGTCTCGATCCCGTGGGAATATCGCAATAAAAAGTATCCTTTGTCACCCAGGTCATGGTATACCCATGTGCCAAATTTCATTTAAATCCGTTCAACCGTTTTAGCGTGACAAACAAACAAACAAACATACAAAATCAAATCTTTCTAATTCAATTTAATCTAAATTATTATAATTCTTTATAATCTACTTTACAATATTAGTGTAAACTATAGCTAAACTTCCCCCAAACGTCCTAACATGTGTTGAAGTAAGGGTAAACAACCATGAGAGGCTGCAACAAAGCCCCATTGATATCTCAATGAGTCACCGGGCAGTTTGTCGGAAATGATCGGAATCGCCGACCGGTCCACAATACAGCTGACGCATATGGCTAATATGTCGGTAAACTGGATCGTACTGATGTGCGATATTGAGGAGCCGAGGCACTACACAGCAAAGGATTGCTTGCTTGCTTGAATAAAAGACTGGAAAGAAAACATTAATAGCAGACCTATTGCTGTTAACGTTTTAACTAACCGATAGCACCTCGAACCCCGACGACCTTATTGAGAGAAAGAAAATCTAAGAATTAGCCGCCACTTTTAGATTAGAAAATAAAGCTAGAATTGCACTTCCTGATTGGCTGGAACGTCGTGTATTTTACGATGGGTACAAGCTTAGTCGACCCACTGCGGGATGGTTAAGTCAGGTTCACACATTTCGCAGTAATGAGGTATTCGGCCATGTCGGCCATATGTAGGTACATTTGCGGCCTCGCGCTAAGTGGGCTCGGTCGTATGGCTACGTTCCCGCTAGGTCTGCGGTCGCCGACCTCGCCGCCGGTTTGGCCCTGTCCTTATGTCACCAACTTGAAAATGCTGAAACCAGTTGCTTTCGTCACACTCATGATAATGTTATTCGGCATCGAAGAAAACCGTATGTGTTCGACAAATCGTGATGGAGCGGTAGGGATTAACATTCCTTATGTATGTTGGAATGAGGAAGATTCCAATTACGATTTTCTTGAAAACAATGATCTGATCTACGTATTAACAAAAAACAAATTAAATCATTATACGCTTCTTAAACATTTTCTGCCACGCCAAGTAATTAACACAAAATGTAGGTAAATTGATTCAAAGTCACAATTGACACAGGTTAAATCCTAAAATTGGAGTATATGCACAAAATACGAGCTCCTCCCATGAAGGTATTGCATACAATCACAGGGACTGGATTATGATCTAGAACCATTGATATACTTCTAGGACACAAGAATCACTAACTAATCTTTATAGAATTCAGGGAATGCTGGAATGCTATCAAATTTTCATACAATACCTAACGTAGGTATATTACGGTTTTACTCTTGCGAGGTATTATGTTATCGCGTATCTATCACATTCCTACTGAAAAGATCGAGAAAGTGTGAGATGCCGGACGGAGTTTCTGAAAATTCTTCGACACGCTAACATGGACTAGTACCTACCTTTGCGATCGATAATTATTATTTATTCATTTATACATTACCTACTCCTAATAGGTATTTATGCTATAGGTCATAAATCTCCCCTCATTTTAAGAGCATTTTGTAAGTATCCACAATATCTAGATTTTTTCTTATCTTCCATTTGGATACCTAATTTGACTGTTAACAGTCAAGTGTGCTAAATGAACTTTACTGCCTGAAGAATTCCATAAACATTAGATCACACTGCATTGGCTGAAGTCATTGGCAGAGCAGAAAAACAACAATCTTATAAAAATCAGAAATTCACCGATTATATTGTAAAATGGTCCATCGATTCCATGCGGAACGGGACACATATCTCGTAAGACAAGTCAATTGCTGACGATGACACATCGCATGCTCTCACGACAAACGCCCCATCAATTTGTTCTTAACAATTTTGAAGATAGGAAGCTATGCCATTCGTTCACGCAACGTAGAACCGTAAGAATATTTATCACCCGATTTTTTTAAACACATACAGTGCAAATGAGAAGAGAAAAATACGGGCCCATTTTCCCGCCTAAAACAGTAAATTATTATAAACATAAAACAATCAAGTTCATTGACCATGTTCGAATTTTGAATGTAATTAAACATTTGTTTGCGAATCTGAATTTATAACGAAGCAGTGTTTTTTTTTGTTAAAATCTTTGATTTAAATATGGAACTCGTTAGTTTTTTCTACTGACTGCACATGCTTCTTTGAGTGTCGTTCCGGTACTGTGCCTTACAATATTGGCCACTCCTTTGCTAAAACCAAATGCTGCATAGTAGCCACGCTGACATGCTCATTCATTTTATTTTATAATCATATTTCTCAATCAACAATTTATCCCTGAAAGACGATGAGGTTAGTCCCACATTAATAAATCATTGCCTGACACGCAGGGCAGTTGCCCTGCGTGTCAACTGTCAGATCAGTTCACAACTCGCCTAAAATGAGTTCATCGGTGATCAGTATAGTCGACTACAGACGTAATGTGGTTCAGTGTAGTATTTTCGTATGGCTACTGATGAATGAGAACTTTTCATTGTCAATGCTTTTACCGGAAAATGGGTGCTGGAAAATGCGTTGAAAAATGGAAAAGTGGCGTAGGTAATGAGAAATGTAGGGCAATGTTTCAGAAAATTAATAGGAAATGGGAATCAAATCGTATATATCAGAAATCAATCTGCTTAGCTTTTTCCCATATATGTTGGGGTCGGCTTCCAGTCTAACCGGATGCAGCTGAATACCAGTATTTTACATGGAGCGACTGCGTATCTGACCTGGGCGACTAGAATCTATTCAATTTTTTTGTAATTTTTTTATTTCAAAAGTGTCTTTATAAGTACCTAACATCATATGGATCAAGGTCTGAAATAAAGTTATTTTATTTTATTTTTATTTTTTATAAGGGCCTATTTGAAATAAATGATTTGACTTTGAGTTTGACTTGACTTTTACCTGCACAACCCAGTAACTGGTTAATACGATACCCCTTGGTAAGACTGGTTGTCAGACTTTTGGGCTTCTGACGACCCGTAACGACTGTCAAAGATCCACGAATGACAGCCAGGACCAACGGCTTAACGTGCTTTCCGAGGCACGGAGGAGTCTCGGTATGTAAAGATGGTCACCCATCCACGGACCAACCCCGGCAGGCGTAGCTTAACCTGATGGATCGACCCGTGCGGTTGTTATTACTTGGAAAACACACAGAAACATACACATCAGAAATATTTAACGGAATTCGTCAGGATGCTAAGCTTTCCAAACCATGCAGAAGAAGTTATTCCTTATGGTATCTATGTATTACGATGCAATTGGTTACCCATAAATACCTATTTGCTTACTTAGTGTATGAAACTCCCGTAAATGTCGAATACCGTCTCGTTATTATTGTAATAAAGATCAATATTTATCGGCTTAATGTCATGAATGCTTATGACTAAGCTTAAAGTAAAGTTTATTTTTATATATTCCGTTATAAATTGTAACATCGTGAATTCGTGACCTATATCCCAACCGGTAAATAAACCTGTTCACGTTATTTAAATCACTATATTTTGCAACTGGTTTAGTCGATTTTTTGATGAAGCATAGTGAATTGCAAACACTATTCCGTTCCCGGTAGGTAAATAGTAAATATCTCGTATTTTTATAAAAGTGAGATTAATTTGTAATCTGTGGTCAAGAGATTAATTCAGTGATCAATTAGATTGTTACAATCACAGGTGAAAACATGTACAAACCACTTCTTAAAAAAAAAACGATTTAAAAAATGAGATCCCATCTTGCATCGACGTTAAGCCATGGAATTAGTATGTACTATATTATATACTTAGGTTTATGCATCTTGGGTTCGGCTTATGGCTTTCCAGCCAACAGCATTCAAGTGCATTCTGAATAGTAGAATAAAACATGAACTGGAACTTTTCTATTGTAAGCAAAAGCGATATTTCAAATTGAGCGTAAACAAAATAGTAAAGTAACTGTTCAGACGTGAGTGGTGTGCTGCATTGGGCACGTAGCGCTAAGCCGACGCGAGTGCAGTCTGTATCGAATCCAATGAAATGTAACTTCGATCGACTCGATTCAATGAATCATTCAGTAGTTAGAGGAACTCGACTAACTGTTACGCTCTTAAATTAAATATAATTAAGATAATTGTGAACGAAAGTGAAGTTTTTGTTCGGAATGAGTTTTTTTTGCGTTCTACTTCCAAACAGTGAACACAGATACTTCAGAAAATATATGATTGTTTCATAGATTATGTTAAACAGTTTTCTTGCGAATTCTTAAGTTTCATTTTTACCAAAGCAGACATGCAGCAGTTTTCAATCATGTCTTATTAATACTTGTTATTAAAAATAATTATTATCGGAACCTCGCCTCTACAATTTATTGAAAATGAAGAGGGTTTTGACATATATTTGCGACGTTGCCCACTTTCAGAATAAACGAGTCAAATTTCTGAGATTTTTCTACCATGTAGGTAGGTAGGTACACTATTAAAAATATTGAAATGTTGTTTATGATCTGCTGTTCTATTTTTAAACCAATAAAAAATAAAATAATATGTAATGGCGCATCGTATAGCTGCATAACATGATGGGTGGCTCATTAAAATTTAAATATTAGCGTCGCTTATTTGCTCTGAGACTATGGCACAACAGGACACAACGGGTTATTATCTATGTACCTGTCAATTAGGAGTTATCATAAAGTAGATGCAATAGTAGTTTTTAATTATAGATTTATGGAGTGGGTATGGTAAATAACATGAAACAAACGACTGCGCTGCGGGTAAGAACCGGCGAGAGCCTTAAAGCTGCAGGTTTCTTTTGGGTGTAAATCCTCATTTATGGATTTTTAACGTAGAGATGGCGCGGCAGCTGGAATTATGTATTAAGCGGAGGCCATACTGGGAACGAAACAAACCGAAGCTAAGTTCGTTTAGCCTTTCTTCCGCGTCTTTTTATGCTTCTATTTTCGTTTCGGGTACACGGTGTGAACCGAAGTATGAAAAAACGCGGAAGAAAGCTAAAAGAACTAAGCTTCATTTTAGAGTTTCGCTTCATTTCTAGTGTGGCCTGCGCTTTATGGTGGACGTTTATAGAGATGAAGTATTTCTCTGGTCATGACCAATATAACGAACTACGGCCATTTGGAAAAGAAGAACCTTTAGGTTTTGCGTTACAGTCCTCCGAGTTATTAAATCTCTGTGCTAATGTATTATGAGAATTAAACGATAAATGTAGAACTGTGTCCAATCAGAGGCGAGGGAGGGAGATTATGGGTCATTACGTAAATTTTTCAAAGGGAGTTATTGCAACGCGGAACTTTTAGAGCAAGTGTAATAAAATTAAACACGTTTAAGTGTCTAGTATTATGGCTAAGTAAAAGCCTGTTCAGATATAAGCGATATCGCTGTCGCGCTCGGTTGTGATACTGGTCCAAATGGACTAACCAGAAGGCGGACCAGACGGCCAAGTAACATTCGATCAGCGATAGCGCTAGTAGAAAAGTCAAAGATCTATGGGGTTGACAAAAGATATCGAAATGTCACGTAATCATAGGTCAGCAAATAGAAATTAGCTAGACAATGTTAAGAGGGAACAGGGCGTGCAATTCTCCATACAAATGTATTCTCCTTTTTTCTTCCTGAATAATGCCTCTAGAGCAATCATTTTTTTTCATTAAATCAAGGTCTGCTGTAGTAGCGTCCCTGTTATTTCCCTTTTTTCAGCAACTTATTAGCAAAGAAAATATGACCCTCCAAAAATTACAAAAATGCCCCATTTTTACCGCCGTGATTAGAGGAGTACCAGACAAATTCGAAAAGTTTTTAACATAAATGAAAATGATAGGAACCTAGACGTACTCTTCCTTAAAAAAAATGTAAAAACAATAATTGAATCGGTGCAGTTTTTGAGGAGAAAAAAGGGCAATACGAAACGTCGATTTCGTCGCTACTCGCTACGTCGGCGTCGTCGCCGTCGTAATATTTTGATTACGTAAAAAAAGAAAATACGTGTCCAATATTTGATAATAATCTAAAACAAAAGCATAATTTTAGTGATCATCCCTATTGGAAAGTCTCGAGGAAATGCATTATTTTATAGAATTTTATCACTTTTGAATTTTCGTCGCGGAGCAATTTATAGTCGTGGTACGAGAGCCCATAACCGAAATTTTTGCCTTATCTTTTTACGAACAAAACCATGTACAATTGATAGATTTGGTTATTCTGAATCCAAAAAAATCTTAATTACAGACATTTTCCGCGTCACGTCGTGACCGGACAGCATGTTTAAAAAAAAAAAAAAAACTGACGTGGTTCAAAGCAATTTGTCTGATTTTCAGAATGTAGTTGAACGATAGATTTCAGATACCAAAAACACAATTTTCAGAAACCAGTAGCATCCCACGTAACGAGGAGACCATTTGAGAAAGTTAAAAATAAGGCATAAAATAAATCCAATTGCAACCCGTCTGAAAATTTTGTTTTTAGCTGAACATGGATGCATCTCATGTGTTGAAACTATTCTGAAAGTATTAAAAAAAATCGTGTCGTGAGGGATAAGAGCGTAACAAACACCGCATTTTTTTTTAATCTGTCTATTTTTTATTGACTTAACAGAAACAGGCTCCCATGAAATTGTGACGTTTCTGACCGGTACTGTCCACCGAGTCGGGTTCAGAATCATCTATACTAACGATTTTATACGGTTTTGGACGTAAAACGATGCGACATGGTTTTGGTCGTGAGCTATCATAGTATCGGAGTTCAAATGACAACAAGAATTGACAGCGACAACACGGAATTGACGTTTGCTGAAGAAAGACCAGAAACAAAACGTATTTTTTATCGAACCGACGAATCGACGAGACGATAGCGAAGCGTAGTGTACTTTGTCTGCCAATCGAACTTCGTTATCGTTGAAGCGATAGCGATTGTAGAAATAGAATCGTTCTCTGTATCGCTGGCGAGCGATATCTCTAATATTTGAATAGGCCTTAAGTAATATTATGTGTAGGTAAAATTACAAACCGCGGCCCGCGGTAGCAGTAGCTGTACCTCTTCAGCAATACTACAAATACTTTAGATATACCTACAGCAAAAACCAGGACATAAAATATTTTTACGAGCAAGACTTCATTCTTATCTCAATTACGTATGCCTGGATTACGAGCCGAGTCTGTGGCATTCGCCGACGTAAGTGATAGACCGGGGTGGATGAGCAGGACGGCAGCACTGCAGGCCGACAGGATGACTCAAGGACCGCCTAAAGCCAATTAGATATAAATAAACAAATTTAAATGTGAGAGGGGAGCAATTAACGTGGCAGAACCGGTCGAGTGCCCAGTGTCGCCAGGGTATTTATAAAAAGCTATTTCGAGAACGTAGTACCGCGGAATAGGTCGGACAGAAGGACTTGCGGTACTAAACATAATCGAAAGTTCTTCACAGTCCTTTGTAACACTTTGTTCACTAGTAAGCCATATTTCCACACAGTAATATTGCCAAATTAATTAAAACTGCGAAATAATTGACAGCTGTTTGCGCACACACAACTGTTTACTTCAAGCACAATAAAGCATCATTAATAGGCAGCAACAAGGCGACGAGGTGAAATTTTGTGAGTGAAGTTCTAACAGTACGGAAGTCAAAAATGGCTACTTACTACCGGCAACACTGCGAAAGTCACCAAATTACTTCAATGGAAAAGATTATTGGGATTTTCATGGGCTCAAATCATCACAGAGTTCATTTGTATTAATAATTAAACACAATATGGCCTTAAGCGTAAGTTACATTAATTTAAAACCTGTAACGTAAAATATAACTTATTTTTATTTTATTTTTTTTCCCTTCTGAAGGTAAATTGACACAGAGCCCACTCATATATAATATCAATTGGAACCTCATTGCGAGTCACTGTCTCTTAAGATACAGGATACCCTACTTTAATAATAATAATTTATTATTTTATTTATTTTATTCATAGAGTCTTTTCACTCTCCTGTAAAGTAGCCATTTTTGACTTCCGTACAGTTAGAACTTCACTGACGATTTTTTTTTAATAACAATATACTGTTAGCAAGCTTTGACTTCCTGTTAATATTATCAGTAATAAATATAAGACTACTAAGTTCCGGTTGTCGAACTGACACCTTCGGCAAAAGATTTGTATAGCGTCTGAACGGATTTGCGAGATTGATAATTACTATCGGCTACACAATTACACCCCCTCGACCCTCAGTCGACTTCGCCGTCCACGGCATATTCTTTCCGATCCCGATGATCCAACCACACTCCTCCAGGAGAGCAGTAGGGCCACCAGCACAGTGCACAAACACACCCGACACCCGTCGTTCCGACCTCGCACGCAGAGGTCCACCGCGCGCGCGACCACCCCGAGTAAATAATACTCCCCCCCGACCCTTGTTCGATGAAACGCCAGCCCGTGCCGCAGCTGAGCATGTAGTTTTAAATTCCCCGATTAATAATAATGATCCATCTTTGATCCAGCCTGTCCCATCTTGCTGTCCTCCCCTCAATGACGCCCTAAGCCGAGGTTCGTACCCCACAGGGGGTGCCCTTTTTTTTTTTTTTTTTTTTTGGGTGGGAAATTATCAAATAACTTTTCCCGCTCTGGGTGGAGCGGGAGGGCGTGTCAGACTCTTACTGACTAAAACCCACCCGTGTTCCTTCCGTTGCCTGTACGTTGCCAGGGGCCACGGTATCCCTTTCGGACTTTCCCGCAACCCCGGCAGGCATCGGTCCTATCGGACCCCTTCACTTGCTGACATCTCTTTGAGGCACAGGGGGTGCCCTTAGCGAGCGTTCGTTTATTATGTAACCAAGAATAGTTTGCATTTATGCTCCTGGCTGGAGGCTCTTAGTGTAGAAGCTAAAGGCAGCCACAGGAAAGTCCGGTTAAGCAGCCACGACCTTAGTGGTAACCTGGGAGATGCCATAGTTAAAAAAAAAAAAAAAAGTGTACAAGTGTGAAACATTTACGAAAGTATTCGGTGTTAGCAGAGTAATATGTGTTTTATTGTAGCCAAGAAGTATATTCCTCTCGCAGGAAATCGAAAAGCATACGTGAACGCATACCTTCCTATAGTTCAGAAGTGGGATTCGATAGGTACCTACTTCCCACAATAGGTACCTACTGCCGCCATCAATTCGTTTTCGAAATTTGGCAATGATGACCTTTGTCAATATTACCTTAAGATTACATACTCTAGATCAGAGGTCCCCAAACTTTTTTATGTTGTCGAACATGTTTTTCGGTTTTGAGTAGACTAGACCTACCCCTGCTTACCTAATATTTAATTTTTGCAAATTCATCAACTTCAAATGTGTTTTTGACAGCTGCTATAGTGCTACTCACTTTGAAAGATTTAAATTTCTAACTGAAGTGAAGTGTAGTGCAAAATACAAAAAAAAAAAAATTAAAAAAAAAAGTTAGGATGCCCGGAATTATCTTAGACGAAATAAAAAAAATCTTGAGCTATGAATATTTTCTTGAATTAAGAAAATTTATACTACAGATGTTTTTTTTTAATTTATTTATAATATCCCTACTTCGCTAGGTACTAATACATATTATAATTGCAAAAATAACTTTGTATATGATACGTTTTCACATAAAAACTAAGCAACAAATCTCCGTGATCTTTTGCACAGATAAAGTTGAACACAATTTATTTATTATATTTAAAAGAAAGTATTATGGAAGTAAATATGTACAGACGCCAGTAGGTCAACCTACCCGTAACTGTCAAATTTTCTCAATCAACTATGAACCTTATACTTTAGTGATAAAGTTGAAAATCTATTAAAGAAATTTGACAGATTGTAGTAGGTTGATGTGCTGGCGTCTGTACCTAATATCTGTGTAAATATGAATTATTCCATTCACGGAAAGCCAAAATTAAAGTCACGACCTGCTTTAGCTTTGCTTAGATACACTATCGTGGACCCCCATTTACATCTCATGGACCACCGATTTTTTTTCCCGCTGACATGGACCCCATGCAAGTTGTCGTCGTCCCCTGGGGGTAGATATAGACCAATTTGGGAATCACTGCTCTAGATAAACTGTTTTAATGTATAATTAATTTCCAAGGGTGCCTGTTATAAGCGTTCTACACAGACTGCACCTGAATATTCAGTAAAGCACAGGGCCGGCGTCAGGGCGGGGTTCGGGTGCATCACCGGCGCCGGCCGTCATAAAATACCCAGAAAACATCACACACTTTTTTTTAACAAAAATATGCATTTTAATAACCGATAATAATCGGGCAGTGGTGGAAGTGAATAATTTTGAAGTAGTAAAGCGCGCGCCCGAAGCTTAGCCTCGGGCCGTCCCTTTACATCAAAGACTTTACATGTTCCTAAGATAAATATGGTTTAAATCATTTATGTATTCCTTAATACAGGATATTCTTTATTGATGGTTGCTCCTGAAGGTATTAATCTAAATAATCATCAATGACTTCACTGGACCATGCCTCTGGCGTTTTCTGGAGTTACCCAGATTGTTTAAAGACCTGCCATTATTTTTCATAGATTTTAATGGACATTACGGCTGTGTGATATTGTTTACTTACAAATTTATTATTTACCTATAAGTATTTAACAATATTTTACACAGTTTCTATAAACTATATTCGATAGCTAGCCGCTAGATTATTTACCTGAATTAATTATGGTTAAGCTAAACATACTAAGTACTACACGGCATTCCTACTGATTTATTATGTTGAACTAAGATTTCTTCTGCTGCTGGGTGCCTAGATTCTCTCTCGGCTATTTTTACGCCTTACACTGCATGTGGGTGTTAAGATTGAGTGCTAATTGGTGCCCAGTGGTGCCCTCTGAGCGATAGATGGAATCTTTACCGAAGAGGTTATATCGCATTTTTATGCAAATACAACCGGCCAGTAATAAATAAGAAGTGCTTGTGAGATAACTTTTCTTGATGGTCGCGTAGGCGGCAGTGTGACAATTAAGTGAATGATAATAATATTCACTTTTATAGCTCTTCTGTAAGTGCACGCGAAAAGTACATTTATTTAGATTAAGTATGCGTAGTATGCGTTAAATTAGTATTGAATTTATTGATCAGTATTTGTTGTAAAAATGAAGAGTTTATATTTGTTTCTTATTGACTGTTATTTAATGGTCATCCCTACTATGATATGATAATTATTTACTTATTTCCTTCGTGTTTATTGCCTACGGTTAAGATAGCTATGAAATAAAGTAATGCTAATAGGAATCTTTATTATTTTTAATTGATTTATTTTTTAGTTTCTACAGTAAACAAGCAAGATAATATTTCTTTCCACTTTAATTCTGGAGGTGTTATCCAAGCAATACTTTATTGCACTACTAAATATCAAGTCTTAGTTGAATGCGAAGTGAATAACAGGTTTCAGTTTCTCGCGTTTTCTGATTTACACACAACTTCTTAACGCATTTTTTTGCGTATAAAAAGATCACTACATTTGAGAATCAATTACTGTCAGTTATTCGTTCTCGTTCGCGGGCGCCTTGAACGACTCGCAACTCTTACAAACAAGGGGATAGACAACATTTCCTTGCAAGTTTCTGTTTTACGAGAACTTATAAGGCAATTACAAGCCATTGTGGGGACGCGACGAGTCAATCTTGAGCCACTGCGCGATCGACTGTCGTGAGAAATGCAGAAAACAGAATTTAATTTGCTGGAATCCTCGCTCCTGAACGTAAATAAGGAACTTGTGATGACAGAATAAAGGGTCCCGGCAGAGTTGCCAACCATCAAGGGATTTACATACCTTTGCTACTTTTAAACTTGGTTCCTTAAAGTATCACGTCCCAGTATTTTATAGTTGTAAAACTAAAATATATGTAGGTAGAGGATTAATAACTCCTAAGGAAGCATTATGTTGTAAATTGTATACGAATAGCATATTTTATTGCCGTCTATTTCCTGCAACGGCCGAGCATAACGCAACGTAATAACAAACGTCTAGAATAATTACAAATATTAGCCTTAGGTACCAGTAACATCTACAAATTGTAAATTTTAATGAAAGCACTAAGGAAATACACCTACAGTATCCATGCTGCATCTTAGTGGAAAACAAATTTGGATTTTGTAAGAAAGCAACTACATAATAAGTTTATTCGGTTTATAATATATGTATGTATCTATGTATGTATGTATTAGTAAAAAATCATTTTTAAGTTATCTATTACTCATGTTGCACCTGCCATGTTTTGTCTCTGCTCCACCCTAAGGTTGACTGGTAGAATATGCCTCAGGCATTAAGTCCGCCTTTGTACAGTATTTTTTTTTACTTGTGCATAAAGTTTTAATAAATAATAAATAATAAATAGGTAGGTGTGTTTATAAAACACGATCAATTCCATTTAGTCATTGTGCAGTGAGATTAGAAACAGTAACATTACCTAGCTTTACATATCAATTACCATTAAACAAAGTCGCATCTAAAAGCCTTTTAATTCAAAAAAAGAAAACTTTCAACCATAGACCGCAAAAAAAAACGCAACCAACCTATTTTCACTTAACATTTAAAATAGGAAAAAGCGAGTTCCATTCTATTTCTTGTTGGCGGTAAAAGCTGGGAAGATAAATGGTTAATTGACGCCGGCGCCTGTAGGGCACGGGATACTGGCCCCTTTACATGGCTTCACACCTCGTTAGCATTGCACGAATACTATGGATAGCTGGACGTATGCGAGCGATTAATGGACGTATAATGATTTTAAGAGCTGGATACAAATAATTGAAATAAAATCAAGGGTTTCATTTTCCTGTTCTACTTACCTAAATATAAATACAAAAAATATGTTAATAATAGGTAGTTTTTTGCAATAGGTATTAAGACTATTTTTTTTTTTTTGCTTTGTTAGAAAGAACCAGGTTCCTACTAAACAATTACAATCTAGCCTTTAAGACTAATAAGCAATTTAAATTTAACTTAATTTTTTACGTGATAATTATTTTAAAACTTAGAATAGTGTTTATTGCACTTTACACAAGTCCGTTTCACTTTCTTAGAGTCTGATATAATAATAAAAACACTTTGTTCATGTGTTATATGTGTGTCATTGTCACTATTATTTCTACACTTTTTACACTACACTAACTCAAAGGGTTTTAGTTCGTTTTAGTCTTCGCACTATATTTGTGTTGTCTAACAGCTGAATTGCCTCGACGTTCACATGACGGTGGAGTCTGTGTTCGTGGGACTCAGCAAATTTTTGAATTATGTTGGTGACGGTTTCCATTTTTAAGTCACGATGGAGGTCGTCATTTCTTATATACCAGGGCGCGTTAACAATGCTCCTGAGTACCTTATTTTGGAATGTCTGTATTATTTTGATGTTGGTCGGTTTAGTACAGCCCCACAGTTGGATCCCATACGTCCATATTGGCATGAGAATATGCTTATATAATAACAGGTATTAAGACTATGATGGTGATGATGATGAAGAAGTCAATAAAGAAAACCGAAGCACGATTACTTTATAAAAAAGAAAGTCAACACATCATCAGTAAATCAAATGGATAAGTACCGAAGTTTTAAATTAATCCTACATTTCTAAAACCATAAGGGGTACCGAGCTCATAACGTATTTATGAAATACAGAGATGACTTATATGGCATAACTGTAAAGACAAATGAATAATAAGCTGTAGTATTTTGTTATGAAGTATTTAAATATTAACAGTAAGTTAATAAACCCTTATTGATTGATCGAAATTAAAATGAGATCAAGACACTTACAAGACAGAAGCTCTTGGAAATAACCATGCGTATTAATTAAACGTCGTGATGGTCAGGTTTGCTGAAAAACATAATGAAAAAGCGCAGAAAACGTACATAAGTACCTTCTTAGTATGTGTTTCTTTAAACAAAGCTTTGTGAATTGTTTCAAGCGCTCCACCTACGAAACTTGTTGGTATCTAATTAACTATTTCACAGCAATGGCAGCAACCGCATATTTTAATAATTCTCATTGTTGGAAAATGGTTCAAAACCACATAACATATAAGTTTTATTGACATTTAAGAGGAATAGTTACATTTTATGATTGAAGAGGATAGATAATTATTATCTTAACTGTACAGGCGCTAGCAGGTCAACCCAATCAACTTTGAACCTTATGCTTTAGTGATAAAGTTGAAAATCTATTAAAGAAATTTGACAGATTGTAGTAGGTTGCTGTGCTGTCTGTACTTAAGTATGTTTACTTTAGGACCGCAATGATTTTACATTTTTAACCGAAAAGGAGGAGAAAGAAGGAAACAGGAGGAGGTTCTCAATTCGACTACAAGTTTTTTTTTTTGTAATATACTTCGATCATTACGACAATAGCATCATACTCATTCCTCGGTTGCGTTATTTAATAAACAACCATGATCAAATCATGTTGTCCTACCGAAAAATATCATCAATTAATCTGCCTAGCCTTTTCCCAACTATGTTTGGGTCAGCTCCCAGTCTAACCAGATGCAGCTGAAAGCCAGTATTTTACATGGAGTGACTGCCTATCTGAGCGCCGCAACCCAGTTACTGGGAAACACGATACCTCTTGGTAAGATTGGTTGTCAGACTTTCGGGCTTCTGACAACCCGTAACGACTGTCAAAGATTTACGAATGACAGTCCGGACTAACGTGCTTTCCGAGGCACAGAGGGGTCCGACCGACCGCGGCAAGCGTAGCTTAACCTACGATCGACCCATGCAGCTGTTATCAGTTAGATTTAAAAAAATATACTGCTTAGAATTATGAATCGCAGCAGTGATTGTACTTAGTTAATAAGCAACCAATTAAAAACATGTATGCTAAACCTTAGCAATCAGCGCAAGTTTGATATGATACATTTTTATTGGAACATAAATTGTCTCGTGTGTCTCTGTAATGTATCCATTCGTTTGCGATTGCAAATATTACATCTTTCCGTGTGCTCAAAAGAATAACGTTTAGCATATTTTAAAAATACGCTACATTTATGCGCATAGACAAATCACGCGATCATTGCACGAATTAGAATGACAGATATGACACAGGGCCGTAATTGGGCTGTAAGACTGGGTGCATGAGTGCACCCCGGTTCGGTTTGGTGCTTGGTTTGATTAGCCAATCGTAAAAAAAAAACGGATTTTTTATCGTTGATTGTTGTAATTCGTTTTGGATATATATGCGGAAAAGGATGATCTGAAAATCAATTATGCAAATGAAACTAATAATATTGTGATTTTATGGAAAAATAAAGTGGAAAAAAAAACAATACCAATAGGTACTATTATTATAATTGGCTCCCTTAGACGATTAAACGTTTATAAATATGGGGTTGGTTGTTTAGTTTAGAAGTAAATAATAGTTTATTGCTCATCGTTTTAGTTAGAATAAAACTCATCAAGTACTCATCAGTAGCACCAATAACTAACACTTCACTGTCACTCTACTAATTGCTCGTATCGTACTTCTGTTATATGACCCAAGTCCGCTCCACTGTTATTATTATGCTCTAAATAACCAGCTAATAAGCTAATTGTCAGTCTAGACATAAGCATGCATGTGGACAATTATTGCATGCTAGGCGGCGGGCGTCAGCTAGCGGCCTAAAAACTTGGCTCCGTGAATAAATTCGCAAATGAATTAACATAGTTAATACAAAAAGATGCGGCGAGGAGAAAAGCATATTTGAGCTATCCTAGTTGCTTCAAATTATTCAACGCATTTTAATTTTGAAGCAAGAAAAGTCAATAATTTTGTTGCACAAATCATTAACAGATTCGTTTGTTGTAGGCCGCCATTATTTTGAATTAATTCATAGACAATTTAGTCTGTTGTGTGCAAGTAGACGTTGAAGCATTTACTAATTGACTGCATTCCTTACAGTAATCAGTTACTGTTGATTCGTAAGCCCTAAAACGTTTTACAGAATATTATAGGTGTTATGAAGGTTATTTTAAGTTTATGAAGCATTTACCAATGTCTCATTTATTTTAATTAAGAAAATAAACGTACGATTGTAAAAGCAACCAGTCCTAGCCGTGTAAAGTAGTCGCTTTATTAGAAAACATATTAATTGTACATAATAAACAAACCGTTAAATATCCACTAGTAATCATCAGATATAAAGTACTCCAACGGTTTTATATACATAAGTAAACTTAACTAAGTAAGTAAACTGAATAGTTTAGATACCAATTATTCAAAAATATTTATATTACAATAAAAACCACCTACTGTATTTACTTCTAATGCATAAAACGTCAACGTAAATTAATAAGTTAGACGACTGTTTCAAGAGCTTAGAGACGTGAAATCGTAAAAAAAAATCTCCCTTGTTGTTAGCAAAATTAATAAGTTTTAAAGTTATTATAGGTATTGTAGCTAATGTCGACAGTTATATATAAATATTTAGGGACAAATAAAAACTATGATTACTTATTACTGCAACTCTTCGCCCGCCGGGGATTCGAAATGCTTTGAATTTTTCGAAAGGATCGCTGTGACTTTCTTTGTCAAACGTTATAAATTGTACTTAGAGTCAGCTTTTTGGATTAGATATGTATAATAAAAAAGAATGAAAGAAAATGCAACGGATAAAGATCTCGCTAGAAGGATAGGTAGATCTCGTGTCACTTTAGCTTACATTGGTCTCACGAGGCAATTTACTAATTATACGACAGCTGTATTTTTTTATCAATTCTTGCCCTTGTCTTCAACTGAAAGATTTAGGAAAGCTTTCCGCCAAATAGGCCGAAGATCAGCAGTTACGTTAAACTTTCCGTTTACAGCGTTTTGAATTACTACACACAGTTATAAATTAGAATAAAAAATACTTCTAACTTTATTTGAACCACAAACACACCACATACGTCTGTGATATAAGCTAAAAAGAGACGTAAGATAAGATGCATTATTGAATATTACAACAAGTTTACATGGTTACGCTGTTAGTATAATGCAATAAGTACATTATTATGTCTATGAGGATGAAGTATGTATAAGAATGCAGTAAATAAAGAAACTGCGGTCGTACGAAGACGTTGACCGACAATGCGGTCGAAGGAAAAAACGGAAAAAGGAATTACTAAAGTATTTTTAACCACATGACTTTGTTTGTGACAGACTTATATGTTGTCTCATTTAATTCATAGTATGTGTGTAATGTATTTACATAATAAAAATCTTACATTATCACACTGAAAGACTACCTACGCACAACCTAAACCCCTGGATCTAGAAACATGAAATTTGGTATAAGTGTTCCTTTAATGAAAGTGAGCACTAAAGAGAACCCCTAAAGGAGTTAAATAATGGATGAAAGTTTGTTTGGAATCTTGTCATTTTTGCCGATGGGACATCCCATCTGGCGGGCACACGGTTTATTCATCTATACAATAGAATTAAATTGAAGTATCTGTTTGTCTAAAGCTCGAGGCAAATTTGGCGCCTTCACGCCCCTAGCCGCCGCAGGAGACGCCCGGGGCGTCGGGAATCGCAGGCCGATTCCCGGCCACCGTAGGCGCGGGCTTGCGGACGGTGAGCAATGGGTAGCTCGCCGTCCGATAAGGATCAGGCCCGGGTCAACGGCGCGTTGTGTTCCACGCGCGCCTCAAAGAGATGTCAGCAACTGAAGGGGTCCGATAGGACCGATGCCTGTCGGGGTTGCGGGCAAGTCCGAAAGGGATACCGTGGCCCCTGGCAACGTACAGGCAACGGAAGGAACGCGGGTGGGGTTTAGTCAGTAAGAGTCTGACACGCCCTCCCGCTCCCCGCAGAGCGGGAGAAGTTATTCGATAATTTCCCATCCAAAAAAAAAGGGTCAACGCGGGCGAGGACGCGGGTAGCAGCTAGTTATTTTTATACATAAAATACAACCGAACAACTTCCACTATCAAAATGCAAATATTGTAATCATAAGTTGTAGTTTTTTGTTCTACGTAGTTTTGTAATTTTATTTAAAATTTTATTAGCTAACTGGAACTATTTATTTACACAAACGTATTTACATGATTTAAAAACTAACAGACTTAAAATAATAATATGTACAAGTATATAAAAAAGGGGACGGGAATAATTATAGGGTATCAAAAAATTCGATAAGTGATTAATAATTATAATATAGATAAGATAGATTTATAAGGTATCAAAACTCTATCATTTAAAAACCTTCCAGTGTAAAGCTTTTAATAGTAACTACATACATCGAATAATAAAAGTAATTTGAATAAACTAGTTAAAGAAAAGTAATACAGCTGAGTACGTTTTACTAAATTGCCCATTTTGCTAAACGGCTATCAGTTTTTTATACGTTCTTAATCTATTACTCGACGATTAAATATCGAAATTACCGGCTTTAAAACTCTAAAGAATGTTGTCGTGTTACCAACTGACTCGATGCCGAGAAAAGTGCAGCTAAAATTATGAATAATTACTATAATTTCAGACTCTTAGGACCTTTAGCAATTTTAATAATAGTTATTTTAATTTATTAATTATTTATAATTCGCGATTACGCGGCTTTCTTGGAATAAATCTAGGGACTGCAAAAATACTTCAATCAAAGAGAAGTTTTTAAATTAATAACGATGAACTAATTTTAAATTAATGCCTGACACCCAGTTGCACAAAGACAAACATTAGCGCCCCAATACTAACGTTAATGATTTCATTAATTTCATCAAAGAACTATTAGAATCACTACCATTCTAGTTCGACAAATTAAAAAACTGTGAATGCTCGATGTTCTGTTACAAGTGAATGCTCAAGTCTATCAGCACCTTAATGCGTTGCTTTCTGCATCAAGTTAAAACAAGTTAATGGAAGATTACCTAGTATTTAATGACAGCTTTAAAAGTTAAAGTTCGTTTCTGCAACTGGCTGGAATGGCTTTAATTAAATATTTTAATTTCTTTCTTGTAATTATTGTGAAATAGATAATGCTAAAGGCATTGCATTCTTAGATATCAATCGTAAATGAAAGTAGGCACTTTCAGGGGATAGTAAAGATTAATGATTTATATAATATTATCTTAATTATAAACCGAACATTGATTCTTGTGTGAAGTTGTGAAGATCTTAGATTAGGATTTTTACTTTCAGGAAGTTGTTTCATCGCCTAATTGGAAAATTCATAATTAATTAACTAGGAATAACAAAATATATAATAAGTAGGTAATATTCTGGCGGCTTTTTATGGAGGACTAGGAACTTTAGACCCTTCTTCATTCCTCTATACACTTCAATATAGTAATATTATTTTATTTCAGTTAATTGTTTCTTTTATCACATTATAATAGAGGTAATATTTACCATGTCAATAAAAAATAAATAAAAAGAAAAGCTTAATAACTAACTGCTTATAATATGTAAATTATGTACACAGAAAACAAAAACAATAAATGATTTACCTAATACAGTAATATGCGATCGTTTCTAAGTATACCATAGAACCAAATCCGGCCCTGGATGGAAAGAGGTACCGTTTCAAGTATTACTTAATTTAATACACAATAAACTACGTAAATAATATCTAATCAGCGTTTAATTATTAATTTTATGATTCAATAAAACTGTAAAATAACTCTACGATTAAGTTAAGTAGTATTGAATTTGCTTGTTAATTATTATTTCAAACGCACTGTTTATTAACAGTAATTTGTTTTGCTAATAAAACTAAAGCTTAGGCTAAGATGGTGAAGTTGAACTGAACAGCTGATCTGCGTCGAGTCTAATTTATAACGATTCTTAGCCTTACCTACGGTTATGTTCCCTGAAGCAGTTACTTATACAATACAAATGAAATATAGAGCTTAAAAAATTCCCATCGTGTACCTATCAAGCACACTTTTTCAAATACCTTCAATTTAAAAATGCTTATAACTAAACCAAACGCATTCCACATAAAGGAGCTGACACTATGACCAACGCAGCCGCAGACCGTATTTCAAAACTGAAAATTCCATAATGGCATTCCGTCAAGCTTACCAAAGTGCAGGCGACAATGCATTGCGCATGCGGCTATCGCAGAACGTTGACCCCAGCTGACCCGGGAGTCGAGGTCAAGCGGTCAGCGGTGTTAGGGCCCGCCCACACGAACTGCCGATAGCCCCCGGCTAGCTACGGGAACGTCGATACCAATACCCACCTGACTTATGGTGGGAACGATTGTCTGAACGGGACTTTATGCTGCACCTTCAGATCGTAACCTGATGATGGACCTAAATATTTTCGTTGTATTGTTCTGTTATTGTTGGGTAATTAAGTTTTATTTAGTAAGTTCAAATGTGCGAATTGTTAATAGTGTTACAGCTTGTTTCGCCATCTACCGACAGCTACGGGTAACATACAAAGCAGATCAGATAAAATTCTCTTCCATATCTCGGCGAGGGGACCAGGAATCCATAGCACAGGGTATCCTAGTTTGGATTCCTGACTCCCACAAATCCTTGTAAACCTATATCTATTACACTTATACTGTATAAAAATGTACTTTGTGGGAGGAAAATAAATCTTTATTATTATTATTATATTTCAATAAATTAAATTAATTATATTGCCCACCCTACCAAATAAATTTCTCAAAACATAAAGTCAACACAGGGAGCTCCCTGTGTCGACACTTTATAGGTGAGGTAATCTGTATAGTGTCGATTAAAGTTTATTGCAAATGAGTTCATGTTATTCAGATCGGACGTCGATCTCGCTGGCTATCGATCGCTATCGCACGCGCTACCGTGCGAACACGCCTTAACAACTCACAACAGCCTCATTTGTCGCTAACACGGGCTTTACTTAGAATTATAACTTGCACTGAATTTTTAAGTTATACGTTTAGTTTACGTTTTCAAGTACCTATAGTTTATTATTTATACGGAGGCAATAATGGAAATAGATGAACGTACCAAAAGCTTATTGTTTGCGGTCAAGACTTAATAACCCTCCTTTTTTGGCTTCACCGCAGTCCGGTAAATAGGCATAGACGGAAACATGGAAAACTCAATTTATAATATTGCAACTCTAAAATTAGTTTTCTATGTTACCGTCCATTCTTATTACAAATATGTATGAATAATGCATACATATTAGACACCAACAAACTATTTTCTATGGTAGAACATCGTAAACAGAAATCAATTACTTCCAAGGCTTGCAGGATATATGACTGTCTCTGCAATGAAAAACTATTCAACTAACATAACATAACTCTAAAGATCTTCACACAAGACCATATTTTAATCAAGAACGAGCGCCATCTATCGGCCGGACACTTAATTGCATGTGAAATTATATCCGTCACACAAGTTATGTGATACGCATGCGCGCCGCCATTGCACGTTTGACGTTTATGAGCCTGCAAATTGCAACCGCAATAGAGATGTTTAGATAAAAGATAAATCATGCAGACATTTTTACGATTGTAGAAAGTAACTCGAATTTTACAGAATCGTTGATATGTTTATGTGCATTCATTTGTATGGGAGAAAAACAGGTAAGTACATGCAACAAATTGAAGCCAGTGGAAAATCTGGCCAAAAAAACTACAGTAACTGGTTCAATTATCGTTGAATAATCGTTTGAATTTTGCTTCTAATCCCAGTCAGCCCACTCAATAGATGTATCGGTTATAAATGATATATATATATATAATCAAAGCAGTTATATTAGGAAATAATTGATCTAACTATGATTTACAGCGGGTGGCATGACATGACTAAAAAATTCATTAAAAAAAATCACTTAAAAAATCGATACCCCAGGCTGTTATCTGTGCCCAGGCACGAATTAATACCTCAGGGCACAGATAATATACCTAATACCCCCAGGTGTAGAATTTTAGAAGTACCTACCAAATTAAAAGTTATAAAGTTTTCTTAGTTTACAGTTTCAGGTTTACTATTGCAATAAGTACTGTAGCCTCATTCTAGCTTTTGACTCTATCTAATTTATAGCTCGCTTACCTACGTCAACTGTAAATTGTATTTTTACAATGTTACCTGTTACCTACTTAACTTTGAGCTTCGCCGATCCCCATTGATATGACTGCCATAAGGCCCATATAACAACTATTACATTCTTACTATAATACCTATATCGGTTCTACAAGCACGGTATAAATGCCAAAGATGTGAATCAGAAAGATGTTAACCAAGCTACAAACACTAAACAGCAGTAATATTCTTGTGTATATTCATTTAATACGCTATGCGTACAAGTATCTGCTTATTTAAATACACGCAAGACTAGCTTCAGAGAGAACCTAAAACCTTTAAACGTAAAGCAATTAGGTACAGGCAGTTTTGAATTGTCACGGAGTCGGTCAATCAGAAAGGTGAAGCTAGTTGCCCATTCCAAAGCGTAGTAGGTTCCTGTGGAGAACATCGGGCAAGAAACTCCTGTTATTCATCAGTGCAGGATATCCAACGTTGCATCAATGTGCCTTGAACTAGTTAGCTTGTCATACCATAAACCTCCAGATGATCTTCATTCAGCTAAAAAACTGCCAGTGCCCCTAGTAATTGAGGAATTGGGGTCACTGACATGGCAATCTGATGTGACCCAAATTCCTCAACTCCCCTAGTCGTACGTGTATCTACGTTACTTCCATTGTTGCCTTCTCCTCTAGTACTAGCCACTCCTACTACTGAAAGCTCCTCAGAAGTCGCATCTACATCAATTTCTACATCCACGTCTTCTTAATCCAACCACGTATTTGATTACTGAAACGCAACATTACCGAGTATTTCTCGCGCACATTGATTTACAACAGTTCTGCCACGTTACGACACTCAGGTGACAATTATATGCTTCGACGTGTTATTTGTATCCACGCACCTTGTGTAATGATAGCGAATTACGTGTGTAAGTACTTCTTGGTACGGTACTCCTTTAGTGTCATTGGTAAGAAGACGATACTTTGACGTTTTAATAAGGCTGGCGGCTGGCGTGCATTACAGCTACATCGAGCTGTAGCGCAACGCATTTCAATGAAAAAAGACTATGATCTTTTTTCCGCATGTGCGATAGTTCATACAAAATGTACGAAAGTGATGCAGCACGTTCATCAACTTCCTGCTCTTATTCTATTTTGATCGGTCCTTGTTTGCACGTTTTATTTTTCATCTCTATTAGCCGCTCTCTGAGAAAAACTTCATAATCTTAATCTTTATTTTCTCAACATCATAATTATTACTCGTACAGACACTGGTTAATAAAATGCGCAATCTTAAATAGAGAAAGTCCCTGAGGTCCTGAGTTACAGATGACTTGGCTCTCTTGGGTATGTCATATTTATTTACAAATGGTTAGAGTTTATATAATAAAACAAAAAGTCTGAAATTGCAAGTATAAGCAGAACTTACAAAATTAAAAGGAAACAATGAAGATTTTCATATTGTTTTTGATAATCATGAAACTGGGAAAAATTGCAAATTATATTGAATTACAAGTTTAACTAATATCTAATTTGACTGATACGTAATTCAGTTTGAAAGCGGTACTAATAGTTACAACTAGTTTACAAAATTCAAAAACTTCGTTCTTTTTTTTCTTCTCTTTTCTTGCATTATTGGGTGGTTTGTCGAGGACACCAGTATTAATGATATCCATTTATTGATTTGAGGATTGTCTACTTTGCATTTAAAGCTCTTCGATTGTTAGGGAACAAAAAGCGCTATTTTTTCAGACTTCGCGTGCTTCTTAACTAGGATACCTTTTGTATTTACTTCTGGTTCAAATAAAAACTGGAATGATCGTGGATTAAAGTCAGCAACCGATTGTTGTAGTTTTTTGTTACATTGACCTCCGTGAGACTAAGAGCTACAAAAGTTTTGGAATAAATACCTATAGATCTTTATAGGATTTGGAGTCTTCTTGGCTATTCCCTAACCTAACCTATTAAATGATGTAGACGGAAAACAAATAGCATTTAATTTATAAAAAAATACATTTCCACATCTTTAAGAATCAATGTCAACATTTTTCGATCCAGTATCTAGCGCTGGATTAAAATAGTGCAGCTGCTAATTTTGATCCAGTGCCACTAGCTTTTGTCCGCAGTTTAGCAGGCGTGGAGGTCGAAAAAAAACCCTCTAAAATCCTTCTTTATTCAAAAATACATTTATTATATTTGCCAAAATCCATGGTGATTCGTCAAACGGTGTTGGATTTTTCAATCTCTATATAACAACATACATTTTAATAAAGTACCCTTTAAAAAAAATAGATCACCGTTGTAGCCTAGTGAGGAAATCAAAACATAAACAGTAAGGTAATGAACAGTTATCGAAACGCCACTCAGATCACGTTTGTAAGTGGTCCAATGCTCGGATGCGCGGGCGCAGTGGAACTGAGCCAAATGGAGCACTGGGCTATCCGGTACCTGTCTAATGTATATGTGCAATGAGATGGGATGAGCAGTATGGAAGGAATTCCATGATGCAGGTTTTAGTGGGTGCTTTACCAGAAGCCCATTGAACTATAAATTTTTATGAGTATGAGAAAATGTTTCTTCTACCATGCGTTATTTGAATCGTCCGAAGGTTTGTCCGATTCTGATTAAGACTGTAACATTATTTAGATTTCAGTATCTCTATTTACTACGTTGTGGCTTCGTGTTAATTCGGTATTCATTCATCATTGAAAGGTACCTCAACTTTTACAAAATCTACTTTACCAACTTTCAACAAACTTGACTACCCTGTATTAATCGTACAATGTACCTATTTCAAAGGTTATTTTCTGCAATAGTCTATTAAGTTTCCGTTCGAAACGTGCCTTACCTAGCCGTAACTATTAACGACAAACAGATATCAACACTGGCCACAAACACAACGAGGTTGTAGGCTCAACCGCTAAAGCTTTAAGCAGGTTGCACACGAGCGTGTGGCTATAAACCCACATAGGGCCGGCCATATCTCCGACACATTGTCCTCTTCTCAGAAACAAACATTTAGCTAATGCAGCCGACTCGCTAAGCTATTCAGTTTTATGACAAACAGGACGTGAATGTATGGCGGCAGTTAGGTCTGTGGCTCATAGGGATTTATTATAAAATATTTTATCTGTATTTTATAATACAATGACATTTGATTGGATAATGTCTCAATACGATGAGTAGATGTGATAGGTAAAGACTACAGCCGGTCTATTCTGATAAAAATCACACCGTGAAAACTTAGGTAAACGGAGCTGATATTCCATCTGATGCTAGGGATTGACAGGTTACTTCAAGATCACCCTAACTTAGAGCGCTAATACACTGGGACGCCATGGTCGTCGACGTCGCCGGCTACGTATCCAAGTCGTATTGAAATGTATGACAGTTAACTCACTTGGCTACGGTCCGGCGAAGTCCCCTACGGGGAGACTGGATATTCTGGCGATCTGGCGACGCGTAGCCAAGTCGCCAGTATTAAGTATACAAGTAAGTTAGGCCTCCCTCACTCAATGGCCAACTGGTCGCCAGGACGAACGGACGCGCGCGTGTTACTGGCTACTTATTTGGCTACGGTAGGTAGCGACGTCGCCATGGCGTCTCAGTGTGTTAGCGCTTTAAGTTTACCCGGTTTTATTTTTACAGATTAGGTTCATCAGCAGGTTTAGCAGGTTTTTTAGAAGTAGGTACAGAGGATACATCAATGTCCATTATTACACAAGTAGGTAAAAGATGGTGAGCGACGATGAAACGACATTAAGGATTAATGATCAGACTTAAAATGGTATTTCCTCATAAAAGCAACTTCTTTGTTCAAACCAAAACTGAAATGACTGAACAATCGTTCGTTGGTGCTTATAAAATTGGCATGAAAGAATTAAATGGCCAGGTCCAGCCTATGGCCTATCGATCTACGTATAAATGTGAACATTTCCGTATTTCGCTTCTTCGAAACGAAGGGTTATTATTTTAAAATGTACAAACGACTTTGTTGCGAACATTTATTACTATCCTGGATCCTGTACTTAACACTTTCACAAAATTACATCATGTGAAATGATACAACGTGCCCATAAATAACTATTTACATTGTAATGTTAATATTCCAACATAAAACACTGAACATTCACTTCACTATCTTCTAGGAATCATAAAACCAAACCTGCGAGTAATTGTTCACGAACGAAAATCGCACTGTCTGGCTTATTACTTTAAAAGCTTTCTCAAATTCTCATTGTACACAATACCAAACTACCGTACCTATGCTAATTGCTTTTGAAATATCAGACAACGGCAAGACAGTCTCCATACCTATAGGTACAAACCTCCTTAGTTTTATTTAACTTTAGAAGTTCCATAGCTAAAGTCGGCAAATAATTTGAAGTCAGCGCACGCTTGTAGCAAGAGACCATGGAATGTTTGTAGACAGCCTTATAAATGGCGAATAATCTATTTTGTCGTAAAACAATTTATGTCTGGTTTTTCTTAGGCTTTCATGTGCGACTGCGGTGTTTTTGTGGTCTTTGGAGTAAGACACTACCTTATTAAGTAGGTCGTAGCTCTTGCTATTTTAAAAGCCCTATTATGTGCAGTCAACAGCCGGTCAACGTGCTTCATTACAAATCTCGGTCTCTCACCTCTTATATGATCAGTTAATGGGATTTGATATTATAATATTATCATCCCTGCATATTTAGACCATACTATGGTCTAAATATGCAATATTCATCTTTAAAAAACCCCTGAAAAGCAATAAGTTGTTTCAAGTACTTGACTAGAAACTAACGTTTCCTTTTTTGTTGTTACAGGTCACTAGTGTTGCTGGTCTCAGTGGCGGCGACCTTCGCGGCTCCGTCACCGGCCTCCAGCGCCAACACAGACCACAGCATGGAGAAGCTCGAGCCCTCCACACACGAGCTGCTCAGTTCACTCGGCTTGAAGAAGCTGAGGATACCGGCCGCCCACCACAGGAAGCGACTCGCCGAACAGGGCAGAAGGCATGCCACAGGAGACTCAAGGATGTACGTCATCAAATTGCCTCCTAATACCAGTTACTACAGCCACGCAGAACCAGCCCCTGCTGCAGCAAGAACCCTGCCTCTACAGATGACAAGCAATGGCAAACCTGCCCGAGTATACCATTGGAACATTCCCGTTCTACAAAAGTTTGCGAAAAACCGACCGCAGGCGAGGTTTGACGATGACATAGTGGACGTCGAGAGCACGCCGACATGGCCAAAAGCCATCAGTCATCCGAACTCGCTCGACGCTTTAGCGTATTACGTCCCTGCGAAGAAAACGTCTTTTAGAAAATATTACTCCGGCAACGGCAAACCTAAGTCCTTCTACATAATCGAGAAGAATAAGAAATCCGCCGAGTACCATAAGTTACTGCCTTAATCGGATTATTTTGTGCGTTCCCGGTAGATGTAAAAGTGAAGATATGCAATCAATTGAGTCTGAATCTCTGAGTCCATTACTGAACAAAATATCGGTACAGATTATTTATTTTATTCTTCTTAAAAATAATATACGTAATATTGAGAATGATTTGATAGCCTAAGTATGAATGATATGTCGTGCTGTTTGGCAGTCTTTAGGGTAACATTTGAGCTAAGATCTGTAATCTTACTCTCGATGCTAATTCATACAATTAAGTCATAAACTCTTACATTTCCAGACAGTATATAATTAGAAATAGACTCCGAATTACAGCTTTTAATTTTATCGCTATTAGCATCGGTAGTAAGTTCTGTTGCCTACATCCTATCATTCCCAAAACCAGTTGAGGCATTATTGTTTCCTTTGACTTAGTCACTCGACATCGTTGGTTGAGATGCTCAATCATCGGATGTACATCGTGACAGAACATTTAAACGACACTGCACTGTATTAATGCTAATACGTGCTTTTAATAAGTGTCTGGAATCTGAAAATATACTGAAGAGTTTACTGGATATTTAGTCAGTTTTGTTTAGCCATCTGTGGGACTGTGAACTCATATCGCGATTATTTGTTGGGTTTCTGTCACTGTCACTATTTGAGCAAGAGGGTTGTTCAGATTCATGGTAGAACTCATAAATTTTGTAAAAGGCTTTTAAGGCTATTCTAGCAGTAAACCCGAACATATCCACTATATGAGTAGAGTAATCTTGTAAACTGCATTGTATATATGGGCTAGCTTCCGCAATCTAGTATTAAGTAATCGATAGGTGCTTAGATATTTAGTAAGACTGCGTCACGAATTTAAATTATTATCTAGATTTACGTACTTCATTTAGATACAGCGAAAATGTTTATTTTTAAGTGATTTACTTTGTAATTTATGACATTTTCAAAGAACACACATACAAAATCTAAAGCTGGATTGAAGTCATTGCGTGTTTTGTAAATCTAATAATTATAATGTGAGTCTTTCAGTTTTCACAGTCAAATATAACTCAGATTAAAAGTCAAAATACTTACATATACAATATTATCTAAGCAATGATTAGAGTAAAACCTCATTTGAGATATGATGGCTTTTCTTAATATTTTAAATATAAGTATAAATGTGTGTGTAATTTGGATATGTTTATATTCAACGAATTATTTTCATGTATACGTAAGTTTCTGCATTTATATCAATGACATTAACGTCCACGTTTAGGGGTACGTTTATACTTAAATCACTTGTATGTAAGCCAATGCTAATTGTAGAATCTGCACCTAGTTCCATTGTATTGAAGACTATATTATTAATTTATACTAATTATGTAATTAAGGCCAAGGCGAAGCCATTGCTTTAACCGTTTAGACTCTAAGTTGTTATCTTAGATGTAAGCATAATTATTTTGTACAACATACCTACTTAATGTAAACTAGAACAATAAATATTTTATTAAATTATTGTGTTGAGTTTATTTTTTACGATAGATTTACAAAAACGAATGATTTCTCATTCCTACTTTGTAAGAATACCTACATTAACAGTACCCAGAGATAAAAAAATATCATTATAAATAGGAGAGGTCGCAGAATACCGCCCTGCGGAACACCAACTAAAGTAGTTAAATGAAGCTGCATAAATAACCTATTTGATTAGTAAGATTTCCTGCTTTTCATGAAGGTAAAATAAATAAGAGACTTGTTTTGTACTTGATTATAAGCAAACGATGGACCCGACGGCTGACAAAAGTCATAGATAAGAAACTTTAAATAATAGGCCCACAAAAAAATAAGTGTATTATTAAATCAATACTAACTTGTAATGTATAATAGTTATGATGCGATTTCCTGAAGTGCTACCACTGCTGGTAACCCTACCAACATTGAATAGCGCCATCTGTTAGTCTTACCAATAACTACAACATTTATGTCTTACCTACCTCTTTCGTATCAACCTGTCTAGTCAACTTACTAATTCATCAGTACTTCAAACATGATGTAGAGTTCGCTAACGTCGCCCTGCTTTACCGACCGAGCATGTCACCATATGCGCGGCAGGCTGCGCGATTTATAAAAATCGTACCAAATGCTATCCGACACAAATCCATAATCGTCGCCCATTGTAAAAATGTCAGCTGCATTCGCGAGCAGCTCAGATAATAAAATGAAAAATGTGGAAAATGATAACAGTAATGAAAGGACAGTTGACAGTGTTAAAAAGAAAAGTTTCGGTGATAAAAATAAAAAGAGCGATTCTAACGCAAACAACAGCACGGTTATCAAAGTAAAGAGTGTTATTCCTAGACGACGGTAAGCTATTATTTATTTATTGGCTTCTGTGGCACAAGCTTTAACTGCAGCACACCCGGCACTGTGACCTATTTTTTATTTTATGTAATTTTCATAAAATAAATTTAATTTTGTTAGTACACCCTTAATTAGGAACATGCAACCGCAGATGTGTTCCAGTTTTCTGGATATAATTAACAAGCGCGCTCTAAAAATATCTGGGAATACAAATAGACCATTGCATTGTATGGTTTTAGACTAAAAGTTTGTGTTATTTACTTTCCCGCCAATTCTTTTTTCGTTTTCCTGAATGTTTAGGAGCAAAGAAACCCGATAAGACATGGAATGTCTGACAAGGAGTTCATCGTATTTTTATCTAATAGATAAGGGCCTGAATTTTGCCAACAATAATATAAAATTGATAAAGATTAGATAAGAACGTGTGTTTAATATAGGTCACATTGCATACTCTGCTTGTACTTCCTTCCTTATGTAAAAATGTTGGCCGGAGAGTCGGCAAAAAATTTCAGTGAATTCTAAGTTTAATCTATCGGAATTTCCGCTTCTCTACGCGAAATAATTACCTATATATAATACCGAGGAAAACAATTATTATTTTCAAGTGATCAGTGATCTCTCTCAAATTAATTATGCCAAATCGCTTTAAGCAAATTAATGCGGCAATTAATGCTCATTTTTCTTCTTTATGTTTTGTTTTAATATTTGACAAAAATATTTGGGAAGTCTGAAAACTGATTGTATTTGTCTACTCAATTACTGTATGTAGGAAGATCGATTTAAAATACGTCGACGATACCGAAAAGTAGTTAATTAAGTAATCGTATTCATTACATGTAACGAGTAGATCCGATACACATACATCATATGTGTGTGTGTGGCATTGATCTCATTACCGATTATTTTTTACTAATTATTTAAAATAAACTATAGGGATAAAACATTTATTGATAAAGTGACGGTTACCGAAGAGTGGCGTAGAGAAACGTTACTATTGCGTACTGTTGCTAAATTACCGCGGAACGCTGCTGCAGTGGAGTCCAAATTACAGAAAATGTAAAAGATAAGTTACAATCAATCTGACCCCTAATGCCAATAGAATTCTATCAAAACGTAGATGAAAAATATACCTTTTTGAGACCTAAGAATGGGCTAGCATCATGTCTAACGTCTACCGCATAGCTGGGACACAGGCCTCCTTACTTCGAGAGGGAGTGATGGGCTGTAATCTACATGCGGGCAGAGTGCGGGTTGATAGATGTCACATGTCAAATTTTTGGTTCTAGGACATGCCAATTTCCTCACGATGTTTTCCTCAACCGTTTTGAGAGCAGTGGTTTTTTTTTTACACAAAGTAAAGCGCCTTCCTGTGTGTTCCTGTAACCAGCGACCTACAATTCGTAAATCGGGGCCGTTACCACGGTCCACCACTGCTCCAATGTCTAGACCCATAAACCCCTACAACTCAACATGTAGGTTAGAATTTTTCATATTTTCCCTACGCAAAAAAAATCTTTTTTTCAAAAAAAAAAAACAACCTACTTCCAAAAACCAGTACAAAGTGAAAAAAGATCATATGTACTTAATAAAAATAAAAACAACACTGACAGCTACAAGGCCCAGTCTAAACCGTTGGGTCAAGAAGCATGACATGTTGTAAAAGAGTTCCCTATGTCACGCAGGTGATCGTACGGAATTATTTTGGAAATTCATCCCCTAAACAGGTTCAATATGAATGTTTGTATGGAAGTTCGTAATTTTTGCCGATAGGATCCCATTGGCCGCACGAATTGTGATATTATAAAATACAAATAAATCATTAAAAAAACTAATTATAACTATTATATAGTCAGTCGGTTCTCTATTTTTATATTGTTATAATCAGCATAAGTATTACACAATAACATAACCTTCTAAGACATCGTGCATAATAATCTGAATATAACATGTTAATATTACATGAGTATTAGAAACGTCAGTTACCTCTATTCACTACTTATTATTTATAGTACCAAGGTATGCGCTCATCCTTGCCAACGCATGTACCTATTGATTCAGCATCTTATCCTTGATTTTCCAAGTTGCAATAACCTAAGTTTACCTACTGATCACATAATAGTGACTTCTCAAACCAAGGTAAGACCACTAGACAGTACCTACCTACTTAATGCTTAGTATTTCAGACGACTATTTCAAAACCGTAGTCAACGTAGAACTAATTCACATGATCAGTAGGTTCGTCCTAGCCAGTTCCTCCAAATACCTAGTGGGTTTCTAGCCTTGTTATCACCAATTATTTAATAGGACTTTACGCGGACGAAATCTTTTATAACATTAGCGCTTAAGAGGGAACAGGGCCTGCGAGGAATTTGAAAAATAGGTATTTGAAGAAACTATTGCCGTCTTCTTACCTCAAGTCTGCCCCCGTAGAGTACGATAGGGATAGCTACAGCTCAGACCAATTATATCACAAAAAAGTTGACGAAATCGACGTTTCGTATTCCCCTTTTTTCTCCTCGAAAACTGAACCAATTCAATAATTTTTTACATTAAAATTTTAAGAAAGAGTACGTCTAGGTTCGTATCATTTTCATTTATGTTAAAAACTTTTCGAATTTGTTGGGACTTCTCTACTCACGGCAGTAAAAATGGGGCATGTTTGTAATTTTTGTAGGGTCATATTTTATTTACCGATAAGTTGCAGAAAAAAAGAAAATAACAGAGACGTGACTACAGCAGACCTTGATTTTATGAAAAAAAAAGATTGCTCTAAAGGCATTAGTCAGGAAGAAAAAAGGAGAATACATTTGTATGGAGAATCACACGCCCTGTTCCCTCTTAATGCTATGAACAGCTGTAGTTTCAGTTCCCTGATATAGCATAGGATCTAAAGTAAGATCGACCTTCACCCATCTGTTTACAGGATGCAAATTATTTTTTATCAAATATGTTATGTTTAGAAATATATTGCAAATGGGTTGCCTAATCCTAACTCACCTGTTTGTACCTGGCAACCCGATTATGGGGACCAGAAAAAGGTAGACAACCTAACTGTTATATGTTCTGTATGATTTATACGTTCAATTAAAATATAATTCGTTTCGTAAACAAGTCAGTGAAATATTTAAAAAAAAATGTTACGGTATTTTTAATTAATTGAAGCCATGAACATATTTAATTATTCTCATCTCTCATTGCAATATATTTGTAAACGTATTGTATTGAAAAAAAAAAAATAATCCGGTAAACAGATGGGTGAAGGTCGATCTTACTTCGGATCTTAGACTAATAGCAGTATTATAATTATACCTTGACCAGTTTTGGTCATAACAAGTTCATCTGATAAACTCGCGGTTTCATTGCACAAATTCTAATTACTTTGTAGTTCGTTTTTGTTTTCAAACTTCTTACATATTTTTGTAAACATGTACCTATGTTGGCTTGTTTGTGAAAACTCGGTAAACACCTACCTTACCGAAAAGTTGCATCTTTGAAATAGATCGTAGTCAAAGACCTCAAAATATTAGATTTATTGAATGCATGTCAAACGGCAGTGACCTTAGTAAAAAAACACATGATTTTAAATGAGATAGCAGATAAAAAAGGGAAGTCGATCAGAAATGTTTTTTGATTTGATATTATCCTGATTTCGTTGGGTTCGTTGTTTCAGAAAGGTAATCCGAAGGTTTGCATGTAGTACACACAGCTACACATCAAGCTATAGATTTCCAGTTTATGCTGATCTCGCATTGTATAGGATTTCCATACAATGCGAGGTCAGCTTATACTGGAAATGTGTACTAAGCATAGTGGCAAATAATTTACACACAAGCTAGGTTAGGTTAGGTTACCTAAGTACATTGTATTAAGTCACGAAGCTATCAAGAATGTTTTTAGTGCTCAAAAGCACTAGGTGAAACAAGGAGATACACAACTATGAAATTATTTGTTCTTTTTGGAAAGCAATAAATGTTTTTTAAATGAACGAATATTCCCAGATTCCATGACCTTATGTTTGTCTGTGATTAAGATTGATCAATTACATCATAACACGGGTTTGCAAGCTTTGTAATAAAGTTGTGCCTTGACCGAATAATTTGGCAATCAAATTAAAACTAAGATCGACCATGGCAAACAAGTTTTCTGCAGTCCCGGTGCGAGTAACCTCAGTTATTTTATGTTTAGCTTTTTTTTTTAAATAACAGACCCATGCGTCGATCTATCAGCTTAAGCTACGCTTGCTGATGTTGATCCGTGGATAGGTGACCATCTAATTTATACCGAGACCCCTACGTGCCTCGGAAAGCACGTAAAGCCGTTGGTCCCGGCTGTCGTTTGTAGATCTTAGACAGTCGTTACAGGTAATCGAAAGCTAGAATGTCTGACAACCAGACTCACCAAGGAGTATCGTGTTGCAGAACTGGCGGGGTCCGATAGGACTGATGCCTCGCGCTAAGTCCGAAAGGGATACCGTGGCCCCTGGCAACGTACAGGCAACTGAAGGAACACGGGTGGGTTTTGGTCAGTAAGAGTCTGACACGCCCTCCCGCTCCGCCCAGAGCGGGAGAAGTTATTTGATAATTTCCCAGGCAAAAAAAGAACTGGGTTCTCGTGTTGCCATAATTGGTTTGTGGAGGTTGGCACCCTCACACCGTTTCATTTTGTCAGTTCAACTACATTCATTGCGTTAGCGGTAAATTTTTTCGAACATATGAATCAATGGCCTTCAAAAATGATTAAATAGACTTCAAAAATGATTCAGATTATGATTGATCGTGTGTTACGCAATTAGGGTGCAGATAGTGCATTAGGGTCCGCTAGTGTTTTAGTAGTGTCGATACACACTTATGATGACCTAGAAGTGGGTAATTAGTAAACACGACAAAACTAAAACACTAGCGGTATGTTGCACACTTGTACTGTAAGCGATTCGGAAGAAAAGTGGGGCGTCTTCGTGGATTTAACTGCATTTGATTAGACTGGAAGTTGACCCCAACATAGCTGGGAAAAGGCTAGGTAGGCAGCCTATACCTTTTTAGAAGATGACTTTTGTCGTAGTTGGGTTTTAGATTTGTAACTTTTATTTTTATTTAAATTATTTTGGGATTATTATTTTTTTTTCAATGTGCTAATTAAGCCCTTTCATTTGATACCCTCCATGGCATCAATAAAAAAAAAAAAATGTGCATGACTGTATGTTGAACGTGACGGCAAGCGGACAATAAAGACGCTTCCAAAGATACCACATTTGTCAAATTATGATGAGTAGCTTAGAAGTTATGAGGGAACAGATGAACATAAATATACATACCGGTCAAAATCATAACCCTCCTTTTTGCTTCGCTGTAGTCGAGTAAAAATAATCTGGTGCTTACCATAACACATTAGTAAATATTTATATTTGACGTAAGTAACGTATTACTCGCAAATTCATTATTAGAACATTCTTGATTCTAAGAATTGGTGAATTACGTAAATGTAAAAGGTGACCATTTTAATATGCATAGATATCATTGAATTTCTTTCATGAATTTGCAACAAATCGTATCATTCAAATTACCTAAATAATAGTAATCTAAGTTACTAAACTACTATATTAAAAAAATCTTTATTCTATGTACCTACTCGTATAATTCTACGAAATTGATGAATTACGTCAATGTAAAAGGTGACCATTTTAATATTCATATTATATCATTCAATTTCCTTCATGAATTTGCAATAAATCGTATCATTCAAATTACCTAAATCATAGTAGTATAAGTTATTAACCTACTATACCATGTACATTATACAGAAACTTCAAAACAATGCAAGTTCAAACAAAGTAATTAATACGTTGCCAAGAACATATTATGTAGGTAATAAATATAAGTACATAATATTTATTGAGGTCTGAAAGTGACAAAGTCAAAGTCAAATCATTTATTTCAAATAGGCCCTTATAAGGCACTTTTGAACGTCAAAAATTTACAAAAAAATTGAAATGATTCTAGTCGCCCCTTCCAAAAGGTAGTTTTCGCATGGAGAAGAATGGGCAAGAAACTCCACCGTTACTCTTTTAAAATGTTTTACAATATTTTGTATAAGAACATTAGTTATATCATTATATGTGAAGACAATGCACCTAGAATTAAATTATTATACCACAATAGGTAAAAAGAATTAAAAATGAAGTCAACAACAGATAAACTAATTATGTGATAGATACATGGTGCTCACATATTTACAAACATTGTTTTTATTTAGTGACACCGGTGACTGAAAAGTTCTATTGAATTAGGTTGTCATGGTATGGGCATGTGATGCGGAGGAATGACCGAAAAATCGTCAGGAAAGTTTTTGAGTACGAATGTGGACGGCCATACGAGTAGGGGAAGACCAAAGAAACGATGGATGGACTGTTTGAAAGATGATTTGGCTAGAAAGGGGGTGACTACTGAGATGCCGACTGATAGAGTATGGAAGAAAAAGACATGTTCGCCGACTCCAAATAAAATGGGGTAAGGGCAGGAGAATAATGAATGATGATGGTCTAGTGGTCGCTATTGCTGAGCATGATTAGATTCCCAGCTCAAGCAAAGTGTTTTAGAGTTTATCTATCGAACCCAGGGTTCGATTAGTAAACCAGATGTGCTAAAGAAATCAACTTCCTTACAAAAGTTGGAATTTATTCTTGTTGGTCGGTTGTTCTTGTTGCTGTAGCATAATGTTAACCATGAATGTGATCGTTAACCTCTTGTTTACAAGGACTGCTACTTAGTAAATTTTCACAGTGCGTTTTCTAATATTGTAAATGTCAGTTTGCTTCTATATTGCTTAGTGAATCGATAAATCTGCAACAACTTTACAAATCACTAACTACATCTAATATAAATAAAGTTTTAAGGCTCGTGCAGACTGACGCGAATTGTCGTGCGATGCGATTCTGGGATACATAGAGAGCGAAAGTATGTCATGCTCACTCTAATGTCTCGCTGACGGTGGCGCATGTGTTGGATCATTTAGCTCCCTTCAAAATGATTGAGCTGAATGGTGCTAATCCATGCGTCATGTTCGTGAACGGGCGCCGTCAGTAGAGACTGGTCATCTCTTAGCTGCCACGGCGATGTTAATCAAATTTAATGTTTGAATTAGTTTTTATTTTTATTTCTAACGGACGCTTTTAATGTTTTGCATCGTTCTCACATGTATCGACGAACTTCAACTTGAATGATGTAGCTAATATTATCTAACCATATTTTGCTTTAAAAGAGTGTCCGTGGAGTTTCTTGCCCGTTCTTCTCCATAGGTACCTACTACGCTTTGGAATGGGCGACTAGCTTCATCTTTCTGACTGACCGACCCCTTGATAATTAAAAAGTGCCTGTAATTGGTTTATTTGAAATAAATGCTTTGAGTTTGAGTTACACATATCCTTAGAATAATTTCCATGAAAACGTGCGTGAGCCTACACATAAAATACGTCGCGTCGGTGGCGCGCCGCGTTATAAGACTTCATACAAGATGTTCCTTTGGTGTCACGCTGCCTGTCGCGCCCACGATATTGCGGCGCGTGTTGCCTGATAATAATATCGCAGAATCGCCACGCGATACTTCGCGCGACAAGTTGCGCCACTCTGCTAGAGCCTTCATTTATTATTTTAATATTTTTTTAAATTTTATTATAATTGTTTTTCTAAAAACTTGAAAACAAAAATAACCATATAGCCCAGTCAATATTGACTCAAAAATAGGCAAACATCGCACGCGCGTGTAACTACGATTTTTTAATATGTTGTTAGGACACCTGAGAGTAGTTTATACTCAAGTTTGCAAGCCTGAAAACCTTGTGCTACTCCCATGGTGTTCAAAAACTGCGAAATTCTGGCACTAGTTTTTTTTCTAATATACTTTAAGGATATGGATAAGGGTGTTTTTATCAGGTATCTTTGTTCTATACTTTAGGCAAGCAAATCAAATTTGGTACAATTTGAATTAACCCAAGCACTCTAGGTCATTGGTCGCGAAGATACAGCTCGTCATAGATGGGCAATTTAATCCAAAAAGTGAAAAAAATTCGATAACCCGTCATTTGCCAAGACACGTACCGGCTGAACTAATGGTCCTTGAGAAAAGTCATCTCAAGTCATAGTCAAGAATTAAATTAGCTTTAATTGCGCGTTTGCGATGCTTCATGTTGTTATTGACTGGGCTAAACTTTAAACGGCGTTTAACATTTAACATTTTTTTAAGTGTTAAACTATAAATGTTTACAACATTTTCATAATCGAACAGTTCTAAGCGAGCAAGCGTTTGTTTGCGCGGTAAATGAAAACATCACTTTAGCGAGCGAACATGTTTGTACAGTGATAATTTATTTATTTTTTTATTTAATACTTCAAGCACAGAAATGTACAGAGGCGGATAATCGGTTGGACTCCGCGAACGAATACTCGCTCGCTCATTCTTTCAGTGAACACGCGGCCACGGCGAAGCGAGCATTCATTTCTCGTTGTAGTGAAAACAGATGTTTTCTGATTTGAGCGAACATCGGCAGAACAGCAAGCATTTGCTCTAAATAAAATGTTCGCTCGGTACTTCAGCAGGGCAGTGAAAACGCGGCTTTAGATTGTATTTCAAAAGAGGACGCGTTCAACTTTTGATTCCTAAAGTCTCTCAATCAATCTGCTTACGGCCGAACCCAATAACTGTCAATAATCTATCTATCACCACTCTTGGCATACTGGAGATAGAAAAACCTATCTATCTAAGGTTTTGACGTACCAATAATCTGTCAGAGACTAGGAATCCTATGGAATGTGACACAATGACAGATAGAATTATACTGTCTACCATCAATAAAATTATAATAGCGATCTGTCTTTTACTGACAATAGGTTATTGGGTTCGGCTATACATCTTTCCCCAACTATGTTGGGGTCGGCAACCAGTCTAACCGGATGCAGCTGAATACCAGTATTTTACATGGAGCGAATGTCTATCTGACCTCCGTACCTCAGTTCCTGGGTAATACGATACCCCTTGGTAAGACTGGTTGTCAGACTTTCGGGCTTCTGACGACCCGTAACGACCGTCAAAGATCCACGAATGAAAGCCGGGACCAACGGCTTAACGTGCTTTCCGAGGCACGGAGGAGTCTCGGTATGTAAAGATGGTCCCACACCCATGCACGGACCGACTGCGGTAAGCCTTAGCCTGGTCGATCAACCTCGGCTGTTATTACTTGGCCACGACCCCTCTTCTATCTCTTAGTCACGATTCCTACGGCTCTCTTTGTATAAACTTTTTGACTGCACTTATTCACACAACAAGGAGGACAAAATACGATAAAAAATAGGTTATAAACATCGATAGTAATACCTAGTAATCGATAAGATGGGAAACTGACGATATTTCGGTATCTAATAATTCCGTATTTGGACGATAATAACATAATATTATTATCCAAAATATAACTATTTAGTTAGCGAATTAGGTGAGAGTTTTTTTTTTTAATTATAGCCAAACGTAACATCGGAATCTGGATGTTGATAGACAAAACAATAAGCAACAATAAGGCATTTTAATTAGTAGCCATCTTGACAGTAAAAATAAAGAAAAATAAGTTTATGTGTCACAGGAACAAGTGCATACAAAAAAATAAGTTAACTCGAAACTTGTTTACATAATCTACTCATTACAATGTTTTTTTTATGAGTTGTATTGCAATATGTGGTTAGCTAGCGACCTCGACAATTATTCATTTTACCTCGATGGTCCTAGTTTATCAATTATAACTTCTAGTTACAGCTACATGTAAGCGGGCACGCCCTTTATGCCTGGAGGCTTTTATTTAGATATTGTTTTCGTTTAGTTATTTTTATTTCTGTCTGAGTATATTTCTCGATATTTTTGGTTGGTATATTGGCGTGTGCTAGCTGTCATATGGCTATTAATTTATAATTTAAATTATGTTTTGTGTTGCGTAATGTAAATTATTTTGCATACTATTACATAGAATCATTTTTTTCTAACTGAACAGATAGCTGTGCCGCTGGGGAGTTTGTTACGCCACTTCTTCCCAGCTAAAGCACTAGGAAGTGGTGAAGGGTGGGCGTTTTGGGGGACTGTCTTATATAATTTTGACGTTCAAAAACTGCTGATTCTCAGCCTAGTTTGAATAAATGACTTTTGAACTTTGAAACTAATAAAGAAAAATAGATCTAAGAGCATAAAACAGAAATAGTCAGCAGCTGCACGTCGTGACTGTGAGAAGAAGACTGAACCCACAGCGCAGCGCTGATGTTCAGTGGTTACCCGAAAAATGACGTACGGAGATCCAGTCAGGTTTAAAGATTTGTACAAATTGTACAAAATTTTGTGATTTGCACACAATAACTGATAATGATTATTTTACTATTCATTGTATTGTTTCCTGACCTCTTGACCATTGATATTTAAGGATGGATCAAACTGAGGCGAATTCTGCGCAGGACGCGGAATGTGACTGTTCGCGGCAGTTTGAACACTTCCATGCAAGTTAGTTGACAGTCAGCGCGAACGAATTTCGTCCGTATCCTGCACGAGATTCGCCTCAGTTTGACCAGCTATCTCATTTTCGTAAATGATTAAGACTAACCAGTTTCATTTTGACAGTTCAACAACATTAATTGCATTATTAACGTTGTTGAGCAGTTCTTTTTTTCGAACTTGTGAAGCAATGGATTAGCAGTCCATTTCAAAATTGCAGTTACGATGCAGAGCTTTAAGCTTTCGCCTGAAGCACCAGAGATGTGTGCTACCTGATTTTACACCAGAGATGTGCTATGCTACGTTGCTATGGATGCGTTTCAAAATTCAAAATATTTTATTTCACATAAACCTACAAGGGCACTTATGAAACGTCAGAAGCTAGGTGCACGGTTCCAATTGGTTGTTTCCTATGGAGAAGAGCCGGCAAGAAACTCCACGCTTACTCTTTTAAAAGTAAATGGTATTTACAATGTTTTCAAATTACAGTGTTAATAGGTATGAGCGGACAGTGTAGGCCTATCAACAAGTACTAGGTACTTAGCAAGATGGAAAATGGTCGACAGATCTACAGTCTGTTAAACCTACAACGTTCTCACATTCACAAAATCTAAAAGAAAAGAATCTATATAAAAGCAAAATAAAAAAAATGAAAACCTATTTAAACCAAAAATACACGATTGCCAGTACAGCTGTAACAATAATCTAATTTATTATAAAATATAGAATATTTTAGGTATATGATGTCATATAACGAAAAGATTATGTCAAGGCGTATGTAAAAGAAAAAAAAAGTTAAAATAAAATAATCATCTTAATTTGGGAGCAGTTAATAGACATTTACATAGTAAGTACGTAACGGCATTAATGAGGTACCAGGGAAGCAACATGTGCAGAAGGAATTATTGCCAAACTTCTTGTCTTCAACGTTTGATATCCACCAATCATATTCATTGATCCACATATAGCACTGGTGGAAACGGCTTCAACTAAGCTGTGTTTTTGTATGGAAGGATGCGTGCTATGGATGCGCGAGTGGTGTAGCTATGTGCAGAGCAGAGTGCCTTTCCTACTGGCGATGCATCGCTTAGCTCAAGCTGCGCATCTTCCTCGCACAGCTACCTCGCGGCGGCGCATCTTCAAAGCACATCTTACTCGCTTCGCTACACAGCTTCGCATCAGTAGAAACGGTCACATAGTTTCGTCACTTAGCTTTCACATCCTTGCAGCAAAGCTGCATATCTGATCTCTGGTGGAAAACAGCCTTATGATCCTCTGAATAAATTGAATTTAATTGAATTGAATAGGTATTGTATAAATATTCACAATTCAGCAATAACACAAAACAACAAAGGACCTTGTCCATTATTCATCAGTTCATTACACTGATTTGTCACTGACCATAATCTATACAAATAAATACAATTGAAGTGACAAAATAACATCTTCTTACTTAATGCATATAAAAGTATGTACGGTACTTAAAACTTTTTTTTTTTGTCTTTGTGCTTGTCTGTTTGTTCCGGCTAATCTCCGAAAAGCTGGACGATTTTGTTTTTTTTAACTGGTATTAGGGCCATCTATATTCTGTAGTACAGCACTACGGCGCGCGATGATGCGAATCCATAATTTAACCCCTACCAAAAATAACTCAACGCGCGTAAAGAAGTTTTCACTTAAAAAAAAACATAATTTAAAATTATTAAATAATTGATATCAAAAGTACTAATTCTTCAATCTGATTTTCAATCAAGAACATGGATTATTTCGGAAGTGGTAACTGACCGCTGTAGCTATGACTGCTACGGCCTACGAATCGCCCTTCCAAGCAACCCCATAGAACTCTACGACGATTTGGTGCGCGGCGTAGCGGTTTTTGGGGTCGCTCGTAGCACAGCGTAACTCGTTACGTAGCATAGCTCGTAGCGATACTTCCTTGAGACGGACGGGACCGCGACATTTTTGTGTCCCTTTTACTATTTGAAATGGTAGTCCAAGTAGGTACTTCTTCTTTACTTCTAAGTTACTGACAAATATTTGTATTCTTCTCTTTAATTCATTCAGTGTAAGCAAATGCACAGCCTAAACCGCTGGGTCTGAAAGCATAAAATTTTGCACACGAGTTCCTTTTGTAACGAAAGTGAGATCTAAGGGTCAGTTCACACTGACACGTGACGCGAAGCGACCCTGTGCGCACTTTTTAAGATAGTGATACAAAATATAACGTTATTTACTACTCAAAAAGATATAGGTACATTTAATTGAGATAATTCGAAAATGCCTCGCGGCGTCGCACTATGCCGCGCTGCGCCTTGCTGCGCTTCTAGGTGCCTCGCGGCGTAGCGCGACGCATCACGAAGCAGCGAGGCGTGGGGCTGCCAGCGACTTCACGATGCGCCTCGCGACGTCGCGCTGCGTCTCGCGGCGCCGCGCTGCGCAGCGCGAAACCACTGGCCTCTTCAAGCATCGTCTCGTCGCATCACTTCTCGGTGTAAACTGACCCTTGGGGAGGATTTTTGATAATTCATTCTCTAAAGTGGTTAAATGGGGGAAGATAGGTTGTCATTTCTGCCGATGGGACAAACATTCGGTTGCACGGCTTCTAAATAGAATAAAAAATAAATTATGCTGTGTGGACGCCTTCTTATCACAGTCATGACGTGCAGCTGTCGAATATTTCTGTCGTTTATATGTTTATATTGTTGTTTTTTGTATGCACGTGTTTCTGTGACGAATAAACCTATTTTTCTTTCTAAAATAAATTGCTGCAAAAGAAGGTTTAATGGATAAAATATTAATTTTCAGACAAGATCTGCTGAAATGGTACGGCTGGGGTTACAAGGACTCCATGTTCTTATTGGACGGGGCCACTGCTTCTTTCACCGGTAACAGGTAAGTTTTTTTCACAAATTATCGTCATTATTGACCGTGTTCTTCCTGAAACCGAAACAGTGAAAAGTTCAGGATTGAACTGATTTCATGTATTCTGTCTTGTAAAACAAAGGATCATTAAACCGAAATTATTTAATTGAATAATTCACATAATAAAAGTTTATAGGGAAACATGAAACATTGTTTTAATGCAAAAAATTCGTGCAAAAAAAAAAACAAATACAAAATCATTATTTTAGCCACTCATAACAATACATAGGTATACTACTTATTAGTATACATATATATTAAAGATCTATTTTGAACTAGCTTCCGCCAGTGGCTTCGCCCGCATGATATCTTTATAAATTATAGCCTATGTTACTCAGTGATAATATAGCATTGTACTGGTGAAAGTATTTTTAATATCAGTCCAGTAGTTTTTGAGTTTATTAATTACAAATAAAAATACAAACATACAAAAATACAAATCTTTTCTCTTTATAATATTAGTGTAGATAAACATTTGCTTAACATTCAAATCGTGCAACAATTTGCATATATTTAACAAACCAGTTCTATTTCTTATTGGCCTCTAAATGGCTATCACGAATGGCGCGTTTTTATCAAACACTCTTTCGACAATTTTGCAATAAACCTTGATTTAAAATTCGTCCGGCATACACTAGATTATGCTTGGAACATATCTATTTGTCTATATTTATCTATTTTGTTTATGTATATTTTATTGTACGCCAAAATTTATCAAAGGTATTTTAACATGTTGGTTCATAGATTCGCAAGGTATACAGTAGACGGTAAAGTGACGCTGTTCAGGGCTTACTGCCAAAAATTTTACGCCAGCGCTTTTTGGTTCACCTACACCCAGCGAGCCTACAATGCTCTTCGCATACAATACAATAACGCCTTTAGGATTCTGGTGAGGCTCCCTCGATTCTGCAGCACGTCGGGCATGTTTGCTGACGCAAGGGTCGACGAATTTACGCCATTATGCTTCTCTGATGCGCCGGATTCGGGGGAGCGCCAACAGAATCTTAAGGATGATCTTGGAGAGGCCAGATACTGCAGTGCTGGGTAGGTTCATCCAGCTTCACGTGACTAAATGATACTATGATTTTTTGACATGAGTGATTTCATTATTTTTGTATTTTGAATTTTATAAACTATTTTAAAACCTTTGTAACTAGCAATTTATGGACAAGTTAATTAGTCTGAATTAAATGAATATATATATGTATATACATATGTAAAACCATTCATAGCTGATGTTGGTCCTCAAAAGGAAAATGAAATGAAAGGCAATTGCATGCAGCTGACATGAGAATGCTAAGAAGTATGTGATGGATAGAAAAAGAAACAAGTACATATATATTATTATTATTATGTTTATTCATTAAAAAAAAATACAGATAGTTACAGAATCAATGGGTAGATAGATATATTTATGCTACTTTTTGTTGTAATATCTGTAACAAAATGTTTAAAACCCTGCCTCTCAAACTAGGTATACCTGTATTTTGAGAAACAGTGTTCGGCCACAAAATTCTTATTCACTATTAACGTTACAACAATTAATGAACAGTGTCGTCCTACCGCTGCAATAATTTATGTGATTCTGTTTTGACGTGTGTATATGTGAGTGAGGGTGTGTGAGAATGTAGTGGAAGGTGAGGGTGTGTGTGAGTGTGTGCATGTGTGATAAGGTATGGGTGCATGCGCGCATGATTAAATGTGTGTGTATGTATCGAAATCGGAATGCGTGAGAGATTAGGTGATGTATATTAGTAGAGACTCCGTGTAGGCATAATCCCTCTCTAGTAGCCACTCTGTTACTCTAGTTTTTACCGTGTGTGTGTTTAGTTTTATGATTTTTAATTCTTTATTAATTTTATTGTAAATATAATTACTTAGAGTATAAAATTGATGCGTTGCGAAGGCGGTTTTATGTTGAAATCCCCTGATAAGTTGTAGTCGCTTATTTAGATTTGGCGGCGGCAGCTTAGCATGAGTTCTTAGAATCGATCGAAGCACAAAAATCTGACGTACCGTAAGGACTTTGCAGTTAGAGTATAGTTCAGTTGTTGGGAATCTATAGGGTTTCCTAGTCATTACCTTGAGTATGGCTCTTTGCGCTCTTTCTACTCTTAACATTTTAGTTTTTGCTGCACCGCCCCATGCAGTAATACAATATCCAATAACAGATTGACAAAGAGCATAATACACCATCTTCAGAGTGTCAAGTTTGGCCGACTCCCTCAGTGACTTAAAGACGTGTATAAGGCGCATTGTTCTTATGGTAAGGGCGTCAATCTGTTTGTCCCATCTTAGTCCATCATCGATCTGAACTCCGAGATATTTTATATTGTCAGATATTGATGTTGATATTGTTGATATTGATATAGAGGAAGTCTGAAAGTGCACCGGTGACTGAAAAGTTGTGGGGAAATCGGATGTCAAATCGGATGAGGAAAATGTAGGAAAGTATTGTGTATGAATGTGGAGGGCTATAAGAGTAGGTTAAGACACAATTAATGGACTATGTGGAAGATTCTACGGCTAGAAAAGGAGAGACTACCTAGATGACGACTAATAGAGAAGTATGAAGAAAAAGACATGTTGAGCCGACCCAAAATAAATTGGTATAAGTGCAGGAGAATGATGATTCAGGGTACAAGGTCGGTCTTATCGCTAATAGCGATATGTGCCAGGCAACCTTTGGATGGGCAGGGAAATAACTAAATAGAGATAAGAGCCACGTGTCAATCTGATGCTCTAGGTGGCAGCAGTGGAAACATTATCGGCGGATTATGTAATAGGATGGAGTTCAATCGAGTAGAGGTACAATTCCGTAGCCAACTGCAGGCGGCAGCAGTCGCGGCGTCGCCTGCTACGGAAACCTTTAGTATTTAAGCAAATAAACTGTTCAAGACGAGTCAATTGTTCAATAGAATCAATAAACATCTAGATATCATTTTCGTTATGTACCTGAGAAATCTTAGTACGATTGACAGAAATACAGGTACAACTAACTAAATATTGCATAGGTATTCTACGTAGTTCGTATAAGTTGCGAGTATACGACGTTATGATGGACACGTTACATTGTATAATTTTATGCATACTACAAACAGCAGACTATATTTACAACGCAGATGTGAGTGGAAACGCCGGAGGAGACGCCTTTCAACACAATATGACCTTATTGGTGATGTTCTTCAGAAAGGACAGGTGCGTAGTACTCGCAACCGGCGTGAGTGTATGTGAGAATCGTATCAAGTGGCCTTCTGTAAGTTCTGCCTACCTCCTTGGGAAAAAGGTTTATATATTTATGTATGTAGATACTACAGACAGTTGTCGAATGTCTGGACTTTAAAAGAGACCTTGACCCCTGACTGTTTCACCATTTCTTCTCCGGGGTAGTCAGATAGGAAATGTCGACTTCATGTAGCTTAGTTTTGAAACATGACGTGTAAAAGTGATTCCTGTTTACAGAATAAATAATTTTATTTCATTTAGTATAATCTAATCGGCCTATAATGTTTCCACTACTGGGAGTGGACCGTAATCCACCACGTGCCCAGTGCGGGTTGGTAGATGTCACACGTCTTCTGATTTTTGGTTCTAGGGCATGCCGGTTTTCACCCGATGTTTTCCTTCACCGTTTTGAGAGAATTTTATTTAATTTATAGTAATTCTAGTAATTAAACCTAACCTAACTGACCATCTTTTGGTTCAGAGTATGTTACCAATTTGATACTGTTTGTTCTCTTCTGAAACATCAAACAACCATTAGTTTCTCAAGTGTTAATAATAAATATTATTATTTTTAGAATGTATCCATTGGCTGTTGGTATTTTGGAAGTGGCTCCTCGCTCTCGATTCAAAATTCAAAAGTCATTTATTCAAACTAGACTGAGAATCAGCACTTTTCGAACGTCAAAATTACATAAGACAGTCCCCCAAAACGCCCACCCTTGACCACTTCCTAGTGCTTGAGCTGGGAATAAGAAGTGGCGCAACAAACTCCCCAGCAGCACAGCTGTCTGTTCAGTTAGAAAACAAATTGTTTCTTTAAAATAGTATTCAAAATAATTTACATTATGCAAACAAAACACAATTTAAAATATAAATTAATAGCCATATGACACAGCTGTCATCACACGCCAATATACCAACCAAAAACGTCGAGAACTATACTCAGGCAGAAATAAAAATAACTAAACGAAAATAATATCTAAATAAAAGCCTCCAGGCATAAAGGGCGTGCCCGCTTACATATAGCGGTAACTAGAAATTATAATTGACAAACTAGGACCATCGAGGTAAAATAAATGATTGTCGAGGTCGCTAGCTAACGACATATTGCAATACAACTCATAAAAAAAACATTGTAATAAGTAGATTATGTCAACAATAAATTAAAATAAAATTAAAATAAATTGACTTATAAAGTAAAATTATAAACAATTATATAACCTGTCAGTAGGTAAGCTAATTCTGGAGAAAGAACATTTAAACATTGTTTTGAGTTAAGTTAAGTAGTCGTTGATAGAATAATTTAATAGTTTTAAACGCGTTATAAGTCAAATCTAGCATAGAAGAAGGTAGCTTGTTATAAAAGGTTATACCAAGCCCAACAAATGAGTTATAAACCTTATGGAGCCGGTGACGTAGCCGGGAGCACGTAGTTTGTCCTTATTTCTAGTTTTAACATTGTGAATATCACTGTTTTTAGTATATAAGTGTATATTATGCCTAATATATAATATGTTGGCGAAAATGAATTGTGATGCCACTGTGAGGATACCGATATCTTTGAAAAAATCTCTCAGATCTCTTCTAAATAGCATATTAGATACTTATAATCTTACTTCATTGTATTTCGGTTTCGATGGTATTAACGGAAATAGGATTTATAGTAACTTCATCTCTACAGTCGAGAGAATGCGTTCCTGACATGTCAGTTGGACAATTTCTAGTAGTAATAAGGATCAAATTCGCAAAACACATATTCGTTAGTATGAAACTGACAGGTGTCAAGAACGACGACCGGAATGTAAGTTTGGCAACACATGGCAAATCTCTTTAGGTGTGGCCAGGCGTCTAAATGTTTTCAATTAAATGAAACTGTCCATTAGCCTATTTGCCAAATGAAAACAAACAAAAAATGTTCACTGATTTTCAATATTTAACTTGGGCATACCTAATAAATTCGTCACCCACAAGACATCATATATACCTAACGCACGTATCATAAAATAAATCATATTTATTTTATTAACAACACTTTAACACGTCAAATATGTTTTAAAATAAATATACCACGACCTGATAGATACCCGAGTTCTGTACCAACCTAATTAATGCTGAAATGAACCTTTTTGGCGCAGCCGTGAGGCACACACTATTATTGCTTTATGATTATTTTCACTTTTTATCTTTGTATTATGTGTTTCACGAACTGTGTCCAAATAAATATTATTCTTTATTTTCTTTCTATGATCCACAATCCTAATCCTAACTATATATATGTACAAGGTCCCATTAATAAAACAAACACAGACAAACAACAAACACAGACAAATTTTAACATAGCGTTCAGTACGTCTAACCAAAGATATCCAAGCAAAAAAAAACACTGATTAAAGTGATTTTATTTTGACCTAAAATAATAAATGGCATTAGGTAACCAACATTTTTAGTGTATTTTCGTTAGCTGATTTATTTTTCTTGTAAGTAGCTAATGCGTTTTACTTATTTTTTTTTACCATTGTTCTTATTTTGGTGGTCTGCATGATTTCTAAAAGTTTGTCCATCTATATAAAGTAGTTTGTTTGTTTGTTACGCTTTCACGCTAAAACGGCTGAACAGATTTGGATGACATTTGGCACATGGGCATCATGACCTGGGTTTGGACATAGGATAGGTACTGCTTATCCCAATATTCTCACGGAATCGAGACTTATGCGGGTGAAACCGTGGGTCCCAGCTAGTAAAGAATATGAACTTTTATGTAAAATACTGGTATGCAGCACAGCTGCATCCGGTTAGACTGCAAGCCGACATAGCAACTTGTGTACAATGTGCGTGGATATTGCACTATGTACACAAAGTTACAGACTAAAACATAGACTTACTAATGAGTACTTGACCCTGTAGGTTAAGCAAGTTAAAGTAAATAATTGTATTCTAAGTGCATCGTCCTCACATATAATTATATAACTAATGTACTTATACAAAATATTGTAAAACATTTTAAAAGAGTAACGGTGGAGTTTCTTGCCCATTCTTCTCCATACGAAAACTACCTTTTGGAAGGGGCAATTTTTTTGTAAATTTTAACGTTCATAAGTGCCTTATAAGTGCCTATTTGAAATAAGTAAATGATTTGACTTTGACTTTGACTTTAAAATATTGCTATTATTCTAACTTTTATAATTACAGATTCGGAACTTTCATTGACAATTTTTTGTACATAATATCAACATTGAACTTATACTATAGCTACTGCGCACGATCTCGTCCGCGTGAAATTTCTTGTTTTACATAAAATATATCCTATTACGTGTACAATACTGTAGCTTCAATTAAAGAAAGAATTTTTGGAATTGAATCAGACGTTTCAAAGATTGCCCCGTATTTTACTTACTTTTACCTCGTTTAAAGTTGCAGAACTAAACGAACTTTAACTTTTGTCTGTGCTGTCATTAATTATACTAATATTCCATTAAGAGGGAACAGGAGCTGCGAGGAATTTGAAGAAACTATTGCCGTCTTCTTACCTCAAATCTGTCTCCGTAGAGTACGATAGGGATAGCTACAGCTCAGACCAATTATATCACTAAAAAAATTGAAGTAATCGACGTTTCGTGATCCCCTTTTTTCTCTTCGAAAACTGAACCGATTCAAATATTTTTTACATTAAAATTTTAAGAAAGAGTACGTCGAGGTCTTAACATTTTTATTTATGTAAAAACTTTTCGAATTTATCTGGTACTCCTCTAATCACGGCGGTAAAAAAAGGGCATTTTCGTAATTTTTGGAGGGTCATATTTGCTTTACCGATAAATTGCTGAAAAAAAGGAAATAACAGGGACGTGACTACAGCAGACCACGATTTTATGAAAAAAAAAATATTGAAAAAAGGCGAATACATTTGTATGAAGAATCGCACGCCCTGTTCCCTCTTAACGTGTTTGAACTTGTTGCAGAAAGTACCTACCATTAGACTCGATTATAATGGTTCTTTGATGAAATTAATGAAATCATTAGCGTTATTGATCCATTACGTAATGGGCCGTCAATGTTTGTTTTTGTGCAACTGGGTGATACAGAGTCAAATTAAATTAGCTGGCGAAACTCCGCAGACGTAATCGGTAAATGGGTATCGATATCTAAACATGATAAAAAAATAATTAATTTGATGCGTTTCTTTTGGAGTCATCAACCACAGTCTCAGGTGACTATCAGTTTAAAAAAACAGTTTTAAATGTGTACACTTCACAGACTGGATGAGTATTGATATCTAAACACAATTATACATATTTTCTTGTGAATAAAAAATATTATTAAACAAAAGAAAACAGATTTTCTCAACTAACAAAACTACCAGAGGTCGTCGACTCCAAAAACCACACATTTTTTTTTTGTCGTGTTTATTTATCGATACCCATTTCGTCTGCGGAGTTTGTTAGCTAATTCAATTTGACCCTGTAGATTATTCACTGATTGATTGATGACGGCACAATGATACATCTGTCTACATATCACTGAACGGTCTCTTTAGTGTCTAGACCAGGGTCACAAGCACAAAGAAAGTGGAGTCAACGAGGTATGACTAGTCTACTCTAAACCAGGCTTACTCGTGGGCGGCCATAAATTGGCACTTCCCGTTAATTTGCAGCACGTGCCATCGGACACGGCACATCATTCTACACTCAATAGGTATTTTGTAAAACTAGGTACCTACACTTGATGAGTTGAACTGAACAAACTCATGTTACCAGATTAATATTTTATTTGGTGTTTTGAGTCTTACCAAAGGTATCGTTTTACCCAGTAACTGGATTGTTCAGGTCAGATAGGCAGTCGCTCCATGTAAAAACTGGTATTCGGCTGCATTCGGTTAGACAGGAAGCCGACCCCAAAAATAGTAGGGCTAGGCAGATGATGGTTTTTTGAGTCTCTCCTTTAAAACTTTGTATACAAATACCGTGCAATAGGTAGTATTTGTGCAAATTATTTAACAAAGTTAAAAAAAAAAAAACTTAGTTGGATACAACTTTTAAGTTTTTGTAATAAATACACATTAATGGCTATCTAGAAGTGCATTGTTGAATATTATTTGAATGCGATGAAATAAACTGAGGTACAGTTATTTATTTTAATTTTAAAGAAGAGCTAACATGCAATTATTGCACAGTAATAAAACTTTGTGTCAACCATACAAGATTAGCACTTAAACGACAACACATTTGCTCGAGCTGTAGAGCAATAATTAATATGGCGGTGACTGTAAATATTTACCATAAAACAAACACGTTGCGTCTCAATTCAATGACTTGAACTTGTGTCTATTGTGAATAACAAACAAATCATTTATGTCTGTTATGTCCTCTACTCGTAAATCTTTTGTATTAGACGTCCTTAACTAGGATGTTGAAAACATGGTTTTGTTAAAATTCTCGTTTGTTTATGGCACTTCGTCAACATTGTAATTTGGTTCATTAGTGGATTTTTCTCGATAAAGATAGGTATACAGGTGTAATTGATATAACTGAAAACTTAAAAAGTGGTAATTGTACCTACGTATCATTATGAAAAACTTTTTCTATGAAAACCTGAAAGGCTTTTAAAATAAAATCGAGAAATCGCGAAAGAAAAATCTGCTGCCCATACATTTAAGTGCGCATCTCTTGATATCTTCTTCAATTGGTCCCACATTACTGAGCAGTAGAGGGTCGTGGTCACTGGACCCCTTTAAGCGGACAATCTGCCTCTATCGGCTCCGGCCCAAAGTTGCCATCACCACCTGCTGAAATTGGCTTGAGGACATAGCTTCTCTTACTTGGTCGGACCATCATGTTGGCGACCGGCCTCGTACTCTCTTTCCTTCGGTATTGCCAACAATGACCAGCTTTTCAAGTTCGCATATAACTCGAGCAACTGAGCTTTTGTTTCGTGATTTAAGGTCTGGGTTGACCCCTTTTCAGGTTTAATTTTATTTCAATCATACACCTTGTATAAATGGCCAGCAATATTATTACCCATAATAAATGGTCCAATAAAGATTTTAAAAATGTTAGAAATCATAGGAAGGCCACGAATTAGAATTTGATAGTCGAACTTAGGATGAACCTTGATCTACTAAGACAGACATTTTTAGCGAAGCTGCGACCGCTAATATTCTCTCACATTTAAAATCATGACGCAGGTAATTAAATGACTTTCCCAAAAACTGATATTGGTGCCGATTCTCTTGTCACAAATGCCTCTAAACTAGACTAAAAATCACCAAAATTTAGTTTATTCCTGTCAAACGATGATTTCCCATTCTGAAATAGACTAAAGTGACACAACTTAACTATATTTTAGTTTGACAGCACTAAGATGGCACTAAGATTTTAATTTAGTGAAAATGACAACTTTGCTATTCTGAATTTGACGTTTTTCATCTAAAATTTTGATTGTCTAACTAAACCTGACCATTTTTAATCGCGATTAAAAATGTTGTGGAATACTATTAGTTGTCATGAACTAAAATTCACACCAACACCTCGACTTCAGGTGCATAAACATTACTGCATATTTTTTCTTTTCTTTTGCTTATATATCGAAAATGGTGTACCCTATAATGAACGGGGTAAGGCAAACAAGTATATAACCACGTGGAGTCGCGATTGTCAAATTCGATTTTAGTTGTCAAAATAATTTTTAAATTTAGAGATTTCTGATTGCATAATAGCGTTTAGATTCTCATAGCCAAAAGTAAGGAATGTTAGTGATAGTTTAGTTAGTTTAGTTTGGTGTACAAGAGAATCGGCACCATTATAAGACAAAACTATAAACAATCTTCAAGGACTGGGTACATAATAAACTGTCAAAAAAAAAAAAAACGGAATGTACTGTACCTGATTCGAAAATTGTTAAATTACTTAGGTACATATGGAAAACTGATCCTTGAGTTTTTATTTGTTTAGAGTCGAGTTCGAGTACCTAGTACAGAACTTACGTGCAATTGTGCAAATAGATCCATCCAAGATGTTCTCCTGAAGTACTCTCAAACCTACTTAAAAACCGGCCAAGTGCGTGTCGGACCACGCAAAATAACGGGTTCCGTGCTTGGGATGAATTTATCCAAACAAAATCCAAATCAATAAACAATCAAAAAGAAGAACAAACTTAACATTGTTGTTGAAAAATATGTTCTCCCATACATTCCAACTGCAAAATATGTAACTTATTACAATTTTAGGAGATTTACCATATTATTTTCAGACCATAGACTTCTTATAGGTTTTCCTGTAATCTATAAGTATACTATAAAACTATTTTAGTATAAGTATAGAACTACCTTTCCAAATTTTTAGCTCAGTAGTTTCGGAGGTAAGAGGGGGAGGAATGGCCAATTCTAATCTATTTTCTTAAATAACTTTAAAACTAGGTATTTATTATATATATTTTTTTTTATACTTGAGACCCTCACAGTAAGCTCTTTCATTTGATATGGCACACGGTACAGTGTGCAAAACTTTTTTTTACTTTCTAATTTGTCTCCCAAAATCAACGTCCCCATATTCAACATTCATTTATTAACGTAACATATATAGCGATATGTGTACCAAATTTCAACTGCATCGGCCCATTAAATTCGGAGCAAATTGGCTGTGACAGACAGACAGACAGACGAGCACGAGCGATCCTATAAGGGTTCGGTTTTTCATTCGGACATATGCAATCCAAAAAATGTGTTAAATTCATCGACATTTGAATCGATAGCTCTATGAGAAAATCGATTTTGTATCAAGGAAAATCAATTTTGTATCAAGGAAAATCGATTTTCTCATAGAGCTATTTAATGGTATCTTTTGCACGTGAGTACACGCAGTTAAATGTTACACGGGCTTGCAATCCAAACAAGTAACACTATTTACTAATGGACGTGCGTCAATATTAACACTATCCATTAAAAGAACGCCACCAAAAATTACACATTAGGTACCTAACTGTGAAATCCTTCAAATTATATCGGATTAGCTATAATGTTTTTTCATTGCTCGGAATCGGAATTTGGCCAAATAATCAGTGTTCTAATTAATGCTAATTTTATAAGTGGATCCGTCTGGTATTTTGTAACGTACAAGTACCTTGGTAGACGTGGTGGTTAGGTTAGACTCTCCTCCTTGATGAAACACTAATAGATTCTTAAGAATTAATTAATAAACAATAAAAATTAAAAAAAATATAGCATTTTCATTTGGAAATGACGCATTTAATTTAAAAGTCATAATATTTTAAATCATCTTATTGTTACGCAGCTTGAGGAGCTCGTGGCTAAATAATAACAGCCGCACGGGTCGATCCAAGCTACGCTTGCCGGGGTGGGTCCGAGGATGGGTGACCATGTTTATATTCCAGGACTCGTTCGTGCTTCGGAAAGCCTTCTTTGACAGTCGTTAGGGGTCGTCAGAAGCTCGAAAGTTTGACAACCAGTCTTACCAAGGGGTTTCATCAGATAGGCAGTCGCTCCATGTAAAATACTGGAATTAGCTGCATCCGGTTAGACTGGAAATACAACATAGTTGGGAAAACCCAACTATGTTGTACTTCCAGTCTAACGCTAAGCAGATTGATTTATCTTATTGTTACAACGAAACCTTGAAGAAGCTCCTACGTCCATTCCCTACCGAAGGGCCGACCCTAGATGTTGTGTAAGACCTTTGCCTAGCTGTTCTGACTTAATGCGTATACAAATATTCGTCTGTTTGCATGTTTGTCATTCACAACCAACGACTACAAACATGATACAATGCTGTTTGTTTTGAACACTAACCATATTTGACTTGTTTAGCTCGATCTTGGATAATCTGTTTAAATTTATTGCTTTTCTTGAGTTATTTCTCGTGTAAGTTAAAGAACTATTAACAAAAAGTTGTCTTGTTGTAAATTAATAAATGAAAATTGTATACCGAGTACTCACGAGCAGGTCACAAGCACAGCTAAAGGAATGAGTTGCTATCATAGAGTCCAAATTGAATTCACATTTCTAACTGCGATAAGCCCTTCAAACTGAAACACTGTAAGTAGTTAATCTACTTACATAATATACCTAATTGTTGCGTTTCATCAAATAGTTCCTTTGCCTTGCCTTTGTTGGGTACACTGTTATTAAAATTTAACAAGGGACCTATTAGGTAACGCCGCCCGTAGCGTATTCGTGTTCGTCCTACAACAGTGGAGCCAACATTACAGCATAGGAACTATTTCATGAAACGCACTGTAAAGGCTTTCCGAGTTTTTAATTACTTACAGAAGGCTATAGAAAAACGACGACTCAGTGATTTCGATAACCTCAATATTTTCTTCAACTTAACTATAAAATCAAAAAAGGGAACTGTTTATTACTAGATTACCAGTCAAGCACCTGCCAATTTCTCACGGGAAACATCAGCTGCTTATGGAAAAAAGAAATAAACGTTTGTCGTACACACGCAGAACAGCTGTATCTACCTATTGCCACCCCAAAAGGTTTTACGATCAATAACAACCAACGTTTTAAACGAATTTCCTACTTACGTAAAGGGTTAGGTTATAAAAGGAATAGCAAAGTTACACGGTTTTTTTATTATTCAGCGCCACATACAAGTGTAAGTTCGACAAAAAAATCTGCTCAACAACATAAATAACGCAATCAATGTTGTTGAACTGTCAAAATGAAACAGATTAGTCTTAATCATTTACGAAAATGGTCGCGTCGTCGTTCCAAAAAATCTATAGATAGGTTAGGTACTTATACTCTGAAAATCTACGTAGTAAAAATCTTACAATTCATTCACTGACAGAGAAAGCACAGCCTAAAAACCGCTGGGTGTAGAAGCATCACTGACCGCCGTCGACCCGGGCCTGGTCTTTATCGGACGGCGAACTACCCATTGTTAACCGTCCGCAAGCCCGCGCCTACGGTGGCCGGGAATCGGCCTGCGATTCCCGACGCCCAGGGCGTCTCCTGCGGCGGCTAGGGGCGTGAAGACGCGAAATTTGCCTCTCCCTCCTTCGCGAGCATTACTGCTTTACAGAAAGAGGTGACGGCCTCCCATGCCCTCTCGCTCCGTACCATGGCCTGGACCAGGGCCGGACGCGAGAGATCCCGGCCACCGATTGCCTCCTAGTGGAGGCGATCGGTGGCGGGGACACGGCGATGCTCTGCCCAAGACGAGCAGAAGATTCATAGGGGTTAAATTGGAGCTGTTCGTCATTCTCGCTGCCAATAGATAATCCCACCGGGCACATGACTCTGGCTTGTAGTAGATAAGTGAGTAGGTAGGTAGATCTGAGCATGGGGATAACCATAGGATTTCAATGGAATAACCTTGATTTAGTTAGTATACTTAAAAAATTGATAAACATGCATCCACAAACATTTGATCAAAAAATGTGTGAAACGCAAATTGTTTTCTGTGAACTTTTGACGTCATGTATCGCATTTAGGATTAGGTAATAGGTTCGTATAACACCTTTTTGTTATTGATATGTCAGAAAAATATTATTTGCGTCGGTACCACCTGTAGCTATTTACCGAAGCGGTATATGGTAGGTCTATATCTTAACAAATATCTGCGAAAAAGGAGCTATGGTATATAGAGTTTGTTTATAGCCCATCCTAGGGCAGTATTACTCAAAGTGTGCTCCGCTGAGCCCCTGGAATTTATTGTCACCAATATTTGCTGTACTTTTTTATTCGTGAAACTGATCCTACGTCTAAAATAAAAAACCGGCCAAGTGCGTATCAGACTACGAATAAGCGCTCCTCGCAATCCTCGCAATAAGCGCTTTCATTTGATATGTCACACGGTACAGTTTCAATACTTTTTTTTTCTTAGTTGCCCCCCAAAAGTGACCCCCATATTGAAAATTCATTTATTTACGTTACACGTCCGTGTTTGGATCACAGAAATACATATGTGTACCAAATTTCAACTAAATTGGTCCAGTAGATTCGGCGCGAATTGGCTGTGACAGACGGACAGACAGACAGCTAGCCAGACACACGAGTGATCCTATAAGGGTTCCGTTTTTTCCTTTTGAGGTACGGAACACCAAAAAAACTAATTTTAGATTTGGCGGCATTTGCTTAATCGCTGTTTAAGCAAATGCCGCCAAATCTAAAATTTGTTCTTGAGAAAGCGGTAAAAATAATGAATTTCGTCAAAACTTGTCCACTGCAATTCCGATTGTTTTCCATATAATGTGAAGATGATGGCAGCAAACATAAAATACTAATGCTCCATACAGAAGTGAGATGGTTATCTCGGCGTAAATCTTTAACAAGGCTATTTAAACTTAGACCGGAGTTGCAAACTGTGCAAAACAGGATTCTCAACTCAACCTATGCAGCTATAAAAACAAAATACCGCAATAAAGTGGATGTCGAACTTGACATGCGACTTCAACTCTCTTCAATCAAGCCTGACAAAAAACAATTGATGAAAAGAAAAAATCTATTTCATACCCCCCATTATATGATTATTAATGAACAATACACATAAAACCAGGTTTTAATTATTTTAGGCCTCCATCAATAATATTTCGTTTACAAGATGGATTCTGTCGCGGTCGCCAAAAAAATTTGAGAACTGCTGACCTAGGACAATGATTCTACCCAACGCATTTTTTTAATATGTTTTTTGCAGCTTGCCTTAGCAATTTATCCCTTCCCGTACCTACTACACTCCACCAGACAATTTTAATTCTTATTTCAGCGTTTCCCTAATTCACCAATTAACTTAAAAAAAATCTGTTACAGATATTCCATCGGGGGACAAACCCTACCGCATCTAACACAATGGGCTATCGACAATCTCGGAATAGACCCGACAAGAGAGCCGAAGATACCCGAGCCACCCACGAATTTTGCCGAGAGCAGGCTACCAGAGCCGATCCGGTTAGAACTCGAGAAGATAGCACTGATCAGCATTGATGGCATGGACAGACTGATCAGGGCACATGGACAGACGCTGAAGGACATGACCCAGTTGAGGAGCAACAGCTTCCCGAGAATCCCTGATGCTGTGATATGGCCGGAAACTCATGAACAGGTGAGGAATCGATGATGGTTTCAAGAAAGCATCATGACATGCAGCTCTTTCTGAAAGTAGAAATAAACATACGCAAGGATATAGATTAACACTGATTATTTTAAATACACCCAAAACTTTCGGTATACCACTTTTCAGCATTTAATGTATGTAATAGCTAAGAACCGCTAGTATCTGAATACATTTTCTATTCAATGTTCAAACTCAAACTCAAACTCAAAGCATTTATTTCAAATAAACCAATTACAGGCACTTTTGAATTGTCAAGGGGTCGGTCAGTCAGAAATATGAAGCTAGTCGCCCATTCCAAAGCGTAGTAGGTACCTATGGAGAAGAATGGGCAAGAAACTCCACGGACACTCTTTTAAATAAAATAAAATGGTTACATAATATTGGTTACATCATTCATATTGAAGTTATACATGTGAGAACGATGCAAAACATTAAAAGCGTCCGTTAGAAATAAAAATATAAATTAAATTAATCGCCGTGGCAGCTAAGAGATGACCAGTCCCTACTGACGGCGCCCGTTCACGAACATGACGCATGGATTAGCACCATTCAGCTCAACCATTTTGAAGGGAGCTAAATGATCCAACACACGCGCCACCGCCAGCGAGACATTAAAGTGAGCATGACATACTCTCAGCCGCTAGGGCACATTCAAGTCAATGAAAGACATACCCAGTACCTAAATGGTAGCTTTATAGTCGGTACATAGTACTCACACATGTGCTATGCAATTATACAATGCTAAGACATTGAATTTATACAATGCAAAGATAGTTTTTAAAATCTTCAGCAGCTCCAACGGTATTTTCAAATGCTAATCAATTAGTTTATGCTTGTGGAGCAGGACCAGCAGTGAGCCAAGCATTTTTATCAATTATGTAATCCCCCAACTTATAATATGCCTGCCTACATAGTGTGCGTTTTATACAAGATTTGAATTTCGTCTCATTCAGTTGAAGTATGTGGGGAGGAATTTTATTGTAACATTTTAAACAGTACCCCATGAAAGATGAGTCTACTTTAGCCAGTCTGAAACCTGGTTGAACTAAAAGATCCCTATTTCTTGTACAATAATTATGTCTATCACCTCTTTTACTAAAAAGATGTAAATTTTTTCTTACGTACATGATGTTTTCATAGATATATTGACAAGGTACCGTCATGATGTTAATGTCCTTAAACAGTTCCCTTAGAGAATCGCGCCTACGGAGATAATATATGGCTCTGATAGCTCTTTTCTGCAGAATAAAAATAGACTCGATGTCTGCAGCCCGTCCCCACAGCAGAATACCATAAGACATGATACTATGAAAATAACTGAAATAGACTAGCCTCGCGGTATCTACATCAGTTAATTGACGGATTTTTCTGACAGCATATGCTGCTGAACTTAGCCGTCTTGCAAGATATGTTAAATGAGGACCCCATTGTAGCCTTGAGTCGAGCGTGATCCCCAGGAAAACAGTTTTATCGACAAATTCTAGTTTCTCTTGATTCAATACTATCTCACAATTACTACTTTTAACATTTGGTAAAGAAAATTTTATGCACTTAGTTTTTTTTCCATTTAATACTAAATTATTAGCAGTGAACCAATTTTGGACCTGCAGTAGGGCGTTATTTACGTCGTCAAAATTTGTAGCACGTCTATCTACCTTAAAAATTAAGGAAGTATCGTCAGCAAATAACACCATTTGTGGTTGATTTTTTAATAAATGGAGTAGATCGTTAATATACACTAAAAAGAGGAATGGACCCAAAATCGAGCCTTGTGGCACACCCATTTTTACTTTTAAACCTGGTGAATTGATACCGTTTATTTGAACTTGCTGTTGTCTATCATTTAAATAAGATTTTACTAAATTGAGCGCAAGTTTTCCAAGTCCGTAATGTTCAAGTTTCAAAAGTAAGGTTTCGTGATCGACGCAATCAAATGCCTTGGAGAGGTCACAAAAAATTCCTATTGCGTCTTGGGCTTCTTCCCACGCGTTAAAAATGTGTCTTAATAAGGTTACACCGGCGTCGGTCGTACAACGTCCTTTGGTGAAACCATACTGTTGATCGTGGAGGATTTTATTTGTGTTAAAATGATTGAGCATTTGAATAAGCATTACCTTTTCAAACACCTTGCTGAAAACCGGCAACACGGATACGGGTCTATAATTATTGGTGTCTTTACTGTCCCCGGATTTGAAAAGTGGTATTACCTTGCTGTATTTCATTAAATCCGGGAAGACTCCTTGATCCACACACAAATTAAATATTAAGGCTAAGTAAGGCGCTATGGTCTCAATTATGGAGGTACAGATTTTAATGGACATTCCCCAAAGATCTTCGGTCAATTTGATCTTTATTTGCTTAAAAGCTTTTATTACTATTATGGGGTTAATATGCTTAAAGTTAAATTCAATCGGGCATGCTGAAACATTCGCCCTCACTAAATCAAAAGAGAGCGAGGGCGAGGAATTTAAGGTTTCAGTAGTTTTAAGTGGGACACTGGTAAAGAAATTTACAAATTCTTGAGCAACTTCTTTGCTATCGCAAATGAGACCACCACATGACGTCTTCAGGGTGTACTCCGAATTATGCGTTTTGTTCCTGTTCGTTTCATTATTGATAATTTTCCAAACCGTCTGTATTTTATTGTCTGCTGATTTAACCTTGTTGCTTATGTATAAGGCTTTAGCTGTCTTACAAGTGTTCTTAAAAGTTCTAGAGTAAGAAGCAACATATTTATTAAAAGTTTCCGTGTTAATATAAGGCTTAAGGCCATACAGCTCGAAAAGTCTATCCCTACTTTTCCTGAGTCCTTTAGTTGCCCAGTCACTAAATAAAAACTTAGGGCTGATAGTCTTAGTGTTCTTCTTAAAAGAATTATCGAACTCGGTTTGGACTAACGAAAAGAATTCTTTATACAAAATATTAACATTGTTCATTGTAAAGTCCTGATTACATAATTTACAGACTAAAGTGCTATTATATTTATTTAAATTTACAGATGTTATTGGTCTGTATTGTATCTGCACTTTTTGTATTGGAATGTTGGACTCAAAAGTTATGGTTTGACCACTGTGATCAGAAGGGAGATAATTAACTATTGCTTTATCTAAATAATCGCAGCAACAAAACACATTATCAATACATGTAGCAGTAGTCGTAGTTATTCGGGTTGGTTCTTCAAACACATTTGACAAATTGAATGATTTGAACAGATTTAGAAATCTAGTGGTATTTGAATTATTTTCTAAAATATTAATGTTAAAGTCACCACAGATAATTACTGATTTATTACCAGTTGCAAGTTTTGCCAAAACATCTTCCATTACTGACTCAAATATAGAGTAGTTTTGATAATTAGGGGGTCTGTAAACGCACACTATGACATGCTTATCTAGCTCAACACAAGACAGTTCAATGCTATGTTCAACCGATAGTTCAACTATGTCATTACGGGTTTTTGATTTAATACAACTTTTAATTAAAATTAGTGAACCACCATGCAGCATCGATTTTCGGTTATAGCAACTAATCACACTATAATTCTCATAGTTAATTAACATTTGATAATCTTTTAACCAATGCTCAGTAAAACAAATAATGTCAAACATTGTTTTTTCTAAAAACAATTCAATTTCCAATTGTTTGGAAGAAAAACCTTGAATGTTTTGATGAAATAATTTCAAGGATTTCTGCTTAGCCCCTTTTGTACAGTTAACTACAGTGCTAGAAAATACCTTTTTGTTATTAAATGTAACTATACTGTTATTGGTACTTTCTGTTGTCTTACAAACTAGTTTAAACTATTTGAGTTAACCACCTTAACATTAGTAGTATTACTAATTGTGGTGCTAATTAAAGTTGACTTCGACATACTAATTATGTCTGGGTTAATATTAAAAGCTAATAGCCTAGCTATTTGACGTCTAAAACTAATGGGCAGATACACAGTATCCCTAGTCGACCTTAGCTTATCAACAAAAATGTTGGTATCAAAAAATATAAACTTGTCACTGTGGTGACTAACTAAGAAATGCATGTAATTATTTAACATGTTGAATGTAATTGTTTTGCCTGTTTGACAAGTGCTCAAAATATGGAAAAGCACACAAAATTACTTTCTTACAATTTAACTTCAATAGATTGGTGACACTATCAGTAATATCATCTTTTTTAACATTAAAACTATTACCTATAAGAACAGTAACAATGGCATTAGGATCATATTCTTTGCTAGTTAATGAAGATATTATTTGTTTGTAGGAATTCTGTGGCATACAATAGTTTTGAGAAGAATGACTCAGGTTGTTGCTAAGTAATTTTCCTAACCCTTTTCCAAAACTATCAGAAAACATAATGGAGCAGTAACAAACTTTAATACTACAAGGGACAGAACTAGCTTCTGATTTAACTACTTGCAATGGTCCTAGTTCAATATCCGGTGTGACTTTATTGGGAATAGATACCTGAGCACTTCCCAACTGGTGCGGGTCCTCTGTTACCTCAGGTTGGAGAGTGCCAAGATTGGATTTATTTTGCAATGAAGATTGAGGGCTGCTGGAAGTCAGCGGGTCCACTTTATCTATATTGGAGTTGCACATCTCCACTAACTCATTTGCCGCAAGGATATGCTCCTGAATTTGTTTTTCAGACCTCACATACTTAGTATAGAGTGACTGTAGTGACGCTTCTAGAACCTGAATTTCAGACTGTAAGTGTTGAGTGTCAAACTCATAAATGTTCTTACTGTCTTCTAATTTAATTTGAAAGTTTTTTAATTTATTTATAAGTAAACCACGTTCTCTCCTTAGTTTAATATTATCAGAACTGTGTTTTTGTTGTTTCTTAAATTTATTGCATTTATTTATGATTTTATTTAGCTTTGCATATTTTTTAATTTTGTTTTGACTGACTTTATAACTACTATTATTATGTTTCATTATAGAATCTTCTGTAAGGTCTATTGTTATTAAGGAATGCGGGTTGCAAGTAGTATTTAATAATTCATTATATAAGTTATTATTTTTCTTAGCCTGAGTACATTCTTTTAGTTTCTGTAGCTTTGTAATTCGTACATTTGCATGAATTACAATTCTTCTTCTAGGTCCCTAACCTTACATAAAGCCTCCTCATATATGTTACTGCAGTTGTTGAAACCATTTGTGACCACCCGCAGTTTGTCCCGTTCATCAACAACATCCAGGTATTGCTGATGAAGGTCCACAAGCTCCCGTTTTAAGCCTGTGTTTTTGAAAACGACCTTCTCGACTTCCTTCTCACTTTCATCTATCTCCTGTAACAGCTGTTGACATTTACTGTTTGAAGCCTCAAGATCTTGAACAGCCGTTCTCAATTTGAGCTCCATCTCCTGAGCAAAAACCTTACGGGTCATCACAGGCATGGTTTCAGGAATTAGTACTGAAAGTAGAATGAAAGGAACAGTGAGAACCACTTAGACAGACAAACACAAAAAAGAAAGCTAGAAATGAAAAGAAAAATGGGAGAAGTTAATGGTGCTTTATAGTGAAATGAGGTAGGCTGCTATATCTAATTGAAATGCAACTTGATTTGATCGATACTAAGTTACTTGATTCTATTTTCTTATGATTTTACTTTTCCATAAGTGGGTAGGATGCCTAGATAAAAATTAAAAGTTTGTTTTACATGTAGATAAAACTGACGATGCATAAACGGTAAGCAACGTTCTTGTTGTTGTGTATTCTAATATTATACTATAGATTAAAAGTATTTCGAAAATACACTAAAATACATAAGTTTCGTTATCTTATAGGTAAACAAAGCGACTTAGACCCACTGTTGAGTGCCAAGTCAACCAAGAAAAGAGATTCTAAGGATCAATGAAGGCCTGTTACAAAGTCCAGGAGACGACTGTTTATTAATTAAATAATAAAAGTAACAATACTCCCCGTTTAAATCCGCAGGTCGAACAGCTGTTCGTGGTAGGTTACCGGTAACGGTGGGCAACCAAACACTGTGTTTTACTACGATTTTTTGCAGGAAAACAGTAATCCTGAGTATTTATGCAGTTATTTTATATTGAGTAATATTATTTCACTATAATTACACTAAAAAATGTTTTGTTAAATATTGTGCTCAAAATGTTTAAAAAAACGTGTTAATCGACTTTCGTTGCCGAATGTGCCAAGGTAAATGTTGTAGCTCATTCAACTCTTCCAATGATATCCAAAAATTGTATATCAATGAGCGCTTCTCGTCATCTTGGTCAGAAAATGTCTAACGTGTTTTGCTGGAAATTCCATCTCCTTTGTTTCAAACTCAATGCATTTATTTTAAATAAACCAATTACAGGCACTTTTGAATTGTCAAGGGGTTGGCCAATCAGAAAGATGAAGCTAGTTGCCCATTCCAAAGCGTAGTAGGTACTTAAGGAGTAGAGCGGGCAAGAATCTTCACGGACACTCATTTAAATCAAAATATTTCAGGTCCTAAGTAAATACTTAGTACTTTCTAAAACTGTTACATAATGTAGCAAAGGGCCTTGTGCTGACCATTCCCATTAAACAGCAATCATATTTCGTAACTGTGTCATTGAAATTTTTGCATATTTATTAACCATCTCTCATAGTCAAGAACAAGGTAGTAGTAATAATAATTATCAATTTATTGAGGTAATTAATTTCACATCGCGACCTAAGACGGTCAAACACCAAACTGTTTATATTTACGGTTCTGTTAATCTATGTTCTATCATTCTATGATATGACACGTTAATTGCAAATGGAAAATTAAGGTCATTTTTGTCGCAACGACGTGAGTTTATAAGTAGGCCATTGCAGTAATGGGCATTCATTTAAGAGCGTTCATCCAAAAAGTTGGCAACGTCGCAAATAGCTGTCAAATATTTACCTGTTTTGATTAATTTGGCAATATTACTTTATGGAAATTTGAAAGCGAACTAGAATATTAATAATGAAATGCAATAATTGATATTGTAACACAGAATATTTCGTTTTACATGTAAAAAAAGTACTTATTTGGAAATTTTCCAAATGCCTTTTTTACACCTAAAACGGTTTCCACATCGAATTCAGTGTTATAATTGCAATTCATTATTAATATTCTAGTTCGCTAGTTAGCCAAATTTCTTATTTCCATCCAGCAATATTTCCAAATTAATCAAAACAGCGAAATATTCGACATCTATTTGCAACGTTGCCCACTTTCAGAATAAACGCTCTTAAGTCTTGTCTGTTGCCCGCGGCAAGTCGGGAATTATCCTTCAGGAACATACTACGGGGATAAAAAGTATGCTAGTTCCTATCCCAGATCTTGGTCTACCTGTGTGCCATGCCTGTGTTTCATCGAAATCCGCTCAACTGCTACTTTCGCATTATAATATTCTTTATTTATATATTTTAAAGAAGGCTTACAGACTAACAAACCAATGATATAAAGAATATAATATTAAAAAAATTGGTTGCCTGTAAAGTCGGTATACGGGCGAAAGTTTTACGTGACAACGACTTTGCGTGCCTTTCACTTTTTATGTCTGTCTCTCTCGCTCTTAGGCGGGCTAACCATGCCCGAGTGGATGGGACGCGTGCCTCTCACTCGCTCTCATTGTGAGCGCATAACGTGAGCGGAGCGTAACGCAGTTTCTTGAAGTGTCACCCGGCAAACCAATTTATAAGACGTTGTCACGTCAAAAAACATACAGAACACATAATAGTACATAATATAAATTAAGTATGAATGCTGCTAGCTGCTCAGTACCTATGGAATAGGGTCCTAGGTTGAATTCCCAGGCCGGCCAAATTGATGTTGGGTTTTCCATTGGGAATATCTCATTACCAGCCCAGACTCCAGATTTGTGCCCTGTTTTATTGGCAATAGGCTCGCCCCATTATGCATTTATTTATTCATCATACTTTAACATAAAACGGCCATACAATTACATTAGTTAAAGACAATATACCTTTTTTCCTCTGGGGAAATCCTCATGGATGCCCTCCGTCTAGGTGTAACGGAGGGTTATGTCGGACTCCTACCGACTAAAATCCCACTGTTCCTCCTTTACGACAACCATGAGTCGGGGCCCGGCAGATACTTGTACATTCGCCCCACCGACTGGTAAAGACGATATCCTGTTATATAATAGACAACATACTCGTATAGGCTTTATGTAATTAGATTACTTCAAAATTTTGTACCTAGGTCATTTGATATATCCTTCACGACTCCGTGCGACGTGCTAAGTAATGCGTTTAGATATTGTGTCAAGACGATTAGTATGAGACTGTAAATCATAATGTTTAGCCCCACACAATGCACCGATCAGTATGTTGTTAGGACATAGGATATTATCAGATTGCCAATGTCATTGTTGTGCTTGATTTTGTCAAGGTATATAAGGGTTTAAGGAGGACTAGCTGCGCCCCGCGGTTTCACCCGCATAAATCTCGGTACTGTAGAAATATCGGGATAAGAAGTATCTTATGTCATGGTCTACCCATGTCCAAATTTTATCCAAATCTGTTCAGCCGTTTTAGCGTGAAAGCCTAACAAACAAACTCACTTTCACATTCATAATATTAGACATTTAATATAGTTAGGATTAAATTTTCGCAGCGCGGTTGATTTTCTTTGGAAGGAGTTTTATTAGTTATTCTTAAAAATCGAAGAAGATCTATTGAAGAAACGCCATAGCTTTTAGTAAGAAGGAATATTATAAGTTAACATTCGTAATGTTTTGGTCTTTAGAGCCAAACAAATGAGGCTTAGAATGTAAGTCAAGCTACCGTTGCTCGGTGTTGAACCTTATACAGGCTGTAATTGAATTCATGGGCATCCTCTTAAGGGTTCATTGTGCTCATCATTATACCTAAACAATAGCTAATTAAGTAGTTATATAAGATATATAAGTCATTTGATTTTAGGAAAGAGATGTCCTGTATTATTGTTATATTATTGTTTGATACCTTATAAGTGCAATAAGTGGAAATTAAGTGTCCGCACTATTAAACCTTATTTGTAATGTTTTTTCTGTTCCCACAGACAAACCGTGAAAACTGTTTTGCGGGGCATAGTTCTTAAGTTAAGATTTTTATAAACTTTGTTCATGATAATAAAAAAAAAATAAGTTAAATAAAATAAATAATATAAATAAAATAAAATAAAATAAATAAAATAAATAAAATAAATAAAATAAATAAAATAAATAAAATAAATAAAATAAATAAAATAAATAAAATAAATAAAATAAATAAAATAAATAAAATAAATAAAATAAAAATAAAAAATAATGATATCGCGAAAAATAATCTAGTGTTCTCTATATTTTGACGAGCAATACGAACATAAATGTAGGGAAATGCTGGTTTTTATTTCATTCTGTATACCTATATTTCGTGTCTGCAGCTAATGTCATCCTCTGACTGTGACTTGTCATCACCATTATCATAATTGGTAGCCTCGTTCCACCCACTTCGGAATAGACCTTCTCCCTCTTGTGCCATGCTTCCTTGGTCTATCCGAGTCTCATCTAGGTCTTACCCGCAGTCTCAGGGTCATTCAGACATCTAACTGTTGTCTGCCAAATCTCCAGCTACCGTGTATCGGCAGCTGTTCAGTTAAGGCTTCGCCAAATAGAACGCGTACTTAGCGCTAAGTACAGCGCAGCACGCAACGATGGTGTCGGCCGCTCTGTTTGACAGTAAACAGTACGCCATAGTGCAACATAATTCGGCGCTATAGCGCGGCGTCAGGCTAGCGCTCTAACGCGCGCTAAGTATGCGTTCTACTTGGTGAAGCCTTTAAGACCCTGCTCAACTTACTTGTAAGTACGAGGCCAACATTTTTCAGTAATAATGAAATCTTTCCAGGTAGAAGAAATAGTATCATGCGCTACCCGCCACAACGTCGTGATCATCCCGTTCGGTGGAGGCACTTCTGTGTCGGGCGCCGTCACCTGCCCCGAGAAGGAGGCCAGACCGATCCTTGTTCTCGACACCAGCGACTTGAACTCCATCCTGTGGCTGGATAAGGAACAACTGCTGGCTAGAGTTCAGGTAAACTTCTATTTCTGATTATGATTTCTTTCTAAGATGGTGCTGATAAAGTTTTACCAGGGTGGTCAATAATAGATCCTCCACTAAAGAGACCTTTGGTTTGGTTAGTCAGCCGAGGTTTGCTACCAACATACTGCAGGATATTTCATTTATTTATTCATCAAACAATTTACATTGTGTTCGAATTTTACAAAATAAGTAATTACATTTTAAATCATAACAGCTAAACAATAATCAAACATATAGATAGCACCCTAATGGCGTAATACACGATCAATCGCAGTCTGAATTATTTTGAAGGATATTGCTAATCCATTGTTTCATATGTTCGAAAAGTATGTCTGTCCAACAACGTAAATAACGCAATGAATTTAGTTGAACTGTCAAAATGAAGCAGATTGTGATTGATCGTGTGTTACGCAATTAGGGAAGGCTTATCTGGCTTATCTTTTCATCGTGACATTCATCGAGATATTTTTTCTACGACAAAAGAGAAACAAAATAATAATAATATATTCTTTATTTCGGACTACACATACAAGTACATACAATCCATATAGTGTTAGTAACAATGACTTAAAAACTATGTTAGTAAACTTTTAAAACTAAACAACTAAAACTGACGTGTCCCAACACACGTTGGCATGTGCCTCCGTACCCAGTGCCTTAAAAAGGGACTGTCCACTTTATCTGATAATGTTTTTAGGATGTTGTTGGAGCTTCCGCGCAACCTACCCATTATTGACGCTGTTCTTTTCCTGGTAATGGCATGAAAATCGTCAACACGGGCTTCCGCGAACATCTGCGAAGCGCTGCAGAAGCGCGGAAGCCCCATCAACATCCTAAATCCATTATTATATTGTACGCGCAGGACGTTGTAGGATCTCTGAGTATACTTCACCCACAAGCTGCACGTGTAGAAGGTTTAGCAGTATGCATTGAAAAGTGAGACTTTTACATCCTTACTACAACGCACAAACCTGCGGACTACCATATTACATCGAACCGCCAACGCCCTCGGCTCCCTCTCTATATCAGCATCGTCAGATAAGTCCTCCGTGACTATATGCCCTAAACAGCAAGTCCTAGGATAACTCTATGGATGCATCTGATCTGCATCGCACAGCTTTACGACTTGACCAAAAATCGAGATTTCTTTAATAAATGATAGTCTAAAATTTATTTATAGATACACATAAACTTTCCGGAAGAAATACTCTAAATGATGATAAAAACCGCATTAAAATCCATCTTGCAGTTGAGAAGATCTAAGCGGTCACAGACAGACACGTTATAAAGCAACTCTGTTTTATACTATTTGTTGATCATAGGTAAATATTTGTCCCATTCTAGGCTGGCATAGTCGGCCAGGACTTGGAGCGTGAGATGCGCGCGCGCGGCTACACAGTGGGCCACGAGCCCGACTCGTACGAGTTCTCCACCCTCGGCGGATGGGTGGCCACGCGAGCCAGTGGCATGAAGAAGAACACCTACGGGAACATTGAAGACCTTATTGTTAACACCAAGGTAAGTGCTCGTTTATTTAATAACCAGCGCTAGAATTTTATGTTAATGAAATAAAAGATCGCCAAGTTATAATTTTTTGAGGTTGGGTTAAGATCAATGAGGTTTTCATTGTGCAATGAATCGGCAAAGGAAAACACATACAGTGATGACTTCAGGACAAAAATGGTAAACCTAAATCACCAACGCGCTATGCAAGATGGTGTTCAAAGCAGTGGGTACGGGTAATAAGAGCCCCACTCTTTATTTATAAACGTTAGTTAAATTTAAGTGACGTTCAAACGTCAAAAATTTATGGTTAAACAGTCGCTAATCAGTACTTTACTTTAAGCAACGTTTATAAATAAACCACAACTCGCCGTATATAAAAATAATTTTCTACAGTGGTCGATTCTTTTTTGCAGAATTTGTCCCAATTTAACCGACTTCTAAGCATACCCGCATTCGATGAATTATGAATATGGTATTCTTTTTGGGCTGGCTGGATTGTATTCACTTGTTTCTTGCAGTGCTTTAGAAAGTATTATTTTATAGGTGGTAACAGGTCGCGGGGTGATCGAGAAGAGTTGTCGTGTGCCGCGCATCTCGTGCGGGCCCGAGTGGGAACATGTCATCATGGGCTCTGAGGGTTGCTTCGGAGTTGTAACTGAGGTAAGTAAATGCAACAGTTATAACATCAACCTAACATACATAGTATTGCGCTGACGCCTGCTTTATTAAATTAGCAACGTCACCGTTACATTAAATTGCTAAGCTGAAACTAAAAGGCGCTTATGTAACAACTTATGTAAAATATTTAACCAAAAAAAAACCCCTTTCTCTTGGTTAACCATGCAATTGAAAATTTCAGGTAACCATAAAGATCCGTCCGCTTCCTCCGGTGGTACGCTACGGCTCCCTCGTGTTCCCAGACTGGGAGAGCGGGTTTTACTTTGAGCGAGAGGTTGCTAGGCAACGTCTGCAACCCTCCAGCATACGGCTCATGGATAACGAACAGGTAAACCACTAGAATAATCTGACTGTAGTTCATTTTAGAAAAAGTTATAATACTAATTCAGCTAAGATAAGCGTGCAGTGGCAACAGGAAGTAATGGGACTATTTACCTACTGGCTGGTAAATCAACGTAAAAATTATTATAGGAGACACTCTTATGAAAAGGTTATTTAGATAGTATACACCTAGCATAGAAAAGCCGTTTTGCAAGCGCCTAAATAAAACTAAACTTTTTATTAAAGTTGTTTCACATACCGTTGTGCTACAGATTGCTCATACTATTTGACTAGGAATCAGATTTTTTTTTGTCCCAATATTACAATATACGACCCTATATTGCAGCTCTACTTATGTAGAGCTGCAATATAGGGTCGTAATTATTATTAATTCATGAAAATATTAGGTACACCTTTATTTGTACCAGATTATAAATTCGTGCGTCCGCTGTCCGTTCGTCCGTTCGTCCGTCCGTCCATCTGTCTGTCAGCGGGCTGTATCTCATCAACCGTAATCGGTAAACAGTTGAAATTTACAGATTGTGTATTTCTATGGCCGCTATAACAAAAAAAAAGTAAATAATTAAAGGGGGTTCCCATACAAGAAACGTCTTTTTTTAATGTAGATAGTGTTAAATATTGTACGGAACTAGGGTTGCCAATTATTTATATCTTTAGAATTTTAGAAGCCATTGCCTGTAAAAATATAGTAGATGACGAAAAAATAAAGTCCAGAGTTCAGAGCGTTTATTTGTAAACATAGGTTACAGATACACAGGTGTGTGAGATGTTACATTTTTATAAGTTCTCTATGCTTTGCCATTAGGCGTACAAATATTAATATCAATTTCAGTTATTTAGGTATAGGTAGGTATGTTTAAAAACATTTTTTTACCATTCCCCCTCTAAAAAGATTATTTTATTCACTGAAAACAGTGAATAAAAAGCACTTTTAATAACTATTTTGGTGTTTGAATTTAGAACACACCAATATATTCGACCTCCATCTCAAAGCTATGCAACCTCCTTGCAAAAAAATACTCGATACAAACTCCTCGTGCAAAGAATACAGGACATACAAACTCCTTGTGCAAATAACTCCTCGAGATTCGATTGGTCGACATTTTCGACAAGGAGTTTAGCATTAGAATAAAAACTTTTTTGTGTTCTTGGCTGTCATTAGTAAATTGGCGCTATTTTGAATACTGTAAGTTGCACGAACATAAATTGTTCCAATTTTAATGTGCATTTTAATTAATTTAACCTTCCTTTTTTCTTCATTAAATGTCTATTTTCGCTTAAATTTTTCTTTTTCTCATAGTCATGGTATAAAGTATAGTATGCAACTCTTGACTTCTCAGACTCTTACTGACTAAAACCCACCCGTGTTCCTTCAGTTGCCTGTACGTTGCCAGGGGCCACGGTATCACTTTCGGACTTTCCCGCAAATGAATCACTCCCTACGGTCGTGATTCAGTCGTTAGAATCCTTCACTTGCTCATGATTCATCTATGGCCCTCGCTTTAAATCCGTCCTTTATTCACTAATTGCATAATATACTTACTATTATTCTGTAAATGCATATTTTTTGCTACCTTGAACCTTTAATAACAGGATTTTCTTTTCATTTCAACTATTTTTACACTCTAAATTAAGGTTACAAAATACCATATAATTCAGCTTTTATGAGATTAATACTGGCCCTATTGCGATCATCTCGACATTTTGTATTGAAATAAAAATATAGTAGTATCGCCTACTATATTTTTCTTTAGAAATATAGTATTTAAGCCTCTGATATAGTAGGATACTATTTTATATAGTAGGGTTGGCAACCCTATACGGAACTGTTCATGTGCAAGTCCGACCCGGTTTTTTAATACCAATTTCTCTTTTACCGACAGTTCCGCTTCGGCCAAGCCCTCAAAACTGAAAACACCTGGGGAGGCGTACTCCTCGACGGTCTCAAACGCCTCTACATCACCAAGATCAAGGGCTTCAACCCGGCCAAGCTCTGCGTGGTGACCCTTCTCATGGAGGGATCAGCAGAGGAGGTGTCAGACAGGGAGACGAAGCTGAACAATATCGCCGCACAGTTCGGAGGCATCCCTGCCGGCGCCACCAATGGGGAGAATGGATACACGCTGACGTTTGTCATTGCTTATCTTAGGGTAAGTGATCCTGAAGTATATATAGTACTGTGCGTAAATATGATCAGAGATGAAGATATGATGATATATGTGCCATATAATCAAACCCCTTTATTTTAGTATTTTGCTCCTCCATTTTACTATAAAGGTTGATTTAAAATAAAGGTACAGACACCAGCACATAACCTACTACAATCTGTCAAATTTCTTTAATAGATTTTCAACTTTATCACTAATGTATAAGGTTCAAAGTTGATTGGGAAAATTTGACAGTTTCGGGTAAGTTGATGTGCTGGCGTCTCAATACTCAATACTCAATACTTTATTGCATGCCATAATGTGTACATAAAAACAGTTGGTATGTTAAACATAGAATCAATTATGGACCCTGTCGGGCACAGCAAAGTGAATTTTTACAATTATTTACAAACATTTCATTAGGAGAGAGGATGAAGGCGCTTACTTGTTTAGAAAAATAATAAATGAAATAGGTAGTACCTAAAATAGTTTTTTGTGCTATTTATATGAGTCGTTGGTTTAATGTTATTGCATTATTAAAATAAGTATTAAATTAAAATTACAAATATAATACTTAAGTATAGGCTAAAATATAATACATACAATACAATAGTGTACCTAATCATTTTAATAGTATTTTTGCAATTTAAAAATAAGTAATTGATTAAAAATTAAATAATTTAAAATGTAAAATGAAATTTACCTAAATTTTTATGTCAAAATGGTTTTATTGTTGTTGAAATTTATCGTTTAAGTACTCGTCTATAGTGTAATAGCTTTTAGTTATTAGAAATTGTTTCAATTTATTAGTAAATATATTATTTTTATCAATATTTTTTATGTTTTCCGGAAGCTTGTTATATATTTTAATGGACATAACATAATATATGTACCAGAAGAGTGCATTTTTAATCGTGAAGTGGGTATGTTTAGTCTGTTTTCATGTCTGAGTGCAATGATATTTTTATTAGAATATCATTGTCTGAGTGTAATTTTATTTTGAATATCTCCTCTTTTGGAATAGAATTGGGGATAATTTCGTACAAATTTACAAATTTCGAGTATGTAGAGGGAGGGCAGGGTTAATATTTTGAGGTCTCTAAAATGGGGTTTACATGAGTCTGTTTCCTTGATATTCATTAATATTCTGATCATTTTTTTCTGCAGAGTGAACAGTGTAGGTGCGTCGGTACTATTTCCCCATAAAATGACTCCATATTTGAGCCACGCAAATGCGTATGCGTAATACGTTACTATAGCTGTTTTTAGGTCTGTTGTTTTCTTGATTTCACGGAGGGCGTATGAAAACTTAGACAATTTTGTTCTTACTTTTTGAATGTGCGATTTCCAATCTACGTGTGAATCTATGTCAAGGCCTAAAAGGGTGAATTTATTTACTGCTTCTAATTTTGATCCATTGTATTTGAAATTTATTGTTATAGGTATTTTTTGTCGGGGGTGGAAAGTTATTATTTTTGTCTTATTGAAGTTAATTTCAAGGTTGTGTTCGTTCATCCAGTGTGTTGTAGTGTCCAGTATAGAAGTAAGTTTTTGATTTAAATTTATATTGTTGTCACATGATGTTAAAATAGAGATATCATCGGCGAATAATACGCATGACTCATTGATATGGTTGGGGAGATCATTTATGTAAACAAGGAATAGCAGGCACCCTATTTACACTTCCTTGTGGTATAGATGCTTTTACGGGTATGCTTTGAGATCGTATTAGTTCTATTTCTTTTGATTTATGATTACAGTGTTCTATTTCTACAACTTGTTTTCTGTTTTTTAAATATGATGTACCTAAGTATCTCTCAGCCAAGTTTCGTCAAAATCGATTCAGCGGTTCACGTATAAAACGTACCTAAACAGACTTTATACTTTCGCATAAAAAGTAGGTAGAAGAAACTATGGAATATGGAATTGTATAAATGAATTACTATTGAATTGTTATATTACAGTTCGTGGTAATTTAATTTGTACTTAAATTTTAAGTGTGAATTATTTTAGAGGTATATTTTCCTGTTTTGCTATAGGTAGTCTAATTATCTACTATTCATTCCACATTTGACTTTAAATTATGAGTAACGCTGCACGTAAGCCCATGGTAGCTTGCTTTATCAATTTCACATACTGGACAAAAACCACAAGGTACCTATAACTACTTGAACTGCGTATGTATATGACCCCTTTAAATATTAAGCAGTTTTAGGCATATATGATACATTGTTTATGATGACTAAAGTGTTGATCGCAATTCATTAGGTAGATAGGTAGGTACCTACGACAAAACTGAATAAAAAGTTAAAATACCCATGAACAGTCTGAAACCAGCTTTTTCATTGACAAAATTTTTCTACGAAAGTCGGAAACTTCCTCGTGAGTAGGTGCCTACTCCGTTCTTATTGGCCTTCAGTAGGTACAGGTAGATATCATAATCTGCATTAGGTACCATCGAAGAAGTTCATATCTATACACCGTAAGGACTATTTCTGCTTGCAGCGCTCGGCCGCTATAGAACCGGGGCGGTAACAGATGTGGTCATCGTGTTCATGGGATTTTGTTTTCAAACTGCTTAGATATGAATTTCTTCGATATATGTACGATTATATTATGTACTATATAGAATAAATAACACTAATTGCCCGATCAGAGAATCCGAACTCTCGCTCACTCAGTTCAGTAGTCCCGCTTGCGATCAATAGTTCAATGAAGCTTCTGCAAACATATTTTCCTAGTGTTTTAGCTAGGAAGAACACCTTGGAAGTGATAAAGATATTTGCAGCATTTTGTTGGCTGTCTATGTTATTTCGACGTCAAAAAAGTCCTGTTTCTCAGCCTAATTTACAAAAACCAATTGACCAATCAAAATCATTTGTGATTTCGATCTGTCAATTTACCTACCTACTAAATATGCATTATTTGTTTACTTCAGGACGTAGCTATAGAGTACGACGTGGTAGCGGAGTCTTTCGAGACGTCGGTACCCTGGGACCGCACCCTGGCTCTCTGTGCTAATGTGAAGCAACGGATCCGAGACGAGTGCGCCAAGAGAGGCATCAACAAGTACCTCATATCACATAGATTGACACAGACGTGAGTATACGAAAAATATTCAATACCTAGAAGTCTTAGAACATTACAATACATTTACATCGCATCTGTAGAGTAGGCAGGTAAACAAGTACACCCACATTTCCCCAGTTGTATACCTAATAGGGATTAAGGAGCGGACATAAGTACTGTCATGCTTATTGTTGGCTCTCGCTACTGCTAATGAAATAACCCAATGACACATAAACGAGAGTCAAACAGCCATTCATGTTTTTATGTAATAAGCATAGTTCTTTCATTTTTCTAGTTTGCACAAACATGAAACCACAATTTTGTTATTTTTTGCGGTTATTTAATTAAATATCGAATGTTTTTTTCAGGTATGACGCAGGTTGCTGTATTTATTTCTACTTCGGTCACAATATTGGGAAATGCACGGACCCCGTATCCGTTTATGAAGAAATCGAAGAGGCTGCACGGGATGAAATCATTGCCTGTGGCGGTAAGCCTATTTTTTATTATTTACTGTCAAGTTGGCATCATTGATTTATTTTAGATTAAGTCAATTGAGTGATTTGAGCACCTACTATGAATGATAATGATAAGCTTCTTTTGGCGACTAAATCTATAGACAGGGGGACGTTGTTGTTGAACATTATTTTGTGAAATTGACACAAATTGTATTGACAATCATAACACGATGGCGGCGTTAGTTCTGATTTTAGCCACGCGCCGAAAATACCTTGTAGCGATATGATTTGGTGTTCGAGTAAACGCTTGAGATATACTGTGACCATTTTTTTAATTTTTATATTCACATAAGTTTATGTTTAAAAAAAATCTTCTAATGCTCTTTATGCACTGCAACTAGAATCATACTCATAGATATTACTTAGATAAAATAAAAGTCAACAATTTTTTTTGTATTTTTCTACAGGATCAATTTCACATCACCATGGAGTCGGGAAACTTCGTAAAAAATGGTACACGGATACGGTCAGTGAGCCTGGAAAGCAACTATTACTCGCCGCGAAAAAAGCACTGGATCCTGACAACATTTTCGCATTAGGAAATATAGCATTTGAAGAACATAGCAACAACAGCATGGCAACGAAGAGTAAATTATAAGTTTTAAGTTTAAATGTGTGCTGGTATCCATTTAAAATCTTGGTACAATTGGCATTGGCCATCTCCCATTCAAATTCGACATAATTATGGATAACTTACTGTGAGTGATCGTCGATTGGTAAACCTCGTCTTGATTCTATCGAAGATTAGTATCATGTTTGACGAACTAAGTGATGTAAGTATAGTTTAAAATTAAAAGATTTCACAAACACAGTAATTTTCATTGTTAAGATTTTTCGCAAAATGCGCAGTCTGCTTTTATACTTTTTCTATGATTAGGGATTAACTTTGTACAGTCACGAGCATACATACAGATTTTCTCGTGAATTAACGAATGCAACTTTGAGAACAGGACCTATTTTATATTAGTATCATTCGAAAAATACTGTTCGTAAAAGCATTAAATTTCTGTCAAATCTTAAAATCGCTTTTGAATCTTACGTACCTAAATGTAAGGTATTCATGCTCTTGACCGTACAATTTTGTACAACTCTGTAGTGATAGGTACACAAAGCTACAGATCAAGCTATATTATCCGGTATAAGCTGACCTCGCATTGTTCAGAAATTCTATACAATGCGAGATCAGCTTATACTGGAAATGTATAGCTTGATATGTAGCCAAAATTACTACAAGAGTACCTATACCAGATTTGAGAACTTAAAACAAAGAGTATCTTCACGCTAACGTATATGTATAAGCGCAGGCGCAGCGACAGCGATAATGCTTTCAATTATCTTGAGGTATCAACTGCATGAATGAATTCTAAAATTCCGTCATTTCTCAATTCATATTAATAATTCATGATTTTTTAAACGCTTAGTATGATTGAGATATATGCTAGAAATTAAGTGAAATGTCTGTGAATCTAATGAAAAAGAAAGTGAAATAATTAAGAATAAAAAGTTATGTTTTTAAGCAGTGCCTTTACCGTACATTGTGCTTTAATTACACACATTTTACATTATTATAGTTTTATGTAATGTACTATATAGTTACTTAATTAAGCTTTAGTTAGCAAGAGATAATGCCATAACATTAAGTTTTTTTTTACATTATAGTTTGTAGAGAAGCCAAAGAATTTTCCAGAACATAGCACACGATATTGAGATACACATAATTATTATGTTAGAGTTTTAATCAGAATAATGTGACAAATTATTGTTGATGTGCCATGTCATTTTAGTTTGATATTATTGGAACTTATCGTGTTCAAATCTTCAGGGACGCGGATTTGCAAAATTATATTGATAAAATATACATATAATGTTGTGTAATTACTAATTGACAAAACATTTGTTTCAAAATGGTTCATAAACTGGCTAATCATTTACCGTGAAATTGAATTAAGCCGTTTTGAAATTAAATAAATATCAGATATTAGAGCTTTCTAATATAATTATTATGTCTGTAGATTCGCTATCGCAGAATGAACCTATTACAATCTGTCAAATTTCCTTAATAGATTTTCAACTTTATCACTAAAGCATAATGTTCAAAGTTGATAGGGAAAATTTGACAGTTTCGGGTAGATTGGTGTGCTGTACCTTATTATTATTATTTTTTCCCACGGTGTATACACGGCTACACATCAAGCTATACATTTCCGGTTTATGCTGATGTCGCATTGCATAGGATTTCCGTACAATGCGAGGTCAGCTTATACTGGAAATGTATAGCTTGAAGTGTAGCTGTGTGTACCTTTTGATCATAAAGTTACTCGTCACTCACGCTTTTAAAAATAATTTATAAAGACTATTCATCACTTATGCATATTTTCACAGCCCTGATTGATACATATATTTGATTGCTCAATTATGTTATTGTATTAATAAAAGGTAGTAAGATTTATTAATTTCATTATTTATTCAAGAAAAACTTACATTCCTTCTATCTAAGGTTTCAATTTATGATGTGATTAATTTTTATAAGTACGGGATTTACGATAAATTAGAAACATTATTGCCATGTATACCTACATTAGGGAGGGTGATTGAAATAACAATAAAGTTTGTATTACCAAGATTTATTTTATTTTATTGTAACGATGTATTTTGAGCTGCATTTTGATTGACGCTCAGAAACGAATATTAAAAAAAAAACTACTAGAACAAAGTTTTCAACACTTATAACGCTTCTCCAGTGTCTGATGGCGTCTAGATTGCCTCACAAATATCAACGTACCTACTGCTGAACGCTGGGATCGCAGCCAAAAATGTAGCCTAATAATACGCCAATTAAAAGCGAGCTCATTTCCGGATATCCACCCTATGATAAAAATGTGTACAAAATCTTTACAAAGTAGATACAGACGCCAGCATGTCAACCTACCCGAAACTGACAAATTTTCCCAATCAACTTTGAACCTTATACTTTAGTGATAAAGTTGAAAATCTATTAAAGAAAATTGACAGATTGTAGTAGGTTGATGTGCTGGCGTCTGTACATATTTCCGACTGACCGACTCTTTGACAATTCAATAGTTAATTTAAATAATTGCTTTGAGTTTGAGTTTACTATTGTCAAATATAAAATCATAACAATTTATTTTTCATCATAGCAATTTTGAAAATAGTAACAGTATGACACAAACGTGCGTTTGTCAAACTCTAGGCAAATGAATGGCAAAAGTAGGTAATCACAATCAGTCAAAATAGTTGTTGTTTTGCATAAAATCCTTGGAAATGCCCAAAGTAAATTTTCTTTGGAAATGAGTAACAATATAGGCCTATATGCACTATTTACCTATTTATTTAAACTATTTTTTCCTGTTTGTTTCCGGCGACAGCCAGCTACCATTCGTGAATCTCATTCATTTTCTTGCTACTGTTTGAGTTGACAGGACGCGTCAATCAAAAGTACATTAAAGTTCGCGGGTAGGTAGATGTATTTTGTATTCTGCAGATTTTACGCAAGATCTTTATAGAGAATACGGTTATAAGCGTGGCGATCAACAAAATAAAACATGATTGATCTGTTTATGCCCTTTCGGGCATTTTTGAAGTTTGAAAACGTGTGCACGGACAACAATATTTTCCGTATGCACTACAAGGTGACAGTGATAATGCTGCTTGCGTTCACGTTGATGGTGACTTCGAAGCAGTTTTTCGGGGAGCCGATCCACTGCATGAGCGACTTCGAGATGGACACCGACAAGGATGCCGTGAACAGCTACTGCTGGATCTACGGCACTTACACATTGAAGAGCCGATCTCTCAGTCAGTATCTCAAAACTTAATGGTGTACCGCTATGCTATCTGTCGAGTGTCTATGTGCTGTGTCCATTTGTGATCAGACTCATCGCAAACAGATATTTTCGCGAACAGTCTTGCTATCGATAAAGAATCTTTCAGAATTATATATTAAAGAATAGTTTTTCTCGTTGAAGCGGTAGGTTTCAGAGTCAGTCAGTCAGTTCAGTTTCCGCATTTTTTTAAACAAATACACTGAGTCTGCCGAGTCTTTTTCTCAGAAAAAATATTGTCATATTTATGCTGAAAAGTTACCTAATTGAAGTTATTAATAAAATTTCAATGTTATTTTTCAAATACTAGCCAAGTTCAAAATAAAAGGCTTTTGATCCAAATCTATGTATCTTGTACGGTCCCACTGCTGGGGAAAGATGTCCCCCTCCCTTTTCAATACACTTCTGCTCTCTACTCATGCAGGTCAGTCCCTATCAAAACGTACCAAATAATAATCATCATGAACCTTGCCTACAGGTGAGGCCTACCCGGGAGTGTCGCCCAACAATGCTGACAATCGATACGACGAGCAGATAAAACACACTTACTACCAGTGGGTGTGCTTCGTGCTACTAGGCCAATCTGTCATGTTCTACACTCCAAGATACTTGTGGAAGATCTGGGAAGGGGGAAGACTCAAGGCTCTGGCGGCAGATTTGAGTATGTAACATTTATTTTCAATATATATTTATTTACAACCAACTGCACCCCATGGTTTCACCCACATAGTCTAGATCCAGTGGGTAAATCAGGATTAAAAGTATCCTATGTCCTAACCCAGGTTATGGTCTACCCATATGCTAAATTTTATCCAAATCTTTTCAGCGTGAAAGTGTAACAAACAAACTCACTTTCACATTTGTAATATTAGTTAGGATTTATCTATTTTTCTCTGTATGTAAAGTTTTTGCTCTTTAAATTGATTAATTTTTTTCTTGTTTTCTTTTAATCCTAATTCATTCAAATAAGGATAAAATACTAAGTAATAAATTAGCTCTAGGTACCCATGTATACTAATAAACTCTAAAAAGTTTCAAATTATATTTTCCTGTGACTAATTTCTTCTATTGTCTTAGCTAAGTAGGCTACTTGATAATAAGTGACTGATTTGATAAGAATAAAGATAATTATGCACCCTGCATAATATTATTATACCTATCCTAGGCAAATATACCTGATATAAAAATTCTTCAGCTTTAATTTTCATTGTAAAATTCTTACCCCCCAGCCTTGCTATTTCTGTTGCCGCTATAACAACAAATACTAAAAACAGAATAAAATAAATATTTAAGTGGGGCTCCAATACAACAGACATGATTTTTTTGCCGTTTTTATAGATAATTGTACGCAACCCTTTGTGCACGAGTCCGACACGCACTTGGCTGGTTTTTTAGCATAATCTTTTATTTATATGTATATTATTTTTATTTCTATTCTAATTAACACAATCACCTACACAAGTGATAAACCTCGATAACTTAATATAGAGAAAAACGTATTTCTTTTATTTTCCTCTTTTCACTTAAGAGTAGAAATATTGGGTTTTGGTATTTAACTACACCATTTTGTATTTTTTAGATTTTGTAGCACATTAACTGAGCAGAGATGATGAAATTGTCAGAAACCAGGCCTCAGTGTTTGGTGTATCTCTAATTTGTATCAAGATTATACAACACGTGTGTCTATTGCAGGTAGCCCAGTGGTAATTAAAGACTGGTCGGAGTTCCGTCGTGGGGAGTTGGTCTCGTATCTGAGCTACACAAACATACATACACACAACATGTATGCACTGCGCTACGCCTTCTGTGAGGTTCTCAACCTTATCAATGTGGTAAGTACATTAATACATAAAGTAGGTACCTCTATTATTTTGTGTTCAGAAACCCCTTTCTAAGTACCACTTCCTACAGAGTTCTGTGCCCCTGGTACCCAAAGTTACTGGGAGTGGTATGATTTCCTCCAACTGTGTAAGGAGTATGAAAACTCCTACACTAGCTATAATTATACAAAAACCATTCTTAGTAACCTTATTACATAAAGATTTCTGGGATCTGAAGTACTTCTATGCATCATATGATAATAGTTAATCTGTCTGGTTGTTAGTGTGAAATTACTAGTGTGGGGAAATGATTTTGAAGATATAACTTTCCAGCCAGCAGGACATGGCCTGAGTTTTAGCCCTGCTCCTGTTTAGTTTGTAAATTGGTAATTTGCACATGCAGCATGCACTAAGTAGAATTTAAAGTAAATTAACTGTTAAAAATGTTGAATATTTGCAGGTTGGTCAAATTTTCCTGTTGGATATATTCTTGGGCGGCGCATTTCGCAACTACGGCGCGGCTGTCGCAGCGTTCACCTCGCGCCCCGCCGATTCGAAAGACTTGTCCCACGTCAACCCCATGGACCAGTTCTTCCCCAAACTCACCAAGTGCTGGCTCCGAAGCTACGGTCCTTCCGGCACCCTGCAGTTCAAGGACCGCCTCTGTGTTCTCCCTCTGAACATTGTCAACGAAAAGATCTTCGTAATCCTCTGGTTTTGGCTTATAATTCTAACTTTTGTTTCCATTTTGTCTGTTTTATTTCGTATTCTGGTGCTCTCTCTCCGCCCCCTACGTGCGTTAATGATTGCTGGTCAACTGAGGTATGTCAAGAAGAGCATGATATCGCGAATTGTGAAACACTTCGGTTACGGCGACTGGTTCATTCTGTACTTGCTGGGTAAGAATATGAACCCTATAATTTATAAGGATTTGATATTGGAGCTACACAAAGAGTTGGAGCATAAAACAGTTAAGGTTTAATCATTATTTAATTTATAAATATTTATATAAATGGGTATGCTAGTGGATTGTGTTTTAATTTTTCATTGCCAAGAATCATGTGTTGATTAGTGTTAATACTGCACTACAAAAAAAATTATATCTTCAAGCTTACAATTACCCACCGTTTAATAATGCATTTTAAAGTAATGTGTCTATTATTAAGACTTGAAAAGAAGTGCTACTGCTGAGCATGAGGTCCTGAGTTCGATTCCCGCGTCGGGTAAAGTGTTACTGGGTTATTCCATCTCAAATTTCTCAGCAGCAGCCCGGAGTCTGGATTTGTGCCCGGTGGCAATAGGCTCGCCCTCTATTACATAGGACTCGAACATAACTGGTGAAATGTGAATGTGCTTCGGGGAATACGGGCGTGATGTTATGTTATATAGTCAGGTTATGATAAAAAAAACAGATAGGTACGATCTGTATTATGTATTGTATTGTAGTACAGCTGTAGTGGCTGCAGTTTAATGTTTGTTAGATGTCTCGTTGATGGTGGCGCGTGTGTTGGATCATTTAACTCCCTTCAAAATGGTTGAGTTGAATGGTGCTGATCCATGCGTCATGTTCGTGAACGGGCGGCGTCTTAGCTGCCATGGTTTATTTTAATTTTTGAATTGTTCTTTTTGGTGTCTTTTTATTACAGACGCTTTTAACGTGCACGTCTTTCTACATTGTTCTCACATGTATAATTTCAACACAAGTGATGTAACCAATATTTTGTAACAATTTTTTATTTAAATAAGTGTCCGTGGAGTTTCTTGCCCGGGTAGGTAGGTAGGTAGATACCTACTACGCTTTGGAATGGACAACAAGGTACAGACGCCAGCAGGTCAACCTAATCGAAACTGTCAAATTTTCCCAATCAACTTTGAACCTTATACTTTAGTGGTAAAGTTGAAAATCTATTAAAGAAATTTGACAGACTGTAGTAGGTTGATGTGCTGGCGTCTGTACATATTTCTGACTGACCGACTCTTTGACAATTCAATAGTTAATTTAAATAATTGCTTTGAGTTTGAGTTTACTATTGTCAAATATAAAATCATAACAATTTGTTTTTCATCATAGCAATTTTGAAAATAGTAACAGTATGACACAAACGTGCGTTTGTCAAACTCTAGGCAAATGAATGGCAAAAGTAGGTAATCAGTCAAAATAGTTGTTGTTTTGCATAAAATCCTTGGAAATGCCCAAAGTAAATTATCTTTGGAAATGAGTAACAAAATAGGCCTATATACCGCACTATTACCTATTTATTTAAATTATTTTTTCCTGTTTGCTTCCGGCGACAGCCAGCTACCATTCGTGAAAATATAAATCTCTGTCATTTTCTTGCTACTGTTTGAGTTGACAGGACGCGTCAATCAAAAGTACAAAAAAGTTCGCGGGTAGGTAGATGTATTTTGTATTCTGCAGATTTTACGCAAGATCTTTATAGAGAATACGGTTATTAGCGTGGCGATCAACAAAATAAAACATGATTGATCTGTTTATGCCCTTTCGGGCATTTTTGAAGTTTGAAAACGTGTGCACGGACAACAATATTTTCCGTATGCACTACAAGGTGACAGTGATAATGCTGCTTGTGTTCACGTTGATGGTGACTTCGAAGCAGTTCTTCGGGGAGCCGATCCACTGCATGAGCGACTTCGAGAAGGACAACGACAAGGATGCCGTGAACAGCTACTGCTGGATCTACGGCACTTACACACTGAAGAGCCGATCTCTCGGTCAGTATCTCAAAACTTAATGGTGTACCGCTATGCTATCTATCGAGAACAATTTGGTAATATGCGATGCCTATGTGCTGTGTCCATTTGTAATCAGACTCCTCGCAATCAGATATTTTAGCGAACAGTCTTGATGCTATCGATAAAGAATCTTTCAGAATTACGTTTAAACAATAGTTTCTCTCGTTGAAGCACGGTAGGTTTCAGCTTAGTCGTCTTAGAAAAAGTATTTTCATATTTATGCTGAAGAGTTACCTACTTGAAGTAAAACTTCAATGTTATTTTTCCAATACTAGCCAAGTTCAAAATAAAAGGCTTTTGATCCAAATCAATGTATCTTATATGGTCCCACTGCTGGGGAAAGAAGTCCCCCTCCCTTTTCAATACACTTCTGCTCTCTACTCATGCAGGCCAGTCCTATCAAAATGTACCAAATAATAATCATCATGAACCTTGCCTACAGGTGAGGCCTACCCGGGAGTGTCGCCCAACAACGCTGACAATGACGAGCAGATAAAACACACTTACTACCAGTGGGTGTGCTTCGTGCTACTTGGCCAATCTGTCATGTTCTACACTCCAAGATACTTGTGGAAGATCTGGGAAGGGGGAAGACTCAAGGCTCTGGCGGCAGATTTGAGTATGTATCATTTATTTTCAATATATATTTATTTACAATCAGCTGCACCCCATGGTTTCACCCACATAAGTCTAGATCCAATGGGTAAATCGGGATAAAAAGTATCCTATGTCCTAACCCAGGTTATGGTCTACCCATATGCCAAATTTTATCCAAATCTTTTCAGAGTGAAAGTGTAACAAACTCAGTTTCACATTTATAATATTATTTAGGATTTATCTATTTTTCTCCATATGTAAAGTTTTTGCTCTTTAAATTGATAAATGTTTTTCTAGTTTTCTTTTAATCCTAATTCATTCAAATAAGGATAAAATACTAAGTAATTAATTAGCTATCTAGGTACCCATTTATACTTATAAAAAGTTTCAAATTATATTTTCCTGTGACTAATTTCTTCTATTGTCTTAGCTAAGTAGGCTACTTGATAATAAGTGACTGATTTGATAAGAATAAAGATAATTATGCACCCTGCATAATATTATTATACCTATCCTAGGCAAATATACCTGATATAAAAATTCTTCAGCCTTAATTTTCATTGTAAAATTCTGATCCCCAGCCTTGCTATTTCTGTTGCCGCTATAACAACAAATACTAAAAACAGAATAAAATAAATATTTAAGTGGGGCTCTGATACAACAGACATGATTTTTTTGCCGTTTTTATAGATAATGGTACGCAACCCTTCGTGCGCGAGTCCGACACGCACTTGGCTGGTTTTTTAGCATAATCTGTTATTTATATGTATATTATTTTTATTTCTATTCTAATTAACACAATCGCCTAAACAAGTGATAAACCTCGATAACTTAATATAGAGAAAAACGTACTTCTTTTATTTTCCTCTTTTCACTTAAGAGTAGAAATACTGGGTTTTGGTATTTAACTACACCATTTTGTATTTTTTAGATTTTGTAGCACATTAACTGATCAGAGATGATGAAATTGTCAGAAACCACGCCTCAGTGTTTGGTATATCTCTAATTTGTATCAAGATTCTAACACGTGTGTCTATTGCAGGTAGCCCAGTGGTAATTAAAGACTGGTCGGAGTTCCGTCGTGGGGAGTTGGTCTCGTATCTGAGCTACACAAACATACATACACACAACATGTATGCACTGCGCTACGCCTTCTGTGAGGTTCTCAACCTTATCAATGTGGTAAGTACATTAATTAGGTACCTCTTGTATTTTGTGTTCAGAAACCCCTTTCTAAGTACCACCTCCTACAGATTTCTGTGCCCCTGGTACCCAAAGTTACTAGGTACTGTGTAAGGCGTATGAAAACTCCTACACTAGCTATAATTATACAAAAACCATTCTTAGTAACCTTAATACATAAAGATTTCTGGGATCTGAAGTACTTCTATGCATCATAATTATGATAATAGTTAATCTGTCTGGTTGTTAGTGTGAAATTATTAGTGTGGGGAAATGATTTTGAAGATATAACTTTCCAGCCAGCAGGACATGGCCTAGTAAATATTTTTTTCTATTTATTAGCTTCCTTCTCCATTGCACAAGAGAATTTTAGAGTTCCCTGCTCCTGTTTAGTTTGTAAATTGGTAATTTGCACATGCAGCATGCACTAAGTAGAATTTAAAGTAAATTAACTGTTCATAGATTTGCATTATCAAGAGCAAGCAAGTTTATAAAAATGTTGAATATTTGCAGGTTGGTCAAATTTTCCTGTTGGATATATTTTTGGGCGGCGCATTTCGCAACTACGGCGCGGCTGTCGCAGCGTTCACCTCGCGCCCCGCCGATTCGAAAGACTTGTCCAACGTCAACCCCATGGACCAGTTCTTCCCCAAACTCACCAAGTGCTGGCTCCGAAGCTACGGTCCTTCCGGTACCCTGCAATTCAAGGACCGCCTCTGTGTTCTCCCTCTGAACATTGTCAACGAAAAGATCTTCGTAATCCTCTGGTTTTGGCTTATAATTCTTACTTTTGTTTCCATTTTGTCCGTTTTATTTCGTATTCTGGTGCTCTCTCTCCGCCCCCTACGTGCGTTAATGATTGCTGGTCAACTGAGGTATGTCAAGAAGAGCATGATATCGCGAATTGTGAAACACTTCGGTTACGGCGACTGGTTCATTCTGTACTTGCTGGGTAAGAATATGAACCCTATAATTTATAAGGATTTGATAGTGGAGCTACACAAAGAGTTGGAGCATAAAACTGTTATGGTTTAATCATTATTTACTTTATAAATATTTATATAAATGGGTATGCTAGTGGATTGTGTTTTAATTTTTCACTGCCATGAATCATGTGTTCATTAGTGTTAATACTGCACTACAAAAAAATTTATATTGTCAAGCTTACAATTACCCACCGTTTAATAATCCATTTTAAAGTAATGTGTCTATTACTAAGACTTGAAAAGGAATACAGTGCACTAGTAGTCCCAGTTCCACAATATAATTAATCTCCATTTTGTTTTCTCAAATTTAATTCTCAAAAACAGTACATTACATAGTATTGTATTGTTTAAGTATACTCATTTGATTAAGAAAAAGTGCCTTATTTAATACCATTAAATAGGTAAAATAATTACTATAATTTTGAACATTAAATTAGTGCTTAGTATATTAAAAAATATTATTATCTATAAATCTTTCAAAATGAAAGAAATTGGTTTAGCTATTATTTGTTTCTAGGATGTATGAAGGTCTAAAATACTTGAGTTATCATTGTTTAAAAAAGTTTATTTTGCTTTCCATTGTTTAGGTAGTACTTATAATTATTTTGTTTATTCATGACAGAAGAGTAAATTGTTAAGTTTGATAGAGATCAAATACAGGGTATTTGTCACTAGGATTATTATGTATTATGAATACTCTTTGTAAATGATTACTATTGTTTAACATGTATATTTTTATAACAAGTATTACTAGTACTAACATCTAACTTTCAATGTGATCTCTTTCAAAGTGTAAGATGATTATAATTTGTAATAAAATAAAATCTATGAAAAAAAATGTGCCTTGTTTAAATGAATATATCATCCACACATACACAGATTTTATCTCAAAGACATTGTTTTCGAATGTTTGGTTTTTTTTTTAATATGCCAGTTGTGAAAATTCTGAACTTGGACCAGAGACAGCGAAAAAAAATTATTTAGTCCTGAACCACATAATGTTAATGTTCAATGTAAAATCACACAAAGAGCCCATCTGATTATGGCTAGAAAGTTGATTGTAGTTAAATGGAAAAACAAAAAAAAAACTGGTGCCAATTGTGGAAGTACTATTTCCTTGCTGGAGAAATAGACATGAGCTTGTTATATAAATACAATGTGTTACAAAAATCCTGTCCGATCCAAAAAGTACACATAAGTACTGCAATAACATTACCAAAAGGAATAAAAAATAATATATATATAAATGAAAAGTTATTGCAATATAAAATTCATGTTTTTGGCACCAAAATTATCCAGGACAAAATAACAGGGTTCATAATTTATGACTTGTAGACACCCGCTAAATGACGGCCTCTCGCGCCCCATGTAATAAAAACCGCCCTGGTAAAATTCCCCGTTGAAAAAAAATGTAGCCAATTTTCCTGAATAGACTCATTACGATTATTAAGAAGACCCTCACAGATTGGACAGGGTTTTATTACATGTTTTATATATTATTTTTTCAATATTTATCAATGTTATAGTATAAACATTATCATTAATAAGATGATTATTATTCATGAACACATTTTGATACCTAATAATTCTAATTTGTATCTCATAGAAAATGGATTTGGGGGTAAATTACTTCTGGCACTACTAACTACAAATCAGATAAAGAAAAATATGATGATTAAATTATATATTTACTAAAAACTACCAACAGTTATCCTGAACAACCCCGGCACCCACAATGAACACATTCTACTATCCTGCCTTCTTCTAACTTGCTCTTAGGGACCCTACATATACAGTTGGTTGCAAAGTTAGTGTCTCTGGTCTGGATACAGCGCAAACAACACAAGTTTTCGTAACCAGTCTTCTTCCACTTAGCTATGAGGTTGGCATCAGCTATTTTCTCGTCTAAACAGTACTGGTACAGCTCTCTGCTGATTGCCTTACGTCTGTAGAATAGGTCATAGATGTAACGGGACTTCTGATGATGTATCTTGAATATCGGCCATAGAGATTCTTGCTTGCGTTTCCCTTCATGTGGTTCAGTCTCGGCTGCAAAGAAATTATTACATTCCTTACATGGATTTGGACGCCAATTTTATAAAGAGTTGGATATGACGGGGCTAAATTCTGAAGTGGAACGTGAAACAAACCAAGATAAAGTTTACAATGAAACAAAAAATACGTTTGTTAGGTTAGTTACCTTCTCGCATTTTCTGTTCCAATTCTTCCAAGGTAGGTTCAATGAGCTCCCATCCTTCTGGCGGAGGTTTACGACTGCGACGTACTTTCGGCATTTTAATAACTGATCAAAGAATTTTGTAAATGAAACAACTTTTTATTGTTTGTAGTCAGCATACAAATTCAATTACAACAAAACTATTTTTGACAGTCAATTGACAAACACTGAAACACTTGCCTGACAAGTTGACATTTTCTGTGATAGTAGTGGTGTGCGAATAAAATCGACAAAATTATAGCTTACTGGTAGATAAAATCGACTAAACTGTTTCTAAAAATGTCATACAGGTGACTTGTAATTTGACGTATTCCTTCTAGGACGTGATAGTGTGACCCATTTACAACATTAAGCACCCCATAAACCCTAGGCAAAAATTTATGGTATTCGAGAAAACCCTTTTTTTTTGATAATTATAAATTTCCCAGTTTTCGTCACTAAATATCAGTTTTCTCTAAACTCGTTACAATTCGCTTTTCTCACCTAAGTTAGATTATGGCGTCTTTGTAGAACGTTATCTGTCACACATACCCTCGCGGGTATGAGTGACAGATAACTTTCTCTTTCTTTCCAATAGTCAATCATTCGATGTGCCTACCGCTCGGGAACACCAAAAACACCTTTACTGACTAAAAGCCCATCCATGTTCCTTCAGTTGCCTGAATGTTGCCACACCAAAAACACTTAAGGACAAAGAAACGATTTGCATTCAATCTTTTGATCGATTTATTTTCAACAAGAAAGGAACGCTTTATATGAGACCATTCATCCCCATTTTATGTCCACGCAATCACTATCCATCCCAAGGTTGCCTTTTAGAGATTGCAGAAACCGATAAGGACACCCATTGTATGTTTTGTGTTTAATTTATTTTTTGTTATTTATTTTTGGGTAACAATGCAGTGCAGTATATGAAGATGGAATTTTTGACTGGAGGGAAAGTACTCCTAATACTGGAGAGCAAATTTTACTCAAAGGTAACATTCCTTTATTTTTAAATAGAAACAAATCTGCATTTAACGATTTTCGAAAATTCGCTTGCTACACTCGGGAATCGAACCGGCTAAAATCTGAAAAAATAACATATAACAATAATTTTATGTTATCAATCGATAGGATCAATCATATGTATCAACTTTTTTTAAATAAAGGAACGTTCCTTTGAGTAAAATTTGCTATCTTCAGTATTTAAACTACTTTCCCTCGAGGAGAGGTTCAAAAATTCCACCCTGTATTAATAAATAAATTACGGATCAGTTTAGCTGACATTTTAGTACCCTACTAAATATACTTGGCGCACTGTATATTAAGTTTTTGACGAGCACGATGCCATCGATGCGATGGTAATGAACGCCCGCCTAGCTTTTCGGAAATCCAGGCGTGACTCTTTGCCTCGACTGTTCCTTTATAATTGTCAATTTTTAAAAAAATATAAAAAAGTTCACTTCAGCTCCTAGGTTCCCTAATTTTAGAAGACAGCTTTTCTCATTTCATCGACGAAAAAAATCAAAAACTTCAACGACATGCACTCCAATGATAAAATATCTATGATAAATTCACGTTTTTCTAAAAACCAGCATTAAATAACAAATGTGTTGTAACTCGTAAACACATAAAACACGTAAATACTCGTAAAATTACTAAATTGGCAGCGAAATCATTTATTGCTACTATAATTTTCAGAGGCGTTTTTCATAAACACTTCTTGTAGTGAAAACTTGTCATTAGTAAAGGTATCTTACCTTCCCTTTCTATATCTGCTTAAATATGTATCTACTTTGAAATAATATGGTAGTTTAAATTCAATGTTGCTCATTATAACCAAAAACGTATTACAAGGAATAATTTTCAATGTAAATCATACACGAAATTGTCAATAAAACTTTGTAAAATTAATAAAAACATCAATTATTTATTTATTAGCAGATAACAGTTACATAAGTAATGTAATATTTCATTTTACGATCCCTCTTGATAAATATACGTTTTGTATGCTTTCACTTTTATGAACAAACATTCACAATTTCTAAATCTTAGTTATGATGTTTTATAATTTTACGTCTAACGACGCGCCTATATAATAGTTAGCAAAAATAATGTGTGAGATTCCGCTCTGATTGCGCTCTATCAAGATAAAAGTGGGTAGATAGGTAGGCTAAGTTATTGTCAGTTGTTTAGGTACTCCATTAATATGTTATATGTAAAATGGGTTGTCAACTCGATTAATTTAATCTAAATCATTTCTAATAAGAGTATCATCGATCGCAATTATAATTTTAATAATACCGCGCTTACCTGTGTATGAATAACGGGGCACCCTACCTATACAAGTTGGATGTATTGCCTTTTTTGGTGTCTCTGTCACACAAGTGCAATGCTTGATGGTGTGAGCGAGAGGGAGATAACCTCGATTAGCACTCGTGGAATGCGGTGTTGCGTTCGCGCAAGCAAGCCAACTCCGGTCCAGTCATTTCATTCGTCGCCGACAACGTTGTGGTGGTCGCGGGCAGGTATCACCTAAAAACTTAACAGTGTCGTCAAAATATGTGTGAAAATTGCCGTTATACGAGTGTTTCTCTGTTATCTATAAGTGAATAATATTGTGACAGTTGTGTACAACACTTGTGTTATGAAGTTTAGTGAAAGTTGACGGAGGTTTTCAAGGAACTCGGGTGTCTCGTCGCTTATTTACCTGTAAGTCAACTTCTAAAGGTATACGTGTCTGGGTGACGTTGATTTCGCGTTATAGCCTTCTAAACTACGTATTTAAGTTAAGTTTATCTACTTTATAAGTTTGTTTACGACGCAGCTTTAATTTTTACAGAAAAATCTACTTGTTTACCTCTAAACATTTTCGCGACAATAAACCAATTCTGCATGGAGGTACATGAATGTCTAAGTACAACTTAAGGCTAATTATTAAGTCAGGCCAAAGCCTGATTGATGTAACTATACATCCTATTTTTTTGCGGACACGTCTCGATTTCTCGGATGTCCGTAAATTCGCCGGAAGCGATCATTAATTACATATCCGGTACCTATGAATCCAATTAATTAATTCATAATCGATAATTATGTAGACATTAAATCAATGAAAGAGCATATAATATTAGGCTTGAGGACAACTTTTACTAAAGGGACCTCTGACCCCGCGGGCGCGGTCGTTGGCCTTGAAACCGAGATTTTGTTAGTAATTTGACAAGGATCCAACTTTATTTTGAATGTATAAAATTCCTTGATGACGTGATATTATCGATTTCACACCTTCGAATCACCAACTCAATACATAAATCACATATCGACCCGCATTCGCTTACAATTTTGCAACATTTGAATAAACCTGAAATACATACCTACCTGGGTAAGGTACCTACCTACTTAATCGTTAATTGCTTGACTGCAAATATTGCAGCTCAGCCAGCAGACCGGTGTAGAAATACAAGGAAGGGGACAGGGCACCTGAACATACCTAGGTAGGCACTAGGTGTTATTTCAAACCTTTTGACCCATAATGTCAGATAAAACATGTTTGTAAAAGCTATACTTGCCTGATTGCGTAAGCTTTTTGTCAGTCGAATAAGTATCCATTTATATTTTACTAGCTGATCTCCCGACTTCGTTCGCATAGCTCTCCCCCTAGAGGTGAAGATACTGAAAATTATTTCCAAGAGGATGTCCTAACATCCTCTAAGAAACCCCTATCTGCCTTTCAAGTGTGTAAGCTTTTCGAGTTCCTGAAATTTCGTGAGTGAGTGGTGTTTCGCTTTTGTCAACAAGAAGATGCGCCCGGATTTATGCACTGTTATGAGTTATGACATTTTTATTCAATCTAGCTCAAGTTTTTGACTACACTCTACAGAAAGCGATATAAAAAAATCCGCATAAAAAACATTAATTTCCTGATCGTTAGGTGAGAAAAATTCCAGGTGCACCGAAGAAATAACCGTCCATTCTAAAAAAAAAAACTTTCTGTTGTTACCTACTTGATCACCAAACATTAGCCTAAAGAGCCTTGACAGAACCGCAATGAGTTTCATCTGAAAGCTGCAATGTAGGTCTCGAATGAAGTATCGATAGTCTTACAAAAGTCTATGAAGATTGCAGAAATTGCCCTCGTAATATACGACGACACGTTCCTAATATCGTGCCGAGCCCATCTCCAATATTCTCCACGCTCCAACGCTTCATGGAGTCAAGATATTATTACAGTAATCCCTTTTTTATGGGAAAAAAACAAGTCCTATCATCTTATGTAATTCCAAGTTACCATGTCCAGTCGCTTTTGGTTCCATGTTGAGGCATTTACTATCTGGTAATCGTCATTAAATAAGTAAATTACGGCTTTTAAACCAATAACGAATGGTATACGGCGACAGCTTTGTTATGTCGATTAATCTTAGGATTTATGAACTATAAAGCGTTGGATGTATCTAATTCTCCCTTCTGTAAGCCACAAATTCTGAGTTTTACTACTTACTTACAATGCATCATGCATTCAACATGATTGACGTGATCATGCATGACCTGCATCTATGGTGCAATCTTCTCCCATTATCTTTTTGAATCTTTCTTTATCTCTCGAGAAAAGAAGCTTAGTCAAATATGGATCTATCTAGTACCCCGGAACACAAGTAAAGACCTAAATATCCATCTCCCTTTTCCTTTGATATAAAATCGTGCACAAATACTGAAATGACCACAACTTCCGAGATCGCAGATAAGTTTTTTATAACAAATTATTTACCTTACTGAATCAGCGACTGCACGGGCATAGACAAGATGACGTAAGGTCACGTTTTTCAATTCATTCACGTTTATCTTGAGCCTAGTCGTGCAGTTTCTGAGCTGTAAGACCATAAACCTCTGACATCGACCAGTACAAAGTTTAACCTTTGTTGAGCCTACACACTTACACCTCAGTTATAGATAAAGCTTTATGCAATAACTAACATTAATCAAGTCGGAAGCATTTATTTATATTCATTGGATAAGTTATCCCTCATGGGACCGAAACTAGATACGTAAAACTCTTAAGAAAGTTCTCCCAAACTTTTGACTCGACTTTCTGTTCCATTCTCCTTTTCATCATCTGCCTAGCTTTTTCTCAACTATGATGGGGTCGGCTTCCAGTCTTACCAAATGCAGCTGAATACCCTGTATTTTACTAGGAGCTACTGCCTATTTGACCCAGTTACTGAGTAAGACAATACCCCTTGTAATACTTGTTCCCTTCTTGATTTTCTGTTCATCTGCAATGCAATAGCACGGCAAATAGCTTTTTCATAATCTCATTTAGATATGAATGTGGCCAAGACTAGTTTGGCACACTATTCAGCTAAAATATGTCTATTCAATGCTAAACTAAACAACACATCGTAAGTACCTTCATTTGAGAGGCCTGCGTCTGCGCTGTCTCATGATTCGAAGGTTTCGTTTCAATCATAGGCCTACGTACAGTCGCTAATGAATAATTACACTGTACAGATGTTATGATGAGCTGTGAAACATGTCAGCGTGACAAAAGCTAGTGTTGGCACTTTACTTGTCATCAAGAAAACAACGACGCCTTGTTAAGTAATTTGAAACCATTACTTTTTCGAGAAATTGCACTTTCTTTTGTTAGCTGGTTATTAAAATTTTTTGCAATCAACAAATTGACAATCGTAAAAGGTAGGTTTAAAAGCTTGATAAATGATTTTATTTTTGTAAGTAGGTTTATATGAACACTTTTACACATCAATCATATTTTATTTAAACTAGATGAGGGTGGCGTCTCCAATCTGACTACTTTGAAAAAAAAACAGCCGGAGCAAACTCAGAAGTCAGTCTGTTTTAAAGTCATAATCTTGGTCAGATCATGTGAAGACCATGTAGTTAGTGTTTGAAATGTTATTTTTACGAAAAAACCAGATTGGGTGGACCTGTGCACGTGTTATATGTTTCAATTTTTAGCATTATGTTTTTGTTTACCCACATTGATTATTTAAGTAAAATTGAATTTGCTTGATTCCGGAAGTTGTTTCGGTTGTGATTCAAATCATAAAATTATTGTTAAAACTACTTTTACACCATTTAATTATTATGATATTTATAATTATAGTTTTTGATACAGTTATATCGCTTTAGTTAAGTAAATTAAGTAAAGAATGGATCGGATGATCAATTTTGAACACGTGTTCTTTGTACCGACGGCTCGATGACGCCACTTGTTTGTCACTGAGTATAAAAGCTAGAGCCCAACCGCTTGGGGGGCATTCTTTGTCGAGCCTTCGGACCGAGCAGATCACCAAGTTAAGTATATTCTTTCCTGTTTCTTATTGTTGTATATGTATGACTATAAATATAATATTGCTATGTTGTATTTCTCCTAAAATATGTGTGAAATAATTGAATAATGGTATCAGTTATACTTCTGATATCGTTATATATGTGTTAATTAAATTGTACTGGTTTATTTAAAGTTAATACTGGCCATTAGTTAATAATTTGTCTAAAATAAATATTTGCTATTATTTAATCCTTATTTTTTATTTAAAATGGTTTATTTAAAATACTTTTATTAATCTTTATAAATCATAAGAAAATACTTGTCATAAATGAATCTTAATTATACTTTGATACATCTTTATTATACTGAAATGGTATATTTAAAAATAAATACTTGTCATAAATTGCTTGAATATTATTTTCTTAGTATTAACCGTCCTATTCCTAACAAATGGTATATTTAAAAATAAATACTTGTTATAAATTGCTTGAATATTATTTTCTTAGTATTAACCTTCCCAATTTCTAACATCAGAAGTGGGATAAGAACCTAATTTATTTTTACATTTCTCATTTTTTTCTGTTGATAAACTTTTAAGATGGATCCTGCCGTAATAGAAAACCTGCTGAAAGCCATCCGTGATGCTGTTACTGGTAACCGCGGTGAAGATGATGTGGTGCTGCCATCGTTTGATCCGGAGAAAAACGACAACGGTGCTGAAAGCTGGTGCATCAACACCTTAGCCAAGGACCGTGGATGGAGCGGCGTTACTACTGTCAGCAAAGCCGGTAAGGCCCTTAAGGGCTCTGCTCTGTTATGGTTTGAAACCTGGGACCCAGATGAGGGTAGAACATGGGAGAACTTTAAAACATGTATCAAAGATCTGTACCCGGAGAAGAACTTGTCGGAAAAATTATATAAAGCCGTTACATAATCATCAGATTCAGCGGATTCCTATTGCGAGTACGCCAGGGAAAAAAATCCGATTGTTAAAAAATACTAAAATAGTTTTTTTCTGAAGCTCAACTTATTGAATTAGTTTGTGGAGGAATTAGAGAAGTAAATGTTAGAATGGCGTCATTTAATAGTAGCGTCACAACTACCTCGGAACTAATAGCACTGTTTTCTGCCTACGTTAAGACCCCCACCGTTATTATAAATCGAGCCGCGATTTCTTATAAGCCTCTATTGGTAAATCTGACATCCACATGATCCTCGCTCTTGGTTAGAAATTTCGCAGCAAAATGATCCAATAACTTTATCATTAATTGAGAGGTTAGAGTCCGGAGATTTAGACGAAAATCAATATACCATGATAAATAACTTATTACATTACAAAATTAGCCCAGATACCCGACCCAAATTATATGTCCCTAAGAATAACAGACTCGATATTCTAAGACTATATCATGATGAAAACTGCCATGTAGGTTTCTATAAGACTATAGAAAAAAATACGGGAGAATTATTGGTTTCCTTCAATGGCCGCTTTGGTAAAAAAAAAAAAAAAAAAAAAAAAATACTTATACCACTGCCAAATAATGTGTCAGAATGGCCAAACGAATTATGTAATTTTTGATTTACAAGCAGACCGTGAACTTGCCTTAGATCGCTTAAGAGAAATCGCACAAAAATTTAAAGAACGTTTTGATGCCGTACGACGTAACAAAAAAACTTACCATGTAGGTGACACTGTATACGTCTATCAAGACCATCGGCGTCATGATAAACTTAGACCAAAATTCAGAGGGCCATACGAAATAGTAGAAGTTTTAGATAACAACCGTTATAACTTGCGAGGCTTAGGGCAAAGAAACGTAGTAATATCTAAGGATAAATTACGGTACTGGCCAGGAGAATGGGTCGATGAGGACGCTGCTACTAATGATGCTATTTAAAGTAGACATTCTATTGTAATATATCTATTTTCTTTAGTTATTAAGACTGATTAAAGTTTAATGGATGATATTGTTATAACTGTGGCTGTGCCTGTGGTTCTACCAGTAGCTGTGCCATTGATCATATGACTGTGCCTGTGAACCTATGGCTGTGCTTTTCGTCCTATAGCTGTGCTTTTGGTTCTGTGGCTGTGCCTATGATCTTGGGGCTGTGCGTTTGGTTTCACCTGTGGCTGTGCCTGTGTTTATAGTTACCTGTCTTCACATGTATTAAAAACAATTATATTGTAAAGTGCGTAGTGCTAAACATATTGATAAACATATACCTACATTATTGTGTTGTACTCCGAGAACTTAGTACATTTCAGAATGAATGTTGAAAATGCTATTTATACTGATAATTTTTATTAATTATAAATAATGACTGTGCCTGTGGCTGTGCCTGTGGCTGTGCCTGTGGCTGTGCCTGTGGCTGTGCCTGTGGCTGTGCCTGTGGCTGTGCCTGTGGCTATGCCTGTGGCTGTGCCTGTGGCTGTGACTGTGACTGTGCCTGTGGCTGTGCCTGTGGCTGTGCCTGTGCCTGTGGCTATGCCTGTGGCTGTGACTGTGACTGTGACTGTGACTGTGACTGTGACTGTGACTGTGACTGTGCCTGTGCCTGTGGCAATAACAAACCAAAGTAAATTGATCACTAGAAATGTGCTAAGTACATATCAGAATTACTATGTTATATCTAATCTTTAATTCACTAGATTTTTTTGTTATGTCTTGTAATTGTCGTATGAAATTAATTATATTTCAAACATGTACTTCGAGAACGAAGTATATATATCAGAATGGCCGTGTTATATGTTTCAATTTTTAGCATTATGTTTTTGTTTACCCACATTGATTATTTAAGTAAAATTGAATTTGCTTGATTCCGGAAGTTGTTTCGGTTGTGATTCAAATCATAAAATTATTGTTAAAACTACTTTTACACCATTTAATTATTATGATATTTATAATTATAGTTTTTGATACAGTTATATCGCTTTAGTTAAGTAAATTAAGTAAAGAATGGATCGGATGATCAATTTTGAACACGTGTTCTTTGTACCGACGGCTCGATGACGCCACTTGTTTGTCACTGAGTATAAAAGCTAGAGCCCAACCGCTTGGGGGGCATTCTTTGTCGAGCCTTCGGACCGAGCAGATCACCAAGTTAAGTATATTCTTTCCTGTTTCTTATTGTTGTATATGTATGACTATAAATATAATATTGCTATGTTGTATTTCTCCTAAAATATGTGTGAAATAATTGAATAATGGTATCAGTTATACTTCTGATATCGTTATATATGTGTTAATTAAATTGTACTGGTTTATTTAAAGTTAATACTGGCCATTAGTTAATAATTTGTCTAAAATAAATATTTGCTATTATTTAATCCTTATTTTTTATTTAAAATGGTTTATTTAAAATACTTTTATTAATCTTTATAAATCATAAGAAAATACTTGTCATAAATGAATCTTAATTATACTTTGATACATCTTTATTATACTGAAATGGTATATTTAAAAATAAATACTTGTCATAAATTGCTTGAATATTATTTTCTTAGTATTAACCGTCCTATTCCTAACAAATGGTATATTTAAAAATAAATACTTGTTATAAATTGCTTGAATATTATTTTCTTAGTATTAACCTTCCCTATTTCTAACACACGCATTTGACAGTAATTGTGCAGCTCAACTTAGAACTTAGGTAGCTCAACGATTCGACGAAAAATACTAAAGAAGGGATAATTTACTAAAACTGCCAGAACATGATTAAAACAAACTGAAAAAAAAAACAATGACCTACATAAACTTCACATTTACAATAATTAACATTTAAAATAAAGTAAATATTTATGTCATTGTATATATAAAATTCATCAATGTCAATGTGTATATAAAAATCCAGAAATAATCTTGGCCAGATCATTTGAAAACCATGTAGATTGGTGTCTGAAATGTTCTTTTGTGGAAAGAGCCACACAGATTTGAGTCAACCTGACCGTCAGTGCACGCATTTGTCAATTGCCGTGCAGCTCAACTCTGAACATTTTTTCTCGTTAAGAAGTAGGTTAAATTATTAACAAAAAACCAACTACTTTTGCGAGGACACTATTTACATCGTCAGTAACCAACTGCTGACGTTTGTGTTTAAATAAAAGGGAAGTGTCGTCTGCAAACAACACAAGTATCATGATAATCCTGTATACGAAATAAGAACAAAAATGGGCCAGGAATTGAGCCCAGGGGCACCCCTATTCTTACTACAGAGCCGGGTGATCTTTTTCGATTAACATCGACTCTCCTATCACTTAAGTTTAAGTATAAATTAAGAAGTTCCAGAGAGGCGTTCCGGATTCCACAGTGGTGCAGTTTCCTGATTAATCTTTCATGAAGAAAGCAATCTAATGCCTTGGACAAATCGCAAAAGATACCCAAAGCATCGCATGTATCCTCCCATGCATTATTAACATGTCCTAAAAGTTCAACACCCGGGATCAGTATTCGAACGACCCTTTGTAAAACCCGTTGAAAATGAATTAGTCAATAAACATTTGTTTATCCCACATTCCGCACACAGGCGTTGTTAAGTGAAGACGGTAAATAATGATTGTTAAGTAATTCGGATGTGATCTGTCGTGCTGAACAGTTTGATAGAGAAAGCGCTTGGTTCGTGGCTCGTGATGGACAGCGGGCTATTCTAACGGATTTCTCCAATACGTTGATGATCTGATGTGTTAACAACTCCTGAATTGGACGTACGCACGCTAGCGCTATTAAAATTTAAGATATTTTTTGAGATTAAAAGATAAATCCCGTTATAAATACTTGATATTAGATATGCCGTGTTAAGAGCAATTTAACTAATAAATAGTAAGGAACACGCATCTATCTTTTAATTCATAAATACTTGCTTTAAGTTTTAAATGGAGAAATATCCTACTGCTTTTTCGTTTTTCTTATCTGTATAACTTTATGGGTCACGATAAAATTAGTGCAAAGTAAAGAGGTAAGTATCGTAATTTTTAAAGGAAAACAAAATTCCTGTCTATTTCATTTCACGGACTATAAAATTAAAACATTATCATGTAATTTTAAAGTGGGTAAGTAATTTAAAGCACTATTATATTACTTGAGTAAAGAAACGACTTGTAGTTTTGCTATTTCGTTCACAAATGATATCATGAATGAGAAACAGCTAAACCAACGCTGAATCTTGATCGCACAAAAACTTGAACTTTTTGCCTGGGCCCGCTCCACCGTAATTACTAAATGATGTCATCTTCGAATTTATTGTTATTCCGATTTTTAACAGCATGCTAATCTATTATCAATTAAGTGATATTCAAAAAAACTTAAGTAAATGCATTTTAGATTGCTTCTATTTAACGACATTGACTAGGCGACCCTTGACCCAAAATGTACATAACATAATACTACTTGTATTCAATATCTGAGGTTCTTATGCAAGTACTATTAGATGACGATGAAGTAAATTACCTTCTGTAATAGATGTAACTTTATTACAAGCCTATAGTTTATAATGCGAGAAGTAGTTTTGAACACAAGGTGATGACTGTTCATAATTTTGCAAACCACTAATATTAGAAAATTATTCTTGTTTTTGTAAACTGGCTGACAGATACCACACTTTATTTTTAAATAGAAAGACTTGGAAAAAGTCAGTCGTCTGTTTTGATTTTTTTTATTTGTTATAAATGCGAGTACTGTCACTAGTTTCGTAATGTAACATACTTGTACATTACAGAGTTAAAGACGCTCACTATTTCATAAATGATAGTCTCAGACATGCACGAATGTTGTACAACTTTTAAATGTGCTAAAAGGCTTCACAATACCTAGTTACCGGAATTCGAAATATTGTGCTCTGAGTTGACGAGAGAAAAATAACTATCTTAAAATTTTTGCCAACGTTTTTGACCCACTTACAACTTTGATATACAGATCCTCTTCATGAAATAATGTAGCATGTTTTTTAAATAATTCAACAATTATAACTTAAAAAAATCAAAGCAAAGCAAAAAACGAAAGCACCTGCCTTTTTTATATTCCAAAAGATATAAAAAAGAAAAACAACAAAATCTAAGAAGACCTCCTTTTTACCTTAAAAGTGAAAACAAAGTGCTACGCAGGTAGCATATAAATCACTTGGTTTTCACTGTCATCAAAAGCCTCAAGCGAAAACTAGGACATGTCCGGAAAACGCACATTTTATGGCGAGGCTTGCAACACCGGCCTGCGTACGAACGGGCTCACATTAGGGACACATGGGTCGAAGGAATGCAGACATTCTGCCTGCACACAGCCAACGTGTTTGCCTAATTTAGCTGCCTAGAAAACTATGATTTACAACGTAAATACGCACCACTCCTTTTTATACGATAATAGAATTCTATAAACTTGATTTTCTGCTTAGTTTGGAATTATGGCCATTAGTCACTGCTGCCAGCATACCAGTTAGTTTTGAATAAGGAAACAAAGATAGTTGCAAAGTTTTAGGATTTGGTTATGTCCCTAAAATTGAAGGGCAAAATGCTAGCTAGATTAGCTAGCATTTTGCCCTTCGCACTCACTGCGGTGCTGTTCTTGGCTACACAAGAGACTCACAAGTCATATAGTGCCTGTTACGGATTGAGTTGAAAAGGTTAAGAAAACTATGACAACGGACTTTTGTAGTGCATATTACAATCTTATACTAAAGAGGCACGCATTCGTGATTTAAATAACTTACCAAGGTCCGTCACGTTTCTTAAACTAACAGCTTGTAGTGTTTGAACAACAATGTGTGGCTAAAACAGCTTAATAATTAAAAAGTCAACAGGCAGGCGGCAATTAGATATTATTGTGTATGTGCCACAACTAAAGCTCAACCGCCATGTTGCTTTTGCCCACACAGGGCACACCATAGACAAAACTGCATTCATATTGTCAGCTCCTCATTCTTTATTCAACCTTCGATCTAGGTAGCCACTTGGGAGCGAGAATCCATCGTGCTGTCTAAACAATAAATACTAGATATACGTATGATGCCATACAAAGGTAGGTCTACACATCCGAAGTACGTGGGCCGCGCGCCGTACATGGCGAGTACAATCAGTCGCAGGAGTGATTTTATGATATTGATTTATGGTTTATTCCGTATGCATGGATGGAGAAAGTACGGAACTACAAGAGTGGATGTTGACGCGTCTAAAAGTTTTATTGATAGTGTTTTGCAATTCATTTCAAAGCAAATAGTGCAGAATATGATTAAAAACCTTCGCATCAGAATTTATAAACTTTATGTTTTTTAAACTCCCATGAACTATGACTGCCACTTTCTGTCAGGCGATGTGACTGATTCGATTTCCATTGTATATGTTTGTAAACTGACCATCCTTAATAATACTGCTGTTTATGGTCTTTTACTTATAACTATTCAACTTGTTGCGAGTTATCTGTCGGACTGTACCGAAGGAGTCACCATCGGCAGACAATAGCTTGTATCCTCCATTGCGATTCGAAACGCTAAGGCTTGCAACAGTTGCTACTGACTTGCTATGTGAGCTGACACATTATGTACAGTAGATAGTAACTCCAGTAAATTGACTGTACATACAGAACCTATGCGTACTTATTGCAAACATAGATGTGAATATCATAAAAACCTTCACTTTTCATTAGAAGATGTATTTGTGCATTTATGATTTACGCTACTTATATAAATATAATATAAATTCTAAACAAGGCTAAAAACTTCTTCATCTGGTTCAGTTTCTGAAGAACTGCAATGAATCAATGATACCAACTTAACATGAACATTCTAAATTCAAACGTTCGAAAGTGAACTTTTCAGATCGACAGTATCGAATTCATTCAAATTCAGCGGCCATGTGTCCAATGCGCGAATTTCAATTGTTTCTGGCCACAAATACTTGTCCCAATTCCCGGCCGATTGCGTGCCGAAGTGTGCTGACGAAATGTCAAACGAAAGAACTTGACCGTGTGTGGCTTTCTCGTACGCAGCTTCCATTCTCAATTTCGTCCCCGTTTAGTTGTTTTTATTGCCATTGCAAGTTCCTGATGTAGTTCCGGATGACATTCATGAGAATAATGAATATTAAATAATATTAAAAAATTGTCATTTGAGTTGGAAGAATCGAGTTTTTAGAAATTTGATGGTTTGGTACAACCACAAATGTAATTGCACTGCTGTTCGTTCTTTACCATAGTCAGAAGTCATAGGACTTATCGACAGGTAGGTACAGTCAGCATTGCTAGGGGGTGAGATTTCTCTGCAGCTGACTGTACTTATTTCAATTAGACCATGAAGGAAGACACGATCAGTTACCTAGTTAGAAAGTTAGACGGTTTAAATTGCAATGGAGAAAAATGGGGGTAGGCAGTAACTACCTACAGAACGCCGCCTGCTACGATCCTTACATACCTACTCCTTTTGCCTCGTGTACGTTCATAACTTCATACATCTGGTCATACACGCACGCCGCGCGCCGCGCCGGTTGCGAGTACTACGCACTTGATTTTGCTGAAGAACATCACCAATAAAGTCACTGTGATGTCTTTCTAGGGCGTCTCATCCCGGCGTTTCCACTCCCATCTGCCTTGTAAATATATTTTCTTAGTCGCCTTTAATTTTCCAGGCTACTTATACATATTATCACAATGCTTTCTAAGTACAGCTTAGTCTACTTCTACACACGTAACACTAGTGGTGGGCAGTGATTCGAATCGACACGGCTCGGGTGCCAGTTGACCGAGCTGCCGCGGTCAAGGTGATCGCTGCACTGTGACCACTCGCTCGACCACGCCAAAGGACGTTGAACGTCTTAACTCCTTTTGTATTTCGATTATTCCGAGATTAGACTCGCGTTCCACGTTTAAATGCCGTAGGAATAATTGAATGAATTGGAAACGTCATAATGTTTTTTTTTTAGTTTGTTGACTGGAACAAGGCTGTAGGCAAAACATTATTGAATTGCAATTGCAAAAGCCATAATAAAATAATAAGGCACTGGTCTTGAAGGTTGAATAATGCATGAACAGTAGCTTGCCAGCCCATTGCCTGCGGTAGTGTTTCCCTTCGCTGAGCCTTCTTTTTGCAAAGTCTAATAGTGGAAATGAAACTCGTTTGCAGTATCTTCCCCAGGCAATGTTATTGCAGTTATATTTTTTACGAACTCGTTACAGATGCAATGTGTCGAGGACGGATCAAGTTTTGAACAAAACACGGATTCTAATAATAACCTTTTGTTGCTTTTTCATTCTATATAATTAACTTGATGGAATGGAAGGCTAAATACCAATAGCTTGTTAAATTACTTTATGCGTCAGGTGTCAGGTGTCTGGCCGGCTAAATGTAGCAAAAACTATGTCTCAAAGTTAGCCGGACGGCAGTGACCGTTAGTAAACGCGTCACACCTCGTTGTTCCAAAACATTACTACTTATAAACAGTCATTATTTCACCTACTTATCATGTACGGTTTGTAGAGCAAGTTGTGTGCCAAATATATATGCCCAGATCTTTGATTTGAGCACGGTCTCAATCAATCAACGACACCTGCCTACTGAAATGGTTAGCTGGCAAAAATATGACACAAGCAAAGCGTCAGTGAAGTTCTAACAGTGCGGAAGTCAAAAATGGCTACTTTACAGGAGAGTGAAAAAACTGTATGAAATTAATGTAACTTACGCTTAAAACCATATTGTGTTTAATTATTAATACAAATGAATTCTGTGATGATTTGAATCCATGAATATCCTAATAATCTTTTCCATTGAAGTAATTTGGTGACTTTCGCAGTGTTGCCAGTAGTAAGTAGCCATTTTTGACTTTACTGTTAGAACTTCACTGACGAAAGTTATCTTCAGTGCTTATGACGAAGTCCAAATCTCTAAACATACAATGCCATGTTAATAATTTAGCACAGCATAAAGTGACAATACAAGGCATTTTTTCTAATCTTCTGTCACGATTAACAACCGGATCATCCTACAGATTAAATCGCATTGTTACTGGACAATGATTGTAACAATTTAGCGACATGATCTGATATCGAATGCCCTGAGTGTATAAAAAACAGGCCTAGACTTTGATCAACACTACTTGAAATAGTAAGAGATCATAAAAAGGAACTGGTTTAGTCAAATTGTAGTTACAACACAGACCTAATAGAGCAAAAATTTAATCGAAGAAGAATCAACGCATGTAAGACAGTTCTGTGACTGACTGACCAGTAAAAATTCAAAATTTTAAATATTTTATTTCACATAAACCTACAAGGGCACTTATGAAACGTCAGAAGCTAGATGCACGGTTTCAATTGGTCGTTTCTTATGGAGACGAGCCGAAACTCCAAGGTTACTTACTCTTTTAAAAGTTAATGGTTTTTACAATATTTTTAAGTTACAGTGTTTATAGGTATGAGAGGAAGGTGTAGGCCTATCAACAAGTACCAGGTACTTAGCAAGATAGAAAATGGTTGACAGATCTACAGCCTGTTAAGCCTACAACGTTCTCACATTCACAAAATCTAAAAGAAAATGATCTATATAAAAGATAAATAAAATAATAAAAATAAAGACCTAGTTAAACAAAATTACATGATTGCCACTGCAGCTGTAAAAAATCTAATTTAATTAACAAAATAGAATATTGTAGGTATAATGTCAAATAATGAAAAGATTATGTCAAGGAAGTGTGTAAAAAAAGGGTTAAATAAAACAATCATCTTAATTTGGGAGCAGTTAATAGACATTTACATAGTTATTCCGTTAATGAGGTACCAGGGAAGCCACATGTGTAGAAGGGATTATTGCCAAACTTCCTTGTCTACAACGTAGTCTTTAATCTTATATTATGCTTTTTTGATAAGGACACGTCTGATGTGGGTTTTGAACTTTCCATCGCTAAGTTCTGTAACCGACTTTGGCAACTTGTTATAAAAGCGAATACTGTTTATAAGAAATGACTTACTAGTTTTAGTTAATTTATATTTTTGTATCACAATTTCATGTTTACTACGTGTATTTATATTATGGAAATAGCTTCTTATTTTGAAAAGTCCTAAATTTTTGCGAACATACAAAATACTTTCTAAGATATTAAGAATATAAAGAGAAGGCTGAGTAGTACGCCATAAGACTTAATACTGTGGAAATAAGCAAAATATATTAACCTAGCTGTGGCTACATCAGTTAACTGCCTTATTTTTCTTATGCAGCTGAACTTTATCTACCTGAAAAAGCTCTAATGTGGGCGCCCCATTGCAATCTCGAATCTAAAGTAATTCCTAGAAATACAGTTTCCGTAATAGCATCTAGTTTCTTGCCATCAAGTGACCGATGAAGGGTCAAAGATAAAGTTCGGAAGAAACAATCTATGGAACATATTCCATTCGAAACCCACACCCTACGGAAACGGAAACGGGGTTTAAAATTGCATGCTAATGAATTCGGGAACTGCAAAAAGTATCTGCATTATAATGTATATTTTTCATATGCTTAATGCTGTCGACCGTACAACTGGTAGCAAATTATGTCAGCGTACTGTTACGCAGTTACGGCCAGTCTGGTGAAAAACTGTGCGGTTACCGTTGACGACAAATCTATGGGGTTATTAGCCACGAGCCACCGATGTATGTCACTGAATCGTGTCAAGTGGCTATCATTACCAGGTATGATGTAGGCATAACATGTGCTGCGTTGGTTTGGTTGAAAGTATCGTGACAAGTGGAATTAAGTGCGTTGAGGTTGATTCATTCTTCTCTGGTAAAATTGAGTGGTAATTTTCTGGTTGGGTCAAGTATATTGCTTGCAACTTTTGGACTAGTTTTATTTAAATTCTTTTACGACTTTTTCTATTATCTATGGAACTGTTAGATAAGATGAAGGAGGGTCGGCTTCCATTGGCCCTTTGTTTTGAAATACATCGAGAGAAACTATAACCTTTGAGAAAACATTACATAAGTCGTTTAAGGCGTGGTCGAGTAAAACGAGCTTCTGCTCAGACAGACGCATCTCCTGAGAGAAACTGATAAAGCTATTATAAAGCTATTTGAAGAAACCTTCATCAAAAACAAAAGTTACAAACAGTAGTATAAGGATTTTAGTGTAATTGATTCGTACTCGTTTATCAACAGAGATTGGGTTCATTAACAATAATTTGGCATTAAAAACAAACTAAAAACAAATCGATTCGCCATTGATGCAAGCTATTAAAATATACTATTCATACATCATAATATATCATAAAATAAAACAGCCAACTTTAATAACAGCGATTATAAAACAAGATGAGAACATAAATGTCAATGAAAACGGCTCGGAGACTAACGTGAAGAGAAAAAAGTTGAATGGAAACGTGTTACGCCGAAACTGCAGTGGAAAGCGGCCGGTGTGGTTGGGTTGGGTTGGGACACAGGTTCGTACACATACCGCCAATATTTGCGCACGCGCCGCTCTCTCGATCGCCGTCCCTAATTACACATACCGCCGTAACAAGACTTTTTGTTTGTTTGGCGAACCTGGGACTTTCATCGTTTAGGAAAATATTGAATGGATTTGGATGATGTTGTGTTCTGTTGTCTTCTTTGGTTAGGTTTAGATAGTGGATGAATGCAGACAATTTGCTTCCACCTAAGTCATAGATGACATCTGCAATGTCGAGAGAAGCCATATTTTTGGATTATGATGGTATCGCCCACGTTCTTTGTAGACCATAGTAACTTCTTCATCATCATCATCACTAACAATCACTAGAATTGGCTCACTCTTAAAATGAGGACAAAAGGACACCATGGAATTTGCAGTAATTTTAGAACATTAATTTTGACGATAGAAATACATAAGAAATTAAATTAACCGTATAGCCACGATAAATCGATTACATGATCCATTACGGTACATTTGCTGCCGATTGGAGAAATTATTAAACAATCAATTACTTATGTCCTTCAAACCGAGAGTCATTTGAAACGATCGTCATAATTGAACCAGCAGTTTATTGAGGCTCTGTCTATACTGCTACACGTAATACTGTCGTTATAATATAATAGGGAAATGGTTACGCAGTTAGCGACCGACAGTTAGAAAGTCTCGTGAACATCTGGCGTAATTTTCTAATTCTGCCGACAAGTTTTTGTTAACATGTAGCGGCTACCTTTTGATATTTTAATTTCACTTATAATTTTTTGGCGGGTTTGGGTCTGAATGATTTGGATGGATTTGTATTTGAATAGTTAATTTTAAGGTTGGGCAATTAAATTTTGTTCGAAATTACTACAAAGTAAAAAGAAAACACAGAAGTCCTACTATAAATCCCTGCGGCACACGACACCTTTTTTACAAGAATTCACCTTTCAATCATATTTAGCCAGGCATATGTATCAAGAAAAAAGCGAGTTTAAAGTTCATTTACTCAATAACAGTAGTTGTTGACCTGTATAAAAGCCTGTATGCTTTTGGGTGATGATTGTGATGAAGCAATCTGTCATATAACAGTATCGAAGGGCGCGCCAGAGACAACTTTCCTCGGCACTCAACGACACGTCTAATTCGCTTCACGGAAGCACAAGAAAGTATACGGATGTGTGCGGAGACTCTATAGTCTATGAGAATGTCGATTGTCTGTGGTTTATTACATATCTGTGTGATTGAGATAAAATACCATCGGAATTTTTACTCCGTTCTATAAAATCATTATTGAATTGTAATTAAGCGTTTGATACACAAATGCATAATATTTTTGTCGTTTATAAACCGATTAAGATTATTAATAGGTTTAATAACAAAATCGTTATTTTATACACTTATTGAATGCTGATTGATCTAATACAAGATATAAAGCACTTGCTAGAAAAATTTCGGAGATGTCAATGTCGAATTGACGACTTGTTGCATAAATATCTTCATGTGTCAACAATTCTTGTCTTCATGTTTCTTGTCAGGGTGATTTTCTATAATGTATCAGTGAGGAACAATGAGCAATAAGGAATAGCTCATGTTTTATAGGTTTGCGTAAGCAGTAACTTCCGAGGGTACTTTCATAATAATTTGTTTTGAAGATTTATTACCTATGCCAGTCGAATGAGCCTGTGCTGCTTTGGAAACGTTTATGAGCTTTGCTTTCGAGTGGCGAGCAGCATGCCCTTCCTTGACTAGTGTCAGGGACTTTTTTATCTCCCATAGAAACAGCTTTCTAACACAAGCCTTGTCTGTAGGTCTTCTTCAGTCGTATCGATACGAACTATAGATGATAATATATTATCCCGTAGTACAAACACTAGGCATTCAGCGAGTGGTAGATCTGTAGGTAACCCAGTGGGGCAAAATAGCATCAAGGAAACGCTTGAATTAAATAATCATCTACCATTTACGCTAATTCGTGTCATTGTTCAGAATGATATTCCTTTAATTATACAAATACATTGTGAGTGATGAGAAAAAGATTTATCTCTTGATTTTGAATTTTTTCATTACGTTCTCACACTTGAGATTGACCCTGTCCTATTTTGGTTGACTTATTGCGCATAGTTTGTGCTATGATAGCTGTTAAGAGTGCTAAATATTGAGTAACTTCTTGCTCATGCAACTTGATAACTACTAGCAGATTTTGTCTCTGAATCTTCCTTCTTCTTCTCTTAAACCATAACTTCTGTTTTTTATTTGAATATAACCATGATTCACACTAGCTTTCAGTTTCTGATCTTTGCCACTTCATAACACTGAACCGAAAAGTTTTCAGTTTTGGTTTACTTTTTCTTCCAATGTGTTGTTTATTACTTTCTCTATTGATTTCTACAATTTGTTTTACCACTAAATACTACTCGTTGCATGATCTGCCTGTTTCAATTTTCACGATTTTTTTGCTAATTCTTTAAAATCTCTTTTAAAGATTAATAAAATTAAACGAACGTGCATCGCGATTGTTTCAATTAACACTTTTTATAGCTGTATGATGAGCCAATCGGTGCGTAACGACATCAACAATTCAATCAATTCCGCAATCGCAACGCTTTGCGCTTCATTATGTACTTAATCTTGTTTGTCTCGTGTAAAGTTCCTTGTTTTGTATTTACATCAATGCTGACGTTTTATGCAAAAATTTCTCAGGCTGCATTTATCTGTAATTAACACAGTCCTCGTCCATGATTTAACTAATTAACAAAGGCTTGATCTATTGCACAGTCGATAAAAAATGTGAATTCAGTTCTTACTTCATTTTTAATTATTTTTACCTATTGTAGTATACTAATTATATTCTAGGTGCATCGTCTTCACATATAATTATAATTATAATTATAATATAATTAATGTACCTATGCAAAATATTGTAAAACATTTTAAAAGAGTAACGGCCCAACGGCGGCGGTTTCTTGCCCAGTCTTCTCCATACGAAAACTACCTTTTAGAAGGGGCGACTAGAATCTATTCTATTTTTTTTGTAAATTTTGACGTTTAAAAGTGCTTTATAAGAGCCTACTTGAAATAAATTATTTGACTTTGACTTTGAATCGTGACTCGTACAGAAAACGATATAAAAAATGCATCCCTACATCAATCGCATGTTTTTACGGCACCACTCGATCGTTCTGTATTGTGTTTATAAGATTACAAAGCGAAGAGTTGCCAATTAGTCATTGTCATGACATCGTTGACTTCTAAACTTGATCGTCCACTTTATCTTGACCTTCCTAGCTCGTTGTCACGCTTCGGCTGGTACATTTCAATGAAGATATTTTATTACTTGTCGTGGGTCTTTGTAAGTTGGTTGTTATACAGCTGTTACAAGAACCTTATTATTCCTGCGATTGAGTTTATTTTTGTTGTTTACAGTTTTTGTAGTGAAGTGGTTGTTTGTACGACATTTGACTCTCAATGCGCCATTGTGTGGTGTAGAGGTTAAAGTAATCGTATGTGTTCATCCCACAGCCTATTGTTTTGTCGCGTACACGTTTATTTACACCCACGCGGAGCGCATGTGCGAAATTACACAATTAATTTATTGGCTGGCCCTTTCACAAACCTTCACTTCACTATTAAATTAACGAATTAATTGCTTGCACACCATTATGTAAGAAATGTTCATACATTTTCTAATGGTGACATGTAAACTGTTATAGCTTCACCTAAGGAGGAAGTTATGTTACTGCATGATGTTAATTAGATTTCGTTCCGCCGTCACCTTTCTCTCGGACGATATAAAGATTACAGAACAAATCTATAAAGGATGGTTTGAAACCTCATAGAAATATTGGTTTCAGAATCAAGACAACCTCATTCAATCCGGGATGTAGTCAATAAATCAACACTTAGTAAATTGCTCTGCATTGAAATGCAAATAAAACTACATCAACCAGTACTTGTAATAAGATTAGTGAAATTCCATTAAACACAAACTTGATCAGCTGTTACCGTGGGTCATTACAATGCTCATTACACTGGTTATTTCACAAGCAGTAATTTTGCAATAATTGTGTGCTGATTGATATGCTGTGATACCGGTTTGAGTACATTAGCTTCGACCGGAGTAACTTGAAAGTTATGAAATTAGTGCTCGGGAGCTGGCCGATCGATTTGTTTGATATCATTACTGTCCTTGCTTAGTTTACTTTCATTGTCAGTTGGTAAGGTTTGTCTAAGGGCTGGTAGGACAGTTTTGTGATGTGCTGGTTTTCATGATTTAAGTTGTTGTCCAGTTCTGCTTTGGTCGTTATCTACTGTGATTATGATGATTAATTAATTAGCTATATTTATGTCTGTATGTCCAAGGATGTCTATGATCCTATTCACTTTTAAATACCTCTCTATTTTGTGTTTTCAAATATGACTCCAAGATGGTCAAACTAGAAAGACAAATCCTTTGGTCAAATCTATACTTGCAGTTGTACCTATAGTTGCAAATATTGTAAATGCCGTCTAACTGGTTTGAGCAAAGTCAGCCCTGCAGCCACACAGCATGACAGTTCCTTGTCCCGTGACAAAACACTAACGCAACGTTTTCACGCCTCTTGCCCCACAAATTGTCGACTTACTAAATTATTCAATTACAAAAGTGACAAATTGGTTTATTTGGAAAATGCTCCACTTGCCAAGGTTAAGTGCTGTCAATGGCGCCTTTGGTTTTATTGTCGTAACGCACAACTTTTACTTTGTGCTTTATATTGGGTGATTGACTCCGTTACGTCAAGTAGTTGGCTCTGATATAATGGATTTAAACATGCAGGTTTTGATGGAGAGTCTTGGCAGATATTTGACGTTCAGTCTGCTTGACCGAAGTATTTTTTGTCGTTTCTGGGTTCTGTTTCCTGCAGTGAACCAAGAACTTTTTCAACCGCCTGTTGTCTTTAGGTCATTATGTATGTCTATGCATTTCTCTGTCTCTGTCTTTCCGAAACGAAGTAATCTATTATGGAATCTCACTTGAGCACACAAAAGGCGGTTCATTTTCTATTAATTATTGACACTTCCTTCCCCCACTGTGTGTATATACTATTGTTCCACTGACACCGATGTGCGGGCGCAAGTCTGTCTCTGCCCTCGATCCCACACTGAAGCATCGCTTATGCAATGAAATAAAATCAGATTCGCCACGTTTAACAATGAATTATGTTGCACTTCTTTAATTATGAACAGAAAAATGTACGGAGATATTGAAATTATGTAAGTGTTTACCCACGCGGAATGGACGCAACCATTCCTTAATGTGATGACGTGCATTTTCTGCCCAGCTGTACTAATTTCAAAATTTTAAATTATTGTTCTATGTAATTATCTTTGTTTACTGGCTGTAAAAACTGTCAAGTCTCTTCTTGAATGATTGGATCAGGAATGCGTGGTCATGATCACACAAAAATTAATTATTTTTATTTGTGGCTAATTATTTCTGTCTTACACCAATCATATCACAGATAATTGCTACTTTCGTACAAAATATTTTAAATCATAAAAGAGTAGAAATTGTACTTTTACACAACTGTTAGTTTTTAGAGTAATCAGTAAACAATGCGGTACGAATTAGTCATAGCCCATTCAAGCGTTGTACGGATGGAATGTGCGGACAAAATTAAGATGTTTGTGGACCAGATACTTGGTTCACTTGTACAGGTATTTTTTATCAAACTTGGACTACTTTCTGGTCCGGGTTTTTACAAATATTAAAAACTAGCTTCTGCCCGCGATTTGGTTCGCGTGGAAGTCGTAAGACACCACAATATACAGTAACAGTCACATCTTTATATATCTTCCCTGTATACTACGTCTATAGTTTTGTTCTCAGCAGCCAAAATATTCAGAGAGTCAGGACTAGTGACTCGGGAGCAAGCGACGTACAGTTATCCGTGTGAGAAGCAGCTTATCCTGAGGTCGACACCCCCAGCCTTCACCCTTCAGTATTGGCCCCTGTGACTTGTTGATAATCACGCTGGTAATTGTGGAGAATTTGTGGTATACGCGGTTTTTTTTTTTGGGTGGGATATTATCAAATAACTTCTCCCGCTCAGGGCGGAGCGGGAGGGCATGTCAGACCCTTACTGACTAAAACCCACCCGTATCCTTCAGTTGTCTGTACGTTGCCAGGAGCCACGGTATCCCTTTCGAACTTTCCCGCAACCCCGGCAGGCATCGGTCCGCGGACCCCTTCCATTGTGCTGACATCTCTTTGAGGCGCGCGTGGAACACAACGCGCCGTCGACCCGGGCCTGGTCCTTATCGGACGGCGAGCTACCCATTGCTGTATTTACTGCCTGACATTGGGTCACGACAAGAATCGACTAAACATATTACAGTTATCTAATCTCCAGCTGCTATAAACTGCAGTACAGCCAGAACATGGTTGCAGCCCTACAAACAGTTTTACCATAAATCGTGAACTAGGAACACGTGTGGGTAATTAAAGGTGATTTCATTGTAATGGATGCTAGTGCGGTACTAGCAAGTCAAATGATTGCTGAGAAAAATGCAGCTGACTGAAGGTGAAGGCCGGGTGATTATGTCAATGGATAAATGCGGACATAATAACGAAACACTATAAAAAAAAATATTAACGGGTTGCACTCTGGGAGTGCTGACAGAAGTGAAAACTATATTGTTATAACGTTGTGCATTTTTGATATTTTGGAATGGTTAGGGAATAATTTCTCACGAATTGCTTTAATTATCAGTATAAAAGTACTATCATTTATGTGGTAAAATACCATATTATCTTACGAATTTTCGATCAGGACAGGTGTCCTGACGCGAGTTTAACATTTTTTACCCATCACAAAAAAGTGCACAACGCCGCTAAAGAAGTTTTCACTTCAAAATTTATTTCAGATTCTGAGAAAATGAAATTGATTATAAAGTTGGGACTTCGTTACTAGAACTAAAGCTTTTATAGGGAACAAATAATAAAGTTTGAACACACTAGTTGTAGGTGATTTAAGGTGATCTAAACTGTGGAGTATATAAAGAAATATCATCATCATTGTCTTGCCCTTATCTCCATTTATTTAGGTTCGGCGCCACTTGTCTTATTATTCCACCGTGCATAATCAGCCTATAACGTTCCCACTGCTGGGCCTGTTTGTGAGAGGGAGTGGGCCGTAATCAACCATGCGGGCCCAGTGATTTCTCTCTTAGTCGTTGTCTACTTGTATAAAGTCTATCTATTTATACACGAAATCTATTTAACACATTCAGTGCCGGAAACCCTCCTGGAGGGTTCACCTAGTCGCATATGGGATGCCGGGAGCCCTCGCGGAGGGATCATTTTAAATGTAGGGTTTTCTTAGCGAATACAGCATTATAAGCCGTGAAAATTAAATTGATTTATATTTGAACTTATTTAGATTTAAAATCCAAGCTTTTTTTTTTTTTGTTCGCCCTTACGTATATTCACTAAAAATTTAAAAGGTTGGAAAATACGCATAGCGACAAGACCCCCTGAAAACACAATTTTACTTCGATTTACAGTGTTTAATAACACGGTTTTAAACCTAATGCCGTTGACCGTCCGCGATGGTTAACTTTAGCGCAAACGTAATGCCGGCAACCCTCCCGGAGGGTTCACTTCCAATATGTATGGCGGCAAGGCGTATGAGTTCTATGAAAAGTGGTTGGAGTCGAGAGTGTTAAGGTGTCATTATGAACAACTTTTACTACGGGACCAAAACTGAAGTCGCGAAAAAAAAATTACCTGTTCCCTACATTTATGTTCTCATAACTCATCGAATTATGAATAGCGAATTTTTTTGTCGTATTTTAGCAGGTTTGGTCCCATACTAAAAGTCTTTCATAATGATGAGTAGTACAATGACCCCTTAAAAGATTTCGTGTGTGAATAGATAAAACTTACAGAGTGGCATGGACGTCGACGCGAAGACTGTTGCGATGGATTCAGTACATGATACTGATATCCCTGCCACCCTGTATATAGTAGCTATATCAAAGAAAGTCTATACATATAAAGAAAAGTAACTATTTCACAGGTGCTCTGAAATTGTTCAAGAACTTACTCATTGGTGAAACAATGCACTTTAAATAGGAACAGATGGGTCAAAGAGATTCCTAAAACAGTGTTAAATTGTGAATTGTGAAAGATATAAATCAAATGAAATGTAAAGTACCGCAAAGGTCGCTTCATTGTCTCTTGTCAACTTTGACATTTCACGATTCTATTTTGACATTTTATGTGTCGCTCTCGCTAGTTTTAGTCTATGTAAAAGTCGATATACCGTGTCTGTGATGTAATATAACGCAATCATAATAACTTCTTGCTTCAATTATGCTATAACAGCCACTAATTACGGCAAAGTTGAGCAACATATAATTAGAAGAAAATAAATCGCATGCACCAACTAGTTGAGTCTGTAGCTGTAAAATTATCTGGATCTGGCAAAATGTCATCTCTAAATCGAGAACTGTCAGAAGGATGCTAAAATGTCGAATTTATTACTCGTAATTTTTGTATAATTATCTAAAGGCCTAAATTATATGGAGGCTGCTGATTAATTTCGTTAAAATTGTCCGAGATATGGTTTAATTTCTACGAGATAATATGCAAATTCAACATATGAATTGATTGTCATTTACAAAATCAACTAAAAAGATTTAAAACGGTCAATACTATACAGCCTCGGGCGACGTGCCACAATTTAAGCTAGCCGTAACGGAACCGCCTTGTGAGGCCAAAACATGTTTATAACGTGCAATTCGCGCTTGTCTCATTCACAATACTATTTGAAAATAAAATATTGATGGGATATTGTGTATGACCACTATGATAGCTAATGAAAGTGATGAAAGTAGATTTGCAAGTGCTACTATCGTTTCTAAATGGTTATTATTTTATAGCTAACGGACCACTAAAAGCGTATGAGCTCGCAAAATACTGCATTTCTTTTTTCTCTATCTTCGTCTATCTGTGTGTGACCATTGCACAAAAAGGCTGCCATCTTTTTACTTCCTCCGTGATAAGAATCCGAATTGCGTTCAAGTGTTGCATTTGGGGTATTTTTTCTTCAAATTGATATTACCCGTTGTTGGGATGTACAGTTTTTATTATGTATTAATTCAGCGTGCGAATGGCTATGCTTCTATGCCACTTTTATATTATTAAATGATCTAGTTTTTTGCTAGCATTGACACGATATCATTCGGCCATTATATTTCTGCAGCTTCGTTTCTTGCATTCAATAGTAGCTTTATGCACCTGCATATCAATGATAAACTGTTTATTTTTTCTGTCATCGACATGTCTATTATAATTTGCTGTCTCACTTACACAAACTTATAGCATATACAAACTTATCGAATATGCTGTTACAGGTTAATGTCTACCTTTACCATTTCTTCATCTAAATTATTACTTATGCCTAGATGCATACGTGTCATTATATTTCTTTATTATTATGATTTCCCTTAACCATCCTTTATATTCTTATGTGAATGTGAAGAATAGATGTCTCATAATTGTCTTGAAAGCTTACTGATAAATCTTTACAATCAGGCTGTAGAAGCACTCAGATTTCTAATGCATGACCTGCGTACTTAATAACAATGCCTGGTAAGCTAGTACTTACTGTGCGGCCTAGGCAATCTAACTGCTTGGCCGGCCCTTTATGTCCACGCTCGCATAATGTTCATGAATTACTGTCCTCGACAACATACGCTATAGGATTATACTTAGCTTTCTAAATCGTATTAACATCATCTAAAATTCCATTAGGTATTATTATATTAGCCCACACTCACTAACTGTCCCACTGCTGGGCAAAGGCATTCCATACTTTGCACGTCTCATTGACCTTTTCTTTCGGATTCCTATCTTTCTTGGATGCAGTCTATTTAGGTTATTTCGTATTCTAAGGCCCGCTTCCACCTCGACTCACGCTTAAATGCATGTAATAATTTGTGTGGCAAAGGGGCCTAAAAGACTAATCTGAGATAATTTCATGTAATTAATAATTTTTTGTAGGTTGTGAAATAAGGCACGGTAGTTTAGAAAAAACAAATGAAAATCTACTCATGGTAACCAAGGTTATGGTATTATGTACTTTGAATCGACTTGTTCTTGAACTTTGTGAACATATCGTACGTGTTCTGAATCCTGCATTCGTTTTGTGAATCACTTCACTACGTCAACTACGTTTGCCGAAGGTGGGTCGAGCGTGATGCCTGGGTGAAATTGAAGTTAATTTATGTTATTTAACAAATAACTTCTGTTTTTAAGCATACCACAGCATTTTAATTAATAATTTACGTAATAATTTCAATAATAATCACCAAAGCGTACACCTAGTAATGCTATCTATACCTACTGTTGTTTGCATATTTATTCAAGCTGAGTCATATTTTGTATGTCTGTTCTGTTTGTTATCATGTCATGTTCGTAACTTTGAGTCTCATAAAACTTGCTAATCTTGCGTAACCTAACCAAGACATTCTGAATCAACAACTTAACTTGTAATGAGTTCGCCTATTAATTATTTACTCGACACCTAAGATCAACTTATGGAAGCAGCGAACGTGCGTGTAGAAAGCCTTCCCTCTTGAGGTCGAAGCGAAGCCAGAATACACAACACTGCGATAATCCGACTGATTGAAAATGCACTATTTAATTTATATCATGTGTGTGTCTAGATACCTTTTACAATCGATCGGGTTATATCTATTGGTATGCATCAGGGGTGAGCTCAGGTCCACGTCTTTGGCAGACGGAAGTGGCTCTCCGACCATTGTTTCCCGGATCCAATGAACTCTTTTTGGGTCGTCATGGGTGCGTTTGATATTTATGCCGACGAGAATAACATTAGAAATGGTTATGTTAATGTGTTGAATCAGCTGTCTACGGTGTCTGGTTTAAATATTCCGTTTCTAATATTTTGGTTTTAACTTTTAACTAAATGGTGTGGTTCTATAGTGCTTGATGCAATAAATGTCAGAGAAAGTTTATGCGAATTGACAGTGCGTATTGGTCGATAGAAACATAGTAGAAAATAATATGTGTATGAATAACTTAATTTGAAAACAGAAAACTGGAAAAGCATGGCACCGTTCTACCTATGTATATATATATAGTAGCAGGTGCTCAATGAAGACTGGTAAAAGCGGTAAAGTTTTTAAAATGGTGCTATTAAACACGTGGACACGTTAAAAGTCAGGTAGTTAGTAAAAATTAGGTCGTTTATAAAGAAAGATTATGCATTCATTCAATTCCTTAGCTTTGTCAGGTATAACGAGCGAGAATGTTCCCTTTTCCCATAGAGCCGCCTCTTCACACATCACGCAAGGAAAACCGAAGCGAGCTGATTTCTACTTAAGCACTTACATAGTACTACTAATGGACCTTAATAGCACCTGAATGTCAAGTGACGTAGGAACAGAAAGTGAAAACCATTTCCGACGGAGAGATGTTCCATAAACCCGTTCTGCGTCAGGAGATATCAAGCTAATTAGTTTTACGATTTTGTTATTTTACTCTAAGCGCATAAATCGAAGCATTGCGACCACTAATTAAACAACAAATGTGACCATAAATCAATACGTTGTTAATTAAATACCAGTACTTTCGTCATGCTTTCAAGAAAATGCAATTGTAGATTATGTTTGCGTTAACTTCCAGTAATAATTAAGTGCTCTTGCTAAGAATTCTCTGAAATGATAAACTATTCTGCTGTTAGTACCTATTAATTTCTGTAGAATATTTATCTTTGTTTTTCATTTTCATGTTTACCTGACTGGAAAAATTCTCGAAGAAAATTTTAACACAATTATCTTCGCATAGTTTAGTGTTAGTCATCACGGCACTTGAGACGATAACGTCGAGACTTAGCTAAGAAGTAAGAGGGAAAACCGACTGATCATATTATGAGATGAATTCGTTTACTGTGCACACGATCTGCATACATATTATGTGCATAAATAAAAGTTTTGTCTAAAATGTCGGCCAAGCAAGATATAAACTTTAGAAGCACACACTGTACATACATATAAACACACCTGTTAATGAAACACTAAAATTAAAGATGAGATTATGAGAACACACTGTAAATCCTTATCGACTTTTATGTACGAAACAATGAACTATGATCAATGAAATCATTAATCGCAAAAAGCTCACTCTTATTTATGATCGATGATAACCAATAAATCTTGCGAACGATCGATTTAATAACGAATCCTAAGATTAACAATGACATAAGCAAGAGTTTAGTTTTCTCTTTGCAATCTCTAAATCATCGTGTCATGTCCGCTCTTGTAGCTGTCATCTTGAGGTTTACACGAATATTTACAATCAGATATAATGTTGTTCATAATGAAACGCTTTGTTACGATATGAACACAACTCTCAGATCTTTCTTGTGCCTCCTATCATCATCAAAGCGTTTGGCAGGATTCCATCTCCACAGTCTGTTAATTTCGTACTCTTATGCGTTCCTTATGTCATACACTTCTGCTTCCAGCCAACTCTTTTTGTCTTCATTCTACGAATTCGAATAAAGCGCATCCTTGGGTGTCCCGCAGGTTTCCACTTTCGGCACAGCTTGTCGCTCACTAAATTGAAATAACACTGCGGCATTTAGTCGTAAAATCTTTGTAATATCCTTATCTGCTTCAAAACGTGATTTATTCACATTTCCACTACATATGCTACCAGATTACGTATTCAATAAGTAACAAATATTGCTTGAAATTAATATTTATTAATCAAGATTGCGTACCTTTATATCGGTGTTGCATACAATTCTGGAGTAATATGTGAATATAAAACAGGGTATTTTTGTGAGTTTAGACAAGTTCAAGTTCATCGGTCTCCGATGGAGTTGCCTACAAAAATGTTTCTCCTACTATTAGTAGCGATTGCTCAGGTAAGGTTTTGTTCGCTTTATTTGCAATAACATATTTGCCAACTGTAAATGTTTCTTACATTGTCAAGTCTTTGTTTATTATTGTGATTGTATAGAATGCTATAAAAAACATGACTTGGAGAATTTCGAAAAAAAAAACCATCGGGTGTAAAGGGTTAATGTAAGTTGAGCTTGAATGTATTGAATTGTTTTGTAATTGTTTCATAATTTAATTGTTTTCCATTACTTACAGCATGCTGCTAACGGCCAGTACTACTACCCGCCCTACGCATCTCCACCAATAATGGCGGCAAGCCCGTACATGTCACAACCCCCACCGTGCTCCTGCTGCTCTCCTCCACTGAACATACCGGCTCCCCCGGCGTGCCCAATTTACGTCACACTACCAGCGCCACCACCACTCCAAATCCAACCTCCTCCTTTACCTCCAATGATGTTGGAACTCCCCTGTCCTCCTCCAATCACCATCAATCCCCCTCCGTCACCTCCTTTGACGGTCAATCCTCCGCCATTACCTCCAATGACTATAACTCCGCCTGCCTTTCCTCCGATCTGTGTGACCCCACCACCACCTCCACCAATGAGTGTGACACCTCCCTGTCCACCAGCGATGTACGTCCACCCTCCCATGCCAGCACCGATTCTCGTGGACTTACCGCAGCTACCTCCATTTATAATTGAGCTGCCTGCTCCACCACCGATTGTAGTGCAACCGCCACCATTGGGTCAGATAATGATCCAGCCGCCTGCTCTGCCTCCGATGCCGGTACAGCCACCGCCATTACCTCCGATGATGGTCCAGCCGCCATCGCCGCCTCCTATGGTGATTGAGTTGCCCGCGCCAGCGCCTATTACTGTGCAGCCGCCGTGCCCACCACCGATGAGTGTGCAATCTCCTCCTCCTGCGCCTATCAGCTTCCAACCTCCTCCACTACCTCCAGTTATGGTGCAGCCTCCGCTGCCGCCACCAATGTACATCCAGCCGCCACCCCTCGAGCCGTTCTGTGTGCAGCCCCCTCCCCCCACCCCCATATGCTTCACGTCGTCTCCACAATGCGGCTGCGGCTGCGCACCGGCACCTATCTACTTGTGACAGTTCGAATAGATTTTATTCGCTAACTTGTTATCACAATGTGTTATATTAATTGTATGTGCCTGTTGTATTTAATTAAAATTACGGACTCGACTACCTTGATTAATAAATAATTACTTAATTTTTAACTGAATGTTTTATTAGAACACCCTATTGATTACTCCTAACAATATACCATTGAATAAACCTTCGTTTCAGAGTTTCTTGGTATACCTATCTATAAATCATATAAAACAAAATTATGATTGCAACTACATGTCAACCACACAAATACTCCTACCCCAAAAAAACTCCCAAAACGACAGTATCTTGACATTTCATTTCTTCCACAGCATGGCGGGCTCCGGGGGCCTGTCAGAGTGGTCGGAGGGCGCTTCGGTGTGGTTCCAGCCGCCGGGCGCCGCCGCACCGCTGCCCGGAGAGCTAGTGGAGGTCCACCGAGCTGCGAGGGTGCTGCTTGTATCCGCACATCTTAATGGACAGGTAAAAAAAGCCTATATGAGTGGAAATACTTAGGTCCACTTGCATACAAATACCTCATTTAAAACATTGTTCTCTCTCTGTCATCTTCAAACGATTGACAGAAATAGAACAAAGTTTTAAATACTTACGCTTATCGCTAAACGCGTTTAGTGATTTGTGATGGCAATAGCCTCGCTTTCAAGAACATAGGAGGTCATAAATTGCTGGCGAAACGATAGTTCTTTTTAATACCCCTCGCCAATATTTTGAAGAAGTAACATTGAATGAAGTTGTTCAAAAACAAAAGACTATCGGCAGTTCATATTCGGAATGCCATAACTTCTCGACAAAATAAGATTGTGATTGTGACAGTACCAACACATCGCACATGAAACTATTCAACGCACGCAGTTACGTCACGACTCTAGCTAGACTATGTACTATATGTAGGAGGTACAGTCACGTACATACCTACACTGCAACTCGGTGTCAAAACGTGATGGCATCATAGCTGCTTTAATAGTTTCTATTTATTTATTGTTCACATTAAAAAATTGATTGGTTCTCACACAATGGTTTAGTACCAATTGATTAAAGTTAGTTTGTTACAATATTAATCGTAATGTTTGCATCAGTTTCTTCAATATTATTTGACAGCATGGGTACAACAATTTAGGTACCGCGTATTTTTTTAATGGCCTCAGTAAATGTCTGCAGAATTAGCGGCACTTTCGGGCATGAATGGCGAACTATGTATGGCAGCACACGTCCTCATACGTCAAAGAATGTTTGAAAAAGCCTTAAATTCAAATAAATACCTAGATCTGGGCAGAATTCTTGTGTTGATGTAGGTATTTGATCAATGACATTATCATTATATTCCGATCCCCATAATTTACAGCACAAGGTCGAGGCGACGACCGTTTTACTTTTCAACTTAATCCATGTAATATTCCGGCCGTGCATTCAGTGCAGCTTGATCGACCAAGGTCACCGCGATCATGCGACCTCTATGCACCTTATTTCCGCCAATTCGTCCAATAAAACGGAAATCTTACCTAATAGTCCCATTATTTGTTAATACAAAAGCAAATAATTGCAACAAAGACTGGCAGGGAACATTGTTCCACCGTGATTGGCGAGAAAAGGCTGATCGCAAGGCCGTGGACGGAATGTTGATAGAGAGTTGACTCAGCGAGTCCACTACTTCTTGATAATTTATGCCCGCCTAGTAAGTGGATTAGGTTTTATTGATATTGTCTATAATAAAAATATTTCTATTGGCTACAAATTTGTGAAACTAGTTTAAGACGAACTGCTATATTTTACTAAAGAAGAATGAACAGAAGTCTATAATAAAAAATATCCTCAGTCACAACTTGTTTACAGTTTTTTTTCTGTAACGGTAATGTCTCGACCCGTATGTCTCCTGCGGTAGCATTCGCAAAACGGTCAAAGCATATTCTCTGCTGTCGCAGGCTATTGGAACCATTTTAAAAGAAATGTACGTAACGAACGAACGTACTTATTCTTAATTTTAATCACCATATCTAATTGTCACATTGTACATGTCCACCAGACCTTGTCCACGATTATCAACGGCAAATTTTCTAAAAGTAGGTAAACAATTACAACTTCCCGGCTGAGGTAACCACAGGAACTGAAAATATCGGCTAATTAAGTAATATTTAATAACCATTAGGTAATCTAATTTGCGTTAAATACTAGCTGTAATTTGATATCTTGATTTACTCGGTGTTTGATTTTCTAAAATAACTGCACGCAAATATTGTGATGATTAATTAAACTATTCATTGCGGTAATTAGCGAAGGTACTGACTGATAAAGCACCTATAATTGTTAGTAACAAAATATTGTTCAAACGTTATTTTACGCATAAAACCTTATGGATGAACCAACCATGCCAAGAAGGCTAAAAAAAAACACCCTCAGGATCTATTATTAAAGACAGCGTCAGCGTAACAAATGCCTACCTATTGCTAAATGTCTAAACAGATAGATAGCAATACAAGAAAAATATACAAAAAAAATGGGCTTCTCTAACTTTGGTGAATCATAGGTAGAAGAAACACTAGACTTCATGAACATGTCAGCTTATGGAAATGAAACTTACAATCCACACTGAGTGCATGTGTAGCTGTTCGGAATAGGACAGTACCTACGTGACGCTAGGAACTTAGATATGAAGGTATGAAGGCTACTGACAGTGACTGCACTGTCAGCTAACTTTTGGGCTGACAAAATTTAGATTACCATCACCAAGCCGAGGAAAATGCACACTGCTACTAATAAAGACACACAAGCAAGTGATATTCTAACTTGATATTACTTTAATTCGATATTAATCATATTCAAAAATTACGAAATATTTCAATATCATCCATCTTTAATGAAAATTCCGATTAAATCGTTACCGTCAATCAATATAATGGAAAGGAAACCAGTAATCTCAACGTGTTACTTAATCTCGACTGGTCCAGGCAGTAGGCCGTTATCCTAAGAGCCACACCATAACAGTTTTCTATACCCCATGGTATGTGGTACAATCAGTTAGCTTCCACTAGCCAACCACTGCGCAACGCACTTTTGCGGGATTCGTTTAATTCCATAAAACGATTTGCGGTTTTCTCACTTGAATTCTTACTAAAAACTGGTGCACAGGAAATTGGTGGAAACAGTGATATTCTAGTGAATAAAAAAGTGGTTTTAGACAGTGGTAAATAGGTTACAATGACTGAAATTTAAGATGAAATGAAAACGTAAGAAGGACGAGATAATTATGGCAGATAAATTACGTTCTCGTTAACTTAAGGCAATGAACAAAATCACATTAAGATACAACAGCACACATGTTCAATAATTTGAAACGAAACCTAGATAAGTGTGGCTCATCAAATTGTCGTGTTGGCCGATGCGTGTCCGCTTTGCGCCGACACCGCACAGCTCACCAGAATCTCTGAAATCTTGCATGTCTAGCAACTCTTGCAATTCCTCATGTCGATTTCGTTTAGTGTCTCGACGACAGAACAGCTGTGACACGAAGAATATTAAGTCGATTATGAAGAAAGTGCCCATGACGAGGTCGTGTAGCGAGAAATCGCTGAATTCAAACAAAAATATGAGAAGGCGGAGACCTACGTCTGTGTCATCATTGAAGGATATGTGCCTGGATATCCTTGTACACAATGTAATTGTTTTTACATATTTTTCGTATCAAGTAATGCAGATTTACAACAATTTACATCAATGAATGAACTAACATAACTAACTATTTAGTAACTTTAGTTACGGTCGTTTAACTTCAATAGATTTAAATAAAATTGCATTTTATATGATACGGTTGTCATTCGCATGCATGAAATTGGTTTCATTTCACGACCGACAGCCATAATTATGCAGATCCGCATGAGTTTCTTGTAACAAAACCATTTAATGATCTTCATTATCGACACCATTCATTATAATAGAGCCATCACTTGTTGCGTATGCTTCAGGCATTACAATATGCTTAATGATCAGCTGTCAGAGTGTAATGGAGATAGCTATTTTAATTTGCTAATGTGTGACTTCGATATAAATGAGGGTCAGTTAACAGTATCGCTTTAATCAATACTGATTCGATCACTAATGATGTTTACTCGAGCACGACCAAGCTCCGTAATATAAATGTATAAAACGCAAGTCTTCCTTCACCGCGGTAAAGCAGCGACACACTTCATGACGACGTAATCAAATCAACGTACAGTCCATTACGGGGTGTTTAAAGTAAAAGAATACAAATATGCGAAGGCAGCGAGCGTTGAATTGTAACGAATTTAAGTGATCTCGATAGCGAAAAGATCTCAGTGGAGCAGGTCGCGAAAGATGCTCAGATACTATTGTGAGAAGTCATTACGTTATGTCACAGTTACGGCTGTTGGGCTTTATAATTTTCCGAGCTGCTGCCGTTTCGCTATTCCTTTTTAAATATGAGGCGGTTTAAGTTATGAATGTTGGTCATTATAAGAATTGTGCAAGCGCATTTTTGCATTATGCCATTTTACAAAAGAGATTTCACGAAGTGTCTAACACATTTGCTTTACGCTAATTCCATTCTTCTTAGTATATCGATAGCAATCTAATCAGAGATTGAGTCAGCCAGAAATTGGCTACGATTTTGGTACCTTCAGTAGCATCCATCAGTTCCTGTAACGTTCAGGCAACAGGACAAGCTGGAAATGATATTAATGCCCGTTTTCACCAACACTATGTAAATTACACCTAAATGTATCCCTAAATAAAAGACCATTGTTGGATTTTCAACGCTATGTTCAGCGCTGAGAGTTGAAAATCCAACAGTGCAGTTTTATTTAGGGGCTAATTTAGGTGTCACATAGTTGTCGGTGAAAACGGGCATGAGTGCCCAGTTGTTTGTGGAACAGAACCATATTTAAACTCAAGTCCATTATTTGTCAACTTTTCTAAATATTCATTTTCTACCAACAGCCTCAAACCTTCGCCCTACAAATGGGCAACGGTGAAGATGAAGGGGACCCCGTCTGGCCCCGCGAGGAGCTGGGCCCTACCGGCGTGGACGACATGACGAGGCTCCACGACCTGCACGAAGCCGCCCTGCTGTGGAACTTGAAGCTCCGATATGAACAAGGACTTATATACACGTATGCAGGGTCGATATTGGTGGCTGTCAACCCATATAGACCAGTCGACGCATTGTATGGCCTGCAGACTGCAAGGAGGTAAGAGTTAATTCCACCAACCTTATAACTAAACTGCCTTCAGTAAATAAAGTAAGTATTCTTTGTCATTACACATAAACAAATTCACATACAGCACAGCAGCTTACATTTATTTTATACCAAAAACTGTAGAATTAGAGTCACCATTTAAGTAGATATTGGTGCCGATTCTCTTGTCACAAATGCCTCTAAACTAGACTGAAAATCACCAAAATTTAGTTTATTCCTGTCAAACGACGATTTCCCAGTCTGAAATAGACTAAAGTGACACAACTTAACTATATTTTAGTTTGACAGCACTAAGATGGCACTGAGTTATTAATTTAGTGAAAATGGCAATTTAGATATTCTGAATTTGACGTTTTTCATCAAAAAATTTGATTGTCTAACTATCTTTAATCGCGATTAAAACGGTGTGAAAATAAAATTTGTTGTCATGAACTAAAATTCTCACCAACACCTCGACTTCAGGTGCAAAAACAGTACTGTATCTTTTTTTTTTCCTTATATCTCGTAAATGGTGTGTCCTATCGCAAAATAATGAAAATTATGACACCCTTTTAAAGACTCATAAACCCCCCCCAGAAAGCTCAACATGTAGGTAATAATTTCTTCATATTTTCCATACAAAAACTGAAAAATTCCATATAAAACCCGTCGAGGCAGTCCCCACTGAGCGCTTCCGGCTCTAAAAAAAATTCAAGTAGGGTAGGGCAAACAACTACCACGTGGAGTCGCGATTGTTAAATTCGATTTGAGGTGTGAACAAATTATTTTTTAAATTTACAGATTTTTTTTTGCAGAATAGCTTTAGGATTCTCATAGCCATAGTTACAAGTACATATTTTTGCATGCCAAATGGTGAATGTAGGTACCTAGAACCAAACATTATTTTGTAACAACTCACCTGTATACCTACATGCTATGTAAATAAACTTTTTAGATTGTATTCTATTCATTTTAAACTTATGCGTTCCAGGTACCACGCAGCAGAGGCGCTAGGCGATCTCCCACCACATTTGTTTGCCATAGCGGCGGCTGCGCGCGCGGCGCTCCCCCAGCCTCAAGCCATACTCATCTCCGGCGAGTCCGGTGCGGGCAAGACCGAGTCCACCAAGCTAGCAGTCCAGTTCCTCGCCGCCGTGGCCCCCGCACCACCTGGCAGGGCCCCTGTCTCCGAACAAATCTTAGAAGCAGCCCCACTGTTAGAAGCCTTCGGAAATGCAAGAACACCAAAAAACCACAATTCTAGTCGATTCGGAAAACTCTTGGAATTGTATTTCAAAGATGGCTCCTTAGCAGGGGCGAGGGTAGCTCACTACCTTTTAGAGAAATCCCGAATAGTCACACAGTCTCCTGGAGAAAGGAACTATCACGTATTCTATGAACTACTAGCCGGACTAGACGAAGAACAGAGGCGGTCTAGAGGACTTCTGACTGCCGAACATTATTTCTATTTGAATCAAGGGGGAGACTCCGGCGGCGCAGGCGCTGGCGCTGATTGGTCCGCGTTATGTGGTGCTATGCAGGTTCTCGGCATTGGGGATGCGGAACGAGAGGATATAATAAGAGTTTTAGCAGCTGTATTGCACTTGGGCAATGTATATTTTCATAGAAGACAGTTGCGGCACGGACAGGAAGGTGTGCAGCTAGGCGGGGGCGCGGAAGTGCGTTGGGCCGCGCATTTACTGAAGGTCCCGGCAGAGGCGATGGCCAGGGCCCTCACCACCAGAGTCACTGCGGCGAGAGCAGAGCGTATGCGGTCACCGCTGCCCATCGACCAGGCTTTAGATGCGAGAGACGCGTTCGCTAAGGCCCTCTACTCCTCCCTCTTCAGCTGGCTAGTTCTCCGAATCAACTCGATAGTTCACCGCGCCGGCCTACACGATGCTCACAGAATTTCTCTCCTTGACATCTTTGGATTTGAAGACTTGGAAGAGAACTCTTTTGAGCAACTTTGCATAAATTACGCTAACGAAACTTTGCAACATTATTTCAATAAGCACATATTTAAGTTGGAGCAACAGGAGTATCAGAAAGAGCGTTTGGAATGGTCGAATTTGACTTGGAATGACAACTCTCCGGGTATGTTTTGTTGTTTAAAAACATCTTCTATTTTGCATGAATAGGGTTTAAAATTGCTTGTCTTTTGCAGTGATACAGTTGCTGAGTAAGAAGCCTGTGGGGATTCTGCATCTTCTGGACGATGAGAGCAACTTCCCGCGGGCATCTGATGCGTCGTTCTTAGAGAAGTGCCATTATAACCATGCGTTGAACGAACTATACTCAAGACCGAGATTAGGAGCGAGTGAATTTGGGGTGAGTAGTGGTCCTTATTAACTTTAATCGCCACACTTGAGAAAAAATTTGGTTGTAACAGATTACAGATATACAGTCATTTAAACCACATTGACATCACATCAAATCCAATCATCATTGAAAAGTTACATGAATTTTATCTATCTAATCAAATCAAATCATTTATATCTTTGCAAACATGGGTATAGTACATAGGAGTTTTTATAATAAAGCTCTCCATATTTTACCGTTACGTGGCCATGCAAAGGTTCACAATTCAAAATGTAAAATAAGCGGCAGATCATTGGAAATTCCAAAAAAATAAAATATACTCGTATATTAAAATGTAGTCTTGGATCAAGAATCATGCACTTAGTGCAAAGATTTTTGGCTAGTTACTTAAATGTCTTTTGTTGACTGTACCTTCCTTATGAAAAATGGTATTTTCCATACTTGTAAAGCTATTTTGTTTGTGTGACTCATCAATATCTTTAAAAATATTTAATTTGCGCATCGTGATAGTTCAAGGTGAGAGCATGACTAATGTTTCATCATTATTAGACATTCTCCAATATGGCCACTGACAACTGTAGGTCAATTATCAGCATGATGCTGATGACTTCTATGTTGGAACTTAACTTGTCGTACCAAAGCGTCCAAATGGTGGTATGTGACCAATACAAAATAAACTCTATGACAATACGATTAAAGTTCATTTCTCATTAGCGACATGTGTCCAAAGTCCCCAAATGAAGTAGAATATGCATTACACAAACAAAAATGTAATAATAATAAGGTACCCCAAAGGAATATTCAAGATGAGAGAAATGTATGATTTACTAGCTACTTATTATAAAATATCAAATTGTTCCTTCAGTTGATCGAAGGAAACACATCACCCTATCCAATGAGTCAGCAACGATTAATTCGCGAAGAAAAACGCCACACAACGACTTATAAACACAGGGGAATTGAAAGAACGGAAACCGAACATTAAATGCTAGATCGCTTTCGATTATGGTATGACAGAACAACAAAACAACAATGTCCATAATCTATGTAAAGACCACGGGGTCGCATTCCATTTTAATTTATTGGATTCTGAAGACAAAGCTCAGTCCCTATCCTGATAATCCTGATATAAAATGAGCCAATCCAATCCAAGAATAATCTAAACAAATCTATACTTCCAGATCAAACACTACGCGGGCCAAGTATGGTACAACGTAGAAGGTTTTCTCGACAAAAACCGGGATGCCCTGCGAGCTGATGTCCTGGAGTTGCTGTGCAGCAGTGAGGTGCCCCTGGTTGCTGAGATGTCCACGCAGTTGAGGGCACAGCATGATGCTAATAAGACCTTGCCGAGAGGCGCCAATGGGCGGTTCGTTACTATGAAGCCGCGGACTCCTACGGTTGCAGCAAGGTAAGAGAGCGTTATTGGCATTTTCTTCATATAAAAAATATTTAAGTCTTTTGTTTGAATACTGTTATTTTTGTATAAGGAAATGCCTTTTCCTATCCTTCATAATATACAGAGTAGATTTAGACCAGTGGTCGGCAAAACGCGGCTCGCGAGCCGCATGCGGCTCTTTGGCCTACAGAGTGCGAATCTGTACAAAAGTCGCTAAGGGCGAGCGTAGATACGCGCGGAGGTTGGGGTTTCGGTGATTAAGCCAGATATCAAGTTTTGTTCAAAATTTTACTTATATTTCAAAGATTTGTTTCCGAAGTATTTTCACCAAAAATTAGCAGGACATCGACAATTAATCAATAATTTACTGTACCTTTCAAAGTTTTACAAGGTTAACTTGATAACAAGTAGTAGATACCTTCATCATATTATTATCAACCATTATGATGATGATGATGAAGGCATCCTACTTCTTAGAGAGTTAATTTTAGGAAACGTTGTCGAGTGAAAGAGGATGTAGTTTTAAGGATTAAGAAAAGTGTACTGAGACTGTTTGGACGCACAGAGAGGATTGGCTGTCATAAGAAATCTTAGTCGATATAGTATTGATATTTGGTTCTATTGACTAATGAGCTCGCCGACCACCGAGTTAGACGAAAGAAACGATGTATAGATTGGGTCAAAGATGTGTAAAAAATACGGAGATGAAGCCTCATAGATAATACATATGTATGGTGGAAGAGAACACGCTGCCCTGCCCCGACCCCAAATAAATCTGGATGATGATGATATATTTACTCATTACCAGGTTCTCAGACAGTCTCCACCAGCTCCTGGAGTCCATGTCTCGCTGCAACCCCTGGTTCGTGCGGTGCATCAAGCCGAACACCGACAAGTCGCCCATGAAGTTCGATATGCCATGCGTCCTCGCACAGTTGAGATATACTGGCATGCTGGACACCATCAAGATCAGACAGACCGGGTATCCTATTAGGATACCTTTCCAGAACTTCGTGGATAGATACAGGTGAGAAATCGTCGTCGTGTGAATTATTTTAAGGTATCCAAACTGCCTAGAATAAGGTTGAAAAGATCTGGCCGGTGTGTATGTGAATTATTTGATGCGCAGTCACATCTATCGTTTAGGCATCACCCCCCCCCCCCCCCTACCTTTAACATTATGACTCCAAGTTCAGCAGTGAAAGTTTAAGGATTCATAGCACAATGATGACCAACTTTATGAGCGAAACTAAATATAAATCTATTATTTTTTCTTTTATTTTTTCGTATTGTTAGTGACTAACCTGGTGTCAGAGTTTTTATTCCGCCCATGAGCGTCTGACTTAGCTTCACATGCCGTCGAGAAATATCTCTCAGGCCGGTTTCCTCACGATGTTTCCCTTCACCGTTTTTGAAGCAAGTGATAATTATACAATACGCACATGAATCCGAAAAGCCAGAGGTGCGTGCCTTGGGTTCCAACTCGAGACCTATGACTTGGCAGTCCGACGGTCAAGTAACTACTCAATGCTATCTGCAATAAATCTGTTACAGGTACTTGTTGAAGTCCACGCCGTCTCGCTCAACGCCTTACAGAGAGATCTGTAACTCTATACTGGCTGAGATGCCGCCCACCGGCGCTGGTATGTACACACATCCAATTATCTATTTACACTACGCGATATAAGTACACAAGAGTGATAATAATATAGAGAGAAAGAGAGTGAGAGAGGTTTACATGTCATCAATTATATTCATGTTTAGAACAGCGAATTGGAGAGCATTAATTTTGAGACAAGGTTATTTTTAGTGTCCGACCGAAAATGGATTTTCAACCGAAAACGAAGCTTCGGCTATAGTCTGATTTTCGGCCGAAAACGAAAATGATTTACATTAAAAAATATTAATATTTCCGCTGTATACTGAAATCTTTTTTGCTTTTTTTGCACCTAGGGAAAGAAAGAGCACATTTATATAGGCTTTAAAAGAAATAAAATACGATAATTCCATTAGAGGATACAAAATTTCGTGTATTGATTCACCTGATATTGCCGAGCTTTATTTACGAAGTAGGCCGAATGACGCAATACAGTTCACAAACTTCTGATTATCGGCCGAAAACGAAAATATGGCCGAATCATATTTTGGCCGAAAACGAAGCTTCGGTCTGTCACTAGTTTTTTTCGCTGGCTCTTTTTCTCACTAAAAGAAATAAGGAACTTAGTTCTTAAATGAAATTACTTATTTTTAAACTATTTAATAAAAAAAAAACTATTTAATAAATATTTACGAGCTTATACTGTCTTACCGTTGACTTGGTACAGCACAGTAGTTCACATAACTTGTGCTATGTATCATAAACCTAACATAATATTAAAATTCAAACGGTCGACTAATTACAATTTTACGAGACTTTGGTGCACAAAATGACGCTTATCTTTATAGGCAGTCTGTGCGCGGTAATTACTTTCGCGGTTCTGACTGCCGACGCGCTTAAGTTGATAGCACCCTGTAGAGCCTTTTAGTGGTTTTCCATAAAAGGCATGTTGCTAGGATATTATAGCTCAAAGTATTGAGCATAACAGACTCTTATTTGTTTTTAATCTGACCTGTTTTTGATCTAGTTACTCACTAAATTTTCAACGCCAAATGTCAGGCAGCTAACTAGCAATCTTCAAGTTAATGAATAGAGCTGGACCCTGTTGAGTCGACAGTTTTTCTTGGAATCACTATTGACGGTAAATTTCAATGGGGGCCCCATTGCAATTTACACATAGAAAAATTGTCAGGAAGGCTAAGATCGGCCGCCTTTGCTGTTAAAAAAAATAGACAGATAACTGACGTAGATACAGCCCGAATTGTTTATTTTAGTTATTTTCGTAGTTTTATGTCTTATGGGATTCTTCTCTGGGAAACCTATTCGGACATTAATACTAACTTTGTTCTACAGAAAAGGGCTGTTCGAGCCATTTACAACCTAGGTCCGAGAGATTCCCGTCGAGAAAAATTCAAAGAAATAAATATTCTGACTGTAGCCTCACAAAATATATTTGAAAACCTATTGTATGTACAGTAGTTGTACACAAAAATATATCAAATTTTAAGAAAATGTCCGATATTCATAGTTTAAATACCAGGAATAAACACAACCTTGCTGTACATCGCACTCGTCTCCACAGAATAGGCAACTCGTTCATGGGTCAATGTATACGATTTTACAACAAACTTCCCATTGACATTCGAAACTTACCCATTTAAACGAATTAAAAGCTGTATTAAAACCAAAAGTTGTAAAAAAAAACTGTTTATTTAGAAGAGAAAAAAAGCTTCAGATTGAGCTGCTCGCTCTACTAAGCCTTGTGATAAAACCATAAAAGTTAACATTATAATTATTCAGTAAAATCATAAAAATATACCAATCCGGATTGTTCGTCGAGTCGAGCTCCTTAAGTTCTGAGTTGAGCTCCACGATTACTGACAAACGCTTGCACTGACTGGACAGGTCCACTCAAATCTGTGTGGTTCTTTTCTCAAAATACCATTTCAGACACTAATCTACTGGTCCTCATATGGCCTGACCAAGATTATGTCTGGACTTTAAAAGAGACTGTGACCTCTGAGTTTGTTTCGGCCTTTTTTCTCAGAGTAGTCAGATAGGAAACGCCTAACTCATCTAGCAATTTTTTTTTTATATGACTTGTAAAAGTGATTCCAATATCCTATTTACAGCATAAGCAATTTCATTTCACTAGAGTTCTCATGGTTCCTTGCCTAGTCAATCATTTTCCGCCAAATTTTTAGTAAATCTTACTCCATCTAATACACGTTATACAGTCCATAAATCAAATTTAGACCTGTAGACTAACTTACAAAGAGGGATATTATGTCTCTCCTTCATTTCTGCTTTGCATTTTGATTTAAAACACCGGTTTTCTTAATAGCCTAACTAATTAGCCTATCACTTTTACCACAGCGGTATATTTCTCACTTTATCATCGGTTATCTTTCTGCGGTAGCCTCCGATATGCTACTCTATGACCAGGTCAGTCCTTACTGTGATGTGTCTGAGTGCAGGTCGAAATGGGCAAGATTTGGAAGAGGGTCAAGAAAAGAGGTTTTACGCTGAAGACTATGGTTTTGAGTGAGTGGTTTTTTAAGTAAAGAATATGGGTATTGAAATGAATCTACTACCTTCATTCCTATTCAAAAATGTTGACTTTCTTTGTGGGTAAAAATGCCAATTGCTATTGTGCCTGCGCAATCTAAGAACAAAGTTAAAGTCAAATCATTTATTTCAAATAGGCCCTTATAAGGCACTTTTGAACGTCAAAAGTGCCTTTACAAAAAAAAAAATGATTCTAATCGCCCCTTCCAAAAGGTAAGTTTTCGCATGGAGAAGAATGGGCAAGAAACTCCGCCGTTACTCTATTAAAATGTTTTTCAATATTTTGTATAAGTACATTAGTTAAATAATTATATGTGAGGACGATGCACCTAGAATAAAATTACTATACCACTATAGGTAAAAAGAATTAAGAATTAAAAATGAAGCAACAACAGATAAATTAATTATGTGATAGATAAATGGTGCTCACATATTTACAAACATTGTAAAAAAGACGATTTTCCTAAAATTTTACAATTAATAAGTCAGTGTGTGAGGAAGTAATCACAGAATGTAAAATCAATGTAATATATTTAAAAAAATAAATACAATTGAATTAGCAACCAATTTGATTTTGTCTAGATTCTAGATTATCCTATAGAGCAGGACCAGCATGTTTCCAAGCATTCTTATCTTGGATATTATCCTCTAATTTGTAACCACTTTAGACATTGGCAGAATAGTTCACATCGGCATTGCTTGCCATTTATTAAAAATAGAATAGAATCGGGAATATCTGAATAGGCTTCTCCTCCCTAAGTTTCCTTGTTCATGGAGAAGACAATTTTGATCTATATCATTGTGTTTAGGTGTTTTAGGTAGCGCTTTGTCAGTGTGTTTATTTTATAACGTGTTCGAAACTGTGGAGAATTATATCGTTGTTTTATTCATGATGTGTAACATCTTTCCTCCCGCTTTTTTGCAATCTGTGGGAGTGATTACATGAAAAGGGACGGAAGTGTGTAACAGGAAGCCGGGAAAGCGCGTGCTATTTGCTTTGATCAATAAGCGCGCGCGGTGCTAGCTTTTGCCGTCAGATGGTACCAACCCATTTTCTGAAAGGCTGATACTGTCAGCGAAGATGTCAGATGTTACATATTATATATGTCGGAACAGGAGCATTATTGGCACCGTCGTCAGACATTATGTGGGCGGATATTAGGGTGATCGAGCAAAGAAGAACACTCAATGCACAATAATCACTTTTAATAATAATAAAACACAATATTAACTTAAAGCCAAACGAAACGGAGGACAGTTCCTAGACTGGGGGTTCTGTTCTCTAGAACGGTCGGAAGGCAAGTGCCCTCGCTCTGGCGCCCCTCCATTAGCTAGGCTCCGTCGTAGCACGAAGTAAAGCCGAGTGTTAGTGTTGCCACTACTCGGGTCACGTGCCGCGCTTCGTTTAGCGACCGTACTAATGACCGTCTCCGACACGGCCATCCTGCGCTAACACGTCCTCGTGTGGTAATCCTGCAATAAGGAAAACATAGCACAGTACACGTCGTTCGGTCACTCCTGACGAAAAGCTTAACTAACAACTTGAAAATTAAAATGAACTTTATCACAATGACTTTCCTTTATTTCTTTACAAATAATTCTCCTTGTCTAAAGTTCAAAATCAAACAAACTAAAATCTAGATCAGACATACAATAAGGTCAATTAAAATGCTAGAGTAACCAAGTACCTCTTCATCCATCTAATTATTACACAAAGCAGGAATCTCATTCGTGGCCTACGGCCAACATGGCCCTCCAACAAATCCCTGTTTGTTTTACTACGTTCCTCAAGAACGCCGAGTCCCACATGACTCTATGGTCTCACCAGACCCGACCTCCGCCAGAGCCACCCGCACACCGCGCATCCACGGACCGCTATAAGCAGACACCGACTTCTACCGGACTACGGCTACGAAATGGCTACTGGTACGGTCCGACCATCCGAACTAAGTTTCCACACTATCTCTTAATTCCAAATCCTCTACTTCAAACGGTACTTGGCCCTCGGGCATTCTTCTTAATCTATCATGTGCGTACTTGTAAGTACGCTTAGAACATAATGCTCTCAATGTATAGCGATCTCCCTCTAACAATTCTACAACTCTGAATGGTCCCTTATATTTGGGGTCTAATTTCGTCTGGTTGCGTTCTTCGTTTTGAAGCAACACAAAGTCACCCACCGAAAACCCATCCAGTCGCGCCTTAGTGCTATCAAACCGTTTTTTGTCATATAGAGCCGACTTTTCGATTAACCGGGCTGAGTTTTCCCTAACTTGTTCGAGATCTGCGTCAGTATCATCGTCGTAAGCTATAAGACTAAGGCGCGCGACTTTACCGACTAGTAATTCAAGTGGACTTGCTTTTGTTACCCTATTGACAGTACAGTTTAGTGCCAGCTGCACATCTCCTAACGCATCCTGCCAATAGAAACAAGGATTGATTCTTACAGGTACTTTATTTCCTCTGAATCTAAGTACAATAATCAACTTTCATGATTTACAATGCCCTATTATTAAGGCTACGTACATAGTGCTTCCTGCACAACATTAAACATTAAAAAAAAGGGCCGATCAACAAGTTAACATAAGTTATTCTAACAATTCTGTTACTCTTTACCATAATTCATAAGCAATGCATACTCAACTCCTGAAACTTTCATTGCAATCTGTGCACCAACACAGGCCAGAATCGCACCAACGATTCTTTACATATCTGCCACCACATATGCTACAACACATGAGGGGCTCTGTGCACCAACACAGACATGAATCGCACCAACGATTCACAAGATCTAACGAAAAATGTGCTACAACACATGAAGCGCTCTGTGCACCAACACAGACATGAATCGCACCAACGATTCACAAGATCCAACGCGAAACACGCTACAACACATGAAGCGCTCTGTGCACCAACACAGAAAGAAATCGCACCAACGATTCCTTGTAGACCCATCGCCACATGTTACTCATGAGGTGCGGTCTAGAGTTTCGAGTATGAGTGTACAAGCTATTCTTAATCAGATTTGGTCTCTCTACCACTGTCATCAACTATGACATCTAATTCTCGAGGAACTTGGTGATCGGGTATCTTCCTCACACGATCATGGGGGTATTTGTAAGTTCGCTTAGAGTCAAGAGCCTTTAGTAAGTATCTGTCCCCGTCTAACATCAATAATTTTAAATGGACCTTTGAATTTAGGATCTAATTTTGTCTGATTCCTTTCCTCATTTTCAATTAAAACATAATCATTAACAGCTAACTTAGAAACCTGAGCCTTATTTTGATTAAATCGATTTTTATCATAACTTGCATTCTTTTCAGTGTTCTGTGTCGCGTGCTCTCTAATCTCATCTAAATTAACGTCAGTCACATCATCATCATTAGCGGTCACTAAACTAAGCCTATAAGGGCGTCGATTAACCGTTCGACTAGGATCTACAAGCCTAATTTGCAACAGTCCTGTCGTAACACGGAATTTGGATACCCCACTAGAAAACGAAGATGAATATTCTGACAAAAGCTCAATTAATTGGGAACGAAATTCTGGCGGAACGTCTGTGTCAACCTTATCGAAACCAATTTGATAATTAGAATCGTTCTTGAGCTTATTTTAAACATCACATAAACTAACAACCAAACCTATCGTGATAAGGCGACACATAACAACTGCTATCAGATGTCAATCTAACGTTAAATCTCTGATCCAAAATCTTACGCCCAATTATAATGTCATGAAATGAGATCTGTAAACGTTAATTGTTAATCATAATCTCTAATAAAATTTTTAGGGTACTTTGCACACTACCATGACCAATCCCGGTTAAATTTACAATGTTATTTACACGCTTGCCACTAAACTTTGACGCAACACAATATTTGATAAGAGAGCATTCGGCACCAGAATCATAATAAAATGGGTACGACTCACCCAGTATTCATCTGCTCGGATTACTGACATAGCAAACTTAAACGCGTCGCTCGCTATTCGCCACTGCCGCAGGCACTGGCCCGGAATGGCCTGTTGTGCTAGCACCTCCATCATTGCTTCATGGACATCTGCCGGACCCTTGATAGCTTCTATCAGGGACATCATATTCTGATTTTGAGCAGCCAGCAGCGTATGAAGTAAATTCTCGTCGCACCGTGACGTCATCGCACTATTCTCTGTGTTTTCTTCCGCTCGAGTGAATCCCAGTTCTGATGTCGGAACAGGAGCATTATTGGCACCGTCGTCAGACATTATGTGGGCGGATATTAGGGTGATCGAGCAAAGAAGAACACTCAATGCACAATAATCACTTTTAATAATAATAAAACACAATATTAACTTAAAGCCAAACGAAACGGAGGACAGTTCCTAGACTGGGGGTTCTGTTCTCTAGAACGGTCGGAAGGCAAGTGCCCTCGCTCTGGCGCCCCTCCATTAGCTAGGCTCCGTCGTAGCACGAAGTAAAGCCGAGTGTTAGTGTTGCCACTACTCGGGTCACGTGCCGCGCTTCGTTTAGCGACCGTACTAATGACCGTCTCCGACATATATATGCGACTATTGTAAGGCCGTATTCTCCATATAAAACTATGCATTTGAACGCGCCGCTGAAGCCGCCGCGCCGCCCCGCTGCCCGCTGCCGCCGAGAATACAGCCTAAGGCTCGCTCGTCTTTTATCTTTATGAAACTTTGTGTTGTGCTCACAAAGCGCTACCTACTAATAAAATATGTTCGTTTCAGTCGGTGCGGACTACCAATTAGGCGCAGCGCGTGTATTTATAAGGGAGGCGTTACACAGAGCATTGGAGCGAGCTCGGGCTGACAAACTACGAGCTGCAGCGACCAAGCTACAGGCACACTTCCGAGGATATTTGGCAAGGTAAGTCATAATAATAATATTATTATTAACCATGACTGTGCGTTAAATATTGGTCGCTATATACGGTATATATTATTGGTCATGAAAAGTAAATCTTCCTCTTTAGTCGCTCTTCTTCTTGGGGTGTTTAATCCCAGATTTTCTTGCGCTATTTTCTCTTAGGTTCACGTCTTGTAGTGACAATTCAATGAACACCAAATAAGATGCGTTCGTATTTATCTGTTCCTTTTTTCTAATGTCTGATTATATGATATATAAATAGAACCCTACTGAACAAATTAAAAGTGTTCTCATATTTATTCATGTCACATTTCATGGGATTTGGGAATGTGTGTATTACAAAGCATAATCTTGTCAACAGAAAACGCTACCAACAACTCCACTACTCAACTATCAAACTCCAGTCCTGGTGGCGCGGCGCTATGGCGCGGCGTCGTTACGTGCGCGTGCGGCGCGGCGTGGTGCGCGCGCAGGCGCTGGTGCGCGGCCGGCGCGCGCGCAGGCGCCTCGCCAACCTGAAGGAGCAGCACAGGAGGCGCGCTGAGGCGCAGCAAGTGGCGGCTAAGTATGTGGCTTGTCCTAAAAATATAAAACGGTGAATGTTGACCCTTCCAAAGAAGGCAAAGGCCTGAAAAACTACTTAATTATATTCCCCCTTTATTAAATACTGTTTTGGTAATCTCAATTTGAGGTATAAGACATTTTGTTCATACTATTTACTTTCATTTGCAATAAATAAAATTCGATTATTTAAATACCATTTATTTGAATCATACTTAATGCTAATTGATTGTACGATATCGATGGCAGAATACACAAACATATAAATACAACATTGATGATCCATCAGTATACTAATTAATTACGTAATAACTCATGACTACTTTCAATTCGCAGACGCCGCGCAGCTGAACAGAAAGCAGCTCAAAAGGCGAAGGCTGAGAGTCTGCAAGTGCTAGAAGTGCCAGCGGAATTGGCCTTCATACTGTCCAAGCTGGATGAGTGGCAGCCACCACACACCGAGAGGAACCTAGCCAAGGTATATCTATAAGTAGTATTTTCTCTCACATTGCTGGCTCGTACTATAGATCACTTCTGCTGACCCCTTTCAGTAAAAGAAGCGTGATGTTATATTTTTTCGACACATACCATACACACAAGTCCAAGTTTGAATGTGGCTTCCCGTTTGAAGACTTAATTACTTCACTTATCTATTGGATGTCAAATCTCAAAGTATTTGATTGGTCATGGAGTGTTTTTTTTTACATGACCTTTGTTTATATCGTTATCCTTTGAAACTACGACTATCATTTTCATTGTCCCAAAACACAAATGCCCGAAAATTCTGTCAGTCGTGACTGTTATAAGGTCTGTTTCACATCACCATGACCTTGTCTCCAGGTGGCAGGCGACGTTTACGCCGAAGAGGAACGCGTACAGCTGCCCCGAGATCTGCAGCAGTTCGCCTTCTCCAAGTTCAGCTCCGTCTACTTCGCAGATGGTGGACATCTGAGTCCCAAGAAACATCCGATCACCAGACCATTCTTAGCTAAAGCTGCCGTCAGGTTTGTACATTGATAACTAGGCAAAAGCCCAGAGAAAATAGTAACAATAATAAACGCCAACGTTCGTGGAGGTCATAAAATGTAAGAGCGAGATGACAAGAAACTCACCATCTTACTCTCACTACATTTAATGACCGCGCTTGCAACAAGTTTTGGCTTTTAGTATAGTGTCATCGAGTTTGTTTATTTGTTGGTTTTACTTTCACGGTTTTATGAAGTAGCACATTTAAACCAGCGAGACTAGAGTTCTAATAAGGGTTGTGTTATTTCAGGGATCAAGACTTCAACGATGCCGTAGCGACCTTCAAGCTGATATTGAGGTGGTGTGATGAAACTGCCGCTGGAAACGAAGCTAGACAAAAGGTAATAATAATGTAATAAAAACAACAAAAAAAATATTTACATTCATAATAACAAATATTCACAAAACAAAATTAAGGTTGGAAATTACATATAGCGACGAGAACACTATTTTACTTCGTTTTACAGTGTTTTATAACGCGGTTATAAACCTAATGCCGTTGACCGTCCGCGATGGTTAACTTTAGCGCAAACGTAATGCCGGTAACCCTCCCGGAGGGTTACCTCCAATATGCATGGCGGCATGGCGTATGAGTTCTATGAAAACCGGGTGGAGTCGAAAGAGTTAAATTAAAAAAAAAAATCCCTTCACATCACCATCATTCAGCCGAAAGACTGCCGACGCTACAATGAAATCCAAAATCTTGCATCCATTAATCATTTCTAAGACAGCTCTCCAATTCTTTAGCCTTATTCCTAATACTGTACTTCCTTGTCCCAGGTGTTAGCAGACTACATAGCGTCTCGCGGCCTGTCTTCCCGCGGTCTTCGCGACGAGGTGCTGGTACAAGTGTGCAACCAGGCGAGCGGTGACTCGTCTTCTGATCGAGTGTGGCAGCTGATGGCACATTGTCTCGCTGCCTTCCAGCCGGGACCGCCGCTACACAAGTGAGTATCCATTTTATAATTACTTTCATACCTGGATAGCTTTCTTGATTTATAGTCGACCATGAAATTGCTGTAGGTACCAAGATTGACAACAAATCCCAGTAAAATGAAATTTCACTACGGTTGAACATTTTATTCGCATGCTCTAACGTGCTCTAGACAGCCACGGCCACGACCACGATCATTGGTCGCAGCGACCAGGTAAACTATAGAAACCGGTACCAGTCGCGCACTTGGTCGCAACGGCCAACTAGCTGCAAACCATACAATAACACTAGACGGCCACGACCACGACCAGTGGTCGTAGCCGTGCGCGAGATCCCTAAATCGTTGTCTAAACTCAACCAGAATTCATTCTTAGGTTTAGGAACCTAAGAATGAATTCTGTTCTAGTCTTCAAGCAATGTTTTTGCGAGTTCCAAGTTGATTAAAGATTTTTGAGTTTGAACAAAATAATAAATTACAGGAATAAATTCATATTTTTTAGTTTATTTTTTTACTTTCTCCAAAATTGTATATTTACAAATATGTGTTAATTAAAAGAGCCTGTTTCACTCAGATACCTAGTCCGCTTCGTATCCGAGCGCGCGCCAGCAACATGGCGCTCCCAAGTAGTCCGCCTGCTGTGCGAGAGCGGCGCGGGCGCAGCGCGCACGGCGGGCGTGGCGCGCCGGTGCCCGCCCAGCCTACTGGAGTGGAAGGCTGCTAAGACTGACGCTAAGCCTGCACTGCCTCTTAGATTGTACGATGGTAAGTTACTACATGGTTATGCCCACTTCGTATTGGAGCGTGCCACTGCATCGTCAGCGCTCTTAGTTAGTACGTATGGACTTGCGGTGGGCTGTATTAGGGACGACGGTCATTCATTACCGTGAGGTAACAATCGGACACTGACAGTACCTTTGAATCTTAGTGGTAAGTAAGGGTTATTTTCGTAGTTCCACTGATGTCCGATTGACTGTCAGATGTCTACAATTTTCTTACATTGTAGATATCAGACATTCAATCGCACATCGTTGAGCGATGAGCGCTTGCTGTGACACCCTATAGTTATATAGGGTGTCACAGCAAGCGCTCATCGCTAATAAGTTCATTTTGTAACTAAAATGGTGTAGGTACATACAATAATGAAACAGTATTATAGGTACTAAAATAATAATCTTTCTCTCTCTAACTCTTCGGGGAAAACAGATGTAAGTGTATATTTTATTGTGTGTAGTTGTGAAATAATAATAAATATACCCCACAGATACGGTGCAGCACGTCAGCGTGGACTCGTGGATGTCGTGTGAACGCGCCGCGTCGGCTGCGCTGGCCGCTGCCGGTGTTCAGCATAACGCTACCGGCTGGTCGCTCACTATGGAACATAATGGACAACTAACTGGTGAGACATTTTACAAGCAACTTTTTTTGTGAAAGCATAAACAAATACTTTGACTTACACCCGGTTTCTGAATTGAGAATTTGACTTCAGGTGAAAGCCCGCAAAATTCATTTTTTTTTTTAAATTTAACTGTTTGGTTACATTGAAGGAATCACCTGAGGTAGAGTCTGACAGATTCTCGACTTCACATTCTCAATTTAGATACCGCGTGTCGGTGTTCAGCTACTTTGTGTCTTTGTACTTATCATATAAATAACTTATAATTCAGTTGGATTATAAAATACATACAGACATAGATATATTAAGTAACTTATTCCGCTTTACTATTCCTAAAGGGTCATAAAGAACCCTGTAAGAAATCGACACGTGTTTCGCCTCGATGACGATTGACTTGTCGCGAACCCGAACACGGCGTGTTACCACGCCGAGCGCCGGACGCAGAGGCTTACACTGTTTTTTATGACTCCTTAGGAATAGTTAAGTAGAATAAATTACTAAATATATCTATGTCTATTGTGTTTTATAATGTATTTCCACAAGGTCACGCCTGAATCAATTAACACTGTTTATAATTTTCACACTGTTTATTTTTTACTTTTTTGTTTTCTTATACATTGTTTCCTGCATGACTCGGTGATGATAAATGATGTTTATTTCTGTAACTAGGTTCAAACAAACACTTACACGTCAATAATATAATAAAAACTAGATAACGTCAGTGTTTCCTATCGGACAACTCTGAGAAGAAACACCGAAAGAAACTCATAATTAAAAAAAAACTAAATTCTAAAGTAATTTATTCAAACTGGGCTGAGAATCAGCAGTTTTCGAAGGTCAAAATTACATAAGACAGTCCCCCAAAAACGCCCCCCCTTCACCACTTCCTAGTTCTTTAGTTGGGAAGAAGAAGTGCCGCAACAAACTCTCCAGCAGCACAGCTGTCTGTTCGGTTGGAAAAACTTGATTCTATATAATAGTACTTATGCAAAAATAATTTACATTACCACATATAGCAATACAACTCATAAAATAAAAACATTGTAATGAGTAGATTATGGCAATAATAAATGAAAATTAAATTAAAATAAATTGACTTATACAGTCAAAATAGGTTACAGTTTCTTGATGCTTGATGATGGCATAATGTCTTGCGTCCTGCTAGATTATTTTATCCTCTAGCAACACGTTCTTCCTACAGAATGGGCTGGCTGTGAGTTCGCCCTGGACGCAGTAGGCGAGGTAGAAACTTGGGCAGCCTTGCCGAGCGCTCGCGCCGAGCCGCTGCGCGCGCAGCCGTCGCGCCACGCGCCGCCCGCGCCGCCGCCCCGGGCGTCTTCTGTAGACACTGAGAAGTCTTCTAGACCACAGGTATAAAGCAAATGTTATTATTTACATCGCTAGATTATATTTTCGGCGTTATGTACGTACTTAGCTAGATATGTGGTCGGCGTTATATACTTACCTAATTAATGTAATAGATAAAACATTGAAATAAAACGTTTCATGTCGATTTAAGGCCACTCAAACTTTGTCATAAGCTTAACTTACGTTCAAAAATTACTCCTAGTGCTGTTAATTGATGGGATGAATCAAGCAACACGTTAAGCAACATAACAAAGTTTCACAAGTTTTAAGCTCATTTACATATTTTCAAAAACCATCTCTTGATTCCTTATTACATAATGCCAGACTAGTAGTTAAAACCCAACGATTATGGTGATGATTGGCGTGCCAGAGGTCATGAGATCGATCCACAACCGTTACCCCCTATTGACGTGGTATAGAAGAATAATAGTTATGCAATTTCAGTTGAGTATGAAATCACAAAAACTATCGAGAAAATATTTTAAAATAGGTAATTTAAAAATTTCCCAGATTCCACCACCGGAGCCACCAAAATCTCGCTCCCCGAGCATACCACGAATGTTACAAGACTCCATCATCGACGAGGACGCCTCCGAATACAACTGGAACATGGAGAAGCAGGAATCGCACACAAAACACACCAGCGATTACTCCAAACACACCAGCGAATACTCCAAACACACCAGCGAATACTCGAAACACAGCAACGAATACCCCAAACATAGCAACGAATACCCCAAACATAGCAACGAATACTCTAAGCATAGCAACGATTATTCTAAGCATAGCAACGAATACTCCAGAAAGACTTCTCACGACGTTTTGTCGCGAGAGTCAGCACTAAACGAACGATACTTCGAACAGCCTTCCGATAAAGTCCGAAGCAGGTCTTTGGATAACCTCTTGGGTGACAATCCTGTGCCACCACCGAACAATTTAGCTGATTTAGGACTATCACAATCAAGACTGAATGACCGTTATCACTCTGTTGAAAGATTAACAGGTGCGCCAAGTGTGGCCAGTAGTAAGGGAGGAATGGAAATGGAGTATGGAACAGGATCGCGTGTGTTACCGTCGAGGTATATAAAGTCGCAGTATGCTGGCAAACGCGCGCCGGCCGGCTCGCAGTCGAGTCGCGCTTACATTGAGAAGAGCTCCGAATTTGGAGGTGTCAGGTAACAATAAAGCCAGTATTTTTTTGTTGTTTTTTTTAAATATTATATGAGGGAGCACAACTCAAAATCTCTTCCAGAATCCTCTAAAATCTTTCCATCTCTTCTTTTGTAACTTTTAATTTTAGTGATATCTTCTGGCAAAACCGTCGCTTAACTTATCATTATGATGTTTTCCTCATAGAAATAATATGTATAAATTCTTTTTGAGTGAAATAAAGTATGTTAAACCGTTTTAATTATGTTCACAGGTCATCAGCAATGTCAGACACATCCGAAGCTCCGAGTCTTGCATCCCACGTGCGACGCGTCCGCGTTCCGAGCCAGGCATCAGATGTAGACCAATTCCTCGACGACCTGTTCTCTCCAGTACTAGACCCGAACATAGACGAACTCTCAGATGCCCGATCATTAGCAGCCAGCATCAAGGGAGGCAGAAACTACTGCAATTTCATCGACAGCGTCCTCAACTGCGAGTACAACGAACAAATTGATACTTTGAACAATGTTGAAATCCAACACCTTATCAAAGGTGGGGGGAAGGAAGATAAAGAAAAGGGAAGAGCGAGCAGGAAGGAGTCCAGTGTGGACTCTGTCGATGACTATATCACGAACTTATTCGATCCGATCTTTATGAATGATAGTTTGAAACGTCTTACTGACGGGGAAGGACTTACTGGTGCCATAAAAGGAGGTGGAGCAACTCCACGAGCTGCCTCAGCGAACACGTCCACTCTTAGCTTCGGAGCCCTGCCCCTCCCGCCCACAATGCCATCCACTCCTGAAGCGCTGGCCGCCGCGCTAGGCCTTCACCTCCCGCCGCCTGGTACAGTCGATATTAACGCATATCATCAGAACTTACAGCGAGCTTTCTTGCAGAGCGCGATGGCGCAAAACCTCCAAATACAACAGCAATTACTAGCTCAGAACCAGGCATTACAATCTCTGTTAGCCGGTCAAGTCGTGGAACCTTCAGAATCGGAGCCAACTTCTCCGGTTCGTGCGTCAACCGTCGTTCATGCTCAAGTACACTCTCCGCCAAGGAGTGCAGTCAAACTGCGGCGCGAGTCCAACGAGAGCATGTCTCCCGGGGCTCCCCCGCCCCCGCCGCCCATGCCCCCCCCGCTCCACTCCACCGATCCCTTAGAGATCAAGGGCTTCATGGATCCCTACGGACGAGCCAAGACTGTCCGCATCGGTAAATGGAGGTGGCCTCCACCGAAGGACGCGGTTGGTCAGGAACAAGCACAAGATTTTACCAAATTCAAATTGCGTCAGATTCAGAGACGACACACGCCACAGTCGCAACAATCCAACGGTATGGAACATGAACCACCTCGAGGTCGATCTAAATCAGAAACAACTCCAGGAATCGAGTGGGAAGAGTTTGAGGTGGACGGGCCAATGGTCTCGCCGAGTAGGGAGGCGCCAAACCAACGAACTGCTAGACGAAGCTTCGAAATCGGAGCGCAGCGCCCCTCGCCGGGCAGCGTAGGGAAACTGAAGTTGAGTTCTGAAATGAGACAAAGATTAGAGCGAGTCACTGCGAACCACTCCGTACGATCCACATCATCTTCTGCTGCAGAAACGCCACGTACCATCAATAAGTTGGAAGATACTAGGAAGATGATGCTTGAGCGCCAGCTAGGAGGAGGGGCTCGTTGGGACGCTCCGCCGCCTCCCTTGCCCCCCGCGCCCCCCGGCCCGGCGCCCCCGCCGCCGATGTCCCCCCCAACACCTCCTGAAGGCCCCGCGCCTCCTCCCCCCGCACCAGACGCGTCCTCAACCTTCGCTCAACTGCGTCGCGACAGAGACACATTCGGCGTCCACCAAAACAGAGAAGCAGATGACCGACACGCCTTCCTAGCTAACTGGAACTCACGCCGCAGAGAAGAGTCCGAGCCTCCTCCCTCTCGAGACGACTTAGCCACTCGTTTTCTCACAGCAGACCGTCGCCACTCCGAACGCCGAGTGAACGACTGGGGCGATGAATCCGATGTTCGAAGCTACGACGAACGAGGACAAAGTCGCGACGAATGGGATTCCGAATCAGGACACGACACAACTGGCCTTCGTGATAGAGACAACTACTCTGGTCGGGAAGCGTCGGAGATATACGAAGTGCACACGACAAGAACCGAACGTAGAAAAGAGGAGAATGGTATTGAGGATGCGTTTGAGCGCAAACGTTCGCCGTTTTACGATGATTTTGAGAGATTCGATGGTAGGAAGAATTCTCGGGATATGTTAGTAGGGAGGGCGAGGGAAAGTCCGAGGTCTGATATCGTTTTTCCTCAAGAGAATAAGACGACTGAAAGGGCGACGTTTAAGACCCACATGGCGCAGAAAGAGAGAGATAGGAAGATGGAGGCGGAGAGACGCCACTCCGTTTCTACTCACGTCACTGATAGAACTGAACATATTGAACGTAAGTATTACAAAACATTTTCATCACTCTTCATTTCAAACTTTTATTTTATTTTAATTTTACCTATCAGAATACCAGAGCTGCGGTATTTTTTTTTTTTAATATCACAGCATAATGCTGAGTTGAGTTGTGAGCCTTTTTAGTATCGCACAGGTCCTTTTTTGTTTTCATTATGTTGTTAGTTTGAAATGTTCCTTTTTATTATTTGTATTTCCTGTGACAGGCACAGGAAAGGAAAGGGCAAATAAAATATTTTCTCTTTAATTTTGTATAAATGTGTTCCTTGCATACGGTACTGTGTTAAATATTCATTTTTTTTTTCGTTTTATTTCTTTCGCTCAATTATTACGTTATATTTATGATTTCGTCGTTTTTAGGTGACGCGCCCGCACCGGCAGCGTTTCTACCATCAGACCGCTCGTTCCTCACGTACAGCCGAGTGCCGTGGAAGCTGCGTGTGCGCAAGGAAGTGTTCACTCCCCTAGAGACTTACAACGACCCCGCCATATTAGATCTACTTTACGCACAAGTGAGTTTGCGTCTCTATTTCTATAGTTACATCATTAAGTAATTGTGGTATAGACAATAATAACAGCATCAGAAACAGTCAAATCATTGTTATGATCTTGTATGTACGCTACTCTTTTGGTATGAAATAAAGCATACTAGTGGCCGTCCAGTGGTCGAAATTCGAGCATAATTAATTTAAATTTTAAGTTTGATAGGATAGCTTAGGATAGTTTATACTAATTCCATGCTGCCATGTCATTATTCTGGCCATCTTTAACCATAAACAAAAAAATGTGTGTGTCAAACGTGTGGAATATATATATATATTTTTTTTCTAATGCATATTATATTAAAATATTAGCTTTCTGCACTCCTTGGCCATATAAACTTTAACTGTACCAATATTTCATACATCTCCGTCCGCGTAGTTTTTTCACAACAAAGTTTTTGCTTCACGTACCTATTAATTCTATTTATCTACTTTTCCCAAAGTACAAACCATGGAATTAGTAAATACTTCTACAGTTATAATGAAAGCACAGTTCACAAGTAAGCTATCTGTCACGCGTTGAAGTCTTTTATATGAAAGTCTGTATACAACACCAATTTACTCATTGTCAAACAACTTTTTCTCTCATCTCCTCTATTTTGTACCAATATTTGACCAATTACTAACCACATCACTAACCTTCTCCACTTACGCACAGATCGTCCACGACATAAACTCGAACCTGCCCTCCCTCCGCATCAGCACAAGCGAGCGCCGAGCCGGCACCGCCTGGCTCCGCTCGCAGGGCAGCTCGCCCGTGCGCGCGGCCACTAAGAGGCAGGCCGTGGAGATGGCGCGCTCCTGGCCTTTCTACTTCGCCAGGTTGTTCGCTGCAAGGGTACCGCCCGGAGAGAATGCTGTGCTCGCTGTGTCGCATAATGCTGTCACTATTGGAGTTAAAGGTCAGTTTATTTATATGATAACAGTTCGCGTCAAATAACTTTGCCACTCTGAAGTTGGCTACAAATGACTGCGCAGTAATCAATCTTACTTAAAAACAGAAGCGCGAATGCCAGCGCGCATGCGTAACCCAACTTCAGAGCGGCAAAGTTATTTGACGCGAACTGTACCATAACTTTAGAAAGAGACTGTCACACAGCACCCTTATTGCATAACACACAACTACATGCCAATCCATTGCTTCATATGTTCGAAAAAATTGACAACGTAAATAATGCAATGAATGTTGTTGAACTGTCAAAATGAAAGCCATTGCTACTGTGTGTTACACAATTACCCGCAAGTATGAATGAACTTTTTTTGCTGTTAACGGCCGCGTACTGTAAGTTACACTAGTATTGCTGTAAGCCTCGCCAACTAAGATAAACATGTAATAAAGTGAATTCCCGTGAAATCTCCCTAAACAATGTTGACAACGAAAATGTCCTGTCGGTTTCTATGTACCGATCTGTTTCTCGATATTATAGTTTTCAAAACCGACTTAAAAAAAAGGAGGAGGTTATGTATTCGACGAATTTATTTGTTCATGTATGTACACCGATTTTTCCGTGATTACTGGGTCGGTTAACGTGATTTTTTTATCATTTGGAATCTCGCGAAGTGGTTCCATATACATTTTATTAACTTTGCTTGGGTCTTTTTTGAATTAGCATCAATAACACGTATTTTTTCCATTTAATGTATGTTGATGATACAATAATAACTTCCTGTCACTGTTATTTACATAGCAAGTAGTGGCATACGAATTTGTGTGGCTAAAAGTTGTTTTTTTTTGTAAAAACATTTTTACAAAAAAAAAGAAACTGACTTCGGAACAACGAATCTAGAAAAACAAAGACACCGATTTCCGAAATTATAGTAATTTTTAACAGTCAGTTATTATTTTATTTACCTTACTAAATATCCATTTACTCCACCCAGGACCCGCCGGCATCACCATCCGCCGCTCGCTCTCGCTAAGCGGGCTCCGCGCGTCATCATCAGCGCCGCACTCCCTACAGCTGTCGTCCTCCCGTGAGCCGCCGCTGACGCTCCACGTGCCGCTCGCTCATCATGCACATGCGCTGGTCGCGGAGTTCGCGCTGCAGTACACTCAGGTAGGTGGACAGGTTGTTGGCTGCTCGTTTAGAAGAGGCGAAGATTAGGCCTCATAAAGGACATCAACCATTGTAACAAAAAAAAAAAAACAGCCAGTAAAATAATTACTAAAATCTTACAGCAAATAACGCCCTAAGAGTTTTACTACACGAGTAACTCCTACGACCTTAGATTTAAGGTAGGTGTACAAAACGTTGGACGCCGTAATGCATAGCATAAGCATAATCAGCCTATAATGTTCTCACTACTGGGACGCAGTCGTCCTCTCTGAGAGATTGTGGGCCATAATCCACCCCACGGGCCAAGCGCCGACTGGAATGTTCTCCTTTTCAAAAATGGTCGTACAATTGACGCAAAGAAGGAAGTACTGTCTGATAGACACAGTTTCTTCTCATTGGTTTTAAGTTACACAATCTTGATTTGATTGTTTAACTTCGCGTTAAATAACAACTTTTAAATGCAAGCGATTTCAAATCTTTTACGTAAGACTGCGACATGGCTATGAAACTATAAATTTTCTTGCTTCGCCAATACAGTTTTGATCATATTTATCATAAAAATTATCACAATCATAATTTATTAATCAAAACACGGAACACTAATAAATAACGTTAACATATTCTAACACCGATTAACATAAAGTGGTCAAAAAATTCGTGTATGATTTTTTCCGAAAGTATCAGAATAAAATGTAAGCAAATAAACCAGAAAAAGTATTAATGGATGCCAATTTGTAGTGTCACTTACAAATTGAGTGCTTTGATTTGATTTTTTCAATACTCAAACCTGAAATTCTAATTGTAGGTAATTCAATTGAAAGATATATTTAATTTGAAAATTATTATTCGGGTTAATTTTATAACCTCAATTTTGGTCAATTCATTTTGCAACTATAATTTAACTATGTTATTCAAACAATAATTGGAAAAAATTGTTCTTAATACAGATGAATTTGTTACTAATTCCCTTTAGTGAGTGATTGCGTAAGAATTTAACCTGATCAAGGTTTGTTTACATTTTCATCAGATACTTTTCCAACAGACTATATCTACATTCGTAACAAAATCGATCAATTTTCTTTTCATAAAACTTCGAGGAATCAAAACGTGTAAATAGGTAGTTAATTACATCTTTGACAAACTAATCATTTAATTAAAGACATTATTACATGAGACTTAAAAAACATAACTGGAGAAATGTGGGTGTACTATAGGTACACTTCTGCCTAACCCTTCAAGGATTCCAGGCGTGATGTTATGTTATTAAAGATCTCCATCGCCCATTAAATTTAAAAAAAAACATTACGGCATCGAAAACAAAAAACATTAATGTGCAATGTACAACGAACAGTTATGACAATGTATGTAAATGTATGTATTGCATAACTTCCGAGAGTACATGACTTTACATTTTTATCACTCAGTCAATATATGCCTAATTTAGTACTTTCATATACTTGAAAAGTTTACATCCCGAGCTGTCCAACGTTTAATATTATGCAATTCTATTGCAGCCTTAACTTCTCCACTTGACATTACTGCCTATAGTTTAGCAATATGGGAAGCGAATGGTGACTAGATATTTAACCTATAACATGTCCAAAATACCAGAATGATTTCGGTGTAACATTTTCTTAACAAAGGTATTCTCTTCTTGAGCTGTTCTAGGCACTCCTCTTTTTCTGGATGTGTCAAAATGACGTTTAACTTTTTTTCAAAAATACTTAATCTATTTTTTTATTTTTTTTTTTACACATGTGAGCTAGGTACAACTTATGAATCCTAAATAAAAACACAATGTACATAGTAATGATATTATTTTAAAGATAAACTAAACTCCGATATCTGTGCTAGTATTAACTGAAGAATTTTGTACCGATTACAAGAACTAGAACCTGGTATTTCCATATTTCTTAGTGCATTAAAAATAAGGGAAAGCTACTAGTATTTTCAAGATGGCTACAGCTAATGCAAATCTAACCATACATCGTAAAAATACCATTAATTCTACCAGTTATAATTACAGTAAGTGCCTTCAAAGTTGTAAATACTTAACTATAATCAGAGACTAGCTTAACATGGTATGTAAATAACATGATTTGCATATATGGACATTGAGCGCAACCGGCGGCGACCCACAATAACACGTACGTTTATAATGATGCCCATTAACACTGCTGAAGATAAGATATAGCATTAAAAGACTGTTTACAGGTTGAGTAGGTACGTGAGATGCGTATCAGACTGCCGGGGTTGCGGGAAAGTCTGCCGGGGTTGCGGGAAAGACTGCCGGGGTTGCGGGAAAGACTGCCGGGGTTGCGGGAAAGACTGCCGGGGTTGCGGGAAAGTCCGAAAGGGATACCGTGGCCCCTGGCAACGTACAGGCAACGGAAGGAACACGGGTGGGTTTTAGTCAGTAAGAGTCTGACACGCTCTCCCGCTCCACCCAGAGCGGGAGAAGTTATATGATAATTTCCCACACAAAAAAAAAAAAAAAAAGATGCGTATCAGAAAAGAATAGAATACTCTGTATTATGTACACCATAAATATTACAGATATAAATGTAGACATTTTACAAGGGGCGACACAATGGGCGGTATTATCGTTAAAGCGATATCTAAAAGACAAAATCTTCAAAATCTTTTAGCGCAAAATGGAAGTCGAAAAGTTAATAATTAATAAAACAGTTGTGTGAATTGCATGGTCATAGTCACCCATGCTAAAATCGTAATATGTCTTGAAATAATCTAAACTATTTCTGATATTAAATCAACAGAACAACGAACATGTAGGTATAATGAGTAGGTGCATAGGTATAATTAAATATTTAAATACACAACTGCAAATATTTAATTAAAATTCTCACTTCGAAATGCTCATTTAAAACTGCATCCAGTCTCAATCGAACAGCTTTTTACCTCATAACGTTAACGTTACATCAGTGTCTTGTATGCCTGTGCGCAGTAAATCATGAAGCGATAAAAGAAAACATCATAACATTTAGTATCGGTTCATTTTACGAGGATATGCTTGCATAATGAGCTGTAGCTTGTTGTACAGGAAGAGTTACTAGTTAAATAATATGTGGGTTACGATCTTTAGGGTTCCGTGCTCAAAGGAAGAAACGGGACCCTATTACTAAGCCTGCTGTCCGTCCGTCTGTCTGTCAGCGGGTTGTATCTCATGAACCGTAATAGGTAGACAGTTGAAATTTTCACAGATTGTGTATTTCTTTTGGTGCTATAACAACAAATAATAAAAATAAGAAATTTAATTATTGAAGGGGGTCCCCATACAAGAAACGTGTTTTTTTCGGCGATTTTTTCTCGATCTTAATCACTTGGCCGGTTTTTGTAAAAGATGTTTACGTCTGTAGGTAGATACATAAATGTAGCGGATTTCGGAACATTTGATGACTGTTTTGCAGTTTTAATGAGGGCTTTAAACAAACAGGCTTCAAGCATCTGTCACTGTCACATCTTATATTTTGCCGCCAAAAAGTAAACGTCAAATTTATCCAAAAAGTTTTATTGTGGCTTAAGAGTTAATGAACCCATATAGAGTTTAAAATAACAAATTATGTGTTTTAATATCATAAAAAACATTAATATTAAAAGAAGCCTAAACTAAATAAATCAATTATGACAATATTTGAATAAATAATGACAAGCTAATAACCTAAGCATATCTTTTCTCCCCTATGACGTTTATAAGACATTCCGGTTGTGTTGATAGCCCTGCGAATGGCTCATCAAATTAGCAATTCAATGAGCTTTCTTAATGAGTACGTAATTGGTACTGTTAGATGGGCAGGGTTATTTCAGTCGTGTGCCGACTGCGTGACCGTTAACTACACACATCAAAAGTGTCTAGGGATCAAGTGAAATGAAATTGTTTATTCTGTAAATAGGATATTGGAATCACTTTTACACGTCATCTTAAAAAAATAATTAAAAAATTTGCTAGATGAGTTCGGCGTTTCCTATCTGACTACTCTGAGAAGAAAGGCCGAAACAAACTCAGAGGTCACAGTCTCTTATAAAGTCCAGACATAATCTTGGTCAGGCCATATGAGGACCATGTAGATTAGTGTCTGAAATGGTCTTTTGAGAAAAGAACCACACAGATTTGAGTGGACCTGTCCTGTCAGTGCAAGCATTTTGTCAGTAATCGTGGAGCTCAACCCAGAACTTAAGGAGCTCAACTCGACGAACAATACCAAAGAAAGGACATTTGGGTAGGCATCATAAACTACTCAAACTGCCAGACCATCATTAAAACTAAATAAGAAAGAAAAAATAATAATAATTAAAAAATAGTCCATGACATTCCAAATGACATTATTACTTTGTAAAGTATATTTTTTTTTAAATTTTTGTGAATGTGATCACAAAAATTAAAAAAAAAAAAAATACTTTACAAAGTAATAATGTCATTTTGTATGTAATGTTTACATAATACTGGTATTGATTTTATGATTTTAGCACAAGGCTTAGCAGAGCGAGCAGCTAAATCCCAAGCTTTTTTATCATCTAAATAATCAAAAATTTTATAGTACTCTTTTTTACAAAGTTTGGTTTTAATACAGCTTTTAAATCGTTTAATGGGTAAGTTTCGAATGTCGATGGGAAGTTTGTTGTAAAAGCGTATATATTACATTGACCCATGAACGAGTTGCCTACTCTGTGGAGACGAGTTCGGTGTACAGCGAGGTTGTGTTTATTCCTCGTATTTAAACTATGAATATCAGAAATCTTTTTAAAATTAGATATATTTTTGTGTACATACAATAGGTTTTCAAAAATATATTGTGACGCTACAGTCAGAATATTTATTAGTAAAATGTAAGTAAATTTTTAACCATACAAAATTATCCAATTAATATTTACCAAATCTAGTGTTCCAGACTGGCTTCTTACTTTAATTCCTATGTTTAAGTTAACAACTTATCCCTATATTTTGTAAAAAATAACAAATTCTAATTTTTTACAAATTGTGGTAAATTAACCTTGGTTAATGTTGTCAATTAAATGGCAACAATGAAATTTTTTTATTGTAAAGATAAAAAAATAATAATCTGTGTTTCCACAATTGACACGAATTACACAATCACAGCAATTTGGCATGCTTAAAATCAGTTCATCAAAATCACTTTGAGGAATGGCCGCCCGCGTTCTTTCTAACAAGTCAAAAAGTTGAGGGGTATGCACGGCATCTATACTCGGCAGAGCTCTTCTTTGGAGCATATCCCATGCGTGCTCAATTGGGTTGAGGTCCGGCGATTGAGCAGGCCACGGCAGAACGTTGATGCGAGCATCGGCAAGAGTGCGTGTTACGACTTTAGCCGCGTGGACGTGCATTGTCGTGCATTAGTCGAAACGAATCACCCAACCGGCTTCGCAAAGGGATTATCGCGTCTGAAACAATCCTCTCCGCATAAATCTGAGCATTGAGGTTGCCCCTGATCCAAATGAGATCGGCTCTTCCACCGATGGAAATACCGGCCAAAATTTCAAACGTTCTTGACGTCCAGAGGTCCTCCAAACTCGAGTACGTCTTGTATCCGGCCTCATACCGAATCAAGATTCATCGGAAAAGCAAACACAACGCCAGTCTTCTTCCTCCCAATTTCTGTGTTCGCGAGCACAAACGGGCCCTACGGTTGCGGGGAACTATACTATAAGTGGAACTCCCAGCGGCCTTCGGGAACGCAGACCCACTTCACGTAAACGATTTTGGATGGTTTGTTCGCTTATCAGCAAGCCTGAAGAGGTTTCGAGCAGTATTTTGAATTTGTCGGTCCTGTCTGTGAATGTTGACGCGAGATCGTCCTCCATGTCGCTCGACCACGCTGCCTGTGATACGATAGCGTATCCATAGGCGGCTTATGACGCTCTGTGTAGTTCCAAGAGCGACAGCCACAGATCGTTGCCTGGAACCAGCTTGCAACATTCCGACGGCTCTCATCATCTCTTCTCGTGTCAAATGATGCCGTCGTTCTATATCGATGCAATTTTTTTCAGATTCGATGCAGATGTTGTAATGGTTATGTAAAAAGGCTACAATTTAATAGGAATCCTGATTAACAGTTGATTTTCTATTTTTAATCAAAATTTAAAGAAATTTCTTTATTCAAATAGTGAAATTCACTAAAAAGAATCAATAACGATCCAAAAAAATAAAAATAATAATCCTCAATTGCGGCGATACTCTAAATCGTACCTGATCCCTAGACACTTTTGATGTGTGTATATGTTTACTATCTCAGACTCTTAAGGCGAATTAAAAAAAAAACAAATAGAGAACTTAAAGAATGACCTCATTGAGGTAACTCAGAAGAAGAGATGTCGTAACAACAACAGACTAAACTGACGAATATTTCCATTGAAATATTTATAACAATAGCATTATCATGGATTTATTCAGAGTTTAATAATAACCATCTCGAATGAATATAAACAATTAGAATTATTAGGCTAAATCAATTCAGGTTTTCTTTCAAAATCGTTGTCACGTTTTGTTTTCAGTTCCGATGAATAATAGCAAGTTAACGGAATCAAATAGGTACCTAATGGATGAACTTTATTATGAATAAAGAACTGCCGGGACTTATCGTAGGCTAGAATCATTACCTACTTCATCACCATAAAATTACAAACTAAAAATGAGTAGTTATACAAAAGGTTTCAATGGTGAAATGAAATGAAATTGTTTATTCTGTAAATAGGATATCGGAATCACTTTTACACGTCATAATTATAAAAAAATGTTAAAAATAAGCTAGATGAGTTCGGCGTCTACTATCTGACTACCTACTCTGAGAAGAAACGCCGCAAGAAACTCAGAGGTCACTGTCTCTTTTAAATTCCAGACATAATCTTGACCAAGCCATATGAGGACCATGTAGATGAGTGTCTGAAATGGTCTTTTGAGGAAAGAACCACACAGATTTGAGTGAACATGTCCAGTAAGTGCAAGCATTTGTCAGGTATATAACGGACTACACGAACGCCTCAGTCATTCAGAACCATAACGCATTGTAAAAACATTCAATATTGCATTCATACATAGTATCTGGTTAAAGGATTTTAATTACCTCGTTAACATTTTATTTATATAATTAATTTTTATTTAGAGAGTTCTTTATGAGATAAAATTAGTTTTTAGTTTTTGTATAAACACTATACGTACTCAAAAATGAAAAGCAAGTGTAAGTACATGCACGTACTCATTACAAAATAATGGAGTAAAAAAACATAAAATGTTCTTGGACATTTGTCACCCAATATGAAGGTTTTGTAACTAATTATGCATTATTAATTAAATGGTGTAGGTACTACGAATTGTTGGGTGAATCGCTGCTCTCCTATCTAGATCATTGAGTAATCTGTATTTAGGAAAGACAAACAGAAAATACTATCTGAGCTGCCAAAATAGTGTTGCTTTAAACACGCATTTTATAAGCAAAGACAACTACCAATTCAGCCTAATTAGAACCTCCAAGCTATGTGCCTGCAGTCAAGTAAGCAATAGCAGCTCCCGTTAAATGGGTCCGTTACGCTGACCGCGCAGATGTCTACCTGGGTTCCGCAGAGTTCCGCTACACACGCCTGTCTCTACAGATAAATGACAGTGGATGTTACGCCTACAACACCGCGATGACTGGAATGTTGGGCTGGGCTTGTACCATAGACTTTAATAAAATACTAGGCTTTATGCTGAGTTGCCTTAGTGCAACGTGAGGAAGTATAATAGATTACCGTGTTTGCGCCATGTTTACGCCGCCAATGGGGCGCCAAATGTAGAACGCAGGCAAGATTGTTTTTGTTTGAAGTCATTTGAGAGTAAACTTACTTTAAAATAAACAGGTATTTAAAAATAATATTTTTGGAGATATTTACCATAACCTAATACCACATCACTTTACACTGGAAAATAAACAGCGATATTACATCTATTTACGGAAATATTCTACACAAATATTTTATTATCTGTAACATTTCCGATTCGTTTCTTCTTTGTTGAATTGAATATTTCAATAACGTACGTAGATTTATTGTTATGCTTAATGTAGACATGACGTCTGCGAATTTTGTTATATGTAACTTTATTGTTTGCTATTAAAGTTATGACAGAGATACAGACTAATCAAAATAGTGATCTAGATTCCATAGATATAAAAACTAAAAAATTACTCAGTTCCTAGTAGTTAAAGCTTACCTTTTTTAATGATAGAGGAAATGGTTGAGAACTTCTTTTATTTTAGATAAGTAACACAGAGCTTGTAATAATGTCGGCTCATCTTTTATAGTCAGAAACATAAATTCTCACAAATTAATCTCGGCGGGTGTTCGTGTTAGATTAGATTGAGTTTGATTTAACATTTAACCTTGAAGCTCATTTTTCTTTGAATAAACTGAAGAATTAAGAAGAAACCAAGTTAATTTCGATAAATAACGGTGTTCTTGTTTGTGAATTGTTGTGTTGGGTTTGTTTCAGAAAATAACAGCCTCTATACCAATATCAGAAGTAGGACTGAACCATGGGCACTGGCAGGTTTATTTTCAGGGGGGTGCATCTTCGGCTCCACAGATCTTCGGCTCCACGAAGCGAGCTCGATCTTGCACTTCACCTCGGATATGTTAAGTTATCATTTATGCATTAATACAAGGAGTAACTTTGTCGATTTATGCAGAAAAGCTGAACAATTAAGAGACTAGGATGCAAGAGCGAGCGAAGCGAGCTAGATAATTTTTGCATCTCGCCTCGAATGGTATAGGTTTTATTTTATCCAGTCATACAGAAAGAGGACTGTGTCGATTTATACAAATAAGCTTGAGAATTAAGATAGAGTAGAATGCAAGAGCGAGCGAAGCGAGCTCAAATATTTTTAGATCTGGCCTCGAACAGATTAAGTTATCTATTATTGTATTAGGCGTTTTCGGATATTTCTTTAGTTCTGAATTTTTTTACACCTATATTTTACCTTGAAGTCAGTGAGGTGAAAGTGAACCCTCTTGCACCCCGCTCCCGGCGCCCATGGACTGAGCTTATATCATAATTATAATCGTCCCGCCCTTATCCCAATATTTTGAGGTTATTGCTTTACCTATAATAGGTACCTATGTCTTTTTCTTCCATACGTCTCACATTCATATTCACTTCCTTCCTTCCTTGCCATATCACCTTCCGCACCATCCATCTTATGTTATGCCTCTATTATTATTGATTCCCCTCATTGAAAAACTGACTAATATTTTTCTTCACATATGAAAACTATAAGTAACAAACATTGCTTGTGACCACAAATTTGACCTTTATCATAAACTACCGTAATACCAACCAAAACCGAATCTAACGACAGTCATAGATGGATTCTGACCACATTACATACTTGCACATGTGGGTTCACCGCACATATCCGTAGTATTCTTCTACGACTCGTGAAAGGCGGTGAATGGTCGCACCGCTTGCGTGAAAAGCGAATGTAAATTGTCAGATTTCCACTCAATGATCACTGCATTTGTTACGTCCATTACGTATGTGCAAATGATCATTTCAACATAGTCATCATCATCCATCTGTGATGTGGGAGTGTGTACATAGATGACTTACTGACTTCAAGTTGGTAAAATGCAAAACTTCACACTCATATATATTTTTTTACCTCTCAAACTGCAGACAAGAGACTGCATTTTATTACTAAGCTAAATTAAATATACACAGATTCTACAAGGCGTCCATGATCTTTGGAAAGAATTAAATATTCAATAGTAATTAAATAATTGTATCGTTTAACTATTACAAAATATTTGATTATATTATCTAATCAACTATTCAGATCAACAATCAAATATTTTAATAATTTTCATTAAACTGTGGCTGCAAATAAATGTTCGATCCGCAGCAGTCATTTATATACGCAGTCAAGATCAAATACCACAGGTAGGACAACATTGGAAATTATATAGTCACGATCTGTATATCTCACGTACGTCTGTAGCTATAATAACACATACAAGGTCAATCAATGTCACTGGCGATTCGTTACAATATGCAATACAACAATAGTGATAAAAACCGGCGTCCACCATAAGTCACCATCGACCTCAACCCGAGATGACAGCGACAGTGGCCGGCGCGCGCAGTCCCTCGCCAACCGCGCCCGCGCGCGCACCATGCAGCGCCCGCGCCTCTCGCTCGCGATGCGTGACAACTGGCGCCACCTGCAGCGCCTGTACGGCCTCGACCTCGACTGTGATGACTGCTCACCCCCGCGACGAGCCCCCAGTTTAGACTCGCTCATCAACTCTTCCGAAGGAGCCGTCTCCAGCGCAGACGCTTCCGCCCCCGAGGATTCCGACTCCGGAGCGGATACCCGTGCTGACCCAGATCCACCTCGAAGGAAAGCTCATTCCAACCAAGAAAGGATCAAGAAATGCCCTCAAAGTTTCTCGTCATCGTCCAGCGGCCACATGGAGACGATACATGAAGAAACAACTGAACCCAAAGTGTCTGTGAAGGAGATTCTCGCGAGATTCGAGAATCTCACTGAAAATACGCAGGTAATAACAGTGTTTGTGAGTTGTGTTCCGGATGGAAATGGGGTGAGCAGGTTTGAAAGCAATTTGTTATTTAGCTACGTGCTCCAGTTAGCGGTAAATGCAAACTGCAAATCAACAGTTTCCATCGATTTCCTTAATCAGCTGTTTGAAAACAAACATTTCGCAACGTGACATTACAAGATTCGTTTGGTCAACGTTTTTCAGTGAATTTGATTATAATGGAGGTTTCAAAAGAGCGTACCGTGTTGAAAAACGACGATGACATTATGAATGCATTATCTTTTTTTTTGTCGCATGATGTGCAAACGCTTTCCAATCAGCGTCGATGATCTCGCTGTGTAATCGATCTATTCATGAGGTTCAGTACATTGTTAGTTGTGTTGCATTTCTTGTCATTACCTTTGTCAACGCACCTTGTGACGAAGACAATATTCCGACGACCATTCAGTTTCTTCTGCAATTTATTTTAATAACTCATTTGCACTTTTATCTGTATGCATTTGCTTTTCATTTCAAATGCGATTTGCATTAAATTCTGTCTAAAATATAAATTTTGTAAATTGATTGAACGCTCAGTTAGTTATTTAACTTATTACATATGCAGCCGTGATCTCGTATCAACTCGTATGTATGTTTTTCGAACAGGGAAATATCTGAGACATTGATTAATCGCTGTAAAACTCCTCATTCTCTTACTATTACTTTTGATATACTAGATCATATACCTAGTTATTTTTTGTTCTCATTAAAGACACGCTTTATGTACCATGACACGCTCTGCCCATGTCCTTATTACTTCAAAAGCTTCAATCACCGTTTCGCCACACAGACTTGCTTATAATAATCATCAATACGTTCAACTCCTTCAAATGCTTTTCAAATTATTGCAAATCATCAATGACCTTTGCTAACTAAAATTACATATTCGGAACTTCAATGTGTATTACAAAATGTGTTAGGAAACTCAAATTATCTAACAATTATTATTAGGCGATTAGCGCACGCGACAGGTATCTGAACAGCGTGCGCATGACCCTTCACAAGTCAAGGCGAGGCGGTGGCGTGGAAACTAGAAGTATTTCTTTGTGAGCTATGGGAACATTTGACAGCCTAACACAGGTATTCGTCATATCATTGTTGAGCAATTACAGTTCCTATAGGATTTTTCAAACTCATCTTTTGTAGATATAAATACATGCTCTAACAATCTTTCTTCCTCTTCCGATTGCCCTTAGATTCCTAATACCACCGTGATAAAACTCATATAGCTAAATTTAAAACATAAAACCTTATCTCTTTTGTTTTTAAGCACGTGCTCTACAGGTTTTGTGCGCGTTGTGGCCAGATCTCGGTTCCAAGCCACTGGGCAGAACAAATTCAACACAAGCTCACATAAAGACTTAATGCCCTTTAATTAAAAATATTATGAGTCTCATCACTGATTCTAGATTGTATTTTTAACCTGTAACACCGGAACAATGTTAAAGCACGAATCTTGATCTAAAACTGTCAGTAAACAAATGAATCTCTATTGAAATCTAGTTTTAAATTCGAGATGAATCACGCTTGGCCTATCGTCTAACCCTGCTAGTTCTTTACCAATATTGTCCATAAGTTTTACAGTAATTTCGCCACGCTTATTTCAGGGTATACTTACTTTATTTTTGCATTTGCGTCTGAGCGGTCTGAAACAATCTAAACTTGTGTAATAATGTCAATAATAACTGCTTGGTTCTCAAATATAGCATAACAACTTGCCTGCGCAAGAAAGCAGATAATTTTCGTCACGTTCATGAATTAATTCTTCTCTAACTTAAGTCTTTTGCACTGCATGAAAGAAATAAGTAACTAAATATACTTGTTATAGAGCATATGCCAAACATTCCGGTTTTCTGGAAGATTTCAATGCAAGAGCAGATTTTCGCGGTAACCAGTGACCACGTGGCATAAAAAAATCATCATTCTAATTTCAGTAAACTACTACATCGTCTATCTCCCTTCCTTTGTGATATAATATTGCCACGCATGTTACCATGTCAACTCATCAATATACGTATACAATGCATTGATGCTGACATTCGATTAGTTCGTCATGTATATTGCGCAAACCACGAGTTGACAATTGAATGTTGTAGAAGCTACAAATTAATTGTGAGGTAAACTTTGAATGGTCTACTACGTCACTTCCCGCGATTGCCGGGAGTTTGTACATTGTTGCTAATTAGCAACAATGTCAGATAAATATTGGTAGTTAAGGTGATCTTCAAAGTTGGAAGAAGCTTTATAAAACTATCGATCCAGTCTACCGATTTGTCAGTTCTATGAAACCGTGGTTGCAGGCAACAAGGCCTCCTAAAGTAAACGTAATGAATATTTGGATAGTGACACCTAGCTGGCGCTGTATCTGCTTAAGTCAATTTCTCAATTAGATTGCGAAGGTTTGATGATGCTCCGGTTTTATGCAGATCTTCAGCTGCATAAGCTTAAATTCAAACCGATTGACTGCTAAAAACGGGCAGCAATTATTTTACTAGAATATCGTATCGTTGATTCCTGTGACTACAATACAACCATCTTATGAAATATACGGTAGAAGACCGTATATTACCCTAATGAACAAGGTAATCATGGGTTTACCCATGGGGAAAGGCCATGTCAAGCTGTTACAGTGACGAATAAAATACATACGTAAGCTCTTTCTTTTATAACAGTATCAAAGGAGTAATAAGCCCTCATGACAGGAACATCAATTCTTGTAATAACGGCACTAAAAGTGAAACACGTCACAGTCGCCGCCCGCGCAGGCGCCGAGGGAAAGTTGATCATATGCGTGTGCAGTTAATGCTGTCAATACGAATAAGTACAATACTACTTACAATTGTATGTTATTGTGTTGGCTGATGTCACTTGTTAAGTTAGATGTTATATTGATTGTTTGTTTGTTTGTTTTTCGTGTTTAGAAAAGCATGTCTTGTTTTTGTTGCTTTCTTTGCGGTCTTTTTCTACCTTCTGAAGTTCGGGCCGTACCTTCTCTTCTTCTGGTTAGCGTGGCAGTCGTCGTTGTATGTATTTTATATATTATGTTGATTGCTGTTTGTTTGTTTTTCGTGTTTAGAAAAGCATGTCTTGTTTTTGTTGCTTTCTTTGCGGTCTTTTTCTACCTTCTGAAGTTCGGGCCGTAATGTCTTCTCTTCTTCTGGTTAGCGTGGCAGACGTCATTGTATGTATTTTATATATTATGTTGATTGTTGTTTTTTCGTGTTTGGAAAGGCATGTGCTTTATTTACGGTCCTTCTCTACTTTTTGAAGTTCCGGCACTCTTTTTCTGGTTAGCGTCCGCCTTTTGGCTAGGTCTATAAGGAGGCTACAGCCTGAACCTACTGTATTGTATACAGTTCTATAAGAATGTTATGGCGCGTGGCCAAAATTTTAACGGCCGCCAAAAAAAAAAACAATTTCACTAATGTTTACCAACAACGTAATTGTATTACGTTGTTGGTTGTTACTCTATCAATGTATAATTGAGCGCCGAAAAGTCCTTGTGTCCTCGTATGTGGTTATTGTAATAATATTGTTTTGAAGTATAATTTGATTATCTTGTAGGCAAAACATGCATTGCTTAGGGCTTTCAGCTACAAAATTGTAATTGTTTGTTTTGGTAATTGCACAGCAGTAACGCAATTACCAAGAATTATCAGTCTCTCTTTTGTCTATTGTTGTCTTCGTCTAGCCTTTTTGGGTTATGAATTGACTGGCTGCTCCCTACTTCTTTTTATATGTATGTATGGCTTGAGGCATTACTTGACCACCTAATCACTGACAAGCCTAGCAAATAAGGCTTCACAACCAAACCTATACAAAATACCGTATCCACTTAGCCATAACACAATACACCATGGTCCACACATGCATATAAATGATGACATGACACAATGCGCGAGCGCAGACCAATAGCAAATTGTCTGCGTGACGGGGCCTCTGCGACAATCGCGAAGTTAATCGGACCGTGGTTCCGTTTCCTCTTTGCTGGACACCCGACATGGTTTAGCAAATGAATTAGCGATGCCGTGTGAATGTTGTGGTTATATATGTAGTTGTCATCATTTTTTATATTATCTTTGTCACGAAACATCTGAAAGTTTACTCGGATTGCATTTTTGGGTGTACCGATTTGTTTGTGAATATATCTTTCAGATCAAATCTTAATATTAGAAGATGCCTGATCTTCTCACAGAGTAAGCACAAATATTGATCACCACGCTTACTTATCTCCTAGGTGTCATGCGGGAACATGATATTAAATGGGGCTTAGTAGAATATAGGAGATTCATTACTATATATCAGCGGTGTAACCAAACCGGCTGTATGAATGTAGGAAGAAAAATTTGGAGATATTATTATCTGCTCTTTCTTTATCATCATCATGGCCCCAGTGTTCCTCAACTCACAGTTGGAAATTTATTTCCAGACCGTTTAAAACTAGCACTATCTAAAGGTTCAAAGTATATACTTATTGCCCTATTCCGTGGAAATATCGAAATATCAGGCCTTTGTCATTGTCTCCATCATAAAGGGAACCTCTTTGGAAAATTCCAGCTTTCTAGGTCCAACCAAGAGTTGAGGCTGGGCTTTAATGAGTTAGTCGGAACTTTTCTTGTAATATGTTCTTTTGTAAGCCTCCAGATTCATGTTCAAATTGTGAAATTCTACATTCAATGACCAATAAATATATGCGATCCAATCACCATATCATTTTTCAATCGAGGGATATTTTTTCCTAAAACTCATTACCGATGGAAATCGGAATCTATCACACGCGATGCTACGTGATCTATTAAAATATGTGTAATATTGTGACACGAATACTCGTCGGTCTCGTTAGTCCCGCCACACATATCGAGAATCGAGACGTAAATCGATCTCGATCGTTAATCGTTATCGTTCCTAATCGATATAACGGCATGGACGTAATAAAGCTGGCTTTTCTTTGTTTAAGATTATATTGTCTTTAAGATAATTGAGTTTTTTATCGGGTATATTAGAAATAAGTGGTCGCGTGAAGGAATGTTCTGTGACTTTGTTGTGTGTTGAATTGGTGGCGTTGTTAGCTAAGATTTCACTTATGATTAGAATAATGTCGGGAACAATGCTAATCTGTACGCTGAACCCATTCGTTGTTTCACATATTTCAACATTATTTTTTTCTTTATTTCTGTTTTGCAATGTAGATCCCTTGTAATTCTAAATTGCTTGTAGTCATCGTTATACTTTTACCAATTTATTCGGTGTCATCGCAAGACGTTTTTTCTTCCTCCATACATCTCTATTGGCTGTCATTGTATTAATGTTGGTGGTCACTCCCTTACCAGCCAGTCTCTGTAATTTTTCACATAATCTATCGTTTCTTTTGCTTTTAATAAGAGGGCTGAAAGTAAAAATAATCACACAATTAATTTCCCTAATTTTCCTTAATCAATCATTGATAATATTACATCTATAGATATACAAACACAAAATAAACAGAGCTTAGGAATATCGATAATTTTGCATCGGCAAAGACTTGTTCCGATGTCAAAGGTCACAAGCGCCCATCCCAAGCATACCGTGAGATTGGGATGGGCCAGCTGCGCTTACGCATTTAGCAAAAATACCGCAAATTAAATAATAATGGCGATGTTTCCCGTCGAGCGGCGTTTCGATTCAATCAGTCGTAATGTATCTTAATCTAAGCGATCTCGTACAGGAAGCCTCTTGATTATGTTCACCATTCAATCCATTCACTCTTCCGGTCTGTTGTCGTTTTTCTATGAAATTATCTGTGTATATCTTCTAACCGTACAATCACAGGATAATGGTGTAATTTGTTTTGTTAGCCATGCAATTCTTGTTTAGTTTATACTGAAATTACATAAAATCTAAAATTGCATGACTTTTAAAAATCAAATAAGGTTTTGTCTGAAGTCTGATTACCTATGACAAAATAAAGTGAAACGCAACGTAGTTATACAAATTATAAATAATTTAAGCCATGTTTACAAAAAGGCAACAGTACTTTTTAAACAAAATATCTTAACCCCTCACGAAGAAACCAGTACCTAAAAACGACTTTATATCCTTTTCGCCCGAGAAATTTTGGGGTTCTTTACATAACAGGTGCATTCTATCGTTACATCAATAAGAGCGATAATTGGATAACTGATGACACCTGTTGTTTAGTAGAGGCGCGTGCGCCGAGCCGCGCTTCCTGTCCGTTAACCGCGAACCCTTCTTTTTAAGTTTGGGTGACATAGATGCAATAAGAAAGGAGATCGATTCCAGATTGTATGTCTTGATGAATATTTAAATCGTTATTTTAACATGGCATAGAAAACAGGGATGTTGCGGATATTCTCAACCGCATCCGCAATTTCGGATCTTCCGCATTTATTTAGTCCTCCGCATCCATCCGGATCCGCATGAATCAATGCGGATCTCCTGTGGATGCAGATGTGAGTGGACAAGGGTGAATATAAGTAAAATTATAATCAACAAAATGCAAATTATAATCATTTAAATCATTAATATAGCTCTAAATCGTCATATTTTCACGAAATAGTCTTATATCCGTCAAACACATATTATTTCGAGAGCTATATTGATTTTCAAATGATTATAATTTACTAACTATTTTATTATAATTGCCGCAAATTGAATTATGATCAACATACAACGAAACCGCGCTGCAATTTGCAAAAAATGTAAGAAATTTTGAATTTCACCTTGCCGCATTTACGGATCCCTTAAAAAACGAGATCCGCATCCGCATACGCGCATGTAAGCCACCAAAAATCCGCATCCGCATCCGCATCCGTGAATGTAAAAAAATCTACATCCGCAACATCCCTGATAGAAAACACTGTAAGTAATGACGCGTAACGGTTCGGGCTATGAGAGGTGGTAAATGTGATAATAGGTGGGCCACAATTATGTAGAATGTATAACTGTTAGGACAGAAAAATTCAAGGCAAATTTTTGACGTTCAAAAGTGCCTTATACGGGCCTACTTGAAATAAATGATTTGACTTTGACTTTTGACTTTGTTGCATGACCGTGGATGTTTTCCTACTAATATAATCATGGTACAGTTACCAACATGGTGCACCAGATCCTTTTCATGGTCCATGGTGTGGTGCACCAGTCTGCAGCACCGTCCCTACACGTTCAGGAGGAACCTATTGATAAGGAGGTCGTAATGTTTGTCTTAGATACAGACGATCCATAGTGATTTACCATAACCACCGCAGCGCACACGAAAGACAATCTTCAAAATCTGATAACCATCTTGTTATTAATCTTTAATCTAACAAACTAGTCCGTCATGCTCTATATGTAAGTATGACGTTTCACTTTTATGAATCAGTTTCGGGTTTAGGCCTAGTACCCACTTACGTACAAGTAATTGACAATATCAGCTAATTGTGGCCACAAAGAGACCGTGACGGCCACAGGCCACTCTCTCGCTTTCCACACGTAGCTCGTAGGCTATAATACACTGTTTTGTGGTAATTCTACCTTAGGGCAATTCGTAATACACGTCGCCATATGAACTATGAAACTGAAGTGTGACATTGGTGCTTTAAAGAATTGAGCCAAGATCTTTGTTCTGAGGAATTGATTTTGAGCATAAGCAATTGATCCGCGGTTTGTAGAAGGTTTATCACGGGTTTCTGATCTGTAAATACACTTCTTCCGCTCTTCACTTTGCTGTGCCCGCCAGGATTCACAATGATCATGTCCTTGACAAAGACAACGACATTTATTCGTCGGATACGGTACGTACAAAGTTGGTAAGGTTCACACATCCGCCGCTAAAAGCGGGATACGAATATTTACATTTACATGGACATAAAACCTAACTTATATACTACTTTATACTCTAATAACAATACACATAAAGATACATTTAGATTCTATTATACGATATAAAGTAAAAATAAAACACAACCACTAAAACAAACCATAAATAAGTAAATATAATATGTATTAGGTACCCTTATTAACAAAAAAATATTTTGGTGTATAAAAATGATTTTGAAGAAGCCATGTTTTTAGATTTTTTTTAAAGTAAAAACCTACCACCTAAGTTCACGTTGTGGAATGCAATAAATACATTGAGAATTGAGTAAATCTACCGGAAAATCTATGTTAGTGATTCGGGTTTTATGAATTAATGATAGAAACCGAAGAAGTTGTACTTTGTTAGTGAATTGGACTTAGTTATTTAAACCAGTATTTATGTTGTATATTTTAGTTAGCAGAAACTTAAATCCCAGCCTGATTGCTAGTATAATTCAAATTATTTTACTTCACATAAACCTACAAGGGCACTTATGAAACGTCAGAAGCTAGGTGCACGGTTCCAATTGTTCGTTTCCTATGGAGAAGAGCCGGCAAGAAACTCCATAATACGGTAATACGCGTATTATAATAGGTAATTTAAACATAATCTGTAGACCAGTATATAATTTACCTGACCAAGGCTAATGTCTAATTAAGAATGTAGTAGACTGATTATATTATCATTTGACGTCGACGATCAGAGGAAGTCATGCATTACATAAAATTGCTTTAAAATTTTGTAAGTTGTCGTCCATCATGTAAATTACGAAGTGGCCTAGTCACCATGCAGGTGCATTCTTACATAACTTACTTAGGTCTTTAAGGAATTATCACAAACGAGCTGCGCCCCGCGGTTTCACCCGCATAAGTCTCGATCCCGTGGGAATATCGAGACCAAAATTCCTATGTCCTTACCCAGGTCATGGTCTACCCATGTGCCAAATTGCATCCAAATCCGTTTAGCTGTTTTAGCGTGAAAGTGTAACAAACAAATAAACCCACTTTCGCATTTATAATATTAGTTAGAATTATTTTGGCTACAGTTTTTGACGTGGTCGCGATTACTGCTTCTCTGCGACTGACGAGATCAAAAACACTCGGGTCAAAACCCTGGATCGGGAAAAGTAGAATTGGGCTATTGCATTAGGGATTTGTCACAACCGTCAAAACCGTCTCGAAACTCGGCTGTCAGTTGATGACAGAAGGCTCGCCTGCTATCACCTGGGACTTTAACATAACTGGCGAAATAACACACATTTCGCCAGTCACTACTCCTACCGCTTTGTAAAACACAGGCTGATGTTAATTTTACATCATTTTGATTAATATGTTTTTGTTTATAAGTGACATCGATTAATTACGTCGTTGATGTTTATCTGTTTCGCTGTCTTTTAAGTTCATGTGTTTTATAGCTTCGCGGAAACGCTGCCGCAAAATGATAAATTATTGTTTCGTAAAAAAAAGGAAAACAAATGTCGAAGATTTGTCTAATTCCAATTAGGAAGTTAGGAAATCTTGTTTTTAAATTATTAAAAGAAGATGGAATCTGTTTTACTATTTTCCCACAGAAGTGCAGTGTTTACTTTAAGTGATACTTACACAATGATGTAAGAAAATATTTATGTTTGTGTCGACCTTTCCCGTAAGCGTGTAATTCAACCAGTTTGCCTTGGCTGCACAACAGACTCCTCTCTGATAGAATTATTATCTGTTTTATAAACATTATTACTAAAAATGTATAAGAAATTATCGTCTACACCGCATACTGCAAAAGAAGTTTTTTTTTTTTAATTATCGCGACACGGTTCAGCTCTTGTCCGTATTACTCTGATCCTTTTGTAATTCAAAAGTGTAATGACTCGTTTCACCACCTCCTGAAGTACATATGTTCACTACGATAAAGTCCAAACTATCTCTTTGATCCACAGATATAAGATTATTCGATTAGATGCTTACGATAAAGAAAAAAAAAATTTGGACACGCACAGGAAATACAACACGATAAAAGGAGCACTTAAAAGTAACAAAATTAACATATTTAAAATATTTAAAAATAATAGCGACCTGTGCGAGGCCAAAAAGACTTCTAGTATCTCAGCATAATGCTGCGATATGTAAAAAAATTAATACCACAGCGCAGGTATTCTGATAGGGTCTGAGATGACTTTTATATCTAGAAAATGCTCTTTGATTACCTATATCCGAGTCTGGTTTCACTTTTAGTTCTTCCTTATGAGCCAAGCCTTAAATTTTAAAGTGCTTTCTATGATACAATTCAAGTTTAAAACTATCTTTCTCTTCCCGACTGTTAATAGGGTTAGTCATCTTTATTTTCTCAGAAATCCTCATTCCTCTATTCAAGTTGAATATTGTACTAGGGCCACAGAAGTTTCTGGAAGTATTTCACATCATAATCGTGACGCTATATGATGCTCACTCATATTTCACTCTTAAGTGTGCGATCACCGAAATGATAACAGCTGTGCAGTGAAAGCGGCTTCTATTTCTGACCGTAATAGAGTCATTACAGAATCATATACACTTACCGCTAATGCTATATGTTTAGACAGTTCAAACGCTCATTTTAGTGCCAAAGATAAGCTTGAAAAAAAAATTCTGCTTTTACGTAACAATCCTATAATTTGGGAAGACTACGAAGCTGTAATCTTTTTTTTTTTCTAATGGAGAATTACTACGGAGTATTCTATCAACCTCGACTGACATAATAGGCCTTAAAATAATTTCTCCTTGGGCTTCATTCATGTTTTTAAACGCTCAGCCTTCTACAAACTGTATAAGAATGGCATCAGGGCCAAGTTTTTTTATTACTATTCATCAGTACCAGTATGTCTATGAATGAGGTATTGTAAAACTACATTTACTATTGCTTAGAAAATTCACAGACGATCGTGAGGAAAGCTGCACCGCAATGATCTTTGCTTTTGACCAGAATAACATCTTGCGATAAATTTAATTGCATATTTCAAACGAAAATGTTCATTCGAGAAATACTTACATACACGTACATAGTATGAAATGTTTAATCGTTATCTTGCCTAAAGAAATATCATCATCATCTTCCTGCCCTACCTACCATGTTACTTGGAGTCGTCGCAACATGTTTTCTTCTTCCATTTTCCTCTGTCAACCGTCACGCTGTCTGCACTCCCTTCTCTTTCATATCACTCCTTAAGTCCTCACACAATCCATCCATCTTTTCTTTGTCTTCCTCTCCATCCACCAACATTTATATTACTCAGTCACATGCGTTTAAAAGTCATTCACTAAACCTTGCCTAACTAAATGCACTCATATAATAAATATTTCGTGATCATCGTAATTCTTCAATGATGGCGGGTCGCCACAACATGCTCTGTAGTACATCATCCTTGACATATTGTCGTGCAAACAAAACCGCATTGGAATGTTGCCTATGTTCTTTTGATGGAACAAAATAATAGGAGCGACCTTGATAGTATATCTAAAAAAACAGTTAATGCAGCTGAATAACATTATGACAAGCCAAATAATGGAAACTAATTTCCGCCATTTCGGGAGTTTTATGGTCGGTCATCATTCACGTCCATCGATCATTAATATTCACGTCTAATAAAATTCTATTGGGATATATCAATATTGTTTGCTCTATACCTAATCTAACTTTAAACTTGACTTCTAAGAACCCCAACTAAAGATTTCTTTTTTTTTTTTTTTTTTTTAAAAAAAACGTTGCCCCACACTAGGAATTTCTCCTGTATCGTGGGTGCGTTTACAAACATTTATACTCACATACACAAACAGCCAGACCCGGAACAACTACTTGCAGGTCATACAAATATTTGTTCCGTGCGGGAATCGAACCCGCGACACGCAGTGCAGCAGTCAATCGCTCAACCACTGCGCCAACCGTGCCGTCACTTATAAAGTTATAAGATATGAAAAAAATAAGATATAAGATCAAAGTAGAGAATTTCTCTCGTCCCCTTAGTCATTTTCATATAAACCTCGAGAAATTATCATAGTCGGATCTCAAAGATATGATCAACACTTGGAACATTAATAACCATGGAAAGCAGCTAATCACACAGGAAAAGTGAAGGTATTCTAACATTGAGAAACAGGTTGGGACGATAGAAAAACTGGTGAAGCAGTTCCGCGTAAAGGCCGCAACACACCTGTAACACCCCACACGTGTTCATAGGCTAAATGACAAAGCGTAGCTACACGACAAGACATGTGGCCAATGAACAGGCTTCATTGATGTGGCGGCGAGGCGTGTTATAAGTCTGTTTCCGCCTTATGCTCGTATCTGATGGAATGGACATGTTGCATGCTTAGATCAGTTTGATATCATCAAAGATCAAGTATAGAGGGGGTTTAATTTGGAAGTAGATGATCAAATAATTATGATTGATGATCATTGTTTTATTAATGACGTAGCAAAAACCGAAGGAGCATTATTGAGAGGTATTAAATTGAGTCTTGTATAACCTGGTAATTTTGTAGCTAAACTGTTGATACTGTACTACTGTGTGCTAAATTTCATGTCTTATTGCTGCTTCCACTAAGTACTGATGGATCTTCAATGATATTTCTCTCATTTTCGACATCCTCAGTAGACACTTATGTAATTGAACACGATTGATTTTTCTACGATTAGACGTACCATTTTTATTTGTATCCTAAATACTATCTACTAAATCTAAAGTAGTTTCTTGTCTCCTATTTTGGCCACTGCGACTCCCAAGAATTTAGGCTGTGGATTTAAAAGTATGTACTGAATATCAAATGAGCCTTAGAATTTAGAATTTTAATATAAGTACTAAAATCAATATGGCATCGGTATGTATGTCGAGTAACTGAAATATAATCCGACTGATTGAAGGAGTTATATCTTCAGGCGCAGTTTTATGCGTTTCAGTGACTTTTCTATCTGGTCGTTATGCTATGTGTCGCAAATGTGCTAACTGAATTATGTTGGTCATGTTTGTAGTCTAATTTGACACAGGGTCGGACATATCACACTTTGTAAGGGTCACTCTAGGCTTTTGTGTTTCTATTTAGCTAGTTTTTGTTCTTTTGTTTCATGAGCATCTATATGTTCTATAAATATACTGTACATATTATAAATTAAAGTCTCTTTTCGTTTCTGTCTGTGTGACCGCGTAGTTCTTCTAAACCACGCCACAGATTTTAGTGCGGTTTTTACCATCAATTAGAGAATTTAATCCAGAAGGTCTATGTATATAATACATTAATGTTAAACTTACATACAATAAAGAAATCTTGAAATTTTGGCAAGTCTTAAAACAGTGCGAAGCAGTTAAATAGGTCGCCAGTTAAAAACAAAAGACAAATCGTCACTTCAAATTTTAAAGTTTTTGGGGTTTATTTATAAACGTTGCTTAAAGTTAAGTAATGAGTAGCGACTGTTTAACCATACATTTTTGACGTTTGAACGTCACTTAACTTTAAGCAACATTTATAAATAAACCGTTATTTCCATTCAAGTTTCTTACGAAAATATATAATGTCCTCTAACTTCTTCTGCTTCTTTTGAAATTCATTGATATGTTAATAGCTCGTGCATTGTGTGCATGTGATTATTAATCACCGCACAATGGCTTCTTCAAGGGAAATGTATTCATTAATCGATAAAGGAAAAGCTCTTACTTTACTTTCACGTGCTACCAATGATCAATGAACGACCGCGCCTACCATTACGTGGTCCATTGAAGCACATGTGTGGAACTATCTAATTTGCGCTCAGCCGAACGTGAAATGGATGTGCGAATAATCGATACTGTTGAAGAGGTGTTGATAGAAGATTGAAAAGTATTTAAGATTGTATTTAAAGCGAGCGCGATTTTATCAAGAGATTTTTATTGAACATGGTAAAGTTTATTGTAAATTTACAAGACACTGTATTACTGGCTGCATGTACTTACCGGCCGTTTTATATGGAACTAACGAACCGTTCCAGGGGTTCTACTCTCCAATAGAAATCCGTAGTTTTGGCCGAAGTTACGGGCGCCTCCCACACCGGCTCAATCACGCTATGTCCGTAAGTGAGACGGAGAACAGTGCGCCCGTAACTTCGGTCGAAACTACGGATTCAATTTCGGTAGTAGACCCCCTGCTTCGCACGGTTTTTACGACCTGACAAAACATCGAGATTTCTTTGTTTTGCGTAACTTTAATAATAACGTATTATACACATAACCCTTCCGGAATAAAACCTCTAAACGATGGTAAAAACCTCATCAAAATCTGTTGCGTGGCTTAGAAGAACAACGCGGACATACAGACAAACACGAAAAGCGACTTTAAGTTATAATATGTATAGATTATCGACATTTTATTAATTTAATTAAGAAACGAACGAAATTAAACGAAGCAAAATGAATATGTAATGATCGTAGCAACTAGCGTTCAGTAGTTCTACCTACCCCAATGAATTAATTGATGCAGTAAGTAAAACATATTGAGTCAATGCAACATTTTGTAGAAATTAGGATGGATATGCTATTTATTTAGCATGTAGCTGCTAGGTATAAATATTATTGCCTATGCTTTAAATATTTTCACAATAATCAACTATTTCATATCATATCGTATACTTATAACAATTTTAAACACAAACTCAACTCAAACATTTATTTTATTTCAAGTATTTATTTCAATTAAAGTTGGAGAAGCTACTTCCATCCAATTAGATGCTTGCTTCGAATGACTAGAAATAAAGTTTATTGGGGGCTTTCACGGCGAAAGTGCGAGGCATTTATATGTGACTGTTAATTAATGGATACATCGAAGAAAATGTTCAATTATCTACGAGGAATCTATTTGAGAAAAAACCGGTTAAGTGCGAGTCGGACCACGCACAATGAAGGGTTCCGTAGTTGGGATGAATTTATCTCAGAACAAACTTAACGTTGTAGTTGAAAAACATGGCGGACAACATGTTTTTGCAACTGTAAATGTAAGTTGGTCGATTATCACTCGTTAACTTGTTGAGCCTATTTAGCTGTGATAGTTTTCCTTTTAATTTCGTTATATATAGATAGTACTCCTGTGAATTTTTTGAAATATCTTAAACCAACCGTTTAGCTAGCGGGGCCCCGACACACACATGACTAACAAAAATTAGCAGTTTAAAGCTAAATATTTCGCAACGACCTTTCCAACGACACCCAAAACATGGGACAGACGAGAAAAAATAAACATCCCCATGTTACGTGTAGGGGAGGTACATTAAAGATTTTTTTTTTTACCACTGTCTGCGTGTTAATATGTATACCCATGCCAAATTACAGCTTTCTAGTACTAAGAGTATCTGAGCTAAGCCGCGGACAGACAGACAGACATACAGACGGACATGGCGAAACTATAAGGGTTCCTTGTTGACTACGGAACCCTAAAAACGAAAGATCGAGCTCGTATTCAAACATTGACAGTTGAATTGCTGCGAATAAATGAGAAAATAAAGAAGGTCTCTACCTTCTTTATTTTCTCGCCGCCATCTTGTTTCATTTGTATTATAAAATGTTTAAATCTCTATAAAATTTTTGACTCTACTTCTTTACCTTACAAGAGTCACAAAATATGTATCGAAATCTTAAATAAATTTTCCTCGATTAATCTCTTTGTAAAATGAAAACTACAAAACCCAACTCACATTCACTGAGGTATTACTAATATAGTTCAATGCTCACATTACCAATCATACATAAACGGAACTCCGTACTATCGAAGTATTTGATATTTATACACCGTAAGGACTATTTCTGCTTGCAGCGCTCGGCCGCTATAGAAATCTCATCAACCAATAGCATCGCAGCATCAAATTTTTGATGAGTCCCTTGTTTTTGTAAATGAAAAAAAGACTAAAAAACCAGCTGAGCTGGTGCGTATTCATGTACCATCGAAGAAGTTCATATCTATACACCGTAAGGACTATTTCTGCTTGCAGCGCTCGGCCGCTATAGAACCGGGGTGGTAACAGATGTAGTCATCGTGTTCACGGGATTTTGTTTTCAAACTGCTTAGATATGGAATTGAAAAAAATTCGTTTGTACATGAATGATGAACGCAGTGTAAAAAATAATCGAGTAGTTTCCTTCCAGTACACTCATTACATCGGTTCCCGGAGACGCGTCTATATTTCTCAGAGCGGGTCACCCCGACATCCGCGCGGTTGAACTGGTTACTGCTAGGCTACGGTCGGTCTAGTCATCTGGCTGGGTATCTCGATGTATCACTTGTAGCTTGTACACTTGCGTATGTTAACGGCCAACTATTTCGCTATATTATCATTCACATATTTCCTTGCGCAATGGAAAATGTTAAGTGATTATGTACCGGTGAAAATGAGTCGTATAATATCTATAATCATAATCATCAGATACTGTGCGTGAATTTCTGGTACGGGTCCTCGTATAAGTTTGGTACCTACATACTTCCAGGTACAGCGTGACTGAAACTCAAAAGTACTTACCTACTTCCTTAAAAAGGTATCTTTCTTGAACAAAATTACATCAACGAATTCTAAAGAATTCTGTTTTTCTTTTACCTCTAGAAGCTAGAATAACTGCTATTAAGCTAGACTGTCGCACGGCGACAAACTAATTACAAAGATTACACAATAATTTATGTAATACCTACGGTTATATGATACAATGCGAACGAACTAATGTTCAAAAATAACTGGCTGAAAGTTAAATGTAGCCTTAGGTAGTAATTATAACGCTGGCCACATACCTATCAAGTCCATATTATAAAGAAATGTAATAATAATCTTTGTATATAAAATACAATTAATTAATCATTTTACATTTTTTTTAATATTTTAATGTCCGCATCTTTGGAATTAATTATTGCTCTATGTAGAGCTGCCTTAAGCGTGCCGTGCTGCCATCTATATGTGGCTTCCAACATTATGAACGTTAGTCATTCACAGTTCACACATGCACTGATAGATGTCGCTGTCACTCCAGCCAACCACAAACGTCAGTTAAGAAAAATGATGGAAATTTATAGCCCGGGAATATTGCATTAACATTTTTACAAAATTTAATTTTATGAAAAAGCTGTAAATTTTGTAAGATATCGATAAATAAATATTCATGTATGTAGGTTTTAACAAGGTGGATGCGTTAATAAGTCAGTTACGTCAAGCCATGTTATATGTTCCATATTGTGATTTATTCAAATTCTGTACTGATTTAATAAGGCTTACAATGTACCGCTGTTTAAGGATGCCAGGTAAAGCTGTGTAACTTGAATTGTTTCTTTTTAATGAGTATGTATTCAGATGGTTGAGCAGTGACTCTATTGTCCATGGTTCGGCACTTTTTAGCGAAGTATGTAAGAATAAAACGACAAAAAAAAACTGTTTCTTAGATAGAGCGTAATTTAATTTCAACACCTAGTGGACCTTCTTTCATTAGGATATTTTACAAATGCAGAGTTACTTACAATTTATTTCTTTATTCGGAGACAACCTAAAAGCTCATAATCGGATTCGTTTTTTGAAACGTGATCCTAAAATATTGGCAGTCGTTCCGCCACGTAACGAACTCATATTTTTTGATCGATGTCGGTTATGTAAAAAGTGTCGGATAATCCATAATTATCATAATTATTCAAGATAATGAGCACTACGAGCGTGTAAATAAATCGAGCCTAGCCGAGCGCGTAAAAAATACCATAAATATCTCCCATTCACGGTAAGAGTTAATCGGTTAAAAAGACTAAAAGAATTCGAGTTACGAAAGAAATTAGCGATTAATCGGAGCGAGCACACATATATTGCATCAATATTTATAAAGATGGTGGCGGGCAACGCGGGCGCGAGCGGCGCGCGCATACCGCCGCTGCACCTCGCGAATGCAGTGCGGAAATTGCACTATCGAAAAAAACAATAGAAATTCTATAGTCGGTTTTTTGTCGGTGTCGGGAAAGTGGCAACATTGATTCGCTTAGTTCAAGTTTCGAAAAATAACTTCGATGATATTAGTGATTTTGCGAAAATACGAATTGTGCTCGATGTGTGCTGGTGAACGAAAAATAGTTAAAAATGGAAAACTTTTACGATGTTATCAGGACGCTCAGTAGAAAAACTTTGAAACGAAAACCTAAGGTAGTATAAAAATAAATATAAAATAAGTATTTTAACCTTGACCTACTTTTAACATAATTAAATACTTAAGGCCGTAGTAATTAACTTGTAACTCTTTCGTATTTTTTATTTTTATTTTTTATATTTCCGTAGGCCCTAATTATTCTGGTCCCAATTAAGGCCTACCGAAAGTCTTTGCAAAATAAAACATATTTTCAGCACCAGGCAACCAGTTAGCGATGCGTCACGTATGTTTTCGATTTTCCTGGGTGCTATCTTTTACCGTCCTTCAAGCGTAAATTAAATACCGTTACCGTTTTAACATAGATTCAGCACTGAACAAATATAAAACGCATCAATGCCGCTCTGCGCACTATAAAAATGCGTAAAACATTAAGACTCAGTGAATTTCATATTCGATTCCGTTTTCAAATTATTATTGTATTAGACCAGAATACCCGCGAAATTTTACGGATTTATATATATTTTTTATTCATATTCTTTATGGCACTTCTTTATGTCATGCATGAGCTACCCGAATATCAAAAAATATTTGGCCTAGTTCTTAAGGGAGAGGCGTGAAAAAATTTACTCGCTGTTACAATGTATAATAGATATCAAACTAATACGAAGGTTCGTCATCATCATTTCGACCGAAAGACGTCCACTACTGGACATAGACCTCGCCCAAGCGACGTCACATCAACCACTCCTCAAAACAATACCTAGTTAAAATACATATAGATCAGAGACATTTACTCATTTTAATTACTGTTTAGATAAATTCCATACTTGTTGAAATAATTAGATAAACGCTAAGAACATATAATTTGAAATAACATAAATCACCCAATGCCGTAAATCACATCACCCTGGTTTGTATTGGATATGATTCGTATAGAGTCCGAGCAACGGGTCCAGCGCAGTAAAACTGATTTATTTAGCGATCGTGCGCGCGCGCACATTCACGCTTTCCTGATCTCCAGCGATGTACCGACACCGGCCGAGTGGCGAGTACCGCAATCGGATGCCAATCTTGAGATTCTTTAGTTTTAACGTACCTAACGAAAACTGTACTGGGGATAGCACAAATAGGTTTAACACTGTGATGATAGAAGTTTAGTAGTCCAACTTTAGTTTACCCCTCCTTGTGTTTTAAATCATACATAACATACTGAACTCATAGTTATGAAACTTGTATTAAAATTCAAGCAGCTCAAAACTGTAAATCGCAACTAATGAACAAAGCAACCAATTTAATCATAACTGTCTTGGTTGTAGGGAGTTCTACCTACTTAAGGCTTAAGTTGTGACTTCCGAATCACTAATCAATTAATTAAATATAAAATTAACCCAATACCTTAATTGTTACAGGTTCAACCTAAACCAACAACAAATGGAGTTACAAAAGAACGCGTCTCAGAACGAGAAACCAGAGAGACGAGAGAAACGAGGGAGTCCAGAGACTCGAGAGACTCTCGGGAGATACGCGAGCTGCGTGAAGCAAGAGACTCCAGAGAAGAGACGGACCACGTTGAGAGAAGAGCGCAGACGACGTCACCAGTACCGCGGGAGAGAGAAAGAGACCGGGAGAGGGAAAGGGACAGGGACAGAGAAAGAGATCGGGAGAGGGAACGAGAATTAAGAGAAGAAAGGAGAGACCAGTCAACGCCGCAGCATGACGGCAGACATCCGCTGCTGCAGTTTGCTGTCGACCATTTCAGACAGAGCCCAGAGTGAGTACTCACTAATGTTTATTTATTTTACTACACACAATGGTCTTGACAATTGATTCAGATTTTTTCCGGGAAAGTGACCCATTGTGATAATATCACAATGTAGTACACACATGGAATGCCCCATTTTTCAGCGTGTGAAAAAAGTGCGTTCTGCCACCGCTTGGAGCAATTTTGATCTTAGGTTTTTTGTCTCATTCCTATACCTAAGTGTATATTTCTTTGCTAAATATATTCTTGATGTGCAATAGAAAGCTGATAATGACGTTAAATGACAGCAGAACTGAAAGTTTACGAACACTAAACAATCCAATCACACATTTGCGACGCATTTACCAGTTCAAATGCAATTTGTTGCACAAAGGCGTTAGGCGTAGACTTCCAATAGTTTACTACGACGCATATTTACTATTCAGACGTAACACGCATATTCACTTAATCATTAGTTACTGTCAGTAATTTATAGAGCGTTTTACTTTTTTGATTCATTAATTTTAAATTAGACCTGTCTGAGCTCTAAAACACAATTGACATTTCGATAAAACTGTGTGGTTAGAGATGCACCGGTGAATAAATATAACACTTTAAAAGGTATTTCAACGTATAAGTAATTTATAACTAGTAGTTGGTTACTAATGAGCAGTGATCGGAGAAGGTAGAGCTATTTTTTGTACTTGCGATACGTTGTCTTAATATGGACACTCCCAGAATCCCGGGATTTGAAATATATATTACTAAAGAAGTTAGAAATTACTTTGTTAAAAGCTATTAACGTCTTAAGGAATTATGAACGAACACATATCCCTCCACCGACAGGTAAGTATAAGATAGACACATTTCAGGGTAATGAAATTAAAACCTTATTTTTAATTTTTTCTGTACCAATTTTGTATAGACAAGTATCAAGTTCCTCTAGCGGCACAGCCCGTTATTGTATTCTTTTGTTTCCACTAGTCATGTCGCGAGTTGTACTTGAGCGGCAAAAAATTTGTAACGCGTCGCTGATGTTATTTTGACAACGTTGTGCGCTCACTGCCAATACATAAGACAAGCTTTCTTTTATCCTTGTTAAAAATCAATTTATTTTTGGAATCCCGGAGTTTCAATTAGAATCCCGGGGAATATCCATATTAACATCAACGTTAGCGGTCATTGAACCAAAACAGCTCTACCTACTCCGATCACTGCTAATGAGGTATCTAAATTGTTAACAATAATTTATTTTTTTTAATCCCCGGACACAAACATTTACTCATTTCTCTTTCCTACTTCATCACCAGACCCTGTTCACTATAATCTAGTCATTGAGACCATTTCAACGAGCCCAAACACGATACTTGTACTGTCAGTTGGTAAGGGAGTTTGGTATCCTGCAAATTCCAGGTGATTCCGCAGCATCAGTTCAAAACATTGAAGTAACGAAATTTCAAATCGATCAGAACTGTGGAAGGTGCTCACATCCATTCATCAAATAGAAAAGAGCTGATAATCTTCAAACGGCTGAACCGATTTTCTTGAATCATAGCTAAGAACACTCGATCAAGTCACCTGTGAAACAAAAACACAATCGGTCACTACGACACTACTACTCCACACGAACTACACTCATCACCACATACCACCACACTATCTCATCCACTTCTAATTACTTTCTTTTATTCTACGTAAAATCCCTTTCAAAGTGTTCGATTCAAAACAAAAAAAATATAAATGATTCCCACTGCGTCTCAATTCAGATTATTTAACCTGTTCCTACATATTTTCACACACAAGCGCCATCTATGTTCAGCGACTGGTACTTTTGCTTTCATTTATGTCACACAAAAATATAACCTTTACATAATTTGTCATACAAAAATATGACCTTTATAATAAACAGTACTTTTCACTAATATTGATAGCAAATATTTTTATAGTCTCTATTCATTGAGATGGTTCAAGTCGACAAAGTCTGCTCTGCGCCGATGGTACATGTCCTATAGAGCAGATGGCGCTCAAATTCAATTTAGATCTTTTCAGTTTCCAATTTTCTTTTTTCGTGTTGTTAGTTTAGTGACTAACCTGGTGTCAGAGTTTTATAGTCGCCTATGGACCTCTGACTTGGCTTCACATGCCGTCAAGAAATATCGCTCAGGTATGCCGGTTTCCTCACGATGTTTTCCTTCACCGTTTTTTTTTGAAGCAAGAGTCAGAGGTGTGTGCCTTGCTTCCTATTCTTGTTAAGCTAACAAGAATAGGATATTACACTTCCCATCTTTCTTATCCTTGGTATCACATAATATTACGTTCTGCCTTATTGGTCTACTGGTCGCAAGCGCTACAGCTGACCTTGAAGTCCTGGGTTTGATTCCCAGGTCGGGCAGTGTTATTCGATTTTCCATCAGGAATTTCTCAGTAGCAGCCCGGAGTCTGGATGCCCGGTTGATACCAATAGGCTCGCTCCCTTAATACATCGAAATGTGGGTATAATATAGGTAGGTACGCCTCTGCCTAACCCTTCGGGGAATACAATGTTATTTTACGTTCAGGAAAATGTTTGTACCTTGTAACGAATCTACTGCTTATTAAAATAAAAGGGAAAGTAGACAAGTTAAAAATATATAATTTGAGGTAAAACACAGAAAAATAATTAAAAAAATAACCTAACCTACCTAGCGCTCTCAGAAAAGAAAATATTTACAGAGGAAGTATGTTACGGCTTTCAGGTTCGAGTCGACCTGTCAGTTCTGAAACATCCAGATTCGTTTCCCAGATAAATCTTGATAAATTCACAGGCAATGTAGAAGACGTCAGGCCTCGTTAGCTCTGAGGCCTGAAGATCCGCTTCCCAGTCTCTCAGACAGACCAGTCAGGACTTAGTAGTGGAAGGTCCTCCTGGCAAGAAACGTAGTCCCGTGAAGACAGAGTATGATTTCAGGGTGAAATGTATATAGACCAATTTGCAAGACTTTTCTTGAGGAGATGTTTCCTTGAGCGCTTCCAGATCAGCTCTCCGAATGGGTCCGTAGTCCCTCTGACGTTAATTTTTCAAATTATCTTTTTCTTGTTCTTTCAGAATTTAATTTCAAATTCAGAGATCGAAAAGGGCCAGACATATTCGTACCAAAAAACCTCTTTGATGAATTCTGAGAGCGTTTCAATTATTATTATAAAATGTAAGTTAGGATACAAATATTTTACAGTAAACAATTATAATTGCCTATAAAATACCATATTTGAGCTAAACATATTGATAAAAATAATTCAAATTATATAAATCAAAAGTAACCTTCATGGACTAAGCCAGTAAGAAAACTAGAGAGAAAATTAGAAGAAAAAATAATGACAGCTTGACAGCCTGACGTAAATGTCATAACATTGAAAAATATGAAAATTAAAGAAAACTAATCGTTTTAGAACGATTCGCAAAATAATAAAGCAAAATCAATAAACGAGTATAATACATAATATTAATGAATGCATAGTGTAAGTATATGATGTAGTGTCTGTAGTATGTAGATACTATATTTCCCCAATGACCCCGAGAAAATTTTTGGTCTAGAACAAAAATTTTGTAAAGGTTAAAGTATTACAGCATTCACAAGACGTACATACTTCATTCAATCACACCGACATCTTACGTAGTTAGGTCAGGTAGGATTCACATTCAATGATCACTACACGACCTGATAAATCAATAACAGTAGGCTTTTTTTTTGGAGTTGTAATCCGCTCACGTCTAAAACCACTAATGAGATGAAAAATAAAAAGATTTTTTAGTTTAACAAGGGCTTATTTTTATGGAGTTGTTAGCCGCTCCAAATAAACTTTAGTTGATATTTAACAAGGGCTTATTTATAAGGAGTTGTTAGCCGCTCCGAATCAACTTTATATTTAAGATGGGCTTATTTATATGGAGTTGTTAGCCGCTCCGAATTAATTTTAGTTGATATATAACAAGGGCTTATTTTTATGGAGTTGTTAGCCGCTCCAAATCAACTTTAAGAATTGATCCAATCAACTGCAGAAGTTGATGGTGACCAATAAGAAAGGTTAGGTAACCTATTCCTAAAAGCACAAAGTATCTAAAAAGTAAGAGAGATTAAAATAATCTTCTTAATGGTTTAACAACCGATGAGTCTAATAAGAGGAAGAAAAAAAAAGAACTCAAAAGTTAGAAGACGAAAAGAAGATGGAGATGAATCATGAGTAATGTGATGAATGAAATTATTTTCATAATTATATACATTATATTTTAAAATCTTTAATATGCCATTTAGCTTGGTTGCCATTAATATCCTCTAGTATATAAACTAATGGAGATAGTTTCTGCAACACAGTGGACTTCACATATTTTGGCGCTAATTTTGCGCTGAAATAAGTCCCAGCCTGACTATTTACATAATTTTTTCGCCAGACTGTATCTCCTATGTTATATTCTTTAAAGGTATGACTTTCGTTGTAACGAGAAGAGTTACGAGCATGAGCAATATGGAGGGCTATTTGGACTTTATCGAAAATTGCAGACAATAAACCTATGTTAGTAGCATAGATGTCCCTAGGTAAAAACACGATTTCATCAAGATTATTAGTTGGCGTATAAAGTGAGCCAGAATTAACTGTTTCACGGCCAAAGAGCAAAAAGTTAGGAGAGAAACCAGTTGTAGTATTAGTTGTACTATTCATAGCGTATTGGATTTTAGGAAGGTGAGTATCCCAAGATCTGTGGTCTTCACCAACCAAAGATGACAAAGCTGTGATTATAGTACGATTGTATCTTTCAGTGGGATTAACTTGAGGGCAATAGTTAGGAGAGAAACATATGAATGGTATGTTATATCTGTCCAGAAAGTTACGAAATTCATGTGATTGGAATTGCGAACCATTATCCATAATAATAGTCTGTGTGTGATCCTTATACTCACTCAAATCAAAGCTGTTGCTAACATAACTATTATATTATCTGTGATATTATATAATTATATTGTGGAAACTCTAATGACCATTACATCTATGAGTAAAATAAAACTACTATCTATAACTAAAAGTAAACTACCTCTACTACCTAATACTATCCTTAACATATGCTGCACTGGCGCTATATTAGGGAATGCTGTTGATCCCAAGGGATGTCTATTTATTATTGCAGAGCAGGTCACTATTATAACTACCCTTAGCTTTTGTGTTGTCTATCCGTTACCTAAATGCCTAAAGTACATACTAAAATTAAATCTAATAAAGACTTTGGCATTCTAACTACATGTACATACATACCACACCTACACCTACAAGTTAACACTGAACTCAACTACCTACCCATCCTTTAACGGCCTGCGCAGCCTACCCTGTGCAGCCCTAGCCGTTACAGTGGTGTTACACTTGCTCTCACACTGTACTCACTTACCTATAGTTACCAAAAAACCTCTTTGATGAATTCTGAGAGCGTTTCAATTATTATTATAAAATGTAAGTTAGGATACAAATATTTTACAGTAAACAATTATAATTGCCTATAAAATACCATATTTGAGCTAAACATATTGATAAAAATAATTCAAATTATATAAATCAAAAGTAACCTTCATGGACTAAGCCAGTAAGAAAACTAGAGAGAAAATTAGAAGAAAAAATAATGACAGCTTGACAGCCTGACGTAAATGTCATAACATTGAAAAATATGAAAATTAAAGAAAACTAATCGTTTTAGAACGATTCGCAAAATAATAAAGCAAAATCAATAAACGAGTATAATACATAATATTAATGAATGCATAGTGTAAGTATATGATGTAGTGTCTGTAGTATGTAGATACTATAACCTGCAAAATAATTATCGTTGCTTAATAAAAAACCTTTCGGTAAATCTTCCAATATTATGCGTCCAAATTACATTTGCAATTGGAATGTAAGTATTCCAAAATGGGAGATCATGTTTTCAACTACAAAGTTAAATTTGTTCTTTTGATAAATTCATCCCAACTACTGAACCCTTATTTTTTTTACATACTGCCCGCTATTCTAGAGATACTTTCAAAATGGTCGCAAAAGTCGTACAGTGTTGCCTCCTTGTTTCAGCAAAAAATCGTTCATCGTTGCCAAATTAATGTTGCCAAACTAGAAAATAATTAAAGTGATGCAAGAAATATTGTTCACAAGTCAAATGCTGTCACGCGATTGATTGATTTATTAGAGCGCAGTTTTTGTTTTAGAAACGCAAGATGTTAGACCAATATTCCACGTGCAACTTATAAAATCAATAAAAAAAAAAAAAAAAAAAAAAAAATTATAATTCCACAATAAAATTAATATCCTCTCTCCGACACTGGTATAGCAACGTTTGATTATCGTTATTAAGAGGGAACAGGGCGTGCGATTCTCCATACAAATGTATTCTCCTTTTTTCTTCCTGAATAATGCCTCTAAAGCAATCATTTCATAAAATCAAGGTCTGCTGTAGTCACATCCCTGTTATTTCCTTTTTTTCAGCAACTTATCGGTAAAGAAAATATGACCCTCCAAATATTACAAAAATGCCCCATTTTTACCGCCGTGATTAGAGGAGCACCAGACAAATTCGAAAAGTTTTTAACATAAATGAAAATGATAGGAAGCTATACGTACTCTTTCTTAAAAAAAATATGTATAAAATAATTGAATCGGTTCAGTTTTCGAGGAGAAAAAGAGGGAATACGAAACGTCGATTTCGTCAATTTTTTTGGTGATATAATTGGTCTGAGCTGTAGCTATCCCTTTCGCACTCTGCGGGGGCAGACTTGAGGTAAGAAGACGGCAATAGTTTCTTCAAATACCTATTTTTCAAATTCCTCGCAGCCCCTGTTCCCTCTTAAGGTTAATGTGTGGCTTTGTATTAAGTTGTTTCTTATTCTTACATATTTTAATATTTTAGAATGCATATTCTTTCCGTCTTCCTGTCCGCTAGTGCGCTTGTAACTCGATAACCATGTGTAAGATCAACGTGATTTTTATAGGCTCCTATGAAAAGCGGGTGGAGCCACGGCCATGAATGAATTAATTAATTAGAACCGCGAAGTTTATTTCAAACGACACATCGTTAACTTGAATTATATCTAAACAATTGTATCAATATCCGCGACACTGCGAGTGTGGCAACACAACTTAATTACAGGAAGCGATATATAACAACAAGTAGGTAATAGGATAATTAAAATTAAACGCGTACAAATAATAACTGCATGTTATTCAAGTTTGCACAGTAGCTGTTATGTTTCCACAATGTACAATGCTTTCTAAAAAAGCGTGAGTAACCGTTTTACATTGAATGAAGGATTCTTATGTGTTCCAGGTTTCTTCTGACTGTTTTTTCTTTGCAATTCGTTAATGGGAGTAGGTAGGGTTGTCCGGATAGAATCACCACGATAAATCATGGCTAAATCCTTCAAATATCAAACTGCAGTTAGATTTAACCCTTTGCCATCAATCGTTTTAGTATTTAACTTTAGATTGTAGCCTTATGTCGTCTTTGGGTTCTTGCTCTATCCAACTCAATCTTTCTTTTGTCTGATAAGCTGCTTAACGTATCAGTCTTTAGTGTCTTTATTTAGATCATCGAACATCGTTCACCTACCTGGATGTAGTTATGTTGGTTTGTATAGAATTGCATATTTCTCTGTATGTCCCTACACTTGATCTGTGTTTCGATATTTAAGGTAAAGCCAAGCTTTTAACGACATGAATCTTAGGCTCTTATCTACTCATCACTATATTTCTGCCCTTATCGCAATCAAACAATTGGGATCTGAGGGAAACCTCGTCTTATCTCTCTCAGTCATCTCTGCGTTTACCCATGCTACTTATCTTAAAGTAAATGTTCCTTCAAAGTATTAATCTGTGGTAACACTTGTAATATCCCATTAAAATCTGTTTCTAATTATTGGAATTTTTGTTATCTTGTGAAATCTGGACTCCTTACCAAATATTAATATGTAAAGTAATTATACGTTCTGCTTTCCACGGAACAATAGTCTATGTTAGTGTTACACTTTGCTTATTTTGTTATATCATAATAACGCAGCTACGCTCGAAGAGAACGGAAATATCTTAATTCATACTTCCTTGAGAAGTTATGTTAACCTATTGCAACACGATAATTCATCTATTTGCTCAAAATTGTTTGAACTGGAACATTGTTAGAGCATTTACTTCGTAGCTTTGACGACTTGAATAATCATGAGTGTAAAACCGTATCTAAGACATACGTTGACCTGCACGACCCAGTTAAAGAAGAAAACAAAAGCTTTTTCGTAATGAATTTTCATGATTAAGCAATATCTTTGTAAACCAGATTCGGGTGCAATTTTACAAAAACAATGCGCCATAAAAAGTGCTTGGCAAAAAGTAGAGCAGCCCTAGTTAGTTGATGAGCACCGTTGGCCCGGAACACACCTGAGAGGTCGCGGTACAATCGTCGCCAGAGCAAGTGTAACCTTCGGTCATGCCGTGTGCACTGGCAGCACGAATCAAGCATAGAGTGCAAGTATCCGAAATGTTTAAAGTTTACTATTCACTATTCTTTTGTACCGTGCATTTTTTAAAGCTCGTGTTCGTTCCTTTTTTGTATTCTTTTAGTTACCAGCCAGTTTTAGTTCTCCAATTAGCAGTGCCGATTAATTGACCGTGTGTTGTGTGTAATAGTGGTGTTTATTTAAACTATTCGTGTTTGTAGTAATTACAGTTATTAAAAGTGTTTCCGTCCAATAATAGTCCTTTGTAGTGCTCGCGTTATATATATATACGTTTTTATTGTGACTGAAATTTAAACATTACTAATGGTAATGGCCATAAAACTTGTGCATCAGAAGTGACAGATTAGTATATCTACCTACTCAAACGTAACCAGTGGTTCAAACATGTATATGTTTAAATTGGCATGCTTTTGCCTCTATTTTACATTTGCATTATTATGTCAACATCCAATCAACATAAATATTAACGAGACAATTATTACAACATTGACACACAATCAATACATCAACGATCGCCTAAAAAAAGTAGGAAGAAAAAAACGCGTAACCACCGTCATAATCGAATCGGCGTACGTAAATACGAGCAACGCGAACGTTTTGAAAGCCGAAATAAATCGGTAAATTATTTAAAATTTACTTCCTCGCTGTCGAGCACTTTCCCCGATACGTTTAGTCTGTGATCGGCCGTCGAACGATGTCGATCGAATCGCTGGGCGAGAGCAATACAGATATGACTGAAGACAGTCTGTCGAGTGACGATTTTGACGAAGATGGTATCTCGTTCGAAGAAGAAGAGAGCGGTAACGAGTTACTGTGAGAGCATTTTTTGTGTTGTGTTATGTTTTCGTGGAAATTGTGTTTGTTTACCGTAGTTTTTTTGTTGTTGTGGCTACGCTTTGGAATGTCAGGTTATCACGTTAATAAACAGTGGCGCTAGTGTGTTAATTGCAGCGCTCAGTACATTGCAAGTGCTTAATTAAATCTTAATGGAGTCATTAAAATGTAAAGTATCTCGACATTTCCTACGGAGATCATTGATGATCTGTAGGTTCTTTACTTACATTATTCAGTATAAATGTCTTAATTTTCTTTTATATAGATTATTGGCCATTTTAAATTTCTAAATTCAACTAACAAATCCGTAATTTTTTACCTAAGTTTCAGTAGGTATTTGTTTCAGAAGTGCTCTTCTGAAATAATTATATCCTGGACTTACAGTAATTATTTTTATGCGACCCTTAAATACAGTAACCTATTAAACTACTTGCACACAACCGTGATCACCTGACAAAGCATGCACCGTGTACAGTGTAGTATAAAAGAAAGTTGTAAAAGACAGTTCCCATGTCTCTTATAAATTATATAAAGTCGTAGTTCCTTCACGTGCAAATAATGTGCCCATGCACGCGAAACGATAAAATATAAATCAAAGATTCACTATGTGGCCATGTGCACATCTCTACGAGGCATGATATTTATAGTAGCTGTCACTTCTTTTGACACTTGTCCATGTTTTTTTAGTATATCAATGTTGCCATGGAATTAGTTTGTACTATAAGGCCCGTTGTACACTGCACGGTTTTCTTCACGGTACGACGCGCTTGAACAATCGTGTGAGGTTGTGTTTGACATGGTTTTATGGTATACGGCGACGCGACGGCGGCGCCGTGCCGTCAACAAACTTCCATAGTGATTCATACAACACTGACGACCGAACCTACACGTGAATAAACCGTAGTTTTACACGTCAAAAAAGAGGCCATGTTCTCAAGCAAAACAACATGCCTGGGACAGGCAAAAAAATCTAAACAGCTTTTTTCCTTTAAAATCCTTAATTTGGTAACATTATCATTAAGTGTTGAACGTTCTGATCTGATCATTTGTCAGCGCCACCTGTCCACTTGCGGCAATTTACATAACTATCAGTTTTTTTTTTAAACCAATCCCTAGAATTATCAAGACTTACTTACGAACTTTCTTGCGCCATGCATTTTTGGACAAATCTCACTTGCAACTATAAATACTTGTTTACTGGCATAATAATTGTGTGATAAATCTTGCATTATAGATAATAACTGCCATTTATTGTTATTATGGTTCCACGGGTAATAATAATGGTGGTGTAATAATATATGGGAAATCATGTTTAGAGCACACTCATCGCTAATTACGGGTTGAAAGCAAATTATAGCTCTTCAAGAGACAAACGCTGATGTGTTGTTTCTCAGTATTGTCGACGTCAATTACTGCAACGTTATTATTTGTTTTACTCGGTAACAAGTTGTCAGCTAGTCTAGGGACCTACTTTATCTCCCTTCTTCTAAACTTGAGTATAACACCTGGTGTCTTCAACGCCTTAGCTATAAGACTGCCAAACTCATGTCAGGTGCTGTGGTGGAAAATAAACAATCACTCATTTTGTACTAGTAGGTATAATGACTGTTACCTACACTGTTATTATTGATGCTAGTTGCATAATTATATGGAACTTATTTCCTTTAAAATATTTGTATGCCAGTCCATGGCGAGACATGTAGATCATAACCCTTTTATTAAGACCATGATTGTACCATGATAAATGCTAATAAATTTATTCTATTTTATCCTCGACATGAGTTTGACAGTTTGTTAGTTAACTTTTGTGTTGATTAGCCTTTCAGAATCCGGGTGTACTTACCTAACTACCACAAATAAAGATTATCGCATACCTAAGTTATTCCAAATTAAGGCTCCCGCAGATAGGCGCGACGCGACTCTGCTGGAACAATTTCTATGAAATTTTCACGGAAATTGTTCTACCGGTGTCGCGTTGCGCCTTTCTGCGGGAGCCCTACGGGGTTTAAAAGTTTAAAACATATGCCACTTCGTGGATACTAACACTGACATAACTAATTAAGTACCTATTACTTATTTATTTATTTATTAAAACTTCTCGCACTCAAAGAGGTACAAAGGCGGACTTAATGCCTTAGGCATTCTCTACCAGTCAACCAAGGGTGGTGAAGAGATTAGATAGCAGGTGCTCTATTTGAGAGGAACAAAGAGAAAACTATTATTAAAAATATATGATAATACATACGAACTAAAATAGTACTAATTACACATACATACATATTTACAATAATATAATATATCTATATTATATATATATATATATACATATTATATACGAATTCAAGAGAAGGTGCTGAGATGACTACTCTATTTATTTTGAAAATAAATCTGCAATTTCCGCTTAAATGCATACCGACTGGTGGCCGTTCTGATATCAAGAGGAAGCGCATTCCAAAGAAGAATGGACTGAATATGAAAGGAAGAATGAACAAACTCAGAAGTATGAGAAGGACAGAGTAGGAGAAGATTATTAGAAGAACGCAGATTCTTAGAGTGTGAAGAACATAGATATTGGAAGTGAGACAAAAGATAAGAAGGAGGAGAGGGAGAGTTGAGAAGGGAGAAAAGCGTGGTCAAAGCACGCAAACTTCTTCTTTGGCGAATGGACATCCATTTGAGCTCAGACCTATAGCTCGACACATGATCATATTTTCTGAGGTTGAATATGAACCGGATACAATTGTTGAGCAGTCTGTCGAGCTTATCCAGCAAAACCGCATTCAAGTCAAAGTAGCACACGTCACCATAGTCGATGATAGGGAAAATCAAAGTCAGTCAGTTATCAGTTTTAGTTCCTCATTAATTCTAACTCGGCCATTCCTATAATTCTTCATAAGAAATCGTTAGCATAGCGCAATCGAGGATATCCCGATACATTAACGATTTTCATTTTTATACTATTTCCGTAAACTCGCTTTCGACAAAGTTGCATAAGTTAGTTCGTTCCTTTTAAAATATTTTATTACTTGTTTCTAGCACTTCAGATTCTAGATTGGTTTCGACTACGCATAATTTCGTAGGTGTTAGATCAATAGAATACCTAGCCAGAGAAAGTAGTCCGAATAGGTGTCTTAAAATGTATATTTCTAATATCTAATTTTTAATGAGCTGAATGGTGCTAATCCATGCGTCATGTTCGTGAACGGGCGCCGTCAGTAGAGACTGGTCATCTCTTAGCTGCCACGGCTTATTTTAATTTTTGAATTGTTCTTTGTTTTTTATATTTTTATTACGGACGCTTTTAACGTGCACGTCTTTCTACATTGTTCTCACATGTATAATTTCAACGTTAATGATGTAACCAATATTTTGTAAAAAAAAACTTTGATTTAAAAGAGTGTCCGTGGAGTTTCTTGCCCGTTCTTCTCCATAGGTACCTACTACGCTTTGGAATGGGCAACTAGCTTCATATTTCTGACTGACCGACTTCTTGACAATTCAAAAGTGCCTGTAAATGGTTTAATTGAAATAAATGCTTTGAGTTTGAGTTTGAGTTTAATATGTAATCGATGCAATTCTTTCCAAAATTGCCATTACAGTTTTAGCATTTCTTCTTTTGGTAATGATTTCTCATTAGTCACGTGAGTCGTGTGATAAATGAACCAGTTTAAATAAGTTCCCATTTTGGTTTTTTGAAAAACGTGATTTGTGGCTCCGGAAACAGGAAATGGTGTAACTTTCGAAATAAGATCTAGATGTAAAACTATAAGTAACTAGCTTGATTTAGGAGTTTATAAATATTGTTCTTTAATCTTAATAAGATAATTATTTTTTTAACATTTTATGCGTTGGAATTGCGTTTTTTTGGGTAGGTATGTACCAGAGTTTGTCCTATTAAATGGCTCGGTTAACTGAGCAGAAATCCTCACTAATATTATAAATGCGAAAGTGAGTTTGTTTGTTCGTTTCGCTTTCACGCTAAAACGACTGAACGGATTTGGATGAAATTTGACACATGGGTAGACCATAACCTGGAGAAGGACACAGGCTATTTCATCCTGGATTGCATACGAAGTAGTGGGCAACAGCAGTATTAATATACAAGTTTTAATAGAAAGACTGCCTCATTGGTGTAGTGGTCGCAAGCACCACTGCTGAGCATGAGGTCCTGGCTTCGATTCACAGGTCGGGCAGTGTTATTTGTTCTATCTGGAACTTCTCAGTAGCAGCCCGGTGTTGTGGCAGCCTGAATTTGTGCCCATTTGATGGCATAAGACTCGCCCCTTATTTACATGGAACTTAAATATAACTGGCGAACTGTGGATGTACCTACTATAGTGTAGATACACTGCCATCTGCCCATCCCTTCGGAGAAACAAGGAGTTATGTTATGTTAATAGAAAGAAACAACAAGAAGAAGGTTTTCTAGGTTAGGCTAGATTTCTATTTTTATGGTACAGACGCTAGCAGGTCAACCTACCAGAAACTCAAATTTTCCCAATCGACTTTGAACCTGATTCTATATTGATAAAGTTGAAAATCTATTAAAGAATTTTGACAGATTGTAGTAGGTGCAGATTATACAGAGTAATAGAGTATTCTATCTATCGACTAGGTTTACGCATAAATGTTTGTTAAAACAAAGGCCTCTATTTTGTATTACGTCTGTCAGTTTCGTAACGCGTACGTGAGTGTCGGACATTATACAGCTTGTGTAAGCAGAACGAACTCCCTGTACGTGTTGCCATTAAAAAAAAATACCGAATCAAAATGTAAACGAGACCGGGGAAACGGCTCAAACAGCTTTCCTTCCTATTGTTCTTAAATCTATCATGGTATTTGGGTTTAATTTTCTAATTGATGTTCTTAATTCATTTTAGTACGGTCTTGGTGACCGTTACAAAAAACGAAGATAGTAAATTAGCAACGCAGTCTACGAAAGGGAGACCTTTTTTGTCAGTTTATTTCGTTCCACTAAACAAGACTACTTAATTAGATTATTTCATTTACCACGGTGATCTTTAATTATGAACGGATAATTTATAACGGATAAAGAATTTATTTATTTATTTTATTTATTTTATGAACCTTCTTGTTTGTATTTTCAATACTTACCAACAGTAGGGAAGAATAAATCTGGCATGATTTAAACACATTTTATTAGTTTAACAAAAAAAGTAATGTAGCTTCAAGTGAGAATAGGCAGTAGGGCTATCCATACTAGCCATCGTTCGCGCCGACGGCGTGGCCAGCTCGGACAGTTCGACCACTCACGCGCATCGCCATTGTCTACGGCCCGCGCATGCGCTGAACGCGCTTATTTGCATCCAATGGTAACTGCCACTTCCTGCCGATGTGAAGGAAATGCGTTAATAGCACCTCGTTATGTAGGGAAATATAGGAAAATGGAAATTAAGTACTTAGTGGTTTTCAGTTGCCGTTTGGAAAATAAGCAGCTGTGTTGCAACTTGCAATGATGTTCCATTGTTGTGACTAGAACTTTTTCCTTTTTCTGTATACTTTGTCTTGTAAGATAGACACTAACACTACTTATAATTAGTTACGTCGTTCTGCTAATATATAAGGTCCCATTAAAATAGATGGACAAACTTTTAGAATTATTCAGACCACTAAAATAAGGACAATGGTAAAAAAATTATAAGAAAAACGCATTAGATACTTACGAGAAAAATAAATCAGCTAACGAAAATACACTAAAAATGTTGGTTACCCAATGCCATTTATTATTTTAGGTCGAAATAAAATTACTTTAATCAGTGTCTTTTTTTGCTTGGATATCTTGGTTAGACGAACTAAACGCTGTTTTAAAATTTGACCATTTATTTTAATGGGAACTTGTATCTACACATACAAATTGTATCTACATACCTACATACTGGTATCGGCACGCACCCAGTTAATTGCAAAATAATCATGATATATTCAGAATTATATAAAAAAACCGCATTCTATCAAAAGCTCTAACCGAAAAATGATATTTATGTCGAATTATAAATGTTAATTATTCATGATTCGTAACATACTATTATGCCAATTACATATTTTTAAATACCCAGAGAATAACGCCCATTTATATAAAAGAAATCGCATTTTCAATAAGCTGAGTCACTTTGATCAAACTGAGTATTTTGGCGATGATCTGATAGTGAAATCAAACGCTATTTAAGTAGGTTATGTCATACAGTAAATTATGAAACTCTAAATTATTTTATTGCTTTTCATATTATCTAATGAGAGTGTCTATACCGACTTATAAACGAGTTTTATTCATATTTGAATCATCTTCGTTGAAGTCCTACGATTTTGTACCCAGTCTTAGCAAACCAAATAATTGACCAAGTCGTTTAGGACCAATTATATCGTCAATCTACGAACAAATTCCTTACCATCGAACACTATTAGAATTATTGCCTAAAAAGATGAACGAATGCCTCAAACAAATATAAATGGAGAATGACGCCGCAAAATTAATGGAAAGCGATTTGTTCATTTTATTAGTTTCTCAAACACCTTTCTATAATTAAAAAAAAGCATAAAGGGATTTTGTGTCAGAGGTCAAGCCCATCGATCACATAATAGAATTTATAAATAAATAAAATCGAATTTTTCAATTTCCGTATTAGGCAGATCTTCTGCTAGTAATATAATATCCAAATTAGCTAAATATATGATTGAACACCGGAAATTTAATAATTTTCTTTAAATATTCATCAATGCAAATTAACCTACTTATGTGACATTATTTCTATAATATTTAAAACCAGTTTTATTTCATAACAAATATCAAACTTAATATACATAAATTAGATTAGCTTAGCAAGCAATTTTAACAAGACCTGGGGCCTTATTATGAAGTATTAATGCCATCATTATTCCACTGCGAAAAAAGGATGGTGCTAGCGGCCTTGTATAGCTCCGTCTCTCACTCACACTGGAATAATGGTGGCATTAATACGTCATAATACGGCCCCTGTTTGTTAGACTTATTGAAACTCTGCACTTACTTATTTTTGCTGCAACATCCTGCAGATAAATATGAAAACTTTTCTTTTATAGGGATCCGTACCCGAAGGGCCAAACGGAACCCTATTACTAAACCTCCGCTGTCCGTCTGTCTGTCAGCGGGCTGTATCTCATGAACCGTAACAGGTACACAGTAGAAATTTTCACAGATTGTGTATTTCTACTGACGCTAACACAAAAAAAAAAATAATAATAAAAATTAATAATTAAAGGGTGTTTCGGCGGTTTTTGCTCGATCTTATTACGGTGCTTCATGTGCGAGTCCTACTCGCACTTGGTCGGTTTTTTTTATAATGCAACCTATTTTAACCAACCTATTTTCCCCACAGGCTAGAAATCCTGAAAGCGGATTCCTCCCTCAAGAGCAAAGCGAAACGCAACGAATGGACATGGAAGGCTCAGACGGACGTCGTGAAGTGGCAGGCGACGCCGCTGCGGGCGCCGCTGCTGCGCTTGCCAGCCGCGCTGGCGCCGCCCGCGCTCGAGTGCTTCACGTGCGTGCGCGCCTACTGCGGTGATCTGCAGCCCAACGAGCGGCAGTTGCACCAGGACTTGACTGAAGTTAAATGTGTTTATACTGTGCTTATGGTGAGTATTTCATTAACTTTTATTGTTACTAAACTAGATTTGCCAGAGGTTCCGCCCGCGTGGCTCGTTAGTTGAAAAACTGTACTTTGGAGAACGTGCGCAGGAGCTCCACGACCTGATCCCACCACCTCCCTTTCACTAGCGTACTTCCCGACGTACTGCAAGGTACCAACCGCAGGTGGTCGATATACCGACTAGTCGTACTCAGCAATTCTCCTCCACATTTATTATGCGCACGGCCAATGTGTGGAACTCTCTGTCAGCGTCTGTATTCCACGTGTAACCCAAAGCAAGAGTAACAGGCATCTTCTGGGCTTGCTCATTCCATCATAGACCTCATCCATCGCTTTGCACCAGGCGAGATCGAGATCAAGAGCTGGCAAATACCAATAAAAAATACGTCATCATTTCGAAAAATTATTCCACGTGATCGTAGTACAACCTACGTACCTAACTACTACGTATGTGTTATTCAAAGACATGTTCTATCTATGTGCCACTGCCAAGTTTCAACCGAATCTGTTCAACGATTTTACGCGTCATTGAGTACCAAACATCTGCATATAGGTACTTTTACTATTTTGTAGGATGTCTATTTTCTCAAATAAGTTACTATTTTCTACTATAAATGTTAGGATACCTACATATTTTCCCAAAGTAGTTACATAAACCATACAATGTAAGAAAAACAAAACAAAAAGTCTCTCCGGCGGGGAATCGAACCCCGGTCTCCCGCGTGACAGGCGGGGATACTTACCACTATACTACCGAAGACGTGATTACGTTGACAAAATAGTGGACTACAATAATGAAGTATCTACATAATAAATATTCGTAATGTGGTACCTATTTAACCCTTAACCACCTGACGTCGGTCTGAGAGACTCCGGCGATTTTCTTTTTCAAATTATTCCATTACTATGCATTCGACGCACCTATGTGTCCATGTACTTTTACCTCGCTTCCACCAGTACGCGACGTGCACCTCGGCAGCTCCATATGCGCGCGCATTTAAACGTTATACGTAATTATATTTGTAAAAACTATTGAGTTACAGTGTAATTTCCTACTAATATCTCAGATTTTCGAAGATCCTAGAGTTTTTGCTAAAATTTATATATTTTTGTAGTGTTGATTTTTTATATGTAAATGCATACTTTTGCACAATTTAAAAACTTATGATGAATAAAAATATAACTAAAATACCTATGTGACTTTTATATTGTAACATTTTAAATAATGGTTATTAAATATGGAAAATACGCAAGCGGTATCCAGGACCGACGTCAGGTGGTAGTGTAACTGAAAAACACGTCAGGTGGTTAAGGGTTAAATTGTATTACGAAAACTTTCAAGGTTGAAAAGAAACCGAAAAGTTTCTGTAACCCATTTGAATGTTGACTTTTGTTATGTAACTAATTAATTTCACTAGTAATGTTTAGTCTAAAATAATATTGAACTATGTGTATGTGTATATGTACTTTATCCTGTCTCCAAACATTACTCAATATGCTTAGTCAAAATATTAAACTATGCATGAATGAGTAAACTTTCCTACGTGTAGATCAGTTAATATCTTCTCATATCCTTGCAGCATTGCCACTCAGTACCAGAACTCCGTGACGAGGTGTACTGCCAGCTGATGAAGCAGACGACCTCGAACCGGTCACCATCAGGCGACTCATGCCAGCGCGCCTGGCGGCTCATGTCCATACTGGCGGCCTACTTCACCTGCTCTGACACCCTCAGGTAACTTACTGGAAAAAATACTTCAACACCCATTCATAAAGTCCAGTTTTCTCTACAAGTTTTTCATGACTTTATTAATAGTAGGTACTAGTCATTCTGAAAGCAACTTAATTTACACTAGTTAAAAGTTGATATTTGTTTGAAAGGAAATAAAATCGATCGGAAACAACGATTTGAATATGGAATAATCATAATCAGTATCATTATCTGGTAGTAAGTTTCCTGAGACATAAACTTCACCTGCATTAACCATTCTCTAAGCCTTTGACATTTTGAATCACAGCTTATTGTAAACTTCACTATCTTGATACGACCTAAACGGCAACACAATCCATTAGTTGGAGTAGAAGATATTTGATTTGTAATAAAAACGGTGAATTTTTAAAGAAATTTTCATTTATGTGCTGAAAACTTTAGGAGTTTCGCAGGGTTCATATTTAGGAAGCCGCATCTTTATGGCACTTTTATTAACAACTTTAGAGAGTAACTTTTTATATACATACATATAATTAAGATTGTATTTTTCGAAAGGATAAGCAGTGTGTAGCTCACCCACATGTCGCCTTATTGTTTTGATCAAACCCACGTTACGCCACAGGCCGTTCCTCGTCGAGTACCTGTCTGCGGCGGCGGCGGACCGGCGCCGGCCGTGCCAGGGCACGGCGGCCGTGTGCCTCGCCAACCTGCGCAAGACGCTGCGCTGCGGCGGCAGGAAGAACGTGCCCAGTGTGGAGGAGGTGAGATACTGGTCATACTTTCACTGTCCAACAGCCATCAAATCATTCACGACGATTGTGTAACTATTGTGTCTGCTTAGCGGACAGTTAATGCGACATTTAAAATTCAAATTCATTTATTTAATGATAATGATATCATTAAATAAATGAATTTGAATTTTAAATGTCGCACGAGTCAGAATGATCTGACTTCAAACAAATTGAAGCTTTAAGTTAGAAGAAATGGGGCCAGACATTATAAAGAAAGAAAGAAAGTACGTTTATTTGCGGTAAATATGACGCAAAGAAAAAGAGAAAAAAAAAAAAAACACGAGAATAACAAATGAATTATGATTGACTCTTTTTCAAATAACCTGATCTTGATCCTAACCTTATGTGAGACATAACACCTGGGCTTTAAATAAAGTTGAATAAAACGACTGACAGAAATTAGCTATATTTTATACTTAAAACATAACGGTATAGATGATGATGCAAGCATAGATGTTCTTCAGCCACGATGTTCTGAAGCCATCTGACTTACATCCTTTGTTTAACAGGTGACAGCAGTATCAGCGGGTCGCTCTGCTCGGCGACAGCTGTACCGACTGCCGGGTGGAGCCGAGCGCGTCGTCAACACGCGCTGCGCGACCGTCGTGCAGGACATCGTCAACGAGCTCTGTGAACTGGTCAGTTACTACACTTAAAACATTAAACCTATGAGGATTCTAATTTAGATCCTGTCCAGGAGCTCGACCATAATCACCTGTAGGGCATGTGATGTGCAGCGCAAGTCAAGGTGACAGTTAATAGTTCCACCGCATATGGTACAAAATCGCTTGACAATTTACTTTTTCTGTAATATTAACTCTGAATGTATGGTAAGGTTACCGGTATTTCATCATCGTTAACATCTAAATCTTTATTACAATTTGAATAATTTAATAAAATTGTTTTCATAATGCAAGTGAGCACTTTCTAACTAAACTTTTGTTTGACTCGAGTATTTAAAAAAAAATTAAACCGTAATTCCAACATGAATCAACCATTTACCTTATTCATTTTACATTGAACCTAAAAATACTCTTTTTCGTTATGAATTTTGACAGCAAATTAATTCACAACTCTCATTTCCAGATCGGCGTGACCAGCGAGGCAGAGCGCGCGGAGTTCTCCCTGTACTGCATAGTGGCAGGAGACGCGCTCACCATGCCGCTGTCGGGAGACGAGTACGTGCTGGACGTCACCACCGAGCTGCAGAGGGCGCACCACCCCTTCTACCTCATCTTCTGCCGCTCTGTGTGGCATCATCCACTGAGGAACGATGCACCACCGCTTTACACAGAAGTGCTGTTCAACCAGGTACGTACTGCCTGACTCACTCTCCGCTCGGCTCGGCTCGGCTTTAGCCAGAAACTAAATCAAAAGAAAGACTTAGGTCAACATAGTAGATTTAATTAATCATCTATGAATTTATGTGATTATAGAAACATAGTTTCATTTTCACTACAATGCATTTTTTTATTATAACTTCTTTGTTATCTAGTTGTTAGAGATCAACTTAAACAAATACCTACTTTACTTTAATGTGAGTAAAGTTGCTTTTCAATTAAATTGGAAACATGAATTTGAATAGACTTTAGTGACCAGTGAGCGCGATTGGTGCTCACTGCTACTGATCTGTAATGTAGGCCATACACGCTGCGGTCTACCATACGGTCTACCTGTGCAGGTGTGCCTGCGCAGGTTGACCGGCGTGTCGTATGTTCAAAGAACTGCACAAGTTTATTCCAATACACGCTCCGATCTACCTGCCTTGTCGAACGACAGCAGGATATTCCCATATTTTCGTGTAACTCAAACAAATTTCACAATTACTCCTCCAGGTGGCTCCAGACTATCTAGAAGGCCTACTCCTGGTGCTACCAAGCGGCGGGGCTCCACCCGCCCCGGTCCTGCGCGACGTGGCGCTGGTCGCAGCCCTACTGCACCGCGCGGCCGGCCTGGCCGAGGGGGCGCAGGCCCGGGACCTTAAGTTCTTGCTGCCGAAGCCTCTGCTAGCTCTGAGAGAGCCCCGACCCAATAAGTGGGCGTCGTGGTTGGGGGCTGAGTGGCAACATGTCAGGACCTTGTCGCCTGCTGCTGCTAAGGCTAAGGTTTTACAGGTGAGAAACTATTCATTAAATTTTTCCATATTTCTATACCCTAATGACGTAATACACGATCAACCGGAATTTAAATCGTTTTGAAACAAATTGCTAATCCATTGCTACATAAATTCGAAAAAAAAATCTGCTCCACAACTTAAATAACGCAATGAATGTTGTTGAACTGTCAAAATGAAACAAATTTGTCGTAATCGTTTACGAAAATTTGTTGCGTAATTAGATAGCTGATTTGAAAAAAAAATACGTGTCGAAAAACAAAATAATTTTTAAATGAAAATTACATCAACCCTTCGACAATATTTACCTAAGAAAATTACCATCATAATATTGTGGTAAGCGTTATATCCTAAGATTCGCAGAGGAACGACCTTCACCCATCTGTATAATAAATTAAAAGTATTTTATATCAGTATGTTAAAAAATATATTGCGAGTGGATTGACAAAAAAAATCCTGACCAGACTATAATAAATAAAAAATTAAAAATCGTTTTTTTTTTATTCATTCGTTTAAATATTAATTCGTTTTAGTAACAAATGTTTCTCTTAAAAAGCACAATCCATTGATATATCAATAATATCACTTATTGGCTATTGGGCGACGAGAACATTCCTATGGTTAGGTGGCAAAGTAGCCACCTATTTAGGCCATTAACTCTGAATTGGCAAAAGTCGAGTTAGTAGCAAAGATTCTCCTTGAAAAGCTTAATTGGTGTATATCTTGCAATGTTTAAAAAAAGTCTTTTTCGAATTTTTTATTAATCATATTCTGGTCAGGATTTTTTTAGCAACTCGCGATATATTTTCTAACATACTAAATTTTATTTGAAATACTTTTCATCCATTAAACAGATGAGTGAAGGTCGTTCCTCTGCGGATCCTGTAATATTAATTAGATTTCCTGCGAGAAATAACAGTTGATGCTGTGACATCTTTGTGGCATGAATGTCACGGCAACGTCAAAAGTCTTCAGAATTAAATTACTTTTACATATTACAAGTTTTGAAAAACATGACATCCATGCGGCACATACATGTCATACATGCGGCCCTATATTTTTTCTTTTTTTTTTGGGTGGGATGTTATCAAATAACTGGTCCCGCTGTGTGCGGAGAGGGGAGGGCGTGTCAGACTCTTACTGACTAAAACCCACCCGTGTTCCTTTAGTTGCCTGTACGTTGCTAGGGGCCACGGTATCCCTTTCGGACTTTCCCGCAACCCCGGCAGGCATCGGTCCTATCGGACCCCTTCAATTGTGCTGACATCTCTTTGAGGCGCGCGTGGAACACAACGCGCCGTCGACCCGGGCCTGGTCCTTATCGGACGGCGGCACGGCTGCATTTTGAGTCTGTTTTCTTTTCAACTACTATATTCTGAACCTTATTCTCTCCCCTCAGGTACTGTCCCGCTGGCCGTTGTTCGGCTCGTCCTTCTTCGCGGTGCGCCGCGTGTCGGGCGGCAGCGAGTGGCGCGAACATGTGCTCGCGCTCAACAGGCGCGGCGTGCATCTGTTGCACCCGGCCACGCACGAGACCGACACACACTGGCCTTATGCTGAACTTATTAGTACTAGGAAGGTCAGTATCACGAAATATTATTAGTTTCCTAGTTTATTTCCAGGGTCCAGTCCAAAATATCCACTCATACTTCACGATATTGTCTATAGTAGTCTTTTTGCAGCCTTAGCCTTATTTGTGACAATAGGTCGTAAAAAAAAATACACTGTTGACTTGAGAACCTCCTCCTTTTTTTCGTCGATTAAAAAGCGTGGAAGCAAAGAACCTAAAGACTATTTATAACCTTGTTTCCCATTGATGTTATTTCCTTGAACTTTACGCTAGTGTAAATAAAGTTGATTTTAGACTAACTAGTACTGTTGAAAAGTTTATAAAAAAATCGAAGTTGTAGCGCAAACTGAACCTTATGTGTAGGCATTACTGTTGTTTTTCCTAAAACTCGTGTTTGTTTACATGTTTGGCAAATAAATTGCGAACGCAGATTACCTTATTCAAGATGAAAATCTTAGACGTACTGATGCTCTCAAAAATGCCACGAAACCGAAGCTTTTTTATATAGGCGTTCTGACTAGAACAATGAATGATCTATGTATAGTTGCCCGACACAGGGAGACCAACGCACATCAACTTGTTAAATTCAACCTCATTTATTTGTTTTTTGTTTACAACTAAAGCGTTAATATTTTTCACAGGTCCGTTCTGAAGACGGCACGCTATTCCTGGACGTGAAGTGCGGCTCGCTGCTACAGCAACGTGTTACGAGGTTGCAAGCTGAGCAGGCACACGAGGTGGCGCGTCTTGTCAGACAGTACATCGCGTTACAGAGAGACCAGAGGCACTCGCCAGGTAATACATTCACATTGTGCTACAGCAATGTGTTGCAGTAACGTACTACAGAAAAGTGCTACAAGATTGTGCGCCTCGTCAGACAATACATTGCGCTATAGAGAGACCAAGGGCACTCGCTAGGAAATACTTTCACATAGTGCTACTTCAACTTGTTGCTGTAACTTGCTATAGCAACGTGTGATAGCAGCGTGTTGCTAGGTAATACTTTCACATAGTGCTACAGCAACGTATTGCTGTAAAATGCTATAGCAACGTGTGATAACAGCGTGTTACTAGGTAATACTTTCACATAGTGCTACAGCAACGTGTTGCTATAACGTTGTTGCAGTAACGTGCTGCAGCAATGGTTGCTGTAACCTTGCCAGACAACACAATTCTACATGTTGCAAACCGAACAAGCGGGCGTGGATTATTATAATTATTTTACGCTAACACAAAACAATCATAGGCATACAAGTATGAACTGACCACGACTCCGACGAGGCCACACGACTGTCGTGTAAAATATCAATTTGGCAAAAATATCGTATGTTTTCCCGCATCTACCTTTATATAAGCACGCTTGGCGTGCGTTTCTCACATTCACCTAATTACTATAATCACACGTAATAATTTTTATTTTTGTTTCAGCTTTCAACAATTGAAAAGCGGATCCAAACGAATCAAAGTTACACAGACTGGAATGAGTGCAGTGTATCATAGTATGTAATACCGTCATGTATACGTTCGTTCACGTACTTACCTCAACGCTGTCGTATCCGTCCAACCACTGATCTGATCTTCTAGAATTAAGGAACCATCTGATTGAAATGATAATAGGATTTTAGGGCACAAATCGTTCGCTATGTAGTCGTTATGTACTTCTATTTTCATTTTAGTCATCGTTCGTCCAAGTATTTATATAAGAGCAATTATTTTAAGAAAAACAAGTAATCTCTTAAACATTCCAATACTTTTAACAACCAAAAAGTATGAAAATTATATTATATGAATTATAGTTATTTTAATTTTTATAAATTTTAAACAATGCAATTATTCCAAGTACATTCATATCATATAGATTTTATCGTTTTCAATAAATAACGGCTAAGAAACGTGGGCCATCCGTGTTTCCCACCAAAAGATATAAACAGGATTTAAACATTCTAGAACCCACGATTACTGAGACCGTTTATACGGAAAATATTTTTGAAAAATTAATTTCATGCTCAAGATATTATAATAAAAATATCCCAAAATAATATAAATAATGAAAAGAACAATTTGATGTAAATAGGACTCTTCTGGTTTGAGATAACTTTCCGTGGAGTTTTATAATATTCCATCAGTTTTGACTTAGAAGAGCTACAGAAATTTAGAACACATTGCTCAAGCTTGACAACTCGTATGACCCTGGTAATATGTTCTGATAATGTGACAGAACATTAGGCGGCAAACATTTCACCGCGCCTTCCGCGCTGAAGGGTCAATGCCACATCCATCTAAATATCGCACGAGACCGTATGTGGCGCAAAGTTGTCACGACATATCATCGTAGGACATAATTTCATGTAATTAGTATAGTATGTAGATAATTCTAATATTTTGTTATTCGTGGAATTCGTATTATGTTCTTTATAGTATTGTTATTTCCAGAAACAAAAATTTTGATGTCTACTTACTCCGGAACTTTAGATTGTCTCTATAATACATTCTATGTGCCTTATATTTTTCTCAAATTCTAACAAAAGGTGCTAATTTACCTTAAACTTAATGTACTAATATTAAAATGAATTATTTTAAACGTCTTTATTATGAAATTATCCAAAGACCGAGAGGTCGGAGTCATGTTTAATGTATTTACTATATATTTCGTTATAATGTAAAATATTTAATGAATCTGATGTATGAGAATATATTGTAGATAATAAATAAAAGTTATATTTTCAAATCTCGTTTTATTCCTCTTTTTCCACACTAGGTCTGTAATAGACACGAAGTGCGACTGCTAAGCTTGGGGTCCTAGGTTAGATCCCTAGGTCGGGCGGGTTTCTAAGTTACACCGAATGACGAGACGAGAATTACCCGATGACCCTGAAACTACAGTACATTTTGTTTGAGCATTTATTACAGCACAATTTCAAAGTGTAGCGACGTTGCCTCAAAATTAATGACTCTAATGACCCTTAAAAAATTGAGTTCTCAAACATCTTTGGCAGTAAAAAAAGCAACTTAATGGCTTCAAAGAAAAAAGACTTAATCCATTAATTACAAACCCGAACCACGAATCCGGGTCTAGTAATTATTCTAGTCGCAGATTGTATCAACATCACTTGAACTCGGCTCACATCTTATTATAGCTCTGACTAATTCCGCTGTCTCAAAGTGCATTGTTTGTTATAAAAGTTGTTTGAAGACTCAGTAAATATGTTTTGACTGCTGAGCATGGCGTCAATTCCCAGGTCGGGCTGAGCTGTGTGACTCGGCTTTTCCATCAAAAATGTCTCAATAGCAGAGCAGAGCCTGGAGCCACATTTCGCCAGTTACATGTCAGTGCTGGCAACCCATGTAAGTAGGAGGGGGCGACCCTATTGACATTACTGAAGCACAAATCCAGATAAGTACCGGGCTGCTTCTGAGAAATTCTTAACGGATATCCCCAACACTCTGCCCAACCTGGAAGTCCAAACCAGGAACTCTCGGTCAGCAATCACGCTTACGACCACCAGACCAACGGGGCAGTAACACTCTTTAATTAATATTCCTGGAGATGAACAATCTAATCTAACTTTATGACTGAATTAAAATACTGGAAACACACAATATAAACGTTGAACTATTTTGTTCAGTACCCCTACGTAAATTAAAACATTTAACCTAAATTTGTATGGCGAGCTGAATGTGAGAGTCAATTGGGTGGAAAGGTTAATTTGTGCTGCATGTAGGTTAGCAACCTATCACTCTACAGCAATCTGAATACGTAGCATACACTCACATAATAAAATTATAAGTACCTATCTATTTCTAATTAATATTGACAAAGATTGACATCTTCCTACGCTCGATTACACGTTCAGTGCCGAGAGCCCTCCTGGAGGGTTCACCTAGTCGCATATGGGATGCCGTGAGCCCTCGCGGCGAATTTTGAAACGTAGGTTTTTCTTAGCGAATGCAGCATTATAAACCGTGTAAATATAATCTGATGTATATTTGAACAAGATTTATTAGTATATGCGTTGGTTTTAAAATCCAAGTATTTTTTTTATTTTTTGTTAACGGGTACAAATATTTACAAAAAAAATTCAAAGGTTGGAAACTAAAAACACTACTTACAAACAACTTAAAACATTATTTTCGTTTTACAGTGTTTTATAACACGGTTTTAAACCTAATGCCGTTGACCGTCCGCGGTGGTTAACTTTAGCCCAAACGTAATGCCGGTAACCCTCCCGGAGGGTTCATTTCCAATATGCATGGCGGCATGGCGTGTGAGTTCTATGCAAAGTGGGTGGCGTCGAAAGTGTTATTACATAGAGTCTCCTCAACAGAGGGTACATAAAAAAACCAGTAACAAACCATCATGCCCTCATTCACTGAAGGCTTGGGCAAGGATATTGTTGGAACACCCACACTCAGCGGCGAGAGGCTTGTTATAAGTAGTCATCCAGACCGTATTTCGACCACGGCGGCCATTCTCAACAGAGACTAGCCGGCGCGGGAGCATGGTAGTCTATAATGTCAAAAAAAGCGAGTTCTTGGTCTTTAAGGCTGACGGTGCTAAATGTTCTGAGTATGTGCCCCCGATTAAACTTAATGGGAATGACATATTGCGAGTGTACCAGTTCAAGTACTTGGGGCATTATGTAACCGACGACCTTAATGACCAAGTGGATATTGAGAGGGAACGTAGGGCGCTGGCAGTCCGATGTAACATGTTTGCTCGCCGGCTTGCACGCTGTAGCAGGGCAGTCAAGATAAAGCTTTTCAAAGCTTATTGTCAAGTGTTTTACACGTGCAGCCTGTGGACCAACTATACTCAGCGGGCTATCAGCGCCCTACGGGTCCAATATAATAACGGATTCAGGATGTTGATGGAGCTGCCCCGTTTCCGCAGTGCATCAGGTATGTTTGCACAAGCACACGTCGACGGCTTCCACGCCATCGTCAGACAGAAATCTGCCTCTTTGCTCTGCAGAGTGCGGGAAAGCTTCAACTCCACCCTGAAGACCATAGTGGGGAGGTACGATTCTCCTTTGTTAGGTGATGTTGTTCGAAAATGCATTTGGAACAACAGCCTTGTCTCCAAATAGTTTACTAACATAGATACAAGTTATCTTTTTGTTTACTAACCAATATGGATGTTGCTTATCCGAAATAAAGATTATTTTATTTTATTTTATAAGTCGCTTATTATCTTATGCTGTAATATGATTTGTGCTACCCGTGGACCGTAGTTCGGCCAGCAACAAAAGTCGATTAACACTGTACTTATTACTTTTAAATTGCATACAATTTGACATAAATTAATGTTTACACTGCTTCTCAGCATGTTATGTAGGTAGGTAGGTAGGTAAGAGTTTATAATTATTATCTTTATTTTACATCAATTCCGATTGTTTTACTATAAGTAATTGTGCTCGATAAATTTGATTTAAAAACATGAATCGACTATTGTCGCTGCCTCGACCTCACAGTAACTACACACCGTGTTATCCCGTGTTCACTGCAGCATTAACGACTCTAGGCCGTAACGACACGATACAATGAACTTCCTAATTCACAGTAGTTTGTACTTAAATAGTACATTGGTAATATTTCATCCACCATTCGGGGTCACATGGTAATCAGCGGCCTTGGTGTCCGAGTCGCATACAAAGGACACTTTTTACCGACGACGCCGACGCGTGGGAACCGGCGCGGGCGCAACCTTCGTCAACTGTCGTCGGTGATGCTACTGGCTGGTTGCGTGAAGAAAGCTTACTTGCTATCTACAGTAGGTACAAGGTGTACTTAATTGAAATAACTGAAAAGGGGCATTGTACTCACCTGAACAACTTTTACTATGGGACCAACACTGAAATCGCTTTTGAAGTTTTCAGTAAAATTTCGAAGCACTGCTAGACTGCTACAAAATGATACGTAACTAACATGTTTGCTGTAAGTACCGAATAGGGTATTTGATGACGGTTACCTTCTCAAATTTAAGGTCAATAGTCTAAACACACTAGGTAAGGTTCCTTCCTACTCCATGTTCTTCAAATTATTGATAAATAGGTATAGGTACTATAGAAGAACTTCATATCTAAGCAGTTTGAAAACAAAATCCCGTGAACACGGTAGCCACAGCTATTACCGCCCCGGTTCTATAGCGGCCGAGCGCTGCAAGCAGAAATAGTACTGACGGTGTATAGATATGAACTTCTTTGATGGTACTAGGTACTTATTTACCGAAGTCTAAGCAGCGTCGTCGTAGCGAGGGTCATGAGGAAGGGAATTAATACAACACGAGTTTATTTATGCATTGTAAAATCTCTTAAAAGTTTACTCTTCTGGCTTTTTCTGGGGCCAATTTGCAAATTTTTCCAATATCTCCATACTTTTTGTAATGTCATACTACTCAATCGATAGCATAGCGAAATTGCTCAAACGTTCTTGATCAATCGGCTATCGTAATTTTTTTTTTTATATTCTGAAAGAGCTTCACAGCTTGCCTACAGATGCGGTCACAGTCTCAGATTTCGGAGTGGTCACCATGGGTACCGGCATGATCACGTTAGATAAGAGCGAGCGAAGCGCGCTCGAAAATTTTCGCACCCCTGCTCGGATATCCTGGGTTTCGTTTTGTCTATTCTTATAGAAATTGAGTTACTTTGCTCACTTATGCGGAAAAGCTACGCCCCTTTTCAGATAGGTTAGATTTTTTTTTTTGATCGTTTAAACAGAAATAGTAATTAATTTGTCGAATTATGCAGAAAAACTCAAGAATTGTGACGAATAGTGCAAGAGCGAGCAAAATGAGCACCGTTTTCTTTTGGCCATTTATACAATAATGGAGGCAGGCTGTGGGTCTGCAAAGTGCGCCCCACTAAAGGTTGTGCCCCTGGCAGCCACCTCAGGTAATTTCGGCCGAAATACTGAGTGTACTGTGTCCGTGAGTGTACTCACTCACGGTATGTCCGTAAGTGCGTACACTCACGGTATGTCCGTAAGTGAGACCGAGAAACAAGCGTCCGTAACCTCAGCCGAAACTACGGATTTCGCTTAGGGAGTAAACCCCCTGGCCCCTAGCTACTACACTGAGTCTAAGAAATGCTCAGCTATTGCAGATTTCTATACTTGACGGGTCTTAAAAGCATCAATTCTTGGACCCTTTTGGCAATTGTTTCAGTTTGTCCGATATGACAACCAAGATGCAATCAAATCAATTGAGCATGATAAGGATAACGCCTGAAGCTATGCAAATATCAAGATATGTGAACTACTTATTATCTCTTGTGCAATACGCTATATGATATTTGATCATGCTGAGAAATTCTGAGGGAAAAGTGTACCACTGATATAGATCGTTAAGATTATATTTAGGTACGTGAATTTGACACATAGCTGCGTGTAACTTGAAAATACGTTTGAGCACAGCTACAACAGGCCAGCAAGGAAGGTTCCTTCTTCCAACTAACCTAAGTATCATCCTACTTCGTATCATACTCTGTGGGAAGTGCGTTGAAATACTGCCCCCTATTAGGTATCTATATGGTAAAGTACAACTGGCGAAATGTTACTTAAACACTTCTGAAACCTACCTAAGTACCTACCTCTTGAGAGAATAACGGCGCGGCGGCGCACAGTGGATCGTCCCCATACAAGAGGTTGGACATAGAATCAAAAATTGAAAAAGCATTTAATAAAATAAAATATACAGTTGCATTCCTCTATTAAACCACCACTACGTAGGTACTAACAATAGGTACTTCTATTTCCCCCGCAAAACATAATTAGTATCAATTCTAATATTCTACGCGTTCACAGTATTTAATAAACTTTATTGACGACCCATTCCGAGGCCAAAGCTCGTGAGAAATAACCATTGTCGGTATAAATTTTATCCATAATATTTAATTTGCTTTTTATGATCGTTAACTATCATGAAGCATTCGGCTTCAACCAGCGACATAAACAAAAACAGAATCTGTGATTCCACTGTCCCCATATAATTCTAAAATTGCTTCCACAATAATATCTTGGCAGTCTCTGAATGACGCGGGAAAATTCGGTGACCTCATGCTTGTTTCTCAGGGATACATTGACACCACCCACTCATTTTACCTTTGGCAAAATCAAATGTAGCAAACTTATGTTAAAATATCTTTGTTTAAATAATAAATAACATAGCTTGCTATTTCAAAACAAAGGTTATTTAAAATGACAATGGAAATGACATAAAAGTTAACATATTAGGTTGGGGAAAAAGTCTTTTCGCATTATAGTATGTATGAACTTGTAATAAAATCTCTTTGGCTATACTATGTGTATCTGGCTGGTTTTGGTATCATTGAAAGTTTAAATTTTAAAGAACATAATTCCAAATTCAAATTAGGAAAATGTGTGATTTTTATTTGTTTTTCGTACTGTCAAGATGAGTGAATCTAATGAAGAAATTCGATACATTTTAAAATTTTACTACAAAAAAGGTAAAAATGCAACGCAAGCCGCGAAAAAAATTTGCGATGTTTATGGACCTAGTGCAGTGTCTGTGAGAGTAGCACAAATTTGGTTTAAGCGTTTTCAATCCGGAAATTTTGATGTCAAAGATGCACGTCGCTCTGGTCGCCCTATTACGGATAAAATGGATGCCATTTTTGAAAAAGTGGAGCAAGATCGGCATATTAGTAGTTACGACGTAGCTGAAGAACTGGGAATTGACCACAAAACAGTTTTGGCGCATTTGAAAAAAACTGGGTACACAAAAAAGCTCGATATTTGGGTACCTCACGAGCTCACTGAAAGAAACCTAATGAACCGTGTACTCATTTGTGATTCTTTATTACGACGTAATGAAACCGAACCATTTTTGAAGAAGCTGATAACTGGTGATGAAAAGTGGATCACGTACGACAAGAACGTGCGAAAAAGGTCGTGGTCAAAGGCCGGTCAGGCTTCACAGACTGTGGCAAAACCCGGGTTAACTCGCAACAAGGTGATGCTGTGTGTGTGGTGGGATTGGAAGGGCATTATTCATTATGAGCTGTTACCACCAGGCAGGACCATCGATTCTGAACTCTACTGCGAACAACTGATGAGATTAAAGCAAGAAGTTGAGAGAAAGCGGCCGGAATTAATCAACAGAAGGGGTGTGGTTTTTCATCATGATAACGCTAGACCTCACACATCTTTAGCCACTCAGCAAAAATTAAGAGAGTTTGGCTGGGAGGTGTTAATGCATCCGCCGTATAGTCCTGACCTTGCACCTTCAGATTTCCACCTGTTTCGGTCTCTTCAGAATTCTTTAGGCAGTGTCAGGTTAACATCACGGGAGGACTGCCAAAACCACTTGTCGCGGTATTTTGATCAGAAGTCCCAAAATTTCTATAGCAATGGGATCATGTCCCTACCTACAAGATGGCAAAAAGTTATCGAACAAAATGGTACCTACATACTTTAGTTAAATGTAAACATACTATGTTAAAAAATGTTTTGAATTTTCTTAAAAAATACGAAGAAACTTTTTCCCCAACCTATTATCTTGATCATTGCTTGTTCCAACACGGAAATAGTCAGATATGTTGCTAACTTACGAATATTGGGTATCCACCTAATAAAAATACCTATGTGTTCGGAGTTTTATAAATAGTCCTCGGTTATTTTGTATTATGTATTAATTATGACAAAGCAGTTTATTTTCATGCCTTCACAAAAAGAGAATCACAGTTTGTTTGACCTCTCGTCCGTTTCAGTTACGGTTTTTCCTGTACACGCTTAATTCATAGTTTTTGTAAACTGGCATTATGTGTTAGATAATAGACGCCTGTCGCTGTAAGCTAGTCTGTTTGTTATCGCAACTCTTTTCTGTCACAGCAGCTGTTCAATGAACCTAACCATAATTAGACTAACAAATTATCTTCATACGGCGCGAACGTGACAGTTTTAAAACTATGGAGTTTTTAGGTATTTCTAAAGTATTACCTAATTATTGTAACACTTGTTTATTTTTAAGAAAGTTGTTAGACGATTAGTAAAGCGTTAGGCTAAGTAGGTGAAGAAACTGCTTAAGCACAGGGTTCGATTCTCACAACAAAGGAAAAAGGAAATTCGCTAGATCCAGAGTTCGTCCAGCCGAACTAATGATAGGAGTTTATAACACAAATGGTAATAAAATATACAGTAGCGGATCCAGTAGGGGGGGGGGGGGCTAAGTGGCTCAAGCCCCCGCCAAAACCGTCAGAGTTCTTCCGTGACAAATCTTAAGGGAACTTGATATTAGTCTAATTAAACTTTTTAGCAAGTATCCTGTAGGTACCTAATGTACAATTGTCATCAATTTATTATCCTATGATGTTTTCAAGTTTTTTTCTATATGATATTTTTGTTTGTTTACGTGACGAATTTTGGCCTCACGCTGCCCGATTTGGCCGCCATGTATATTCCGAGATATCTCTGGTAGTCTACAACCTAACGAAGTCATCGAGGAATTCGCGAAAATTAATCCGAGAAGGCTTGTGTGGTGTTGTGTTTTTTTAGTGTTTACTTTGCTAACCTACCCTCAGCGGGGTCAAGCCACTCCTAAACGACAATCCTGGATCCGCCACTGAAAAGATATGCCTCTGCTAACCATTTCGCTGATTTCAAGCGTGATGGCTGTGTTACGCAAGCAAGCCTAAGGTGTATAACGTAACACTCTTATGTTTGACTACATAACTTATCAATACATACATCCGCTCGTCCGTCGCAAAGCCATTACAGAATATGGGTCATTCAGTAGGTACTCAGTTCGCAAACAATAGGCTATCGACCTTAGGATTACAGGCCATTTCAGGCCAAGTTGACTTGTTATCAATCATCAACAATCACTTATAATCTTTAGTTTATTCAATCTGCCTATTCTTTTCCCAACTATGTTGGGGTCGGCTTCCAGTCTAACCAGATTCAGCTGAATACCAGTAGGTATTTTACATGGAGCGATTGCCTATCTGACTTCCACAACCCAGTTACTGGGTAACACGATATCCCTTGGTAAGACCGGTTGTCAGACTTTCGCGCTTCTGACGACCAGTAACGACTGTCAAAGATCCAAGAATGACAGCCGGAACCAACGGCTTAACGTGCTTTCCGAGGCACGGAGCGGAATGTATGTGATAAGATGGTCACCCATCTATGGACTGACCGCGGCACGCGTAGCTTAACCCCTCGTCTAAAATCTTTAGTTTATTATGGACCGTAACAATTCAATGCTGTCGTCTTAAAAGACCTACCAACAGTATTCGCTTTGCCAATGTCATGAAATCAAAGAGATGAATCAATACAACGCATGTATCCACAAAGGGATAGGCAGAGATGAATATTCGCCATATCACCTACTATAGTGGTGAATCATAAAGCTCCACAAACAAGGCACGCGTCATAATTCTGTGTAGCTAGATAAACAACAATACAAACCTTGCTAAACAATTAGATCCAGTCAAAAGCCATACTTCCGATTCTCACACAGCCCCGCAGTATGTCGCCGTCAGCTGATCTTGACATTCGCTAACTCGAACTAATTCATTGCAACATGGCCGACTACAGGCAGAGTAGTACCAACGCTCAATGAACCATGCATTCGGCGTGTAAAGGTCCCTCTTATTAACACGGAGTTTGAAAGACAAGCATTGAGCTACGGCTAGTGAAGCGTTGCGAAATGAGTTCGGTGAATGAAGGCGTCAACAGCATTCAATATTTTAATCACAAGGTTTCAGTAAAAAATATGGTATTTGAATCTGATAAAGTTAGGTATTTAAATAGGTACTGGAGTCTATGTAGTAATGGAAGAAATTAAGTACTTGTTCAGTTTACCAATCAGTTACGTCGGACTGCCAAGTCATAGTTAAAGTTCGAACCCAAGTCACGCGCCTCTGACTTTTCAGATTGTATAATTATCAATTGCTTCAAAAACGATGAAGGAAAACATCGTGAGGAAATCGGCATGCCTGAGAGATATTTCTCGACCGCATATGAAGCCAAGTCAGAGGCCCATATACGCGGAATAAAAACTCTGACACCAGGTTAGCCACTATCCCATCCTAGTTACTAAGTTCCTAGGTCCTCACGGTCCTTAGAATCAATTGAAGACTTGAAGTTGCGAGAGACTTGAACTTGGAAATGAGTTACTAGTGCTAATGAGTTATTTATTATTTAATAACTAAAAAACCCAGAATTCTAGAAACCGTTTCGTTTTGCGATATCCTTGTCGTGTTAGTAGTAAGTGCAGATTTTATAATCTTATATGAAAATGTATGCAGGATGGCGTTGAGATACCTACCTATTATGTTGCGTACCTACCTAGTAAAAAAAAACTTGCAATAAAAAACCAACGTCCCTACAAAAAGCCTACATCTCCTTTGACATACAGATATAAGTTTTATATCTGTAATTTATTATGGTGTATATGTATATTGTGTATGCAGACAGGTGCATCAACATAATGTCCGCGATGTATAACTGCATACATGTTTACTAAATAGTGTACAATCGCCAATGGTTAACTAAGTTACCTATATCTCGACCTAGATATAGTTTGATAAAGTCGAGGTAGGCAGGAGGTACTCACTACCCATTAAACAATTTATTAAAAACAACATTCTGAATCTACTGAGGTTTACACCGCAAAAAGAACGGAAATATTGGTAAGTTTTTATGTATGATCGTTGTAACTAACCACCTCACTAAAAATAAGATTCGTGGAAGCTACGGTCATTAAAACCTGCAAATTAAAAGCGACGGTTTTTTGCTTAAGCCGTCTCTTAGATCGGTGTTATGATTGTATATGATATTATAATTCTTAGTAGATGACAGTCTGTTATAAATAAGATTTCTTCAGAAATCATATTTATCAATGATTGTAATTACAGTCCTCGGATATAATAAAATATAAATGTGTATTGTACTTATGTATGTGCAGTAAAACTATGTGTTATATTATGTATGTGTCACAAGATCATTATTTTAAAATTAACTCTAATCTCCCACTTAAAGTTGTTGGAGCAACGAACTTCCTACAAGCCAATAGGTGCCATGAAATTACGTCTTTACCTTGGTATGTCATTAATTCTTTTGTTTTGAAACAACTTAGCAATTTTGTTGTGAGAAAACGGCAGTGTAATTGAATTAGGGGCGAGTAATTAAAATACATGGGAGTTATTCTTTATAATGACGAAGTATATGCAAAAAAAATATTAGTATTCTTACCTACTTAATTGTTATAATAAATGTTTTAAAAACACCCGCACTAAAGGTGGTTTTAGAGTTCGTCAGTCATTGTTCATCGTGGCATTACATACAGGACATGACGATGAATTTGTTTTGCCATCCTGTGGCATTCAAGATTATCACGCATCGTTGTATTTATAACTTATTCACTACTTTGTGGGACTGTGTCGTGGCGTCCGTAGGTCTCTCTTGTCCGGCCACCTCCCTGCCGTGTATTGGACGTATCCGGGGTCTGTGGGAGTGCCGGACGCTCTGCCCTCCGTATCCGTGGTCTCTTTCTCTTCAATAGGCTCCATAGGGAACAAAGGAGTATCCGCCCTTTTCGACCTTGTCGACCCTCGCAAGTAATCTTCGAGTTGTTGCAAAGTCGGTGACGGTACAGTCTTGACCTTAGTCGGTGATCGCGACCGCTTTTGTTCGTAGTTCGGTGACATTTCGTCGTACAAACCTTTTAATCGGCCTGTCTTTACTTTCGCGAACACAGGCGTTTGTGGTTCCGGCAGGTAGTCCTCTTTAACTGACAATTTTCCGGCGAAGTTATCTAGGTAGTCCCGAAGATATTTTTCATTGAATTTTGCTAGTTCTTGTTCGTAGTGGAATCTATCCGGTATAGACAGAGGATCCGATAGCCTGACGTAGTTGCCAGCTTCTATTCCATTTCGTATTGATCCGAATTTAGATTTTTGCAACTCGTCTTTCTCAAGAGTGTCTTCAAAATGCGAATAACCAGTCTTAGACTGTTCCAAAAACGTCATTTCTTCGTTCTTTGTGTCCTTATCCGGTAAATTCTTCTCTAAATCTAAGTCCTTTGGTCTTTCGGGGTGGACATGACCATTGGCTTGTCCGTTGGCGCGTCCATTGGCTTGTCCGTTGGCGTGTCCGTTAGCTTTTTCGTTGGCTGCATTGTGTTTGGTCATGTTTCCGTTCAATTTGGGTGAGGCGATAATGGACACTTTCTTCTCACTTTTCGGTGATGATATGACGGCGGTATCTGTCTGCGAATTCTGTGTGGTCGTGTATATCCGGGGACCCATGAGGTCTATGAGGAATAGGGCAGCGACGAACAGCGAAAAACTGCCAAGAACTGACGCGTTGACTACTAAGGACCGGGGCACGGAATCCAGGGATGCTAGCTCTAGTCCACCTGAGAAAAATAAAAGAGTAAATTTGAAAAAATTGTTGGTATTTTAAAATGCAGATCGTATCGTAGTTGTATTTTAAAAGTGTGCTAGCAGGTCGCATAGGAATACAAGTATCTGTGATGTGATAGTGAACGTAATAATTCTGCTATGATGCAATTTTAGTAACATTAATTTGATAAATCGATTCTAAACGAAAGCTCCAAACCGGTTTTAAATTACCCATTTTGTAACAATTAGTTACTCGAGTTTGCATGCCAAACGATTATTGAATTTAAACTTTGCTTGGATTTAAATACAATGGTATCGTTCTGTTTTACTTTTAACTACAAGAGGTTATTCTTTTTTTAATTTTAATTAACTTTTCTAATATTTATTTACAACAATAATACCTGTACTAGAGAAGATGGCATCGAAATGTACCTCCACATCGCTGTCAATTTATCTAGATACACAAAACATGAGTCTTACCTAGAATCAAAAAGAACAGCATGCCGAATCCGAGGAAGTATCCTTCAAGTATCCGTCTGCCCTTCGGTATCTCCTGGAAGACGCGCGCCACTATCAGACCAAAGGTTATGATCACGTAACCTGTCAACAAATAATTAACAAAACCTTTAAACAAATGATGATGTCTTCCTGATAATCTCTGATGACAGGGAATGTTACCTGTACCTGTTATTTTAAGACCTTGCACATATTATTTGATGTAAGTATACTCATGTTTTACAATAAATATATTCTATTCTATTCTAATGCTTCTTTCTCTCCTCAGTAGTAGGTGTAAACTTTTCTGTCCCTAAGTCCAGGTAAGCACGGGCGTTTTTTTCCCGCGGCGTTTTTTTTTTTGTGCACTGGATTTTCAACGTTCTGCTTAGCGCCGAGAGTTGAAAATGAAACAGAGTTTTTTCATCGCACTGGGGCGATAGTGCGTCCAAGCGCGTTGGATTCTCAAAGCTCGGCTCAACACCAAGAGTTGAAAATCCAGTGCCTGCTAAAATTCCGCCGTGATATTTTTACGTCCGTACGAACGTGGGCTAAGTATCGGATAATAAGACTACAATTGCACCCGCACCACACTGAAAGTCTTGAAAATAGTGAATTTTCCAAGATTGACAATTGTCCAGTATGGGATGGAATATTATTTAAATTAATATCTTGTTAGCTCCAGTTGTTAAAAACATGCTGGGACGGAAATGATAACCCGACTGGACACAGTGGACACTAATTCCTTAAACAGGATTCAGAACTTCACGACGTGATAATTCGACAAATACCTAAGCCAGATAAAATATAATAATATCTGCACCACGTCCTCTCACAAAATGAATCCACCTGCGATGAATGAGTTAATAAAAGTAGTTGGTATTTTTGTATAGGTCCCTTCTCGTGGTATTAAGGAAAATTACGAAGATATACAATTTGATGATTCGTCTGTTATGAATAAGACTGATACACGTGACAAGAAGTACCTACCCTCATTTACCTAATTATTATAAGCAATCTATTAGTCAAGCCGTTTTCCTTCATTGTCTTGCCATTAGTCACCAGTTACCGTCTTTAACAACTTGAATTTAATGAAGAGGTAGGTAGATATAACATTTTCCCATCAAATTATAAAAAGAATAGCTCATTCAACCATAAATATAATCAAATTAGAAAGGTTGTCTAAATAGCCATACATAAAGAGTCTTTTATATCGAAGTTAACTTATTAAGTTATAACTACTAAATTATGTTATGGGAAATAGTTGAGTGATTACTAAAACGAAGTTTTCCTCAATAACAGATAATGATATCTCAAATTCCTATTGATATCTCTGAGTTATCAGCATGTCGCTAGATTCGCCATACCCATCTGTATGTCAGTATGTCACAGTGCGTTTAGCATGATTATTTTATTTCATCTAAGTACAGACCAGACAGCCATCAGATCAACCTACCCGAAACTGTCAAATTTTCCCAATCAACTTTGACTGTTATGCTTTAGCGATAAAGTTGCAAATCTATTAAAGGAATTTGACAGGTTGTAGTAAGTTGATGTGCTGGCGTCAGTACTTAGATTTTTTGGCGTAGCTCCACAACATACAGAGGCGGCAATTATTTCTTTGTTGAATAAGTATTATTTTCAATATTTTCCGAGCTTTGTAGATATGCAAGTGTTTTAGTTTTTTTTTTATTAGTTTATAAAAGCTACAAAATGTTGGGGGGTCTCTGGTATTCATTCAATAAATTAGCAATAACCCCGTACAATGAACTGTAACGGACACAACATTATCTTCCAGATTACTAGTACCATAAACCCGCGACCTCGCCGGAACACGAACACATAACACACATGCATGCTTGCGCCATAGCCAAGCCCATAAGGTGTAAACTTTACTGCGTATATTATAGCTGAGTTTTATTGAATTACCTAACAATGTCAACAAAGATGTTGTTATGAAATTGTCACGTTATTACTTAATATTCACAATGTAGGTAATGTAAACAGTACATAATACAATTGATTACAATTAATAATATTGTCAGGCAGAATAGTGTGAATGTGTTTGATTTGATCATGAATATTTCACAGTAGCAAAGTTGAAATCTAAAATAAAAAAGTAAACTTATAAAAGGATACTGCTTTTGAACCCAAGACTAGACTAGTACAGTAGTAGACTAGACTAGTAGTATAGTACAGCGAACTGCGTTTAATGGTAACACCCGAATTACGAAAATCACCCTTACAGCTAGGCGTTGTCAATGTCAAATTGCTACCACAGAAGTGCGTTTGAATGTACTAGACTAGACATTCTTGTGACAGCTACTACAGCTAAAGCTAATGAAGCGATTGATAAGCATACATTTGTTTACATCAGTGGAAAATTCGATAAACATCAACATAAACAATCATGTATTAAGAATGACTATAACCTAATTATAATAAACGTGTAGGTATATTCGTACCTGTTATACAAGTTCAATAATAGATATTACGTATTTGAAAACATAACTTGTATAGTTGTTTACAACTTTACTCACATATTAACATTGATTCAGTCACGGTTTTCTTTGCTTCTTATAGGGAGAGAAATCTTTGTTAGATAACATTGCCAACTACTAGAAAATGTAAAATTCTATCAGTTTTTATTGTGAACAGTAGTCACTTAGGTAGTATTATACCAAAAATCGAGTAAACAGTAATATGATAACCGAAAGTATTTCTTATGAGAGTAGGCAGAAGGCAGAGCAGTAACTAGGTACTGACATGCAATTGGACAGGCCTATGTCCAGCAGTGGACTGAAGATAAGCATACCTATGCATAATCAGCCCACAATGTTCCCACTGCTGGGAGAGAGTGGGCCGTACCTAATCCACCACGCGGGCCCAGTGCGGGTTGGACTGTAATAGACTGATAATAATGAGAGCAAAGCTTAGAACCTGTTGGTCACAGGTACCTACTTAATAACCCTGTTCTTGCTTTTAAGAGGCAATTACTTTTAGGTTAATGATGTTGACACTTAGCAACTGCGACTTGTTGTTGTAAAGCGATCACGCTATGAAGTCACCGGTGTTGGAGTGAGAGGGGCAGATTTTATACCTATGTGTGCAAAAAGCACATAATATGTGCTAATAGGACATCTAGCCACCTAGTAATTGCATGTTTGACAGTACAATACGGCCGATATAACTTAGCAGTTCCGAACTTCGCGCAGTAACGCTGCGCAGTAACGTTTTTAGGAACTAAACGGTGACATGAGGCGAGTGTGAGTAAGAGAACATGCGAGCCTATGTTCAGAGTGTTCAGACCTACCAAGTTATATCGGCCGTATTGTAAATGTGTCGGTCGCTGAACGCGCTGATATTGACTATGAAAACACGGCTGCTTGTCAGAAAATTATGCGCAAACTTCAGATGCTATCCTTAGAGCCGCCTTGAAAAATCCCCTTTGTCACCCTCGACTTTTAATTACTGTCGGGTTAAGGGATCAGGGCCACTAGTATTAGTGTTTATTTTAATCGTTATTATGTGCGTGTTATATGTGCAGAATAAAAAATGTTTCTTTCTTTCACTAAGCAGCTAGTTGGCAACCATACACCAACAAACTCATTAATAGATACAGCGGTATCCATCTGCTCTGACCTTAATATAAGATAATGCAACATGTCCTACAAATAACTGCCACAGTGTCACTTACCTCCATATATGGCGTCTGCGAAGGCTCCTCCCACGGAGTCCCAAGTCACAGAAGTGAGAAGTGACCATTCTCGCGACAGCTTCTGTAGCACCAGCGACAAGCGAGTCTCGTCGTCTTGAGATATGCGCTTTGTGACCAGGCAGGCGACGCACATCAACTGTTTGTGATCAGGAAATTGTATCAGAGTGAGGTATTGTAAATATAAGCAAGGTATGCATGTTGTTTTGTCTAAACTCTTAAATTCATAACCGTTTTACCCATTGGTAGGGATAAAAAAAGTATAGTAGCTTCATCTTCATTCTGACCAGTATTTACTGAGAAATCGTATAATATACATAGATGAAAACCAAGAACTCGTCGAATTCATAACTTCCTCCTTTTTATAGACGGTTAGAAATAACAAGGTAAGAAAGAACTTATGAAGGTTTTACTTTAACCATCAAGTTATGAACAAAGGGGTCAACAAACTTGAAAGGGTTAAAAATTACCCACAGGTGCTTTTAACTCGTGTGACAAGTTGCAGATCGCTCGCAGAAATGCGACAGGTGCAGCAAATTAATCGTTTTATATAACTTTAGTGCGCTCGCAGCAGTTCAACGGCTGCTCTGCTGCAAATAGTAAATGGTTAAACAAAAAAACTGTCGCGTAGGAACACCTGCAATTTATCACCGAAATTCTGAGGTCGATCATTGAAGTGGGATCATTAAATCTAAACAATTAGTCTACATACGACTCTTATCAACGTCCAAGCATAAAATCTACTATAAAAAACACATTTTAATACTTTCATAAAATAATTATCTAAACAAACATTCCAAAGTACCCTTTACCTTACTTCACCTCATAGCTCGACCGAACAATCCACGCTTGTCTAAGCAAGTTGAGAGATCCCTTACAAAACATTACCATTCTTTTGGGCTCTGCCAGTCAAAACAGTGAAGGAAAATATCGTGAGGAAACCGGCATGTCCTAGAACCAAAAATTCGATGACGTGACATCTACCAACCCGCACTGGGTCTGCATGGTAGATTACAGCACACTCCCTCTCGAATAGAGGAGGCCTGTGTCCCAGCAGTGGCATTATAGGCTGATTCTGCTTATACTGTCAGGTGAAAATAATGTATTCCGCTATTTTTATCAGTTTTCTAAAAAGTCACAAGTATAAAAATACTAAACAATACGTCGGTGACTAAAAACTCAGACCTTGCAGGCGACACACGTATAGGACATCCCAAAAGGAAATATCACTATTGTCCCAGCAACAATAGGCGGGCAGGCAGCGTCGTCAGTCCTTCGGCGATTGTCGCGCGTGACGTAACTGTCCACCGTGGGACCGACATTGGAGACGCGCGTGCGCAGCAACACTTAATTATTGTAACTACACGTAAATAACGTGTGTGATGAATACGGAAACTGAATGACTATAATATTTTTTTAATGGTGTCGTAAATGCGTGAAGATTGTTTGTGCATAGTTCACATGCTGCTAAACGTAGGGAATCCCAGTATGAAGGATTTTTATGCCTCGAGATAAATAAACAGCAACAAATATTTAACTTCAAAACAGCCGTCCGAGACATTGCTAAGCTTCAATGTCTTAGGCTAGCAACTTATTAGACCTAGGTATTAGGTATTCCAGAAATTGATTACCTACATTAGCGTTTTTGCCATTGAACTTACTCTATGAATCGACACTAACTAGCATTCATCTTGGTTTTTAATTAAGTTTGTGGCTGCATCTACATCGCCACATACGAACCTTTTAAATTAATTAGAATTTAGGTTTAATTAACATACTTTGATTACCCAGTACACATTTTAACATTGATAACAAAATCGGTTTAGTCATTTGAAAGGAATGGGAGTGGTTAAGACTAATTAGGCTGTTAAGGACCTACCTATAGGTGTAATTATTTATAATTAGGTCACTAGCCGCGAATTTAGTAGAAAGCTGCTTAAACTAAATATGGTGTTACATTTGGGTACATGGCCGTACCCAGAATCGACCTGTGCAGACAAAATAACTAGATTATGTAGAAAAGCGAATGTAACTTGTTCTATGTAAGATTTTTTTTTTTGGGTGGGAAATTATCAAATTACTTCTCCCGCTCTGGGTGGAACGGGAGGGCGTGTCAGACACTTACTGACTAAAACCCACCCGTGTTCCTTCAGTTGCCTGTACGTTGCCAGGGGCCACGGTATCCCTTTCGGACTTTCCCGCAACCCCGGCAGGCATCGGTCCTATCAGACCCCTTCAGTTGCTGACATCTCTTTGAGGCGCGCGTGGAACACAACGCGCCGTTGACCTGGGCCTGGTCCTTATCGGACGGCGAGCTACCCATTGTTCACCGTCCGCAAGCCCGCGTCTACGGTGGCCGGGAATCTGCCTGCGATTCCTGACGCCTAGGGCGTCTCCCGCGGCGGCTAGGGGCGGGAGGGCGCGAAGTTTGCCTCTCCCTCACGCGTTTTACCTCCTCGAGGTGACGGCCTCCCATGCCCTACATTTGTAAATCAAAAGCTGACGCTGGCTTACCTCTTACCTGACTTTTCGAGATCAAGACTAATCCTAACTTCCTAACTAATATTATAAATGCGAGTAAGTTTGTTTGTTCGTTACGCTTTCACGCTAAAACTGCTGAACAGATTTGGATGAAATTTGGCATATAGGTAGACCATGACCTGGAGAAGACTAATGCGGGTGAAACCGCGGGGCGCAGCTAGTAAATAATAATACCAGCCTATTCTTGTCCCACTGCAGTACAAAGGCCTCTTCTCATACAGAGAAGACCAACGTAACCTATTATTTATATGACTAAATCTAGGAGCAATCTGAATTTAAATCAGTCGCCGGAAGGACCGCACCAGTATTTGCCAGTCATCAGACGTGTTAGCTTTAGCTAGTAACAGGGCATTCACGCGTTGAATGAGCTACGAAGGCTTTCCGCCTTTTATGTTTCGGGAAGCTGGAGAAGTACAAGATTATCTACTCAAACACTATCTTTCTTTTGAGACTACTAAGACAGGCTAGTGACTAAGCTTACTCCGTTATTTTTCTGCATCCTACCTGCAGATTTACAATTCAATCTGCATTCCTATGTAACAATTAGTCGTTAGCGACGCTACGCCTATATTGAAGTAATTATACAAAGCAAGTAATCTGTAAAGTTGTATATAAATAATAGACATTGAACCTGCGACGGTGCTCAAGACGGTAATTACTGCGTAATTACATATAACATACAGAATTGATTGCTATGGCTGATTCAAAGCCTGAGACACCTGTTTTTGTGACAAACAAATCTCAATTAAAAGTACAATAGGTAGAGATCAAATTCAGAAATCCGAACAAGTTTTATAAGCTGAAAAACTTCAGGATTTGTTTTCATTAGGGTAGGTATATCAATATTTAGGTAGAAGTACTTATAGCTAAATGCATTACAAGTTGACACTAGTAAAGGCTACCTATTGTCTATTGTTTAGTGGTAGCGTCAACCATTTATCTTTTTCCCGCAGTTAAAACTTGCTGGCTTAAGAGTTTCTTTGTAAAAACTTAAATCTGGGAACTTTGAATAACAGGAAAACTCTTATTTGATTTACCACGAGAAGCTTGAGAAAAACAAGTTATATTATAGAAACGGACTGCTAATTCTCTTAGTTTTTTTTGACGACAGTCCTTCGAAGCAAAGTTGAGCATTTATCGCCTTGCCAAATAAAATATAATTGATGACAAATGAACATCCCAAAATGGGGATCCATTTAGCACTCTACAAAAGCTCGAGAAAGGTCAGAATATGACTGTACCCTAAATATTTGTACCAGCTTTAAGACTTGTCTCATTAACATTAAACATATTCAACCTTTTCATTGTTGTCCAAACACTACTAATTAACTAGTAGTTACCGACGTCTGTAATTTTAATTTTGTAATGAGAAATATTTAATTGATCCTCTTATAAACGTTTTGTTCTTCTAATGACGATCACCTTTTTGAATAAATGAGCCTCTTTTTAAGTTTCTGGCTTTTTTAGTGCTGGTCGCAGTAACTAAGCTGACCCCGACAAAATGGGTAAGGTTAGATTAGAACTAGGCAAGAGTATTTTTACGAAATGAAATGGGAATTGTTTGGGGTTCGATTAAATATATGCCATTTGTAATTCTATTAAACCGAAATATAAAGTGAAGTGATTAGATACTGATTAAGTAATATATTAAATACCTTATCGTGAGCAAATGCAGCATCGTTATGTAACTACCTTCTAAGAATTTTCTCTGACCGACTTAGCTTGTTTGTCTTTCTACCTGTGCGCTGTCACTATGATAAGGCAGTGCAGCGTGAAGTTGAAAGTAAAATTGTTTTGTTATCAGCGAGCTTTATCGCCGTGTATTCAAATCGAACTTTATGAATTAAAAACCGGCCAAGTGCGTGTTGGACCACGAAAAATGAAGGCTTCTGTAGTTGGGATGAATTTATCCCAAGAACAAACTTAAAATTGTAGTTAAAAACCTGTTCTACCATACATTCCAACTTCAAATGTAAGTTGTTCGATTATTACTCGTTAACTTGTAAAGCATATATAACTGTGATAGTTTTCCTTTTTACTTCATTATACACATACATACTACTACTATGATTTTTTTTTTCACATAATTATCCAAAATCAAACCTTTAGCTGGCAGGGGGACACTCGACTCAACATAAAATTACACTTTAAACCTTAATATTTCGCAAACTGATCCCTAAATCAAAACATTTTTTTTTCACATCACCACAATATTTTAGATCGACTTTTCCAAGGGTATCCCACAACATGGCATAGACGAGGAAAAAAACATCCCCACTTTACTTTCAAGTACCTACTAGTCTCTGAGCTAAGCCACGGACGGATAGACAGACGGAGATAGACATGGCGAAACTATAAGGGTTCTTTGTTGACTACGGAACCCTAAAAATGGCATATTTGATCATTTCTCGACATGTTTAAGAAATACAAAGGGACCAGCATAGGACTGAAAGGTTACAGGTTCAACTCGGCACTCGTTTATATTTTCTATTTTTCAAACGATTTACGAAAATAGGTAGTCAGAAAAAAAGGAGATAATAATTTTATAGTTTCAGATTTAAGTGTTACGCGACTTGAGTGAAAAAATATGATAGTCAATTGAGAATACGTTGATATTTCTTCCCAATATTCCAAAAACAAAAAAAGTTATGAACTTATGAGGCTATGCTATAGGAAGGTAAGTTCATGGCAAAATTAATAGGTATTATATCTACACTACACACTACGTAATACACCAACAATGAGTTAATAATGATACACAACTAATCAATACAAATAAACTCACTTTCACAACAAACTTAAATTCTACAACCGCTTACTATCCATGCATAATAAGCGTCCAATAAATACCACGTTACCAAATCAAAGCAGCTTGCATCACCGATGATGTTGCAATATGTTGTTACTTACGAACTCTACTATCTTCAGCGCGACCCACTTGTCGCACACCGCCATGCTGCGGCCGGCAGCTGAGTCCCTTGCACTAAACACACACGAGCCACTACTCTCGGAGTTACGCGAGTGACATCACACACGCATAGTTTGTAAGCAGACATCCGCGCGACGCGACCGCTGTGTTTTGTTTGAGGCTAGCGACCATTTTCACGGTGCGTTTGATTTGAGTGACATTGAAGGAAAACTTGAAGCGCCTCGGTGTGGGCGAGCAGCGGTCGTGTCATGCAAGGCTCGACTGCGCGCCTGCAGCTTATCTCAGTAGCGTTAGAGTTGGCGATACAGTTCCACCGCGAACGGACCGCTCGAGATGTAACTATTTATTGGATTAGACGTAAATTAATGCAGAAAAAGCAATAAGCTGCCAAAAACCATAAAGTGAGAAGGTAAAGCTAGCAACGAAATGAAACAGCAAGGACATTAAACCATTATACTTAAATTTATTAATCAATTACTGGCATGCAATATTATTTAAAAATCTCATAAAACAAAGAGATAAATTCATATGGTCTCGTTACAAAATGTTCAGATTTTGTTAATCGCATGTAGATAATTTCATAATGCTGAGTTTATTTATTGCTGAGAAAACAGTTACAAATTGATTTACTTAAAACCTGATTTTAATAAGACTTATTAATACACAGAAATAGTACAATAACATGAATATTTATTTCGTTGAAAAAACATCAAAAAATGCGGATTGCCAGTAGTGCAATAATCCTAGCGCGGTCGCCGCAGCGAACGGCCCGCAGTTGCCCTTAATTCATATTATCCATAACATTTAAACAATATTGTAGACACATACTTAAAATATATAGATGCTGCCTTATCAAAAGCTTCAAATTTTAATACATAAATAATTATGCCACTCAATTGGATTCTTAATTAAAATACATTTAGGATTAAATTAAAATAATGTCTAAAATTAAAATTCTAAATTTACCAGGCGTGCAATGGCATTTAACAGGAGTGCAAGAGACAAACAAGTACTGCATAGTGCAAAATAAAACTGGAAATATAGTAAAGAAGATACTAATACAACCAAAAGGGCAATAGAACACATTTACAATTGTTCGAATATGTTATCTATTACAAATTTATTTAAAATTTGATCATTATTGATTGTGACAACATTTTAAAAGTTAATTGCAGAATATAAATGGGAACAGATACCCTGCTGCAGCCGAAATGTACGCTGACTACACAAACATCATACCATTCAGAACCAAGCATAATGGTATTAATAAAATGGCTATTTGATTTGATCAGGCTTGATAAAAACATTGTAAAAAGGACATGTCCTGTGCTCAATTGGTTTTTTCAGGCATTATGTAAAATTGTAAAAGAAACATTATTAATAATTGTAAACACGATTAAACATACTGACTCAACGATTCTTGAAACGTGGTCATGCCTGAATGGTAACTGTTCAGGAATCAGTACGCATTTCAAAACATTTTGACAGTGAAAATCTGAATTTGTTTCAAAAAGAAAAGCAACCAAACCCAAAAAGCGAGATAAAAGTACATTTTCAAAAGCAGAGACGTAATTACATTTCACAAGGTGTTTTCGCACACAGAACAAATTAATAATTAATTTGAGTCATATATCCATGGTTCTCAAGACCTTGATGTGAAGATTTTTATGGTATGGAACTTTCGAAAATGTACTTTAGGAAGCATTCACACAGAAACAGTAAGTGAGTTATCTCCCACACTCTACCACACACCCAATAATGAACGCGCGATGCTAACGAGACAAACATTGCGCACTCTTAACTTAATCATGCAATAAATTAATCAACATCAACAAAAATTATAAACGAAAACGGGAAGACGGGACAGTTGTACAGCAAATGCATTGATATTTTCCTAGAATGATTAGATTAAACACGCCAATCAAGGAGCTCGTTATCAAGATAACTTATGCGAATCTTTGCTTTTAATAATGAATTAAGTTTCGTAAAAGGTGTTATAATTATATTCGTCATGCTTAATTACTTTATAAATTATAATCGTTATTGTACTGGAATAAATTCGCGCAGATCGAGCATAAAATTTTGTCGGGCAAACCACCAACACATGTCAGTAGCATTTCTCATAATTTATTTATCAATGCTGGAGTAGAACTGTCCCGGTAGCGTGCAAACAGCGCGTGCACTCACTGGCTATCCTTGCCGGGAGTGATGAACTCCTGCATTGGGTGGCGCGTGGTCCAGGGGTTGAAGTCGCGCGGCTGCGCCGGCGCCGGCCCGCGCGGCGCGGCGCCCGGCGCCACGGGCGCCCACACGCCCGCCTCGCGCCCCGCCAGGCCCAGCCCGCCGCCGAACCCCAGCGACGTCATCGACGACACCAGCGACTCCATGCCGTTGTTGATGCGGTTCGACCACCTAGTGGGAAAGGGTTGCGGTCACTTTTGGAATTTTTCGGAATTGAGGACGTGAATCGTACTATTTTGATCATAAGTAACTTACTCGGCGGCGGCGGCAGCACTCCGCTGAGCCTCGTGGATCATGCGCAATCGACGAGCTTGGGACCACGGCTCCAGAGTGTAGGAAGGCGCAGCGGGCGGCGGCGAAGTCGTCGCCGGCTCTTCGGGCGCGCGGGTGAGCTCCACGCCACGTTCTGGGGTCCAGCGTCCGACCTAGGGAAATGATTATACGCCGTTAGCCTGCCGTCTGCTACGTTGTTTTGGAATGTGGTGCAACAAATACACACTAATGGAACAGTTTGATACAGTGTCACATGGACATACCTCACGATATTGCTTCAGCAGTTGTGGCGATTGCGGCAGCGACCAGTCCACAGCAGGTCTAGCGCCGCAGCCCCAAGCAGCGGCAGCGGCCGCTACGAGAGCCTTCCTTGCCATCGCAGCGCCACGGTGGGACTTATATTCCACGATGGCCGCGCACGAAGCAATCGAGCGACGGATGCGAACCTCTTGCACTTCGTCCGTCAACGCGTACAACAGGCGCACGATCTCCGCAGACGGAGTGTTCGGCGGTATGCGCGATATGAAGATGCGGCAGTTATTAATAGAAGGACATACACCTACAACATAATTTATAATTACGTACACAATTTTGATAATAAGTACGTACTTGTTAATTTACAGGTGAAATATTTTAGGAATAATAATATGTTTTGGGTTGATGCTCACCTAGCTGCCAAGAAGGTCTTATCATGTAATTGTTGAACATCCGAATAGCATTGCTCGCTTCGGCATCAGTCGTATACATCGCGAAGGCATACCTGGACATTTAATTTTAAATTATATTTTGAGGAAAGTCAACTTTATGTGTATATAAAAAAAAATCCTTACCCTCTATTCCAGCCAGAAAAATTGATCATGAGTCGGAACTCAAACAGTTCGCCAGCTTGGCGGAACAGCGGCACCAGAGTATCTTCGAAACAGTCATGAGGGATTCTTCCGATGAAAACCTACGAACCATAAAGTTTTTATATATAGCTTTTTTCATGGTTTTTTTTACATTTTGTCCTTAAAAGTGAACCCCATATTCAAAATTCAGTCATTGTTCGTGTTTGGGTCACAGAAATTCATGTGTACAAAATTTTCGATTTCCGACTCGGAGCAAATCGGCTTTGCCAGACGGAGATAGACCGACTGAGTGATCCTTTAAGGGTTCCGTTTTTCATTCGGACGTAAGGAACCCTCAAAAACATACTCCCCGAATACATAAGCTCCTCCTTTTAGGGTTCAGTAGTCAAGAAAGAACCCTTATAGTTTCGCCATATCCCTCTGGTCTGTTCGCGGCTTAGTTCAGAAACTGTTACTACCGGAAAGCTGTAACCTGGCATGGGTTGGGTATACATATTAATTACGTCGACAAAGTGGTAAAATAAAACCTGTTTTTTAGCTACACGTAAAGTGGGGATGCTTTTTTCTCGTATTTCCCATTATGTGGGGTGCCGTTGGAAAGGTCGTTCAAAAATATTGTAGGTGTGTTAAAAACCATTTTTTGATTTGGCGATCCATTTGCGATAAATAAAAAATAAATATTTAGCTTTAAAGTGCAAAAAAAGTGCGAAAGTTTTTAATAAGACAACTGCCTGCCAACTAAATGGTTATTTTTGGATATGTGAAAAAAATCTAGGCAGTAGTATATAATATTAGGTCTTTACCTATGAAATTGCCGTTCTGCAGTACTGGCCATTTCAAATCAAAATAATTTTTGTTTGGCTAAGAATTCTAATTTCAAATTAATTTTATTTTAAAAACGTGGATTTTTTTTCCAAAAGTAGTCATTTGTTTATTGATTAGTGTTACATTTTCATCGCATTTCAATCTTTTTCGTCATCATGGATACGTTAAAAATTCGAGTAATTATGGAATATGAGTACCGTCGTGGCAGCAACGCGGCACAAGCGGCACGCAACATCAACGACGTTTACGGAGCTAACACTACAAACCAACGCACCACCTGTTATTGGTTTGCTCGCTTCCGTTCTGGAAATTTCGACCTGAAAAATGAACCTCGCGGTCGTCCGAAGACTTTGGTCGACAATGACGAAATAAAGGCGATTGTGGAAGCTGATGATACACAATCTACGGCTGAATTAGCAGCAGCTTTCGACGTTAGCGTCAAAACAATATTGGTGCATTTGCGTCAAATTGGCAAGGTAAAAAAGCTTGACAAATGGGTGCCCCACGAACTCAATGATCGCCAGCGCGAAGTACGCGTCGAGACGTGCCTTGCACTGCTCAACAGACACACAAATGAAGGAATTTTGAACCGCATTGTTACCTGCGATGAAAAATGGATTCAGTTTGATAACCGCAAGCGATCAGCAAGTTGGTTGGATCCTGGTTCAGCACCTAAACAATGCCCTAAACGAAAACTTACCCCTAGAAAAGTGATGGTCACTGTTTGGTGGTCTAGCGCCGGTGTGATTCATCACAGCTTCTTACCAAACGGGGTGAGCATTACTGCAGATGTGTACTGTGAAGAACTGAACACAATGATGGAGAAGCTGGCACATCTCCAACCAGCATTGGTCAATCGCTCGTCTCCGCTGCTCCTGCACGACAACGCGCGACCTCATACTGCACAGCAGACGGTCTCCAAGTTGCAAGAACTGGGGTTGGAAGCTCTGCCTGTGTATGGCCGCTCTAAGAGCTCGCGCGCGGTTTCTCACAGTTCTAACCTAAACCAATTGACAGTATGAATATTTTTCATGTATTTTTTATTTGTCTCGAAGTAATCACCCATGCAATCAATGCATCTTTGCCAACGCAGTGGCAGTTTATTGATGCGGGCTTCTTAAAGAAATCAGCTGGACGGGAGGCAACAAATTCTTCAAAGGCATTTTGTACTGCCTCTCGGGTATTGAATTTTTTTCCCGCCAAGAAGTTATCCAAATTCTGGAAAAAGTAGTAGTCTGTAGGCGCAAGGTCTGGTGAGTAGGGCGGATGACGGAGAGCTTCCAACCCCAGTTCTTGCAACTTGGAGACCGTCTGCTGTGCAGTATGAGGTCGCGCGTTGTCGTGCAGGAGCAGCGGAGACGAGCGATTGACCAATGCTGGTTGGAGATGTGCCAGCTTCTCCATCATTGTGTTCAGTTCTTCACAGTACACATCTGCAGTAATGCTCACCCCGTTTAGTAAGAAGCTGTGATGAATCACACCGGCGCTAGACCACCAAACAGTGACCATCACTTTTCTAGGGGTAAGTTTTCGTTTAGGGCATTGTTTAGGTGCTGAACCAGGATCCAACCAACTTGCTGATCGCTTGCGGTTATCAAACTGAATCCATTTTTCATCGCAGGTAACAATGCGGTTCAAAATTCCTTCATTTGTGTGTCTGTTGAGCAGTGCAAGGCACGTCTCGACGCGTACTTCGCGCTGGCGATCATTGAGTTCGTGGGGCACCCATTTGTCAAGCTTTTTTACCTTGCCAATTTGACGCAAATGCACCAATATTGTTTTGACGCTAATGTCGAAAGCTGCTGCTAATTCAGCCGTAGATTGTGTATCATCAGCTTCCACAATCGCCTTTATTTCGTCATTGTCGACCAAAGTCTTCGGACGACCGCGAGGTTCATTTTTCAGGTCGAAATTTCCAGAACGGAAGCGAGCAAACCAATAACAGGTGGTGCGTTGGTTTGTAGTGTTAGCTCCGTAAACGTCGTTGATGTTGCGTGCTGCCGCTTGTGCCGCGTTGCTGCCACGACGGTACTCATATTCCATAATTACTCGAATTTTTAACGTATCCATGATGACGAAAAAGATTGAAATGCGATGAAAATGTAACACTAATCAATAAACAAATGACTACTTTTGGAAAAAAAATCCATGTTTTTAAAATATAATTAATTTGAAATTAGAATTCTTAGCCAAACAAAAATTATTTTGATTTGAAATGTCCAGTACTGCAGAACGGCAATTTCATAGGTAAAGACCTAATATTAAGTATTTTAGAGTATAATCCGTAATAATAGTAGCCAGAAGAATATGCCCTTCGATAATTCTAGTTTTTTTATTTTCGAGTGGATAACTTTACTGAAATCATTGCTATGTACAAAACCGGCGTGGACCACGCACAATGAAGGGTTCCGTATTTGGGATGAATTTATCGCAAGAACAAACAACTTTGTAGTTGAAAAACATGTGGAATGTATGGGAGAAAATGTTTTTACAATCGCAAATGTAAGTTGGTCGATTATTACTCGTTAACTTGGAAAGCCTACTAAGCTGTGATAGTTTTCCTTTTAATTTCGTTATATATACTACTGCCGTCAATTTTTTCACCTATCGAGCCTAATATGGAAGAACATCGTAAGCGACAAAATGTAGGTATTTCAGTTTTTCACTGTAACGTACTGCTAAAGTAATTTAGGTTCTAATGCAAAAATCCTTAGATTCATAATTGCATAAACTTCAAAATAATAACTAAAAATAACTTTTATCGCAAACGACAAAAGTAGAATTTTCATATAACGAACAATCAGAATTATCGTATCCGACTTATCGTAAGTAACGTTTAACATCAAAACCTGTGATGCGTTTAGTTAATAATAATGACTAATTTGTACAGAAAAACAAGAGCGTAAGTGACGATTATTGAAAAACAATATGAAATCATGAACTTCTCTTTTATCGTAAGCGACAATAGCACTAATTATTCCACTCTTTTTGCTATTATTTAATTGACTATAATTAAAGCCTAACGTGTTTTGCAATATATAAAATTGGAGTTCTATAAGTAAACTATAAAAAATAATCAATAAAATACGTCTCCTGTAAATTTTACTTTTTGTCGCTTACGATGTTCTTCCTTATCAGGCTCGATATCCAAAACCAACTGGCTGGCAGGGGCCGGGGGCACTTGACTCTAAGCCTGATATTTCGCAAACGGATCCCTGAATCCAAAAATGGTTTACATAAACTCAAAATATTTTGGAACGACCTTTCCAACGACACCCCGTGTGGGGTGTGATAGATGAGGAAAAAGAACATCGGGACTTTACGTGTACCCTAAAAAAGTTTTTCAAAATTTTATTTTACCATTTTGTCGGCGTGATTAATATGTATGCGTATTATACCCATGCCAAATTGCAGCTTTTTAGAACGAGTCTGAGCTGAGCCGCGGACAGACGGACATGGCGATACTATAAGGGTTCCTTGTTTACTACGGAACCCTAAAAATGCTAACAGATAGGTAATGTGGAACAATAGAAAACTGAAAATGTCCCGTAACTCTTTCAATTAAGAAAATACAATAGACGACGTATATTTAGTAACCTAATCCGCTTAACTGTTCTTAATGAGTCATTAAGGACGCGTTTGCAAATTTGATAGGTATAGAATCGAACTACTACATTGACAAAGGTCACACACAGAAGTGTACCCACGGTTAGCTGCGGGAATAAGTCAAGTGAACTAATTCTGGTACTTTGAAAGTTTTTTTTTTCTCTCTATTCTTTAAAGGCTTTCTTTCTTTATAGGCATCTACAAAAAATATGTGGTATTGTTGTTTGTATTTTTACTAAATAATACTTAGATACAAATACCTACTTCAGTGACTGCTAGGAGGCACTGGAAGCCCTCTTCTAGTAGAAAGATGTGGGCTGTGGACTTTGGGCTAGTTTTGTTAGTTATGATGAGACTTTACTTCAGTGACTGCTACTGGTACTCCTCGACTAGTAGAATTAGATGTGCCGAGTTTGGGCTCGTTTTGTTAGTTATGACGAGACCTTACCTCCGGACCTGAAGGTGTACTTCGGTGACTGCTACTGGTACTCCCCGACAAGTAGAACTAGGTGTACCGAGTTTTTTTTTTTATGTGCATCATTTCGGAGCTGACCTTGGAGGTCATGACCACTTAACCGGGCTTTTCTTTTAACTTTTAACCTACTACACACAAAGCCTCCAGCCAGGGCAAAACTAAAACTAATTAAAACTAGGCGAGCGCTCGCTAAGGGCACCTCTTGTGAGGGCGCCCGCATAGGTCATGATTGGATTCGATTTTCAACGCTCAATGCTGAGCGTTGAAAATCGAATCAAACACCGCGCGATAAAAAATCGCCGCGTGAAAAAACCGCGGCCGTGCGAAGGTGCGAACAGATGTACAGACGCCAGCACATCAACCTACTACAATCTGTCAAATTTCTTTATTAGGTGTTCAACTTTATCACTAAAGCATAAGGTTCAAAGATTGGAAAAAATTGACAGTTTCGGGTAGGTTGACCTGCTGGCGGTCTGTACCGCTTTCTATTTGTTCCATTCCAAGCGCGGCACGAGATTTTATCCCGCCGCGATTTTGTACGTCCGTGCGAACGTGAGTTTATGGGCTCGGACTCGGACCTCGGTCGGACTTACAAGCTCATTAACACAGCCACGGCAAAAAGCAGCCTCGACCAAGCTCGAGTCTGCTTTTGGCCGTGCCATCGCTATAGCCTGTGCCTGACGGTCATTCTCGTATTGCCAAGAATCAAACCAACTGTTACTGATAGGTTGCATAAGAGAAACGGATAACGCGGAAAAACAGCTTTGTGTATCAAACAAGAAATAAGACTACTTCGGGGTAAATGTACTTAGGCAGGTGTAGTTTTTGGTCAGTGAGTCGTCTTATGAGCGGAAGTAGGGGCCAAGATTTTTAATAGGTACCCGCCTCAAAGATAACCCTGGCTCACTGCCTGGGACCGTACAGGCATGGAAATCGAGATGAATGGTAAGTGCAAGTGGTACACCTTCTGCCTACCGTGTGGTACTGCCGTACCTACTATCCACTTCCATAGCCTGGGTATTCCCGCGTCTCCCGCGCACGTTGGCTGGCAAAACGCGGCAATAGACAAACGTGGATGCGGAGCTCTCTCTATTGTGTATTCGAATAACAATAAGATAAACAAAAAAAGGATACCTGAGACTAAGTCAACACGCGCAGTCTTATCTACACGAAATATGAATGAAGTCAAATCTAGCTATCAAACAAAGGGAAAAAATGGTACCTATATAGGTAAAAACTGCTTATACATACCTCACAATTCCTTGAGGGTTCTGGGCCATTCCATGCATGGGGAGCCTTTCTGTAAATCCTTTGGCCATTTATTTGTGTAAGAGTATAAGATGTATTATTTTCAGTAAGGGATAATAGTCTTGATGATAATTCATACTGATTCACTTCACTAGATGAATAATGCTTAACAGGAGGCATTTTCAGCCAATATAAATATTTTTCTTATTTAATAATATTTACGAAATTAATTTGCGATGCGGACGCGCTCTCCGTGATTTCCCAAAAAAAGAAACGAACGGGAACAGAGCCGATATTTTTCTCAGAAAAAGAAAATGGCGCTTTTGTCAACAAAATGGAAGCTCTACCCGGTGACCTTCGACAAAAATAATAGTCAAATTTCATAATTTATTGAAATAATCTACATTTGTGCAATTACAATAAATTTCAAATATTTTACAAAGAATTGTTAGATTAGTTTAGTTACTACAAGAACTGAGATAAAATTAAATGTTAATAAGCGACACTATTTGATCAGGAAATCAGTTTTAAATTCAAAAAGAGATAGAACAGAATAGTGTTTTCTTTGAATTTATAGAAATCAATATCAAGATTAAAAATTTTATAAGCAAATCAGAAATAAAAAAGGTAACAAATAACTATTTATATATTTTTAAGATAGTTTTTAGGTACTAATTTTCAATTTATTCCGTTGGAATCTTGCAAGTTTCCCTGTTTCCGATTTCGAGTATACATTTTATTATTTTAATAATCAAGGAATGATATGGCGATGGTACGATCGTTTTCTGCCTTAGTTTGTAGACTTTTTGTAGTCAGTTGTAAATTTTGTACTAGCTTCCGCCAGCCAGCGGTTTCGCCCGCGTAATATATCTTTATAAATACTGTGTTACTTATTGATAATATAGCATTCTGCTAGGGAATAATTTTTAAAATTTGTTCTGTAGTTTTTAAGTTAACAACAATAACAAATATACAAATGTTTTCTCTTTATAATATTAGTTTATAATCTTTATTTCATAAACATACTTGGCAATTCGAGCATTATTTTGACAACCTTCTTTGTGATAAATCGAAAATGCTGTAGGTATTGTACTCGGCTTCGCCTCGGCCCACATTTACACGTTGGTCCATCAATCAATGCCTTTTTTGCAGGCCGCGGCAGTATTGTATGCACTATACTTAATTCATTTTGATTATAAATGATCAAAAGTACAATATGAATTAGACAAATACATCTGAGTGTAATGTATAAAAAGCATAATAAAAGCATAAAATATATTTTACGCTAAGATACGAACAGATTGATTAGGACGACAATATTAAGAAGAAATTGCAGGACAAACGGTTCAGTTATAACTGCGCAATTCTGCTTTGCTATTTCATTCATATCGTAACTACTTCTTAATTGCATTCTTAAAATATATATCCGGCGAGTTTTAGGATTCATTCGTAATATTTGTTGCTTAGTGAAATATTCTAGCTTTTCCTGATTCATTGCAGTCATGACTTCTGGACTAATGGCTGTGACAGCTTCCAACTGAATTGAACTTATATCAGCTTCGGGAATACCTAAAGAAAAATACCTTACATATAAAAAGAAAAATCTTGACTCAATCAAACCCTTGGATCTACAGCAAAAACATTTTAGTTTTCTTGGCATTTTGACACTGACGTTCGCTTTATGGTGTAGACATGGAATAAGGCGGAAATTACGGGATAGGAAATAAAATATGCCAGGCTAAGTGGCTGGCAGTGCTAGTGAAAACTATAAACAAATAAGTTAATAGATAGTGCAATCCACAAAGATGCGCCCCACTCCTCTCCGCTCCATACTAATGTACAGCTTATGGTAGGCACAGTAGTCGCGGAGTTGGGTGCGTCTTTGTGGATTGCACTATCTGTAGTAAAAAGGGGTGGCACGAGCCGAGGCTTACATGTGAATAATGCACTGAGTCTTCCTATTTCATGTGATGACCATTTATATGGTTCACCGTAAGCATCGCGATTAACGGCTATTGAATAAAGAGTCTAAAACAAAGAACATATTTAATTATTATTTTTATAATATAAAGAATCTAATGCAGTCGTCACGCACGGGTAGCTAGAAGCCCGAAAGTCTGACAACCAGTCTTACCAAGGGGTATGGTGTTACTCAGTATTTGGGTTGTGGAGGGAAGATAGGCAATCGCTCTATGTAAAATACTGATATTCAGCTGCATTCGATTAGACTGGAAGCCAAACCCAACATAGTTGGGAAAAGGCTAGGCAGGTGATGAAAAAATCTAATACAAATATGAAAAAGTAATTACTCTGGTTTGGTTTGTGTTACATTTTCCCGCTTTGTTCAGGGTTTCCAGGCTAATTTCCATGAAAGTAATAGGAGATATTTTTTCTAAATCTATTGCCGGGAAACCACATAGTAAGTAGCCGAGTTCGTTGATAAATGTACTGTTTTCATACCACGTTTCCCCAAAATAGCGCCTGTAGGCAGCGGCTAGAATACCAAACTGGAAAACAAACAAAATATTTCGTATATTTTTATCGTAAAAAGAGTAAAATCCTTCTCTCCTCTTTATTTGGGTAGAGCATTATCATCTGCATAAAATTATCTGAAGGTTTTACCTTCCGGGGCTGCAGTTTAACATAGTGACTGGCAAAATATTTCAGGACTGATGGATCCCCAAAATTAACATAATACAAATCTTCTTCAGGGATAACGTTTAAAAGTGATCCGAGGGCTAAAAACTCCCGGCCTTGTAAGAAAGCTGCAGTTTTCCCATCTGAAACAATGTAAGCCAGTAAGTACTAAATCCAACCAACTAGGTATAGTCACTGATTTACTTCGTAACCTTTTTATTATACTTACCAGTCAGAATATCCCATGCTAATAAGGCTCTAGAAATTGGTATCATTTGTTTCTTTGTCTGTGTTAATATGTGTAATATCGAGTCCGGATCAAGTCTCAAAAAGGAACTTGGCGGACCGAAAAAGATCATATTCATAGATTGTTCTGCTCTTATTCTATTGTCCAATTCATCGTAGAACTCATCATACACTTCAAAGTTTTCTAAAATAATTAAGAATCAAAAATATAATAAAATGCTAATAGTTTAACATAGTGACTGGCAAAATATTTCAGGACTGACTTCAAAAAAAAGGAGGAGTTTATCAAATTGGATGTTTATGTTTTTTTTTTTGTGTATGTTCGGCCATAACTCCGTTATATGTAAGGTGTTAAAAATTAACTTTATAAACTTTATGAGGTGCTTTAGTTAGACCATCGAACTGAATAACTTTTAGTACGGGAACACCACTTAAAGACAGATTTGCAAAATTATTTTTTTGTTTGAAAGGGTATGCTCTCAAAGTGGTTCCACATAAATTTTATTATTTTTGCTTGGGTGCTTCTCAAGTTAGCTTCAATAATTCGTATTTTTCCCACTTAGCTTATATGGATGATGTTATAATAACTTCCTGTTACTGTTATTTACATAGCAAGTAGTGGTATTCGAATTTGTGTGGGGTAGGTACCACAACAATAAAGTGAAAAGTAAAAACGTTTTTACAAAAAAAAAACATCTGACTTCCAAAACAAACACTACTTTCAAAGTGAAAAATAACTTAATTTCGGAAGTCGGTGGCAAAAAACAAAGACACCGATTTCCAAAATAAAGTAATATTCCACTTTGTCGGTCGGTTGTTTTTTGCTGATAATATCAAAAGGTATTATTATATTTTCCGAGAATCGTAGGAGTAAGTTTCGGGCCTAGCCGCAAGTAGTTTTAGTTCGCAAGTAAAACATGCCTTTCTCAGCCACTGCAATCATTGAATTTCTATCGTCTTCGTAATAGAGACCCAAGTCTTCTATTGACTCAGTGGAACTCACTGTGCACGAAGAACTCCTTATAAAATAACTGGAAACATGGTAGGTAATGTTTATAAATAATCATTCTTAATACTTAGGTACAGACTGTTCGATAAAAACCAAATTCTTTTTACAGCTCTACATTTTGCAGGAACGGTAACAAATTAAAACAGGGAATAGACACAACGAACTATTTTCAGAATTTGTTGTCACCCTAACACGACGAACGGTGTTTTTACCTTCAGATACTGATAAATTATTAACAAAATATTTACCTGGTTACTAATAAAATTGGAACTAAATTATAAAACATCTTATGAACCTTCATTGACTTTTATAATATTTTTTTTAGAAACCCATTTGGAATACCTTAGTTACTTTTCACTCGTAAATTGAATGTAAAGTGAAAGGTAATCGAGATGGTTGTGTTATGTGCGTAAGATAAAGGTATCTCTTGAATTTTCGGGGTAACGTAGCGTAAGTAACTAGCGACTCTGTTGAAATACTGACTGCCCCAAAATTTTTTTGAGGCGTGGTCCTGGTTGTTTGCGTCCATAGACGTATAAAAAAGGTTTGCGTCCTATTCAATTTGGTCGGTTTTTTTTTGTTTTCCAGTGCTTACCAGTGTGTACAGACGGCTACACATCAAGCTATAAGTTTCTAGTATAGGCTGACCTCGCATTGTACGATAATCCTATACTGTGCGACATCAGCATAAACGGGAATGAATAGCTTGATGTGTATGTAGCCGTGTTTAAGTGCAGACGCCAGCACATCAACCTACTACAGTCTGTCAAATTTCTTTAATAGATTTTCAACTTTATCACTAAAGTATAAGGTTCAAAGTTGATTGGGAAAATTTGACAGTTTCGGGTAGGTTGACCTGCTGGCGTCTGTACATACCAGGGTTATGTGTGAAGTCTTGGAGATAAACACCAACCTACAACCTTGTACCTCCCCCCCAAGTAAGTAATCGCGTAACACACTTACAGTAGCAATGACTTTCATTTGGACAGTTCAATAACATTCGTTATTGCGTTATTTACATGAGCAGACAAATTTTTCGAACATAATATGAAGCTATGGATTAGCAATATCATTCAAAACCATTCAGATGGTGATTGAAAGTGTGTTACGCAATTAGGGTGCTGCACCCTAATTGCACTGACCCATCTGCTGATGGGCGCCAACGTAATTCAGCCCAAAATTTATGGCGTAGCCTGCGACTTTTTTTTAACAAAGTAGTAAGGCGGCCACGCGGCCAATGCACGCTAATTCGTGTTTTAGCAGATCTGGAACAAGCCATTAAAAAAATGAATGACAGATTAATTTCTCACTGTCTTGAAGTGTCTTGTCGCTGGAACGCGGCCCTAACCTAACAGTTCATTCTCATTGTGGCCTTTCAATAATTAAAAAAAACTTTATTAATTACAGAGTTTATCTAAAATAAACAGCTATTTTAGTGAGAAATGTTCATTAATCTATAGATATTTGCTGTTATTACTTAGCGAAATATACGTTATTCATTGGTTACGTGGTAGACTTTTGTTGTCGTCAATAGTTGTAGGAACATGGGTATTCTAGAGAAAATATCTGAAATCGAGAAAGAAATAGCAAGAACACAGAAGAATAAAGGTAAAGTAACAGGAGCTCTTTACCGGCTTCTATATTTTATTGTAATATCAATCAATTTGTTGCCTAAAGGTCCCACATCTCAGTAGGTAATTGTTTTGATCAATCCGATTTATATTTAAATTTAAACTCATTATATAGCGCGGATGCGCTATATAATGGCACCTGAAATATCAGAAATTAATGTCTAGAATTAAGTTATTGTTTAACATTTTCAAAATCCATCCAATGTTTTGTTAGATGAACTGTCAAATTATTTCTAGCCACTATTATTTTGTTCAACAGCTACTGAATACCACTTGGGATTGCTGAAGGCCAAGCTAGCTAAGTACAGGTCTCAATTGTTAGAGCCTTCTAAGAAAGGAGGTGATAAGGGTGAAGGATTTGATGTACTTAAGTCTGGAGATGCCAGAGTAGCTCTTATTGGCTTCCCCTCAGTGGGTAAGGTAAGAATAACACCTCATTAATTTTCATTAATTCTGTACTAAAGTTGTGTACCTATTCAACCAAAATGGACTTAAAGAAGCGCTAAATAGAGTACAAGCATTAATAAAGGTGGACATCACCAAAATGGAAGCAGATTTAAATCTCTGTTAAATTTTCCAGTCCACTCTGCTGTCTACATTGACTCACACTCACTCGGAGGCAGCCAGCTACGAGTTCACAACGCTGACATGCATTCCTGGTGTCATAGAGTACCGTGGAGCTAATATACAGCTTCTAGATCTGCCTGGTATCATTGAAGGTGCGGCCCAGGGCAAGGGTAGAGGACGACAGGTAATTTTGTTTCTAGCACCTTCCTTAAGGAGTTCACATAACATTTTTATCTGATCATCCACAAGTAGCTGTGCCTGATCTGGTTAGCTTTTATCATCTTAGTATTACAGAACCTAACTCAATAGTCAATATAAAACACCTATACACATCATACCAATAAAACTTCTATTGTGTCTCGTTCAGTGTCCCGGAAAGTGTTAAAACTAGTTTAGAGCCATTTAATTAGTTGAAAATACTTTTAAATAATGCTTGTGTCTTGAGTTAGGATCTGTAATACTGCCCTACCGGACCGGAACCAGTTGGTTCTTTTGGTAGCCACCACAAGTAAGCAACAATTCTGTAGGACTACTGTACACCTTGCAATAGCATTAACTTAGTAAGTAACATTTCACAAACATTTTACAAAATAATTATGTTATTGATGTTAACATACCTGTCTGAACAAACCATATCATGGCTAAACTATCTCAGGCAACTATCCAAGTACCATCGAAGAAGTTCATATCTATACACAGTAAGGACTATTTCTGCTTGCAGCGCTCAGCCGCTATAGTACTGGGGCAGTAACCGATGTGGTCATCGTGTTCACGGGATTTGTTTTCACTGCTTAGATATGAAGTTCTTCTATAGTACATATAAATTATGTCACATAGCTACTGGCAGGAATATTTCATAATATGCATTATGCACATTTTAACTATTGCCAGTCTGTACCGTCTTTTGGCTGAAATAATGATGATGAAGATTAATCTGTAGAAATCAATCCAAAATTCTAAATATAAATATTTTCTTTCACCTAAACCTACATGGACACTTATAACACGTCAGAAGCTAAGTGCACGGTTCCAATTGGTTGTTTCCTATGGAGAAGAGTCGGCAAGAAACTCCATGGATACTCTTTTAAAATTAATTGGCTGTTACAATATATTTTGAAATAACAGTGTTATTAGGTATGGGAGGAGAGTGTAGGCCTTTAAACAAGTACCGGGTAGTTATAAAAACATAAAATGGTCACATCTACAGTCTACTAGGCCTACAACGTTCTCACATTCACAAAATAGAAAACTATTTATATAAAAGATAAATGAAATAAAAATGGTTCTTCGTTACTTTGATAAAAAATGGTTGTTTGTTTTACACATTATTTTATTTGGGTATATGGTGTAGTTTCCTGAAAGTAATATTGGAGATAACAATAACATAACTGTAATCACGTGTTTGCATTTGTAGGTGATAGCAGTAGCGCGGACAGCAGACTTGGTGCTAATGATGCTGGATGCCACGAAGCCCTACGTGCACAGACAGCTGCTTGAGAAGGAGTTGGAGAGTGTGGGCATCAGGCTCAACAAGCCCAAGCCCAATATTTATTTCAAAGTATGTTATCATTATTCATGTTTTCAATTTACTGTAGATTGATTGACTGTTTGGCCCTTAGACCTATAATAAATAATTTATTTTATTGTGAGTGTTAATTAATAAAAATTCACAGTTTATCAGGCAAGGAAGGTGATTCAGATGCCACACAAACTAGCCAATTTTTTTTTACAAATTTCTCTAAAAAAGTATGTTTTTGCTTTCCAGGTGAAGAAGGGTGGCGGTCTCTCTTTCAATTCGACGTGTCAGCTCACCAAGGTTGACGAGAAATTGGTGCAAATGATTCTGCACGAATACAAGATATTTAATGCTGAGGTAAGAAACAAGAAATTCAATAAACTAAATAGTATTACACAACTGTTGGCTGTTGATTAAAGTACCCAGCTAGCTGAACACATGCATTGCGTACACATGAAAATTAGAAACATAGAAAATTGTAAAAATACTACCTCCTTGTTAATAAAATTCTAAACTAATAAGAATATCCCAGTGATTCATACCTCCAAAGAATCTTTGTGACTTGGGCAAGTTTTTCTAGTATGTGGTAAACTTTTGCTAGTGTAACTTTTTCCCATGAAAATCACTTGAAAATTGAGTAACATTTTTGCCAGACCAAAGCCTTTGCAGTAAATGTTTTTTCTTATTGAACAAATATTTTCTAACTGCATAAAAGTATTACCACAGAAACGGCCTTCAAAAAAAAAAAAATCCTAAAAATTATAATATTAATAAACCTAATAGTTTTTTTTTTATGATTTCATTCTTTGAACACCATGCGAAATAATAAAAAAATAACAAAAATTGGTCACAACTTTTGAATTGTAAAAAATTGCACCGACTTTCCCAGGGTTAATTAGATTGAAAATGACCTTGCCCACGCCCCTATTCGATTTGATTCATACGTCCGTGGACACCCTGTATTTACTATCGATTCGAAAATAATAAGAACAGCTTGTCTTCTACTTCTATACGACTATACATCTATCTGCCTATCGAAAGTCACCATATCATCTTCCTCACAATCCATCTTTGGTACCTACCCACATTTATGTTCTTCATCATTCTGAAACTACAAGAAAACCTTTTTTCTCGTTTCAGGTGCTTTTCCGCGAAGACGCGACCGCGGACGATCTGATCGACGTGATCCTCGCGAACCGTGTGTACCTGCCGTGCCTGTATGTGTACAACAAGATCGATCAGATCTCCATCCAGGAGGTCGACAGGATAGCCAGGCAGCCGCACTCTGTGGTTGTTAGGTGAGTCTTTTTTTTTTCTATAATTTTTGTCGATTGTTGATTATGACACTTCTGATTTTTTTATTTAGATTTGTTTATTTTAATCAAAAATGTACCCATTACCTGCCTATTCAAAAATTCAAATTCAAAAGTCATTTATTCAAACTAGGCTGAAAATCAGCACTTTTCGAACGTCAAAATTACATGAGACAGTCATCCAAAAACGCCCGCCTTTCACCACTTCCTAGTGCTTTAGCTGGGAAGAAGAAGTGGCGCAACAAACTCCCCAGCAGCACAGCTGTCTGAATAGTTAGAAAAACATGATTCTATACTATAATACTTATGCAAAATAATTTACTTTACGCAACACAAAACATTAAATTAAATTATTTTCTATATGTCACCTAGCACACGCCAATATACTAACAAAAAAAAAAAGAACTTAATACCCGAATGAAAGCCTCCAGGCATAAAGGGCGTGCCCGTTTATATATAGCAATTAAAGCTGTAACTCGGAAATCACAAATGATAATCTAGCGAACTAGCTAACCATCGAAGTAAAAATAAATAAACAGTTAATTACTAATAACAACAACAAAAACCATGGTCAGTAAGACGGCCAGTCACCACAAGCAGCACCCGTTCACGAGCATAACGCAAAGATCAGCCATTCGCCATATTTGAGCCTAGCCTTTCCCCAACTATGTTGGGGTCTGGTTCCAGTCTAACCGGTTGCACCTGAATACAAAATTATACAGATGATAATAAAACTTTCTATAATGAAGAATGTTTTGTATTTCAGTTGTAACATGAAGCTGAACTTAGACTTCCTATTGGAAACGCTTTGGGAGTACCTGTCGCTAATCCGAGTTTACACCAAGAAGCCCGGTCAGCCCCCAGATTTCGATGATGGTCTTATTCTTAGGAGGGTATGTATAGTTTATTTTATTCTATTCCTGGAAACTTACAGCTAAACTATATATTGTTCTTAAACAATATGAAATTGAAGGCAATGTATATGGTTTCCCCTGATTAAAATTTAAAAAGAGTCAGTACAAAATACCTATGACGTGGTCTATTCTATAAATCACTTATTTTCTAATATGTCCGCATTCAAGAATAATAATAACAATTATTATCAACGCAGATGTTAAAAAAATTGCAGTTCGTGGATAATATGTTTTCAATAAACTTCAAAGCAAGCTTGGCAGCTTTTTTCTACTTATTTCAAATAGTTTCAGTTTTGTCCCTTACCCAGTCAAAATTCCAGTGTTGGATCATTCAAACTTCTTTTTGTTAATGTAACCAATAAAACTTACCCCCCCCCCCCCCCCCCCCCCCCCCCGATCCGGGGCTGTGCGGTAGTGGCGTCATTTCAGAGTGGACAAGCTATAAATGGGAGGACAGTGTAGGCCTGTCAACAAATACCACATACTTAACAAAAAAGAAAATGATGGAGTGGTGGTGTTATAAAATAATCATCTATCTGTCTCTTTCAGGGTGTGACAATAGAGCACGTCTGCCACTCCATTCACCGCACTCTCGCCGCTGCGTTGAAATACGCCCTCGTGTGGGGCACCAGCACAAAGTACTCGCCCCAAAGGGTCGGGATTAACCACACGGTGCAAGACGAAGACGTCGTGCAGCTCATCAAGAAGTAGCAGCGGCCTGTTAACTACGATAACGAGTCGATGATCTTTTGCTTAGACGTCGATTGCTTGAAGTTTGGAACTGTACTAAGCGGTGCATGTTGTCGTGACACAGTGTATCCAGTACTTACAGTGGTTCAACAGCTATACCTAATAAGAAATGCTAAAGGTGTAACCCGATTTTTCTAACTGTGCGCCTGTTAACGTCAAAATATTAGTGTACAGGGGCATTATTATGAAGTATTAATACAATCATTATTCCACTACAAGGATGGTGCTAGCGGCCTTGTATAGCTCCGTCTCTCACTCACACTGGAATAATGGTGGCATTAATACGTCATAATACGGCCCCTGTTCGCGTCAAATAACTTTGCTGCTCTGAAGTTAGGTTGCGCATGCGCGCTGGCATGCGAGCTACTGTTGTATAAGGAAGATTGACTACTGCGCAGTCATTTGTAGCCTACTTCAGAGCGGCAAAGTTATTGGACGCGAACTGTATGTAGGTTTAAAGTATAACAATAACAACTTATAAGGGGTGTATTCATAAACGATGATTAAAGTTATCAGACGTTTAAACGTCAAAAATGTTAAATAGTCGCTAATCATTAACTTTTAATGATTTTATACTGAAGATCGACTAAACGAGTAGTGTTAATGATCCGGAAAAAATATAAGTTAAATTAGAGCATTTTCTTAATATATGAATATTTAATTCATTTGTAAAGTTATGTCTAACGCGGATTAAAAACTGAGAATCACGCAAAATCTATCAAGCGTATCGTTTCAGAAACCTTCACCATTTTAAAGATAATTTAATTATTGATCATTTAGTATATGTGTTTTATTAAAATACCTTTTGTTTTAAGCTCAAAACCCGCGTCCGACACGCACCCGTGTGCGTTTTGAGCTTTATGTATAATAAATACATAATGCGTCTAATTTGGGACAGCGCTCCTGGGTGGGCGAGTCCTATTACTGTCTGGACGTACGACGCGTTGCCTGAGCTCAGTACAGAACACGCAAGCTAACCACTCGAGGTCACTGGCATATAATATCTGCATCTTAAGCAACGTTTATGAATAAAGGGGTTACCGAATAATATGACAGAACCGTGGAGACGATACGAGTCTGGGGTCTGCTCCCTAAGCGAAATCAGTCATAGCGGCCGAAGTTACGGAAGAGATGCGCTCCGTCTCACTTACGGACATACCGCAAGTGAGACGGAGCCCGAAGCGTCCGTAATTTCGGCCGCAACTACGGACTTCGGTTAGAGGGTAGAACCCCTGTTGTGTAGACCGTTAAGAGCCGTCGGGACACTGAGGAGGTAACCGTGCGGGTGAATTCAATACTAGCAAGCTACGACTTTGACAGCTCCAAGCGCAGTTACTAAAATCGAGGTATATGAGATAATTATGACGTAAACTCTGCCCTGTTCCTCTCCCGTACGATTGCTCAGCAAAGGCGCTCACGTTGACCAACTGTAAGGATATATTATAAGTAGACTGTGGTTATGCTGTATTTTTGTGTGAAGCGGTAATGTTTTTAAAGTTACAGAAAGTTAATTGAGAAAAACTGGCGTTTGAATTTAATCTCCGTACCTTAATTAAAACGTAGTGATGTTAAACTTTTTACGCACCAACACGCAGTGCTTAGTCTCGTTTGAGCGAATTTGAAGACTATCTAATTTTATATTATGTACGAAAATAGCTAGATTTTCAGTTTGTTTAATAATTCTACTGAATGAAACCTGTTTCTATCGATAGGTATTTTATTACCCCAGTGCATGACTGAGAATGTTACACGAAGATGGTTCCGATATCGTTATTATTATTTGCTTATACAAAATGATCCTACAATACTACACGAGTTTACATTTTTTATCATTAGTGAATTAAACTGTTAATTTTACGTTTTATTTATTTAGATTCGTTATACGCAAACGTCCTTAGGCGACTATAAAATATCAAATTTAAGAGAAATACTGAAGAATGGTAGTTCAAGAACAATGGCGTTATTGTGGTTATCTGGTTAGTTGTTTTTTCTGGTGATTTTTTAATGTGTTATGATTTTCTTACTGATTCTCATTGGGAACTTAACGTGAGATTATGAATATACAGTAAATATTATACAAGATATTTGATAAAAAATGTAACAGTACAGTATATAGTCATCATAAATATTGACTCTATTTCCCTAAGTACTGTTACAAGGCCTGAATCAATAAAAGTCGGCGACAGCAAATAAAGCAATAAGATTTTCGTTGTTATTTAATGTGTTTGTATAGGAAAAGGTCATTTATTGTATATACTCATTATACTTTTGCATTAAAATAAATAACTTTTTTAAATGCAGATTCGTTTTTTATTTCATTTACTAAGTTAAAATTGCAATAAACGCCCTTTTGACAGAACTGCGTAGGTATTGATGCAGGTGTAAGTATGCAGAACCCCTTAGGAATACAGCGCCACGTTATTTATCTCTGTGATACCTACAATCGTTTTAGCTATCTTTGGCTAGTACTGCAGGGATGGTTTCTAGGGTGAAGGCAATGAAACTAAATAAAACTAAACCTTATTGGTCAATAAATAGATACGGTAGCCATTTATTTCCATAAACACCACATTTGCACTAACACCTTATCTTATAGATTACAAATTATTCTAGATACATTATGATAATAGCATAAACTTATATGCTAGTATTCAAGATTGATGTTCCTCTAAAATATTGAGGACATCTGATTCGGCGTTCGCGACCGCCCATCGGTGCTCTGTGATCTCTAGGGCTTCCCACTCGGCCTTGAACGCGGCTTTTGGGTCTTGAGGCATCGCCATAGCGGCACCAGACATTTGTTCCTGCATTATCTTTGACTGATCAGCAGCTGAGGACAGAAATATATTTATTTACCATATCAAACAATATTTCGGTTCAGCAGTATCCAAAACAAAATGATAAATAACTTTTAAGAGATTAATAATTATACTTTCCATAAATGTAGAAGTTGAAACTCCACATTTAAGCCTGACCCTGCGTCCTAACCGAAAGCTACTGTCGCGCGATTACGCGATCATTTATGTGAATAATGACGTACATAAGCGACTTGATTGTTCGCGTGACTATGTCATATTCATTTGAAAGAGCGCAACGGTCGCTTTTGATTAAGGCCTGGGGCTTTTGCTTTAATATAGCTAGCGAAATAATCATTAAAACGGTTGCCGTTATCAAGTATTTGTCAGTTACCATTATTTTCTCCCAAGACTAGAGCATAGATGGTGCGCAGACCAAACACGTTGAGGAAGTACCAGGAAGCGGAGGATACCCACGACGCGTCCAGGTACGCGAGCTCCACGCCACGCTGCAACATCGGCTTGAATCGAAGTGTTAGCGGGAACGGCACCTTGGCTATAGGGGTAAATCGAACATGGTTGACAACTTGGTAAAAACTGAATACTTCTAACTTGAATGCCAAGAGCGTTAGAGTTGAATGTGTAGGAATAGAAAATGTATGAAACAATTTTGAGTACAATTAATGAAGACTGCTGGCCACCTAATTAGATTTTATTTCTGTAACTAAACTACAATCATAAAATGTTTGCCCAAACCGTGAGCCTTATAAATAATCTACCCTTATACCAATTGCTTTATCATCTAACCTTTAAGCTCTTTGAATATAATTGCTAGATTTAGAGCTAGATCGAAGATTTTTCGTATACTCTTCGATCTAGCTCTTGGACTATACCTTATGAATAATTGATTTACCTTATAATTACAGATTCAGTCAGGTCTTAGTTTTAAGACTCAACTAATTATGTGAGTTGGCGAAAAATTGCGACTAATTAGCACATTTGGGAGAATACAGATCTTCGCTAGTGCTCTAGCTTTTGAGATCTGGGGACATGCTCCTATATCGGCCACCTATAAACCCCTTATAACTTTTGAACCAGTGACTGACAAATTCTGATATTTGGTGATACAATTTCGACTAATTAGCACCAAATGTTTTTGTTATTAAAATTAAAATCCCTGATGGTGGCCATGCCAGTGTCAGTCACACTGATTGCTATCATGTTAACAAAGTAAGAAACCAAGTTGTTCAGTTCAGTTTTGCAAGAAAGACCATGAAATCAGACACCATCTTTTGCAGTTTTGCCCACAGAATCACAAATAGAATGATTGCAAAGGCATTATTAATCACATCTATTTTTAACCTACTTGAAAAAAGGAAGAGGTTATGCATTTGGTGTCTTTTTGTTTTTCTTGTGTCTCATATAATTTTTGACTTAAGGTCTATTCAAATCCTTATTTCCACTTACAAACATCAACTTTATGCAAGTTTAAATAAAGTAGATTTTAGACTAACTAGTGCTGTTGAAAAAGTCAGAAAAAAATATTAAGTTGTAGCGCAAACTGAACCTTATATGTAAGCATTACAGCTGTTTTTCCTAAAACTTGTGTTTGTTTACATGTTTGGCAAATAAATTGCGAATGCAGATTAGTTGTATTTTTTGTACTAATTAAAATTCACTTACTGGTTAGGAAACCACTGAACATCCAGTTGATCCAACCTCCGATGACAATCATGGGCAACACATTGGTCACATTTCCCTTCAGCATGTCAGTCATCATACCAGGGTCAGTCATGGGGTTCTGAAATATTTGTAAAACTTTATTATTTTTGTAATGTAGGTCAGTTACTAGTTGGTTTCAATGAGTTTATTATAGATTGCATATTTATTGAGAACATAATTTTCCTTAATTTGTATGAATGCTATAACTCCCTTTAATATAGAGTATGTTTTAATGTCAGTATCATTTTAAAATTTTCCAGTAAGAGATTAAGGTAGGGTCCTGATTAAGCTGACTTCATTCCCATGGATTTAAGAACAACAATTTATAGAAATTTTTATGATGATTTACTGAATTCATACTCATATCTTCATTTGCATTCCCTAATATTAATCAAGATTAATAATTCAATAAGGCTCTCTATGTTAATTACTGACCTAGTATGAATTAACCATAACCTGAGAAGTGCCGTACGCAAAATACGCGCTTTGACGTGGAGTTGCACCAGCCCTTATTACCTACCTGAGAAGCGGCAGCCCTCTTCTGAATCTTGAAGTATCCAGTCTCTTCATTGTTGAACCAATGGCGGCGCATCGCGAACGACTGCCGTGGCAGGTACTTGCCGTTCTCTCGTAGTAAGCGAGCGCGGATCATTACTTGACTGAAATTCAATTAATTCAACACAAAGTTAATGTTACTTAACTTTATATTATTTATAAGGGTTTTGCTCTGAATAAAATATTTTATAGAAATACTACAATCCTTGAATGAAGTCTTATGATTGTAAACGGAAATGAACAATTTTATTAAAAATTGAGAGGTTATATTCTCGTAAAATGTATACAAATATTAATTGGCACATCTAATATAATAAATGAAGTTATAGACAAACATCATTATTTACCTGTCTTGAACCTGGAGAAGCTCAATCTTCTTTTGGGAGGACAATATTAGTGAAACGTAGTGTCGTACTATACCGACCAAGAAGGTGATGATTACGATGGGAAGGAATACCCATAACCTTATTTTTGGATCAAGGAGTAGCTCAGCCATTGTGATAAACTTTAAAATAAACTAGCACTTATTCAGTAATAGGATAAAATTGATTGAAAAATAAGGAAACATTTGCTAAATGACACCTCAATAATTAAAAGTGACAACTGAGTTTACAGAGTGACAGCGGGAGTTCACTTGACAGCCGTCGATAGCATGACAGTCGGAAACACTTGGCAACTTGGTAAAACTAAACGAAGGTCTAAAATTAAAATTACAGTAACTTTCATAGTTTTCTGTATATAAAATTAAGAACTTTCATAACACAACCAAAATCGTTACAGAAATGTTATCAAAGCCTATAAAGACGCGGGCGAAAAAAAAGCTGCCAAAGCTAGTGGTCGCCCAGACTCCGGGTGACCATGTGGGCGACCAACAAAAAAAAAAAAGTCAAATTTAAAGTCAAAACCTGCAAAAACATCAATCAAAAAACATGCACGAAAAGTCAAAATAAAGTTGTGCGCCAAGTGCATATTTCACGAGATTTACAAAGAATTTAAACCTAAAATCTCTCTATAAATCGTCTTCATATTCACTTTATTGGGTATAACTTCACGTTTTCAAGCGCAACTAACATTTACCGATATTTTCAAATTATTATCTTTTGTTCGTAAAATGCCGCGCGCGAAAGCAAAACTCGGTGCTAGCGCTGGTCTATCTGGAAAAATTGCAAGTAATAATGATGAAAATATGGATGTGGTGCAAGAAACTGCAAACTTCGCGAGTATTGAATTCAAAATTGAACCACCGGAATCGTCAGAAGACCAGCCAAGTCCCAGTAAAGTTGACTTGAGTCAGTTTAGATTTGAGAAGAAACAGCACGTTAAAATTGAATTTGAAAAGGATTCTCCGGAGAAAGAGGTAACCAAGCCTTTATTTCTTGTTTCTAGGTACTTCATTTTCTTCACCTAAGTGGTTGTTTAGGATTCATCCACTATTTACAAAACAATAAGTATCATATCTAGTTGGGTTCGAACCCAGACAGGCGCTTTACTTTGTGTAAATAATTTCATCACCACTGCTCTCCATGAAACCGGCATGTCCTAGAACCAAAATTCGAAGACATGTGACATCTACCCACCAATGCGCTGTGCTGAGCCTGCATGGTAGATTACAGCCCACTTTCCCTCACAAAGAGGAGGCCTGTGTTCAGTAGTGGGAACATTATAGGCCGAGTATGATGATAATGATAAGATGAGGTAACATATTAAACATTGCCTAAATTATATATTTTTCCGCAGGATACAAAAGGATTATGGGAGCCAACTAATTGGAAAGAGTTCCTATTGAACTTGAGAAATATGAGATCTAACAATGATGCCCCAGTTGATACTATGGGCTGCCACATGAGCGGTGACGAGAAAGCTGCACCAGAAGTAAGCTCCCAAGACCATTTTTCCACATTTTAAAAGTCAGATCTACTTTTACACATTATTATATTTATTAGTCCATATTATCCCAGTACTGGGAATAGGCCTCCCTACTCTCCTTATACATTGCCTTGCCATCCTATATTTTTTTAAATCATCACCATCAACAATCCTCAATATCCCACTGCTGATAAAGACAACTTGGTTCTTTTTTTAGCAAAAGCTCAGTCTCTATAATTTATCCACAACTTTATCCAAGGATATGTTTTCAGGTGTACAGATATCAATGTCTGATATCACTAATGCTGTCCAGTCAGACAAAGGATCAAGTCACATTTGCAGCTATGGAACGCCTGCGGGCCAGAGGGCTGACAATAGACAGTGTATTAAACATGAGTGATGATGAACTGGGCAAGTTGATATACCCTGTCGGGTTTTGGAAGGTAAAACTAAAAGTTATCTATTTATTTGAAAAACAAATGATTAAAATAAAGCAAATTATTTTGAAAAACAAAAAACCCAACTGCTAAATCACAACTGAAAAGAGAAAAACAAGCATTGAACTTTGTTTTTGTGAGGTATTGCAGGCAAACCTTACAAAAAACAAAGGAGACAAACAAAAGTTATTCTATATTTTAGGTTATTGGTTTGTCCTCACCGTCTCGGGCAGTCGGTAAACTTGGCTTGAAGAGTATAATTTTCAACTTGATAATGATTAACCCCTATTAGTAACAAGTAGGAAGAGAATACACCGTAACAATGCTAAAAGAGATTTACTGAAGTAGAACAATGATATTACTTCTATGTAGAGTAAAACTGTCTTAATATTTTAGACCAAAGTAAAGTACATAAAGAAAACTACCCAGACCCTCAAAGAACAGTATAATGGAGACATACCAGACTCTGTGGACAAACTGTGCAAGCTGACTGGTGTGGGGCCAAAGATGGCACATATCTGCATGCTGGTTGCTTGGGATAAAGTTACTGGGATTGGTGAGTTCAAAACAGTGTTATAGTTACAATTCTTTGATGCATCCCACTTTATACTAGCGATGTACCCTTTACTGTTTTCCACAGGTGTAGACACTCATGTTCACAGAATCAGCAACAGGATAGGCTGGGTGAAAAAACCAACAAATACTCCTGAAGACACAAGAAAATCATTGCAAACTTGGCTGCCTTTCGAACTTTGGAGTGAAGTTAATCACCTCCTAGTAGGATTTGGGCAAACCATCTGCTTACCTATTGGCCCAATGTGCCATGAATGTTTGAATAGGGACATCTGTCCATCTAGTGGCTTAGGTAGAAAATCGCCAAAGAAAACTCCAGTGAAAAAAGAAGTTAAAAGTGAACAATCTGATGATGAGAATGAAGTTAAGCCATCTAAAAGTAGAAAAGTTACACCAAGAAAGGAATTAAATGATGAGAACATAAATGCTGAATCAACGATTGGGAAGTTAACTGTTAAAACAGAAACTGTAGAGAAGGAAAATGAGAAGAAATCACCTCACAAAAGAAAAGTTACACCTGAACACGTGAACCCTCAAGATGATAATGATGATTTTGAAATGGAAACTGATCAACTGTCTGTTAAACCAGCACTTAGGAAGAAAATAACACCAAATAAGAAAATAAAAACTGAGGAAAATAACTCTCTCCATAATTTGGATGTTAAAACAGCTCCTAGGAAGAAAGTAACACCAAATAAGGAAACAAAAGCAGATGAAACCAAATCTCAAGATGATTTGGACGATTTTGTAGCAAAAAATGATAAGTTACCTGTTAAACCTGCACCTAAGAAGAAAGTAACACCAAAAAAGAAAGCAATAGTGGATGAAATTAAGTCTGGAGATAATTTGAATATTAAAACTGCACCCAAGAAGAAAGTGACACCAAACAAAAAGGCAAAGGCTACTGATCAAAATACTAACGCAGGCAATATTGAAGATTTAAATGATAGCCAGCAAAATACTAATAACAAAAAAGTTGTAAAAAACAAAAATATACTTGAAAATAGTGATGAAAATCTGGAATTTAAGGAACCTACTACTGGCACTAGAAACACTAAACATAGGGTAGAAGCAAATGCACGTTTAAGTACAGATGGAAACAATTCTACCAACAGTAAACCCAAGAAATCACCAGTAACTCGTAAATCTGCAAGAAATAAAGTAATCAATGAAGCAGAAACTGCTAAAGATGTTGATAACTGTGATAGTGTGGTAGAGAAAAAAACACGAACAAATAAGAAGTAATATAGTTTTTTTTTATTAAGTTTGCACAATGCATGTTTTTTTTTTATGTGTATGTGCCATTTCGTTTTTGTTATGTATAAGTTTTTAGTAATACTTCCAAGTGAAACCTAATGCAGCTAAGTTTTTTCTTACAAAGGCAAACATCAAGTTAGGTAACAAAATTTGAGATTAAGTAAAGATCACAATGTTTTTAAATTTTTTAAGGGAATCAAGGGAGGAGTGATTATTTGAAAAACCTCATTAGATATTATTGTTGAATCTTTTAATTATGAATCTTAAGTATAAGTATAGAATTAAATCAATGTTTTCTTCTACCAGTTTTTTTCTTTGATTTATCTTTCCTTAGGTCTGGTTTAGGCTTTCCTCCTTTCTTTGGTTCAGGTTTAGATTTCCCATGTCCTTTCCTTGGATCAGATTTACCTTTCATGTGTCCTTTCTTCTGCGATGACTTCTTTTTGTTCTGAATTCTGTCTAGTTTGCTTTTCATTTGGAATACTTTGCTCTTTTGTATTTTCTTAGTTGCTTGTTTCTTAAGCATGCTCTTTATTTCTTTCTTTGTTTTTATTTTGTCATCATCATCTCCTTCTGCTTCGGATTCCTCCTCTGCGCTTTCTTCATCTGACCCCATTCCAGAAATAGTTGCCTTTTCATTATCTTTTTTTTTGCTTTTCTTTTGATCTTTCTTAACATTTTCCTTAGGTTTATTCTCCCCAATTACTAAATCTTTCTTCTGTAAAGTATCTGCTGAGAGTTCAACAATTTTAACATTAACATCTTCATCTTCATATTCATCCTGAAGGAGTTGCTCTATATCTGGAATGGGTCTGCTTGACACCACAAGCTTTTTGTAAGATTCCTTATTCTGAAACAAAAATAATCAAGGGTATGACTGGGGAAGCAGATGATATTATTAGTCAATGCAGCCTTTAGTTTTCTACTTTAAAATGTTCACTGGTCATAAGCGCATATCACTCTCGCTCGTGCCCAGTTAACGTTCATCACTAGTGTGCATATAAACTTTTATCCAGTGCTTTTGGAAGACTTGTACCTAGACATGCTATTTAGTGTTGACTATTAACTGTGCCTATCGCTTTCTTTCTGTGCATTTATCGCTTTATCTGTGTCCTGTGAACTTTTGGACAATATAATTATGAAGTTTTTCCCTACGTCACAAGCCGCACTTATTATTAATGTCAGTATTGGAGGATATTATGTGGGCAAAACCTGCCAAAATTCATTCAAATGGCTCAATTCAACTGAACTCTTTCAATTATTATTTGAAAGAGTTCAGTTATTATAAGCATTGTCATGTATATTGTAATTTATTTTGTTCAAGGTGTTATAAATTGTTGGGATCAGAAGGTCAAGAAGAAATAAATAAATATTTCTTCCTTTCTGCAAGCTGTGTTTGCTTATTTACTGCAACCCTGTACCGCTTCAGTTGCACCAAAACACTAAGTTAATGAAAGATATTGATCATGTCTTGAAAACAACTAAGTTTAGATTTATAAGCTAGAAAACTACAACCAAGTAAGGTTGGAGTTTTTAATTTTGCACATGTATGTTTCGCTGAGAACAAACCAGAAGAAGTTGTTCTCAACGAAATATACATGTGAATAATTAAATGCTCTATGCATGTGAAGTAACAATACATTGTACGATTCAACACAAGTTGTCTCCCATAGTTCAACATACCTCCTGTTTAATACGTTTCTTCTCCACTTTCAAAAGCGCTTTCAATTCCTCCTGCGCCTTCTTTTTTCTTTCTAACTTCCTTTTACGGAACCCACATAAGAAATCCCTAAAAAATAAACATTGAGTGGTTAGCACAAGCATAACAAGCGAGTGGTGCACATGCGCAGAGAATCAGAAACAATAAATATGTATATTACTTTCTCTTAGTTTCATCGAAAACTAAGGTCACTTTCTTTTTTCCCTCTTTATTTTTCTTTCTTGCCATTTTAACCAAGAAAATTAATGTTTTTAAAGATTTACACGCTTGGCACCTAACCTAAAATAGTGCTTGTTGACAATACTGTCTGACAGGCCTGACTGACACTGACATTACTGAATTATTGATTTACTGACATTGACAGATGCGTTTAGATGGTCGAGGAATTTCGTGAAATTTTCAAAATATCTTTTATTTTTATTCATTAAAACACATAAAAAATAAATAAAAAACGACACAACAATATCTTTTTAATTCTTAGTTCTTATTCTATTAGGTGATTCTTTAAATTGCAATAATACGAGAATGATGAATGCCAATGATTTTATTTGATTGTAAGGTGATTTCGGGAACCATACATAAACACAGTGTGGTTCATGAAAATCATCATGAATTGAATTGAATAGTGTCATATGGTTTTACTTGACAGTAACATAAGTATTGTACGAAGTGTTATGATGTATCACCATTATCAACGTTTTCTCTTCTGCGGCTAGAAATAGACAATTCCTTTAGATTTCCACGTCGAATGGTGATAAAATTATTAAATAATAATTATTGAAAAAAATAACCCGTGCAATACTGTTTATCGCTCGAGTTTGGCACACAATCAAGAATTTTTGAAATCCTTGCAGGTGATTGGTGGAACTACGCAATTAGGTTTTTTTATTAGCTGTTTTTCCACCAATCAGCGCACAAGTCCACAATAAAGTCGGACTCATCAGCAGCATGGCTGTCAGTATAAATTTGAAGCTTGAACGATGCGCTTCCTCTCGTCACGTTGGTTTTTTTTGTTTATGCATTTTGACGAAAATGATATCGTGTGTGATTTTGTGTGGCATAAATTATGGAAACCCTTGGGTGCAGTGACCTGATATCTGCCTTGTTACGCAAGGTGAGTGTTGAAATGTGATTGTAGTGTATAAAACGAGAAGAAAGATTATATTCTTACATTTCCATTGAGAGCTGAGCAAAAATTGTGGCACAGAAAAATCAATCGGGATCTCGATACGTATGAGTCTTTCGTCACGACTTAATTTGGTTGATTCAAGGTCACTTTCAGAGGTCTTGAATGTGAGCGCGAGTGCAATAATTGGAGTAATCAATAGGATTGTGTTACCACGGCCATATGTTAACACGCGTGAAAGGATAGTGTTTGTAACGTACCGTTACCGTTCTCGTCGACAATGTTTTGATCTACACGATCGTATGATTTCCGACGAACGTAGAATTTGTATGCCAGCGATAGGGAAAGTTGGTAGGTATTCATATAATGACATTTACGAACAGGCCAGGGTATCGATGATATACAACATAGCGACATTGTCTAGATGCGTGCATATTTGAGATACCACATGAAATCAATAAAATGATATTGATTTTTCTACACCTACTCGCCTCCCTCCCACTGGGTGAATGGAATGATGCCATGCCAAATTTGTTTATATGTACAATGAAACTTTCTTGTAAATCAGGGAAATATTCTGACAAGTGATATGGAAAGTATGTGTTTGTATTGCATCTTCTAATTCACTGTGGAATGCCTATAGCTTCAAGTTTTGGTAAACATTTCAAATGTTTGTACAAACATTTGTTCATCAAGATATTTCTTTCAATTCTTTTGTAAGGATTGGATCAGGTGATGTTCTGTAGTTTCTGCTTACCCCATGGCAAGAAGGCGTGAGTTTATGTTTATATCATGTATAACTGTTTGTTATAACTTATAAACTATGTAGCAGTTAATAATGATAATTAGAACAACCTTCATTCTAAATGCATGTTCATTTTAAAGTTACAGGCACCATATAAATGTTCAATTTTCTGTTTCACAGTATTTTGTTTGCCACTAAAAATAGTCAGTATATGTTGTATATGTTTCAATTTTATTTTTGAAATAAATTAGCATTGTTGGAAGGTCACCTACATGACAATGTTTATGATTACAATCTATAATAGATAATATAATACATTTCAAGTTAGTTTTTTGGTCAAGAACTACCTATCTGATCATAATAAAATAATACAAGCTTGTCTTATTATTTGCAATAGATCAATTGGCCTGATATTGAAACTACCAATATCTGAAATTGCCTTACCTTATATTCTGCCTTGGAAAAGTTTTTGTACCAGAAAGGTGAGACTTTTTCAAAAAATGCTGTTGTTTATAGGCTAGCATTATTATTATTATTGATACCCGATTTTAAGAAATCTTGATATGCAAGGAACGCAATTGTCTGCACCATTAATTTCATTTTCTGTGAGATTTTGAGGCTTTATCAGAATAATTAATTAAAACCCCTATTAAAGAATCCAAGAGGCTCATTAAAAATTGTTTACCCAACAAGTTGACAAAATGTGGGTCACAAATATTTTAAATTATTTATGGACTCGCCTAATATTGGCCTGAAGACAAATAATTAACGGATGTGTAATAAATTATAATAATAATTCATGAATTATTGCTTTTATCTACACAAGACAAAACTGGCACTAGATAATTCAGTGTAAGTTGAGATTGAAGTTTATCATACAGCAATAAGAGTCACATTTGAACCATGTCACTGATTAAATAATTGTGATATAACAGCAAAGCCATGTTACACTTAATTGATTTACTCACAAATCATTTCTGAAACTTGTTTTTTAAATATTTTTATGGTAGGTACTTCCTATCCATCAAGAAATGGAACAAAAAAGCAACCATATGGTATCCTAAAGAGGGAAAGAGAAAGAAAAGAAAATCACTTAATACCTACATGGGAAGATGACATTATTATAGTGAAGACTAAGCTGGCAAAACTTAGACGAGACTACTAGCAATGGAAAGGGATAATTGAAAAAGGTTGAAAGAGGCCTTTGCCAAATTGCACACAGAATTAAAACTGAACAGTGGTATTTTTCATGTTTTGAATTTGTTACTGAAATCCTAACTATCCTAATATTATAAATGCGAAAGTGAGTTTGTTTGTATGTTACGTTTTCACGCTGAACGGATTTAGATGAAATTTGGCACAAGGGTAGACCATAACCTGGAAAAGGACACCTTTTATCCCAAGTCGCGGATCGAGCAATCAGCTAATTTCTTAAAAATAAAATTATTTACTTATAGTATCATCTATTTTTTGGCACCAAAACTGCCAGCATGCCATCTATTTTGTCTAGGTCATGTTGAGTTGAGATGTTATCAAGCTTTTTTTTTTATTATCTCGAAAGATAATTATTGTTGCCATAAGCATCTTTTACCAAGTCATCATTGAAATAATCTTAAATGTAGCAATTATCATGGATAACAAACAATGCACACAGTTCATTCTTATCTCCATTCATTTATAGGGTGTGCCCCTCTGACTGCTAGATACTAGATAGGTATTGCACCCGCAAGGCCTACTTGTTGAAACCTGTACCTATTTATCTTATCTAGAACTAAAGGTTTAAAAACATTACATCTGCGGCAGTCGGGTAGAAACAGTAATGACTTTGTCAGATTAATAGATCTGAAAAAATGATTACTGTTATTGTACCTATTTGGTTTATCAGTCAATACAAGATCAATATAAAAAAAATCACTTATTGAGAAAATGTTGAAAATGATTAGCTCCGATTTCATTGATTAGTGAAATAATGGTGCAGATTCTCTTGTACTTTTGGCTATGAAAATCTTAAAGCTATTCTGGAAAAAAAATCTCTAAATTTTCAAAATAATGTTGAAAAGAAATACCTAACTAAAGTCGGTTAAAAATCGATTTTTACAATCCCGACTTCACGTGGTTTGCCCAAGCCCGTGAATTTTTTTTAGAGCCGGAGGCACGCAGTTTGGACATTTATATGGAATTTTTCACATGTAGAATTTCAGGTGTTTGGGTTCTATAAACGGGGGTCGTAATTTTCATTATTTTAGCGATAGGACACACCATTTTCGAGATATAACAAAAGAAAGTAAAGATACAGTACTGTTTTTGCACCTGAAGTCGAGGTGTTGGTGTGAATTTTAGTTCATGACAACTTATTTTATTCCACACCTTTTTAACCTGCGATTAAAAATAGTCAGATTTAGGTAGCCAATCAAAATTTTACGTGAAATACGTCAAATTCAGAATAGCAAAATTGCCATTTTCACTAAATTAATAACCAAGTGCCATTTTAGCGCTGTCAAACTAAAATATAGTTAAGTTGCGTCACTTTAGTCTATTTCAGAATGGGAAATCGTCGTTTGACAGGAATAAACTAAATTTTGGTGATTTTTAGTCCAGTTCAGAGGCATTTGTGACAAGAGAATCGGCACGATGGTCTCAGCAGTTACATAATTGTTTCGCGTCAAGAAATGTATTCATGACCAGTCCAAAATAGGCACCTAACTACCTACTGTTATACTAAAGACGATCATCAACGTATTGTATGCAGATTTGCTCTTTGATACAAAAACAAATAAACTTTGTAGGTGATCATTTGAAAATTTGTGTGGCAGCTATAATTATGTAGCAGTAAAATGTCAGGCGAAAGGGGACGAGTGCGACTGTGTATAGCAGGCTCAAGGGCACTTTAAGGGATTGTAGACTTGTCAAAAGCGCCGCAATATCTAGTTTTAGAAATATTGTAGCTACAACAAAAATATACACTTGCAACTAGGACCTAGAGACTTTAAATATGTTGTGCTATTGCTTGTAAGTCGAATTTCTTCCCACGCAAACGATACATATGAATATTGCCAGAGCGTAGTGAAAATAAATGTAACGTGAAAACCTAACCATTTGTTGATCTGCAGGAAACGCATACTATGTCGTGGTGTCGTGGCCATATTTGGCGAAAGAGATTTACAAAGTCAAGCATGATTGTAAATATCAGATAGCGGGATATTTGTTCTAACCGGCCCCACGGTCACGAAGTTCGTGTTTACAAATCTTAACTCATTCGCTTCGGAGATTTCGAGCTAATCCAGTGCGGATTAGAAGTCTGTTGAATCTGTCATTTTCTGTCTGTATCAACCTGAATGATAACCTTTATTAGGTATCGTTGACCACCTTGTATACCTAAGAAAAGCATAGTTATTTTATCTAACGATACATTTTTACTATTCTCGTGCAGACTGGCGCGACGCGACTCTAACAAAACAATTTCTAAGAAAACTTCATAGTAAAACAATTACTGGTGTCACGTCGCGCGACAAGTCGCTCTAGTTTGCACGAGCTTTACGTGAGAAGATAAGAATTTAGATAACGCATTGTTTTGACTAGAATCCTAGATCAACAAAAATATGTGGCACTCCGTCCGGATCTCAATTTGTCTGTCTTTTTCCTCAAATCTCTATTAGGTAGGCATCATCTAGTATTCCCACCAATCACCCCATTTCTAGCCATAATTATCACCTTTTACACAATCCATCCATGATGAATAGTTTCTTTGGTGATTGGTTTACACCTACTCATAAAGCCTTCCACATTCCAAACTTTCCACACGACAAGACAAGTCCCTCAGTTTGTCGCACTCCGTAATCGTCTTTCTACACCAAACAGACTGTAACATCTGCCTCCACTTTAGGCCCTAAAGGCGGCATAGTATTTTTAGGATGCTTTTCTTTTTCGTCTTGTTAGCGTTAACATCGTATAGCCATTATACTGTACTCGTCAGTCAGGTCACCGCGGGGTCTGCCTCGACTAGGTCAAGGCGTCTATTTCCGACACACCTACCTGCTAGACAAGTGGACACGCTCGCGAATTTCGTGAGATGTGGCTGATTGTATGTAACTTGTGAGATAAAAGAAACAGAGGTTGAACAACAAAACGTCAATTTTATCGTATGAAGCTACTTAATGATGTCAATATTATCATCCCCTAAGACTCCAAAATCGTCATCATTGTTCAAAATCAAAAGTCATTTATTCAAACTAGGCTGAGAATCAGCACTTTTCGAACGTCTAAATTACATAAGACAGTCCCCCAAAACGCCCCCTCTTCACCACTTCCTAATACTTTAGCTGGGAAGAAGTGATGCAACAAACTCCCCAGCGGCACAGCTGTCTGTTCAGTTACAAAATTATTGATTCTATATAATAGTATGAAATTAAATTAAATTGTTTATTCTGTAAATAGGATATTGGAATCACTTTTACACGTCATATAAAAAAATTGCTAGATGAGTTAGGCGTTAGCGGTTATCTGACTACTCTGAGAAGAAAGGCCGAAATAAACTCAGAGGTCACAGTCTCTTTTAAAGTTCAGATATAATCTCATATGGACGATGTAGATTAGTGTCTGAAATGATCTTTTGAGGAAAGAACCACACAGATTTGAGTGGACCTGTCCGCTCAGTTCAAGCATTTGTCAGTAATCGTGGAGCTCAACTCGACGAACAATACCAAAGAAAGGACATTTGGGTAGGCTGCATCAACTACTCGAACTGCCAGACCATCATTAAAACTAACTGAGAAATAAAATATTAATGAAAGAGTCAGTGAATGAGAAAATATTAATGAAAGAGTCAGTGAATGAGAAAATATTAATGAAAGAGTCAGTGAATGCGTCAGGTGGAAGGTGAGGACGCCGTGGCGCCTCTGTAGTCACTCCTCAAAGAGGGGACTTATCGCCGCAATTGTGGCGTGCCCAGCACTGGGTTGCGACACTAGCACTCTCCATGACATCCACATAGTCCTCACATTCACAATAATTAAAATAATATAATACTTTACAAAGTAATTATGTCATTTTGTATATAATTTTCAACAATGTCAATGTGTATTTAACATTTATTTTAATGATTTTACATAATAATTAAACTGTCCAAGTTTTATGGTTTTATCACAAGGCTTAGCAGAGCGAGCAGCTGAATTCCAAGCTTTTTTATCTTCTAAATAATCTGAAGTTTTATAGTACCCTTTTTTACAAGATTGGTTTTGATACATGGTATGCAAACGACAACTGAGTTCGACATATCATATATCGACAGTCTCTCCCAAGCATCGCCACAACTGGTACGATGTTTCCTTTCCGTCTTCCTGTGGGTTTCCACGACCTAAGTAAAGGCATGACCACGCATGGCAGAAAAGTTCGCAATTACCTATCTATGATATTGACAAAAATATTCAGTCACCCAATTCATTAATACCAAACCCATTTAGGTACTTATTGAATGTGTATCATACCTATTGCAGAAGGTGACATTGTCTGGGGGTCGGTTCTCGAACTTCAGTTCAACGCATATAGGCATGATGCGTATTTGCTCTTTGACTTATTATTCACATTCATTCTGAACGAGTAGGTGATTGTTGATTTTCCAAATGCGTGATGGCATTATGAAGATCTGCGCAAGTCGTAACTCTTATCAACGTTTATTTATAAAAATAGAAAATCATGTCTAAATAATTACCTACGGTCACGAATGAGGTCATAAATAATCATGGTTGGAAGAGTGGGATGACTTGTCCTAAGAGATTTTCATTTAACTACGTGCGTATTTAAAATATTCATTTAATCCTACTATTCGGTGCTCTGATGACAAATATAGGTACCTACCGATCACATGCAAACATATGAAATGATGATGAAATACGATTAAGTACCTATGTACTGCTACTTAGCAAAACCCGACTGTAAATATTCTCACCCTCGCAAAGATTGCTGTTGGTTTATCGATCCTTAGGATCTTAGCAAATATAATTGCGTCGGCATGTAGCTGAGGCTACTAAAAGCTCCATTTTGCATCTACAGCAGAGGTCCGCAAACTTTTTTATATTGTCGACCACTTGGCATGTTTTTACATTACCTGCCCTGCTATATTAAATTTTTGAAAATTCATCAAATTTGAAATTTTTCAACTTCAAATGTGTTGTTGACAGCTGGTATAATACTACTCGCTTTGAAAGATTGATTAAATTTATAACTGTAGTGAAAGTGTAGTGTGAAAAACAAAAAAAAAATATATTCAAGAAAAAAGAAAGGAATTTTACACTACAGCTAAGATATTATTTTTTTCTGTGCATTATAATATTCCCACTTCGCTAGGTACTAATATTATATTTGCGAAAATAAGTTTATATACAAAACTGTAGTAGTAAGGTAGATCCTCCGTGATCTTTTGCACAGATAAAGTTGACACAGGCTTCAATTTACTACGGAAAAATACTTTTTACAAAATTAAAACGATCTATATGTATATCTGTGTTTATTTATATATTTATAAGAAAGTAATATGGAAGTATATAATAATATGTACGTATCAAAGCATGGATTATCCATTCATGAAAAGCCAAAATTAAAGTCACGACCTGCATTTGCACTATCGTGGACACCCATTTACATCTCATGGCCCCCATTTTTTTCCCCGCTGACGTGGACACCTTGCAGGTCGTCGTCGACCCCAGGGGGTCGATATAGACCACTTTGGAAATCACTGATCTACGGGATGGTTGCCTTGCTGATTCCCATTTGCTAATGCAAAGCAGTCGCCCGCCACACACAATTTTGCAGTCATTTTCCAGTGTTTTAATTTTAGTTGTAATGTAAAATTGGAAACATGAGTAAGCAGCTCAGATAGCTAGGGAAGACAACCAATTACTTGCACTATATTGGAACTTCATGGTTATATTCTTACTCGATTAAATACCATTACACAGGAAAGCGTGCTACCTTATGTTGCATGCATGCTTGCATGCACTCAATGAAATTGAAATTTTGTCATTCATATCAGCTTCTATTATTATTGTTTGGATGACGCAAAACAGGACTTTTTGACTGCGTTTAATAACAGACCATTGTTTTATATCGTGACTAAGCTGTAAAATGCGCAATATTTGTAATACAAGGGAAAAGGCGTGGACCTAAAGGACGTCAAGTTTTATGTACAGACTGATGTTGTCGCTGAGTCAATTACTGTGACATTATTTATAGCCAAGGTACTTACCTGATTGGAGAACAACGTTTTCGCCATAGGTTTCATGGCAGGATGCGAAGAATGAGAAGCCCTGGCGACATAAGTATTTCTCAGTGACTATTGTCACGTCGGAGTAAAATTCTTTCTAAGTACCTGATTAAGTAAGGCTGCTGTAATCTGGCAATCTTTCAGTCGACACCCAGGATCTTCTCACCAATGATTAGCAGATCTATGGCAAAGCTCGTAAAGTAACAAGGAGTCTAAAATGGTGTCGAGAGATTTCGCGTATACATTTTTATATCTTTCCGCATCCGGCAAATATATCTTGCACTAAGTAATATTATATTATTTTGGTATTCGCTTCAAAAAAAACGGAGACGAACCGGTCCTAATTGGAGCGTGGGATAACTGGGCGTCTAGTCATAAAGTAAAATATACTGGTGGTGATCTTTGGCGTAGGTATTATTTTTGTCAGTGCTGACATAAGAGACGTAATTCATATTATAAGGAAGGCTAGAAAAGGAATCAATAAAGTTTTTAGATTTAAATACAAAACACCCTTCCGAATTTTAATGATTATTTCGGTATCATGAAGTTTTGCCAAGAATAAACAGCACAGTCATAAATCGACTAATTCAGATGACATAAATACTAGCTATAGTAGAAAGTTTTTTTTATAACGATGTTTAAATATTATATCCAGTCCAAGTGCGATAACAGGGGCGGTAAATGATCGGAACACAACTAGGTCAAATACAACGTGTTACGCCAACGATAACACGACCCCAAAACCAGTGTTGACATTTTTGGAACTGATTATCTCTGAAATCTTCTGGCAACATCTTCCATTTATCAAATTGTTTACATGGTAAAGATATCGTTACGATTGCTGAGATTACTGTAACACTTCATTGACCCGTTTATAATAATAGGAGCTATGATTGAAAAAGATCGTGTAGTAAAAGACCGTTGGCACTTGGCACACGTTCTCTGTTGACTGACAGATTACTAATAGTTAATGAAGATACCTTGCAACCGTTGCTTCTTAGCGTGACGATGGCAATCAGAAGTGTCAGCTCAGAACTTAGCTAAGAGCTGCATTATCAGGAATGTCCATATTAGACGCTGTAACGTGGAGGCAGGCATGCAGGACATGATCATCCACAGCCCGAGTTCACTTACTGCTGCCCAGCAGTGGATAAAATCCTCATAGGCCTCGTTTTACGTGTGCTGATTCCGCTCCCGAACCAACCTCATCCAGGTTTTACCCGAGAGCCCCAAAAAATTTGTGAATATACGTTACTCGCTGAAGGTCTTACATTAAGTATACAAAATACCCGAGAAATATTTGTTTTTTTTAACAGAGACTAATCGAGGACGAAAAGGAAAGGTGCAGAATTATTATAAACATAGAGAAGAGTAGGACAGTTGACGCATATACAATTTATTTAAACACATTATATAAGGCTTAATGTGTAGTTAAAATGAATTACGGTTAAATTACAAAAGTTACTATTTATTATATTATTGTGTCATATTAAGGTGACGTTGTGTCCCAACCCTACGTCACCTAAATATGACCAAGCCGGAATTGGACAGACAATTTTAAATACGGCCAATCGATTTTCCAGGTTGGTTTCGGCCACAAATATATATACAAATAGGTCATGTATCAAGTCTGGATCGCGCATTAATGCTTAGATTAGCATGGAGCGAACATCGCCGACAAACGGTGCCAGACAAACGTTATCGCACTGAATTTGTATTAGTTTTTTTATTAAAAGTGTTTCATGTTTGTTTCAGGAGAGGAATTACAAATTGGGTTGATAAACATATAGCATGACGTCCCGGTAAGTTAACTTTATTTATTTATTTGCACAATACACAGTACTACACACACACAAACAACACACTTGTTATCATGATAAAAAATGCATATTTGGTTACCTTGAAAGTCCTGAAAGCGATGGATTAGTGGATGTCGAGCAATTACAGTACCTTTGTGAAGTGACAACTTGACAAGTGAGCGTGCATTCGTTGAAACTTGCACTCGTTAAAACTGACATTACTGATAGCGATTTTGTCGCGGAGTAGAAATGTGTTTAAATATGGTGTAAGTAGGTAATAGTTATAATATCTTTTTAATATGTTGTAAGTATTTTAAATATGATGTAAGTAAGAATAGCTGATTTGTTTGTAAACTGAAGACAGTGTTTTAATGTAGATACTTCTCCTTAGGGTCAAATGTTCACGATCATAAAAAAATTACAACTAATTTAATCAAATTATGAAATTACCAGAAGACGCAACTGTGGTAAATGGACATTTTATAAGAACGTAATATTTTATTCAAAACTTGGAATGTTGTTGAAATTATAATTCAAGTTTTTATGTGTCCAGTTGGCAACTTATTGTGACCTTTGTAATTTAATTCAGTTGTGTCCTTTTGCCAACGTCACTATTACCATTTCATTTATATGTTGTTTGTCTTTAGCTTCAAGATGACCTGATTTAATTCCGACTACATTATCATAACGAATGTGTATTAATATAATTTCAAATAGAAAGTCGCGATCATTGGAATTCCTAAAAACACGAAATTAATCATTTATAGATGCTGGAAAGTAAATGTATCTACTGTGATTTCATAAGTTCTTGTGATGATTTCCATTAGTAGTTTAAACTAATGCAATACTCATCTGATTCCTGTTATAGCGTCAGATTTAAATGCAACTCTACCTAATACGGTAGAGACGGGTCTTATGTAAAACTTGTTAGCTAAACTGCATTAGAATAAGCGAATTTTATTAACTGAGATGTGTCCTCACTTGATTTACAGTGAGCAGGTGAACTAGGTACAGTCAACAAAACAGCTTACAGGCAGACAAAAACATATTTCTATTGCGTTTTTATTGAGGACGTAATAATTACTTAAGTAATTCATAAGCTAGAAAAAACTTAAAAGAGTGACGACACACTACATCAATTTGCCATATTATAGCCATTTTGTACAACTGTCATTCTGTCAAAGATTGAAAATGCGGCCAATTTAGGTTGTTAGGTAGTCAATTTATTAATCAGTTAATTTCCCTGACCCTACATAAGACCTGACTACTCAGCACACTCACAACTAGAGTTGCCAACATTTTTATATCAAATATAATATTTTCGAAGCCATTGCCTTTAAAAATATAGTAGAAGGCGAAAAAATATAGGTAGTAGGTATATTCCAAATACATTTTTATTATTTAAAATATGCATATTTTTTGCTACTATGAGTAGCAACACAGACAGGTTTTGATTTTAAAAGGTTCATAACAATTTTTACAGTCTAAATTAAGGTTACAAAATACCATAAATTCAGCTTTTATGAGATTAATACTGGCCCTATTGCGATCATTTATCTATTTAGTATTGAGATAAAAATATAGTAGTTTCGCCTACTATAGTTTTTCTTTAGAAATATAGTAATTAGGCCTCTAATATAGCAGTATACTTTATTATATAGTAGGGTTGGCAAACCTATTCACAACAATGTTTCAAAGTACATAGTTGCAAGTTAGCTAGTAAAGCTTGTCCACTCTGAAATGACGCGCCCCACTACCGCATTTACACACAGGTAATGCGAAATTGATAATAATTACTATGGGTAGTGCGGTAGTGGGGCGAGTCATTTCAGAGAGGACAAGCTATAAACTTAATATTTCTTTGACTGTACTAGTTTAACTAAGTTTTCATATGGCGACTGTGCACTAGCCTGTTACCTAGCCGTAGTCATACATATTATTACACATGTTACATAACGACTGTACCTGTTATTGTATGAAAGCAAACCATTTCGTAAGCAATCGGTACCATGTTTTACGATATTATTTTACGATCACACGCGTATAGAACCAATAAAACATTGGGCCGGTTAATAAATTGGATTCAATTTTACCGGTTTGATTAGATTGGAAGTAATTGATCATTGATCCCACCAAAAACATAAAAAATGCGAAAAAAGAATCAAATTCGGTAAGATTCGAGCCAAGAAGGTGAATCAACGACTGTCAGGTTCGGCAATCTCAACTTAAAAAAAAACTTAGTGGAAGCCACAATATACTGCAAGAAAATTCTTTTGGCGCGTGGCCAATTTCGGAACTAACGCCGTCATCTTGTTTTTCAAAACAATTTCGCAAAAAATTTCACTAACGCCGCCATCTTGTTTTTCAAAACAATTTCGCAAAAAAAGTTTGTTACCAACAACAGCCCTGTAAATGTCACTCAAGCGCCAAAAGCCTGTAGCTACCTCGGCGGAAGTCAGTAAAAAAACTAAATTAAAGACCGCGACTTCCGGTCTCTCATCTTTTGGTACCTACCTACAGGCAAGTTTCGGAAAATTATTTTTTCATCGACATTTCATTCGACTTATTCATCCGGGGTGTTAATCAGATGACCTTTAACTTATTTTATTATTGCAATTCTACATTAAATAAACGATAAATTACATTAATTATTTTTGTGTTCAAACTCAGACTGTGAGCACAGTGTGAGTGCATCGATGCATTTGGATTGTAGAGTTGATACAGGTGTTGTGTAAATTAATATTAGGTATATGTTTTGTTTTAATTTTATAAACAATGCCTTGGAAAATGTAATATTTTGTTGACAAAGATCACAATTTCAAGATTTTATTCTCATACAAGTCACACACTTCCTGATTATAGAGATCGACCACTTGCGCTCTTGCGCAGCGCAACCACTCATAAAAGTGGTCGGTTGCGCACAAGATCCGAAATCCGTCCATCCTAATTTAGAACATCATCAATTCTAATCGAACTCGGATTCAAATTCGGCTTCGGATCGGATGCAGTGCGTGAACACTCTTAGGCCGAGATTATTAAACGTTAATTAGTAGCTGCCAGCTATGTTGCTTTGGCTTAGATATGTTCCCGTCTCTATCTTGCACTTGTAGTTTGTTTGGAAGTCGTGCGACAGTGACAGGAATAATGCTTAGCCAAAGCACGTGCTAAGCCGATATCAGATGCTTCACTTTTCGTTAATTTTTGTCTTTCTGTCGACATTCTTTCACTCGAAGTGAATCGTCTAAACACAAAATGAATCAAAAGTGAACAATTAATTCAGTAGTGAACCGATTCAACGATGTTACATAACTTGAATTTCGGTACTCTATATTTCTGAGTGGTTCAAAGCTAACGCAGACAGGCGCGACGCGACTCTGGTGGAACAATTTCTATGAACCAGTGTCGCGTCGAATCTGTCTACGAGAGACTTCACTCGAGCGAAGGTTAATTTTTGTTGGCGTCTGATATCGGCTTAAGACGCAGATAATATATGCTAGTGACCTTGAGTGGTTAGCTTGCGTGTTCTGTACTGAGCTCACGCAACGCGTTGTTCGTCCAGCCATTAATAGGACTCGCCCATCAAGGAGCGCTGTCCCAAATAAGACGCATTATTAATTTATTATACATAAAACGAAAGGTATTTTAATAAAACACGTATACTAAAAGATCAGTAATTAAATGATCTTTAAATGGTGAAGGTTTCAGAAAAATACGCTTGATAGATTTTGCGTGATTCTCAGTTTTTTATCCGCGTTAGACATAACTTTACAAATTAATTTCACTATGTAATATAAACAATCTAAAATATTCGTAAATTAAGTTATTAAGAAAAATATATTTTTTCCAAATTATTAACACTACTCGTTTAGAAAATACGTGATCTTGAGTATAAAAATCATTAAAAGTTGGTTATCATCGTAACGTTTATCAATGAAGTTAATGGTTATTGTTTAGGTTGGACCGCCTGTTCGTCCTCCTAGAGGCGGGCGCGGGCCCAGCCACCAGGCGCGCCGCTGCCCGCCAGCTCGGAGAGGTTCAAAAGGCCCACCCTGAGGAACTGCACAGGCTGCTCGGCAGGCTCATGACTCATCTGCGGTCGCCGGCCTGGGAGACCAGAACTGCTGCTGCACAGGTGATTATCTCAATGTTATAATGCTTGCATATGCAGTCCGCCATAAAGGTTTAATCAGCCTATAATGGTCCCACTGGTTGGGCACAGGCCTCTTCTCCGTGAGAGGGAGTGGGCCGTAATCCACCACGGGGGTCCATTGCAGGTTGGTAAATGTCACATGTCTTCGAATTAGGTTCTAGGACATGTCAGTTTCCTCACGATGTTTTCCTTCACCGTTTTGAGAGCAGTGGTGATGAAGTACTCGGCTGGGCGCCAACCTATGACCTACAAATCTATAAGTCTCGGAGTCTGGAAAATATATTTTTTGATTCAAATCATCTTTAGTTTCACAGTATTCCGTATACTTCAAAAATTTGTTACGTACTTACATGATAACAATCATTTCTTGTATTCTTAAGTACCTAAAATGTTTTCTTAAACTTTGGATATGTAATGTGTGAATGTTAATCTATTTTTGTTATTGACTTGTAAACAAGTAGGATACAATAGAGCCTGGATTAGCATAAAATATTTAATTTTCTCATAAAATAAAGTACTTATCATGACGGTTAACAGCTTGCAGCAAGTATAAATATAATAACTCTCTATAATAACTCTCAACCTCACTTTTCCTTTCAGTCTAAGACACACACAAGCGTTTGTAAGATGAACTGCGTAAACAGGCTGAGCAAAGATCAGCAGACAGATAAGATTTGAATACAAATCCTTTCTAATCAACACGTGGAAACAAATAAACGGTTATTTTTCTGTTTCAAATTACAGTCAGTAAAATCAATTGTTTATGAAATTGACACACTACTTCAATTTGCCGTGATAAAGCCACTTCATACAACTGTCAAAGAATGACAGAAGAATTTGGTGATTGGAACTTTTACTAACAATCTACATTCCAAATTCAAATCACTTTTAGTCCCTAGGGAAAAGCTATTTTAGTCCCTGTTTACGATGAATAAACATGCTGTTTTTGAATAGATGTGATGAAAAGTAGAGTGTTCTTGTTCACCTCGGGAATAACACTATTTTAACCTCGAGTGACGTACTTTGAATCCCTCGCTGCGCTTAAGGTTCTACTCTAGAATCCTTCGCTACGCTCTGGATCCAAAGAAACACTCGCCTTAAAAATAGTTGTTTGCTCCCTAGGCAAACAATCTACTATTTTATCACATCTATTAAAAAAGAGTGGATGAATTTCGACAGTTAAGGTATCGTTATATTAGTCTTAAAAACCCAAGTGGCCTTAGATAGTTTTTGAAAAAAAAAAAAAACAAAACGTCGGATTTTTGGCGCGAAATAGTAAACGTTAATAAAAAAAGAAACCAAACCTATCGAATAGGGTATCAAAATAAAGGAAATTAAAAAGGGGATTACATATAAATTATATGTTTAATTTAATTTGGAACAATAAATTGGTTTAAAAAGTTTTTAATAGCATACAAATGGGCCATGTTTGTGTCGGACCAGTTTTTGTTCATAAGAGTGTACCGGGAGTCCGGGACACTAAAAAGACCAAAATAAAATAAATATTTAAAAATATCAAAAAGCCGACTATAAAATCACATAGGTAACTGAAAAGAGAAAAGCAAGCATTATAATCTATATAATTTTATGGTATTGCAGGCTGGGGATAAACCAATAACCTGAAAATATTGTGTAACTTTTGTTTGTGTTTTTGATTTTTTTAATTATTTATTTTATTCATGATTTTATTTTTACAAGGGATACGGGGAATCCTGCGCTCAAAAATAATCATGAGTTTTTCAAACCCTCGAAATAATTTTTGGGCGCCACAAAAAATATTTATAGAGCACATCATAGCGCTGTCCAGGCAGCGCAATTTGGCTAGTTTTTTTTACGGTCCATTTAAATTCATGTTTGTTCTCTGCTCAGACGCATTGCTTACAGATGATACTTTCATGTTTTGTTTGTCAAGCAACAGTATTGTATCGCGTAATTGGCTACATTGTGCCCAATACACCCACATAAATTCTATAATAAAAAAAATGTAATTAATATTTTTTTTTTTGTAATTTGTACAAACAGCCAAAGCTATGGAAGTACGGAGTCTCCTAACACAGGCGTCATCATGCTTAAAAGGAGGCTCCAATCATAAACGAATGTAAACTAGTTGGTACAAAAATAAAGATTTTGTAGTAGGCTAGTAAGCTAGTATCTTAAGCTAGGATAGTTTAATTGGATGGGGTGCTTTGTTTTGAGTTAGTAGAACCTCCCACTAGTCTACCACTGATAATCTCATCCTGGCTTGTGTATTAGCTTCATGTGGCCGGCGAAGCTAGTGTTCGAATTTTGTTCATTTTACTTCACGGACGTGTTGTTACCTTAATCACTGCTATGGTACTGGTTTCAAATTATCTGGCATTGTGTAAACAGCACTAGCCTGTGCCAATCCAGGATAATATACTCAAGGTTCAAAGTCAAAGTCAAATCATTTATTTCAAATAGGCCCTTATAAGGCACTTTTGAACGTCAAAAATTTACAAAAAAATTGAAATGATTCTAGTCGCCCCTTCCAAAAGGTATTGGCATTCGCATGGAGAGGAATGGGCAAGAAACTCCACCGTTACTCTTTTAAAATGTTTTACGATATTTTGTATAAGTACATTAGTTATATAATTATATGTGAGGACGATGCACCTAGAATAAAATTATTATACCACAATAGGTAAAAATAATTAAAAATGAAGCAACAACAGATAGACTAATTATTAGAGATGCGCCGAATGTTCGGCCGAATATTCGTATTCGGTATATTCGGCATATTATTTCATGTTCGTATTCGGCCGAATATTCGGTTGATTTGCCGAATAATTACCGAATATTTAAATTATTGTTAATAAAACATTTTGTGTGTGTATGTTAATGTCGAGGTAGAAATGAAATGAAATGAAATGAAATTGTTTATTCTGTAAATAGGATATTGGAATCACTTTTACACGCACTACGTAGAAGCACTACGCCCCGTTCCCCGTGAATTGAACCACACATTTACTCAATCACACTTTACTTTTATCTTGTCACTTTCGTATTCATTAAAAAAAATCCACACATGCGATCTTTTACGTCCACTCATCTTCAAAAACGTTCATCGACGTAATAATATATTACGTCGATGAACGTTTAGATTAAAGATAATTTTTAAACAATATTATGCGAGAAATGCAATATGTAACCGAAAGAGTGAGCCGTGCTAGCGCGAGGGGCCGCGAGTTGAGCGCGGGGCAGAGAGGGGGTGGTGGCAAACGCCGCCCGGCTCTTGCAGAGCGCCGTACAAACCTGTTTACCGCGCAGAATTGAACCGAATGATTCGGCCGAATATTCGGTTCGGTACACTTTGGGCCGAATATTTGGCCGAACATTCGTATTCGGTTGAACCTACATTCGGCGCATCTCTACTAATTATGTGATAGAAGATACATGGTGCTCACATATTTACAAACATTGTAAAAGTAGACGATTTTCCTAAAATATTACAATTAATAAGTCAGTGTGCGAGGAATTGGTCATATAATGTAAAATCAGTGTCATATAATAAAAAATAATAATAAAATATACAATTAAATTTGCAACCAGTTTGATTTTGTCTTGATTCTAAATTATCCTATGGAGCAGGACCAGCATGTTTCCAAGCATTCTTATCTTGGATATAATCCTCTAATTTGTAATATGCTTGTTTACAAAGTGTACTTTTAATATGAGTTTTAAATTGCAATAGTTCTAGCTTGCTATCCTAGCTTTGAAAGACTAGCTCAGTGTATCTCGGCTATTACCGCTATGCTGCATTCGCTGCAATGTTTCACCTCTAACTAAACAATCTAGAAAAATATGAAGCTATTTCTCACATATAGAAATAATTGCCTGTCATTCGTCCAACATTTTTCCCAGTCTGCGAACATTTGCAATTCTCTGAAGCATTATCGACTATCGTAATCGATCTTCAATTGGGTTCACTTTTGTTCCTCAATGTGCATACTTGTCACTTTGAAGTCTTTGAACACATTGAGATAAGTTATGATTTTACTATTCTTGAGAAAATTACGCTTTTAAATTGTTCAGCGCCTTGATTTCTGCAAAGAATAATTGGCTCGAAAGTGCGTGACGTACTACTTAGTATAGGGCTGCCAACCCTACTATATAATAAAATATCCTACTATATCAGAGGCCTAAATATAATTAATAATATTTCTAAAGAAAAAATATAGTAGGTGAAACTACTATATTTTTATTTGAATACAAAATGGCGAGATGATTGGAATATGACCTGTACCCTAATCACGTAATACACGACCAATCGGAATTTGAATCGTTTTGAAACAGATAGCTAATTCATTGCTTCATAAGTTCGAAAAAAAATCTGCTCAACTGTTGTTGTTGTTGTTGTTGTTGTTGAACTGTCAAAATGAAACATGTAAGCTGTATTAATGGTATTTTGTAACCTTAATTTAGTGTAAAAATAATTTAGACATAAAAAAAAATCCGTAAGTAGCAAAAAATATGCATTTGCAGAATAAAAATGTTTTTGAAAACATACCCACTAGTTATATGTTTTTTATTTTTTCGCCATGTACTATATTTAGTCTACAGGCAATGGCTTCTGAAATACTATATTTGATATAAAATAAGTTGGCAACCCTAACTTAGTAGTACCTTAAATATTTTGTAGAGCACTTCAGGTTTATGTCCAAAGCAGTTTAATTTACCCTCCCTTATTCTTCTTCATTCTTGGCCCATGCTTGACAAGAGGACCCTTGATTTGATCCATGGACCATGATTGATATCTTTTTATTTATTTTTAAGCCTGTACTGACCCATTGCTGGCAAAGGCGGGAGGCCATTTCGCGATTTCAGGGTTGGTCCCATAGTAAAAGTTGTTCATAATGATGAGTGAGGTCTTGCGTTATTTACGTTACACCCTGTATATTAATATAAATCGTAGCCAATATTACTATTTATTTTCCATTGTAATCTTCGAGCGACCTCATGGAGCTATAAAAATAATTAAAAAAAAATAAACAGCTGTTTCATAGAAAACTACAATACATACGCGGTCAAAATGTATGGAGCAGCAGATTTTTTTTTTAAATAACTGACGGAAAATGAATCCGTGGTAACAGTTTTCGCGTCGATGTCCCTGCCGCACTGTATATTTCTTTTACATCACCAAAATGTGTGGATAGATATAGCAAGACATGTATATATATAATTTTTAAATACGTTGCCCCACACTAGGAATTTCTCCTGTATTGTGGGTGCGTTTACAAACATTTAAACTCAGATACACAAACAAACAGTCAGACCCAGAGCCAGATTATGGTACCTATATTAAACCGCAGACCAAATGAGGGAAAAAATATATATTATAGTATAGCTACCATGTGTGGCTTGCTTTAATATAATATATAGCACAGTATATTAATATATATTATAGCTACGTCTGTGGCGGTCTTTAAAGGGGTCCATCTCATTTTTCCGCATTGTTTCATATCTTATGTGCACTTTATTCTGGAACTGCCCTGTCTGTTGAACTCGGCTTGCAAATGCAATGAACTATTATTCTGTAGGTAGTCTACTTGACTATGAACAGTTGCTAAGCACGTTTCAAATGTAATAAACGTTGCTATCGAAGAAATAAATCACGTTTTATGCTTCGATTGCAACATGAAGCCTTTGAAATTAGGTTAAAGGAGGAACTGCACGGATACATTCACTTATTCACACTTATCTTTATCAAATAACAAATAAGTTATCATCATCAGTTTATTTATATCGATTCGTTTCCATCAGATTGTGGCAAGGTCTTCATTTTTATGTAAAGTCCCTGGTAAACTGGGAACTTCTCAGTATACATAAAAATCAAAATTTTACATCTTATTGCCAGTTTTTAGTGTTCCGTATTACGTGTAAGCCTTCGCTGTCCGTCTGTCTGTCTGTCAGCGGGCTCACACCCAATTGGGCACGCATGGGATTCGCCCCAAAGAAGAGCTCTGCCGAGTATGGATGCCGTGCATACCCCTCAACAACTTTCTGACTGGTTAGAAAGAACGTGAGCGGCCATGCCTCAGTGATTTTGATGAACTGAATTTAAGAATGCCAAATCAGTTTTTTTTTGTCTTTATAATAAAAAAAAATAAAAAAATTGCCTTTTTTTGCCATTTAATTGATGACATTAACTAGGGTTTATTTCGTACAATTTGAAAAAAAAAAAATTACAAAATGTAGGGATAAGTTGTTAACTTAAAGATATGAATTAAAGTAAGAAACCAGTCTCGACGACTAGATTTGGTAAATATTAATTGCATATTTTTTTATAGTTAACAATGTACTTGATCCCTAGACACTTGTGATGGGTGTATAATCATTTTAAAAATCCAACGTGCAATCATATTAAGTATTTATCAGTTATTGTTAAGATGGATCTGCAGTTGTAGCCCCCGAAATTCAAATTTTCTTAGGTTTTTTGACATTTGCAGGTCAGTGTCAAGTTGTACCTTGATCAAAATATGATTCGCGACTATAACAGATATGTATTTACAGAATAATAATCATTAGAATCATTAACACATCTTTCTAAGTTAGATTTCTTCCATAAGAAATTTGTTCTTATGGAACAAATCTAATTTAGAGAGGAATACAAAAGTAAGTAAGTAAAGTAAGAATCATAATTTTGATCAGTATACAACCGATATATACTATCGACGAGATTACCAATACCTCCGAAGGCCAACGAGCGTGTGGTAGCAAACGCTGAATATCCTTCATTGGCGTTCGTTGGGCCGGTGTGTACGCAGCAACAGGGCCTACGATTCTCCATAATCACACAAAAATGCCCCATTTTTACCGCCACTATTAGAGGAATACCAGACAAATTCGAAAAGTTTTTAACATAAAAGTGACAGCAATAATTTCTTCAAATACCTATTTTCAAGTTCCTCGCAGCAATGGGTAGCTCGCCGTCCGATAAGGACCACGCCCGGGTCGACGGCGCGTTGTGTTCCACGCGCGCCTCAAACAGATATCAGCACAGGTCCGGATATAATAGGACCGCCGCCTGCCGGGTCAGTAGTCAGTAAGAGTCTGACACGCCCTCCCGCTCCGCCCAGAGAGGTAGCAGTTATTTGATAAATTCCCATCCAAAAAAAAAAAAACCCTGTTCCCTCTTAAACGATTAGTTCAAACATAGCTAGATTGTTCTAGTCATGCGTGTATTATCAACGGTGCCTTGAACCGTTCCGTGTGCATTGTAAACTGTAAACATAAGATAAGAGCTGCGCTCTGGTCATTTGAATACTATGAGTTCAATTTACTTGTGCAGTGTTGTTGCACTGAGAATCAATACTACTACTACTACAGTGACACTTGTTTGTCAATCTTTTATTATTCTTGGGCAAATAATAATATGGCGCTCTTCTTTTTGTTGTCACCTTGCAATCAGTCAGTAGACTATGAGCAGTTGAAATGAAGTGGATTTTACAATTGTCTTTCAGAAGTTCAGAGCAAAATATTCTTTTGGGAACAGCTAATAGTATATAGTTTGTTATGTGTCGCTGTCCTTTTCCAAAATATGCCGCCTTTTCAGTCTACGCATTATTTCCGGAATGGTCAATTGCGAAACCTACATAACGTTAAAGAAACGAACAGTAGCATCTTCCTGTGCTTTAATAACAAAGACAGTGGGATAAACTATTAGTTTGGCAGCTTTGGCAAGATGTTGATGTCGAGAGAAGCCTTTGAGCTCGACGACTTTTCAGTTTTTTTGCGAATTACTATGATGGCATTTATATACACCGTGAAATCTTAATGGTTGTTTTCCCACGGCAGAACAACTTGCCATAAGGACTACTTTCGAAGCTTAGAGTAAAAGTAAAAAAATAAAGCTGTTTTTGTTTTCAAATAATTAAAAAACCGATCAAGTGCGAGTTGGACTCGCGCACGAAGGGTTCCGTACCATTATCTATAAAAACGGCAAAAAAATCGTTTGTTGTATGGGGACCCTTAAATATTTATTTTATTCTGTTTTTAGAATTTGTTGTTATAGCGGCAACAGAAGTACATCATCTGTGAAAATTTCAACCGTCTATCACGGTTCATGAGATTCAGCCTGGTGACAGACGGACAGCGGAGTCTTAGTAATAGGGTCCCGTTTCACCCTTTGGTACGGAACGTTTCTATGCCGGTCAAAAAACTAAGGATTACAAAGTAGACTTGTTCAATATCGCAAAAATAGTGCCATTATACGCACGAAGAATCTCGATGATCCGTCCGTTTTTAGAAGGATTTTAGATATATACACAAGGAGCTCTTTATTCTCACTGGAGGGACAGCTCATTCTCTAAAAATAGCTAACCGATGTTTTGTAAATAAAGTCGTTATTTATTTCGACGATGTCTATAGTTAGCTATGATTGAAAGAACCCTTGACGAGTCTTAACTGCGAGCATCTAAATTAAAACTTTAGAGATGTTCTTTTCATCTTTCAACACTTTAATATCCGTTCAGATTTAGACCGTTGTAAATATTTAACGAGTATGATCTGCGTCGTAGGAATTTAATTGCCCTTGAACAAGATCATTGGAGTTAGTTTTACTACAAAATTAAATATATGATGAAGAGTTTACGTTTTCCTTATCCAATGTTTGTTCTGGTACGTCAAAACAAATGACAAAGTTTCCGATCACGTACGACTTGTGCCTTCAAGAAGACAGCATAGGTTTTATGTAGTTATGTCTTCTTGAAAATGGTCGGCAACATAGAACAAAACCCAGTAATTCTGTGTTCAGTGGTCGGCAAAGCGTCGGCGACTTTCCTGGAGTTGCAGCGGTGGATAGTCTGTATAGTGTGGTAGTGGATTTCAACATGAATGATGTAACCAATATTTTGCGTGGAGTTTCTTGCCCGTTCTTTTCCATAGGCAGGTAGGTACTACTTGCTTCATCTTTGTGACTCACCGACCGGCGACCCCTTGACAATTCAAAAGTGCCTGTAATTGGTTTAATTGAAAATAGAGTTCGAGTTCGGTGCTTTAACTTCAAACGACACGCCATCTGGTGTGTAGAAAAAAAACACAAACAAGTTCTCTAGAACGGAGGAGACTCCATGGAGAAAGCGAGTATAAATTCGGTACCGTGTGTTGTTCACATTTTTCATTTACATAACAATTAATGCTTATATAAAATCTATTTTCGGCTGTTGCTTATTAATTGTTTATTTTTGTAAATTATAAATAAGTTTTATAGCCTGGCTGAATTCTTGCCAACTCTTCTTCAATAAAGTTTCGACAAATGTCAGCAAAAGTTTATAGTATTCAAGTGGATGAGAGAAATCAGGTTTCAATAAATTTAATAAATAAAGAATTATTATTAATTATTATACAATAACCGGTCGAAGTGGCGGAGCTTGGGGGAGTTCTATCTCCAGCAGTGGACGCCTTTCTGCTGAAATGATGATGATTATACAATAATAGATAATCAATAATCTGATCGGCTGATTGGTGTCATCACACTGACATTGGCAAATTATGAAAAGGCAGTGTATAGAGTGCCGCAAGCGGCATAATAGTGGCGCTGCTATAGTCACTGAGTCACTGTCACTTGTTATTTTGTTTGATTGTTGAGGTTCGCCGCCCTTTGTCGCCGCTATTCATCGTATTTGTTTTAGATAATTATATCAAAAGTCGCTACATTGACTGAATTTACGAAAAATGAAGTAGCAAATGAAAATGGCTGAAAGGTAGGTTAGGTTAGAACTGTGACCACACAACGCACGAGCCGAGCGACCGTAGACGTGACAATACAATGCTTACGGCACTTTAGCCGGGCCGAGGCAGTGCCACTAGTATACCGCAAATTGTGGTACTTAATCCGATGGGGATAAAGTGCCGCTAGCGGCACTCTATACACTTCCTTATGAAAATTATAATGCCTCAATTTTAAGGTTAAGCTACGCTTGCCGGGGTTAGTCCGTAGATGGGTGACCTTTTACATACCGAGACTCCACGTTGGTCCCGGCTTTCATTCGTGGATCTTTGACTGTCGTTACGGGTGGTCAGAAACCCGAATGTCTGACAACCAGTCTTACCAAGGGGTATCGTATTACCCAGTTACTGGACTGTGGAGGTCAGATAGGCAGTCGCTCCATGTAAGATACTGGTATTCACCTGCATCCGGTTAGACTGGAAGCCGATCCCAACATAGTTGGGAAAAGGCATAGAAAAGACTACGAAGATTGATTGATTGTGTAAATACGTACTTTTTAACATATATTTTTATCCAAAAATCATTATCAAGAACGGAGAAAAGATTGCATAGTTTAACTTTGACCTGGAGGAACTGACTGTGTGGATGGATAAAGCTGTAATAATGTCACGAATCTGGGCCCGCCAGAAATCTTATCGTATCGATGGCATAAAATTCCCGAAGTGCCATATAAATGCAGTAAAGGCTCGTGCAGACCAGCGCGACGCGACGGCGCGACGCGACTCGAACAATACAATTTAAAAAAAAACTTCACGGTTTAACAATAACCGGTGTCGCGTCGCGCTGTCGCGTCGCGCTAGTCTGCACGAAGCTTAACATTTCTGGCGGTTAAAAAGGACCCATTATGCAATAAAAAATGGTTTCATACAAATACCGTTTCGCATTTACACAATTACAAGTGAAACAACATCATGAACAAGGTTACAGTTTAATTTGAAATTGAAAAGGACAGCCAATCGTTTTAGGGTTATTAACTTTCTAACAACAAAGGAAGCCATGATTATAATCATTACATTATTATCCTGTTTACTGGGCAGTGTGCACCAAATTGGTCTCTCCGATGCCCATTTCACGATAAAATGTTACATCTATGTATATCTATAATATATACTATTGATAACGCTGAAGAGTTTGTTTTTACGTAGCGCATTTCTCTTATCCCTGGAACTACCAGTCGAATTACCATCTTTTTGCATTTGTTAGTTATTTTTTTTCACTATGTAGTATATTTTTTGGAAGTCGGTTGCTTTTTTTCATTGGAATTTCTGTGTTCTGTGCTGTTCATGAGTACTACATGCAATAGAGAACCCTTATAAGTAACTTAAAATCGAGACCATAATAATCCCCAATACTGATCCCACCCACGTAGAAATCTTAATTTAATTCAATGTAGGTCGGTGTTATCGTGTGACGATTTGTTGTTATATGCTAAACGGCATACTAATTTACTTACCACAACTTCAAAATACCTATTGTCTGCATTCGTTGAAACACACCTAATTTGTAACTGTTTACTTCGCAGGCGGTGGAGGCGATTCTCGCGAACGTTCCGGAATGGCATCCAACTCCGTTCACGGGCAAGAAAGGTCAGTGATTAAACATGATACTATACGGTACCGTCCTTATTAGCCCACGTTCGCAACGGGCGATTTTTTAACGCGACGTTTTTATTATGTGCGCTGGATTTTCTACTCTTGTCGTTGAGCCGAGCGTTGAAAATCCAACAGAGTATCATCCTTTGTTTTAGAAAAGCGGTTTGTTGGATTTTCAACTCTCGGCCCTAAGCTGATTGTTGAAAATACAGTGTGTGAAAAAAATGGTCGCGTAAAAAAAAGCGCCCGTGTCTACCTGGACTTACGTCACTTTGGTTTTGACAACATTGACTACCACATCAAGACTAGTTTTAGCTTTTAGGTAAGGGTTTAAACACAAAGTGTGGGCAGCACCGGCAAAACATTACAAATGTATGCAGGAACTGGTCATTTCCGCAATCAAAAATGGAATTATTAATACGTATACTGGCCACTGGCCAGACATCCGGAATTGAACACATCCAGTGTTCTGTGTGCTAATTCCATAAATTACAAATTCTACAGGCTGGTGATGTGATGCATATGGGCTGCGGTAAAATTTTGGGTAGACCTCAATGTTTCTGGATCTGAGGATTTTCGCTTTGAAGGCTCGATTACGACACAAGCGATTATTAAAAATATTAGCTTCTACGCTGCTAATATTTTTAAGATCTTCGGATAAATGTTCCTGTATTTGGTCATAATTATTGTCTGCCAAAGCGCATGCACGATAAAGAAGGAAATCTCGTGTGGCAGTAACTCTTTAGTGATTAGACTTATTCGGCAAGGTGACCGGCGCGAATTAGGTGTTTTTATCGCTCAGACATAAACGATGACATAAAGTAAACGAATTAGGATTGATGTTAGTTTAACGTCTGCTTTAATATTGTCTACTGTTTGAACTTGAGGAAGTTAAGACTCATGGGCAAAAAACTAGTGACAGAGACTGTCTGGTAACATTAATTTATAAGTTAGTTTGTTCATTTATACCTACTTCTTTCTTCTTTTTCGTGTGGTTAGTAGTAACCTGTAACACGATCAATCGGAATTTGATTAGTTTTGAAACAAATTGCTAATCCATTGCTACATAAGTTCGAAAAAAAATCTGCTCAGCAACGTAAATAACGCAATGAATGTTGTTGAACTGTCAAAATGAAACAAATTTGTCGTAATAAAATGTGTTGCGTAATTAGATAGCTGGTGTCAGAGTTTTTAGGCCGCCCATGGGCCTCTGACTTGGCTTCACATGCCATCGAGAAATATCTCTCAGGCATGCCGGTTTCCTCACGATGTTTTCCTTCACCGTTTTTGAAGCAAATGATAATTAGACATTACGCACATGAATCCGAAAAGTCAGAGGTGTGTCAATTAGTGGCGTGCCCGAATTCGAACCCCAGGGGTTCGAACTCGGGCACGCCACTAATTGCGGCGATAAGTCACCTCTTTGAGGAGTGGCTAGAGAGGCGCCACGGCGTCCTCACCTTCCGCCTGACGCAGGTCCTCACCGGACATGGTTGTTTCGGGAGGTTCCTGTTTCGTATCAGGCGGGAGGAAACGCCCGGGTGTCATCACTCCGTGGATCGCCCGGAGGACACGGTGGAGCATACGGTGGAGGTCTGCCCGGCTTAGGCAGAGCATCGCCGTGTCCTCATGGAGGCGATCGGTGGCGGGGATCTCTCGCGTCCGGCCCTGGTCCAGGCCATGGTGCGGAGCGAGAGGGCATGGGAGGCCGTCACCTCCTTCTGCGAAGCAGTAATGCTCGCAAAGGAGGAGGCAGAACGCGTGAGGGAGAGGCAAATTTCGCGCCCTCACGCCCCTAGCTGCCGCAGGAGACGCCCTGGGCGTCGGGAATCGCAGGCCGATTCCCGGCCACCGTAGGCGCGGGCTTGCTGACGGTGAGCAATGGGTAGCTCGCCGTCCGATAAGGACCAGGCCCAGGACCAGGTTGTGTTCCACGCGCGCCTCAAAGAGATGTCAGCAGAAGTGAAGGGGTCCGTTAGGACCGATGCCTGCCGGGGTTGCGGGAAAGTCCGAAAGGGATACCGTGGCCCCTGGCAACGTACAGGCAACGGAAGGAACACGGGTGGGTTTTAGTCAGTAAGAGTCTGACACGCCCTTCCGCTCCACCCAGAGCGGGAGAAGTTATTTGATAATTTCCCACCCAAAAAAAAAAAAAAAAATGGGATTCCAACTCGAGACTCGTGCCTTGGCAGTCCGACAGTCACTCCACTAGGCTATAAACCTACTTATTATTCGCAGTTTTCGTTAGTTTATTAATCTTATTTTTTTTAATTTTAATACTATCAAGTATGCATAATACGATGAATTAAATACTATTTAATAAAAATTATACCTGCAAATTGTAGGATTGAAGTCCCCTAGACATTGTGCATTTCATTATAATTCACACATTTATTTCAAATAAACCAATTACAGGCACTTTTTAATTGTCAAGGGGTCGGCCAATCAGAAAGATGAGTTGGTTGCCCAATCCAAAGCGTAGTAGGTATCTACGGAGAAGAACGGGCAAGAAACTCCACGGACACTCTTTTAAATCAAAATATTGGTTACATCATTCATGTTGAAGTTATACATGTGAAACTATGCAAAACATTAAAAGCGTCTGTAATAGAAATAAAAAAACAATAAAAAATAAATATGCCGTAAAGTTTACCGACTAAGTTTCTAACCCCCTGACGGAAACAGAGGGGTGTTATATGTTGTTCTCACTTTCTGAGGATAGTCTAGCGGTAGATGTCTTCAACTGAATAAAACAACTTCTTGTTTTTGATAGATAAGCAATTAAATTAACATAATGGTTCCGACGTCCTTGCAAATTAATTACCCAGACAATTTGTATAATCAGTTAGTCGAGAGACAGAATTATTTTATTATCATTCCAAATTCATTATAAGATTTTGTTAGAAATGTATACTTAGCTGTTCTTTATTACTTATATTTTTTTAATTTTTGGAGGACGTAGACTGAAAATTGCTGCTAAAAAGACCGAATACAATAATAAGAATAGAAATTCTTGGATCTGATCTGTCAGTACAGTTTTCGGTCGCTGACACTGATACAAGTGACATGTTGACAACTTTTCAAGTCGGTAACTTTTCATCTTGTACAGATTTCTAGAGCGAAGTATCAAATATCAATGACATATCACTGATGTCACCTGTTCTGCAACCTGCTAGTTTTGCCCACAAAATAGTTGAGCCGTCCATTCTCTTGACTAATGATGCTGTACTTGCTACAATCAGGCGATCTCATCAATTACTGTATATTATTCACTTAGTACTGTGCCCTGTTAGTTATTGACACAGATACCAAGCAAACTGTGCAGGCGGTTGCCTTTGTGGCTTATTCAATGAGTCCGTTAATCGTTGGGCCAAAGGGCCAAATTAATCTTTGGGCTAAAGTGGCCTGTTCTGTGACGGAGAGAGTAACTCTTTCTTATGTTCCGCAGGGCCAACCGTTCTTGGCTTTTTTTACGGTTTAGAACGAAATTAAGAAATGTCTTTTTGACTGTTGATTCTTAATTTGATGTAGATTAATAATGCAGCAGATCAAGGAGTTCCAGCCGAAAATTGCTTTAAAAGATTAAACGAAACGAAGATTATCCAACATAATTATCTTTCAGTTCCTTGGAACAGAATTATTTCTTTTGTTTGAACATATACATATAACATCACGCCTTGTTTCCTTGAAGGGTTGGGCAGAGGTGTACCTGTTGCAGGTACACCCACATTTCGCCAGTTATTTTTAAGTCCCATATAATAGGGAGCGAGCTGCCATCAACCGGGCACAAATCCAGACTCCGGGCTGCTACAGAGAAATTCTAGATAGAAAAACCCAATAACACTGGTCGACCCGCTAATCGAATCCAGGACCTCATGCTCAGCAGTAGCACTTGCGACCACCAAACCAACGAGTTCGTCAACGAGGTCTTTTGTTCGAAGTTAAATTTAAATTGTTTATCAAAGGCAACTTTGATTTGACCTATGAATGACGCACACAATTTATACTTTATGCATTGGTTTTCTATTTCCAGACAGACTTCATGAAACAAAGCTACCAAAATAAATTCGTATGACTGCCCTTGATTCTTGCGAACTCATGCAAATCAATTTACTCGAAGGGCATCCGTTCTGACCCTTTACTCCACTGTTTACTTATAGAATTACTGAGTCATACATAATGCATATGAATATTATCATAGATCTATGAATATTACAGATGCGAAAGTAACTCTCGACTGGGTCAATATTGATCTTTTACTTTGTTATACCATCTATGTAAGACATATGGAATGCACTAAAGATTTTAGTATTGAGTACCTATTGAAATTTTACACATAGGTTACCTGACCATGGCATGACCTGGGTTAAGACAATTTTGCACATAGGTAGACCATGACCTGGGTTAAGACTATTTTGCACATAGGTAGACCATGACCTGGATTAAGACAATTTTGCACATAGGTAGACCATAACCTGGGTTAAGGCAATTTTGCACATAGGTAGATCATAACCTGGGTTAAGACTATTTTGCACATAGATAGACCATGATCTAGGTTAAGACATACTATACTTTTTATCCCGCTAGTACGTTCCGGTGGTATAATTTCCGACTCCCCCCCGTGGGCGAAGCTGTGGTCTGTTCTGTATAGTGTTTGTCTTATTATCGTTTTCTAGATTTATTGCTGCACTCCTCCGGGTTTCTTGAAATATTATGCATTTCACGTGTCACGACAGATCATTATTATTTCTTTTATTTAGGTTCTTGGATTTTTAATGCGTCATCATGGCGCTACCACGGATTTGCGAATAAATAATGTATAAATATGTCGCAGGCAGATTGGCAACTCGTTCAATTTATTGTTATATATAATATCGACATTGATTGTTATTGTAGGGTGACCATCATAAAACAGGTTTGACAAGTCAGACATTATTCCAGCAATCAGGTATCGTACGTATGTCACCGTAAAATTGTGAGAACCGTTAGTTTATAAGTAGTGATCGGATAATCGGATGCATTTTACCAAAAGTGTAGGTGTTGGTTATTATGGAATGCGCTTTTGTATCGAAAAAATCCCGGGAATTCGGAATCGGCAAATTTAGTTTTTTTACTATAGAATCAAATCGGGTGTAGGAGTATTTACATAGTTTAAAGTGTTGGATAATATTATGGAATGCACTTTTGTGTCGAAAAAATCCCGAGATTTCGGATTGAACAAATTTACTGTTTTTATTATAGATTCAAATCGGGTGTAGGTATATTTACTTATTTTAACTTTTATATTTAAAAAAAAACTAGAAATAATAATTTCCTCTTAATTTTTCTTAAATTTTCAAAACATTTATCTCAAACGAACAAAATAAATAAGAATTACAAAGAAAAACCATTAAATCTCTTAATGATTATTATTAACGTACCACAACATCATCAACAAACTACCACGCTCAACTGAGTCTGGCTGACAGTATCGTATTAAAGGATTAAGTTGAAATTTTAGGATACAAAGTATTTATGTAACTTCACTGCCTCCTACAGCCGGGTCCAGACTAGTGTTACGTGTAATGTAATCCACCGTGTAATGTAACGCGAATTCTAGGTGTGGACGGCACTACGAGCATTACATGTAACGCTCGTGTGCCGTCCACACTTATGCCGGCATACCACAAACGGTCGTGTTACATAACTTGACTAATTTGAGCGGTTGACAGCTGTCGGTAAGTAGGCTATCTCTTGTTGTTTTCAATGATATTCTTTTTTAGAATATCATTGAATACAAAATTGAAATTCTTTAAAAAAGAATTTAAGAATATCATTGGTCGTATTTTCATTGGCGCTGTCAATAAAAATGGACGGCTCACGCGCAACGTTGTCAGATCTCCGTAGCACGGCTTGTATAATAGAGAAGGGTATGGTATTTCATAATGAGTGCGAGTGAGACGGCAAATTATATTCCTGGTTGCGTGCAGGTACCCGAAGGAAGTTCCTATTGTTCATTTTATGACATTCGTCTCTGTGCCATTCATTTTTTTTAAATTAATACCTACTAATTACCTACTATTCCTCTTACACTCAACATAGTCATAAATTGATGGGGAGCTTAAAATTTACTTAAAGTAAATATACATTAATAATTATGAAACCCCTGTTTTTTTTTTTTTAATAAATGCCACATGCCTAAGACGATGTTTCTTCACCATGATACAGAATAGTTTCGCATTCCCGTTTTTTTTGGAATCCCGGGATTTATTTAAAAAAAAATATGTTTTAAGAAGCCGCTTCCATAATTTCCTAACCAAAAATGTACTTTAGGTAAATATGCATCCGATTATCCGATCACTATTTATAAGTTATCGGTATTATTTCCGTTAGATTATAAACTGTCGAAAAATTGTGAAATGGGCTTGGCTAGAACTGCGCGAGCGCAGCGAGCGGTTTTTGTCACGTAGTAAGGTGAAGGTGATCTTTGCTTCATTTTTCTTCTTCGTAATGATGTAGCATGAGAAATGACTTTGTCATCTAGTTTACAACATTATATTTCTTAAGTCACCTGAAAAGTTAAAAAGGTCTTATTAATTACATAACATCACGCCTGTTATCCTCGTAGCGGTAGGCAGAGGTATACTTATAGTACTCATATTTTGCCAGTTATGTTGTTATAGTCCCATGAAATAGGAGGCGAGCCTTGGATTGACATCAGCCGGGCACAAATCCAAACTCCGGGCTGCTACTGAGAATTTCCTAATGGAAAACCCAAGCCCAGCAGCAACCACAAGACCAAAGAGGCAATCTTATCAATTGTTTTCTTTAATTCAGTTCTATATAAATTTCGAGTGTGAAGTATTTGCACAATTCAGTGACATTTACTTCGATGATTCGGCGTTGACATTACAAGAATAAAACCTGCTAATGTTACTAATAATATATTCTACATTCTAATAGCCTACTGTATTTTCATTAACACCCAGTTTTTTATACTTTGAAAAACAATTTAACATTTTAATTGTCTTTATTGAGTTAAAGAACCCATAAAGCAATAACGACCAATGAAGACACAGTGGCGCATAATAAAAATATTTTATTTACTGAATTGTATAAATCGCCGCCATTGTGTGTTGGAGCAGGAAAATAAAAAGGTCACCATGATAACTGTTGGCTGACTTCCTCTCTATTGATAACGAATTAAATTTTAATTAATGCAGTCATGTTTGTGATTAGCGATGGATTGAATGGAGTTTGTTGTGAGTGGTTAAGCCTAGTAGGCACTTGAAACCACGTGAATTCACGTGATGCTCGTGTATGTCGAGTTAAAGAACTGCGAGGATTTAATGACACTTGCTATCATAGTATACAGCATTAGTTGATATAAATTTGAAATCGCCAACCAGTCTTGAGCAAGGGTGGTGAACAATGCTCGTGCCTTCTCTGTATGAGAAGAGGCCTTTACTCTGCAGTGGGACAGTAATAGGCTGGTATTATAGTATACAGCCAGCCCGTTCAGGACGTTTGTTTTTTTTTTTTCTTTATACGTACCAACTATTATTTCTTTTTACATACCATATATTTCTTTTCTTTATACATAACAACCATTTCAGAAATGTCCAATGCTTTGTTGAACCAGTACCCTAATTACGTAATACACGACCAATCGGAATTTAAATCGTTTTGAAACAAATTGCTAATCCATTGCTACATAAGTTCGAAAAAAAATCTGCTCAACAACGTAAATAACGCAATTAATGTTTTTGAACTGTCAAAATGCAACAAATTAGTCGTAATCGCTTACGAAAATTTGTTCCGTAATTAGATAGCTGTTCTAGATCCTAAGATTTTCTACTCTCTTGGGTGCTAGATTACTCAATCATTTTATTGCTTTCCACATGTAGGTATTCTTAGGCGGTAAACTTATAATTAGATCATATGGGCACAGCAAAATAAGTGAGTTGGGAGAGGAAGCATTTGTTAATTATATAACATTACCTACCAATCTACTATATCATAATAAAGATGTACAGACGCCAGCACATCAACCTACTGCAATCTGTTAAATTTCTTTAATAGATTTTCAAGTTTATCACTAAAGTATAAGGTTTAAAGTTGATTGGGAAAATTTGACAGTTTCGGGTAGGTTGACCCGCTGACGTCTGTACGTATTTTATGAGATAAACTAGTAGCTTTAATACAAAATATAAACAGGTAGCTATTGAGAGCTGTAATAATAATTAATAAATAAAATAAAATTTAAAGTCTCAGGTACTTAAGTTATGACTTTATAAGTTTATCACTTAGGTGTTCAGTATCTTAGGTGAGGAGCTCGTGGCTAAGTAATAACTGCCGCGCGGGTCGATCGATCATCAGGATAAGCTACGCTTGCTTGGGTTGGTCTGTGGATGGGTGACCGTCTTTACATACCGAGACTCCTCCGTGCCTCGGAAAGCACATTAAGCCGTTGGTCCCGGCTGTCATTCGTGGATCTTTGGCAGTCGTTACGGGTCGTCAGAAGCCCAAAAGTCTGACAACCAGTCTTACCAAGGGGTATCGTATTACCCAGATACTGGGTTGTGGAGGTCAGATAGGCAGTCGCCCCATGTAAAATACTGGTATTCAGCTGCATCCGGTTAGGCTGGAAGCCGACCCCAATATAGTTGGGAAAAGGCTAGGCAGATTGATTGACTTAGGTATTCGTTTAGCGAGTAGTAGCTTTTATTTACCCAGAATTGTCTAAGTTTAAAAAAAAAGTTATTTTTTGGTGGTATCACAATACCAGTCAGTAATAGCGTCCATGAGACGTCCTGGGGCCTTAATATAAAGTATTAATGCCATCATTATTCCACTGCGAAAAAAGGATGGCGCTAGCGGCCTTGTATAGCTCCGTCTCTCACTCACACTGGAATAATGGTGGTATGAATACGTCATAATACGGCCCCTGTACTTTCACAGAAGGCATCGATGTCATCTTGTCTACTGCAGTAAGTCGATATAGATTGACAAGCTGTCACCAAACTGTTTATTGTACCTGTATATTATGAGTACTGTAGACGGAGACTAGATGCGATTCTAGGTACTAAGGTACTAGGTAGGTTTTAAGTACTAGTAAACCGTAAACAGCCTTTCCCTTAGTCTACCTTATAGGAGTGGTGACTGACCAGTTGTTTTTACCAAGCTTTGTAGAGTTGTGTTATACCACTAATATTTGCGAAATCCGACAGAAAGACTAATTAAAAATTCTGAGTCACACGTTATCTATTCGATTTATGCCCTAACACGAGTGACTCAGGATTTCAATTAGTCTGTTTGTTATGTCTTGTTTATACCTTTTTAGTTGACTTTTTGTCGTAGTTGGGTTTTAGTTTTTATAACTTTTGTTTTTATTTAAATTATTTTGTGGTTATAATATATATTTGAATGTGCTCGTCAAGGCCTTTCATTTGAAATCCAACATGGGTTAATTTAAAAAAACAACTTTATGTCCTCTAGAGCGCGCCATATTGAATTTAATGTGACGTCACGTTAACCAGCGGACGATCAAGACGCTTCCAACGATACCTCATTTGTCAAATTATGATCAGTAGTTTTGATAGAAGTTATGAGGTAACAGATGAATATACATACATACCGGTCAGAATCATAACGCTCCTTTTTGCTTCGCCGGAGTCGAACAAAAATAAAATAAATATATATTTTATAGTAGTCATCTATGTATGTCGCAGGCAATTTGTTAGATTCCGATTCTTAAAAACGGCGTCGTCTGTTGTTTACAAACGATTGCAGTAATGAAATATACCGAAGGCAAAATGTAAATTGCCTTGTCACTTTATAATAATAATAATATGCCACAACAATTGATGGACAATTCAAACGCCGTTTAAAAAATGCCGCGGCAAATTGAAGTATTTAGTTATCCGGTACCTAAAAATCGAACTAAGGTGTCCATGGAATCTGGCGCTCGGAGGACTTGCGGAATATTATTTGTACCAAAACTGTCGAAAAGTTGTGAACTGCAACAAACCATTTGCAAACCCAAACTCAAAGCATTTATTTCAATTAAACCATTTACAGGCACTTTGAATTGCCAAGAAGTCGTTCAGTCAGAAGCTAGTTGCCCATTCCAAATCGTAGTAGGTACCAACGGAGAAGAACGGGCAAGAAACTCCACGGACACTCTTTTAAATCAAAAATTTGATACAAAATATTGGTTACATCATTCATGTTGAAATTATGCATGTGAGAACAATCTCGAAAGACGTGCGCGTTTGTAAAAGCGTCCGTAATAAAAAATAAAAAAACAAAGGTACAATTTAATGCAACGATAGTTTATAATCTAACGGAAATAATACCGACAAATTGTGAACTGGTATCAAACTTGCTTGCGACGTTGCGCTAATCTTAAAATATAGCCTGCTAAGCTTCGAGCAACTTGGAAGTAGCTCTCGTCGGCCGCTGCCGCAATGTGCTAATTATAAATAAATGAATCAACAGACAACATTGAATAAAATAAACGAAATATTTAATTACATTTAACCTAGTATAGTGTGAAGGTTATTGTTTTTATAATTTAACACGTTCACTCCGGAAAATACGTGTAGAAACTGTTTCTAATAATGACTGAAAGACCGAAGTTTTCCATAATATTATTATATTAAACAAGTTGCTTCAAAACACAAGCGTTGTTGTGGCGGAAATATTCGAGTGCGGATTAGTAATCTTGATATTGTGGAGTTGTTATTAAATAGGTAGGTAATTATAACAGCACAACGTGCTAATATGAGAACATTATAACTAATTATAATTACATATATAATTATGTTATTGCTATGGAATGAAAATCCAATAGGTACGTACACAAGGCTACACATCAAGCTATACATTTCCAGTCTATGCATTGTATAAGATTTCCGTACAATGCGAGGTCAACTTATACTGGAAATGTATAGCTTGATGTGTAGCCGTGTAAGTACGTGTACGTTATACGAAGATCTTACAATTATTAGCCCTCATACGCACTAGCGGTTAACCGCGGGGGCGGCTAGCCGCTTTCTGAATTTTTAAAATGCAACCGCTTTCAAGGTTGTACGGACTTAACTGCCATCAAACGCGGTGGTAGAATGGGCGGTCAACCGCTGGGGCGTAAGGCCCCTTACAGTCCTGCCGAGAGAATGCGTACCTGACACCTGTCAGTTGGACAATTCCTAGTAGTAATAAAGATCAAATTAGCAAAACACATATTCGTTAGTATGAAATTGACAGGTGTCAAGAACGTATTCTCTCGACGACCGGACTGTAGGTTTTTTGATGCATAACTGTGCCAAATCGAATACTTACGTGCTGTTAATCAATAGTGTTAAATAAAACATGAATTACATGTGGAGGCTGATGCACAGTATTCTGCTGCGGCGTGGCATCTGCGGGGAAAGTAATGTTACAAGCGAGTTTTATTTGTGTAGCTCATCGAACTGAAAGTGGTCTCGTAGATTGCATCGTTACCGATTTTCTCCTTACATATTTATATCGATTTATATTTCTAACAATTTTATAGGTACGTGCGCATCCGTGAATTTTAATAAGTAGCAACATTTAGTTAGGCACACTGCAGAATTAAACTGTAAACCTCTCGAAATTGTTACTATAATCGGGTCGATTACCAATCGGTAAATCAGTACCCTAATCAGTAATACACGATCAATCGGAATTTCAATCGTTTTGAAACATATTCCTAATCCATTGCTTCATAAGTTCGAATTAAAAAAAACTGCTCCTCAACGTAAATAACGCAATGAATGTTGTTGAACTGTCAAAATGAAACAAATTTGTCGTAATCGTTTACGAAAATTTGTTGCGTAATTAGATAGTTGAGCTACAATCTCTCTAACATTATAATAAAACTATACAAGGTGTATTTGCACACCACCTTTTTACACCTTATAGGTACAGGCTTATGAGTTATGTCGGAATGGAATGGAATGGTATGGAATCCATTAAGAGGATGTGGGAGGGGTTATTCACAACCAAATGACCCTTTTTGACTCCTATGCAAATGTAAATGTCAATAATTTTCGCGTCAATTGACATTTTTTTTTTCATTCATTTGAAAATATACCATGTCTAATTACTCGAAAATGGTTGACATTGGCATAGGGGTCATGAGGGGTCATTTGGTAGCAAATGATCTCTCCTACATCCCCTTTACGGCCGCCATGTAACCAATAACCCTGTATATGTATTTCTAGTTTGTGGAACAAGGGCATTGCTCCCCTTCTCACATTTATTCTGTTCGCTAGTAAACAATAACCAATCATAAACGGATGACGTGAGCCTTGAGACACATATAAAGTTAATTAGCCTTGTGACAACAAATAGCTCATAAATAATAATAACAATTTGTTGTACAGAAGAGAAGACCGAGCCAGAAGACAGCGGTCGTCTCCGCTGCGAGACGTTCGATATCCAGCGAGTGCTGCAGCATGGCGCGCACCTCATGGGCTCCGAGGGCAACGAGTACGACCTGGACGAGGAGCCAATCAACGCTACAGGTAAACAATAAATAATAATAAGACAGATACAGAAGACAGCGGTCGTCTCCGCTGCGAGACGTTCGATATCCAGGTATCATACTATAAAGACTCTTCTTTGCAAGAGTACTTGTTAGGATTAAACATCAACATATCGTGTATCTCCGCAGCAAAGTGAGTGCTATGGAAGTGAAATAGGTACTCACTCCAGCTTGAAATATTATTTGATAAGTCCGAAATTGGTACTTAAATTTTTTTTTTTTTCAAAAAGGGGAAAAAAAGTACTTTCGTTTGGTGTATTCTTTGTAAGTGTCCTGCTGCTATATGTATATGTAACAGTCTGATCAACAACTATGATAGGTCATTAAAAAATATTCTTGTTTGATAAAAGAGAATGCCCATTTTCTTAAGAGATTTGGGCCCCAAAAAAAACGTTGTCATGCCACGGTGGTTTCAATTTTATTTTGTAGGGAATAAAATTTATTTGCATATTCTGCAAACGGTTTTAATTTTTTCACCCTGGTTTAGGAGCAATCTTATTTTTCCTAATGATGATATTGAGGTTATAAAAATGAAGTTCTTAGGCCGTCAAACCCATTTAAGATTAATCTTAGTTGTCGTTGTAGTAAATGTTTATTTACGGTTAATAGTTCATGAGAATGAGGTAGTAACTGTAGTGAGGTCCCTCAGTCTTACTACTTCCTTCTCTCGCTAGAGATTAAAATGTGCTGTGGCATGTCTACTAGCGAGTGTTATTCAAGATGAATTAAGGCTTTGGCAACAGCATTTTCAGTGCTGTATAGGAAGGTATACTTAAAAAATAAAATATTAAAAACATTTTATTCCTCATAGAATATTAAACAACCCCAGCTTCATTCTAATAACAGTCATGGTCTTCATTCTCAACTCTGTGTGGAGCTGAGCGTTGAGAATCCAACGTGTTGGGACGCACTCTCGTCCCAGCGCGTTGAAAAAAAACACACTGTTTGATTTTCAACTCTCGGCGCTAAGCAGAGCGTTGAAAATCCAGTGCACGAAAAAATATCGCCGCGATTTTATTACGTCCGTGCGAAAGTGGGCTAACTCATATACTATATATAGCATGTTTTTTTTTGTGAACTTGAAACTTTAGCGCAATAAATATATGAAAATCATCCATTCGTTTTATTATAACTTGTTTTACTTATTCCGAATTGTAGCATTTAGAGAAGAGAAGTTATGTGACAAGAAAAATATAAAGTATGAATATGGAATTGACGATATCTACGGACCAAAGTGAAGATAGGAGGATTTTGAAAAACGATAGCTAGGTAGATAAAAATTAATAATGAAATGACGGTTGATAGAGACGCACAAACCGGTCTTGTCCCGAAAACTACGGTGATGTGAGTCACTGAGTGGTTTTTACAATATAAAACATCACGCCTGCGTTCCCAGAAGGGGTATGCCAGAGGTGTAATTAGAAAGAAAGAAAGAAATATGTTTTTTGTTTGATGTGTGTACCTATAGTACACCCAGTATTTGCCAGTTTGTACTCCTTCAAAATGGTCTAGAAATTTAATTTGTAATGTTTGTTCGAGTATGATCGATTTCACAGCATTACAACAAATCATTGATGAACCGATTCGGTATAAGCTCATGACGTGCACGATTTAAGATTATTCATGATTTTTGATGTTGTAATTTTCAGTAGCAGTCAGATATTTTAATTATTTGATTATGAATAACGATAGTGCCATTCTCTTTCATATAAGTTGGAGTTACACATATTAAACTTTCTTTTCTTGTAATTTACTATGAATATTTTACGTTTTACGTACTCAGCTTACAAGAAAAGCCGTCGGCGATGGAACTTTGACGCTCAAATTCACATTGTTTCATTCAATTCTAATAAAAGCTAAAAATACTAAAATATAAGTTGAATGTTTTACTTGTTTATTGTTGGTTGTTTATCACGGAAAAAATCGTAAAGAAAAGCAATAAATGTCTTGATTCAGCGTCCATTTAATTCCAAATAAACACAATTCTATCAAATAAACTAATATGACATAGCACTTCTATCTACAATAAATACGTTTCATTAGTTTTTGTTTCTCAATATAATAAGACAAAATTAAAGAACTATAAATTCCGTGTCAATTCAGAAAATTACACGAAAATAATGTGTAACTCCAACTTACAAGAAAGACAATGGCACTATCGTTATTAAATAATTAAAATATCTTACTGTTGTTGAAAATTATCATAGAATTTCCTTAAAAAAAAAAAAGACAAGACGGTGGTCGGATATTGTTAGCTACTTGTAGCGCCAGCTTTTACGTCATCACGCCAGTCTAGATACCTACTCGGAATAAATTCTAGTTTATTAATAACATTAAACCTCTAGTTAAGTAGAACAAATTACTACCTATCTTCGAGGAAGGAAAATGGTCCATATTATTTCGAAGAATATTTTTCCTGTAACAACAGACTAATCAAAATATTTATTGGTATACTGGTGGAAAAATATGTTTGTGGTTTGGTATCGAATAATAATATTATGACTCAGTTAATTTGAAAGAGGAAGAGATGGAATTTTTGTAACGAGAGCTATAGGATGTGTCAAGCGCATTTTCATCGCTGTTTCATCATTCACTGGTTCGATATGAAGCTTACATGCTGTTTATACCGTAGATAAAAAATTCCATTAATTGTAGGCGAAAAACGGGTGCCTTAAATTGGAAGAGGGGTTACTCACTCGAAGGTGCATGTGACGTCTGTTGGTAGATTAGCGCTCCATTATTAGCGCACATTAATCTTTGTTTTTACCCAAATTTATCGAGTTAATATCCTGCTTATCTTTATTTGTTCAGATTCGAAGGAGCGTCTCGCGAAACAGCGGCAACAGTTGAATGCTCGGCTGGGGCTCGACGTGGCCGCCAAACTTGGGGTCGACCTCACCACCACGATGTACACTAATGAGGATCTGTGTCCCGTTAAACCTGCGTTAAATAAGACTGAAGTGTGCCGGGTAAGTTGTTGAAAATAGAAGAAAGTATAAAGTATCTATAGACTCTTTGGATCAGTTCCGGATGAATATGCTAAACCCTTTTTTATACGATGCGATTTATTTGCTTGTGGCATACCATAAGGAGAAGCAACAATCAAATTCATTTGTTGCTTTTATTACATTTGCCACGTGCAATAAACTTGCATCATGTAATTCAGGCTTTATTGATCCCTGGTCAGTGTTCAGCAACTGCATTAAATATTTCCTGAAATCTATTTAATTTCTTTAACCACAACGCGGTTACTGTTTCAAAACAAGGTCTGCTCTATTACAGACTTTTTTAATGATTATAAGTATGAATTCCTAATTGGCCTTCTCCCCTACAGAGACCGGTACAAGAAATAGTAATATCTTCGAAGCCCTTAAGCTCTCGGGAGATGAACCTAGCTAAACGCAAGGCGCGCCTCGCGTTCAGTAAACAAAAGTCGCGCGATTGCAGTGACGATGGCTCGTCGGCGCCGCCCACGCCACCTGTCGAGCCGGATAGAAAGAAGATCAAGTTGGAACAGCCTGATGAATTTGTATGTGAGTATTTGGGTGGGATTCTTACCAAAGAGAATGGTATTACCTCGTTACTATACTCCATTTGAAATAATCCTGAATCCTGCCCCCTACCCTAGTTAGAAATTTAAATCTTTCAAAGTGAGTAGCACTAATACCCAGCAAAAAAATATTTGAAGTTGATGAATTTGCAAAAAATCAATATTAGGTAACCAGGAGAAGGGGTCTACCCAAAACCGAAAAACATGCCAAGTGGTCGATAACATAATAGTATGGGGACCTCTTTTTTAAATCAACAAAACATAACTGTTGAAAGGACATTTAATTTTATATTTATTATAAACATGGAATATTACAATATATTTACAAAATATGGAAATCTGAATCATTTACCGTCGTAATAAGACTTCTTACAAATTACAATGAGTTTCATACTTACATAATTGGATAATTTATTGTAATCACAACAAACACGTCATTCCTGTAGTTTAAAAATAACAATATGCTAATTCTAATAATGCTGAGTAAATTGCATAATAACGTAACTATTGTATTCATTACATTGTATAACTACTACTACCTCAATGTCATATGTTTGATCCCCACAAATTATTGCATCTTATGTAGATTATCGAAAGATATAACTATCATGCACTCGTATTTTTTCCCGACTTGATTTACTATTTTCGTCACTGCTTATCCCATATATCGTCACCCTCCCGGCTAACTGTTGTATCTCACAAACTGACGTATCTGCACTGACATTACCAAAGTGTTCATAACTTTTTCGTGTTTAAAAGTTTTGTGGCCTTAGGGCTTAAGGGCAACTACTAACTCAAAGAGCAATATAAAAAAAGTTATTAATTCATTAATAAAGCCACAGCTAACACAACTACAGTAACATGATTGTAGCGCCCGACCGAAATATCAATTGCTAGTTAGGACAGTTAGCGGGGAGGGTGACGATATGACCTTAGATAACAAAATATACACAAAAATGTTGCCAGAGAACGTGTCTATAAATTAAAGGAAAAACTACCCAAATAGGATAAGTGGTTCTCGAGCTATAACCTCACAAACGGACAAAGATATGTGATATGTTGCGTTTTATAATTATGTAAAGATAATATAAGTATAATTAGTCTCCTGTTATCTGTGGCCGCTTATCGTTGTATTGTAAGTTATATTGGCGATTATGTTTCTCGTGAAATTGAGTGATTAGGATCATCTGTTTCGAGATAAAAAGATAACCTAATAAAATACTTTCATGATACAATCTTGAAACATAAGTGTCTCTTTGTTGTTCAAATAAAAAATACAACCGAATTGATAACCTCCTCCTTTTTGGGAAGTCGGTTAAAAATATGATTGCAGCCAGTCACTGCTTGTGTCAGTATCAGATGGCCTAGTGCGTGTTCTTATACTTATATTCGATCGCATTAACGTTAATGTTCACTAACGTCAATTTGTAGGGAATAATTGATAGATAAATAGATAAATCGTTTATTGCACACAAAAAACAGCACAACATACAAAAACACGATTAAATAATGAATAATTAGCTATTAGGAAATAGCTGCAAGGTATACATATACAAAAAAATAAAAAAGGAAGAAAACAAGACATTTTGATGACACTATTGGCTATGACACACTTTATAAATAATGGATCAACGAACATAAAAAAGTGCGGTGTGCGTCTCAAGGTTGCACCAAATGGGAGTCCAGCTCAGCATGTGCCAGGCAAATATAGCATATAATAATTGCGTATATATAATTGCGTTTCCCGTCAAAGTCACCAGACGGCGCTTAATCAGTTTCAGTACAAATTTAAGTTTACGTTAAAGCGATCGACTGCTTAGGTACGTATAAAAACTCGCACTAGGCCCTCAGTACCTCGATCGAATCGATGCATCGCTAAATATAGCTTTATTTGATGCCCACACCACAAATGGTTCACTTCGCATTTTAGGTATAAACCTACAAGTACGCGGCGGGCTCGACTTGTTGGGCCAATTCAGTGAGCGTAACGTAGTCAAAAGATCTAAGAGTTACGCGATAGAAAGAGAGGCGACTTCTAGGTGAATGTAACTGTAGGCAATTATCACTGTACGACCTGAATTGTACTTTATTGTGTCGTAGCAAGAGTCGCTTTTTATTTAAATGATTTTGGGGAGTGAACCCGACTCCCGAAGAACCAAACACATTCAACGAAGATCCATCAAGCTACCATTTTACGCTATACATAATTAATATGTCTGTTCGGCGCCGCCTCAAAATTTGTTACTTAAACTAATTTATGGTAGCTTGATTGATCTTCGTTAAATGTGTTTGGTTCTTCGGGAGTCGGGTTCACCCCGAAAAATCATTTAAATAAAAAGCGACTCTTGCTTTCAGACTGGAGTCCAAAGAGAAAATAAAGACGGAGACGGACTTAATTACACTAAAAGTTTTTTTTTAATTTTTTGCTTTTAAGTTTCTTTTTCGTCGGATTAATTTTTTGTAAATAAGTTTTTTAACAGTTCACCCACGTTCATTGCGTTATTTACGTTGTTGAGCAGACTAATTTTTAAAATCTATGAAGCAATGGATTTCCAATATTCTTCAAAACTCTCGGATGGTGATTGAAAGTGTGTTACGCAATCAGGGTGCTGGGTCGCCTGTCAATCTTAATGCAGCTGAATATAGTCACCATTTAGTATTTAAGGCGCTACCCAAGCAGAGATACCGTAAAACGTCCTCTTTTTTGTCGCACTGTTAGCCGTAATGTAACATATTACAAGCCCAAAAAAAATACAGTGTGTAGTCAAGTGCATAAAAAAGTGTTATACAAAGATATTTAATAAAAATAAACTAGAAGCTTGAAAAAAAATCGCAAAAGAAACTTTTTCGTCTCGAAATGCTCAATATTTTGAGCGACAACTATTCATTTTTTTCTAACTATAAAAAAGGAAAATCACTCAACTAAAGGAATACTTACGTATTTTTTTTAAAACTTATTTTTCTATTTTTTTTAAATTAGCTTAATACTGCGAAATATCTTTCATTTTATTGGCGGACACGAGATTCAACCAAAATCAAACGCATCACCATTTTCAACCGTATTGGCATACCGCGATGCACTACTGTCGCTTCACCTCCTTCCATACCTAAAGATTTGATTATTACCGGGCCTTAACACTCCCGTCTGTCCTGACCTTCACAGAGCAATTGGAACTGATATTTTTATCCTAGTGCGACTGAACCTGGGGTTCTATTCCTAGGTCGGGCAAAGTAGTTGGGTTTTTCCATCAGGAATTTATGAGTAACAGCCAGAAGTCTGGATTTGAGTTAATAGCAATAGGCTCGCCCCATATTTCATGATGAAACTGAAACATAACTGTCGAAAGATGCGTACCTCTACCTATTGCGTGGTGTATTATGTTATCCTAACTGTGCGTTTGCACTGGCGAAACATTCACAACAAAACATGTTGGAATCTCTATTATCTGCCAATGTTCCATACAGCAGGAACTAAAGATTTCAACATGTTTTGTTGTGATGCTCAGTTAGTTAAGTTACTCCAGTTTCAGGCGTTTATTGTTTAGCCTCCCAATCGAGGTTGCCGATGGGAAACACTTACCAGTTCAAACAAAGTTGCTTGTGGAGCTCTTACCAAATAGTTTATAGGGCCGTGCCTCACTTTCGAAACGAAACAGAGGTGTGGCGGCTAGACGGGCGTATCTATCACCTGACTATGATAACTACTTGTATACAAGTAGTAGATTAAGTAATAGAAATTCTGCATTAATTAGAAGAACCACGCCCTAGCCAGGTCAACAGGATATTATTTATATATTTTTTTAAATGCCCTGCTGAAAGCATTTTTGACGTGTTGTGTTGTTCAACATGAATTACGCTAAAAATAAGAAAAATTTCAAAAAGTAACAAATTGCGAGTCTCATCTAGAGTCTATGTATAAATAAAATAGAATCGGACGTTGTCTTTTTATTTTCATAGAAAAGAAATAGCTAGGTAAATCATTATAGTCTAGATAGCGTAGGTAATAAAATAATTAAACTGATTGATGCAGCAAAAACTGCTAACGTGTACTCTAATACCTACTGATAGAAACGTAGGTTTCAAACCGGTTAACAGAAAAGTATCTCATCTCAACCACAACAAATAAAATTTTGATACATTCTGATCAATGCACATCTGTCTTTATCTCTTATTAATATTAATCACGAGTGCGATAAGGTCTGAAGTCTGATTGTACGCTAAACGGCTCGCGGCCTAGTTTACATCAGCCCCGCCTACTCACTTCATTAAGAGCATTAGGGCCTATTAACAGTTAACTGCGACTCAGATCGTGCTCGTTGTAATGCACGATGATCGTAATTTTTGCATTACCATATTAAGTGTAGTATGCAGTTCTGACGGCACTGGTTTTTATGTAATGAGCACGATATTTTAATCAAGTGCAACAATCTAGTGAGTGATAACGTGGAATCACGTTTTTTTTTGTCGCTTACCTCTAAATGATCCTTTGAATGACGTCGCAGAAATGGTTATGAACTATTGTATTTTGTAATATACATAATACATTTGCTATACGAAATTACGAATATGATGACCGATAGTTATAATACCGGCACGCGGTAGGACAAGTTTGACAGATTCTATCGATTTAATCCGTGATCTTTTCGATTCGATTTTTGTTCAAAATTACTTCTTCATTAACAGCCTTATCGAGCGTAAGCCTCCTATATCGACCCACTGCTGGATAAAAGGTTCTTCTTCCTTACTCAATTCTTGATCGCTGACTCATTCAGGTCTTCCCTACATACATACAATAATACAATAATTACTTACTAGCTAATTTGTCCTATCATCTCTCCATCCCCAGTTGAAAGCACAGCCCCAGTACCAGACTGTTCAGGTTCCTGGGTGGAATGCACGCGATGGCCTCTAGAGGCCTGGGCGGGAGCGCTACAGGCACAACTGTTCAGTGCGGCCTGGGAGGCGCGACATGGAGCTGCAAGTGCTCTGCGGGAACTACTGCGGGCCAGAATTGTCAGTTCTGCCGGACATGATGCGAATATGACTAGTCAGGAGGTGAGTCCTTTTTAGATTTCTATACCAAACTGAGCAAAACGAAACACTTCTTTTAGTGCATGCTTGCCTATAAGTCGACTATTGTGAGCGATTAAGGGGGAAGCGCCGGGGTAGTCCGCGAAATTCAAATGTTCTTTAGTTTTTTGCTATTTGCAGGTCAGTTATTTGCGGTTGTATGTTGATTAAAATATGATTCGCGACCGTAACAAATATGGCTTTATATAATTATAATCATCACAATCAGCAATACAACTCCTTAAGTTAGCATAATCCCCAAATGTCATGATTTCATGAAATAGTCATTCAATAGGATTGCATGAACTTAGAGAGTTGTATTGATAATTTTTATGATTATAATTCTATAAATAAACATTTGATACGGCCGCGAATCATATGTAGATCAACATACAACATGATACTGACCTGCAAATTGCAAAAAACTACCTTGACGCTTTTGCCTTAAGGCGATAGCGTAGACCGCAAAATTCAGGATATATGTTCATCAAAATATGATATCTAAACATAATTATCCACAGGGTCACTATACTGATGAGTATAGTGGAATATCCTTTTACTGGAAGATAGTAAATTTATAAGTGACAAGCTGTTAGAAAATTCGGGGTTTATTTCTATTCTATTTTTTGTTATGGCAAGCAAAGCCGATGTCGACTATTCTGCCAATGTCTAAGTGAATTGGAAAAGCAAGTGTGTATTGCTAAAATAAAATAAAAATATATCCATAATAAAAATCTTCAATGATCAATTGAACTTAATGAAGAACTTGTGGGGTTAGTACTGGACTGAAACAAACGAAAAATTAAAATTATATAATTATTATAATTTTTAGAACATTTAATATACATATACCACCACATCCACACAGACAGAATATTTGGGAATATTTTATAATTTTATATTATTGTGACGGATGAAATAATAAACGTTGCTTAAAGTTAAGTGACGTTCAAACGTCAAAAATGAAAGGTTAAACAGTCGCTAATCATTACTTAACTTTAAGCATCGTCTATAAATAAACCCCGTAATGCTTATGAATCATGATTTTAGAATTACACATAGCCCTTCTTGATTGAATTGAGTTGTTATTGTAATTTTATTCTGAAAAAGGTGTGTGGTCTATTAATACCTAATAAGTAAATTGCTTGTTTTTTTCCTGTGATAGATGGAGCAAGCACATCAAGAATGGCTAGAGGACATGGCACTAAGGTTGTTATGTGTTCTCGCGCTCGACAGATTTGGAGACTTCGTTTCTGATCAGGTAACCATACACAAAATATTATTAAGTATCTATTCAACTATTTCTTTTGACCATTCAGGTTTTCGTAAACTATAATAGGAGCTACTTCCTCATCGATTTGAACGTTCAAGACGTAAGAAACCGATGTGGAAGGAGGACACCATCAAAATCCTGCGTTTATCCAAATGTATTCGGGATCCGTGGAGCATTTCTCCTTCCACGCATGTCTCCTTCTCCGCATGTATCTTTTAGCCGTCATCTCAGTAGTCTTCTAGCCATATCATCTTTTACACAATTTATTCATCGTTTCTTTGGTTCTCCCTTACTACTTTAGTCTTTGGAGTACAACGACTTTATTATGGGACATAAACGATCAAAATTGATATAGGGTAAACGCACACGAGGCACTGGCCACAGCCACCGGTGGTTGTCGCCTCTTGATGCGGTTTTGAGTATTGCTGTAGTGGGTGGCCGCCACTGGTCACACGTGTGAGACGATTGCATGTGAACTGCTTGTCACTGGGTTACAGGTGGCTGTGGTCGGTGGTTCGTTTGCGCTTAACCTTAGTATATGAGCTCGGTTTTCTAACTTCAAAAATATTTTTTTAGGTAGTAGCCCCAGTACGTGAAACCTGCGCACAGACGCTCGGTGTTGCACTCGCGCAGTTAGGAGCCGCAAGAGTGAGGTGCGTGGCCGAACTGTTGGCGACGTTGTCCACGCACCCTCAGTGGGAGGCGCGTCATGGCGCACTGCTGGGCTTCAAGTATCTGTTGGCGGCGAGACAGGTTAGTTCATGTTTTAACGAGATCCTAATGCCCTTCAAATTATTGGTGTTATTCAATCAGCAAACAACTTCAAATTTGTTTTTTTTTTGTATAAAGTAGAGGGTTTTTATTGTAATTTATGCGGATTAGATTCCCCAGTTAGATTCTATTCGGTTTTCTACTATTTAAATATATATAAAAAAATGCATATAATTAAAAAAAAAAATGAAGCAAAATCCTTCACGGGCTATTCGCTAAATAATGCAGGTTAATTTTTGACAAAAAGTAAAGTGTTATGCGATTTTGTACCTGCATATGGTAGTCATCGTCGGTAAGGGGTAATATGCTTTCTCGCAGGTTTGCGCGATGTTCACGTGACGTTAAAGTCACACTATTCAAAAGCTATTGCCAAACGTTGTACACGTGCAACGTGTGGAGCAATTACAATAAAAAAGTCGGTAATGTTCTGCGCGTCCAATATAACAACGCGTTCAGGGGTTTGTTGGGGCTCCCATGGCGCTGCAGTGCCTTCGGCATGTTCGCAGACCACAGCACTGACGGTTTCCAGGTGGTGCTTCGCAAAAGAACGGCCTCTCTGTGGTCTCGGGTAAAGGGTAGACCCAACACGCTTCTGAGCGTGGTGGCGGACAGAGTGGACAGCCAAATCCTGAGGCATTGGTCGCTCATGCATGTCCAAAATAAAAATTATTTTAAATTTTACTAACATAGTTATAAGTACCTACTAAAATAATATGGACTTGTAGCAATTACTGTGTGGTTAGTCTGAAATAAATATTTTCAATTTCTAAAAATAATATGTTAGTGTTTCTACCAAATGAATCCTTTCTTTTACCAGGAAGTAGCGTGCGAAAGCGGCGCCCTGGAGCACCTGATCCAGGGCCTGGGCGACGCGGCGGAGGACGTGTCGGCCGTGGCGGCGGGCGCGCTGGCGCCGGCGGCGGCGGCGCTGGGCGCGCGGCGCGCGGGCGCCGTGCGGCCGGCCGTGGCGCGCCTGTGGCGCCTGCTGGCCGCGCAGGACGACCTGGCGGCGCCCGCCAACGCCTACATGGCGCTGCTGGCGGCCTTGATGGCGCTGCCCGAGCCGGCCAGCCTGTTGCAGTGAGTCGGCTCGTTTGTTCACTTTTTTATTTGCTTATTGCTGCTCGATCTAGGTTCAAATAATGCGAAAAAATCAGAAAACAATTTGGTTGTGTCACGTGACAATCTTATCGAAGTCATAAAAATCTAAATTTCGTTTATCATCGCAAATACGACTATATTACGCACGTGCTGCACAAAATTATATCCAACACTAATGTCATAATAATTAAAAACAAAAAAATAAAAGACACCCGTGATTTAAAAATAATCTGTGTACTTCCTTAATTATAATTTGTTTATCATTTCTCCACAGCCCAATAGATCTAGCAGACGTCCTTCCTCGTCTTTGGCCATACCTCGACCATTCGACAAGTTCCGTCCGCAAAGCGACGTTACAAACATTACGTACACTCACAAGACCTCTAGTCACGACCCACCAAAAGAACGAAACCGATACCAACGGAAAAACTGAAGTTATCAAAAGAAATAATAACATCACAAAAGAAAATACTGACATTATCAAAGAGAATAACGAAGTCACCAAAGAAAATAGTGACATTACCAAAGGAAATAATGACGCCACCACGGAGAATAATGACATTACCAAGGGGAGCAATGACATTACCAAGGAGAGCACTGACGTTATTATGGAAAACAGTGACGCCATCAAGACAGATGCTGTACCCAATGGAGATGACGTCATTAAAGTGAAAGTCATCACCAACGGGGATGACGTCATCAAAGTGAATGTCATCACCAACGGAGATGACGACATCAAAATGAATGTCAACACCAACGGGGAGAATGATCAGTGCTTGAACTGGACGCCCGAGCTTCTTCAGGAGGCCATGAGGCATATCTATCAGAGGGTTCTGTTTGAGCATGTGCACGAGATACAGGAGATTGCTGTGCAGGTGGGTTACAAGAAAAAGTTTTTATTTATGAAAATCTCGCCATTTCTAGAAAGAATAGCTTCAGCTTCTGTGTGCTTTTAAAATTAAATCACGTTCATATTTTCCTCGTTTGTAATCGCCTTCAATGATGAACTTCAAGTGCTTATAGCAAGCAGCCTTCATTCCGGTTTCTTTTATTTTATGCCCGCTTGCACCACATCACTAAAGACGTCTACCGCTAAACGAATTTAAAACATCGTTCTGTTCCTGTCAATCGTTTGAAGATGACAGAGATAGAACTTAGTGAGAACATATTTGAGATAGAAGATAGTTTTTAGTGATTTGTGGTGCAAGTGGACGTAGTCCTGTTATGGGCTATAGTTTTACCAAGACCGCTGTTCCGCGCCTTAGGAATGCGCGGTGAGGCGAGAGGCTGCGCGCCTTGAGCATTGACAAATGAGCGGCCTGCACTGCCCTCCCGTCTCGCCGCGCACATACAAGACGCGGAAACTTTTCCGCGACTTGTATCGATCTCGGTCAAACTATACTTCTAAATGAATCTTGTACTATCGAAGAACTTCATATCTAAGCAGTTTGAAAACAAAATCCCGTGAACACAATGACCACATCTGTTACTGCCCCTGTTCTATAGCGGCCGAGCGCTGCAAGCAGAAGTAGTCCTTACGGTGTATAGATGTGCAGTTATTCGATGGTACATAAACCTATTGACGACTTTATTTATAAATTAAATTTCCAACAAGTTTTCTTTGCTTCCAGGTGTGGGAAAACTTCCTCAAATACGCGTCGTTAGGAGTGATACTTATAGCGGCGTGTCCGATGTTGGCCACGTGGCTCTGTCTCGCGATGCAGCCTGCTCGGTTGCCTGTGGAGCCCGGCCTGTTGTTACATCCACCTCCTAAGGTAAGTTTACTTAGTAATATAAAGCATTTTGACTTTGCTAAGTAAGCGTTTTATACGAATATGAACCTTAGTCTTATGCGCATAATTCAGTTTCGTATAAGCGAACGTGAGCAAGCGTTTCATACGAACATGAACATTAACTATATGGAAATAATGTTCATATTTGTATGTGACGTTTAAGTGCGGTTAGTGAATCTTGTCCTAAGGGTGACCGCAACCGCGGTGGGGCAACCGGACAGTGGTCGATCGACGTTGTTTATCGTCTCAAAATATGTTTCCTCACATTTGAATAATAAGACAAATATTTCAGAAGGCCTCGATTAACCGAGATCTATGGTTATGCACCAGTATTACAGGATTTAGGTTCTATATTGCCCTATCAATACAACAGAGGGGAAATTCCCTAGTATTTTTAAGAATGCTAGCAGCTTAATCTATCGCAATTTGTCTAAAATATTACAAATGTGAATTTTTTTGACATTGATTGTCGCTGAGATGAGATTTTGACTAGATTTTGAATGTATTAAATTATGTGAATTAGCTTTCAGGTCTTGCTGTACTATGTATTTTTTTGACCGTTATAGTTTTTTCGTCTCTTTCTAGGAACGTCGTACCCGCACAAACTCCCAGTCATCCGAATGTTCCTTGCCTCCCGAGTTGCGCCCGAGTCAGAAGTGGTTCATAGGCGGCTCGGAGTCGCAGCCCTGCGCCACTCGTGACCGTAACGTCATGCGCGCGCGCTGCCTCGCCGCGCAAATACTAGGTATTATATATAATAACTTCAGATTGTTTTATTATAATGTATGATTTTAATATATACACATAATCCTTCGGAATAAATTCTCTAGATCATGGTGAAAACCGCCTCAAAATTCGTTTCGTAGTTTAAAAAGACAACGAGGTCACACAGACAGACACAAACTATGTACCACAGTATATACAAACTGTATGAGGATAGCCAATACCACAGTAGAAATATTAGCCAGTAAGCAAAGTCAATTTTAAAATGGTATGTTTTTATTTTATTTTGTGGGGTTATCTGCATGGATACCCTCCGTCTTGGGGGAACGGAGGGTTATGTTGGACTCCTACCGACTTAAACCCTACTGTTCCTACTACTACTATAAGTCAGGGGCCCGGGAGATACTTGTATACATACGCCGCACCGCCGTCTAGTATCAGCCCGCCATGCCTAGCGGGCCCCTCCAGCCAGCGCGGCCGGTCCCACGCCCGTACGGCCACGTGGCCGACTGTTCGGGCGTCGTCACAGCCCCAACTTCGCCGCCCGTAGGCCCCTCCTTATGGTGGCCGGAGAGCGTTAAAAGCGCCCGTCGACGCCCGGCTGCGACACCACCAACCTGCACTGGGTCTCCTTTTAACAAATTTTACCAATTTTTGTATGATGTCTTTGCAGGATACCTGTCATGCTACCTGGTTCAACCTGCACCTGGTATAGAGTACAAAGCTGAAGATGAGAGCCCTATAGACTGTTATGTTAAGGTAAACAGAATATGCAGCTCCCTTTCTAATCTCTTCTACTGACATAAATTAAAAGAACTACTTTATGCAAATTTTATACCATGTACCATATAACCTATGTTCAACAAATAAAAATACTTTGACTTTGACTTTACTTTTGTTCTCTTTGGTCTGATCTTATCCTATAAGGAATTTTTGGTTGATTCATTACAATTGCAGTCATTTTTACCAACTCCGGATAAGTTTCGGTTAAGATACCTGGCAGATAATATCATAATATAGTTTGTTCCACTTTTAGATCGGCTGATCGATAGTGCTTATAACCAAAGACAGTGAAACAAGCCTTAAACTTAACACTTTCACTGTCCACAAAGTATATAGATTAGTTAAATAATCAATCCCAATCATAAATGTGCTTCATGGGACAGAAAGGGTTAAAAGGGGTGTTGTTTGACCCTCTATGCTCACTAAAAGTTCAATAACAGCGTTTCTCATGTAATAATGCGGCGTGTACCATCCGCAGGTGATGGTGGTGTACCTGCGCTCGGGCAGCGCGCTGCAGCGCCTGCTGGCCGGCCTCGTGCTGGCGGCCTGGGCGCGGCGCGCGCGCACGGTACGGGGCCTTATCATTTCTAAGGAGACAATCGATTGAAGCTAAATCCCTATTTTTGGAACCTTGGTCGACTATCTGGGGACCTACCACCAGCTCTTATAGCAGTATTATTTTAATCTTACTTGATTGCGGGAAAACGACAGAGCTAGAAGTCCTATATAGCTCCATCTCTTTCTCTCACTGAAGTAACATTCAAACAATACTGCTATAAGTGATGGTTGGCCCCCTGATCAGTAAATTAGCTGTCAAAAGATAGCTGCTGTGATATTTAGAGCAAAATAGCAAATAACTAGTTTAACAAAGGATTCATTCCGTAAGATTTGAGAAATCAGAGGCCAAGTATTCGAAAGATTCTCGACGTCGTTCATCCTCATCTAAATTGAACGAAGAAACAACTTTATGTTATTAAAAATATAATTGTTTTTTACAGGAGGATCAAGCTGACAAAGCAAATAGTGAAGATCTAAGTCCTGTATCAAAGTTGGCGCCACCGTTACTTACAAACACGTTACATACAGCTCTGAACCAAGCTCTCTATTACGATGAGGTCGCGCTAAACTGTAATAGGTAAAAAAATGATATACTTTATCGTGAATTGTTATTTTTTTTATCTAAACCATACAAAAATTTAGTATGGTAGGCGACAGCATGAATAGACTGTTCAAAAAAACCATTTCAGACACTAATCTACATGGTCATCATATGGCCTGACCAAGATTATGTGTGGAATTTAAAAGAGACTGTGACCTCTGAGTTTGTTTCAGCGTTTCTTCTCAGAGTAGTAAGATAGGAAACGCCGAACTCATCTAGCAAAATTCTTTTAATATGACGTGTAAAAGTGATTGTAATATCCTATTTACAGAATAAACAATTTCATTTTATTTCATTTCTGAACAACTAAGTAAATGTGCTAAAATTCATATAGATTGATACCCAAACCTGTATGTCATAAAAAATCTTGCCCTGTTTTAATCAAACCCACTGACCTCTCTAATCACTCTAGTTACCCTTGATCCAATACTGTTATTGAAGCATTTCCTTTGCCATTTATTACTGCATGATTTAAACCCCTAACATTCTGTTTACTGACTTATATGTTATTTTCAGAATACTGCAAGAGGCTCGCGATTTACATGCAATGATGAAACATTACAAATTACCCGTTGACGGCGAAGAGTTGAGCAATATATTGAGGCTAGAACAGGTAACTATATTTTCTATATTACACTTGTTCTGCACTTTTTAAGGCATATTTCTGGCATATAATACGTCTGCAGCCCTTCTTTGTATTTACATAAATATTATTACGATGTTATGTTCTTACATTTTCAGGTAGTATATTTAACAAACGTGTCGCAACCGATGGTGGCCGCCATGAAATTGAAACGGGTGGCTCAAACGTTAGAGGAGAGGCGGAGGAACCTGCAGACTGCCGTCAACCTGTGCACTATTGAACAAGGATCGCTTAATGTCTCGTAAGTCAAACCTAAGTTAGCATGTGGAAGCAATAAATGACTTCTTAGTCTTAAGGTTACTGACACAAAAACCCTTTTCTTAACTATGTTATGGTCGGCTTCCAGTTTAACCAGATACAGCTAAACACCTATGTATTTTACATGGAGCGACTAGAAACAGACGATAGGACAAGATTTACAATAGCAACCGAGGATATTGACCAATACTGTAAAGGCCGGTCTTTCACAAAGATTTTACTTCTAGAAATTTACTCGCTTTGTCATAAAACTAAGCAATTAATATGTGTTACAATATAACTCGTCATATTTCCCCGGATATTTACCTAAAATATTCATTTTAAAATTGCTTTATTTATCTTCCAGTGTCCAAGCAGCGTTAGCAGGCGCTTGCGCAAACCTACACATACTACCTGAGAAATTGAACCCAGTGGTGCGACCTCTGATGGAGAGCATCAAGAAGGAACCTTCTGAAGAACTGCAGCAGAACTCTGCTGATACCCTCGCCGCCTTAATGTCGCAGTTAGTTAGTAGAGAACCCTGTCCGAACAATAAGGTGCTTATCAACCTGAAGGCGTTCTTGAGGTGAGTTTATTTATATTTATTGATACTTGCACTTCAACGACTTACTTAACGGCCGAACCCAATAACCTATTGTCAGTAAAAAAACAGATCACTATTGATGGTATACAGGATAAATCTGTCATTGTGTCACATTCCATAGGATTCCTAGTCTCTGACAGATTATTGGGACGTTAAAACCATAGATAGATAAGGTTTTCTATCTCCAGTATGCCAAAACTGGTGATAGATAAGTTATTGGGTTCGGCCGTAAGATATACACAAACAAAAATCACATACAGTTAGGAATTGTGAATTCGTCACTTACAGAAGTGCAAAGCACTAACAGAGAAATTAATAGTACGTGCAAGATATCGTTAGTTGAATTACAAGGTTCACAAATACGATTGGAAATACAAAAATATTTAAAAAAAAGGCTGACAAAGAAGGGAATGGAAGTAAAAAAAGGAATGGAGTAAGTTTTGAATTTATAAATTCGTTTGAAATTAATATTGACTTTGCAAATATACTTTAAAAGTGCGTAAGGAACATTAATTTTAGAAAGAAACTGTCCCTTATTTATAAGTTCTTCTTTTCGTTCCGACTGTACATCTATACTGTTTGGGCACAGATTACTAAAGATGGTTCACTCCGCAAAATCATTAAAATAAAAAGAGATTTGCTACGACACAATAAAGTGCAATTCCGGTCGCACAGCGCTAATTACCTACAGTTATATTCACCTAGAAGTTGCGTCTCTGTCTATCGCGTAACTCTTTATATCTTCTGACTATGTTACGCTCTCTGAATTGACCCGACAAGATGAACCCGCCGTGTACTTGTAACTTCATACCTAAAGTGCGGAGTGCGCCTTCTGTACTATTCTGTGGTTTGGGCCCAGTAGGTGGCCACATTTATTGCGGCGTCAGATTCGTTGTTTATATCGTCAAGGGAGCAGGTGAACGGACGATTGGGTCAGCAGATGGGATAGTCTGTCATTTTTATAAGTAACAGACGCAATGCTCAAAAAAGTTGAAGTTTTTCTTAAACACGATTTGCAAGTTTTAGCTTGTAGAGCTTGCAGTATTCTGCTTGCTGTGAATCCTTTGACAGCTTATATCGGTTGTGAGCGCCACCTTGAATAATTAAACATAACAATATTCAACTAATTTAGCAACATTTATCCAAATATCTATTTATTGCTAATTCAAACTGACTAACAACTTGTCCTTTTCAGATGTGACCCAGAATACACGCCGCGCATTTCTCTAGAGAATAGAGAGGAAGCCAATGGCGACTCTGGTAGCGGCGACAGTGGTCCTGAGGGGAAAGGAGAACAGATACCACATGCTCCAGCGCGTAAGTCTTATGTATTTTAATGTTTGTAGTCATAGACATAACATCAAGCCTGTTCTCCAAAGGGATAGGTAGGTGTGCATAGTACACTCACATTTACCTAGTTATATTATAGTCAAATGTAATGGGATCTATTGAGCACAAATAAAGACAGGTAAAGGGTAATAAAGGGTCTGAGAAAGTAGTAGCCTGACCAACTATCTAATAGGGATGACGCCTAGGTAAAAAAAAAGAAATTCTAATTAGTCCGTCAGTCAGATAATAAAAAAATATTAGCCCGTATTTTTTTCTTTATCATATTAATAAAAAATGACTTAGATAAAAACGCATTAAAGTTGGGGAGTGGGGGTTGCTACGTCACAAGTAAGTATAAAATCTACATACTCGTGACATCATGGCACATTTTAACTCAATATATCGCCGTAATCTTTTGATAACTCAAAAAAAGAGAAAATACGTGTACTTTTTTTTTAAATAATATACATGACGGACAAAAAACATATTTTTAGTCATCATCCCTATTGCGAAACACATTTTCGGTAAATGATAGAGTAATCTCTTTCATTTGGCAGTTCCACAACATGCATTGCGTTATTTACGTTGTTGTGCAAATTTTTTTTCGAACTTATGAAGCAATGGACTAACAATATTTTTCTAAATGATTCAGATTGTGATAGATCGTGTATTACGCAGATAGGATGTAGGCCAGGTGCACTCCGCATTTTAGGTATGTGAGCGTAACGTAGTCAGAAGATCTAATAGTAACGCGATAGAAAGTGAGGCAACTTCGAGATGAATATAACTGTAGGTAATTAGCGCTGTGCAACCTAAATTGTACTTTATTGTGTCGTTGCAAGAGTCGCTTTTTATTGAAATGATTTTGAGGAGTGAATCTTCTGTACTATGTACTGTGGCCTGGTTTCTCTAACTCAGCTGTCACCCTTGAGACTACTAAACCAAAAAATCAGTCTGGGCAGTCATAAAAATATAAATCATCATTCTCGAATAAAAAATTTGAATATTGGACTTTCCACCTGAATCGTGTAGTAAACAGTCCTTGGGAATTTTATCATTACCACTAGGTTTGAATTTTTTTATTTATTGTGAACTAGCTGCGCCCAGCGGTTTCACCCGGATAAGTGTCGATCCCGTGGGAATACCAGGACAAAAATCCAATGTCCTAACCCAGGTCATGGTCTACCCATGTACCAAATTTCATCCAAATTCAGCCGTTTTAGCGTGAAAGCTTAACAAACAAACAAACTCACTTTCGCAGATAATATTAGTTAGGATTTGTAATTAGAAGGCAAAAGCTAACTGCTATCCATATTCTTCACAGAAGTCTTCTATAAAACCATGATGTATGGTGAAACTATTTGCAGGATACTCAACATAATTCTTCATTATCATTCCTCAGTGGACAAGCACAAAGGCATTCTGACACTATGGGAGCAACAACGCTGCGCAGACCGCACCGCGCCGCGCCGCGGGCGCCCGCCCGCTGCGGCGGCCGCGCTCGCACTGGACCAGCTGCTGCCACATGAGGATGAGGTAAGGACCTATTGCTATTGTCCATATATCCTTCATCACTGCTTACCCTGCAGTAGGACAGCATGGGCTTATAATAATACGGATGATGACTCATATTAGAAATGTTCGAACAAATAATGTAATTTCAAAGAAGACATATCAAAATGAGATACTTAATCGAAATCGTTTATTTTTATTTCATTGGATTTGTTGCAGCTGTAGTGGCAATCATGTCATTTGGTTCAAATAGGTCTTTATTTTTATTATTTTATTTTTCTTTTATATAGATTCTTTTCTTTTAGATTTTGTGAATGTGAGAACTAACAGACTGTAGATCTGTCGACCATTTTCTATCTTGCCTAGTACTTGTTGATAGGCCTACACTGTCCTCTCATACGTATTAACACTGTAATTTGAAAACATTGTAAATACCATTTACTTTTAAAAGAGTAACCGTGGAGTTTCTTGCCAGCTCTTGTCCAAAACGACCAATTGGAACCGTGCACCTAGCTTCTAACGTTTCATAAGTGCCCTTGTAGGTTTATGTTGAATAAAATATTATGAATTTGAATTTGGAAAAATCTGTAATATCGATGGAAATAAGGAGAAGCTACACGCTTAAAAGTTTTTGGAAGGGATAATTCACGTCCTTGTCGCGCTTTATGGACAATGTATGGCGCTAGCAGTTATTTTAAAACGTTTATAATTTACGAGTGTTTAATAGAAAGTGGGCAACGTCGCATATAGCTGTCAAATATTTCGCTGTTTTGATTAATTTGGCAATATTACTGTATGGTAATAAGAAATATGGCTAACTAGTAAACTAAAATATTGATTATGAAATGCAATAATTAATATCGTAACACCGAATATTTAGTTTTTGATGTAAAAAAAGTATTTGGACACTCGAAATGCCTTTTTTACACCTAAAACGGTGACATCAAATTCAGTGTTATAATTGCAATTCATAATCAATATTCTAGTTCACTAGTTAGTCATATTTCCTATTTCCATACAGTTATATTGCCAAATTAATCAAAACAGGTAAAAATTTGACAGCTATTTGCGACGTTGCCTACTTTTTAACCGACGAAAAAAAAGAGGAGGTTCTCAAGTCGACGAGTATATATATATATATATTATTAATTTATGACTACGCTTATCACCTTTTTTATAATTTATGACCACATTGACAACGCATAACACCATTTTTATAATAGGATTCTTTTTATATTCGGATTGGTGGTCATGGTCTGATTATGTCATGAGCAGTGATAGGATATTCAGATGTATATTTACCTAGACTATTATGGAATACACTTTTGTATCGATCATAAACATCTCGCGTTTCCAGAATTTATGAATTGAGTACTTTTTGACTATAGAAATGCTAGCGGAATTTTGTAAACTAAGTTGCCCAACGGGCATAGCACATATTAACGACAAACAACTTGGTGCTTTGATTTTCGTATATTTTTTTTTTTACAGTACTATATTATTTTTTATGTTAACACTGCGAAAGTAACACGCACAAGAGCATAATAGTTCGTTTTCATATCATGTATCTGATTAGTTGTGAATTTCCGGATTTTCTGGAATTCCGGGATTTTTATTAAGAAAAAAATAATTAAGAAACCGGCTTCCATAATTTATTAAACAAAAAGTAACTATAGGTATTCGTGTAGAGTGTATTAGAGTAGCCAATTCATCAGGGTAGCGATTATAGCCAGGCTTATTTTTAACACATCACGCGATTTGTTGTTTTAAAAAAACATGAAGCTGTTCGTTTTAGTCTAGATAAAGTGTATTGTTTCAACAGGCTCGAAAACTACTAAGGATACAAAGACGAGGCGCTACACTAGCCCTTACGAGCTTAGCGATGTACTTCGGTGACGAATTACCAGAGAAGCTGCCCAAGCTTTGGGAGTTTATCACAGAGCCGCTCGAAAGGGTGCTGACTGATAGTGGTGAGTAAAATAGTAATAGTAGTTCGCGAGCACATTCGTAAGAAGCTGGCAGTATCATCACGACGTTAATGTTTTCCCATTGTTTGTCTTATTTTTTCTAGTATATTCGTGTATTTATGTATATTTATTTGTGCTTATATTTATATATAATTAGGCATATATATTATATTAATAGTTTGTAATAGGTATATGTGTATCTTTATAGTTACTTAAAAAAATATTCCTCAATTTCTCGTTATTGCACCAACCACTGTTTGTCTCTGCATCACCCAAAGGTTGACTGGTAGAAAATGCCCATGGCATTAAGTCCGCCTCTGTACATTTCTGTGCTTGAAGTATTAAATAAATAAATAAAATGTTTTTATTTAATAGTCTATTACATCATCATCATCCTCACATTGCTTATCATGATCCTTCGTTATATCGGAAATACTGCAGCACTAATTTTGAAATAAATATATGGTAAAATTCAGGAGTTAGGGGCGCATTTGCAAATTGGACAAAATTATGCTGTTTTTCGATTCATTTTGTGACAAAACTAAACCGAATCAAATACAACTAATAACTACCACATATAGTCTGGTTCTTCATCTTCAAATGATTTAAACTTTTTTTTCAAAATTATTGTTTTTATATTGTAAAAACGATCTTCCGTTGCCATTTTCCACAAAATTAACGATACCGGGTTGAATTTAGGTACAGTTTTAATTCTATTATCAACATATTTTTAGATTTCAAAAAATACCATAAGTAGGCAGACATACTCAATTCTAAAACTTAGTAAAAAAAATGCTTAAAAATGTGACAAATACTTAGTCGCAAAAAAAAAAACCGAAACTAACTTTTGAATTGCATCAAGGGTTATTTTATTTTTGGTCCCTGTTGTGATGTATTGCACAAACATTTCGAAAGAAACCTCAGTCCTTACCTTCGGACTTCATGGAGTGACCTGAAGGTGTACTTCGGTGACTGCTACTGGTACTCCTCGACGAGTAGAACTAAGTGTGCCGAGTTAGGGCTCGTTTTGTTAGTTACGATGAGACCTTACCTCCGGACTAGATGGAGTGACCTGACGGTGTACTTCGGTGACTGTTACAACGAGTAGACCTAGGTGTGCCGAGTTTGGGCTCGTTTTGTTAGTTATCGGCCCAAACTCAGCACACCTAGTTCTACTCGTCAAGGAGTTCCAGTAGCAGTGACCGAAGTACACCCTCAGGTCACTCCATCAAGTCCGAAGGTAAGGGCTGAGGTTTCTTTCGAAATGTTTGTGCAATACATCACAACAGGGACCTGGTCCTGTGCAATACATCACAACAGGGACCGGGGATGGTCTCATCATAACTGACAAAACCAGCCCAAAGTCCACAGCCCTCATCTTTCTACTTGTAGAGGGCTTCCACTGCCTAGCAGTCACTGAAGTAGATATTTGTATCTAAGTATTATTTAGTAAAAATATAAACAACAATACGAAAAAATTTTTTTAGGTGTCTATGTAACTATTATAATTATAACAAATATGAAAAAAAAATATTTCAATGGATCAAAATTTGTTCACTTGACTAATATTCCCGCAGCTAATCAAAATCAAATCTAATCGTGCATACACTTGTGTGTGACCTTTGTCAATGTAGTAGTTTGATTCTATCCAACAACCGCCGATTCTACCTATCAATTTTGTAAACGCGTCCTTAAGTACTATATTTGATGAATATTTGCTTAATCAAAAAAATTTACCTCCAAACCGAACAAGAAACCGCTGGTTAAAAAAAATGCTTCTAATTAGATCATGAAATTTAACTGATTAACTATAAAGCAGATACTATTTGTTTTATTTCTTTTTAAATCATAGTCATAAAAAGAAATAACTTAAACTATTGGCGCTTTGGAGCCTTCGCCTCGTTGCTCAGTCTCGCTTTCACTCAGTCCGCGAGCAGTATCTTGCGAGCGACATAAGTAGTGAATTTAAGCTGAGGTATTATGGACTATTGTTGTGAATGGCTTTTTAACTACTGCGTACAGAATGTAATAGTGGCCCTGGATTTTTAGAAAATCTTGGTATAAGGCGGTTTAAAGTCATCCACGGTGCAGGGTTTATCTGGGGAGCTTGCATTCAAGAGTGTACTATACACTTCTGCCGACTCTTTCTAAGCGTGATGTTATGTGTGTGTGCGCTTATTTATATGAAATTTCAATTTCACAGAGCTAGAACAACAAGAGTGCAGTGTAGCCGAAGAACTAATAACTCGCCTGCAAGTTTTCGAGGCAGTCAGCGGGTCCATGGGCGCCGCCCTGCGGCCGCGCCTGGCGGCCTGCGCACGCGCCGCCACCGCGCTCGCGCGCAGCCGCTACACCGCGCTGCGGCACATGGCGGCGCGCGCGCTGGCGGCCATGTGCCGGGCCGGCTATCCCGCCGTCATGCACACCGTCATACATGAGGTAACATTGTGTTGGCGCGCAGCCGCTACACCGCGCTGCGGCACATGGCGGCGCGCGCGCTGGCGGCCATGTGCCGGGCCGGCTATCCCGCCGTCATGCACACCGTCATACATGAGGTAACATTGTGTTGGCGCGCAGCCGCTACACCGCGCTGCGGCACATGGCGGCGCGCGCGCTGGCGGCCATGTGCCGGGCCGGCTATCCCGCCGTCATGCACACCGTCATACATGAGGTAACATTGTGTTGGCGCGCAGCCGCTACACCGCGCTGCGGCACATGGCGGCGCGCGCGCTGGCGGCCATGTGCCGGGCCGGCTATCCCGCCGTCATGCACACCGTCATACATGAGGTAACATTGTGTTGGCGCGCAGCCGCTACACCGCGCTGCGGCACATGGCGGCGCGCGCGCTGGCGGCCATGTGCCGGGCCGGCTATCCCGCCGTCATGCACACCGTCATACATGAGGTAACATTGTGTTGGCGCGCAGCCGCTACACCGCGCTGCGGCACATGGCGGCGCGCGCGCTGGCGGCCATGTGCCGGGCCGGCTATCCCGCCGTCATGCACACCGTCATACATGAGGTAACATTGTGTTGGCGCGCAGCCGCTACACCGCGCTGCGGCACATGGCGGCGCGCGCGCTGGCGGCCATGTGCCGGGCCGGCTATCCCGCCGTCATGCACACCGTCATACATGAGGTAACATTGTGTTGGCGCGCAGCCGCTACACCGCGCTGCGGCACATGGCGGCGCGCGCGCTGGCGGCCATGTGCCGGGCCGGCTATCCCGCCGTCATGCACACCGTCATACATGAGGTAACATTGTGTTGGCGCGCAGCCGCTACACCGCGCTGCGGCACATGGCGGCGCGCGCGCTGGCGGCCATGTGCCGGGCCGGCTATCCCGCCGTCATGCACACCGTCATACATGAGGTAACATTGTGTTGGCGCGCAGCCGCTACACCGCGCTGCGGCACATGGCGGCGCGCGCGCTGGCGGCCATGTGCCGGGCCGGCTATCCCGCCGTCATGCACACCGTCATACATGAGGTAACATTGTGTTGGCGCGCAGCCGCTACACCGCGCTGCGGCACATGGCGGCGCGCGCGCTGGCGGCCATGTGCCGGGCCGGCTATCCCGCCGTCATGCACACCGTCATACATGAGGTAACATTGTGTTGGCGCGCAGCCGCTACACCGCGCTGCGGCACATGGCGGCGCGCGCGCTGGCGGCCATGTGCCGGGCCGGCTATCCCGCCGTCATGCACACCGTCATACATGAGGTAACATTGTGTTGGCGCGCAGCCGCTACACCGCGCTGCGGCACATGGCGGCGCGCGCGCTGGCGGCCATGTGCCGGGCCGGCTATCCCGCCGTCATGCACACCGTCATACATGAGGTAACATTGTGTTGGCGCGCAGCCGCTACACCGCGCTGCGGCACATGGCGGCGCGCGCGCTGGCGGCCATGTGCCGGGCCGGCTATCCCGCCGTCATGCACACCGTCATACATGAGGTAACATTGTGTTGGCGCGCAGCCGCTACACCGCGCTGCGGCACATGGCGGCGCGCGCGCTGGCGGCCATGTGCCGGGCCGGCTATCCCGCCGTCATGCACACCGTCATACATGAGGTAACATTGTGTTGGCGCGCAGCCGCTACACCGCGCTGCGGCACATGGCGGCGCGCGCGCTGGCGGCCATGTGCCGGGCCGGCTATCCCGCCGTCATGCACACCGTCATACATGAGGTAACATTGTGTTGGCGCGCAGCCGCTACACCGCGCTGCGGCACATGGCGGCGCGCGCGCTGGCGGCCATGTGCCGGGCCGGCTATCCCGCCGTCATGCACACCGTCATACATGAGGTAACATTGTGTTGGCGCGCAGCCGCTACACCGCGCTGCGGCACATGGCGGCGCGCGCGCTGGCGGCCATGTGCCGGGCCGGCTATCCCGCCGTCATGCACACCGTCATACATGAGGTAACATTGTGTTGGCGCGCAGCCGCTACACCGCGCTGCGGCACATGGCGGCGCGCGCGCTGGCGGCCATGTGCCGGGCCGGCTATCCCGCCGTCATGCACACCGTCATACATGAGGTAACATTGTGTTGGCGCGCAGCCGCTACACCGCGCTGCGGCACATGGCGGCGCGCGCGCTGGCGGCCATGTGCCGGGCCGGCTATCCCGCCGTCATGCACACCGTCATACATGAGGTAACATTGTGTTGGCGCGCAGCCGCTACACCGCGCTGCGGCACATGGCGGCGCGCGCGCTGGCGGCCATGTGCCGGGCCGGCTATCCCGCCGTCATGCACACCGTCATACATGAGGTAACATTGTGTTGGCGCGCAGCCGCTACACCGCGCTGCGGCACATGGCGGCGCGCGCGCTGGCGGCCATGTGCCGGGCCGGCTATCCCGCCGTCATGCACACCGTCATACATGAGGTAACATTGTGTTGGCGCGCAGCCGCTACACCGCGCTGCGGCACATGGCGGCGCGCGCGCTGGCGGCCATGTGCCGGGCCGGCTATCCCGCCGTCATGCACACCGTCATACATGAGGTAACATTGTGTTGGCGCGCAGCCGCTACACCGCGCTGCGGCACATGGCGGCGCGCGCGCTGGCGGCCATGTGCCGGGCCGGCTATCCCGCCGTCATGCACACCGTCATACATGAGGTAACATTGTGTTGGGACGAGAAATCAGTAGCATTTCCACCATTGTGTACCCTCTGAAACTTTATTCAACAATTATGAATAAACAAATGAAAATTTAATTTAAAAATTCTAATTTTTACAGAAAATATTTATTATTTTTGAAACCAACAATCGATTTGACGAGATAGGGAATAATAAGAACACAAAGAATAATTAATTTTCTTCTTCCTACCCCCACCTGCAAAACAGGGTTTTATTTTTCACGTGAAGAAATCCTCATGGGGTTTTGGGAAACTCGAGAATTCTGACAAATGTTACCCGAATAAATTGCAATTCCCACCCAGAACTGGATAAATCCTGACAGAAAGTTAATTGTATGTTCTTGTTCCAGTCAATCCCCGCACTGAGCGACGTCCGCAGCGACGGCGTGCGCTGCGGCGCCGCGGAGTCGCTGGCGCGGGTCGTGGACGCGCTGCAACTTCAGATCGTACCTTATATTGTGCTACTAGTCATACCTTTATTGGGTAAGTCGTTATAAAATTACTTTTTATCTCTTAACATAACAGAAACTCTTCCTAATTTTTGCGTGCTGCCAATAAAGGCAATATTCGTCATTGACCATGGACCGTTTTTTACGCCCTAGCAGGGGGGGCCTTATTGTGAACTATTAATGCCATCATTATTCCACTGCGAAAAAAGGATACTAGCGTGCTAGCGGTATAGCTCCGTCTCTCACTCACACTGGAATAATGGTGGCATTAATACGTCATAATACGCGCGGCCCCTGGAACCTTTTACGCACATTTTATTAGATCATTTATTGTAAAATTAGGGCTAGCTTTCCAACAATGTTCAAAAGCAATACAGTGAGCAAAGAAAAAATCCACTAATAGCATTGGTTCATAATGAACAGTCTTCTTGATTTTTCCTCGTTCAGCACAGCACTTCCTCACGCAGCTTTGTTGAGAAGCCAGCAGTAATCTGATTCAATAGAACGTTGTTCTAAGTGTTCTACGACAGCAAAACAATAACTATTGTATCTTCCCACAGGCCGCATGAGCGACCACTGCGAGGCCGTCCGCATAATGTCGACCCGCTGCTTCGCGTCCCTCATACAACTGATGCCCCTCGACGGCGGCGTGGCAGAACCTCCCGACCTCTCGCCCGAACTGAGAGCGAGAAGACGAAGCGACAAACAATTCCTCGAACAACTGTTCAACCCCAAGACTATCAAGGACTACAAGATACCTGTGCCCGTGTCGGCTGAACTTAGGAGTTATCAACAGGTGAGTGTGACATGTTTACTGTAATTTTAGTTTTGTCACAGAATAAAGTCAAAGTCAAATCATTTATTTCAAATAGGCCCTTATAAGGCACTTTTGAACGTCAAAAATTTACAAAAAAATTGAATTGATTCTAGTCGCCCCTTCCAAAAGGTAGTTTTTGCATGGAGAAGAATGGTCAAGAATAAATAAGTAGCAGTATTATATCTCGGCAGTGACCTTGAAATAGCTTACGGCCGCTCGGTAAATAAAGCTTCCGCCTGCGTACGTTACTGCTGCGAACTAGATACTGTTGCGTAATGATATACACTGAGATTTCGAAGCGCGTCGTTTCGGCCGTTTTATGTGAAGATAGAATACTGTACTTATTTATACTGTGGTTTTGTTTAACCATACCTGAAAAGGGGTCATTGTATGTACGTATTCATCAACATCATTATCAAAATGTATTTATTAACTTTTAAAGCGGGAACAACCCCCAAATCGAAAAAAAGAATCTGTTGCTTTTGCCCTTACATTATATTGATCTCTGTGAATACAAATGTATACAACAGCTGATTCTTTTTCGCAAAGCACAGGACCGATTGCTAATGGAGGACGCCAAAGTCTAGTAGTTGACGTCTTTCGGTTAAATGCTGCCTTTTAAAGTGCACAAAATCTGCCAAGACATAAATTTTTTATCATCTTTTCAAATTCCAGGCTGGAGTAAACTGGCTCCGTTTCCTCTACGAGTACAAGCTACACGGCGTGTTATGCGACGACATGGGTCTGGGCAAGACGTTGCAGTCCATCGTGGTGGTAGCGGGCTCGCACTGGGAGAGGACCCGGCAGCATGCGCCCGCGCTGCCCTCGCTCGTCGTCTGCCCGCCCACGCTCACTGGTGAATAAAATATGTAAAATACTGGTATAGCTGCATTCGGTTAGACTGGAAGCCGAGTCTAACATAGCAGGGAAAGGGCTTCGCAAATAACGACGAGCATAGACAATGCCTCCAGTTTTTCTTCGCAAAGAGGGATCTAAAAACAGTAACTAGGGCTGTACGCTGGCTGTTTTTCGGTTCCTCTGAATATCTTAGCGTCTGTACGCTAAGAATCAACATAGGGTTCATATAGGGCATAACATAGGGTTTTAAAACGTAACCCCGGTTTGTCTGTTTTGTAAAAAAAGATCAATTTTATTGACATTTGCCAGAAAAGCAGCATGCTTTAAACCTGTTTTTTTTGTGACAATATCTATTTGCGTAACACATCTTCGGTAAATGATTCAAGACTAATATGTTTCATTTAACAGTTAAACATCATTCATTGCAGTATTTACGTTGTTGAGCACATATTTTTTTTCGATTTTATGAAGCAATGGATTAGCAATGTCTTTTCAAACGTCTCAGATTATGATTGATCGTGTATTACGCAATTAGGGAGCAGATATTTTGTCACAAAATAACAATGACAATATCAATCACCAGTAAACTTGGTGTTCTATTTCAACATCCAACAACAACTAACAATTTCATCTTCCATTACAGGTCACTGGGTATTCGAAGTCAACAAGTTCATTCCATCAAAATTCCTGAAACCGCTACAGTACGTGGGGATCCCGTACGAACGCGAGCGATTACGTCATCACGTCAAACACTACAACTTCATCGTCGCCTCGTACGATATTGTGCGGAAGGACATCGAGTTCTTCAGCAGTATCAAGTGGAACTATTGCATATTGGACGAAGGTCACGTCATTAAGAATGGGAAGACGAAGGTTTTTAAGGCTATAAAGCAAGTCGTTGCTAATCATAGGCTGATTTTGTCGGGGACGCCGATTCAGGTAATTGAAAAATATTTTTGAATAATGATATAGTACAGAATAGAATTTTTTATAAGAGCTCAAAAGAAGCACTTTTGACAGTACCCGTTTTCTGAAAATCTATTTGATTATTTAATTTGTCGAATCAACCATAAGACCGACTGACACAAAAAAAATCCATAACAACAGTTATAAACAAAGGACTAAGTACAAGTAAAACGATGATAGCTGCAAAAGTATAAACTGTAGCGCAGCTAACAACGCCCTTCTCCAGATACAGGGTGGAATGATGTTCCATGCAAAAGTGCTTAAAAGGTAACACCATTAATTTAGATAATAATAACAACAGTTACACAAGATTAGACACCAGATTAACGTATCAAACACTTGCAAAGGTTTGAAGAAATCGGGGGATAACCTTTAACTTTAATCAATTGGAATCTTACAATGTCTTTGTCTTTTTTTGTTACAGAACAACGTACTAGAACTATGGTCCCTGTTCGACTTCCTAATGCCCGGCCTACTGGGTACTGAGCGACAGTTCACGGCGCGGTATTCGCGACCTATCCTCGCTGCGCGAGACGCGAAGGCCACGCCGCACCAGCTGCAGGCCGGCGCGCTGGCTTGCGAGGCGCTACATCGACAGGTAAGTCGATGGAAGCTTTAAAACGGTGAAGGAAAACATTGTGAGAAATACCGGCATGATCTAGAACCAAATTTCAAACCAAAATAAGACATGTTAAATCCACCCGTACTGCATCGTGTGCCTGCTTCGCTTCCTCGTACTGAGAGAATGTCTGAATCCCAGCAGTTTGATTATTATGTGAGCTACTCTATCCATACTTACTACTTGGCCTGAAACACAGGTTTTTAAAAAACCTAGATCAGGCAGGTCGCTACATATTATCCTAAGTTAACATTTCTTGCACCTGTAATATTGTTATATTTTAGTTAAACATTAGTTTATTCTGATTAAGTTATCCTATTATTTAAGACTGTATTATTGAAAATACTTGTATTAATATGTGAAATTGATTGGTAAATAAATTATTTATTTATTTATTATCTCGAATCCATACTCAATCAGACATAAATTACAATTATTAAATTAAACTTTGCAGTCACTGGTATCACTTTCATAAGGTTAAATAATGTGTTCAAATATTTCAATTTTGATAATTCTTAACGTTCTATCCTCCAGGTGTTACCATTCCTGCTGCGTCGTATGAAGGAAGACGTACTAAAGGAGTTACCTCCCAAGATAACTCAGGACTACTACTGCGATCTGAGTCCGGTACAGCGTCGACTTTACGAAGACCTGTCGAGGGAACACATGCCGCACGGCATTACCTCGCACCATACGCATGTTTTCCAGGTAATAATCGGAAGAAAGTGTACTGTAGGTGCAACCACAATCGTTGTCATATTGAAATGAGTTTCTAACATCTTTTATCACGTTTAGCAAAACGAGGCGAAACTGACGCAACTTATTTCACGTTCTGCATTACCTACACTATCGTAGATGTTTCGCCGAGTTATTTATTTCATTTCATTTCATTTATTCATAACAATTTTTACATAGTGTCGAATATTAAAGATCTTACAATAAAAAAATAAAAAAAATACAAAAATTACATGCCACTTAATAACTATGAGGGAGAGTAATAATAATAAATAAATGTCATTTAAATATCCAGATTATCAATGTCACAAATAATTAAATATAGCTATGTCAGATGTTCAATGTCAATTACTTACTTATATTTCATGAATGTAATTAATCATAAAAAAATATACCAATAGTAGCAGCAATAATAATCCTGATATTTTTTTTTTAATATGTATGTTTACAATTTAAATGTCATTAATTGAATAATAGCAGCCTTCCATGTAACGCTTCAATTTAGTTTTGAAGTCCCGTTTGTAAAGAGATAATTTTATATCATCGGGGAGTTTATTGAAGATTTTCACTGACATGTGACCGGTACCGTGTGCGACTACATTAAGTTTAGGAATATTTGTGCTTTTAAAATCTTTTCTTCTCGTACTATCTCTAAGCTTTTTTTCCTCTTCAGTCTCAAAGTGATGTATATATTTAGATAAATTCATCCATTTATGAACACAAATAATACGACTTGAAGAAAGAACAGAAACAGAAATGTAAAGTATACATACCTACAAAGGTAATGGTTACTTCTGAAGATACTTCTTCCAGCATACCTGGCATAATGAGATTTTGGTACCTGCAGAAAGAAATGTAGACATATTGTGTGAATCTTACCCCATCATACAACGCTACCCACGTATTGACCATATCGTTATTTCCGCAGGCTCTGCACTACCTACAGAACGTGTGCAACCACCCGAAGCTAGTGCTGACCGCGGAGCACCCCGAAGCGCGCGCCGTGGCCCAGCAGCTGCACGAGCAGCACTCCACGCTAGACGACATACAGCACTCTGCCAAGCTGCCTGCACTCAAGTGAGTATTATTATAAAGGCCGATTTTTCAATCGTCAGATACATTTTAAATACGGCGGTTTGATATACTTTCTAATGTAAAAGCTGTCAAACCGCAATATTTATTCCTTAGATACAAGTAATCTAGTGATTTTAACAATAATTCCTATACCTGGTGTAATAATCAATATTGAATCAGAATTTTGGTAACGGCTGCCAATTTTATCACAGACTAGCCAACAACAAAATAGTTATTATTGTGCCCAAATGTGCGCAAACACAGGTGCAGTATACAGGGTGGCATCTTTAGATCGGTCAGTATGGGAAAGTCTGAAACTATAAGACATCGAAGATCTCTTAGGAACCATGTCATCGATTTTAGTTTTGGATCTTCGGGTGGTGAGTTTGCGTTAAAATGGACTCTATGGCTGCTTTTAGGTCTTCAATGGTATCGTAGCTTGTTTTGACAAAAAACAATGCATTTTATTCATTTTAGACATCATGTTTCATAGTAACATTTACTGCTTAAGACCTACACAATCGGTATCTACATAGAAATATTGTTAGTTTTAATTTTCAAAACGTCCGGGTTCGATTCCCGAGCTGAGTACAAGTTTTTTTGTAAATGTATGAATGCAGTTTTTCTTGTTACTAAAATCGATGACTTGGTTCCTAAGAAGAGATCTTCGTATGTCTTATAAATAGTTTCAGACTTTCCCATACTGACCGATCTAAATGTGCCACCCTGTATAGTTCTTAGGAACACGACCGGATAGAAATCAGGCAACATTTTATCACTCCAGGCTTTTACACAGAATTTCTTATCAGAGTCCTCATTACGACTTCGTTCCAGAATAGTAAATAATAATATTAATTTACTTCTCCTCTTCCCCAGACAACTCCTCCTCGACTGCGGCATCGGCACGCCAGCTTCTGACGTGGAACCCGAAGCCATAGTCTCCCAACACCGAGCTCTCGTCTTCTGCCAACTCAAGAAGATGTTGGACATCGTAGAACAAGACCTACTGAAGCGCCACCTGCCGGCCGTCACGTACCTACGGCTTGACGGAAGTGTGCCGCCCCATCAGAGACATGCGATTGTTACGAGGTTCAATAATGACGTGTCTATCGATCTACTGCTGCTTACTACTGCCGTAAGTTCATAAGTGCTTTACCATTTACTTATAGACAAGGCCAAATATAGGTTTATAGGCATCAGAGAGCTCATGGAAAGAAAATTTGTCTGGGTCGCTGTCGTCGGATACGGGAAATAGGACAATTGTATATAGGCAGGGGCAGGCCAGGCTTTGTGCAGGAAGTCAGGCTCTGCAGTCTTTACATAGATAGCGATCGCTATACGACCGAATTCGGTCGCAAAATCGGTCAAAATTACTTGACAAGCAAGTCGCGCGCGTCTAGTGACACCGAATTCGATCATATAGCGATCGCTATCTATGTCGAGACTGCAGGGACTAATCATTGATTAACAACAGTACAATATAGCCAATATAACTTGGCCAATTAAACATAGGTACTACGAACTTTCGCGCATGTTCTCTCACTCACACTCGCCTCATGTCGCCATTTGGTTCCTAATAAATGTTACTACGCAACTCTCTGCGCGAAGTCCGGAACTGCCAAGTTATATCGGCCGTATTGTAAATGATTGAATTTAAAATTCTGAAAACCTGGTTTTTTTATCAATAAATATGCCATGACCAGAGTAGAGAGGAATCATTTGTGCAACAAACGTCGAGTGTACTCGTAGAATAATAATTGTCGGTTCGAAATTTGAGTTTTTACTATTTCTATCGTGTGATGAAATGAATTTTCCTAACATAGACGTGTTACTTCACGCAGTCAAGTAGCAAGTATGTTTCGCAGTCCTGACTCATGGTAGTCGGGGGTTTTGGCCGAGGATCCGACGAATCTCCTTAATTTCCCCAAACAGAGTGAACTGCGCATTCACTCAACATTTTGAAATGTATTTATAAATACTGTGTTCAGCAATAAAGATTTGATTTGATTTGATAATGTGAACACAAGGATTTCCTTTCAGACAAAAAAACAATAACTAATATAATAACTAATGCTTGCTTCTCTTCCACAGGTGGGCGGCCTAGGCCTGAACCTCACGGGCGCAGACACGGTGATCTTCGTAGAACACGACTGGAACCCCATGAAGGACCTCCAAGCAATGGACCGCGCGCACCGCATCGGACAGAAAAAGGTCGTCAATGTGTACCGGCTAATTACCAGGGACACGCTTGAGGAGAAGATTATGGGGTGAGTTTGTGATCTTACTGATGTTTAATGTTTTTGAAGTGAATTAAGAAACGATTCGCAACACCGACGCGCCGTAGTCCTTTACTATAGAATATAGATGGCGCTTATACCAGTTTTAAGTTTTTTAAATTAATCAGTGGAGCTAGTAAAATAGCCTTTGTTGAATATATGCTATGTAGTCCTAGTCGTGTGCACTTATGTCCTAATTTATTATACTAGCTTTTCATAATTGTTTTATGAAAATGTAACAGTACAAAGTATTTTTTTTATCTAATAATAACAACATAATATTTCAGCCTTTAATGTTCTCACTGCCGGCACACAGACCTCCTATCTGTGAGCGAGAGTGGAGATAAAATTGGCAACCCTAAGAAAACTAATATAATAATAATATAAGTTTTTTTTGTCGTAGAGTTTCGAAAACTAGCCCACTATAGCACGGAATAGTACAGAAGGCTCACTCCGCATTTAAGGTATGGAGCTACAAGTATGCGTCGGACTCGTCTTGTCGGGCCAATTCAGTGAGCGTAACGTAGTCAGAAGATATAAGAGTAACGCGATAGAAAGAGAGGCAACTTCGAGATGAATATAACTGTAGGTAATTAGCGCTGTGCAACCTAAATTGCACTTTATTGTGTCGTTACAAGAGTCGCTTTTTATTTAAATGATTTTGCGGACTGAACCATCTATATTAATCTGTGATTATAGCAATACCAACTAGGCTTTATCAACCAACATATTCATTATTAAATTTCTTCCACAGCCTACAAAAATTCAAGCTACTAACAGCCAACACAGTTATAAGCAGCGAGAACGCCGCAATGGAAACCATGGGCACAGACCAGCTCCTGGACTTGTTCAACTTATCAAGCAGCAACTGTGCGGCGCCCGCGCAGCAGCAGGCAGGCCCGTCGGGCGCGCCCAAGTCCGTGCTCGAGACTCTGCCCGACCTGTGGGATGACAAGCAGTATGAGGAAGAGTATGACATGACCAACTTCATCAAAGGACTCAACAAAATGAGCGCTTAGCCACTGCTAAACGCAAACATTATTCGTAACGTCTCTAAGTTACGATTTTTTTTTTTGTTATAATATGTCGCAGGATAATAGAAATCCTAGGACGATTGCAACAGAACAGACCGGATTTTTGGAAATTTCGAATATTTTTCGTAATTATTTGTGCTAATTATAAGGATCGTTTTAAAAATACGGCTTACATTATTTAAGTTGCGAATAACCGCTGCTGGACTTTTCGCAAAATGTCGAATTTTTCGATTATCCTACGAAATAAATACAACTTTTTGATTAATGCTGAACTTATAACTTATAAGCTCTGAATTCCGCCGCTTAAAGTGATTGAAAATGTTTTAGGAATACATCGATAAACTCACGTCATTTTCGTATGTGGGCGAACACCAAGTGCCACAATCTTTACACACTTTTTTCGTACTTCGAGAATATTTCGAGTTTTTGAAAAATCCTAGTTCATGTTATGTAGGCGATTTGTACAATGTACTAGGTTAGCGTGGGGTCGCACTGGTCATGTTTACGCGTCGTAGCTATGACTATAGATTGTGCCATCCACGAAGACGCGCCCCACTCTTCTTCCTAATCGCGATTACTGTACTGTAAGCGATTAGGAAGATGACTGGCGTCTTCGCGGATGACACTATCTATACATTGCACTGTGCGTGATACAATTTTATTACACCAATGACATTTTGGGGCTATAAAATTGTAATATATGAGAGGCGTTTCAGAATATAGTTTTTTTTTAAATAACAAAAATGAATGCCAGTGCGGCTGCGGCTAACTATGACCTTCCTTCAAAGAATGTTGTAGAAAAATGTTTTGACTGTAAACTGTAACTATATTTTACAGTTTCTTTTTGAGGGTAGGTCGCTATGTTTGAAGAGGCTGACCCATTCTAGTAGATTTAATATAGGTGTAGACACAGACAGCTTTAGCGAGTTGCCTTAGTAATTGTTCTATGAATCTTGTATCTGTTATATTTGTGTAGTTCTTAGACTATAGTCTCATCACACATCAACGTTTCATCATTATAACGGAGTACAGTAACGAAAAAGTTAATATCTTTAGAACACTACGGCCGGTAGTCATCCTGGCCGGTCTGAACATAGGCTCTCCGAATTTTCGCGCATGTTCTCTCACTCAATCCCACCTCATGTCACCATTTGGTTCATAAAAAATGTTTATTACGCAGCCTTCTGCGCAAAGTTCGGACCGGCCATGATTCATCAGCCGTATTGTAAGTTACAGTTAATGCTGTAAACAAGTTTGTTTGGTTTTCTTATTAAATCAAAGTACTGTGCGTTCTTAAATTGGTCAATTACATGTCAGGCTTTCATGAATATTAGAGTTAGGTAATAAATATTTCCACACTATACAATATGTTAAAAAAAACCCTGTCCAATCCTAAAGGGGCATATAGGTACTGCAATAACATAACACCAAAAAGCATTTTTTTTTTATTATTATTGAAAATTAAAAATTATTGCCATTTAAAATTAACAATTTTTTAACAGGAGTTCTGACTTGTAGACACCCGCTAAACGACGGCTGCCCTCGCACCATATAAGAAACCGGTAAAATTCCCCATTGAAAAAAATATGGCGATTTTTTTTCTCTTTTCCTGAAAATTTCCACATAAATAGATTCTCAGTACGATACTTAACAGCGACAGGGTTTTTTTACAAGTTGTATTATACAGGGTGTACTAGAAAGGTGTGGTCAATTTTAAGGGTGTAGTACAAACTATCATTCTCGATTTCCGTACAATGAGACGTCAGCTTATACTGGAAATGCATATGATGATATGTAGCCGTGTGTACACCCTGTATGTATGTAAAAACGCAACGCAATTTTAAAATAGACAATAAGGTCAAAGTATGCGCGCATGTTTCATGAAAATATATATCTTTACTAATAATTTAGCTTCACAACACTAAGTTCAAATATCGATAGATAACATTTAACATTATCATGTAGTTACTTAGGAAGGAAAAGTAATATATTACTACTTGTATATTAGGTGAGCAAACCAAATTAATTTAGATTTAAAATGATTAGTACCTACATCACTGACCCATGCTTATTATTTTTTATTTTTAAGCATATTTATTAACTCACTACATACGTAAAACATTTCAGTAGTGTGATCCTGTAAGCTATTTTCAAATGTAAGGTTCCTTGTGTAAGAAATTACCTCAATGACTTGATTTTTCTCTACGATTGAATAGTTAATTTATTATTGTAGCGTTATAAGGAACAGTCATGCTGCTTTAGTCATTTTTGTAGTATTTAGTGAGGCGCCATCGCTGGCATGTTTTATTTTTTAGTTTGAATGATTTTGTTTGCTGTTTTGTACCTGCTCAATATAAATCAACAGTAGTAAAAATATAGTTTTCAATTGCATTTTCAGTGATATGCAATATCTGACAATGCATATTAACAAATGATTTTCCCATTTTCTATGTTGTGCGAAAATAATGCCGTTGTTTGAAACATTTCGGTTCCATTTTCAACGATCTTTTTCTATGTCCAATAAAAATATGTAATGAGTCGACGTAAATAACATTAGGTTATGTGTGGCAGTATCACATTACTTCCAGCCTAATTGATGTAGTTTAATCTATGTTTGTCTACTTGTCTGGATAAAAATAAAGCATTTTCAAATAATTATTGTTTTATTATAGCCACTCTGGCCACTGGTATTTTAATGGTCAGCGCAGACAGAGCGGCAAGATGCTCCAGCAGTTTTAATTAATTTATTATAGACAGGGGTCGAGCATACTCTTTGGGGTTAAAACGGCTAACGGCAACTCTAGAAAAGGAGTTTTTTGCGCATACCATTATAATTCAGGAATATAGATGCAACAAGACGGCCTATCACGTCGAATCATGCATAGACGCTCATAAAAGCTGATCCTATGTGGTAACACCTATTAGCCTAAGAGCCGAAAGTTCCAATGTATGAACGACCTGCACCCATACGTTTAATGGATGAAACGTATTTTATATAAAATTTAGTTCATGCTAGGTATATGTGTAACCAAGATGTAAAATCTGAATATTTGCACGGCTGAAATGCCGAATAAACCATAATCTTAAGAACTTACGTTAGATACCTATAATCTTGCAATTATATATTTCATTCATTCATTCATTTAAAATTTTGTATGTTAAAAAATATATCGTGAGTGGGTTGGCTAAAAAAATCCTGACCAGACTATGATTAATTTAAAATTCAAAACTGACTTTTTTAAATACAAATGCTCTTAACGAATATATTTAATAAAAATCGAAAGTAGTTAAAACCAAAAAACATTCAATATGGTTATTGCGTTGTGTGCCAAAATTTTATAATATTCCCACGGGTACATCTCTGCCGAACCCTTCGAGGAATACAGGCGTGATTTTATGTTGAGTTATTTTTTTTTTTTTTGCTACCAGGATCTTTTGACGCTTGACTGACAGGAGAACGCTGTTGGTAAGCATTTGTATTAGGTTTTGTGAAATTGTTTTGAAAAAACAAGATGGCGGCGTTAGTTCCGATTTTGGCCACAAGCCACAAGATCATTAATTTACAACTACATGTGGATTGATGGATTGCCAGTGCCAATTCGGTGCATTATATCTCATCACTCAATAGAGAATTTTGTGATAGGAGTATCGCCACCACTATCCAGCAGCGGCCCTAGCTCTTGATCAGGTTAGAGCGAGTTTGTCTTTCGGCGTCCTTTGATCGACGCCTTCAATTCGCGTAATTCTTCATGATAAATAAGTAATAATACCAAAACGCGAGACACGTTTCTATATTTTGTTGCCGGCCACCATATCTGCCACGTGCTACCAAGGACGGTACACTTTATCCTAAGTGTGTGCTCAGAACAGACTTTGACCTTTACCTTGCGACCTAGCCGTGTTACTTCTACATTTAATGATATGTATTAACCTAACCTGCTAGTTTCATTTACCTCTCCACACAACCTATAAGTTCAAGGCCTGTGCAGTCTACCTGTAAACAGTTAAGTCCCAGCCGTTACAGTGGCAAGTAGACTCCGTAGGCCGGCAACTGTAGTGTAGAGAGGCAATTGTAACCAGCAGGTATACTCCTACATGCTGTTTTTTTCTACTCGGCTAGGTAAGTCACTGACTGTCTCAACACACACACCAGGGTAGGATTAGAAAACTACCGTCCTTGGCAGCACGTGGCAGACGTGGTGGCCTGTAATATTTAGTAAAGTAAAATTATACAACTTTGTTTAAAAAAAATCTGCCCCAAAATATAAACGATTGTCGCGCTTTAGTTTGTCGAGAGAATAAAGTGGTAAAAATCCGTCGTCCTGTCGTTTGTCGAGAAAACAATCAGTCGCACTAACGCTGAAAATTGTTTTTCGCATTTTGCTTTTTGGCGCCCCTTACCATCTGGCGCCTAAAGCGACCGCTCCACTCCCTAGGGCCGGCGCTGCCACTATCTTGTATAACCTTAATTAGTTATTAGGAGATAGATATTAGAGGCCGGAGCAAACAGGTCTCAACGTCAAGTCTTGTGAGTTTGCTTTTGTACACAGGTGAGTGAAGTTACATGCTCTGTGGTGAGTGACTGAGTCTAAGAAAAGGAATAGCGGTGGATGCACCCTATCGAAACAGTCCTTTGATGCAGATAAATTACTTCTCGTCTTAAAATAGGTAGTAACTGTGCGGCCGACGACTCGATATATGACTTGTTTCATACTTTTAGAACAGCAAGTCAGAAACGAACAAACTTTTTTTTTTTGTCTCAGTAATCTAGTCTAGATTACTGAGACAAAAAAAAAATATTTGCCATGCATCGCTTCTTGTTAAGTGTTGAACAAGAAGCGATGCATGGCAGATGGCACTCCTTATGTTACGTATTGCGTTGAATGAAACGTTACGTTGATAGTTCAGAAAGAAGCCGCGAGAGCCCGCCAAAGTGCATCAACACCATGGCGAAAGCGACGTCAAGCGTGTGAATAATTTTTTGTTTTCTACGTGATAATGTTGTTATCTGCTTGTTTGTAAGTTGAAAGAATCGAAATAAACTAACTCACAGTGTGTACGTATTGTCTAGTGTAAATATCGAACATTAAAAGTTGGAAGTTTTGTGTGTGAAGTTGTAACGAACTCTCGGATCACTTTGGAGTTCAGGTGTCAACGAGGTAAGAAACTGATGCTTATTCCAATATTACGACTTCTAAAATTAACGCTTTCGATGCTTACATGAGTTATTACGTCTGAACATGTTACGATTAGCCTCAAATAGTATATTCGGTACAACATCAAGTATGCACAGGTAGGTAATAGTTATAAATAATTCACTGTAAGGTTAGGATCTTGTCTTAGGTTGTATTGAAGACATTGGTACAAGTTTTGTTATTGTAACTGGAATAGCACATGATTTTGGTTATTTCGTGGCGGGATGACGTTTACAAAAAGTTTTTGTTTACAAACTTGTGAAGTACCTACCTACTTACCTACTGACCTCATATTTTTCATGTGTGAGGTTCCTTTAGGATGAGAGATACAGCTCTATTTATAAAAACATGCATCATTTTCATGAGAAAAGTTTGAAATTATTGTTTTGTTAGTAAGATTTTCTCATGATTTGCATGTTTTGAAAACTGAAATAAATTTATTGCCTGAAGTTTTAGTATACCTGACTACACTGACATCTATGAAAATTTATCTGTTGCTGGTAGACAGGGATGAACTTGGGAACAAACATTAATTATCTTTCACTAAATATTAATTCACTTTCACTGTGCATAGTTCTGTACATTCATAAAATATCTATTATGTAATATAAATATACATGTTAATTTAATTGAGAAATAATCATGATAACACTATTGAGTTTTTCTTAAATCCCAAAGACTTCTACAGATGCTGTAAAGAAGTAGTCTAGTTCAGAGCAATATTACATGTTTTTGTTTGTTTGAAAAACATAGAAAATATTCAATTTTAGCTTGGGGTCAGAATCAAATGGGCAATAATTGCACTCTGCTGCTAGAGACTAACATAATGCAGAAAGATATATTTTTTTACAAACCGGCAAAATTTTTGTCTCCAATTCAAAAATTGAACTGATTTCCTACTTATTTGTCTATAATAATGAACCTTTAAATAACACCTAATTATCTATTTGTAGCATAAAATATAAGTTTCTTCCTAAGATAAGAAGTTTTGTTCCGAATATCAACAAATATTGATAATTGACCTAATTATGCCTCATTCATTCATTATTATAATTTAGTTTGTTTACATCTAATTTCATCTCTATAAAATATCTCATTGATAATTTCAAGAAAATTATTGAGGTGCCAAATAAGTTGAACTTCCGTTAGTATTCAGTTTTCAGGTCAGGTCAGGTTCCTCCCTCTGATACAAATTATTACTGATTTCGGTCTGTTTTTGTACTTAATTACTCCATTGACACCTACTTCATATATCACATAATAAATATCATTGATCTATTTAAATTATTAATTCATGAATATTACATTAACGAATCTTTAAATGATGTTATTTAAAATAAATTTCATAGCAGCTACAACATTAAAATACAAAGAATAAAAGCATTAAATTCCATTTGGAGCAGATAAAAAAAAAAAAACATCTATCTTACACGTTCCCTGCAATATCGCACATTGTAAACACACGAACGTAAAACACAAACAAAACAAAAAAAAAAACAGAATGTGTCATCAATACGTCTCTTTTAAAAAAAAAGCAGGTTTGCAACAATCAATTCCCTTTGTGCGCGACATCAATGGGAGCGGTTACTGTGTACCTATCCTTTGATCTCGCCGCCCTCTGAAGATGCGACAGAGCGCTAATACTGCCGTCCCGCGGAACAACGGCGCAACCGCCGCTTTGATGCTCTCTTGCACGACACGAAAAATACGATATTATAATTTTAGTCGATTTTATCTCGGTCCCCTTAATTTGACTCGACTAAAATAAACTGGTGTATCACATTTTTTAATTACCTACTTGTGGGCTCAGATGAGATGCGTAGAGCATTCGGTGTAAGTATTTCTTTGATTTACAACTATTTTACCTTATGGTTGCGATTTTACGCACTTATTTAACTTGACTAGTTTCAAACCCAACTTTTTTCTGGTATCACTGATAAGGACTTTGCCGTATAGAAGGCACAAGAGAACCAGCTAATTACTGTCACCTTCTGTTTCTATGAAAGTATAATCAATAGATTAGCTTAGAACCTACACGTGTTTCTATATAAAAACTCGGTATCTGATCTATTTCCGTCAGCCTCAACATCATAGGAATACTTTTAACTTAATTATGTACTTCACAAATCCAATGTCCTTATCTCGTCTTACCAACTTTTGTCACTGTTTTGCTCAACGTTCTCTTTGTAACTTAAAGGATTTCGCCGAAATAAACTAATCTGGAGCGAGCTGTAAAAGGGAAGTACATTAAATAGGAGTTCGCAAGAAAATAAAATATAACGTAGGAGAATTCTTTTGAAAAAAAAACCTCAAAATGTTCAGTTAATTCTGCGTGAGCCCGCAATAGTAGGCAGTTGCGACGTTTCAGTAATTGGCTGAATCGAGACAGATCGCTAAAGGGGACGATTCATAGCTTTGTCGCAGAAGTGAGACTTACTGTCCTTTACTGACTTGCCAACGAGAAGTAGTGGACTCAAAGTGAGTAGGAAGTATCTGAGCCTTTCTAGTATTTGTTCGTTATTTAAAGGCTCCTCCTATTTAAACTTTGGCTTATTGCTTTTGAGGTCTGTGCTCGCTGCGTTCTCCATTCGAAGTAGAAATAACGAACGCGATGCTTTTCAGAAAGAATGTCTACAGTTTTCATGACTGAACACGATGCTAAACTATTTTTGGTTCAATGAGAAATGCAATCAGATTACTCACACACAACACAACACATGAAAAGAACACCTAAGATAATAAAAAAAACTCAGAACTGCGCTCTAATAAAAACATCATTTTCAATCTGAGTTTATAAGAGAAAGTTTGTGCAATTGGTATACAATCCAATGATTTCATCCAATCTTGTAACATAAAAGTTACTAAGAAGTCTGCATGCGGGCCACCCGGCCTGATCCACCAAGTTTCCAACTTTTTCTGATGGCCAAGATAAATACGGAGTGGGACCGTGATTTGAAAGGATTCTGCACTCCGCAACTGTGAGCTGAATTAGAATTGCTTACCTAGTGCTTAATCTCTTAAAGGGGGTATAAGATGATGGTCTAATACTGACAAGTCAAGTAATGTTGCTACCTTAAATACCCTGCATTCCAATTGATCTTCGTAAAATATGAATTTTAAGTAATAAAATTAAAGGCAGAAAACGTAATGAGTCGTTTACTTGTAAATGAAACAATCACGACTGCAACAGCTCTACAGAGCTCCACATACGTAATATTCATCTGGCTATGCACACGTAATATCAAATCGAATCGCCGCGCTATCTCGTCCACTTTGTGCGTTGCCGTGACTGGCGCCCAACCAGGGACGCAACGCAAATTGGCGGCGAACAATTAATGGCCACCTGGCTCCGTTGCTAATCGACCGATAGAATTAAATGAACGGACTGCACTAATTGCCCGGTAAGACAAAGGGGCAAACACTCGCCTTTGAGCTGCCGATGTCTAGTGTCACTTGAGGCGTAGACCGCTGCGTCGACAGACGGCCCTCTGCTCGCTTGTGTACTGTTGATATTGAACTGAGACGCTTTGGATGCGTCCGTTATTCACGTATGTAAGGGTTCAATAATAGGAACACTGGACAGTAGACGTAACCAGAAACAGGAGTGTGTTGTTGTTTGGCGACACTTGAAAGACAGTATCGGATATCTTGTGTCTGGTAGGCATAAATCCGGATCCCCAGACAGTTTTTTTTATACATTATACTGAAATAGGATAATTGGATTACATGAAACATAGATTCCAAGCAATGTTTTTAATTACGTGTAGAGTCATCATTCATCATATTAGAGAGAAAATAAAACGCGTAAATAAACTTCGTTACATCTCTAACTATAGTTCTTAAGATGAATCCGCAGAAAAAAAAAATCCGCAGATGCAGCCCGCGAAATTAAAATTTTCTTACGTTTTTTGCAATTTGCAGGTCAGTGTCAGTTTGTATCTTGATCAAAATATGATTCGCGGCTATATCAGGTACGTATTTACAGAATTATAATAATTGGAATCATTAATACTTCTCTCTAAGTTACATTTGTTACAAATGAACTTTTCTACAAGAAATTTGTTCTTATGTAACAAATCTAATCTAATCTATGATTCCAATGATTATAATTCTGCAAATTGCAAAAAAACGTAAGAAAATTTGAATTTCGCGGGCTACAGCTGCGGATTCACCTTAAGATTACTCTTATAACATTCCAAAATCGTACAAGAAATGTCTAAATCAAACATCCAAGTAACACCAAAAATGTATGGCGAATACCAATTGCATTTTTCAAAGCCCTGCAGTAAGGCAACACATTTTACTTTAGAAATACCTTCTTCTCAACAATGTGCAGTATGCAGGACAATCGACGCGCAGTGGCCGATGGTGCTCAGTCGGAGTGTTCTAAACAGCAGTGCCTTGGACTGAACACGCCAATTACACAGCATTAGTTGGAGGACGTTTGTATCTGGCGTGCAGCCGTGCCCAATAAGGAGCTGCGTGGCTGCGTGCCATTGTTGCAGTTAACTGGAAATTAAAAATAGCAGTCGTTTATTGGTGAAGTTTAAGCTTTAATCAACTGTTGGTATTGTTGATCGAAGAGTTTAAGTACGAAATTGCCATTAAAACAACATTGGAGATAAAAAAATGATAGTAAACCTAATTGAGAATCCAGTGAGAAAAAAACTGCATCGAAAGACGAAGAGGCCGAATTCTAGAATCGAGGCAGAAATAAAAGAGTTTAATTTTTTTAATAGTCTTTGAAATATGCATCCAAGAATCCAATATTTAATTAGCTAGAATATTCTCCAAAGACTTTATTAAATGAACAGCAAGGTTTTAATTAAACCTTTGACCGATATTCTAAACTTCTCTCTTTGACTTCGTTCACGTAAATATTTGAATACAGAACATAAACCCTTAGAAGTTTGTAGAGCATAACATACTGATGAAAATTTCATCTTAGTGATGACTATCTCCACTTTGCTTTAGAATAGCTTCAATAGGTACCGTTGAAGAGATTATAGTTTTGGAAGAGTGGAGGCCCTACATTCCCAAAATACAAAATCTTCATTATGTCTTGGTTAACGCGCAGATCTTTTAGCCGTGGAACCCAGATATATAATGTTAAACTTTGTTTTGGAATTGCTAAATTACTTGGACACTGTCCTTGGTAACTTTTGGTCTCTTTGAAGACACTTTTGCTAAAACCCTGTACATCTTTGCAGATAAAGATACCGAGTGGATGTAGAATTGTTCATAGTTTAAATATGAAATCAAAATTACTCTACTACGGAAGTATAAACGTAGCAATTCATATGTTGTTTTACAGTTCAGAAGTTTATATCGTCATTAACTTCACAAAACGCATGCAAATGAAATCTGATTGCAAAGCGTTCTCATACAATGTAAATAGAGACTGTTTTTATGAGCACGTGTGGTAGTAGCTCTCTGTTATTTGACAGTAGTGTCTGACAGACGGTAACGGAGCGGCATGACAGTTACACAACGCCTCATTAACTGAATCAGCTTTGACAAATAACGTTTCCCAATTAGCTGCAATGGACGATCAAAGTCAAAAGTTTGGTCTTTTGAACATCCTTTGTTGATCTAATTGAATTAATGGATCGAGTTTACAGATCAGATAATTTAAGTGCCGGTGGCAATCAACGAATTGAAACTTATGATCGTTCGCCAACACAACATGTCTTGTTCGCAGCATTAGGTATGTCAGTAGTTATATTTTATGTGAGTTCTATCTTGAAGATTTTCTTGCTCATCGCCTTTGAGGGGATTACCGCGAGAAATAAGTCGGGTTGTCTCTATCAGATAGAGTTTATCTCATTGCTACACAGGGTTCTTTGACTACGGTAGTTGATAAATTAACAGTTTCTCTCAGTTTTTTTAACTTACGCTTTTCATGGAAGCGTATAAAGGAAATTATATTTTTCTGTTTTGCATTTTGTAACTGCAAAAATTGTAACAAGCAACACAACTGCTGTGAAGTTATCAGATTCAGTAACATTCACAGTCGGTTGAAAAGTAAAAGAGGTGTAGTAAGTCGGTGTATGACATGGTGGCAGTGGAATCAGTGCGCTTAGCGCGGGGCCGCGGGCGTGGAGTGGCTCGTTATCGCACTCCCGCGGTGCATGGGCCGCCGCTGCCGAGCGCCGAGGTAACGATACCCTGAAGTGCCGGTCACCGTACCAACGTAGTTACTCGCACCTCAACTATAGACAGTTTTCGACAACTCCGACCAAAATAGAATTGTGGAATACAAACGTACGCGGAAATTTCTTTATTGCCCGCTTTGGACGCTTATGTGCAACCGGATTGAGGAATATTTGGAGGAAAGTACTGTTTATGAACTCAGTGGGTTTAGTTTGTGCACTCTACGGGTTAACATTATTACAGAATCGTAGGCTTATAAAATGTTGAAGAATAACCTAGGGCTGCTAAATAGTTTGGTGTTATATCTTAGCTATTCAGTAATATATTCAGATCACAACAACTTCTGCTATCTAAATACAAACTTTCCGCTTTTCTTGAAGACCGCTTCAGTTCCTTTGATATTTTTGCTTATACCTGCGATTCTACGAAATGTCTGCTCTTAAGAAAATTGGATGATGGACTGAATACCTTAGAAGCACAAATGGCAGGAGTACTCCGCCACCATGAAACTGAAGAAAATCTATAATAATAGATACAAAAAATTACATGGATAGAATTGCCAAATGTAACACTTTTTGAAATATGTATATCTCTGTTACTAAAGCTTGATCTTTTCGCAAGAACAAGCGTGTAAAAGAAGATGTTAGTAATAAACAAGATCAATCAATGTGGCAAACTTGTACTACATTTATAATTTGGCAGGAATATTTGGTGTGACGCAACGGTTCGCCTTTGATAGAAACTCGGATATATTAATGAGAGCTTCAGAAATGTCACAAAACTCGTGGAAAGGAAGATAAATCGACACTTCACACGTTCAGAAGTTTGAAGTTCACAAGTTGGCATTGATGCGAGGCACGCCGCCCATCCACTCACATCGAGCTACGAGCGACGCCTCGTACTCTATGAGAAGATACGGAGAATTACACTGGATAACATCTTAAGATGTATTTTATTTTGCTTTGATCTGCGTGATGTGTGGCAAAAACCGCATGATGAGTTCAATGAGATTAAACAAAAACTGGATTGTTGGATCAATGTATTGGTCTTTCATCTTCATATTTTGTTCTTTGCTCGTGCAATTTTTCTGTTCTCATTTATGGGAAGTTTGAATGTATATGTATAACTTCTGATGGATGATACACATTTCATTCATAATCAAGAGAATTTACAAATTGTGAATGAGTCAGGGAATTTTCCATACTTTTTTTGTTTGTGTATTTTAATATTGATGTTTGCGAATTTGGCGAATCTTCGGAGGCAATTCGCGCGTGGTTTTTGTCATGTAATTCAACTTTTAATAACAGAAGCACCTTCTTGCTTCCAATTCTACGCTTTTAAATATTATTTCCGTAACAAACATGTTATAAAAAGGTGTCAAGGCGGTCGCAGGAAGCGTTTTAAAAAGACAAGTGAGACGAATCTATGGTTTGATTAATTGATAACAGTAGCTCAGACGTCGCGCTCCAGTGTTAGTAGCTCGCGGTGTGTTGTGGGTAGCGAACGTAGAGCAGGCGAGTTAGCAGTAGGACAGGTTGAAAACACTTTGTTTCAGAGCACCTTATCGACTGGGAAAAACACTTTAGAACACTACTGAGCCCTGATTCCACAAAATTTTTTTGATTGTGTGCTTTTGACAGATTTTGTACCTACCTATATTTTCGACTGCGTAAAAATTGGCTTATCCTGTGTTGACTTGGACCAAATAAAGGTTTTTTAAAGGTGGATGAGCAGTATCTGTATCCTGTTTTTGTTATTTATATGCACGTGTCTCTGTGACAAATAAACTTTTTTTTCTTTCTTTCTTTTCTTTTCTTTCTGTAGTAAATTGAGTACGTTTGAAAGACAAGTAAATAAATTAGCTCACCACATTATGGTATAATCGTGCACATAAATATGGAGGTTGAAAGGTCTCTCAGTGGTCGTTGTATGATCTCAAGAAATTTAATAAAGTAAACAGGAACTCTATAGTAAACAGGATGATCTTGTTATTGTTAATCAAGTGACCAATGTTCGCACAGGATAAAGAGTGCTAATTAAAATTGTAATTAGATTAGTTGAATTTGAACGGATTTGATGCAAGCTGTGTATAGCTTAGTTTTGAATGGCTTAGAAGATATGCCCTTTCCAGTATATTGGATAAATGGGCTGTGCATGTTATCACTATTAACAACGCCAAAATCCCATACGTGTGGCTTCACTTTACCCCACGAGACGTAAATCACACAACCTCTTTTAATACGATACATTTGCTTAATTAAAACACAAAGTTATAAAAGCAAATTAATTTACTGTAGATGATCTGACTTGCGGTTCGTAGCTCTCGTGAAAGTCGTGGAGCGGGGAGGGTGTGGGAGTGTCGGCTCGGTCAAAGGGCCCTTTGATGTTTGCCGCCGGCTTAATGCACCGCCCGCGGCCCCCGCGCCGCTCATCATTAGCAATTTCCCTGTAATTTATTATCTTTACCGCTATTTATTTGTACAATTTCATGGGTGCATGACGTTTCGCACCTCGGGCCGTGACCGATGCGCTTCGCACCAATTATATTGAGTCGTTTACCGGGTATTGGGATATTTTTTTCCGTTTTTCGATTGTACTTATTTTTTGGTGTGTTGCAGATTTTACTTTTTTAATAAATAAAGAAAATAATCACTTCAATGTTTTAATTTAATTATTGTAGGTATTATTCCCTTTTATCGCTTGATAACTCAATGTTTTTTATCAGACGCTACGTAATTCATACTTTATAAGTAGTTGCCTAATTAGAGAGGAAATATAGGTATATAATATTCCATTTACAGCAATATTTTATTTGCATGCTTAGTCGAAATAACAAACCGCAAAAAATTAACGAATTCTAGATGAAGTCAGAAGTCAGAGATGTTGTGAATGAAATTCAAAATAACACACCAAAAATGATCTGGCAACCAGGGATGCCAACTAGCCCAATGTGTTTCGAGAAAAATATTCAGTACCTACTGAATTTTTCAGTTCAGAGATCTAAAGCGTTTAAAAATCCGTACCGAAGGACCATTTGCCTACCTATACCATACCCAATTAAAACAATGAACATTATTAAAATATAACTAAATTGTAGTACCTAATGGAATAGGAGTTATACTATAGGTACGCATGCAAAAACAGCTATGTAACCACATTATAAGATAAGGTCCTCTCTTGTCTCCTGATGAAGTGTCTGTACCCCGAAGCAAACATAAGCTTGCTTCCTTAAAACTTACATTCGTATAACCCAAAGTTCCAGCCCTGCGCGGCACATACGTGAGTGCCAAAAAATCCAAAGCTCGGCACGTGCCTCTGTCGGCACTTGCGGCGAGCGAGGGCGCGGAGTCATTAGCGACTCGCGACGTTTGAGCGTTTGAGCGACCTCTCGCGACAACGCGACTCAAACCTGAGCTTTTTGTCGGAGACTCGCAGCAGTCGCAGTGGAGCCCTACTAATGTCATTAAATGCTGCTTAATTTATAACTAAGCTTTGTTTTTCGCAACTTTTTTGTCAGCCAGGAAAATTTTAAGTATGTATGTATGTCGCATATGTATAGTTGAATCCGCTGTTTTATATAATCGCTAGCTGTTTTACAAAACAGCTCCGTTATGTAAAAACAGCTGAACGTGTCATTGCGTTACGTTTAACAAAGCGGCTACCCACGTTTAGACGTAACGCAGAATGGCTTATCTGCAGTCACAATAAGCTTTTGGTGTGTCTTCTAATGCCAAATTGGTTGCAGTAATATCGGTTTAGGTTAGGTTAGAACTGACCAACCGCGCGCGAGCTGAGCGAGCGTAGCGAGCGGTGGCGCGTATAAAACTCTGAAAACTTTTTATTAAAATTGTCCTTAAAATCATTGTTTTTACTGCAGTTAGGGTAGGGTAATTTTCACTCATATCATATTACTCGTTTTATTTATTTATGTTTCAGACGCTATTATTGTTGTTATGATACACAGCCACGTGCGTCAAAATTATGGACAAAAATATACAATAGGACGTTTCATTCCACACTCTTTTACATAACCTCTAATCGTTGACCCACTGCATTGATAAATGCAAAACGTTAATGCAATTCTCCGTGTTCAGTAATTATAGAAAATCGCTAAACGTCTTTCAGCTGTTTTACATAACAGAGCTGTTTTGTAAAATGGCTACCGGTTAAGTAAAACAGCGGATTCAACAATCCATCGAGTATACAAAGCATACCTACTGTTATGTATAGGAGATATCGATGTTCTGTGCATTTCCGATACCTATCACCAATAACGATACAGCCGTGTTACAGAACGTTTCGCAAAACCACCAATGCATTATTGCCATGCATTGCCGACTCTGTAAACGTACCGTGCTTTTAGCGCGCAAATTATTTCCAGCCCGCTTGGCACTCGCAAAATATATGTCACTATTTACGGACAGTGTTAATGTAATTAACAAAACGTGAAATCAATCAAAGCTGGTGTAAGGCGGCGACTCGCGCGAGATCAAAGCGGAGACACAAAGGCGCCGCGGTACGGTCGGCAGCGCGGCCCGCTGGCCACTCCACATAGGGTTGCCATTAGTCGTTTTCGAAATATCACTCGCTACTGTAAAGTAATAACTTTATTGAGGACGTGTGGTGTGTGTAAAGCGCGGTAATACCATTGATTGCGGGTATTAAAACATAATTTGCAACAATGTTATACTGAAATATCTTGTAGATTTTTGCAATTAGAAACAGATTATGACCTGTTGCAGTGTATTTCTGGATACAGAACGTATTCCCGTTAAGTCACGATAAAATTGTACGTTTCTACATTCTGTCTAGTACAAACCAACAGCTACTTTTGACAAGTCACCACACCCTTTTCTACTTTTGTAGTCGCTTCAAATTCAACTTCCAGAGAAAAGACTGATTTCTCTTCATTATTTATACCTATATTAAACAAATCAATAAATGACGTATGGTTATGACTTCATAAAATGTTGGCAGCCCTAGCTCACCGCATTCTGCTGACCTTACCCGCTATGCGATTGCACGTGCCAACTAATCAACATGTGCTCAAGAACTCGTGTGGGACCGGTGAGCTCCTTTTTCTCTTAGCTTTTGTCTTTGACAACATTTTTAATACATTTAACTAGCTTCCATCCCTTTGACGTACGCTGAGTAATATTTCCAGCTATGATATAGGTAAGCTCTAAAAGCATATTTATTATTAAAGCAGATTTTATAATAGTTTCTCAGAGCATAGAGCCACCCCTATTAGGTATGTGATGTGAGGACATAAAGCCAATGTTCGCCGAAATTATTTGCGAGTTTGCTGACTGTTGTCTTTTACATGAGCGATTCAAAATTTGAATTCGTATTTTCGGCAATGATTCTAATTAAGGTGACATATTTTATCAGGCCGTTAAAAATATCTAAGAAACGAATGAATAAGACGATATTCTACTCCATAAGCATGCTAATTCCAGCAAATTAATTACATAACATATCAACGCTAAACCAAACCAATAAGCTGTAAAAGCCGAAGCAAAGTAAAACACACAGATATGAGAACAGAAATGAGTTTATGACACAAACGAGGTTCGTCACCGCACCGCAAACTGTGGCCTCGTCAAAGGCTTGGAGACGTAGATCACGATTGTCGGCAGATGTTTGCAGAGCGGGGGCCGCGGCAAAGCAACCGCTCAGACGAAGACTTTGATATTTGAGTTGGGCGAGCCGTGGAGTCACCGAGCACCGATACAAGTTGGGATACATGAGATCTCAATAAGTACATGGATGTGAAGCTGAAAAGTTTAAAGGTGAATTAAGTTTTATAATGATTTCTTTAATTTTAATATAGAAGAAAGAGAAGAAGGAAACAGCGAGTGATAAGTTGCTGTAGTCCATTAAGATAGGAAATGACTGTTTGGAAATGAGTTGAGGATTTGAGGAAGGTGAACAAAAGATATATAGAAGCGTGAGGAACAAGAACAACTCTTTGAGTCTTTTAGCAAATCTGTAGAAATATTTGCCACAGAGCAAGTCTAATAATACATGACAATTATTTGAATTTCATATGCAGGTAGTAACAGTTAATTTAATTCCATGAAGTTGATATTGGATATCGCAAATCGCAGAAAACATGGTTAAAGTTAAGGGTTTCCGCTTTACATCAGGCGGCAAATCAAACTAATTCCGATTGAGTCTCCAAGATTATATTCCAAGAAGTGAATATTAATTGCCTTCGGGTTCTATTTACTGGGATAGGGACGAGTCATGACTTCATGGTTCTTGGAAATTTTACTGCTATATCAGTGACGTAATTGCTATTAAAATATATTGGTGTCTTTATTGGTATGTGTATATATTTTTCCGAATTCTGAGCTGAGGGCAAGGTTAATATTTTTAAATTATCATTTATTATGAATTCGCATATGAAACAATTCTTTTTATCTATTGAACAAGGATCGTTCACACTGTATTAGCCATAAACTAATAGAATTATTCCTCGCAATATGTCACCAATTCTTCATTAATCAGCTCTTTGTTATGTATAAAACAATAACATTATAAAGATTTAGATAAAGATCTCGTAATACATATAAAGGGTTGAGTGTACGCGTCGCCGCTCAAAGCTCGCCACAATATTTATCGGCGGCGCTGTATCAATGCGGCACAAAGCGACGCCGGAAGCCCACCTCGCCGCGTCGCGACAACACGGGCCCGCGCCAAATGTACGCGACAGCGGAATTTCAGCGAAAAATATGTTTCAGGGTAGTACCAATTTACCATACGTTTCAATAGCAGGTCAATTTAGGACACAAAGTGCTTGTGATTTTTAGGTTTCGGACTCACAGGGTGAAACGGGACACTAAAGACTCCGCTGTACTTACGTCTGTCACCAGGCTGTATCTCATGAACCGTGATAGTTAGACAGTTGAAATTTTCACAGATGATGTATTTCTGTTACGGTACTGAAACAAATACTAAAAACAGAAGAAAATAAATATTTAATTAGGGCTATAACAGACATGGTTTTTTTGCCGTTTTTATATATATAATGGTACGGAACCCTTCGTGCGCGAGTCCGACTCGCACTTGGCCGGTTTTTATCACATGGGCTTCAACTTATTATAATAGGGGTCTATCATTCATAATGATCCCTAGTCTTTAGACTTGAATTTTAAAATAGACCTGGATGTAGAATTTTGAGACTTGAAAAACATTCCATGTTCTAACAGCAGTTCACAAGTACAGTGAACGGGAAATCGTTTTGTCGACAGAAGATTATTTATGCCGAGAAAACGCAGATCCTGAATTATTGCTATGGCTTAATATCGGTTGAATTGCATCAACTTTAACATTCGACAGTCGAAGATATATTTCACTAAATTAATGAGTTCTTTAGAAAACGTTCTGACAGCTTTTAGCATTTCTTCATGCCTTGAATACGGTTTAATATTTGCATCGCTCCCAAGTATTGTTTCGGCAATCGCTTGAGCGTGACACTTGGCGCGGCCGTTATCTGGCGCATTGTTGACTGCCTCTATCACTGGATTCCTTTTCACACAGAGCCTTTGACGCCGCTCTTTGTTTGCCACAAGATCAGAATGAGACGCCGAAGCCTGAACCGATGCGTAACATCCATTGGGTGTCTCTATACTTTTGATTGTGGTAGTTTTTTCTACAATTTTAATATTTCCCGTCTTACGCGAATAGAGAAAGATGATTTTCTTTTCTGAAGTCTGGTTTCGTTTGCAATGTCTACGGCTGCATTCGTTTTTTCCGTCCCTGGACATCTCCGAACCGAAAAGGGATAAAAGATTTTTGATACTTACTTCCTGTTTCTATGGCTCGTCCTGGCTCATTTGCCAATTTATTTTCGGCCTTTAGAGATTACAGGTCCTTTTGAATGTAACAGTAAAGTTCCACAGTCAGGACCGCAAACTAAAATGTGCTTTGACAACATCGCTGTTTCCCGTTGACAATGCAATTTTAGTTAATTCGATAGTTGCGCCCGCGATGTGGCGCAGGGCGGCCACCGACCGCGCGAGGTACCTTTTCCCGCTCGCCCGCCGAATATTAAACTAATTATGAACAAACCGACCAAGCCACAACACAAATTAAGCGTTCCACTCCATTAGCCCGACGAAATATTCTTACATAATAATACTGCGCTGGTTAGAAAGAGAAGTTTTATTTTACGTTGTATAACGAATCTAATTTTAGTTTCCCTTGATTTTGTTTGAGCCTTTGTACTATTGTAGCACATTTCGATTGGGTTCTTGAAAACAATGCACACATCCACTACGACCCTAACCCTTGTTAAATCAACATCAACTCACATTCCGTGTGAAATATTGCACTCGATGTTTTCAAATTTTTTAAATTGTTTGCGAAACTTGAGCTTTTGGAATGGGATTTTAAAAGGAGTCCTCCCTCCCTCAACCCCTTCCTATAAGGAGTTTTTAATAAAAAAAAAATGATGAAAGCCGAGGTCGGGGAGTCACGGGTGGAGGGCACTCGACGGCTCAATACAGGCGATAGGTATCAAAGGAGGCCGATTTAATACGAAGGAATGATTTAATTACAAAGTCGCAACACGATCCGCTCTCTACTCGACGACACGACGCGACGCGACTCGCACACCGACATCTTGTTAAGATCTTTGTATATGTTATGAGGTTTTGAAGACTTGAGGATAGAGTGCATAGATGTGCAGGAAGAATTATGTCATCCTTACATTCAACATTCTTATGCCTTTATCTCAATATATTTGGGGTCGGCTAAACATGTATTCTTCCATACTTCTTTATTAGTCGTCATCTCGGTCATTTATATTGCGATCATAAAATACTTGTAGTGATCTTTCTCTTTATTGTGTTGAGCATTTCATGCATCCAAATGAGTTAGTCTGGTTCTATTATCAGCCTATTTTATTTGTATTGTTTTCGCATGCTAACGAAAAGCTAAAAACGTTATTTCATATTAATGTTTTATATCTCCAAAACGTTTCATCAAACGCCTTTGCTACGTAACATTGTACTTTTTTCTTTTACATAATAATTCTCAATAAGGTTCTCGTCACTGCGTTTCAGTCATAATTTTATTTCATCTTAAATAATTTTCTTTAGAGTCGCTGAAAAGTCGTTTTGTGTATATGTACCTTAAAAGAAAAAGCCTGAAGTTCAAAGGGAGATATAAATGAGAATGTTCACTCCTTTATGTAAGGACCTGCTGAATTTTTTATAGATGCCTCCGCCGTTTGGTGTGTAGAGTGCCTAATGAGTTGTCTTTGACGACTTAAAAACTTTGTACTTACGTCGTCGAAATACATTTTGTCTTTGGGCCCACACACGGATAAAATGCAGCATTTTATTCTGAGTACAGTATCCAAATGTGTACCTATATAAAGAGACGATTGAATGAGACTCATTCTAATAATGAAGTCAAAGCATGCAGTATTTTACCTGTAAAGAACAAAAACTGAGAATTAATAAAGGCAGGATGGCGCTTTGTCGACATTTTCAAACCAATTGTCTGTATTAAAAGGATTCCACTACTCTGGTAACACCGATATTGTCGCTTTAGGGCTGCTGGGTTTTTGTCTTGTCTCGCAAACGAAGCTTGTAGTCACTTGAGACATCGTGCTTTTAACTTATGGGTAATTTTTATGGTTTCAGAGTTACATCTCGCGTCCATTTTGCAACATGTCAATATTTCCTTCAAGTAGCAACTATTTCTACTTTAAAGCTCATGATTTGTTATTTATGAAGTAATTTTTTTGTAAGCCAATTCAATCTAGAACTTCTTTCTCTTCGTGGAAATTCTTCGTTAAAATATCTTATTAATTATACGTTTATGATTATAATCCAATTAAGCTCACAAAATTATGGCAACCCTGAATCAGTTGTTCAGCGTCGGTGTACTTCAAAGGGGAATTTATTATTTAAAGTGAAAGTTATTGAGTTTCGCTAAGGTTAAGTGAACCTTTTGACTCGCCCCGGCTATGGAATCGAAGTGGTATGAGGAAATGGTGTCGGCTTCCTCTTTGCATGGTTTATAATGTCTATGAATTATCACTGTATATATTTTTTATGCTTCGGTGTACTTCAACACGTCTAATTGTCACGTTAATTTAACTAATTGTATTAACTACTAATTCAGCGTGAATGTACAGACACCAGCAGGTCAACCTACCAGATACTGTCAAATTTTCCCAATCAACTTTGAACCTTATATTTTAGAGATAAACTTGAAAATCTATTAAAGAAATTTGACAGATTGTAGTAGGTTGATGTGCTGGCGTCTGTACATATAATGGATAACATAGTGGCGTCTTTATGCCAAACGCCTTCTTTAGCATTAGTTCTAAGTGGTATTTCCTCGTTCGACGACGCGACAGTGATAGTCCCTAGGCAGCACATTTTTAAATAATCCATGTTCAAACAACCGTCTGTCACAAGTAAATGACAGGGCAGTAGAATACAGGGCTTTTGTAGCAACTGAATACGTTACAAACTTAATGAATACTTGTTTTCTTTGATCTATTTTCCTTTCATGTTGCTTTCTTAGAATTTTTGTAAAGAGAAAATATTATTAGAGAAAACTATTGGTAGAGCTGATATAATGGCCTTAACGAATTAGTTATGCGCGCATTTAAAATTCGAATCGATAATTTTAATCGCTGTATTTTTTTCTCTGAAAAACTGGCGTAAATGGCGTTGCGAGTATGCATAAAAATTGCAATTATTTGTATTCTTAGATCCTAGACGTCTTTAATAATATCCAAGATTTTAAATATGTACAGTTTCTCAAGTTATTTATGTCAGTATGCCAATCTGTTTTCTTCAGCAAACGTATCAGTGAAGGTTCTGTATCTCCCAGTTGATTACAACCACCTGGCGTTAAACTAGACAAAGTTGGATTAGTTTCGGCTCATCATTCCCTGCCACTCGAGCCGGTCTTCAATAACTTTGATAATATCCACTGGAGAATTGTCACTGTACCAACATAATAAGGTATTTGACAAGCTCTTTGTGTAGGTAATCGAAATATGTAGGTACTGATGGTTATGAATGTTGAAATTAATTTCAGTAATTTAATTTCAATATGTTTGAGCTGCAATAACATTCGTTTTTACTTTACCACTGCACAAAAATAATGAGTAAGGACTAATTAGCTTGCTGATGATTGTTTTTGTTTATTTTATATTTGTATTTTCCATCAACCGCTTTGTTATTGCCTACATGATTAAATTTAAAAATATATATTTTATTGAGACTGAACACAATTTGATGTTCCTCAAAAGTATACTTTATTCCTATAAACACCGAAAATTCTACGTAAAAATACGAAGGCGGATATCTTCAAGCACTTGAAATCACGGGATGAACACAACAATGCAATTTAGGCGTGGATGTCTACCGGCCCGCTTGCTGCATTATGTAGATTGTAGGCGAGCGAGCCGAGCCGTCTCGCCTCCGAGCCTCCGCCACAAACCGAATTTATCACATCGAGCATTGCCTATTCAATCCCCCAGTAACATCTGCCTGATGGATAGAAAAATGTACTGACGGGATTAAAGAATTGTGGAACTGTATTTCTGGTGAATGGTTTTGGAGTATTGGCGTGCATTTCGTGTAAATATTGAATGGTTGTTGGTGTATGGTTCAAGTATTTTATGGGCATTATGTAAATGCCGAAACGCTTGTAAAGACTTTATATTGGACAAGTGTTTTTAAAGAAGGGATTATTAATTTCCGCCAATGTCATTCTGTTCTGTCATTCATAGTGGCACTCTATTTCTTTAAGTATGTTTTTCTTTTTTGCATATCTATTGGCACCTTGTTTTTATGGGTTCGTGCTGATTCCCTCCGTTCTTGTTTCCCGCCGTAAATGTATCTGTTAAAGAAAAAAGTTCTGGTTATATTTTCGTGTATTTATTTCCAATTATCACCAATCAAATCTCAGATTTTGTTAGATTATTATATATAGTTAAATACAATTGCTTTCTTTGCACTTTGCAAAGAAAGCAGTTGTACTTAAATTGACTTTAGTATAAAAAATAACAGCATATGCACTCTTTACTAGAAGTGCTTTTATTAGTTAAGGCGACGATAACCGACTTAAAATGATTTTATATTGAAGATCACGTCTAAACGATTTAAAATATATTTTTTTCCAAATCATTATCACTAGATAATGATTTGGAAAAAAATATATTTTAAATTAGAGCATTTTCTTAATAACTTAATATATGAATGCGGATAAAAAACTGAGAATCACGCAAAATCTATCAAGCGTATTTTTCTGAAACCTTTTTTAAAGATAATTTAATTATTAATCTTTTAGTATAAGTGTTTTATTAAAATACCTTTTGTTTTATGTGTAATAAATTAATAATGCGTCAAATTGGGGACAGCGCTCCTTGATGGGCGAGTCCTATTACTGGCTGGACATACGACGCCTTGCGTGAGCTCAGTACAGAACACGCAAGCTAACCACTCAAGGTCACTGGCATATATCTGCGTCTTAATATAATACAAATGCTTCAACATAGAAGTCCCTAATTATGATCCTACCTAAAGCCTACTTAGGTAATAAATACCTAAAAATAATTCTAGATGATGTCTATAAATAAACAATCAACAAGTTTGAATAATGTCGTAATTTAAACTTTATGTACTCGTTTTAAAAATGATAATAATAAAAATCAACAAAGGTATAATAAATTGCTTAATATGTAGAAATGCTTCACCATACAAGTCCTTAATTAACTATTCTACCTAATATGTACTTACATACTAATAAATTCCAAAAAATAATTCTAAATTTTAAACATCATTTAGAATTATTTTTTATTATTGTATATAAATCAAAAAGTATAAATGTCCTAATTTATATTATATTAAATATTATAATAATAACAATCAACCAAAGTAAAACAAATTAAAATAATCAAAATTTGGGATGTATAATTATCATTGAGCTGATTGTTTCCAGGATGCTGTCAAGCATTGAAATTTGCTTATTAACGTATTTTTCTGTTAATCGTCTGATCTCTGTGTCGTTTAATACACTTTTTGAGTTGTGCTTGACTGTACTAATTTTTAAATTTCGGGGGCAGTCGAGAATTTATGTATGTACGTAGTTATACAATGGAGCCGATTATCTTGTCACAAATGCCTCTAAACTAGACTAAATATCACTAAAATTTAGTTTATTCCTGTCAAACGACGATTTCCCATTCTGAAATAGACTTAGTAACACAACTCAACTATATTTTAGTTTGACGGCACTGAAATGAAATGAAATGAAATTGTTTATTCTGTAAATAGGATATTGGAATCACTTTTACACGTCATCTTAAAAAAATAAGTAATTAAAAATTAGCTAGATGAGTTCGGCGTTTCCTATCTGACTACTCTGAGAAGAAAGGCCGAAACAAACTCAGAGGTCATAGTCTCTTTTAAAGTCCAGACATAATCTTGGTCAGGCCATATGAGGACCATGTAGATTAGTGTCTGAAATGGTCTTTTGAGAAAAGAACCACACAGATTTGAGTGGACCTGTCCTGTCAGTGCAAGCATTTGTCAGTAATCGTGGAGCTCAACCCAGAACTTAGATGGTACTGAGTTATTAATTTAGTAAAAATTACTATTTTTCTATTCTGATGTTTTTACCTAAAATTTTGATTTTCTAAGTAAATCTGACTATTTTTAATTGCGATTAAAAATGGTGTGGTATATAATTAATTTTCATGAACTAAATTCACACAAATACCTCGACTTCAGGTGCAAAAACAGTACTGTATCTTTATTTCTTTTCTTTTGCTTATATCTCGAAAATTGTGTGTCCTATCGTAAAAATAATGAAAATTTCGACCCCGTCTAAATAACCCATAAACCTCTAAAACTCAACATGTAGGTAATAATTTTTCATATTTTCCATACAATAAGTGAAAAATTCCATATAAAACACGTCGAGGCTAATCCCTTTATATAATAAAATATTCATGTAATTTGTTATCATTTAATTGTGCTTTTGTGTGTTGAGCTATGTCTTTTGTTTGCACTGTATAAATGTTTTATCTATCTTATCTGTAGGTGTAGTAAAATTAAAATTTTAAAGTGCCTGTCAAGATAGTTTTGAAAATGAACAGCAGTTTTCATTGATGCTGCTCGTGTTTTACAGAAAAATATTCTGCAATACTTGCTATCATAATAGTACAGTAATGGACTATTAAGGGCTGATTATGAGATGAATTGACCAGGTATAGTTTTCAAAAGGATTGTGGAACCGCCGGATGCGGGAACCACAGGATCTGGCCACGATTGGCGGAGACCCATGTCCTCCAGCAGTGGACGTCTTTCACCTGGAATGATTATGATGATTTTTTTCAACACGTTCACCATGGGGATTCAGCCGAGCTGATATAATATGTGACGAATATGGTACCCAAAGTCAAGGTAGAAATATGGATTATTACATTTTTTTATATAAAAAAGTCCGTATCCAACAACATTCGCGAATCTTATCGGCGCGATCGTATTCCTTGCTGAATTGACTTAGCTGAGCGGAGTGCGGCCCGCCCAAATTACTATTTCAATCTGAGTCTCGAGCCCGCCGTCAAGTCGAAGAAATATTGCGGGGACAATCCAATATAGTATTTGTTTTGCTGTTCTTATTTGATTGCCGTTATAGAAAAAACAGTATGTTCAAATTTTGAATGGAGTTTAAAATATGGAATATAAGCAATTTGTTTGTGGGATTGTTATGGGTACCTACTGTGTGACTTTTATGACTTACAATGCCCATGGCTTTCCGTTTCTACTATACATATTGTGATGTGTAGACATCGGATTAAACGAAAATGCATAAAACGCTATTTTCATAGCGTCATTGTATATTTTAGTAGTTTTTCATTGATAGTGGTACCGATTCCCTTGTACACCGAACTAAACAGGAATAAACGAAATTTTGGTGATTTTAGTCTTTAGAGGCATCTGTGACTAGAGAATCGACACCAGTGTTTATTTTAGTAGTTAAATGTGTTAGACGTGTTGTATTACGAGGGAACTGTGGCGCGCCGCAGCCAGAGACGTGCCGCGTGGGCAGCTTAGACGCACTCGGCAAAATAAATGCTGGTCTATGTAAAAACCCGGGTCTTGAAGGAATAAAGAAAGTTAACGTATTTATCAATCGTACCAACTGTGCCTGAAGAGGTTTGTGCAGAAATGGCGTCAAATTTTAAGTTCTGTCCAGTAACGTCAGTTGACGTTGACAGGTCATTTTCAGACTACAAATTAAAAATAGTTGGTATTTTTTAAAATCCAGGTTTTTTTGAGTGACAAGCGTCACTGGTTTACTTTAGAAAATCTAGAAAAATAATTAATTGTATATTGTCTCAAGAATTACAACTGATTATTAATGTATATATAAATATATTGTGAACATAAACGTAATTTTTAATAATAAATAGTATTTTGGTTGTCCATACTAAGTACATATTTGCATGTATATTTTGGCATTTTGATAGTGCATATAATCCGATTCTAGTGATGTGACTGTATACTGAGTCGGGGTCTAGTGAGGACAGGCAAGTCATTTTGCAAAAAAATAATAATGACAGCAAGAAAAACAAATATAAAGTGATTTGATTGAAAGAGAAGTCTCATCTCCCATAGAAAATTACCCCACGTCTGACAGCTGAGAGAAGTATCTAAAAAAATTGCTAAATTGTTTTTATTTTTTAATACATTCTTCCGGTTTTAATCCTTACTTGCTAACATACTCGTACTAAAAAAATGCTCTGAATATTCGTTCAGGAGTACTATATAATTTAGTAAAATCTGCAGATTTTTAGTTTTAGAACGACTAGAAATGCAATAAAAACATACTTTCGGTTTTAATCACACATACATCATGCCTGTATTCCCCGAAAGGTTAGGCAGAGGTGTATCTATATAGTACACCCATATTTCGCCAGTTATGTTTAAGTCCCATGAAATAGGGAGCGAGCCATGAACCGTGCACAAATTCAGACTCCGGGCTGCTACTGAGAAATTCCTGATGGAAAAACCCAATAACACTGCCCGACCTGGGAATCGAACCCAGGACCTCATGTTCAGCAGTAACGCTTGCACCCACTAGACCAACGAGGCAGTCGTTCTAAAACTAAAATCTCCAATTTTTTCGTATGTTAGCCCGTAAGGACTAAAACCGGAGTATGTAATTTTTGTTTACTCATTATTAGCCATAATTTGAGATATTTATTTTTGCTGGCAGATATTTTTTATTTGCGGAGTATTTTTGAGCTCCTTTATCAATGAGATTAGAAAAAATATCAGTGGTCGACCTAGACACAGCCCGGGGTCATGCCCCCCCCCCCCCCCGGATCCGGCCTGCCCTCCCCCCCCGGATCCGGCCTGCCCCCCCCCTGGATCCGGCCTGCCCCTCCCCCTGGATCCGACCTTGGATAGCCACTCTTGCGCAAGCCTAAATTTACAAAAGCTATACTTTTGTAAATTTAGGCTTGCGCAAGTCTAACGTGACGTGTGTTGGAAGAAATTTGCGTTACGTGTGTGGCTACCATAAGATCTAATCATGTTATTAAATAACGTTTGACGCATATTACATGAAGCAAAAGAATATTTATATTAAATAAGGACAAGTTGATAATAAGAAAAGCGTCTCGCCTAAAGGATACTCTTTAACATCAAACGGAATGCACTAGCAACAGGGTTGACGAGGAAATATTTTGTCATCATATTATTTATTTTCATTGAAGAAAAGTATGGAAGAAAAATATATTTTGCGCCGACCCCAAATAAATTGGGATAAGGACAAATAAATTGGGATAAAATAAATAATCATCATGGTCATCATTATTCTCCTAATAACCATGATGATTATTTATTTTCACCTTTTTTCCTACTACACATAAGCAAGATACCAAGATAAAAGAAAGATGAAAAAGGAGATGAAGGCGTAGTTGTCAAATTTTTAATTTCTACGTCTTGGAAGCCTTTGTCTGTTCTTTTATATTTGTTCTCACCATCATCAACAATCATTCATTGACGTCGTCTCCTGATCTCATGAGATCCTATATCTTCATCATATGACACACAAACATGTGACCTTCTCAAAAGTCTATAACTACATGGTTACAGTTAGCGCTACTGTACTAAATATAAGTTTGCAAAAATTTGCCTCAAAATCAACCAACGGTGTCCGGCTGGTGTAAACCCTGTGTCGTCAGTTCAGCGGTTGAAGGACGCGGACGGCGCAAGATGAAAGGCTGCGAGCTTGTGTTCGGCACAACAAAGCTTTGTCTCCTCGAGCCCCTCGCGTTAACTTTGACTCGTGGCTCCAACCACTGACAACCCCAATTGGAGCTTCGAACACATTTGATTTAGTATGAGTGATGGTTATCAGAATATTTATTTTTACATGTTATGGAATTATCTCAGTCAATTAGTGCTACTTATTTTATTTGCGGCAATTAGCCTAAGGTAGCTCCAAAAACAGCATAGGATAGATTAAACGAATTCTGTTTCATGGAGTCTAATCTAAACAGATTCGCGCCTAACGTGGGACAGTTTTGTCCCCAGTTGGGCGCCAAAAACGTATGAGCATCAATAAGTCATGTTTATTAACCAAACCAAAAATATCCGGTGGCTACTGATGCAGTTACCATATGTTAAAATTGTTACTTTCTAAAATATGCACAGCGGTTTTTGCGTGTCGTAACTGTTAGGTTCATTAATTTAATATATCATGCCCCACGGTGGGCGCCAATAAAAAAAGAAATAAATTATTAATTATTATTGTTTTTAATCTGGAAGGACTTGAAGGATAGTGATTAGGATTCCAGTGTTCGGCTAAAGTCAGGTCTGTGATGTCAATTTGGTTGGCGAACGCCGCTGTGGGTGTCAGATGAAAAGCTTCAAGTTCTCAGTTGCTTTAGACATCGACGATGTCCATCTAACGTTACGAACTGGCCAATTAACGGAAAGACTTGTTGTATGATTTAGTGTGTATGGATGGTGGTAAATTGGTAACTAGACTTTAATAAACTCATTTCTAAAGACAAACAAAAGCTATTTTTACCACCCTTTTTTAGCTCTGAAGCAATACTTTCCATCAAAAGTTTACCAAACAAATGGACAGGAAAAAAAGTTTCTGTCTGGCTTTCATTTCAAAGAACTGCATTTACTATTTTGTGTCCCACGTTGGGCGCCAATCAAAAAGGCGACAAATTGACATTGTATGAAAGCTTTAATTCGGACCGTATGCTTGATGATGATAGCGCGCGTACAAAGAGAACAGAAGTAATAAAGGGGTGTCGAGTGTTCACAAGCGACGCAGCCCCGACCCGCCCCTACAAACAGCGGCCGATACTGCACGTTGCCGCTATACCGCTTTGATGATACATTAACGACTTTATGGCTGACCTGACAAAATGTCATGTGCATTTTACTTCAAACTCGTTACTTGGCTATTTACATACAAACGGGCTCACGAAACGCACACACGGCGCAGTTCCGCTGTGCAGCCCAACAGCTGCCAAGTTATCGTTCCAATGTTCAGAGGTCAAAGAGCGGCGCGCGGTTTAATCGCAAAGAGACAACTCAAAGTGGAGCGTGCAAATTCGAGGCCGGGCGGGAACAATAAAAGTGCAGGTGGACCGCGGCCGCCCCGCGCCTCCGCGCTCACATCAAAGGGGAACCCGCGATACCATACAAAAGCCCTAATGAGACAAACCCGTGGCGTAATCGAGGCGACGGAAAAAGATGAGGCCCGAGAGGTACCAGGCAAATTTTAATAATTGTCAAAGCGGCGGCGCCGATCAAACGCGAGGGGGTGCTGCCCTCTCTGCCGCGCCGCCACACCACTCCCTCCCTCGTCGCCGCCCACTCGCACCTGTGACGTGTGCTCACCGCGGGCCTCATTAGCGCTACTGATCTAATGCGACTTCGAACTTCGCCAGCGACGTCTAATTAAACTTAAACAGAATTTCAATTTTACGACTAAAATTTTAATACTTAAAGCTAGAGCCGCTGAGGTTCCGCAAAGGAGGCGCGTTCAAAGGCAACGCCGTGCACGTTTTCGCAGATATTAAATGTGTTGACAATTTAATTTTTCATTTCCTTTAGGCGGCGGCGGGGGGCGGGACGGGCGCCTCCCGGCCGCGGGACGCCGCTCCTTTGACGTCGCGATATTGTCTTTGTGCGGTGCGTGGGGTGAGGCGGGCCCGGCCGACGGAGACTTTGTCGCAATACAATGTGTATCAATAAAACTTAGGATTGGCTTTTAGTGGTTGCACTTACGCTTTGTGAGGCGGCGCGCTCACCCTTTGACATTATATGTGGGGCGCGGGCGAGCGTGTGTCTGTGTGCGAGTGTGTCGGGAGCTGAGTAATAATGCAGGGCGAGACGAGCCGGCGCCGCGGGTGCAGCCCGGCCCGGCAGCACACACACGCGCGCTTTATTAATATCAGCAATCGCAGTGCATCGGCAAACTATCGTGTCGCGGATCTGCGAAGTGCCGCAACACGACAACATGCAGTCACCGGCCCGAGGCGCTTCATAAACCCACGATGCACTAGGCAAACTTATTACTTTCTCATATTTATTTATCTAAATAGTAAATACTTATAATATAGATATGAACATAATACATATACCTAACTTTTTAGTATGTCCATAATTCACATCTTATAGCTGCTATGTACAGCGTTTACAAAGAAATCATTTCTTGAGAACAAACATCTCACGCACGAACTTTGATGCCGAATGAATTAAAAATTACTTCAAAACATGAATGTCTTCAATCTTTCTATAGAATGCCTGTGGCTTATAAAATGTTGATATTCTTTTGATACTTAAGGAGGTATCGTGTTCAATTACTTCGTTCATTTTATGTAAACTATCCTTTTTATATTACAAAAGTTTTTTTTTAATTTCACATGAATTCGCATCTTTGATGTATCCCTGTTTTCAAAGAGATGCGTAGAATTTACAAAACGTAGTTCGCTGAAAAAAGTCAAGAGTTTTCATCCTTTGACTGTAACTGACCCGGTAATTTATTATTGGGATTGCATTCAGCGCCTGCATGTGGAAAATATTATCCGGCAGGGGCCGAGGGGTCCTTTGCCAGCCCACAGCGCTTGCTCGACTGACCATAAAAAGTATCCACATTTTTGTAATAAAATTACCTGTTTTAAAAGGACGTTACTACCGAGATTAAGGCGCAGAGCGATGTAGTTAGTTGCCGGCGGCTGATCAAAGGGCCCGCTGGTCCAATCACAAGGCTTGGATTGGCCTGGCCCCGCCCACTTTTAAGGCCACGTGCGGCGCGCGCACTGTTGTGTGCTAAATTCTGACAGTTGCTCCCCGGCAGCCGTAGGTGCAGCAGCGTTTTGTCGTTTTCCGCGAATTTTCCGTGCGATGATCGCGTACTTAGAAATAGTATCAGCTTTCGATTTTTGTGTCATAAGTAGTGTTACCTTAACTTAAATGTATTAAAATTAATGTTTACTAGTAGTATAGTAGTGTGTTGTCAGTGGTCAGTGTTTATCTCTTAACATAATTGGATTGTACCATAAATTAATTGGATTTAAAACCTAGTACAGGTAGTAATTTGAACTTTTCTGAATTAATAAATAACGAATGAACTAACAAAGGGTCACATATCGAGTGTGCTGTGTCGGCATCCCTCTTCGGTTGGTGGTGGGCAAGTTTTTTGTCAGAACTTAGTCGTTATTTAAAATATTTAGTTGAATGCGTCTATTGTTTCGTACGTTCGGCTGTATTCCATGTTCCGACAATATTGTTTTGTTACTGTATAGATTTATTGTAGTTGCTCTCGCTTTAGTGGCACTTTTGATGCTTTGTTCATTGTTTGTATTAAAGTAGTTGTTTTAGTTTTATTGTTGCTTAAAAGTTTCGTATACGAAGAGCTGTTTTTAAAACATTGCATGTTCTTTATAGCTTGTTCATTGTTAAGTAGTTATTAAAAACAAACAAATAAAGAGTGCTAGAGTAATTCAACGTCGTCCTTACATACTTGTACTTATAGTACACTATACATGTAGAGGTATAAGTAAGTTAAAAACTTATCATGGGAAGTAATATTTACGCTAGAGCACGGTCTTAAAGAAAAGACATCAACGCGTCTTGGGTGCGTGCGAAGAAACAAGTCTCAATATTTTTATCTTGTACAGGAATAGAAAGATGATATCAATAATCTTCTAAGTGATCAATCACATACAATCTACATAAATATGAGTTGTTTTTTTTTTAAGTTCTGAATTGTACTCTTTTATATAACTTCAACAAAAGTTTGCATTTTACTCTAATTATTATTAGGTATTTAAAATGGACGATTATCCGTATTTTACTCATCCTGTAATATATCCAGATTTGGGAACAAAGTGGGTAGAAAGCTGATCAGTAATAGTGAAAATACTCCAAAGAATCGTTTGACTAATTTGGAGCCGCTACGAAACATAAGTGGTACGAAAAATTATTTCTTAAAAACAATTATACCCTACGGCAATTTTCCGTGTTATAGCCATTTCATACAACTGTCAAAGATCTGAATTTACAGACAATTTAAGTGGGTAGTCAATTTGCAAAATAATTAGTTTTTGGCAGTTTTTCTATACCTACTAAATCCGAAAAATGTCCTTGGACAAAAGAAATTAGCTCTAAGTAATAAAACCGAATCTTTATGGCTGAGTGTATAATCTTAGTCAGAACTTTAGAATTCCAAAAATGCGACAAATCATCAGTCGAAAATATAAAAATATAAACAAGCCTTAATATAAATTACAAGACGTTGCGGATAAGAGTAAACTAAATTTAATCGCATCGCATGTATCTGAAATTTTATAAAGAACTGGGATTGTTGGGAGTTCATTTCGATTAAGATTCGGCGACGTTCTCCTGCGAGGCTGCAAATAAAGCCAATTCAGCGCCTCGACTTGAATAAAATATGTCATTAGCTACATTATGTCCAAAGACAAATTATACAAAAAACCCTTCATTAAAGCGTAATGCTAAAAGCTGCTGAAAGGGTGCGCACGCGGCGTCTTTGAGCCGCAGACGAGACTCAGAAAGGATCGCTGTGTGCTAATTTCCAAACTCGGTTTCGCACAGATAAGGCTAGAGACGGGAGGTAGGTGTCTTTGATGTAGCCGCCCGGCCCTCTGACTCCGGGGGTGAGAGCTTTCAATGAAAGGATTTTTTTTCATCTTCTTTCCCTTTGTACTTAATTTAAATTTCGTTTATATCAATGCTACGAGTTTCCTTTTGGGTGTGTTTTCTCTTTTACTTTGTCGCGTTTATCCTCTCCAATTTGTAATATTCGAGTTCGCTTTGTAATTAAATTTAGTGTTCGTAATCTGTTCTCTCTAATTTTTTTCTGTGCCCGAACTCCAGCTACTGCCGGTGTAATTGCAATTTATAAATTAGGTGTCTCTTTGATTTCGAGTGTTTCTTAGAAGCGCTTATATTTCGAGATTTGATTATATTTTTCCTTTGTACTATTCCTTTGATATTTATAGAACCTTTCATATCTAGCGCTTACATACTAGTCTAATAAATAACGCTGTCGATCTTTGTGTTCGCCAATTTAATAATCGTGTAATGGCTTTAAGGCAATTTGAAACGTATAACGTATTTAAAGTTGTCTCTACCAGTCCTTAACTTTGTTTAGTGTCAAAGGGTTCAGAGTTATCAGTTTCATACTCGTTTTTAGCATAAAACCTCATTAGTGCTGAGTATTCAAATACTGTTTTAATATTGAAATGAATAATTAGGGTTGTTTGATGGTAAAACAATCTGATTAGTGGTGTAGTTTGGGTTACTGTTAGTTTTTCATCAGTTGTTGTGATGCTCGGGGTTGCACCCGCTCCTTTGTGCCAAGTTCTGTCGTTAAGAGGCCGCACAAAGTTGCCTGTGACTACAGCACCACCCATACTATTAACATGACAAGGGCACTAGTTAAAGACATTTCTCGATTTAAACATCAAAGTCTATCGAACGTCTTTGATGTAAATCGGGCCATTGATGTAAGGAAATTCAATGTCATACGCTTGTTATTTTTGTATTAGGATTTAAATTTACGTAAGGGCGTCTCTTATTGTCCATTAAAAATATATTATATTTTGCTGTAAAAAAAAATGCGAATCGTTTAAAAAAAAATTGCTAAGTATGATCTGAAATTCCGCTCTTGCGCTTACGTAAGATTTCTTCTTATGTCGATGTTTGTAAATTGTGCGCGCTATGTTGGAGCGGTGCATTGTAAAGGCGTCGCTACACAAAGAGTTGTCGCACGGAGCGACTTGAAACACAGAGCGTTTCCCGGCGCACACCGCTTGCTGACGCCAACGCCGCGCCGCGCACAAAGGCGCCACTTTGCGGACTCGTCTTTGACTTACACGAGTGTATGACCCAACATTAATAACCTACTAATAGCTCTCCCCTTCACAAGACTATCCAGGCTTCGCTGAATTGATATGAGATTATGTCTCCTCCTCTAACAAGTTTACGCTAAAACACAAAGGCACGCTCACACCAAGTACCACGCCGACTTGGCTATACTAATTTCAGCTCAGGCAACACGAGCTTCAGTAAAAACGTGTTCATAAAACTAATGAAATATTAAAATTACACGAGCCTTTTAGCTCGAACAAAACACTCGTAGATTCAATTTTTCGCATAATTTTATTAGTGACAGTTTAATTAGCGCAGCTTTCATCGGGCCCGCTTTGATATTGTGAACGTTTCAAATAGATTTCACAAGAAGCACTTTCAAAGAGAGCACCCCTAATAAGTACTGAAGAGTCCTCGCACGTGTTTATCAAAGACAGCCTTTCGTTACTCACCGTCTGAATGGCCTCAAAAGAAACTCGTGTAAAATGCTCTACAAAGTGCCGTATCAAAGGAAAGGCGGGCGCAAATATCTGTTTCGTAAACTAGTAAAAACGGAGCTCTCAAAGGTACTGCGTACTCGCGGCAAATTAGGCGGAGTTAAATACAAGCGCCGCTCTCACAAATGTATAACTTTGAAAGTGACTCCTCGCTCATTATTTATGTAAGTCGCCGTAATCGTCAAACGGCGGGTGTTTTATTTGGGCTGAGTCGCGGTCCGGCCCAGCGTCCGCGGCCGTCACCTTGCTGGCTCCTGTCACGAGGAGTCGTCCGGAGCCGCTAGTTCGGCGCGCGCGGCTTGCGTCCTCGCTTCACATGTGTATCCATTTAATGCTCAATTCCCATATAATTTAACTTTGCGATCAAAGCGAAATTTTGCAAAGAGCTTCCCGGCGGCGGCGGCGGCGGGCGGTGAGTGCGAGCGGGACGCACACATTGGAGTTCTCGAGATCAAATGCTGGGCCAAATTAGTCACTCTCCGTCTCTCTATCTCAAAGCCGATCCGTAGCAAAGTTTGCGCGAAGATGACATCAAAAGGAAACCACACACTGGGGTGGCGCCGCCCGCGCCCGGCGCCCCCGGCCCCATACTTAAATCCGCCGTGTCTCTGGCTGTCTTATTGACACGCGACTGACAACTCGCAAGTCGCCAACGCCGCCGACTGTTTCAAACTCACTCCGCTTTACCAGACTTATTTAGTTAATTAATACGGAATGTCCTATCAAGTTGTAACTCCCGCAAGGCTGGCACACACTTACGCGGCTCAACTGTTAGGAAACTTTAATCGCATGGGTATGTTTGTACATACGTACTGCTACACACCACCCATGTTGTCAATCCCTTTAATTAAACGACACTAAGTTTCTTTGATGGACTTTGGAGGGCTGTAATATCATCTCAGAATTCTAATTATTTTACTATAATTAATTTTGCAGATGGAATCCATCGAATGTAATACTTATGAAACATTCCATGTTCGACAATTGTGGACTAAAAGTAAAATTTTGAAATATCTGACGCAAGAACACCGGGTAGGCTTCTCAAAAGTTCTGAAGCCTTAAAAACAAGTTTTAAACTTATACCAAACTCGAATTTCTCAACACAAAGCTGGCAATTGTGTTCTTATTTCTTGGAAATTGCCTTTTTCACCGTTTCATAATGTTTCACTGTAGACATTTTTGTTAATAATGGGAAAGCAAACGTTACTTTGTGTTCTGTATGTTTGTTTTAATAACAAAAGAATTTTTTCAGTTGCGTTTATTTCATAGGTATTCGTACACAATTATGTGCCTTATTGTAGAAAAACTAAAGGTTACTTTGAAAGTTATCTTCTTACTACACTCTGGGAACCTCATGTCCATATCTCTAAAAAGAGAAATAATTCTATCTTTTTCAAAAGTCTCTTACATTTTCTCAAATTCAATCAAACGTTTCATTGCCAACAATATGAATACCAAGTAATTTACACAACGTGTCTAAATGCAAAGGAATCTCAAGTATTTTTCAATCATTTATCGGTGTCTAAATGGGTTAACAGTCTTAAAACCAGTGAACCCCGTCACTCTTAATACGGTGATAAAAACTCCTCAACGTTAACACTGTCTAACAAAGTCGATAACTCGTCGGCATAGCGTTTATTAACAAGCCAAGTTCAAAAAAAAATTGTTTGGAATTTTGAAATCCAACACAAGTTATCGCGGGGCGCAGGGGTGTTGGCATTGTGCGCAAGAGTTTATGACGACGACGGCCGCGCTTCCACGAACTGGGACCTTACCGACGCCAATACCAATAGATTCAGTATTCGATTTTCGGATTTCCAACTGTATCGCCTACATCATAAAGTGTGGAATCTAAAGTTTCAAAGATGAACGGTGCCTGGGTCGTGCGTTGCCGCCCGCCTACCTAAAACGCTGTCCCTGTATGACGTCACTCATCTTAATGTTTGCTTTCTTTCCCCTTTAATTGAACTATAGTGTATTGTTTAGTCTTCGTTATTTAATCTGCCTCGTTGTTTTAAGATTCCTGTATGAACATTCATGATAAACCATCGCCATGGTTTTTGTTTGTTCTTTATGGATCCATTGTTTGTAGTTCATCTTAAATTACGAAGAGAAATATGTGGTATCAAGGGCTTACTTTTAACAGACTTCTTCTGTATGAGTCCAATTTAAATTAGGCAGGAACTGAGTTTCTTTAATTCGATTTTGCTATTTTAAATACAGACAAGCGCTCTGTATATTCCATTATAATAAAATATTTTTAGGCTCAACTAGTGCGGGATAACCAACTATTAAATTTCATTTTGAGCAGACTGCATATCTTGTGTGTATGTCATCCAGGTAATATTATTTTCTCAAGTCCTGAAGTTTCAAACACTAACAAAACGGCATTCCTTAAGTCCTGATATCACATTTTCAACGATTCTGTATTTATCATCGCTCTCCCTTTCATTTTCAATTCATCCATCAACTGGTCTGTGATTTAATACGTCAGGCTTATAACCTTCATTTGATATTCTGCGTTTGTGCCATCATTCAACTTTTTGTCCTCTATTACTCCTGTAATATGATTATAATTTTCTCGCATCTGCTATACCTTTTTTTCATATCAACAAAACTTGAACTTTAGTGATAGCAATGTTAAGGTTTGGTTTCGTTTGTTTAAGTTGTTACAATCGGCTTCCATTGAACGAAGACCTGTTTGGATAAGGAATGCCGCAGCGCAGTGTCCGGGCGGCTTTTTGCTTTGGCTGCGTGCGCACAGCCCACGCGGACGGCTTGGAGCCTCGGCCCGCCGGCGCCAGAGCCACTTCCCGCCTTTACGTTTTATGCCTGATAAACGACACGTTGCAAATATTTGATGTAATTTTATATTTTAAATTATTGCCGGTTTGCTGTTCCAAGTCCTTATAATGACAGTGACTGAGAAGATATTACTCAAACTTCGCATAAGATGATCAAAAACACAGCCTGTAATCCCTATATGATTTGTAATCTCTTTAAAATCCCTCAGAGTCAAACAACAGCCGTAATTTTTACACGAAATTTTAGCAAGGTTCCCTAAAATTCCTGGTTGAATTTCCAAAGGTCGTCTATCGTTTAGAACAATAACAAGTCGTTATTTGTACTGCAGTCCATAGTTCTTTACAAATATAGTGGATTCTCTATCCGAAAGCTTTAACGGCACCACCATGGTAATCGGATTAAAATTTGTTTACCTGAATGTTTTACACATGGCCTGCTCCAAAATCTTAATATTATTTTGTTTCATAGCACTTGATTGTTATCCGAACACCCGCAAGGCCGCTACTCAACTTTTTATTGGATTAATGGATTACCAACATTATTCAAACATAAATCTTCAGTACACCAGTATTTATATATCACTTATTATTCGTCTACAACTGAGTGTCATTGGTACTTGACAATAACTATTAAAGGAATGGTGCGCCTAGCAGAATGCGCGGCGGTCGCTGCGACTCGATGGCACTGCAAATAATGCTGGATTACCTGCTACCATTAACTGATTGTTACCTATTATACCTACGTATTGTGGATTATAACGGCTGTTTATTTAATGACGGTTGTAGCTTGAATTTCTCTTGAAAAAGCAACTCTTGAAATTATATATTTTTTATTATTATTTGTCTGGAGTGATCGTTTTTGAGGTGAACATGTTGAACTTTTGGAAAAAAAAAATCTTTGATTGATAAATGATAACCATAGGATATCTTTAATACTGTTCAGACGAGAAAAAATATAGAGCTTATTTTTTCTTTTACATTATATTTTAATGTTGATTCTCAATACCTTCGTAAGCTGTCGCGATTTTTCCAAATCTGGATACGGCCAATAACATTTTTATCTGTCGTCCATACTTTATGGGCACACAGCAGAGAAATTCAATGGGGTGTGGATGCTCGTAAAATGCTGGCGGCCGAAGTATCCACATTACACTGGTTTATGGCCATAGCAACTATGGGAAGTGAGAGTTACACAGCTTTAGCCATCAGCATTACACACCTATGGAATTTACTGTTGAATTCTTGTTCGACCATTGAACGAATGGAACCACTGAATTATTCTTGAGTAGGTTTAGCCGTACAAAATATTTGATGGAAGTATCAGTTGTCTTTTAAAAGAGTCAAAAATCGTTTTTGGTGTCTGTCCTGTTTGTCGCAGTGGAATTAGATTATTTATTAGAATCAGACTGGCGATTATTCTATACAATTACTAAAATTTTAAAATAACAGTTGATTAATTATTCCGAGGAAGCTAGTCAACAATGGTTGAATTGATCGCGTGGTTCAGGCTGTCGACTAATATGACAAGATCTTGTGCTCCATCTAAACCAGTGATTCCCAAAGTGGTCCGGGTGGACCCCCAGAGGTCCACGGGAGACTCGACGGGGGAATACGTTGGCGTGAAAAGAAAATGGGGGCTTACAAGTTGTAAGTAGGGTTTCGATAGTAAAGACCTAAATTGTTGGCTTGGCTTTACCTATCAATGTAGGCAGATAATAAACTACTCAATAACTGAGAAAGCAAAAATAATTCTAAAATTTTCGGTGATTTTTTGGACAGGACTTTTTTTTTGCAGGCTGATTTCGGTGAAAATTAGCCTTATTGAGACTTTAAAAAAACCATTTTAAAGAGGCTTTCCATCGTTAATCATCACATTTTTTGATGTTTGGGAATATGGTAAAAATGTAGCAGCAGGGTCCGCCGAAACCATGAAAATTTTGAAAGTGGTCAACGAGATAAAAAATTTGGGAACCTCTGATCAAAACCATCACCTAATTTTTACCTTCGCGTGTTTTTTGGTTACTCATGGAAAGAGTAGCAATATATCATCCACATTATATTGGTGAGTTGTATAACAGGAAAATTATTATGGTAACTTGTTGGCTTCAGTACATCAATAGTACAAAAATTGTGTATTTTAAATGGTTTTTCATGGATGGGTTCGACGGCTTCTATCGAGTATTCGAGTGGGTTTCAATCCCTAACGAAATTATTGATTTGTTATGACAAGGATACCTTTTTAAATAACAAGTTCAGTAAAGTACATTTTAAATAATGTCAAGGGTTTTAATTTTACGCTATGGAAATGTTTTCAATCTTCGGGCTCTACAAGTTTTCTAGGCACTAAAATTTTCATGATTATCTCCGCAATAAGTTATCCTTTCTTTATAGCTAAATTGACAAACTGATCTTTCTTTAAAAAAAAAAATACTCCCTCTTTGAGTATGTAAATAACCGGAGCACTTGATATTAGCATGCTCGAGCAAAATAATAGAGACATTCTCGGCGCCTTTGACAAGCGGAGTAATAAACATACAACATAGTTTTCTAATTTCATGCAGTCTCTCTTCAATATTAATTTAGTAATTTGAAAAGTTTGTGCCATGCAATATCAAAGAGACTTTAAACTTACTTTTATTTGTTTTGTTACAGGATGATATTCTCCTCATATACGGCACCATTCAGCTAAGATTTAAAGGTAAGATCTAATTTAAGCCAATCGTGATGATTTATGCTACGCAGACTTATTGCGAAATTGAAAGCCAATTGAATTGTGATTTATTGTGATATGAACTTTCCGTCGTTCAAGTAGCATGATTTATTTTGGGTCGCGCTGGAATTAATCTACGCGCAAGTAGAATAGAAGCCAGAATAAATCAATCTTATAACCATCATTAACCTCTTGGATTTGCATCCTAATCCTAACTAATATTATAAATGCGAAAGTGATTTTGTTTGTTACGGGGTACTGTGTTTAATGTTACAACAGAATACCTTGTGATATATTAGAATTAAATGAAAGAAAATTTATAACTCATATAAAAAGTACACTTTGTAAACAAGCATATTACAAATTAGAGGACTATATCCAAGATAAAAATGCTTGGAAACATGGTGGTCCTGCTCCATAGGACAATTTAGAATCTAGACAAAATCTAACTGGTTGCTAGTTTGATTGTATATTTTTTTTAATATTGATTTTACATTCTGTGATTACTTGAACTCACACACTGACTTATTAGTACCTATTACTTGTAAAAATGTTAGGAATATCGTATAATTTTACAATGTTTGTAAATATGTGAGCACCATGCATCTATCACATAATTAATTTATCTGTCATTCATTATTTTTACCTATCGTGATATATAATCTTATTGTAAGTGCATCGTCTTCACAAATAATTATATAGGTAATTGATGTATACAAGATATTGTGAAAACATTTTAAAAGAGTAACGGTGGAGTTTCTTGTCCAACCTTCTCCATACGAAAACTACCTTTTGGAAGGGGCGACTAAATGTTGACGTTCAAAACCTTTTTGTTTAAGGCCTTTTTTGTGCCTAATTGAAATAAATTATTTGACTTTGGCTTTGTTTTTACGGTTTCACGCTAACACTGCTGAATAGATTTGGATGAAATGGCACAGGGTTAGACCTTGACCTGGAGAAGGGCATAGACTACTTTTCATCCTGGATCGCAAATGAAGTCGCGGGCAACAGCTAGTATATTATACATTTTAAATGATTTAATTAGCTAAGTCGTGATAGAAAGAAAGAAAGAAAATAAATTTATTTGACTCAGGTTAAGGCACACAATAACAAAAAAAAAGCAGAAAAATACAAAAATAACTTAGAATAGTACTGTGTGCCTCACGGCTGTGCCAAATAGGGCCAGTTCAGCATAAATGCCAGACAACTAGTGTTTGACGCTGGTTTTCAACTGGACCTTATGCTACGAGGACGTCTTACGGGTGTAAATCAGTTAAATAGTGTGTAAGTGTTTTATATTTAAATAAAAATAGATATATATGTGTAGCAAATAATATTAAACTCGATTAGATATTTGTTTAAAAACAATTATAGATAATTATTAGTGCTATGTAAGGAAAGAAATAACATGAACATTTTATGAGAGCTGTATCTTAAGGAATCCTCATAAGTGTAACTGTTTTTAATCACTGATTTCATTACGAGTTATCAGGAAACCCATTACAAAAAGAATTTAATTTGGCTACAACGTCAATTTCCAATAAATTGCAGACAATGGCGGTTGGTTGCAAATCCATGGTTGCAACTATAGCTCTTATTGTAACCTACGGCTTCCAATTTATTTCATACGTCCTAAAAGTAATCCGTCGCGTCGGCAATCTGGTACTCTACGGATTTATTTCGTTAACGACATAATAACGAGTTATATATATCGCTTTTGTGATGAAAGCACAATCAGGTAATATGTTACATTCAATTTTCAACTTTACGGGGATAAGAATAAAACTGTTCGCTCATGTGTGCGGCGTAAGCGCGTGTTGCTGATTCAGCTCTTTCGGTTATAATGGTTAAGCCGTCATTTTTACGATGAGTTATTATTACTTTTCCGTATTTTTGTTCGTCCGTTTTTCTCCTGCACGGAAAAGAAAAGTTTCCTTTTAGTTTAAGCAAAAAGCATAAAAATTTACATTTCACTTAAGATCAAGGGGGCACTTCCATAAATTATAAAAAAATACATGAATACGCAATTAAGTTTGACTTCGATTGAGCTGTAGCACCTCTCGATCTGAAAACCCATCAACCATTGAAACTAGCGAGCCACCGAGCACTCCTGAACCCAATATTTTTACATACAATAATTTAATTACCTTTCGACTCCAAAACTACCGATCTCGTAATCCCATTACTTCTACGCGTTTACTCCCAAAAGAGGCAACAGTTTAACGTTAAATCTCGCTTCGAGGCAGTAAAAAAGCGAATTTTTATATTAAACCGGCTCTCGTAGGCTGCATTCACGTGAGGAGGCCCTAGACGGCAAATTAAGTGACATTAGAGGCATAATGCCCGTGGAAGGGAGACGTGAAAGCGGAGTGCTGTTGTGGAACGGTACGCTAGTCCGTGGAGTGCGCCAACAGACGTTCACCACCTGGATGCCGATTAAGCGCTGGAAAATATTGCAGCCAGTTTAAGCGCTGCATTGCAGCCTAGTTCAGCGACGCTCTCTTGGCGATTGTGCTTTTCAATACTTAAGAAATGTCCATGAATTTCCTTAGAAATGTAAATAACATTTATTATGAATACCTAGTGTAGCCACTTGTTACTAACTTCCCTTATGAATGCTGTGCTCCTCCCTGGGGGGACAAATGTTGAATCTCAGAAGGTTTTGCTATGAGTTTTCATGAACTTTAAAAATATTTGATTTTGGAATCCACAAAGGCACATTAGCTGACTTTTCTATCTAAGGATTGACCTGAAGTTTGATGCGCATTGATTTTATGTCGTCGAAATAGTTTGAAACTCTAGCTTAAGGATTCAAAAGCCTTTGCACTGAACATAATTCCCATTAAAATATTTTTCATTCGTTCTAGCATAATTGTCACGAAATTAAGAAATAAATGAGAGAATAACCTTCTGCCTGCGCTTCGGCAATGGATTCCGGCACACTTCATCTAATAAATCTGATAATCAGCAAATAAATGTACCCACCAAATTCTGTAAATTTTTTATCCGATCCGGAGACAATTGAAATCGGCGCGTCGGTAACAGAATTACTTTTTTTTCATCTACACTTCTAACCGATCGCTCGGCAGCTGGGACAGCGACTTATTTCAACCGTTTTATGAATTGCTCCTCATTTAATTTTGTTCTCATTTCTTTCATTTTCTCTTCTACGATTTCAATGAGGCTTGATGATAGCACATTACATTTTTGGTCTACCTTTGATGATTGGCTCCTGATTTGTTTGACTAATTTTCCAAATGTTGTCAACGACTGCCCACAGAAAATGTATTTAAGAAAATGTTTGAAAACACATGTCTGTCTTCAAGAGAAAGCTGTGGAAGAAGGACACAGGCCTGCAATTCACCTCGTAGTCAGATTTTTTTCTTACAATCTGATTCCCAAACGGGGAGTTCCTCTAGTTTAAGTTGAATTGGCACCTGTCGACAGAACACCAAAAAGACTAAATTCTTCTTTAACTGGTAGTTTTTCCTGGAATCAGTTTGCATAAAAATAATACTCTGCAGTTTCTTATTTAAATTTTTGTTCCCAACCCGTAAAATGTTGCAAAACAAACTAGCAAGACAGAGGGATCCTCGATGACAGCAAATATAAATTAATCAGTTTTAAATACCAATTTGTCTGTAAGTTAAGTGCTTGACTTATTTAGCATACGTCATTAGCAACAAGAGTAATGTGGGTAACTAGCGATATATTTAAGTCCAGACTGAATTTTTTGTCTCGTGTCTGAAAACTGACATGCGGTTGTTACAGGGCTGCCAATTTGAAATAGAAGGTTTTGGGTTAGAGAACATTTGAAAATGTTTTAGCTATTTAACCACCATCAATCAATAAACAATTAAAGGGTTAAAACAAATAGAAAAAAAAAAATACTCAAAAGGATTACGCAGGTTCTAGATGCGAAAAATAACCAAGAAATACTTGCTCATCACAAATAAAAAAAATATCAAGATTTTTGATAATTTTTATATCGTTTCTTTAAACGTTTCATAAGTAACTGTATTCCTGTATTACCTTGTCCATGTGGCGTCCATGCATTGTCTCCACAAATAGCATTGTATTTAGCGCTGGCGCCGGCGACGCATTAATTACGCTATAAATAAATGCTTTAGATAAAAAACGTATCGAGTGAGGCGGTAATAGATTTCTCTGAGCGACGCGACTTTTATTGTTATTGAATGGGGCGGTAATGTGTTGCGGCCAGTCCGTCTGTCGCGCTCGGTTTTATCCGGGATTTATTCAATGGAATGCATTTGTAATGACTTTTTTACTGGAGGTATGTAATTCCGTGTTGGTCAGGAAATTGTAGTCACGTAAAAGTTCTGGGGACTACAAACTGTAAGATACTAAAGATCTTTAGGATACTAAAGATCTTTAGGATACTAAAGAGCTAAATAGTGAAGTGTATTCTGTTTTGGATATAACAATACTTTTTTTACGTTTTTAATGGTATTTTACTAAATATGTCCACTTCTATCATTGCCGTACGGCAGCTCATGTCGTCGTAAGAAGATCACTTTAGGAATTAAATTGGCGAAATCTAATTCAAGACGGCGAAAACTACCCACGTAGCTCTACGGTGGAAAGGAAACACAATCACGACACATAATCACATTGAACCAATACGGAAAGCTGAGATGCACTTCTCATTCTGTCGTCTACGTTATTAGGAAAACCACTATAAAACAAATGTACAGCGAAAGTGGAAATACGCTTCTTCTAAATTGGATAGGAATGATTTTGTTAGAAATCCGCGAGGCAAATAAGTTTACACTAGATGTGGAGGGAAATAGAGTGGAGTATTGGAAATTATTGAAAGGAAATCTAATTAAAAAATATGTATTTAAGAACAGAATGCAGTGTATTTAAGTGATTCTCTTTCGATAGCTACTACATTACGATTCTGATTTGTCAATTTGAATCTAGTCATCAATTACGTTGTTTAGGTTTTTTTGCAGCTCAATTAACGATTTTTTTAAATCGGTGCAAATAACAACGAACACCATAAATAAAGATTACTACGTACCGGTTGTTAAGAGATATGCGATACCGTTAAGCTACCATTGGGGAAGTGAAAAGTATTAACAAACAGTAAACTTTTAGGGCAATTGTGTTAAAAACTTGTCGCAAAGAAAATGCGGGCGCATTGTATCTTAATTGACATTATTGTTGATGCTGCAAATAAATTAACCATTCGAAACAACGTCATGGAATTAAGAATATTAGGATAAGAGATGATAAAAACATCCATGTATGACTAAAATATATTATACAAATTTGCCGAAACGCTTAGACCATATCTTTGATCATAAACACAAGTTTTCATCAAAATAATTCCAATTACAGGTAAACTGTTTTACCTGTATCATCAGAATGAGTTAGGATTAGGAGATTTATTCGTTAATTATAAAACTGCGCATTTCTTTTTCCATTACACTTATTTAATTTTCCAATATGATAGTCATACAGTAGAACTAGTGGTACTGCTACAACTATTCTTCTACATCTCAATTAAATCTCATCTAATTCAGATCCAGTCTCAAGGGGGTCCTTCATATCAATTTAATAGGATTACATAATAGCAATTTTCCTGTATAAAGGAGTTGCGTTCATTCGCAGCGAGGCAACAATAGTATAATCTGGCACGTCGTCTCCGGACTAAAGCACTATTGTTGAAAAATATTTTGTACAGCTCCTTGAGAAAATGCGAAATGAGACTGTCCGAAAATGAGGTAATACTAAAATTACCTTTACGGATTAGTTTGCCTTTATTTCTTCGGCCTTTGTTAGAATTGATAGGTTTACTTAGATGATATCATTCTTACAAGTGTAAACATTGTATCAGTTTTTAAATTTTCTACCAATGAATTTAAGAATGCAAAATTTACCAAAACGTTCATGATGAGATGAGTCAATTTTGCTCTTCCGTTCAGTTTATTTCAACCACACAGCCGTCATTTTAATAAACTCCCACAAACACCTGATGACGATACAAATATAAACATAGTAATATCAATAGACTAGATGTGTTTGACAATGAGCGTCCCTCGGTGAATGTCATTAATGTCATCCGCAGAGCTGTCGGCCCGCGCAGCGGGTAGCCTCCTGAACGATCTACGTTTACCATATATATCATTAAAAGTACCTAGTATTAAATTACAGGGTATTTTATGGAGTTGAACTTGTTTGTTTTGCGGATCGGGGAGTGAAGATAAAAGGGTGCATGTGCCTAATTGTCGTGCAAGTCGTGCTGAATGAAGGGGTCGGGTTTGTTGTGTGTTCGTATGTGGATGATTGATGGATTTTATTGTAGCTAAGTGCTAGCCGGTGCATTATGAATATGAGTAACTTTTTCTTTTGTGTTTTCTAGAACTTTGTTAAAGTTATAATAGGAATTATTTAATTGAACAATATTTCTTTGCTTGTATTGAAAGAACGTAACGTTTTCAGAATACAGCAATTTTTTTTTGCCGGATTTTGTTTGCAATTTTGTCAAATGTAACTTACAAATCTGTGACATGATAATTGTCGATAAAACTTAGAAAGTTCAAAAAACATCTTAGCGAGCACAATTGTTGCTAAAACGCTTTGAAACATCGTTTGGCTATTGTTCAAAATCAATTACGTTAGTTTACGAACGCTATGAAACTCAGCGTTCAGGATTCTCGCGTATGGGAGTGACAACTTTACGATACGGCTCGCATTCTATGAAAGATAACTTTTCAGAAATTGTCAACGGATAGTAGGACAGTTTTATGTACATAGCGGCTACTGTGTTTTTTCTAGGTTTTTTTATTCTAAACCAAAATGTGTTGACATAATTATTTTATCAAGTCTCGTTACTGTTCTTACTTTTACAATATGGATAAGATAAGAATACAGCTCTTCCTGTTTTTGCCTTGCCGCATGTATTGGTATAATAATTAGCCGGTCAACAAGATCGGTTGAAGGACTGCTTTAGCCGGACCTAAGTTAATGAAATGAAAGGAAAAAGTAGTATACTCGTACATTTTTTGGTCAAGTATTTATAGTCACTAAAGGAGGTTCTTGGAATGCACTCCAAACGTACATCAATTCCGCTTGTCAGTTTCTATTCTCCTGACTAAATAAAATTTTATCATTTTTTAGAGTCGATTACAATCGTTTACTTGGGTACACCTCACCCCTTCCGTGCTGCAGACAGCGGAATTGATGCGCAAGGGATCTGTTTATGATATGAGTGGCAAATATTTATTATGGAGATTCATTTCGAATTTTAGAGATAATTTTATTTTTAAATTGTATTTTGATAGTTTGTTAGTAGCGTGAAAAATTATATACAATATCTAAATGTTCATGTCGTGACTTGAATTAAGTTTGATATCTGTATAAACAGAATAAATAATAGTGATAGGACATAAAAGTGGATAGTTAGGATTTGGTCAAACATTGTTTTTTATCTATTCTCTTAATTTCTATTAAAACGTAATCTGATTGTAGGTAGAGTATTAATAGAAATAGTTACATACCAGTGTTATTAATTAAAATATCTTACGTGGAAACCACATTGTTTCCCACTCAGTCGGAACAATTAAATTGACTACTGCATAATACACCACGGGGCTATTACACAAATTGACGAATCTTTTATTCATCAATCCAATCATCCATACCGCTGAGGGCTGTTCGCGGGCGTCGGAGACTATCGAAATAAGAAATCTCTGCGTATTTTCTCTCTTTTTCTTACTTATACAGACCTGCTATACTTGAATGCGACGGATGATTCGAAATTTTCAATTAGACCACAATTGGCTTAGTTAACCACTGTTCTCATTTCATTTGGTATGTTTTCGAAAGCAGAATAATGATGTTTTTGTCATAATATTTTTAATGTAAAACGGCAGATGTTATAATGATGTGCTTTAAATTGTTACATTACTGAATGATTTAGATAATAAATTATATCATTTACAATTCAAGATTTCCATCCTGTTCACAATGCTAAATTGGCAACACGGTTGAATTTGCTGCCTACCCGATTTTACCATCGTGCTGGCCAGAAATATGAATAAATTCATGGAATGCTTACAATGTAAGTGTAACAGAATCCAGAAGTCGTTATCTTTCGTACTGGCCATCCTGTCTCCAATTTCCAATACATATCGGGCCGCAGGGAGATGTGGTCTGACCGCCTGTCCCGCGCTGCGGCCCACGCGGCTCATCCATCGAACATGTCCATTTCACTGACGTGCCGATAAAAACTGAATCAACTTTGTGGTCGCAAAAAATGTATTGTACAGTGTTCTGTCGGATAACCTGTCCTTTGACGGGCAGCGGTTTTATCGTAGTTCGATAGTTTTTGACGAAATTGGAAATTTTAACGGTCTGTTTTGGAAAGGAGAGCTTGCTAGACAGATGTCCATTAACGTTTTTTGTTAATGGGGCCAGAGATTAGGAAAAAATATCGTATTTGAAGGGTTAATTGAGTAGCTTACGAAAAAATAAAATCTACAACAGAGGAACTTGCCTCACCTACCGTTGAAGGGCCTTGGCGATGTTATTTTTTAAATCAAATGTTTCAATACCAAATTTCAAACCATACGATGACCAACTGGCTAACCTTCCTTTATTTTTCTACACATATAACAGCAAGCCAAACCTGACGTAATTGACGTTGAGATTCAAATTAGAGACGTTCCGTCTGAAAAAGCCCCTTCCTGCGTTGGAGACAGCTGCATTTTCTCGGGCCGTCCGCGCCCCGCCGCGAATAGTCATTGTATGCAAAACGTCGCGGCCAGACGGAACTATTGTTCACACGAGATTAAGGCGGGGGGCACGTCCATTATGCAAGAAGCCTGAGGAACGGGACCCTATTCCACGGGTGATTGCGAACCTGACAGAGCTCTCAGGTGCCCTGGTTTGCGTGGGGGGACTCTACATTTTAAAGGCGTTGAGTTTTGGGGAAGATATAAAAAAACGGAGTACATAGTCTCTGTATTTTGGAAACGAAATGTGTAATATTGAAATTAAATAGAGCACAACTTGACTTCAGATAACTTATTTATCGAAAAAAAGGACTCACTCAGTTAAAATAATACTCAGCCATATCAAGTCTTCCTTAAAAAAAATCCAGAACTTTTATTTAAAAGAATTAAAACCTCAAAAATCGAACTCTCCCTAATTTCCCGTCACGTTTTCCGCTTTCCTGTTACAACTGTACCTATTTATATTTATAAACACGTGATCCTTATTATTCACAGTCCCGTATTTCCTTACCCAATTTTGGGCACTCTAGCGACGCACCTGAGACGTTTCAGACATTTAATCAGGCCTGTAATCGGAAAAACAATGCTATTGAGTGGAGGTATCGCCCTCGGGCGGACCTGGCTTTTGTCGCGCCGGGACAACGGGACGAACCAATCTGTTTCGCAAATTACGTACGAATCTTGGGACGACGTGCTTTTTGCATGAGCAGTGAAGGAATGAGGAATGTTAGGTTGATTGAGTGGGATATTAAAGAGGAAGAGATAAAAGAAATGTCAGGTGGGTCGGTTTTGTTTACCGCTTTCTTGTTGTGATTGCTTGTCGTTGTTTTTCATCGGTGTTGTGGTAATATAACATTTCTTGTGTTTGGTAAATGGTTTCGTTTTGAACTCTCAACTTTGAATGTTTCTCTAAATACATTCCGTTAGTATCAAGATTGAGTCCTGGTTTTATAGAACCATCAATTTCAATGCGTTTTACAACAGAATGGTTTAGTAGGATAACACGTTTTACACAATTTACGCCCCCGTTGTCGTTCCTGCTAGAACTTTATTCAATTCCCCCGCGACAATTTATCCTTCGTTTCATAAGACATTTCGCACGAATAGTTCTCTATCGAATTTGGCTGTACCTACGACGTGACACGTGACTTTCCCCATCATTTGTGTACACCCACAAATTGAGTTAGCACCTTTTGTCGTTGCAAATAAAGCCCAAAATCCTTCTGACGTACACGAAGTTGTATTTATGTGGAATTTTAACGACACCGGTCAATTTCCTGTAAGTGTAGGCAAATGTACAAATTGATGACGCTGAAGGCGAAGACAGTTCGCGACACTTGAATACCTTCGATTGGACGCTCTCAATTGGAAAACTGCAGGAACAGGTCAATTAGTTCAAGAACGTTGATGTTAGCACCTAAATGACAACTATATTATGAATTTATGAGCAGATATTTCTTTTCAGGTGTACTACTTACCTTTGTAGCACAATTTATCAATATCATTGTCATTCCCAGATTTGTGCGAATAAAAGAACGCGACAAAACAAATGTATCGAGTAACTGTAATTTAAACACTTATTCGCAAATTAACACCTACAAGGGCCAAATTAAGATCAAAGGAAGTTTTACGATCTCGAAGACAAAATACTCTCGCGAACACTATTTATCACCTCACTAATTTACAGTTGTTTTGTCTAAAAGTCGAAAAAAAAAACAAAACATAAAGATTCAACCTCAAACTGAATTTCCAGAATACCAAGATTCTGCCAAATATTCGGTTGGTCGGAAAATGCAGGATATTTACGAAAATAGAATTTATTATATCGATGCCGGTGTGGCGGTGGCCGGTGGCCGAAGATGCGTGCGGCAGAACTTTCGGTCGGGCGACCGCGACATATCCGCTGCAGACGGTACGGTAGCGGCCCGCTGCGGTTGACTGCGCTCTCCGCAACACGGAATTTGCGTCATACTGCCCGTCAGCTTTATGCATGAATGTGCTCGCAGATACGGCTCTCGTGAAGTAAGTGCATTTTTACGGATAGCGGAATTCTGACCGATTTGAATGGATATTCTAGCAAATATTGCTAATTGTTCCTAAAAACGTGGTTGAATCAGTTCTCAGATTTTAGACAACATAGTTAAACTTAACTTACTAAGGCGTCCGAAAAGGTATAAGATTTAAATCTCGCTTCCATTAGGATTTGACTAAAACCAGCAGTGACCATCATATTTTACAACGAAGTCACGGATTCGGAACCTATCAAGAGACTGTCTATGTCTATGGTTGATAGTGCGCCAATCGTTGTAAACTAGTTATAAATTACCTTTTATCTAATTACTGTTACTTTGTATCACAGAGAAGGAAGACTCCATTACAGCCTAGATATAATTGACTAAGGAAATTACTTTACGTATGCAAGTCTCGTATACAAAATACTATTCTCATTATGTGGTGCCATCAGTAATGACGTTACGCCTCCCGACTGATTCACTTTACGTGACACGCATCTACTTAAAATCGGTACTATAAAGGAACACGCTAAACTATTACACTAGGAGAGGACCTCTTAGATGTCGGAAATTGAAATTACGTTGATGGTGATTGTTCAAAGACAATTGCATTTCGGTGCTGAAAATCGATCTGCTGGCTGATTTATATTTCCTTTTGCATTGGGCTCAACAACAAATAATTGTACACATGGCTACACATCAAGCTATACATTTCCAGTTTATGCTAATCTCGCATTGTATAACATTTCCTTACAATGTGAGGTCAACTTATACTTGAAATATATAGCTTGATGTGTAGCCGTGTGTACTAAGCCAACTGGAAAATTTCTGAGGTTTCTAGATGCAAAAGAATCCAGAAGAATTTATAATGACCAAAAACTTACAGATTTCTCAAAATACTTTCTATAGGAACTGTTAACATCGTTGCAGTATCAGATTAAGATGTCTCTCTACATGGTTTAGAAAGTTTACTTCAAAAAGTAATGTGTCGGTTGCGTTTGCGAAGTGCGGATACGGAGCTAGTAAGTAATCGAAATTGAGGAGTGAGTACAGTCCGGGGTTGCGGGAAAGTCCGAAAGGGATACCGTGGCCCCTGGCAACGTACAGGCAACGGAAGGAACACGGGTGGGTTTTTAGTCAGTAAGAGTCTGACACGCCCTTCCGCTCCACCCAGAACGGGAGAAGAAAAAAAAAAAAAGCAGTGAGTACAGTTACCACCTGTGTGCTCGGAACGTCTGGTTCGGTGGTTTGTTGCTGACCATTGTTGTAACTAGCTAACAAATAAACCGCGTTTACATCGTAGGATAACTCCTTTCCTTGTCTCTTAGAAATATAACGCCTTTGTCGGAACTTTAAAATAGTGCAATACGATATTTAGATCATATCTCTAAACACCTTTTCTTTATTTCTACCTGACAAGCCCCAAAACACACAGCACCTTAAAGTTTCGTTATCTGATGTCGAGTTTAAACATAATGCCTCACGTCCGGTCATTAACCTGTCACCAGGGAATACCGCAGTAATATTCAAGAATCCGAAGATGAGCTCTACCCAGAAAAAAAATATTGGCCAAATTCTTAAGAATCCTTGTCCAGTCCTATCGAATTTTTCCTAAAGGATTTCATCGTTATTTGACTTTGTGATTGTGAATACTAATTAGAACACTTATAAGCACCTTTGAGTCCATCAATAAGTATCTTCTTAAAATCGAATGCTAATTTAGACGTTTGAGGCACAAAGCTCGCGGCCGCGGCAGAGGACGGACATAGGTAATGTTAGTGGGGGTTAATTCGTCAAAGGGCGCTCGCGTCGCTTTGTCCCGGCTTATGGTAATCAACGTAGGCGTTGTGGCCGCCGCTGCGCCGTTCTCTGCATTTAATGATCGGATTTATTAACTAGGTACGTTAGGTGATCTGTTTTACGTAAAGATTTTGGTTAATTAAAGGTTCTTTGTCAATGCCCAGATAGATGGAAATGCAATACGGCCAATGGCTGGGGTAATTAACAAATGAACATGCATGTGTAAACTGCTATATCTATTAGTATGAAGGAATTAATATGGCTTGGCTTTTGTTAGGTCAAAATAAAATAATAAATGTAGCTCTTGTAATTGTACCATTATAGAAGAAGCTGAATTAAGAAATTTCTCACGTTTTGAAAATATGTCTATCACTATCAAAAATAGTGTCGATGGCCATTCATAGATAGACGACAAATCGGCGCACATAATATCTGTCTCAGACCCCAAAGTTCCTGGACTGTCACATGTACTCTGGCATTACAATACTACACAGCTTCGTCTAGCTGGAACTACCATAGAATTCTATGATCATGTGCAGTCACATGAATGACGTGTGACAGCGACAATAGTGCTGCTCTCACGACGTTTATCTACGTCCCCCTTGCGATATGCATCGCCAATCAAATGATTGTTACCGGTCTAGACTCGCAACTATAGCGAAAAGGCAAGTTCTAGGCATTTTGCTTTGTTTCAGAGCTCCCTGCGGTTGTCACAAGGGATTATTTTTTGGTAAAGAAAAATGGCTAACTTTATATTGGTTGATAAAGCCCAACCTTCCCGATCACTTATCGAATGGACATCCAGGGCGTTTTTAGGGTTCCAAACCTTAAAAGGTAAAACGAAACCTTTATAACATCACATTTTTTTAAATAGATTAGGTCACCATTGATTCTCTTACTCACCTGGTGATAAGCGGTGCTGTGATCGACGATCACGCACTCTTGCACAACAGTAACCTATTAAATCAAAACTTGATTACTTCCCCATTATAAATGGAGGTCTATCAAAAAACAGAATACGACGCTACTACTCCTTAAAGTCATAAAGCTTGTCAACTTTTTATCTTCTGAAGTTATATCTCAATAAAGAATAGCAGTGAGTGCTGCAGATGCTACATTAATTAAAATCGTAGTTAGAAACGTGACATCGATGCTCTTTAGTCGTTACACTGGTCTGTCCTGTAGCCTATTTATGAAAAAGCTGAACCTTCGCCCTTAGTGGTCTTAAATTCCTCCCGAAACACGTTTTAATTTTAGACTTAATTGTATTAGACCTCACGCTTCGCCTCAATGTATGCTGAAAACTACGAGGATGTACGATGAAATCAATCCTCGATAAGAGATAGTGCGCCAATCTCTAAAACCGACAAGTCAATGTGACAAAGTAAACGTCCAATATACTATTGTTATAAAATGGTCTGGAGTTCCAGAAATAGGACAAAACAAGACACCTGGCTTATAAACGGAGAATGCAGTTTCCCCGGGAGGTCAAGACCTGGATCAATTTTTCCACAGGAATATTGCACTGCCAAAAAAAGTTTAACTCATTCTCTTGTTATTTATTTGGAATACAAATCCTTAACACCCCGTCCGGTACTCAACTCGACACTCAACGTCACGGGAGGTGCGACAAATCGCCACTCCCCACATTGTCGTATCCAAAGAGTTGCAGGTTTAGGTGGTGCGCGGTATCATCGGCGAGTCAAAGGGCGCCGACAAAGGTTCGCCGCGGCGCGGTGCGGGCGGCATTAGCGGCCCGTTTGATACCCCCACCCTCACGCAGGGTTGACATCGAACCACGACCTACGACAAACCGGTCGCACGATACCGTCCATCTAAGTTTAATTGCTTTTTAAATTATGTGATGGATTAATTTTGTTTGACGGATTTTCCTTCTCGTTGGACTCTGAGAACATTGAGGAATTATTGACCCGAATGTAAATTACGTCGCGTCGTCAGTTGTATGCTGTGTAATAAAACATATTCATTATAATTATGCTGTTTCTAGTGGGGATAATTTAGCATTTAGAGGACAATCAGTTGGCCTGCCACTACAACAATTATTGCCAACTAACCTAATTGCTTTCGAAGTTAACCCTACAATTAATATTAAGTCAACTTCCCATTCATTTATTAATATATCATCATAAGCTTTAGCATGTTTTTTTTAGGCCATCACCGGCCAGCCCTACCGCTTCCCCACAGCCGGCTCAAAGTGAGTGTGTTACTCTTTAACCTGCGCGATTCGCGACCGGCTAAACTTACCACTCCGCTAAATAAAGTTAAAAGGCTCCTCAAGCTTTGTCTCGCCCGCCTTTGATGTACAGCGAGAACATCCCCCACCGGCCTCCACACCTCCTCCTCGCTCGCAAACAGTTTACCGCAAGCTGGAACTATTGCCCTTAATGCCTTTTCCGATTGGGTATACGGTACCGGTGTACCCCTACGGATTGATTAGTATGTTGTTTAGTGCCAAAGGAATTTCTCAGGAAGCAGGCCCCATCAAAGTGGCCGAGCCCCTTTGATGAGTGGACGCTAATACGATGAATCAGTACCCTTATCATTTTGATCTCTTGTTACTGGTGGTTAGTATTATTGATGTATTGGAACGGGAGTTTGGACCGCTTCAAAGGTTTTTCGCTACTTTAAAGTGATAGGGGTTCATAATGTGGTGTTTGTTGAGGAAACTATGGGAGATGAGGTAAATTGATTGAGACTTGTGTTTTGTTGAGTTCTTATTGTTGTTCTTTAAAAAAAGACAATCTTAACGCATACTTAGTGCTTCGGTATATAATATCCATCAGTGCCTGCACCATAAGTGTCGTGAGGCTAATATCTTAGATAAGAGAACAGCCTGCTGCTAATCATATTTAAACATAATAAAGGCAATAATCGTGGCTAAGTAATAACAGTCGCACGGGTCGTTCCATCAGGTTATGCAACGCTTGCCGGGGTTGGTCCGTGGATGGGTGACCACCTTTACATACCGAGACTCCTCCGTGCCTCGGAAAGCACGTTAAGCCGTTGGTCCCGGCTGTCATTCTTGGATCTTTGACAGTCTTTACGGGTCGTCAGAACCCCGAAAGTATGACAACCAGTCTTACCAAGGGGTATCGTATTACCCAGTTACTGGATTGTGGAGGTCAGATAGGCAGTCGCTTCATGGTATTCAGCTGCATCGGTTAGACTGGAAGCCGACCCTAACATAGTTGGGAAAAGGCTAGGCAGATTAACATATACAAAATTACAAAATACCTACTACGAATATATTTGACTTGAAAGAACTTTCAAAGGAAAGTAATTTGTTTGGGCGTAAGTAATTTTATACAAGTCGTATTAATACGTGAGCCACGTGCCAAAACCTCTTCAAAGGATTTATTTAGGCTCTAGCCAGTAATCAGTGATTCTTTTATCTGTGACTGTTTCTCTTAAATACCTATAATTAACTTTTTACATTTTCTTTCTCTCTTTTTTAATGTAATCCGCGAACGGCGGCCCAAAATGAAAGGACTACTGCCCCTTTGATCTGGCTGACTTGTAAAACCAATCATACAGTCGTATTTTCCCTTTTAACTTCACTTCATAGAAAATTTGTCTTTACTGAATGATACAGTAGTGAAATTGAGTTTTTATTGCTACGGCCTCGGTCTATCATGTTTTAAAGTATGTTAATTAAATTTGAAGGCAGGTAGGTGGTAAATATTGTCCTTAAAAATACTTGAAATGAAAAAAAAAACCATTTCGCAATTGAAGATATAAGCCATAAGATGTTTCTTCGGAGACATCGATAGTGCATAGATGGTACAGGTTTAATAACACATGTATGTACCTAATAGAATATTATTGTCATACAAAATCAAATAGACAGTCACAGGCATATGAATGATCGAAATGCAAATGAATTAAAGGCCCCCTAGGAACACAGGCAGGTACAAACAGAATGTTACTAAATCCGTTCCAGTAATACGGCTCGGACTTTGCGAAAATTCAATTAGTGTAATAACAACGCACAGTTCCATTATGCCAATCAAAGGGAAATGAAAAGTTTGCGCACATCAAAGAGTCGCTTAGTGCGTGCTCTTGGCTAATGACGCTTTGGCGGCGGGCCTTTATCGATATCGATAGTCGATTAATCGCTACAGCTAATGAAGTTATATGGATGTTCGGCGGTATCGATACAAGATCAGTTGCGAACGTGGAAAACATTATTTGCGAGGAAGTAAAAGTTTATTACCAAAATATATTTAGACAAAATGTACACATGGCTACACATCAAGCTATACATTTCCAGTATAAACTGACCTCGCATTGTACGATAATCCTATACAATGCGAGATCAGCATAAACTGGAAAGTATAGCTTGATGTGTAGCCGTGTGTACCTACACACTAATAAGTTGTTTCAACATCTTTCTATCTTGGTTTATGGATGTGTCATATTACGTGAAAACATATTTTATGATTAGGTAGGTATTTATTGTGTGTTTAATTGAGATTTGGTGCAAGTTTTTCAAATATTCTGTTGTACTTCAACGAAAAACGTGAATTACTCGACAAATTAAAATTTGAATTACCTGAAGGACCTACACCTACAGTCACCTACTACGGTCTACATTTTAGTAGTTTTCGAGAGTGGTAAGAAGGACCATACTTACCTGCCTTTTTTCCCGCGGGTGTCGATGTTGGAAAGAGTAGGAAGATTAGGAGGAAGTCGCTGTCCTCCTTCGTAAAAAGAATAGCGTCATATCTTATCATTATTTTGTATTCCTCATCGATGGTTTAAATAGCCGTTAGGTGTACCTATGCTCAAAAGTGGTCTGTATTCACAATATACGTATTAAGTTAAATCAATTACTTGAGACCCCCAGCGACAGTCAAATTACAATACATACCTACAAGATTTTGACAAATCAATTTTGCCGTCTGTCTGATCTTCGCGAAATCAAATATCAGAGCTATACTCAGAGAAACGTCTTTGATATCTATCTATTCATTTCATCTGTAAATCGAGTTGGAATCCTCAAATTAATTCGCCTTCAAAAGGTGAATATCATGACGTCGCGTTATAAGCCTACATAGCTTAGTATGTACTTCGCAAACTTTGATTTATTTTATTCAGTATTTCATATAACCGATAGGATTGTTTTTATTTTGACTCATTAAATATTTTTGTGTTCGTAGGAACCATCATACAGTTAGTTTTCTGACCATTCCTTTTTGTATTGTTCCAGATAATACGAAGCAGATAGACAAGACACAAAACACCGAAATGCAGCGGCATTAAGCTGCTACAGAGGTACTAATAGAAACTTGCACATTTATTATCCGAAAAAATCCCGACTAGTCCTCCGTAAAAGTATAAAGTTAGAATATGTTTGTTTGTTTTTATTTTTGCCGCGCTTACGAACTCTTGGAACAGTTACCGACATCTAGTGGCACTTTTTGTCACAAATACTGCGCACGTGTTTAACATGATTCATGGCGTCGTCGAAAGATGGCGTTAGGCTACTGCTGTCTGCCGTGGCTGGTTGTCAAACAAACGTCAAACTCCTGTTGTGTACAAAACTGATTCAAGCTAATTTATTATTTAATTCGAAGAAAGTTTTCAATTAATATCATCAGTTATCATTTGGAGCGGCCTTCAAAACTTACGTGTTAAGTAAGAATATTCGATTTCATGTAAGTTTTCTCTCACTATCGTTGTATAAATATAGCCCTTCCGGGTTTCGGCATGGTATTTCGGCATAAATAGCATTTATTGCCGTCAATTCTGTCGGTGATGATCCGCTATTAGATAAAACTGAAGGTCTCCTCTTGTTTCTAATAGTTAATTGATAATTTTACACGTCGTGATTGTTACCGCGACGTTACTTTTACGAGCTGTGCCTTTGTTTACAACTTGTTTCCTGTGTTTATGCTCGTAATGTTTAATGAAAATTTGTTGAATTTGGTACTATGTGACGCTTCGGAACACGCCTGGCATCATGACCTGCTCAAAACACTTTTGTTACAATTGTAGTATTTCCTTTCTGTGAAATGATTACTTTCCATAACATATTTTTATCACCTACCCATAATATTTGAAAAAGTTCATTTTATTCATCCAAGAAAATAATAAAAGTAAGTTTATTCATGCCATAACTAGAAAGTTGATATAACAACAACATTCATAAAGTTATGCACACCCCATCTTCAAACCTTTTTTATAGTTAGTTATTGATTTCATATTTATAATATACCCTATAATAAGTACAACCACAAAACAAAATATAAGGGCATGAGATTAGCTCGTACCCCATTGTGTTGAACATTCAGCCTCCGTCTATGGATCTTTCACTCGGACCATTGCGGCAGCGTTGTGCAGTCGTGCTGTTCTTAAAAAAGGAACTTTTTCTCAATAAAGAATATTAACATCAAGTTATAATATTCAGAAATAATTTTATAAACTGGTGTAACTCAGAAGTGTATTGTTTGCTCAAGCACAATGAACATGGTAAGGTCCTTTATGGCTTTTTTATGATCCTATTATTATTTTTTTCTTCATAACTTGCTTATTGAACCATGAAGTTATGATTTAATTTGTTTTGACATGCTCTTATTATGATCTATCCCTTTTTCTCTAATACTTAGGGATGGTTGAATAGAAATTAAAAATTAATATTTTCTGTTCCCAATAAAGTTGGTAATATATTTTTTTGTATAAAGGGAGTTATGAAACATGATATGTTATTCCTTTTATTAAGTGGATTAATATGTAATGGTATAGTTTACATAATAAGTTTCTATAGCATTGTACGCCCTGATGTGATGTTTCCTTCTAGCACCGATCGATGCCGGAGACTCTTGACTTTGGCACGCTGTCTCATTTTTTGTTTGCTGTCCCTTTTCAACTTATACAAATCAAATACATTGGATATGATCCCTATTGTTTGCCATATTGATTTTTTATGTGGCTTGGTGCGCGGTTCTTGCGGCAGAACCAACATTTTGATGTGTGAACGGAACGCTTGGGTATATTCATACAGTTTTTTGTCAGTTATTGATGCTGTAATAAGCTTATCCATCCAGATCACAGTTTTAATTGTGGTTATTTGGGTTTAAATAAGTGGACTCGAAAGTTTTTGTGATCTATGTTATTAAGAATGGGTGTAAAACGGCTTGAGAAAGCATATCTCTTAGGAAAATTTGCACCAGAGGTAATTCATAGTGGTGGAACTGTGATGAATGCACATGAATACAATAGGTTATTTTGATTATTTGGAAAATGTTGTTCTTTTATGTCTGGCCTTTACTTAGATTTAATTAGTAACCTTTTTATCATCTCATCTTAGGTAAAGTATTAATGTGTTATAAATGTTTGTGTGCAGGTGGTGTCTCGCCATGCAGCGCGCGGGTGGGAGAAGGGCCTGTGCGCCATGAGCCACACTCCTATAGGCGGCCACCCGCAAGGTAACGCTTTTTTTAAATTGTCAAATGTGATACTGAAACGAGATTCATCGGAAAAGCAAACACAACGCCAGTCTTCTTCCTGCCAATTTCTGTGTTGGCGAGCCCATTGTAAACGGGCCTTACGATTTCAGGGTGCTATAGGTGGAACTCTCAGCGGCCTTCGGGATCGCAGACCCACTTCACGTAAACGATTTCGGATGGTTTGGTCGCTTATCAGCAAGCCTGAAGAGCTGTGGAGCCTCGTAGCCAACAGCATAGCGGTCATGGTACGATTCCGTCGAGCAGTATTTTGGATGTACCTGTCCTGTCTGCGAGTGGTGATGCGAGATCGTCCTCCATGTCGCTCGGCCACGCTGCCCGTGATACGATAGCATGTTCAGAGGCGGCTTATACGCTCTGTGTAGTGCCAAGAGCGACAGCCACAGATCGTTGCCTGGAACCAGCTTGCAACATTCCGACGGCTCTCATCATCTCTTCTCGTGTCAAATGATGTCGTCGCTCCGTATCGATGCAATTTTTTTCATTTCCGATGCAGAAATTGTAATGGTTTTGTAAAAACGCTATTACACAGCTTTATAGGAATCCTGATTGTTAGATTGACAGTTGATTGTTTTAGTTTTTATTCAAATAGTGAAATTCACTAAAAACAATCAATAACGATCCAAAAAAGTCAAAATAATAATCCTCAATTGCGGCGATACTCTAAAACTTACTTGATCCCTAGACACTTTTGATGTGTGTGGATTCTGCAAAAAATGGTGATGGTGATTTGATCTACGTCTGTAGAGTTACAGACATAGATCAAATAACCATCACCAAGGTGCATTTGCTTGGAAGCTTTTGAGTGCGCACTTATTTTATCCTGAACTCCTGACCCTTTGTTATGATAAATCATACTGCACACGAAAGTTTTCTGCACGATGTTTAAATCCAAATAACAAATGTGTGAATTGTGATATCTTGGGTGCAGGTTGGGAGCACAAGCTTGCTGACAGGTCGTCGCTGCCGCCGGCTTCTGGGGAGGAGAAGAGCAAATCTCAGTCCAAATATGTGTTCGCACAACCACATCTGTCCAAGTGAGTCACAATTTGATACTTTCTTAAGCAATTTACGAATTAGGTATTTTTCCTCAGGCTGTTTTCATTTTAATTTTGTGGATGACATAAAGGTCATGACAAAAGCAACGTGTCGACAGCACAGGTTTAATAAAATATAATGGAATAGAATCGTTTTATTTCGGACATACAAATATCCATATGGTGTTAGTAACATACAAAAAATAACTTATTGTCTAGTGTTAGTAATAATCAACCTCCGCACAAACTGCTGTACAATTGGAGAGCCGAAGCTCTCGGCTACAGTTTTCAGGATGCTGTTTTGACTTCCCCTCACTCTCCTCAGAAGCGACGCAGTTTTTTTGCGTATAATTGCGTAGAAGCCGTCGGTGTGGGCTTGCGCAAATATATTCGACGCGCTACAGTATCGAGGCAGCCTCAACAACATCCTGAGAGCATTGTTATATTGGACGCGCAGGAAAGTTATATTGGAAAAGTGTTATATTGGCGCTTTAAAGAAGAGAACAAGTGAAAATTTGCGAGACCCTCTCATGACTGGCACCTAAAGGCAGGTGTTAATAAAACGTGTTATTCCCAGGGTCAGCATGGCGTGGCGCGAGCAGACGGAAGGCTCGTCGGGAAGCTCGGCACGCTCGCCCGCCTCGCCACCCTACATGCGCTGGGCACGCAGCCTGCACGAGTTGCTGGAGGTTCGTATATATATATTTTTACCCTCTTATTCCTATTTGCAATCGGTCGCCAGACCATAAGGGAATTCGTTCCATGTCAAATGGCGTTGTGGTGGAGCAGCCAGTGCTGCGCCTCCCACTTATAGAAGGTGATTCCCCTTCAGTCTTTTTACCACCGCTGTCGAGTTTTACAGTTCCGTAACTAGTGGGTTTTTATGCATGGTTAGGCGTGCCCTTTGTTGTTTTTTGTATCGCTGGATTTCAGAGTTTACTGATGGCATTTGTAAATAGTCGTGGATTTCGTCGTTCCTAGCAAACCAAGGTGCATTTGCTATTGATCTTCGGATACCAATTTGGGGTCTTTGCAGGCAGAGTATGTTGGTTTTGCTGGCAGCGCCCCACAATTGGATCCCCTGGGTCTATATTGGCTTAAGGACCGAGTTATAGATGAGGAGTTTGTTGTCTACAGAGAGCACAGAGTTTCTTCCCATGAGCCAATACAAGTTGCGGAACTTGTGGTTTTTATTTTTAATGTGATGCTTCCAAGATACGCGCCTATCCAAGTGGAAGCAAGATACTTTACACAATCTGTGTGTGGTAGGGTATCAGAGCCAACTCTAACAGGAGGGGTGTTTCCATGCCTGAGCGTGAAGGTGATATGGTGAGACTTGGATGCACTGGCACGAATCCGCCACTTATGAGTTTAGTCTAGTTGTTTCTGGAGTCCATTTCTGGGTTTTCATCAACTGATAAATAGGCTATGTCGACGGCAAATGTTGCTATTGTTATGCCATCCAATGTGGGTAGATCTGATGTAAATATGTTGTACAACACTGGGCCAAAAACAGATACACCAGCGTTCACTTCAAACAATCTTGATCTTGCTTCGCCCTGTTTGACCTGGAAGTAGCGCTCGGATAAATATAACTGGATGAGTAGGAACATTGAGTGCGGAAGTTTCACCTTCACTTTAGTCAGCAATCCTTTGTGCCAGACATGGTCAAAAGCTTGTTGTACACACGGCTACACATCAAGCTGTACATTTCCAGTTTATGCTGATCTCGCATTGTATAAGATTTCCGTACAATGCGAGGTCAGTTTATACTGGAAATGTGTAGCCGCGTGTACATCAAGAAATGCCGCTGAACAATATTTTTTACATTCAAAAGCCTGTCTTCCTGTTTGGTAAACTCGGTGAACCTGTTCTATTGTTGAGGGAGATTTCCAAAAGCCAAACTGATGAGACGGAACAACACCATTAGTGTCCATCCACGGTTTTAGTCGGTTTAGAAATATCCTCTCCCACAGTTTGGAGAGTACAGTCTTCAAGATTATGGGCCGATAAGACGAAGCTTCATGTTGAGGTTTACCTAATTTGTGGATCATGACAACTTCAGAGATTTTCCACAGGTACTCATAATGCGATTAATGTTATTGAATTATCAAAATGAAACACACTGCAATTGTATGAGGGTGTCGCATTTACCCCGCCGGTGAACCTTTAAAAACGCCAATTTCTCATCACTCTTAGGATGCGGAAGGCGTGCGTCTGTTCCGCAAGTACGTGGGCGGCGCGGGCGGACTGCACGTGGACCGACTCAACTTCTACTTCGCCGTGCAGGGCCTGCGCCAGGAGTGCGACCCCTCCAAGATACGGCAGGTCGTGTCCGCTATATATAAGTGAGTATATACCTTATAGACATGACACCACGACTGCTATTTCCCTGAATCAATTGCTTGTGATATAATCCTTATTGAAAGAAGGTATGACGGTGGATACAGATTTATCACCCAAAGTCAAGCTGATTGGCCATCAATTTCATCTCTTGACGTCACTTTTCGACATTTGGCCTATGAATACTTGTTTGGCGTCGGGTATTACATTTGTGCTGCGGCCCATATTGTATAAAATAAGCCGAAGCTTTTTACATTTATTATACAATTAATTGAACAGTCATTAGGACTTTTACAAAATAGTCGATGTATGTTCAGATTCCTGCGCAAGTCTCAGCTAGCGATGCCTGAGGAGCTGAAGACACAAGTAAAGCAGAGCCTCAAGGATGGCTCCAACATCGAGAAGACTATATTCGACAATATGGAGCAGGAGGTATGTGGTTACAGGACTAAAAAAAGATTATAATAATACCAGCCATTATTTTCCTACTGCTGGACAAAGGCCTCTTTCTTATAGAGAAGGCACGAGCATTGCGAGGTTGGCGATTTCATATATAATAAAGATTAATATGGTGTCAAAAATATACGTTAAAGAGTTCAAACACTCACAAAACCAAATTAATCGATAATGATGTGTGAACTCTTTGTTGTCTTTCGTTTTACTATCAATTTCCTCAAAATTTATTGAACAAACGAATCGTAATTGCACTATCGCTTTTGTGAAGTCTCGACTCTCACCAGATAATTTAGTTTGGCTCTGTATATCAGAACCAGTAGTTATCAAAAATACCTTTTACAAAATACGGTCAAGAAATCTGTTCATCGTCCAACTTTTTAATCGCAATAATGGTATCGTAGGTGACGCGTGCGATAACGGAGACGACGTACCAATCGTTCCTGCGCTCGGACGCGTACGTGTCGTATGTCAGCGCCGCCACGCAACCGCTGTCATCGCCAGACGCCTCGCCGCCGCATCCTCCTAAAGAGGTAAGAATTGTTCTTAGTTTTTATATTATTTTATGTGAACGTAACTTACAGAAATACATACATACAAAAGGCTTTACTTCAGTATGCGTTTTTCTAGGTTTAATGTCAATAAAGTATCTAGCAACAACGAATAAGTAATTATGCAGCTCTTTTAGAAAATGTAAGCTGATATTAATAATTCAAAATAAAATTTGCCGTAGAATACGCTCTTTAGATCTGAATATCGGACGTACTTACCTGACTGTTACCAACACACATCTCTTAAGTACGGTAATCGCCCGTCCCAAAAGCTTCAATATATTTTTTGACCCATAGGTAAAAGTCGCAAGCTGCAGTTCAGTTTTTGAACCATAGGTCAGAAACTGCAGCATATTTTACTTTCCCAACAGGGGGCAGTAGGTGGTCTGGCCACCCTACACGAAGGGCAAGAACTGGGCACGGGTAATGCGCCCGCCGCGCGACTGACGCACGACGCGTTACTAGCCACGCAGTCGCGTCGACTGCACTCCGATGTCGCACCGTGAGTAGCCCGCCTTATTCACACCTCGCTCACTTATTGTATTGTATAGAGTAAAGACCATAGATGTTGACGTTGTGAATAGACTTTATATATATGCGCTTACGCAGGCAATTAATTGCGTGGTTTTTGGCAATATGACGTTTAAGCAATGCTGAACAAGTTGAGCAAAACTAAGCTTCATCTTTCTGACTGACGAACTCCCTGACAATTTATAAGTGCCTATAAAATGGTTTTATTGAAACGAGTTGAGAGTTTCAACTAAGATTCTGTAGAAACTGCCATAAATTGCGCAATTTTAGTTGCCCATGTAAGTGCACCATTAGATATGTCAGATATTTTGTTAGATAAAAGCTTACAGAAAATTGCATATGATTCTTTTTAATTTTAACTTAATTTTTGAAAATCAATTGCAATTTTTTGTAGTTTTGTACTCGTTTAGTCAAAGTAGAGTTGTTGTAATTATTGTTATCAATGTTTAGTATCTAGTTTTACTTTTATTAAGTAGTTATGAGTACAAAGCGTAATTATTATTAGAATTGGCCTAGTTTTTTAGATCCAGTTTTGATCACTATAGATAGAAACCAAAATTTCTGTCCAACCAGCAAACGAACAGTTTATAATATTGACGTATCAAAATATATTCATAATTGATATAGGGCGGGTTGTATCGAAGCACCAATAAAAAGCTAGCCATTTTAATATGGACCTTATGTTAGTGACAACAAAGGCTACCTAACGCTACATGAAATAAATTATAACCAGACATTTGCTGTATACTACTATTTAAATTAATTGGCGATACTTCCACATACGTGATGGTTACTGGCATGTAATAACATGAAAAAAAGGTATTTACAAGGCAGATGTGAGCGGAAACGCCAGGAGGGGCGCCCTAGAAGGACATATAGTGACCTTATTGGTGATAGTTAATTGTCTCAGGCGTATATTTAGTAACCTAACGATAGCCGAGGTGGACCGAGCAGTAATCCTATATAAGTGGGGTTGTCGGGCAGTGTGGCAGCTACGATCCTCTTCAGAGGTCATCTGCGAGATGCCATTAAAAAAAAGAAGAAAAAAAAAGTTTGTCTCACACTGCATTCGGCGCTTGGCGTGGCAACACGTTATGTCCGGGTTCGCAACAAGTCAATCGTCATCTTGAGGATACCTCTTCGAGAGGTGAAACACGTGTCGATTTCTTACAGGGTTCTTTATGACTCTTTAAGTAAAGTTAAGCGGATTAGGTTACTAAATATACATCGTCTATTGTATTTTTTTTTTCTTATTTGTGATGTCCTTCAGAAAGGTGCGTAGGACTCGCAACCGGCGTGCGTGTATGACCAGATGTATGAACGTAAACGAGGCAAAAGGAGTATGTAAGGATCGTAGCAGGTGGCGTTCTGTAGTTTCTGCCTACCGCCGTGGGGAAGAAGGTGTGAGTTTATGTATTTTTACATACGTATAAAATTAAATATAAAAATGATTTAATAAAATCATAATTTCAAGTAACTAACGCAAGACCAATGGTGATATAACACCCCGTAATCAGCAATTTACTTAAAAGTATTATTTTAGGAAACCCTTTTTTTATGTTATTGATACTGATACTCATCACATCTGTGAAGTCTCGATTACTAATTAAATAGAGTATTTTGCTCGTGTCCAACAAGGTTGATCAACCCGCCTTAGTGTTCGAGTTCATGAAGTGTGACCCCAGCATTGCATGAGCGACCCAGCACTTAGCCTATTTACTTTAATTTCGCTCCGTCAGCTTGACTGATGTACCCATGTATTGTTTGCCCCCATGTTTTGTTCCGCGCTGCATGTTTGCTGCGTTCGCCGCATTACACGCTAAACGCTCTGTCTTGCCACCTCACATATTTTATACATACTTACCATTCCTACTACCCTCCTAATTTTGCAACCTGCTGATTGACGATGAAAAATGCCCGAAAATGTCCATCTTTGTAAATTTTTACTTTTAATATATGTTTTTCCCATTCCATTAATCATGAAAACTATCAACTATAACGATCTTGGACTGTCGAAAAAAAAAAAAAACACTTATTTTGACAACCAATAATTTTTTATTTCGTCAATCAATCTGTACCTTTTTCTCTGCGCTACTCTGTTCCTCGATTACCCCTTATGTCCCATCTCCGTTCCTCCATTTCCCCCGTATGTATATCGGTGGCACGGCAGACACCGCAAGCGGTCGGTGTACAGTGCGCACGTGTCGTACGCGGGCTACTGCCCCGCGTCCCGCCAGGACTCGGAGCGCGCCAGCCTCAGCAGCGGCCGCACCGACTCCGACGCCGTCTCGCTGTCCGGCAGCAGTGTGTGAGTACCTGTAGTGTTATGTGACGCGGTGTGCACGCGGCACGCAAGCGTCGGTGTACAGTGCGCACGTGTCGTACGCGGGCTACTGCCCCGCGTCCCGCCAGGACTCGGAGCGCGCCAGCCTCAGCAGCGGCCGCACCGACTCCGACGCCGTCTCGCTGTCCGGCAGCAGTGTGTGAGTACCTGTAGTGTTATGTGACGCGGTGTGCACGCGGCACGCAAGCGTCGGTGTACAGTGCGCACGTGTCGTACGCGGGCTACTGCCCCGCGTCCCGCCAGGACTCGGAGCGCGCCAGCCTCAGCAGCGGCCGCACCGACTCCGACGCCGTCTCGCTGTCCGGCAGCAGTGTGTGAGTACCTGTAGTGTTATGTGACGCGGTGTGCACGCGGCACGCAAGCGTCGGTGTACAGTGCGCACGTGTCGTACGCGGGCTACTGCCCCGCGTCCCGCCAGGACTCGGAGCGCGCCAGCCTCAGCAGCGGCCGCACCGACTCCGACGCCGTCTCGCTGTCCGGCAGCAGTGTGTGAGTACCTGTAGTGTTATGTGACGCGGTGTGCACGCGGCACGCAAGCGTCGGTGTGCAGTGCGCACGTGTCGTACGCGGGCTACTGCCCCGCGTCCCGCCAGGACTCGGAGCGCGCCAGCCTCAGCAGCGGCCGCACCGACTCCGACGCCGTCTCGCTGTCCGGCAGCAGTGTGTGAGTACCTGTAGTGTTATGTGACGCGGTGTGCACGCGGCACGCAAGCGTCGGTGTACAGTGCGCACGTGTCGTACGCGGGCTACTGCCCCGCGTCCCGCCAGGACTCGGAGCGCGCCAGCCTCAGCAGCGGCCGCACCGACTCCGACGCCGTCTCGCTGTCCGGCAGCAGTGTGTGAGTACCTGTAGTGTTATGTGACGCGGTGTGCACGCGGCACGCAAGCGTCGGTGTACAGTGCGCACGTGTCGTACGCGGGCTACTGCCCCGCGTCCCGCCAGGACTCGGAGCGCGCCAGCCTCAGCAGCGGCCGCACCGACTCCGACGCCGTCTCGCTGTCCGGCAGCAGTGTGTGAGTACCTGTAGTGTTATGTGACGCGGTGTGCACGCGGCACGCAAGCGTCGGTGTACAGTGCGCACGTGTCGTACGCGGGCTACTGCCCCGCGTCCCGCCAGGACTCGGAGCGCGCCAGCCTCAGCAGCGGCCGCACCGACTCCGACGCCGTCTCGCTGTCCGGCAGCAGTGTGTGAGTACCTGTAGTGTTATGTGACGCGGTGTGCACGCGGCACGCAAGCGTCGGTGTACAGTGCGCACGTGTCGTACGCGGGCTACTGCCCCGCGTCCCGCCAGGACTCGGAGCGCGCCAGCCTCAGCAGCGGCCGCACCGACTCCGACGCCGTCTCGCTGTCCGGCAGCAGTGTGTGAGTACCTGTAGTGTTATGTGACGCGGTGTGCACGCGGCACGCAAGCGTCGGTGTACAGTGCGCACGTGTCGTACGCGGGCTACTGCCCCGCGTCCCGCCAGGACTCGGAGCGCGCCAGCCTCAGCAGCGGCCGCACCGACTCCGACGCCGTCTCGCTGTCCGGCAGCAGTGTGTGAGTACCTGTAGTGTTATGTGACGCGGTGTGCACGCGGCACGCAAGCGTCGGTGTACAGTGCGCACGTGTCGTACGCGGGCTACTGCCCCGCGTCCCGCCAGGACTCGGAGCGCGCCAGCCTCAGCAGCGGCCGCACCGACTCCGACGCCGTCTCGCTGTCCGGCAGCAGTGTGTGAGTACCTGTAGTGTTATGTGACGCGGTGTGCACGCGGCACGCAAGCGTCGGTGTACAGTGCGCACGTGTCGTACGCGGGCTACTGCCCCGCGTCCCGCCAGGACTCGGAGCGCGCCAGCCTCAGCAGCGGCCGCACCGACTCCGACGCCGTCTCGCTGTCCGGCAGCAGTGTGTGAGTACCTGTAGTGTTATGTGACGCGGTGTGCACGCGGCACGCAAGCGTCGGTGTACAGTGCGCACGTGTCGTACGCGGGCTACTGCCCCGCGTCCCGCCAGGACTCGGAGCGCGCCAGCCTCAGCAGCGGCCGCACCGACTCCGACGCCGTCTCGCTGTCCGGCAGCAGTGTGTGAGTACCTGTAGTGTTATGTGACGCGGTGTGCACGCGGCACGCAAGCGTCGGTGTACAGTGCGCACGTGTCGTACGCGGGCTACTGCCCCGCGTCCCGCCAGGACTCGGAGCGCGCCAGCCTCAGCAGCGGCCGCACCGACTCCGACGCCGTCTCGCTGTCCGGCAGCAGTGTGTGAGTACCTGTAGTGTTATGTGACGCGGTGTGCACGCGGCACGCAAGCGTCGGTGTACAGTGCGCACGTGTCGTACGCGGGCTACTGCCCCGCGTCCCGCCAGGACTCGGAGCGCGCCAGCCTCAGCAGCGGCCGCACCGACTCCGACGCCGTCTCGCTGTCCGGCAGCAGTGTGTGAGTACCTGTAGTGTTATGTGACGCGGTGTGCACGCGGCACGCAAGCGTCGGTGTACAGTGCGCACGTGTCGTACGCGGGCTACTGCCCCGCGTCCCGCCAGGACTCGGAGCGCGCCAGCCTCAGCAGCGGCCGCACCGACTCCGACGCCGTCTCGCTGTCCGGCAGCAGTGTGTGAGTACCTGTAGTGTTATGTGACGCGGTGTGCACGCGGCACGCAAGCGTCGGTGTACAGTGCGCACGTGTCGTACGCGGGCTACTGCCCCGCGTCCCGCCAGGACTCGGAGCGCGCCAGCCTCAGCAGCGGCCGCACCGACTCCGACGCCGTCTCGCTGTCCGGCAGCAGTGTGTGAGTACCTGTAGTGTTATGTGACGCGGTGTGCACGCGGCACGCAAGCGTCGGTGTACAGTGCGCACGTGTCGTACGCGGGCTACTGCCCCGCGTCCCGCCAGGACTCGGAGCGCGCCAGCCTCAGCAGCGGCCGCACCGACTCCGACGCCGTCTCGCTGTCCGGCAGCAGTGTGTGAGTACCTGTAGTGTTATGTGACGCGGTGTGCACGCGGCACGCAAGCGTCGGTGTACAGTGCGCACGTGTCGTACGCGGGCTACTGCCCCGCGTCCCGCCAGGACTCGGAGCGCGCCAGCCTCAGCAGCGGCCGCACCGACTCCGACGCCGTCTCGCTGTCCGGCAGCAGTGTGTGAGTACCTGTAGTGTTATGTGACGCGGTGTGCACGCGGCACGCAAGCGTCGGTGTACAGTGCGCACGTGTCGTACGCGGGCTACTGCCCCGCGTCCCGCCAGGACTCGGAGCGCGCCAGCCTCAGCAGCGGCCGCACCGACTCCGACGCCGTCTCGCTGTCCGGCAGCAGTGTGTGAGTACCTGTAGTGTTATGTGACGCGGTGTGCACGCGGCACGCAAGCGTCGGTGTACAGTGCGCACGTGTCGTACGCGGGCTACTGCCCCGCGTCCCGCCAGGACTCGGAGCGCGCCAGCCTCAGCAGCGGCCGCACCGACTCCGACGCCGTCTCGCTGTCCGGCAGCAGTGTGTGAGTACCTGTAGTGTTATGTGACGCGGTGTGCACGCGGCACGCAAGCGTCGGTGTACAGTGCGCACGTGTCGTACGCGGGCTACTGCCCCGCGTCCCGCCAGGACTCGGAGCGCGCCAGCCTCAGCAGCGGCCGCACCGACTCCGACGCCGTCTCGCTGTCCGGCAGCAGTGTGTGAGTACCTGTAGTGTTATGTGACGCGGTGTGCACGCGGCACGCAAGCGTCGGTGTACAGTGCGCACGTGTCGTACGCGGGCTACTGCCCCGCGTCCCGCCAGGACTCGGAGCGCGCCAGCCTCAGCAGCGGCCGCACCGACTCCGACGCCGTCTCGCTGTCCGGCAGCAGTGTGTGAGTACCTGTAGTGTTATGTGACGCGGTGTGCACGCGGCACGCAAGCGTCGGTGTACAGTGCGCACGTGTCGTACGCGGGCTACTGCCCCGCGTCCCGCCAGGACTCGGAGCGCGCCAGCCTCAGCAGCGGCCGCACCGACTCCGACGCCGTCTCGCTGTCCGGCAGCAGTGTGTGAGTACCTGTAGTGTTATGTGACGCGGTGTGCACGCGGCACGCAAGCGTCGGTGTACAGTGCGCACGTGTCGTACGCGGGCTACTGCCCCGCGTCCCGCCAGGACTCGGAGCGCGCCAGCCTCAGCAGCGGCCGCACCGACTCCGACGCCGTCTCGCTGTCCGGCAGCAGTGTGTGAGTACCTGTAGTGTTATGTGACGCGGTGTGCACGCGGCACGCAAGCGTCGGTGTACAGTGCGCACGTGTCGTACGCGGGCTACTGCCCCGCGTCCCGCCAGGACTCGGAGCGCGCCAGCCTCAGCAGCGGCCGCACCGACTCCGACGCCGTCTCGCTGTCCGGCAGCAGTGTGTGAGTACCTGTAGTGTTATGTGACGCGGTGTGGACGCGGCGGAGAGCAGTACGACGGCAGCTGTGTGAGTATCACTGGTACCAGTTACGCCAAAATGAACCAACCCAAAATCTCGCAATAATTCTCGATTAGATTAGATGTAGCGGCACCTACAAAATACAAACTACGTAGCAACTAGCTTTCTGCAAGTTGTAGATGACGACAACATGTGACGCCCTAGAATATCACGCTATAAAAATTAACCTTGGGATCAGTATATTTACAACAGCCCAAAACAATCCGTTGGGTGCCCCCCGGATACCAAACCCGTCCAGTTGGATGATCCTCCCTTTTCAATGGAGGAACGGTATTCCTCCTCCCCCAATATTCAGTTAATAAAGTCCAAAGTTATGTGTATATATCTTGCTAAACTATGCAGCATAAACAGTTCAAACTTAAGCTTAATAAAATAGGTTTAAAATCAAATCAATTTTCTGCAGTACTGATGAGTACCCGGGGTATGGTGATGGGCAGGGCCGGATTTAGAGGTCCAGAGGCCTCGGGGCAACAAAGGAGCGGAGGCCCCCTCGCCGCAAATTATTTTCCAAATAAAGTAAACACTTTTTTTTCAGTCGAGTTTTTCAATAAATAATTTATTGTGAAACCAAGTAGATTCCCTTAATATTGAACAAACACATATAAATATAAACGGAAACAAGAATTATCTGAAATTAAATTTTAGGGTTAACGAACGGAACCTTTCGAGCTTTTTTCGCCGAAAAATCATGTATGTGCAAAGTACTGTAGGTAAAGGTAAACGAGCAAAAAAAAAAAATATCAAAGGAAAAGATGTTTACTAGTGTTTACTAGTAGGAATTTGAAAGATTTTTTCTTCCGAAGTCTCTATTGGGCCCCCCGTTTGTGGAGGCCCCGGGGCTTTCGCCCGGTTGCCCTCCCCTAAATCCGGCCCTGGTGATTGGTATGGGTTTTGTACCCAGTTGATGGCAATAGGCTCGCCCTCTATTACATGGGACTTAAACATAACTGGCGAAATGTGGGTGTACTATATACAAGGTTCAGTACGTCTAACCAAAGGTATCCAAGCAAAAAAAACACTGATTACAGAATTTTTTATTTCGACCTAAAATAATAAATGGCATTGGGTAACCAAAACTTTTTGTGTATTTTCGTTAGATGATTTATTTTTCTTGTAAATGTCTATTTTAATGGAACCATAAGTACACCTCTGCCCAACCTTTCAGGAAAACAATGCGTGATGTTATGTTATGATAGCGTATTCAGGCAGCCGCGTGGGTTAGTTCGTTATGGCATCATTCGGTCCATTATTTTTAATGTAACGTGAACAAGGATTCCGCAACCTTGATTTAATTTTATAATTTCTTGGGAGGAAGAAAAACCAGTACTTCGATGAAGTAAGTCTACCATTTATTCTGTAATATAGAAATTATCTTTAGTTTTTCTATACCTTTGAGCTTTAGAACTGCTTAACTTTTTAGCACTAATTTATCATTTTGACCCCATCCGTGTGAATCGAATTAACTTGCATCAGACCGATGATCCTTATAACAAACTTACAAACAGGTCCAAGTAAGTGTATATAGATATTTTGAATTGAAAAAAAAAAAAATGTCCAACCTTTTTTTACAGAAATGAAAAGATTTTTTTTAGTACTTTTTACATGTTTGATAGCAGATTTTATTAAATTAACGTTTAAATCTCGTAAACATATTTTGTTCAATGATTAAAACTATTTAAAACAAGCAACTTTAAAATCAATATTTAAAATTAAATTTGTCATAACTCAGTTCAGCACTATCGATATCACCGACTCAGTCGCACACATAGCTAACCCGTATCTTCCATCCCCCTCTAGCGATGGCATGTCTGTGCGGAACGTGCGCGAATCTCGCGAGTCGCGCCACCGACCGCGCCTGCACGGGCTGGACCGCCACGCTGTCATCAACAAGGAACAGGATACTGCCATGGTAAGATGACATTATAAACCTGCAATATTGCCGGCGGTTTTTTTGTTCACCAACTAAACCAAAATTGGTGTATTGCTATCTTTTTCTAGCAGACAGCGCAAGAAAAGGACACTGTTACTGCCGCATTATTCTAAAATTTGATAGATTTTTGTACATGTTCCTAGATCACATCACAGGGATAGGATACGTGGTTTTATATGTCGCATCGACAGCGCCACCTAGTACTATAAGAATACCAGCGCGGTAGTATTTTTTTTTTTTTTTATGTCACCGTATTATGCTGAGATAGGGGCCTTTTTGGCCTTGCACAGGTCGTTATTATTTTGTTAGTTTTTTTTATATGCTCTTCTTTTTTTTTTTACTCTTTGTTTTTCCTGTGCGTGTCCCAAATAAAATATATTTCTTTCTTTACTTAAAACGTCTTTTTCCGAGGTGTATTGTTCTCAACCTTCCCACCCCCTATTATTTCTTTGTAGTTATTTATAATAGTCTGCGTGCAAAAGTAACTCTGTCTTATACCTTTTCACATCTCTACCACTGAACCGATCATTATGAAATTTGACGACTTGGAAGTAAGAAGGCTACATATATAAGCTACTTTCATCTTGGATATTTGTATTAAAAAGTATGAAATAAAAAACACACGCAGACGAAGTTGCGGGCTACAGCTAGTAGAAATATAAATGCAAAAAATATAAGAACACCAAGGTCAACTAAAGTACGTGCGCGACTGGTAGTCACTGCCTGAGCTATGTGGGTGGTGAGACGGGGGAGGTAGACAAAGGCCAAGTTAACTTAATTAGACACTACACTACGACATACTTCCACAATAGGTTTGACCAATTTAAAGATTAAAGTATGACATCATAACATTCAGTCTGCCAAATTTCTCACATACCTCAGGGGTGATAAAATAAAATTTAAATGAATCCGAAACTTCAAAGTTATCAATATCCATTAATTTCCTTCAGGTAAATATCTAATAATGTAACAATTCATCCGTTGATAAGGCACGTTCGACTCGCATTGTTGACTTTTATTATCAATAAACACACTGCAACTAAGATTAATACCATTTTTCTGACCCTCAACAGTCAAGTGCAGGACGCCACCTGTTATATAGTTTGCACATAAATCGAGTAGTTTCTAATAGCAATAAAAATAGTATAATATAAAAATAAACAGCTAAAGGTGACACAGTAAATAACACTTTCATTAGAAGACAAAATGGAGGTGCGGATTTGGATACTAAACTCTTGTGATATTCTGATATAATATAATAAGCTTCTGCCCGCGACTTTATCCGCGTGAAATTTCTTGTTCCCCCGCCGCGTCGAATCGCATCGCCCGCCCGCGTTTTACTTCGTTTATTAATTCGTTTACGCTTAGCGTTCGTTCAGACTTTTTTTCTTTTTGCTCGGTTTGTAAGGGTCCTAGATGACTTGATGTTAAATAGCCTCCTATAGCCTTCCTCAAGAATTGGACTATAAAACACATTTTTTTTATCCGACTTTATTCGCGCGTTTAAATAAACAAACTCTTCAGCTTTATATAGATATATGGTATAGATTAAATTTAAGAACTTTTTAGTGTAATTATGTCGTAGCCTTCACATCGCTTCTGACGTCTTCCGTATTGTCTGTTCTATAGTTGCACATCATCAATTTAAACATACCGATACTTATCGTTGAACAGTCCTATTAGCAGCTATGCCATTTTTGATTAAAAACTGTTCAAACGACAACAAAGTTTTCTTATCTCCTTCCAGATGATCCCCAGAACTCTGCGCGTGCAGTCGGAACAGCTCCGCGTGTTGCCGCCGGCGGAGTTCGCGCCGCTGCTCATAGAGAAGCTCGAGCGCGTGCGCCGCGACCAGGAGACCAAGGAGCGGCTCGAGAGGCGCATCGCCGAGGTCGGGCACTTGGCCATGTCGTTAAAGGCTAATCACACTACTCAGAATTTAGGAATCCTAATAATGATTTAAACTATGTGAGTAGGGAAGGCAGGATAGGATCCATTCTGACTGGCAAATTAGGACCCTAACTGTCCTAACTCTATTCAAATTTTCCTATTTCCTGACCAGGATTCTTACATTTTAAGTAGTGCAATAGCCTTTTTGATCTTTTCTCTCGGTTTCCTGCAAAAAAAAAAAAACAAAATCAAAATAATCAAATCTGTGGGAGTGATTTCATAAAAAGGGACGGAAGTGTGTAACGGGTAGTCGGGGCAGTACGCGCTGTTTGATTTAACCATATCCGACTACTGTAAAGCTCGCTGGCTTTTTGTGCTTCCCATACGTATCTTGTAACTATTTTCCCTACAAATAAGGGTGGAGCGACATCTAGCCTGCTATTTTGGAACTAGATAACCAGACTATTGGGGTTTTCTCGTTGTTGACGGATACCCGGTAGTTGTTGTAGGTAATTAGTTAAGTTACAGGTTGTAGGGAAACAGTTATTGCTATGTTTGTTTCGTTACCTGAGCCGCACTTAATATTTAGTTGTTATTGATCAACCCGCACATTACCGCGTGACGGAGTTTTAGTCACGACTACATTGAGAGATTATTAGTTTAATATGCATACACGCAATTTTGCTGTATAAGCATTATTGGCTCGTACACAGACAGCGAAACCTGAGATCTGACTTCATAAAGAATCAAATCTGCATTCCGTGCACTCGACACAATCATAGGACAGTAGCTCACTAGATACATCACCCGTTTGGCCAGACTACCCTCCTTTAACAATGGATGAATCGCATATCTTGTTCCTCCAACCACCAAACTGTCAATTTGGGCTCTGATAACAAGTCCTAAAGCAAAAATAAAAATACGTAATGAAATATTGTGTGTATATATACAGGGTGACAGTGAGGAGGCTTCGAGTCAAGTGTTACCTCCGCAGCTGGTGGCGGCGGCAATCCGCGAGAAGTTGCAGCTTGATGACGACAACGATCAAGATATTCTCGGTCAGTATATAAGAGTGAACCTACTGATTTCGTGGTGGAGCGCTGAAATAGTAGATTGTTTGCCTAGGGAGCAAACAACTATTTTTAAGGCGAGAGTGCTTAGTACTGTCACTCGAGCTTAAAATAGTGTTGCTCCCGAGGTGAACACTCTACTTTTTATCACCCTCTATGAGAAAAAAAATGTGTGCGGTCCGACCCCCATCTCTCACGTAAATTTTCCCAGCCGCCATCTTGGATTTACCGTTTGACCACTTTATCGACTTTAGCACTTTTAAAAACTATGTAAACGGTACCCATGTTGAAAATTTTTAAAATTTTCGCAGCTGCCATCTTGGATTTACATTTTGTCTTTACTATCGGCTTTAGCATCCTCGAAAACTGAAAACGACACCCATGGCGAAAAACTTGGAAATTTTCGTAGCCGCCATTTTTGATTTACATTTTGACCTCACTATCGGCTTTAGCACCCTCGAAAACTATGAAAACGATACCCATGATGATAAATTTGAAAATTTTCAGAGCCGCCATTTTGGATTTACATTTTGACCTCACTATCGGCTTTAGCACCCTCGAAAACTATGAAAACGATACCCATGATGATAAATTTGAAAATTTTCAGTCGCCATCTTGGATTAACGTTTTGACCTCACTATCGGCTTTAGCACCCTTAAAAATCATGAAAACGATACCCATGATGATAAATTTGAAAATTTCAGAGCCGCCATCTTGGATTAACATTTTGACCTCACTATCGGCTTTAGCACCCTTAAAAATCATGAAAACGATACCCATGATGATAAATTCGTAAATATTCGCAGCCGTTTCATTTTGACCAAATTCACACTTTCTCTCTCTCTTGCCAGCCTGTTACTTGTTCATAAAATGTTCGTGATTGATCTCTTTGGTGACTGGAACTTTTACTAACAATATTTATTTAGCTGTAAATCCATAGTTAATAAATAAATATCCACATTCCAAATTCAAATCACTTAGTACCTAGGGATTAAAAAGCTATTCTAGTCCATATTTATGGAGAATAAATTAGATCTTTTTGAATAGATGTGATAAAAAATATATTATTCAATTTGATCATTCACAATCAGCCCATGTCTAAACCCAAATGTCCAGACCACTTGAAACATTTGACACTTTTGTAATTTGAACATTTTATTTCGTTCGCCTATACGAGAAGTTATGGTCTAAGCTCCATACTTTGAATTTGCCTACAGAGCTAGTAAACTTGTTGAAGTTCTGGTACAGTTCGCAAACAAATCGCGTTAGGTGGAATAATGTGTTTTCCGAGCCATATTTGTTGGAGTGTGGTGTTAGACAGGGTGGGTTGACATCGCCTGCTCTGTTTAACCTGTATATGAATGACCTGATTGATGGGCTCAGCAGAACTAATGTCGGATGTTCAATAGATGGTGTGATGGTTAACAATCTGAGTTATGCAGACGATATGGTGCTGCTGAGCCCATCAATCAGTGCACTCCGGAAATTACTTGTGATATGTGAGTCTTATGCGGCGACGCATGGGCTTACGTACAATGTCAAGAAGTCACAGATGTTGATATTTAAGTGCAGACATGGTTCGCTAGGTAACGTTCCTCCAGTAACTATAAGCGGAACACCGTTGCAGCGTGTGGCTAAAGTTAAATACCTAGGACATCTGGTTACGGAGGACTTATCTGATGATGCAGATTTGGATAGAGAGCGTAGGGCGTTGACGGTTCGGTGCAATATGTTAGCCCGCAGGTTTGCACGTTGTAGTGGGGATGTGAAGGTGTATCTTTTTAAGGCCTACTGCCAAACCTTCTACACGTGTAGCTTGTGGGTGAAGTATACGCAGAGGGCCTACAACGTCCTACGCGTTCAGTATAATAATGGGTTTAGGACGTTGATGGGGCTTCCGCGCTTCTGCAGCGCTTCGCAGATGTTCGCGGAAGCCCGTGTTGATGATTTTCATGCCATAATGAGAAAGCGGGCGGCATCCATAATGGGTAGGTTGCGCGGAAGCCCCAACAGCATCCTAAAAACGTTGTTCGGCAAGGTGGACAGCCCCTTTATTATGCAATGGATGCGGAGGCACGTGCCAACATGTGTTGAGCCACGTAGATATTAGTTAATGTTAGGTTAGTTTGTAAGTTTTACTAACATAATTTTAAGTCTTTGTTACTAATACCATATGGATTGTATGTACTTACTATTTATGTATGATCCGAAATAAATGAATATATATATATATATATATATACTCTTTTACCCACGCATAGATGCGTTTTTAATACAGAATCATCTAAACGTTTTAGAAGCTCTCATAGTTTCGACGGTACAAAAACGTTTTAAAGGGAACAAGTCAGTGGGCTACCATAGTAGACTGGACGGACAACCGGAAAAAAAAATGGCTACCGTGGTAGCCCGGGCGTTTTTGTATTTCATGCAACACAAGAATTTTAAAAAAATCAAAGAAGAGGAATGCAAAATGGTCGGTACATACGTAGCAACTTAAGTCGCCAGCGTTTGGCTGACAATTTCAAAATCGCACTTACACAAAAAAATTGAAATGGCTAGCGACAGATCTGCTGTCAAAATCTGTGTGAATGTGACATTTTGAAGTCACCGGCGAAATTCGCTGCGTTCTGCCTAGCATTAGAAAACCCCTCTATAGTCTTACGCAAAAGGAAATTAAATCCATGGATATAGCTTTTTCATAGCGTTGTCTGTCTATACATACAATGATACAATAATATAGCAATGTGCGCGGTGTATCTCCTGCAGACCAGCACGTGTCGCGCGTGTGGTCGGAGCGCACGCCGGGCGCGTCCCCGCCGGGCGGCCGGCGCGCGCGCGCGCGGCACCACGCGCACGCGCCGCACGCCGCGCACGCGCCGCACAACGCCGCGGCCCGACGCGCGCCCTCTGCGCTGTCGGCTGATTCGGGACACTATGATGCGCCCCCTGATTCGCTGCATCATCCGCACTCGTTGACGCGCAGGTATGGATACCTAAAGAAACAAAAAAATATATATTTTTAAACAAAATAATAACACTAAATATTTCTTACCTACCTATGATAATTTGTCAATATGAACATGATTTTGTAAGCCATGGTAATCAAAAGTTGCAAAACAATGATTCAACAACATGCTTTTATGTTGCCGGTAAAGGCGTTTCTGCAGTGTTGCTAACAAGATGATCAAATTTCGTATTCACGGTAAACAAAAACTGTGCAACATTGCTTTCAGCAAAATTTGATGTTCCAGATAACAACATTTCCAACCTGTATTTATATATATATATATATTGTTTTTTTTTCATGTTTTATCCTCTTTTTCGTGGGATGGTTTATCTTCACCTTTTGAACACTTTTTTCATTGTTATAATTTTCATATACTTCCATATAAAAATAATTCGATTCTTACAGTTAACAACTTACTATTTACCTTCCACAGATCGTTTTCGAAGAAGACGGTAACGGAGCTCACAGACAGCGGCGTATCCGTGGTGTCAGAAGGAGGCGTGGAGCCTCGCATCCTGCTGTGGATGGCGGAGGGCGAGCGGCTGGAGCGGCGCCAGCACCGCGAGCACTCGCGCGCCTCCTCCGCCGAGCGGGACGAGCTGCGCAGGAAGGACAAGCTGCCGCGCAGCGCACGGTACTCACATACTCATATATTCACTCGCGCGCCTCCTCCGCCGAGCGGGACGAGCTGCGCAGGAAGGACAAGCTGCCGCGCAGCGCACGGTACTCACATACTCATATATTCACTCGCGCGCCTCCTCCGCCGAGCGGGACGAGCTGCGCAGGAAGGACAAGCTGCCGCGCAGCGCACGGTACTCACATACTCATATATTCACTCGCGCGCCTCCTCCGCCGAGCGGGACGAGCTGCGCAGGAAGGACAAGCTGCCGCGCAGCGCACGGTACTCACATACTCATATATTCACTCGCGCGCCTCCTCCGCCGAGCGGGACGAGCTGCGCAGGAAGGACAAGCTGCCGCGCAGCGCACGGTACTCACATACTCATATATTCACTCGCGCGCCTCCTCCGCCGAGCGGGACGAGCTGCGCAGGAAGGACAAGCTGCCGCGCAGCGCACGGTACTCACATACTCATATATTCACTCGCGCGCCTCCTCCGCCGAGCGGGACGAGCTGCGCAGGAAGGACAAGCTGCCGCGCAGCGCACGGTACTCACATACTCATATATTCACTCGCGCGCCTCCTCCGCCGAGCGGGACGAGCTGCGCAGGAAGGACAAGCTGCCGCGCAGCGCACGGTACTCACATACTCATATATTCACTCGCGCGCCTCCTCCGCCGAGCGGGACGAGCTGCGCAGGAAGGACAAGCTGCCGCGCAGCGCACGGTACTCACATACTCATATATTCACTCGCGCGCCTCCTCCGCCGAGCGGGACGAGCTGCGCAGGAAGGACAAGCTGCCGCGCAGCGCACGGTACTCACATACTCATATATTCACTCGCGCGCCTCCTCCGCCGAGCGGGACGAGCTGCGCAGGAAGGACAAGCTGCCGCGCAGCGCACGGTACTCACATACTCATATATTCACTCGCGCGCCTCCTCCGCCGAGCGGGACGAGCTGCGCAGGAAGGACAAGCTGCCGCGCAAACGTAAAATAAATTTACAATAAGGTGGGCCACAAGCATGTTTTCCACACGATAACATGCAAAACAATCGTTAGATTTGGAAATAAAGACAAAAATAATAATCAAATAATTGGGTAAGTAGTTACTATTATTACTACAAAGTCACCACACAAACTTCTCGGAAAAATCGATAGAAAATCAGCTGTTCCATACAAAAGTGCAAAACCAACACGATCAAAATGTATGACAGAATACAAACAAATTTTTATGTGTAGGGATTGAAGTTATTATTCCGAAATCACTTAATGGAAACTAAATTGTGATCGCAGTCCTCAGTACTTTGATTAGTTTAAAGTTTTGTTGTCTTATCAAGAAGCTATCACTTGCGTACGTGTTACCTGGGTTGTTGGATATGATAGACAGTTGTTGCATTTAAAATACTGAGGCCCTAGTGTGAGTTTATTTTAATCATCCCGATTTTACGCATCGTCCGCGTTTGGCGCTCCGATTGGCCCTTCACTGGTGAAGGCCGGCCGGCTGCCAATCAGAGCGCTGAACGCGCTCGATGCGTAAAGTAGCGATGGTTAAAAGAAACTTACACTAGGGCCTCTGATTAGATGCATAGATGTTTCGATTTATTGCCCGTTTTCTATTTTGTTAAGTATCGGTATTTGTTGACAGGCCGACGAAGTCAATTATTTTTAAGAGAATAATAAGTTTCTTGCCGGCTCTTCTTCATCAGAAATGACCAATTGGAACTGTGTTTCAATTGGAATTGGCTTTCGACGTTTCATAAGTGACCGTGTTTTTATGTAAAATATTAATATTTTGAATTGAATTGAATAAACTGGAAGCCGACCCCAATATAGCTGAGAAAAGGCTTGGCAGGTGATGATCGAGCTATCACGCATCTTACCGCCAAATGGAATTAGGTTGACAGCAAGTTTCCCCCCCACAGTGGCAGCGGCAGCAAGTCCAGCAGCGCCAGCGGCGGCGGCGCGGGCGAGCACACGGTGGTGGTGGTGACGTTCCTGGACGAGCTCGTGCCGTACCGGTTCAAGGTGCCCGCCGCGCCGCTCACGCTCCGGACCTTCAAGGACTACCTGCCCAGGAAGGGCAACTATAGGTATGGGTAACAGCCTGCACCCGTAGCGATTCTTAAACGCTCCGGTGGAGTGTAAAATACTCTTACTCTTTTCGTAAGCATGTACAGACGCCAGAACATCGACCAACTACAATCTGTCAAATTTCTTTAAAGCATAAGGTTCAAAATTGATTGGGAAAATTTTACAGTTTCGGGTAGGTTGACTTGCTGGCGTCTGTACATGCTTCCGAAAAGTGCTACTAAGTAGCATCTGCTCGGATGTTATTGTGCTTCTGCATAGAATGTATAATATGTATTCTCTAGACTTACTCTGGCCAAAACGACACAAACATCTCGTTTATTACGGTATGTACAGACGCCAGCAGGTCAACCTACCCGAAACTGTAAAATTTTCCCAATCAACTTTGAACCTTATAGTTTCGTGAAAAAGTTGAAAATTTCGAGATAAAGTTGGGCATTCTATCATAGGTTACCTAAATTCTGTATGGGTGTGGTGCAGTATCTGTTAGTAATACTATAACGCCCGTCTTCTCGCTTCCAGATACTTCTTCAAAACGAACTGCGCGGATCTGGACACCGTGATCCAAGAGGAGGTGAGCAGCGATTCGGATACACTCCCCATGTTCGAAGGCAAGGTCATGGCGCGCGTCAAAAGTATCGACTAGTCACGTCACTAGGGACACTGCGGACACGTCGGATACTGCGCGGTGAGGACAACACTACTTATGATGTCAACAGAAAAAGATTGTTTTGTTCATATTTTGTACTTACTATGCGATTTAAATTAAGATGAGATTGACCACATCGACAGAAGGTGCAACACTGGATTGAAGTCGATAAAGATGACCTCACACCATAATCGATGATCGATCAGTGAACGTTAGCTGACTGCCATGCACTACATCGATGTCAACCATCAACATCGATCTACAGCAATGTAGTTGAAATAAATATTAGAAGAGGTTGAGGCAGCTTCCATCATTAAATTGTGTTATGCTAAGTAAGTTTTTCATGGAACGCGCTTCACTAAGTGAAGTTTATTTAGATCGCATAGTAGCAATATCCTAGAGCCATAACTATAAGTCTGTTAGCCGCATATATTGCGCCTACGTTGTAATGCCACGAAAGTAAAAGCTAGCATTATATTATATTCAAGTTCAAGAGTTACTTTTGTTTTAATTCAGTTGGTCTAATGACGTGTCATTATGTTCTTTGTCGTTTAGAAAAGTGATAGATTTTTTTGTTCGTGGTGTTAAAACTGAAATGATAGTACCAATATTATGTAACAGTGGAATAATCCGCGATATGAAAAGTACCGCCAGTAAAATAACTGTACCGGTCAACATTACATCGATGTATGACAGTCCGCCAGTGTGAACGCGTGCGAGTTGAGTACGCGCCAGTGTGTAATCCCCTTTACATGTCGCCCTGTCTCATGGCTTATATATTATTGTTATATGTGAGCCAGTGACATTATTGATTTTTATTATAATATATAAGGTTAAGTTATCGAAAACTGATAATAAACTTTTTTGAATACTGTACAGCGACGGCAGGGCGGCTATAGATTAAATAAATTATTTATTTTAAAAATGTTACGATAAGTATAATCGTAATAGGTATAACTGCGACATTGTATAAATTCTGTTCCTCATTGACTCTTTAAGCTTTTTTAATTAATTTTAATTATTTTTTTTACTACGAGCTAGTTGAGTACGCTTACTATTGTACGATATTTTTTTTAAATCGCAGAATGACGGTATGCAAACATTTTTTTTAATATTCCTAGTGTTACATGAATGACTGCTTAGTTTGTATATTTTTAAATTAATATTTTAGATGTAAAATGACGTGTTCTGTTTAAATATAAAATATAGTTTCGTTGAAATTGGGGATTCGTAATTTGTGATGGGAGTATGAAATTTTACCAAACTGGTGCAAAAAATGCTGGTCTCTGGTTCTCGTATTTATTTACTACAAAGTACAATTAGTTTTATTACTACATGTAGAATATAAATTATCGATTTATCGATTACAATATCGAATGATCAAATCGAGATATTTGTTTGTTATCGTTACGTCTTATTATAGGAAAATGTACATGTATAAACTGCCATGAGCCAGCATGTTTTCTACCACTTTGCCGTTCAATTCAAAATTATTGACAAAAATCGTACGCACGACGGGATCTCAATCAAATATCAATGTAATGAATTAAACTGCACTTATAAGTGGAGACATGTTTTATATAAATAATTTCCGTTCCGCAGCTGTGAATAGAACTAATTAGCGAAATAGTTTGTAAGAATAAATTTGTTTATTCTGTATTGCGACCGGTCTTAGCCGAGCTCAGCTGTCTGCACGGCTGTACTGTGGTGGATCTTTTAGTTCTGTTAGTTATCTTTCTATACAATATCTTCTGAAACTGATTAGTAATGGAGACTGATTTCAAATGACTCGATTACCCCACAATGATAACACTCCTCATTACTGGTACAGTAACTCGATAAGGCTGCTATTAGTTCTCATATTCTTCCCGTTTTCTACTACTGACAGTACAACTGTGTCGGCGACTGAGCCAAAGTACTTTGCTATAATATCATTGCCAGACTGAGTTTCCCTAAGTCAACTTCAATTATATTAAATTCTCTACGTTTGCGTTGCATGAAACTTGTCACCTGAATCAATATCACTAAATTATCAGCTGTTTACCTAATTTAATAGCTTCGTCTATTAAATGTTTGAATAAATTGTTAGTTCGGAGCGAGTGTCGTGCAACGCGAACAGTTTGATACCAGTACTTATTTCGCATATTGTATAATATTGTGTAGGTAAGTTAGCATGTCACGTCCGGTCCATTATGTACCAACAGTTCAGCTTGTATTGTTTGTCAAAACTTCTTGCAAAACACACAGAACGTACGTGTCATAGATATTTACGAGTTATAACCACAATTATCCCACATTGGAATAATATTTAAAATTATTTACCCATTCAGCTTTCTTTACAAAGTTTCGACAGACGATATAACTTGCAGTGTTGCCATGTAAAATAGAAGTACAGAGGAATGTTGCCAGCAAAGAGTGCACCTAATGTTTGCACATATATGACGAGAATCGGGTGCGGAATCATGTGCCTTCAATGTTGATAAAAATTTTCATAGTTGATGCTTCTAATTAGTTGTAAGTTAACACATTGTAAATATAGAAGTAACGCTACGGTCGTTTCGAACTCTTTATTTTTTATTAATTTAATTAAACAAATCATTTTTTTTTTATTTATTGCCTAAGGTTGCGTTGTGGCGCGAATCATCAAACACAAAAAATCACGATCGTGTGAATTATAGTTTAGGTAACCAATAAATTCGGACTTTTAGAGAATGTGTTTTAATAATTAACTCCAGGTGCCAATTTCACCGGATTTTAGACGTCGCTCAAATTTAGAATTTTGTGTTTATTTAACACAACATTGTTTTATCACTGCCAGTGTGTTTTCCATTTATTTGTAAGTTCAAAGCTTGCCATCTAAGCTGTAGGTTCGCGTATATTGCGGCTATTTACATCATTACATTTTTGTATATAAATCGTAATATTTTGTGTTTGATGCGCAGTACATTTTTATAATGCCCAGTAATATAAACAGTGACCGCGCGACGCCCGGCCACTTGACAATATGACTGTATAAATAGATGAATTACTATATCGTTTTTAAATTATATTATACAAGGCACTTACGATGTGAAAGTACCTTTGTACTACCAAAAAGGCCCAACAGAGGCATGTCTGTGCGTGTCGACTTCGATACGTCGTAATTACCATCGATATGAATATTAAATAATTAATCGATTCGATATAATCACTATCGAGTCGATACCTGCAGAATTAAGCCAAGGGCTCAAAACTATGTCGGTTAAAATGCTTGTTAAAATTGTAAAAAATATAATGTTTTCCAATTTAGAGTGTACGGATGTGAAGATAAACGATTTGTAATAAAACCTAAGTATTAATTTCAGTAACGATACGACACACGGCCGCTTGCTCGTCAACGGCCGATGGTTAATAGTAAAAAGAATTTCACTAATCGGACTGTATTATTTTTTTATCTAGCACATGTAACATTTAAAAAATAAACTGGGACTGTGCCATATGCTCTTGACTTTCATTTTGTGTTTACAAATAATTGGTCACCATTTATCTTCCAGAAATATGGCACTTATACTTGCTAAATACTACCCCTATTATTCATAAACGTTGCTTGAAAGTTAAGTGACGTTAAACAGGCGCTAATCATTACTTTACTCATGTCTGTGACCACCAACGCCAATCGCTTCCATATTTGGTAAATAATTAGTGCTAATTAGTGCTCGAACAACAAAATTGGTACCCTAGTAGTTTTCGAGAAAATAGACTTTGAAGGTGGTCCGGCCGTAGTCACTCTCCCTTCAGCAGGACCACCATGAGCGCAGAAAGAGGGGGCATGCTACAGCTATTCTAAGTTTGCAAATAATCAGTGCGCCAAGATGTGATTCATTTTGTAAAAAAAACAGAAGTGAAACATTTGTATTTACCGAGAAATCAACGATGACCATTGTCACGCCCTCTTTCTGTAGCACCACGGTTTTGAATGTTGATTCAAAGTATTAGTAGCTTGTCGCTTTCCTCAAACCTACATAGAAAATGAGTGCCCTGATAATGCAAGCTAATTTCTCTTGAAATCTTGAAATGCTCCACGATCACGTATAATTTTTTTTTTCATCCCCTGTAACATGTATCGGAGGTGCGGAGGTGCCACCCCTAATATTTTTTTTCGTAATTTCACTACACCATTGTTTAGCGCTGCACACATAACCTACCTTATAAGAAAAATAAAATTAACAAAAGTAAAAAGTCGGAAATACGTTTGAGCTACTAGACCCTACGGTAAGCTTAAACGTATTTTACTGCCATTATTTCACCCAGTCAGTCGAGGCCGAGTGCGGGCCGAGCTCTACAGTCGTACAGCAAAAAAACAATGATTTCCAGTCGAAATATTTTTTATGTATTAGTGAAAAGAGGACTTAATAATCAATTTGATATAATTACATTCCTCTTAAAATAGGAAGAATAACAAAACATTACTCCTTTTAGCCGTCATAGCTAAAAATTTACTTTTTAAAGCACGAAGGACCGTCCAGATGGATCAAATATCTGAAGGCTACTATTGGCCTAATACGAGAAAAAATAAAACCTTGTATGTAGGTATACTGTGGGGCCTCTTTATAAATAATACTGAATAGCCAAAGTAATAAAAATAACGTATACAATAAAAATCAATAAGTTACTTATAATAATAGAATTTAGCGAGGCGCGCTTTACTCTTTAAAAGGAAGTGACAATAATGGCCTGCGCAGATTGGCGGACGGAACGGCAGAGGATTTTAAATTTATCAATTGAATTTATATACAATTATTTGATATACAATCGAAATAAAGTATATATTTCAATGCTCGGTGATCGACCTTGGAGCATCGCAGCGCAGTTTTCTCTGGAGTATCGAAAATCACGCTGGACGATACCGCGGCGGGAGACGGCGGTATGCGCCGGTATGCGCTGGAATCTGCCAGTCTGCCACACTCATTCAAAAGCATATTTTCGACTGCGTAGCCGCTAGTGGAATTCCAATCCCGGCGAGCGGCAGCTACTCGGCGGATGGCGCGGCATACCGGCGGATGCTCCGGTAAGCTGGCGGACGCTCGCGGTATCGCAGAGGATTTTTCTTGTCAGTGTGCGCTGGCGGATAGAAGAATTCTCCTCGATGCTCTCGCCTACCGTCCGCCAGTGTGCGCAGGCACTAACAGCATTCTTTAAAATTCGATCTATTTTACTTACTCTTTATTGTCTTAACAATCACATTCTCTATTGAAGTCAACCTTAAAATATAAGTCACAAAATGTGATCGTATGATACATCTCTGTTGGAAATCACGACAGACACAAATGTTCAATAGGCGATGCCGGAGCACCAATTTTAGCTTATATTATCTACCTACACTAATATTGAGGAAATTAAAACGAAGGTATTTATCACATTCAGCAAGCACGTTGGTCACAAAGTTTCTAGAAGAAAGTTTATAAACACACAGGTCGTCACCCTCCCCGCTAAATGTTGTATCTCACAAACTGACGTATATACACTGACATTACCAAAATGTTCATAACTTTTCGAAAAAAAGTTTCATGGCCTCAGGGCTTTAGGGCAACTACTAACTTAAAGAGTAAGCCAAGAGCAATATAAAATAGTTACTAATTCATTAACACGATTGTAGCGCCCGACTGATAAACTGTTGCCCTGGAAAAATATCAATTGCTAGTTAGGACAGTTAGCGGGGAGAGTGACGAGGTGTGTCATCATAACGGCATTACTACATCACAATATTAAAATCGTTTATTTATTTAAGTCTAACTACTTTGCAATTTAACTGCATATATTTTTTACATGCTTGTGCAAGGCTAACCTGTCTGGCCTGAAGCAAACCTTGACACGGCCAGTATGCACTTTCAAGTCAGTCGTGTTAAATCCCATATTCATCCTAAAACATCTCCACCATAGTTTGTTTCAACTTTAAAACGTTAAAAAAGATCGAACTATTAGAAGTTAACAATCAAACATCTCATCTTGACCTCCTTTTCAGTAGAACTAGATTTTAGTAAAGAATGAAATCCACATAGACATTTGTTTTTTATCTGAAAACTTCTCTAATTCCTTGTAGTAGTTGTTCGACGAACGGGTCAGCTTCGTCGTAGCCCGCTGAACGCATGTGGTGAGATGCGCTTGATATGCACTGTAGAAAAACGAAATACAAATCTTTATAAAAAAAAAAGTCCTAGCAAAATTAGGTTGAACCCACCTATTTTAGTTAAACGTATTTTAGAAAGTCGCATGACTTTCTGGCGAAATGTGGGTGACTAAACCAATCTACGGCCAATAACTCGGCACAGATCCCATCTCCGGGCAGATCCTCCTTGAAAAACCCTATAAAGGTTTAATTTTTGTGATAATTATTTCTAGCATAATATAATTGTTTTGGCGACACTGTAAGCTTATAATGAATCTTTCAAATAAATAAATTACGATAATATGATATTTTCGACCTTTCGATTGAACCCAGGATCGCCCAATAGTCACGTTTGGAACCATTAGACCAAGGAGGCAATCAAGTTAAGGCAGATGCTTCCAATGTCTTGAGTAAAATAAGATACCAACCTTTTCTAAATACGTGATCCCAGCTTGTGGACACACATCCTGGACCAAGTCGACGCTGAACTCGTTCTTGCTGAGGTTGTCTATCATCACGGCGCGCAACTCTTGAAAGAAGGTCGGCAGGTTGTCAGGTGTGAGGTCTGCTAACAGTTTCACGCTAATTTGAAAGCCAGTGGGGAGTTCTGCGTCGTCGTCGCCTTCGACGCGGATACAACTAGAAAGATAGATGGTAATATTGAGATTTTGTTGGTCATTATCTAGTATCTACCTAGCTGCTTGATCGCAACTTGAAACTAATCTTAACTTAGACTAATCTTAGTTTTGATACATTTGTTGTAAACTGACTAAAATTAAGTTAAACTATAGCTCTAATTCGCAGACGATACGCAACAGAATCTCCTTTATTATTACTTCAAATGTTGTTCATCACATCACATAACATAACATCACACCACACCACGTAACACGAAAGTTTTTGTTTTCTTTATATTTATTAAATTTGTTATTTTCTTTCTCATTTATGGAAATCTCTCTGTTATGGAAGATCGTGGTACTCACGACACAGTGAATGACAATTGACAACAACGATACCTTAACGTTTCGAAAAATCATCGAAATTATTCTTGCTACTAGGACTAAGAACTACAGATGGGCTTTTTTTTTTAGAACTCCTGTTCTCGGCGGAGCGGGAGGGCGTGTCAGACTCTTACTGGCTAAAACCCACCCGTGTTCCTTTAGTTGCCTGTACGTTGCCAGGGGCCACGGTATCCCTTTCGGACTAGATGGGCTGTTTCGTTTTGTTTTTTTTTGTTATTCAAATAAACAATAACTCACCGGTACTGCGAAGCCGTCCGGCCCGTGGGCCAGTGCTGGCTGGTGATGAAGCCGAGGAAGGGCACGTGCGCCCACTCCAGCGCCCTCTGCAGGCCGCGCTGTGACGTCAGATCCTGTGCGGACGGCGCCGCAGGGAACTGCGGGTGCGAGTGGTGCCAGCCGCACACTAGCTGGCCTGTGCAGCGGAGGGATTCGGCTGCTCGGGATTGGGATACTGCAAGAATCGAATTAAGGTTATATTTAACATTTTATTTTTGTGTCCTGTAGAATATTTATAATTTGGATGCGTTGGCGATTTTTTTTTTCCGATTTAATTATAATTGTCTTTAGAATATTTTGCTACATAAATTAATAATTAATTTTTCGTCATAATATAAGTGCCATCTTTGTACTAATAAGTTAGCAAGCTTTAAGTAGAACTTCAGTTTCAGTTCATCTAGATTGACCAAACCTTAGTTTTCATAAAAGATTAAGTGTGCCGAATTCCTGTTGGAGGTAAACACGCGTTTATTTCTACACATATGCCCCGTTATTTATAAACGCTGCTGTAAGTTAAGTAATGGTTAGCGCTCTTAACTTCAATCAACGTTTATGAATAAGAGGGCTTGTAGTTAAAAAGAGTTTATTTTGTCTAACTCAAAATGTGCGTGTATATTTAGGATTAACTCAATACTTTCTTACCGGGGTCCATGTCGCAGTGCGTACTGCCGGCGGCGGCGGCGGCGGGGCGGTAGGCCGTGACGGCGACACACACGCGTCCCGACTCGCTGAGCGAGCCACCCAACAGGCCCATCACTTCGCCGCGTGATGTGTGCGCGTGACCGTCCATTAGCAGAAGCGTTGACACGTTCACACGGACATCGAACGGCGCCTGAAAATGACAGTTATTTTGTCTGCTAGTACTTGCATATCAATTCATGAAATGAGAAATACCTGTATACTTTTGTAATTTAAGACATTCTGATAACACACAGAAATTCACAGGGCCAAGAGTAAACCCAAGGGGCACGCCAATATTAACAAGCTACAATTGCTCTATTTACACAACCTTTGTGTCTTTAAGAAAAGTAATTTGGTCTCTAACAAGATGTTTAGAGTGGCTTAGTTATTAACAGAATATGTTTTGAGATAAAATGCTTTCGTTTATAATGGTCAATGCAATGAAAAGCCTGTGAAATACCATAATTTTAATAAATACTAGCTTCTGCCCGCGAGCCTATAACCTTCCTCAAGAATTGGGCTATCCAAAGCAAAAATATTAGTAGTTTCGGAGATTACCCCCTACATACATACAAACAAACAAACACCCCACAAACAAATTTGACCTCTTTATAATATTAATATAGATGCCTATTTGTGCTACTGACCGGTTTCTCAGCATTATAAACACGACAATGCAGTAACTGTATGGGTTGTTTCCGCGGCGCTCTCTCTCTCCTTGGTTCGGCACCCACTGCGTACAGGTCGCCTGATTCCGTATGCATTATAGTGTAGCCGCCACCACCGTCCTGTGACATGGAATGACGTGGTCATGAAATTTCGGTTCTATGAACTATCTGGAATGACAGAAGTAACTCCAGATAGTAAAGTAGTAACTTTTTATCATAATATAGCAGCCTTTTCAGAGAAGTCTTGTTCTCAAATCTGGTTTTTGTATGAAGTTGCATACTCCTGCGGCATAATAATTCAGTCATGATTATCACAATAATTATCCATTACATAAAGGCTACTTCCCTATGGCATATTTTTAGCCTGATTAAAAACAACAGATAAATAAATAACAATATTGTTACCAGGTTGATTTTCTTAGGTCTTTTCCGCATGGGCTCGAACCTGCAGAGGGGCACAGCTATAGGGGCCTCCTCGCTAGCTTTGCTTTCCTTCTTAGGCGTAGTCTTGGGTGTGCTACACTCACTGTCACTATCCACGTCAATCTCTATGTCACTCTCAGGCTCTGAGCCTTTCTTCTTCTCGATTTTTATCTGTGGACCAATATTTTTGATTAATAATTACCATGAAAAGCGCAACTTTTTATGAATTCTCATGTTATTTAGTTAAATTGTATTATAAACTCTTGTGGAGAAAAAGGACACTTATCACACTGGATGAATGAATCAACCATAACATAACTGTTTAAGCTGACTGGACCACAGGACACAGAACGCATCCAGTGTGATAAGTCCCTATCCCTAAGTCATTTTACAACCACTTTGTATAATAGCTTCATCCATTATGCATACACATTGACTTATGGGTCTGGGGTTTGAAAAGGCCTAGGATGGAAAAGCTTTTTTGTAAAATAACAAAGAACTCACCACTTGCTCCCCTTCAGAAACTGGTAAAGCTAGTCCAGACCCCAAGACAATCTGCATCTTAGGGCTTTTCACACTGTCCTCTGACAAACTAGAATCCTTCCGCTGCCTCCCAGGAGGTGACTTCAATAACTCCTTACTTTTATTGTTAGTTCCACCTTTATCATAATTCCTAGACTTTTTTCTTCTATGATTACCAATCTTCCTTTCAGCTTTTACTTTTGCCTGGTACTTACCTATGTTCTTAGACACAATGTCACTCAAATCTAGGTCAGAACCAATAGATTCTGTTGACCCAATTATCAAGTCATCTTCATATAATATCTCAGCTGGATTTATTGCTATTAATTCAGCCTTCTTATCTATCAATATGTCAGGTTTTAGTAAACTTTTCGAGTTTGTGGTTTTTTTCCTGAACGGTTTCTTTGGTACTGTAATAGTTGGTGCTCCAGTGGTAACCATGCTGATAACATTATTTATACAGGTCATGTCATCAGTTACTATTTCTTCCTGAACAACTGCTGGCACATCTTCATGGTCCTCTGGTTTGTCAAGGCCAAATGATGGAGTCTCTAGGTTGACACCATATTCAGCTTCAATCAATGCCTGTATTTCTGCTTCAGTCTTTGTTTTCAATGTCTGTGATATTTTGTGTACATTCCTTCCATACTTTGCCTGTAAACCAAATTGTTATTTCAATGACAGTCGATTTTCACCTGTCTGAGCAATAGGGGAAATAAAAAGTATGTGGTCCAAATATTAAACCCCAAGAGACCATTCAGTCAGGTGATATCAGGGTTCCAGGTGTAGAAGCAATGATTTATTTCTATTTATCTTACTGTTAAAGATGGTGGTGGATGTTTTTAGCGAACATTCATAGCGAAACATAAAATAGAATACATATTTTTATAAGAAACAGTTTTTCGTTTAAGTTTGTAAAATACTGGTATTCATCTGCATTGGGTTAGACTGGATGCCGACCCAAACATAGTTGGGAAGAGGCTATGCAGAATAGATGATGATGACCATAGTTTTAGCAATATCTAAATAGCATAGACAAATGCTTTCAAGAAAGCCAATCAGCCCACTTATAGATGGCAGTAGCAATTTGTTTATTTATTTATTTATTTATTTATTGACACACCAACGACTTATTCACTAAAACATTACATTAAATATATTCTAAATCAACAGCTTTGCGGTGAATTCGTCACTTATAGGTGTGTACAGCACTTGTATAATCAATAATAAAAATTGAAATATATAAAAATGGATATGATACTAACAAAATTAAAATTTACAAAGTTTACATTGAATCTAAAATGTCAAGCAGTTAAATTAAATTAAAATACATTATAATAAAAAATAAAAAAACAATTAAATTGGAAAATAAAAACAATTATAAATTAGAGCTATAAAAATAACAAAAATAACAGATAAATTAGGACACAAAATTATTACATTATTTATAATAAATTAAAAGAATAAAATAGATTAAAATTTGAGTTTAAAGATTGAATTAGATTGTACAATATTAGTATTAAATAAGTACAATGAATCACACAAATAAACATTTTTTTGTAAAAGAAATAAACAAACAAATCGATCAAGAACTGAGTACGTATCGTCTGAATTCATTCAGACTGTTCGAAAATATGTCCAAGTCATTAGTACGCGTGCTCAGCTTATTGTAGTTAGACAAAAACCGGTATAAAGGAGCTGAACGACCAAGATTAGTTCTATTTATAGGCAATTGAAATGTTTCTGTTTTAAAATTGGATCTATATGAGGTACGGCGGGGCACATTTAGACTGATCTCCGAAACCAACTCCGGTACATTCGCCAAATTGTGGAGGGTCTTATAAAGAAAAATTAAATCTGAGCAACTTCTTCGTTGCTCCAAGGAGCTCATCCTGAAATGACAGAGCCTTTGAGGATAATCAGCTTCGCGAACACAAGTCTGTGATCTGTAGCGGAGGTATCTCGTAAACTTTTTTTGGATGCACTCTATTCTGTCGATGTGGACACGATACGCGGGATTCCATACAGGAGATGCATATTCCAGTATACTCCTCACCAGAGAGTTATAGAGAACCTTAAGGGTGCCAGTTGACCGGAATTCCTTGCAAGTTCTTTTTACAAATCCCGACATTTTGTTTGCTTTGGCGACAATAGTGTCAAAGTGATTTATAAAGGATAGTTGACTATCAAGTTGGACTCCCAAATCACGAATGGTATCGACTTTCTGAAGAGTTATGCCGTTTAAGTGATATGCTGAAGGCTGAATGAGCTTTTTACGTGTAAATGTTATATGATAACACTTTGCGGCATTGAGAGTCATCATGTTACTATGACACCACTCATGAATTGCGTCCAAGTCCTTCTGAAGCAAAGCAATGTCGGTACTTGATTCAATTTCCTTGTATAGTTTTAGATCATCCGCAAACATAGAGCATTTTGAGTTTTTAATGGAGTGTATGATGTCGTTCACAAATACCAGGAAAAGGATAGGACCAAGATGTGATCCCTGTGGCACCCCAGATGTTGAGTAATAAAGTGGCGACTGATAACCCTTTATGATAACTCTCTGTTGTCGTTCTGAGAGATATGACTCAAACCAGCGTAGCAAATGACCATGCATACCATAGTTCGCAAGTTTTTGAAGTAGAAGCACATGATTTACTTTGTCGAACGCGCTACTGAAGTCAGTGTATATTGAGTCCACTTGCACACCGGAGTCTACGGATCTGCTGATATCATTAATGTAATGAACTAAGTTGGTGGTAGTGGATTTATTGGTACAGAAACCGTGCTGTTGCGTAGCCAATTGAGTTTTAATTAGCGAAGTTAATACAGGACAGACTAATGATTCGAACAGTTTCGAGAAAATTGAAAGTAGAGATATGGGCCGATAATTTTTAACATCATTAGGCTCCCCTTTTTTAAATATTGGAACAACGTGTGCGTTTTTCCACTGCGTGGGAAACTTAGAAGACATAAGGGACTTATTAAAAATAAGTTTGAGCGGTAATGATAAATATTTGGCACATTGCCTTATGAAATGCGGCGGTAGGCCGTCAGGCCCTGGACCTTTGCAGATATTTAGTTTTTTTAATTCTTTGAGTACGTCTCGTTCTGTGAAATAATGGCTTCCTAGCGCAAGCTGAGGGTACTCTTTTGACTTTGTTTGCACCGCGACTGTACCAGCTGGAGATGCAAAAGTTGCAGAAAAGTGTGAGGCAAACAGTTTACTCACTTCTTCTCCAGAGGTTGCCACTTTCCCGCTCCAATACATCTCAGATGGGATGTCATTAGACTTGGCTTTTTTGGCCTTAACGAATGACCAAAATGCCCTTGGATTCAGTCTGATGTTATCTTCAGTATTATTGACGTATGTGCTGTAGCACTTTTTGATCATGTTTTTAGAACGTTCCTCCAATATACGGTATTCATATTTGTCCCTGGGGTTTTTGTACTTCTTAAAACGAAGTCTCAATTTTTCCTTTTCGTTGAGGAGTTTGATCAAACATTTTGAAAACCATATAGGAAATTTGTTATTGCGTCTATTATGTCGAGGAACACATTCGTCCACTATTCGATTTAGTTGTGCGTAAAACGTGTCTACCATTAAGTCCACATCCGGCAGTTCCGAAAACAAACTCGCCCAATCGATGCTCCTCAACCTCTCATTTACGAGTGCATAGTTGGCTTTCCAGAAGTTATATTTGAGAGAACTCTTACTTTTTAATATTGCGGGTGAAATATTCTTGATGGTGATGTCTAAAGGAGGATGATGAACATCGACCAGCGTCATTGGATTTTTACATTCACTGACAGATCCACCGTGGAAGTTACATAAAATAAGGTCTAAAGTTCTGTTGTAACAGTTCCTAACAATGTTGATTTGCTTTATGCTATTTGACGACATAAAATCAATCAGTGAGTAGCCTAACCTGTTCGCAAAGTTCCTAGCAGTTGTGCACGGTGAGCTAGAGAGAGTATTGTCCGTGCTCCAGTCGATGAACCCGAGATTGAAGTCCCCAGCAATTATTACATCTCCTCCCGTCGATTCAATCACTGCATCCACGTTGTTCAGGATCAAGTTAAGTGGGCCATGTTGCACAGGTGGTGGCAAATAGGCCGCACAGATGTATAGGTTGCCCTTTCTGCTATCGGTTTTGAGCTTGACCCACAGATCTTCAGCATCTGATTCCCATTTTGTTACGCGTGTTGAGTCCATCGCCCTAGAAACAGCGATCAGTACACCTCCACCTTTTTTGCTGCCAAGAGGAGTAGAAGCTCTGTCCCTACGATAAATGATATATCGGGAGTCGAATAGTTCGCCATCATTTACGCTGTCATCAAGCCATGTCTCTGTTCCAATAATCACATCATAGTTATTAAGTTGTGCGGCTAGCCTGAGATTATGCAATTTAGTCTTAAGACCTCTGAAGTTCTGATAATAGATGGTGAATTCTGAGAGCAAGATCACGGTCTTTGTGCGTCTTTGAACCCTTTATAGTAAAGAGACAGCCTCCAGGCTTTTTATTTGCTTAGCTTGTTGTCCATCTTCCTTCCTTATCAAGATTTTGCCATCTCGAACCCAAACATATTTGTATCCTTTTACTTTCGCGACTTTTCTAGCGGCCGCATGAATTTTCTTGTTTAGAGGTGACAGGTGCTCTGATACGAAGACAGGCTTAACTAAGTTGCCGTACCCAAGGTGTTGCGAGTTAAGTTTTTTGTCGGGGTGCGCTTTGTTATAGTTCATCACTGAGGTTAGAATGGTATCCCTCAGCAGCATGCTACGCAGCTTGACAACTACAGCTCTGGGGTAATTGCTTTCTGGGTCCAGTTTCCTTACCCGTACTACAGACAAGATGTCGTCTTCTTTGACGGAACAAGAGACTACATTTCCAATTTGCTGAACAGTCTTAACCAGATTTTCTGCTTTGCTTTCCGGTATGCCATTGATTTCTAAATTCTGTTGACGGGCATGCTGTTCAATCAGGTTTACTCTTGATGAAAGTTCAGAGACTGTGTGCCTGAGAGAATCGTTCTCTTTGTGAAGGATTTTGTTTCCGTTCCTACAGGTCTCAAGTTCGGCCTTCATCCGATCAAACTCTTCACTTATAAAGTCGACTGACTGCTTAAGTTCTTGGAACAATGATTTTATGTCACCCAGTTCATTAGTGAAACTTTTTTTGATGTTGGTTGATATTTCTAATGACAGGACACTCCGTATTTCTTGACGAATACAGTCGATCAGTTCACTTTTTGAGCATTGAAATTCTGGATCAGGTGAGCCATCAATGCGTGGACGTTTCTGTCTAATACATACATTTGATAATTCAGGTGTACTGGCAGCAGGTATGTTTGGTTCAGCTTGAGTTATGATACTCCCACCGGATTCTTTAGGCGGGGTGCGCGCTAGTCGTGACATTTTATTTGGATTAGAGTTGTGCACTTGTCTCAGTTACAAAGCGCGTTAGCTGGATCGGATTTCCGGTATACAAACACACGGTTAAATTTGGGACAAAAAAAAAAAAAAAAGAATCGATTATTAGTTTAGTCGATTTTTGGAATTTATGCCCTTCCCAAAAGCCCAGTGTCCAAAACTATGATAAAAAAACACCACTGCGTTTCCGAACGAGAATATAATGTGTCAGAAGCTGTATACGTGTTTTGATTGGTCGTGACTCAGCTGTTGTTTGTTTACATAATTGTTTGAAAAATTAACTGGCTTTGAAAGTAAAAATGTTTATTTCTCACAGTATTTGCACTTTTACGCGCACAACTAGGTAGTGACAATTCCTGTGTGCATAAGTTTGCCGAAATTCACTATGTTCGTAAATAACTTTCACAGTACACTTAGGGGTCCACTAGGAACTCTGATGGTTTTTACACTTATTCTTAGGATTTCACTCCGATAACACTTGTGCACGTTCGTTGGGCTATTATGATAATATAACTTTGTTAGTCCGATGTTATAATATGTTCCAAACAATTTAATTGATTAAAATGCGCGGAGCTGAAGTGAAGTTAGTACTGAATAAAGTTATTGTTAGTGGATACAACTGTGTCAACAATATATTCTGCATTTGAGACATGTAAACATATTTATTCATAGAAAAACTGGCACAAATTCTGACCATTTCCTTAATGAGCAGGTCCCTCTCTGTCGGACTCCATGCAGTGTGTATATCACTGTAGTGCTTGTCTAAAGCATTATTCCCATAAAGCTTCCTTGGAGAGCCTTCTATAAACCTGTTAAGTATAAGTTTTACATAAGTTATTTAATTTTATTTGCTACTTATCCATATATGGCAAAAACTCTACCAAAACAATCAAATTATGTTACTGTTTGATTATTTCCAAGTTAATCAATGTGTAAAGCTGTCAATTAACCACTGCCAGAGATATAAATTAATGACCAACCAATGGTATTTTATTGCGAGTACAGTACAATCATTATTACTGATAAAAGATGTGAAAAGATAAGAAAAGAGAACAAAAAAGAAAAGAAAAAAGTTTTAAAAAGAAAAGCCTTCTGAAATGTTTTTGCTCGTCACAGGGACATTCCAAAGAATTTCTGAATTACAAGTGTAGCAGAACTTACCTTTTACTTTGTTTATCGTACCAGTTTGTCTCTGTGGAGTCGAGCAGCCACTGAGGATGCACCGTGTCTTCTCTGTTGGAGCACGAGGGGCTAAAGACAACAGATACGCAATTTTTTACGACACCAAAAAGTTATGATCAAAAACAAAGATTATTGAGTATATGTGATACGTCTAGAATAACGTTCTGTTGCAATATATTGAATTATATCGGAGGCTTTTTTTTATCAAGAGAGTTTGATAAAATCATTGTTTTGTTTGAAGAATCGGTGTCAACAAAACATTGTAAACAACCGCATAACGTTGCGTAACCCGGTCAAATCACTTAATCTACAATATGTACCTATTTAAGGAATTCATTGTTATGACAATTTTACTTACATTCCTTGGTTATTTTGAGCAAAACAAGAATTAAAAGAGAAATCTCCTAAAATGTCAATTTCGTCGTCGTCCGCCATTTTTTGTTTTGACAAGCTATCTGACAGACAGTGTGGTTATCGTAAATATCTGTAAAAGTTTCTTATCGTTTCTATTACTAACGAATTCTATTAAAAACGAACTAAAATGATTCATTTTAATCTAATCCAGCAAGCCTAACATGACGCACGCAACAATTACTCGTTCTCGCGTGAGTAATTTTTGTCTATTTTGTCTCTTTTCTCGTTTTCTGACAGCGCCTCCATACAAAATAGTCGACTCCTTCTGTCAAACTTTATGTTTTGTCGACAAACCCTAACATGGCACCTTAGTTATCTCGATTTTTGACAATTCAACACGAGATAATCTGCGATTCTTCTGTCATTAAGTCGTATTTACTCGTCCTCGATTTTGACGACGAGAACGACGAGAAGAGTAGACAAAATTATTATACAAAAAATATCTCCAAAATAACATGGCAGTTTCATAATTGTAATTATTTTAGTCATCATTTTATTTTACAATATATCAATAATGAAAATACTTAGTTTTAAACTACTATTTATATTGGAACGACGTGTTTTATATGGATTTTTTCGTTTTTTGTATTGAAAATATGAAAAATTATTACCTACATGTTGGGTATTAGGGGTTTATGGGTTTCATAAAGGGGGTTCAAATTTTCATTATTTTTGCGATAGGACACACCATTTTCGAGATATAAGCAAAAGAAAAGAAAAAAAAGTCGAGGTGTTGGTGTGAATTTTAGTTCATGAAAATTAATTTCCACACCTTTTTAATCGCGATTAAATACTTGGACAATCAGAATTTTAGATTTATATGATTTTAGAAATTAATAATTACTAAAATTTAGTTAAGTTGTGTCACTTTAGTCTATTTCAGAATGGGAAATTGTCGGTTGAACGGAATAATCTAAATTTTGGTAATTTTTAGTCTAGTTTAGAGGTATTTGTGACAAGGAAATCGGCACCATTGAATGAATGAAACGGAATCTCAAGCCGATGTTGCTATCATAAAAATAATTTGTTTTTAATAACTTGCAACATCGGTTTCTCGTCGCGAGATATAGAAGTGTCAAAATGCTTTTTTCGAGTTTACTCGTCGTTTACGGTCATGTTAGGGTTTAGAATGACGTCAGAATCGTAGACAAAATTCGACAAAACGAGAAAAAGAGCGTTCTCGCGCTTGTCATGTTAGCCCTGCAGGTACTTGTCCTTGCCTCTCGCACATGTCGCACGACACTTGGTACATAGTTACATGCTCTGTGCTTGGTACAGTATCCTTGATTTTGATTCATTTGTCATCAATTTATATAAGGCCATTTTCAATTTTGAAAATTAGTGGTAGTTTCTGGGTGAGTGATGAAGTATTTTGTATCGTCGTCCCGGAAATGCTGAAATGTTGAGATGCGTCTAGGAAGTGCGCCCTTACAGTGGCTACACAGTGAACAGACGAACCGACCTCGTTTTTGTAGATGGCAATATGAACGCTGAAAGTTACGTTGAAGATGTCCTCGGGCCTTATCACCCATTTGCACAAAGTGTTGGCTCAGATTTCACGCTGATGCATGACAATGCGCCTTTGCACACAGCTCGGAAGACTAGAGAGTAATTGGCAATGGTATACATCCGGTTATTGCCGTAGCCTGCACAATCGCCAGACCTCAATTCCCAGAGAGGTGTTCTAGAGAACCTGAACGAAATGTCGACACCCCAACAACTGATACTGAGCGATTGCCGCAGGATCATACTGACAGTTGCCGACAGTTTTAAACAACAGAGGTGGTCGCACTTTGTATTTAATTAACAAATAATTTAAAAAAATGTTGTTATATAATTTTGTAAAACATGAAAAGTTTAATTTCGTTTTAACTTTATATAAGTATACTACATAAGTTACGTTAAACATATTGTTAATTATTGTGATTAAATGAACAATTGAATGAAGGATTTTGATGTTTTAGTCACTAATGCATAAAAAAATACTTAGTTATAAAAGAAATTTAAATAGATTACAATACTAAAAACCGTTAAAAAGTACAAAACCGTACATGTTGCTTAGACTTTTTTGATGTGTGTATTTTCGCACTCTAGGTTGTCTCCATTCTTAAACTTTTCTGCCTAAGGCAAGAAAGTAACTTCTCCTATTTAACTATGAATGATCTAAAGAAAATTTTACCTATTCGACGCGGTACGCTAAAATTTTCGCACCCCACCTCGAATTCACATATGAACTTCGTGAACTCTGTGAGAGTGAGAATAGATACATCTAGAGTTAACTGCCAGAACTGTGGTAGCGGTAGCAGTTGTAACACATGGCAACCACGCAGAATGAAGGGATCCTTAATTGGGATGAATTTATCCCAAGAACAAACTTAACAACAGCTTGCATTCAAACTCAAACAATTCAGTGTAGAAGTTGGTAACTGTCTCTGTTCACCCCATTTTATGGTACATCACTATTGCTGTCAAAAATTGAAGTTGTCAAACACACTACGTCTGTCTAGCAACGTGTCTGTCGGACAAATGCAAATGGTAACGTTAACAAGGTCATATTCTACAAACATCAACAAATTATCGCGACAGCCGACAGGACGCAGCACAGTCATCGCCTCAGCGGTTACTTAACTACTGTGTGCGGAATCATCGTTAATGTGCTAGCGACAGAGCCAAGCGCTTGTTGTGCGGTCTGCGGTTTGATTGTAAACATGAATATCATTCGAAAACTTACGTTTGTCGAAACCCGGGGCATTTGCAGAAGTTTCTCCGTTTCCACTACAAATAATGCTACATATTCGTGAGTACTAGTGCTAATTTTTTTACTAATTGTGCCGGACACTATACACAGTATCTATGTGAATTTTAAAGTTATAGTATTTGCCAATCTAATCACAATTCGTACTTATCAAACTTTACACTCCTTCCACTTCACTTGATGTTTATAAAGATATGGAATGTTGATGATTTTAAATTTAACAATCTTTGACTGGAAATAATCCTATCTATTCTAACTATAATATATATTATTATAAATGCGAAAGTGTGTTTGTTTGTTTATTTGTTTTGCTGTCACGCTGAAACAGCCGAACGGATTCGAATGAAATTTATCTCGTGGGTGGACCAGGTCCGGGGTTAGAAGATAGGATACTTTTAATTCTGACATTCTCACGGAATTGAGACTTATGTGGGTGAAACCGCAGGGCGCAGCTTGTTATAGATAAATCCAATACCAATGTTAATACATCCATAATAATGTTAATAATTAGTGATGGAATCAATACAATACAAAATAATAACAGCAGAAAGATAATTATTGTTGAGCTGTTTTTCTCATCTGTTTAAAGCTTATTGCAATCACCTTCTTTTATCATTTATACAATACTCTTTTTTTTATATATATTTTTTTTCCTTAAGATAATTAGATAAGAAGTTGAGTATGGAACACTTTTCAAATAACAATAATTCTAAAATGTGTAACAAAAGAATACATGAAGATTTAACAGATTATTTTACTCTAAATAAAAACATTTGCAGCTCACAGCTCGGTAATTATCCCACGGAAACCCTACTACTGGGTTAAAAGTATCCTATGTCCTAGCCCAGCTCATGGGTCTATCCATGTGCCAATTTTCATGCAAATCCTTTAAGGAGTGAAAAGAGGTACTTTTGCATTTTATAATGTAAGTATCGAATAATATTTTTGTTTTTGTTGTCCTCGTCATCCTCAGCCTGTAGCAGTCCGCTGCTGGACATTGACCTCTTCAACAACACACCATTTAAAGGCACGACGCGCGACAGGCGCGACGCGACCGTGCGACTCAATTCTTGTAGACCAATTTCCCAGAAGTTTTCATAGAAATAGTTCTACTAGATCAATGGTCGGCAAACTCATTAGTCAATAGAGCCAAATATCAATATTATAATGACTAAGATTTCTTATGAGAGTCAATCCTTTCTGTGTGTCCAAACTGTTTCAATACACTTTTCTTAATCCTTAAAACTCTTTCACTCCGTGCTCCGTCCACAATGCTTCCTAAAATTAATTTGCTAAGAACTAGGATACCTTCATCATGATCACAATATCGGCTGATAATAATATGATGAAGGCATCTTACTTATTAACAAGTTAACCTTGGAAAACTTTGAAAGGTACAGTAAATGATTAATATTCGAAGTCCTGTTTTTGGTGAAAAAATATAGTTTGAATTTTGAATAAAACTTGATATATTGCTTAGTGACCGAAACCCCGACCCCCGCGTGTATCTACGCTTGCACTCATCGACATTTGTACAGAGCCAAAGAAGCGCATGCGGCTCGCGAGCCGCGGTTTGCCGACCACTACTAGAGTCGCGTCGCTGTTGCGTCACGCCTTTCTGCAGGACCCTTTACTCGATTCTCGGCTACGATCATCTAGCTGCTACTTTATTTTTCAATATTTTCATTTAATGTTTATTTTCAGATGCAAACTACTGGTGGTGGGGGGAGGCTCGGGAGGATGCACGATGGCTGCTAAGTTTGCAAGGAGGCTGCCGAAAGATTCTGTGATAGTCCTTGAGCCAAGCAAGGTAAGCACTTCTTGGATACAATACAACCATTCAAACTACAAATAACTCGGGGTGCATTGCGCCCCACTATCGATTTCAATCGATAGACACCAATTATAGGTAAACCGTTAAACGTAGATCGTTAACGTTATTATTGTGATATACCTAACGTAAATGTTCTTTTTAATAAGATCTATCAGACGTCGATCAATCAATCTGCCTAGCCTCTTCCCAACTATGTGATATGACTGTCTATCTGACCTCAACAACCCAGTTACTGGGTAACACGATACCAAGTGGTAAGACTGGTTGTCAGAGTTTTGGGCTTCTGAGTTCCGATTACCGTTAACGACTATCAAAGGTCTACGAATGACAGCCGGGACCAACGGTTTAACGTACTTTCAGAGGCACGGATGAGTCGACCTATCAGACATCGATCATGCCCTATTATCACTGACGCCGTGTTTTATAAGCCAAATTTATCGTTCCTGAGCGCTTACACTTACGCGATAGACTTTGGTCAAGACATTGGCGTATGTAGGTACTTACTTACAGCATATCAATGAAAACCTATGACAGGTTTACTTTTAGTCCGAACAGCATGAATGCCTCGAAGTCCCGAATCCCAGATTAAATTATAGCTAAAACACCTACTACACTACTCGCGAAGTTGCTTGGACGAAGTACTCGTCGAAGTTGAGCGAAGTCCGAAGTACGTGACTACACGTTCGTGCGAAGAACTACAGGACGCTTCGAGTCCTTTGACTCGGGCGCAAAAACCGACAACGATTGGAAGTCGCCCGAGGCGAACCGAAGTGCCCTTCTACACTCTCTTATTCGCCTAACTTCGATGAACTTCGCGAGTAGCGTAGTGCAGGATTTAGGTTAATACCTAAGCTAGACCAAACCGGAACGGACCGGACCGGTAGACCAAAAGCTTCTGATCTGATCTGCAAGGGAAAACTCCGACACACCTGCATTTCCTCCTTTTTTATGAGAAGTAAATGCTGTTTCTATGTTGTGCACCTAGAATGAAGACTTTAATACATAGTACTTAAATAAAGTCAAATCATTTATTTCAAATAGGCACTTTTGAACGTCAAAATTTACAAAAAAATAAAATTGATTCATGAATTCGCAATAAACACGGGTGTGACAATAGTTTAACGTTTAATGAATAACGATATGTTTCTTATATAAGACTGTGAGTCCCCTCGTTTATCGGCAAGTGCTCATTCATCGTAGCTAGAGCAAACAATGGATTGTAAATATTCCTTTAATAAATGAATAATAGCTATTATATGCACATAGTTAATAATCACCATGCAGGTCTTTAGTGTCGTTCTATGAAACACATGGCTTTACCTATAGCCATAGGTATTTAGAGTACACCTCATAGCTATGTTAATTAATAATAATTAATATAACCATTCATTGTATAAGATACAGGAAAACCACAATAGTACGGTGGTCTGTCTGGAGTCTGGGCGACATTAATAATACCTACACCTATTTTCCTATTTCAAAAGAAAGGTACTTCCTGTAGGTATAATAACAGGTAATTTATAAAATTTAAATTAGGAGGAAGGAAGTGTGAACACCTGAATATTAACCACAAGGGGATACGGTATTATAGTTATTACTGCGAATTGTGATGATGACTCTCAGATTGAATTATATGATTGATGTTATGATTTTGATTCTTTCTTATTTAGTTTTAATGATGGTCTGGCAGTTTGAGTAGTTTATGAGGCCTACCCAAATGTCCTTTCTTTGGTATTGTTCGTCGAGTTGAGCTCCTTAAGTTCTGGGTTGAGCTCCACGATTACTGACAAATGCTTGCACTGACAGGACAGGTCCACTCAAATCTGTGTGGTTCTTTTCTCAAAAGACCATTTCAGACACTAATCTACATGGTCCTCATATGGCCTGACCAAGATTATGTCTGGACTTTAATAGAGACTATGACCTCTTGAGTTTGTTTCGGCCTTTCTTCTCAGAGTAGTCAGATAGGAAACGCCGAACTCATCTAGCTAATTTTTAATTATTTTTTTAAGATGACGTGTAAAAGTGATTCCAATATCCTATTTACAGAATAAACAATTTCATTTCATTTCATTTCATTTCATTTCATTGACGTGCCTATAAGTGTAACATTCCTTGCACAATCTCGTGGCTTACTTGGGCGCCAAGTCTGACGGGGCAATGTTTTCGAAGATGAAAAGAAAGAAAGAAAGAAAGAAAAATATTTTATTTGGGACACGCACAGGAAATACAAACAGTAAAAAATAAAAAAATAAAAAACAAAATTATATAAAAAATTAAATAAAAAGGAGCTTAAGTTTAAAAAAAACTAACAAAATAATAAAGACCTGTGCGAGGCCAAAAAGGCCCCTATCTCAGCATAATGAAAACGATCAGATAAGATAAATGGAAAACGATCTATGTTTGGAGTACTGTCAACCTAATATAGTAGGCTTATCGCCATTTTTTCTTAAGTCAAAAATATATGAGTAGTTTTATCCGGCTAGTTTGTTTTGGTTGATGGAAAAACCACTTTTGGCCTTCGACGTTCAAGCTGTTATTATGATGGTCGAAACTATACTTTTATGAAACTTCAAATTATAGCCCATCTAGGAAAGTTCTTTCATTCTAAAGGACAAACACACTACACGTCTATTAATTGAGTGAGGCGATCTTGGCGATTTTTCGACCCCCCTTCTCCCCTTGGTGATATGTCGTGAGATTTGGCTCGACCCCCGCCCCCCCTTTATCTCACGTGAGATTTTTTAAATACGTATTTATGTGTAAATACGTTAATCTATGCCTGATTGCGTTGGATTTATTTAAATAAACATAACTTGCTTAATATTTTTTTAATAATAATTACCTACTCAGTTTTTTTTACACTGTTCTTTACACGGTTACTAGCGGAAAACAAAAATCACGTGTTGCTTGCCGAGACTCCCCTCACGTGGGGCAGACCCACGTGAGATTAGGTTCGACCCCTCCCCCTGCCCCCCTAAACGTCCCACGTAATTAATGGACGCCCCCAAACAGATGGAAACGTTAAGGAAAATAATTGAGGAATTCATTTCAAGTTCATGAGTAGGCAATTAGTGGTATTTCAAAGACTATTATGAGTTTAGTAAAACAAATAGGATGTGTGAAATTTGAGTCCCGTTCGTAGTGAGATACTGTATACGAGGGTGACACTGAAAGTTCTTAGAAAATCGAAAACTGAACAAACTAGCAAGTTATTAGTTTTATAGTTTTATTATATCTTTTTAAAATAGTGTCCATTTACATCAATACATCGCTGCATCCGATGGAACCACTGAGAAAAGTACTTTGACGGCATTTTGAAACGCAGCCACTGCTTCCTCGGCGTCCATAAAACGTTTTCCTCAAAGTTTTTCTTTTATTTTCGGAAATAAATAAAAATCGCAAGGTGCGAGGTCGGGGCTATAGGGCGGGTGACCCAGTAATTCCACGTCTGACGTCGCCTAGTAGTCGATTGTTCGAGGATACTACTGCGAGGTCGTTTCTCCCGAACTTTTTCCAAGACAAGTGGCAAACAATTGTTAGTGTACCACTCTGCAGTAACTGTTTTTCGATCCTCTAAAACAATTGTTGCGTAATGACCTGTCTTTCCGAAGAACGAGACCACCATATTTTTTCCCACGCTTCGACCTCTCTTCACTTTAGTTGGCAACTCCTCGGAAGGAAACACCCAGACAGCAGAGTGTCTCTTAGTTTCAGGATCATAACAATAAATCCAGCTTTGGTCACCCGTATGTCGAACACAGCATTTGAGTCACCTCCGTTAAATCTTTGAACCATTTCACGACACCAATCAACACGACGGATTTTTTGGGCCTGTGTCAAATTATGAGGTATCCACCAGGCACAAAGCTAGCAAATGCCTAAGCTTGTCCGAATCTGCTGATAAGTCACTCTTTTGTCAGTCTCTATCATACGCCGCACAACACTGATGTTATCTTCAGTCGTCGCCGTAGACGGCCGTCCCTCACGCAGATCATCGGTGAGATTAGTGCGACTACGTTTAAACTCATTAAACAGTGGCACGAGATGGGGCTTCATCGTGAAAGGCCAATCGAAGTCTATCATAACTTTCTTGTTGACTTAAATGACATCGAAAGTCATAAAAAATCATTGAACGAAAATTTTATCGCGTTAAATTCATGCTGACGTGACACAGACAATTTTCAATTTGCCGCCAAATTGTAAACAAATGATGAAATGAATAAAACACAATAGGCTTGAGTAACTCCGGACACAGTTATATCTTCGGATATGTGTCTCACTTTGGATATGAATCGTTCATTCCCTTTCTAACAAATAAATATATCCTCTATATCGGCCACAGATAACAGCTATGCTGCCCGTCCACGTCCAAGTTTCGTTCATTCCTTCCTAAGTAAGAGAGCGAGAGCGTAATACAACGCAGGCTAGTGAGCGAAAGAGAAAGGACGATTAGGTTTGTTCATCGTTCGCGAGGTCGTCTGTTCTATACGCAGGCAGCGAGAGTAGCGCTCAAATATTTACTTGATTGACAGTCCTAAGCCTGTAAGTGTAAAGTATGAAGGGAAATCAAATAGTTTGTTCTTGGAGCGAGAGCGAGAAACTTTTGAAATCTCTCACAGCAACATAGTTCCGCGATATGGGATTTGTCTTCGCTCTCTCTCGTCATCATAACTGCGGATATGATTAGCGGACATGGATATAGTTATGGGATATGTGTCTTTGGCTGGAATGATATGTCTTATATCCAATCTTCTAGTGGAGTTACTTTACCCAAGCCTAAAACACAATAATATTGGCAAAAGTTCCATTTTCAAAATTTGAACATATTTTTTTATTATATCGTTTACAAGTGGCCAGTTCTAAAAACTTTCAGTGTCGCCCTCGTATAAAGGTGGGATTAAACCAAACGAACATAGAACCAGAACAAGAACAAAAGTATTTTTCTCTTTTTTTTCTTGCTATTATTGACATTTTAGTATAGATAGATTAACGAAAGCATACTCTTACCCCGCTTACCCAACAATAATTTGGAGAGTATAGAATGGGCATTCGCTCGTTGGTTTTAAACCGACCTAACCGCGCACTAAGAGCTTTAATCGTTGCGGATAATATTCGCCAATCTGTGAACAATAACAATGTATAGAGTCCGCGCACTGCGAAGAGAAATAGTTTGCGAGTGCGCGTAGGCATTATTTTCGTTTACGATTTTATAACGCAGTGTAAATAATCGCAATGATCAAAATTCGTAGTGCGCGGTTAGCTTAAAGGCTAGTGCAATTAGGGCGGGCCGCACTTAAAAAATCCTCCTTCCTTTGTCACTTTCGTACATTTTCTATGAGCCAACGCCCACTCCAGATGGGCCGCACTGCACTTTTTTGTATGTTCGTTTTTAATAATAATTGACTTCAGACAAATAAAAAGTAGTTTTAGTTAGCAGCCTGGATAAGTTACTACTTACGTACTCGTACTTATCTCTTTTGCTGTACGAAGTACGAACCTCCATTTATTGTTACTTAGTCTCCTGACTGCCTCGTTGGTCTAGAGGTCGCAAGCGCTACTGCTGATCATGAGGTCTTGGGTTCAAGCCCCAGGTCGGGCAAAGTTGTATTTGCTTTTTCCATCAGGATTTTGTCAGTAGCAGCCCGGAGTCTAGATTTGTGCCCGGTTGATGGCAATAAATTCGCCTCCAATTACATAGGACTCAAACATAACTGGCGAAATGTGGGTACACTATAGATACAGCTTTGCATAACCTTTCGAGGAATGCGTGGTGTTATGAATTTTATATTTTGTTCAAAATTGTTATTTTGTCAGAATTATTATTTTATTCATAATTGTTATTTTGTCCCCAGGAACATTACTACCAGCCTTTATGGACCCTAGTCGGTGCTGGAGTTGGTACAGTCAACGATACTCGACGAGCAGCGGAAAGCGTTCTCCCTAAGGGTGCTAAATGGATAAGGGATATGGCAAATTGTCTTCAGCCTGATTGCAATAAGGTGACGACGAAAGAAGGGCATGAAATTCAGTACGAGTACCTCATCATAGCGGTTGGTTTAGAGAATGATTATGAAAAGGTAAGAATATTAAACGCTGAACTATACAGGCTGTAAGGGACACTGACCCGCAATCTGTTACCATTAAGGGATCTCGCGCACTAGACGGCCACGACCACGGCCAGTGGTCGCAGCAACCAGGTTAACTATAGAAACCGATACGAATCCCGCACTCGGTCGCAACGGCCAACTAGCCGTGGATTATACAATAGCACTAGACGGCTACGACTGGCCGGTGTTATGGCCGTCTAGTGCGCGAGATCCCTAATTCAGCACAATATGATTCTAGTGTATTCTCCCTAGTGTACAAATATTTTGAGGTTTATAAAAAAAAGCTGTATCATACAAATATATATATATTTCCGAATTGATAACCTCCTCATTTTAGAAAAAGTACGTGTGGCTAACTAGTGAACTAAAATATCGATGATGAAATGCAATAATTAATATTTAGTTTTAGATGGGAAAAAAGTAATTGGACACTTTCACATCAAATTCAATGTTATAATTGCAATTCATTATTAATATTCTAGTTCGCTAGTTAGCCACAATTCCTATTTCCATACAGTAATATTTCAATCAACAGCGAAATATTTGTCATATTTTTGCGACGTTGCCCACTTTCAGAATAAACGCTCTTAAGGCACACAATATTCACAGAAACAAAGAACAGAAAAAACTTAGAAATAGTGTGCGCCTCACGGCTGCGCAAAATGGGCCAAGTAGGCTTGCACCTACTATAGCCCAACGAGTTATCTTTAGAATCCTGATACTAAAACCTTCCTGCTTGTCTCCAGGTACCCGGTCTGTACGACGCGTTACATGATAAAACGAGCACTGTTTCATCGATATACGACCCACAATTCTGCGAGAAGACTTTCGCAAACATGCAGCAACACAAAAAAGGCAACGCGATCTTCACTTACCCGGCCTCGATGATCAAATGCCCCGGAGCGCCGCAGAAGATCGCATATCTGGCAGACGCTTATTTTAATAAGGTATGTTTTACTATTATATAAATACATTTTCTTTCTTTCTTTATTATTATTTCCTTTATTTCACTATTTACATATACATTTTATTTATAAATATTATAGGGGAAAGAAATTTTATTTTTAAATATTCTAAATATCCTAGGGGGCCTTACCATATATAAAAAAGAAAAGTGAAGTACCATGCTCTTTTTTTTACTATGAGCGCACTGTAAACTGTCACCTTGGATTGCCCTGCACGTCACACGACCGATGACCCTCTTTAGAAAATCTCCGAAGGTAGATGTGCTGGTTTTACCTATACTTACGAATTAATAAACCAAAATGAATCCTGAGCGCTGTATCTACCGCTCGTTTTTCGTACACGAGAGGTCAACCATAACAAATAACAACTTATTGTTGCAAGTCGAAGTACAATGTTGTTTGTATAAAACACATCATCATGCATCCAGTTTTCGTATTTTTTGTTATTGCAAGCACGTACATAATATGAATGCAGATTATGTTTCTGGTCTCGGCTGATTTCAACCTGTACAAGTGCAATGCAATATCGGCTATCTAGATTCTATGACTTTTCCTGAGTTTCATAGCATTTCTCACATCACAGGCTTACTTACACCCGGTTTCTGGAACAAAAATTATCGATGCGTCTTTTTTTTTTTTTAATCCAAGTCAAGTGATGTGACGGGCTGTAGATAAGTCAGTCAACTATTCATAACAGTTTACGGGCGATAGGCACTCTATGGGGGTAGACTTGAGGTAAGACGATGGCAATCGTTTCTTCAAATACCTATTTTTCAAATTCCTCGCGGCCCTGTTCCCTCTTAAGTTCCGGGTCAATAGGATTTAGGCGAGCATGCTCCATTTTGGACCGCATAATCGCTTACCTGATGGTAAGCGGTCCAAAATGCTCGCTTTTGACTAGCATCCCATTAGCTTAAAACCACTGAAAGATATATTTTTTACATAGGAAATCCTTATTAGCGCAGAATACGACGCTTATAACCTTTGCGCATATGGACGTTTGACTATCATGTGAACATTTTATCAATTAACAAAATGATGCAATCGCCTATGGTCTAACAATAGAATCCGCGCAATATTTGTAGGAATTATGCGAGTCAAGAAGATAGTTTTCCTCCTATTTTCAATGGAAATAATTCTATGAATGGAACTCTGGACTCGTTAATAGTATAACAATTACATTGTTTCACAAGAGTAAAAATGTTCATGTCTTCCGTCTAATAGTGTGTGATTCAAGCTTGTTGATATCAACAAATCCGATCGCAGTGCAAAAAAGCGGCTATAAAAAGGTTATGGGGTCTTCCCTACAGCATTTTTATAGCCGCTTTTTGGCTTTACCCAGCTGTGAGATTGAATTAGGTATACAAAAATTTTGCGCCTCAATTCTTTTTTTTCAAATGTGTTTATAATTTGAATAAAGTGAATGCTTATTAATACTTAATTAAGCCTAGCTAGGAAAACAATAATATATCTATAAATCCACGAAATATCACTATCTATCATTAATATATAAAAACAGAATAAATGGTTCTCGAGTTATAAGCGCAATCATGGACAGACAATGATACGTTGCGTTTTATATTTACTTATTAATTTGTAAGATAGAAGGAGGAAAAACATATTATGAGCTTATTGACAAAAACACACATTGGTTAGTCATTCTGACTTTAGAAGAGTACTTAGTAACTTTAAATAAATACAAGTATAGTATCACTGTTATAAATACAACATTAACTCTCTAATCTCACCTGTTTTATTTGAATAAGCGATAATAAAAAATAGTAAAAAAAATACTTTATTTCAGACCTTGACAGACATTACACACGCTTAATACTTTGAACGACGCGAAGACCGTATCTTGGATCCCACGCTCTACAGTCGCACGTTCAAGTCGATCACAGTTCTACAGAAACGTTTATGGAAACTTCTTGAGCGGGAAATGTATTCCTAGAAATTGATATATTCAAACTGTCATGGCAGAATTCCAAATTGTATTTTTATATTCGTGGATGCACTCTCATGCACTTTAACAGTTAATGTTAAAACTCGTCATTTATAGCCGATTATACTACGTTACAATGCACATAAACTGACGTCAATATTTTATTGTTCCTATTGTGAATATAAATTAGTGCCTGCGTCTCATTTATGTTACACGTGTAGCTGTGTGTGTTTGTGTGGGTGTATCACGAACGCAGCATGATGATTTATAAAAAGTAAAAACTGACCCTCTTTTCACAGACGAACGTCCGGTCAAAAACGAACATTATATACAACACATGCTTGCCAGTGATCTTCGGAGTCCCGAAGTATGCCGAAGCGTTGCTGAAGGTCGTCAAACGGAAGAACATCAACGTCAACTACAAGACGGTGTTGAAGGAAGTTAGGCACGAGAAGAAAGAAGCGGTTTTCTATAATAGAGATGATGAGAAGGTAAGAATAATGGCCTCCGCACACTGGCGGACGGCAGGGGAGAGCATCGAGGAGGATTCCTCTATCCGCCATGCGCGCCAGCGCACACTGACAAGAAAAACATCCTCGTGATACCGCGACCGTCAGCCAGCTTACCGAAGCATCCGCCGAGTGGTCACCCTCACCGTTCGCCGGGATTTGATTATTCCATTAGCTACTACGCAGTCGGAAAGTTGCTTTTGACTCCAGCGCATATCGCCGGCTCCCGCCGCGGTATCCTGTACTCTTCGATGCCTCAGAGAAAAATGCGCTGCGATGCTCCAAGGTCGATCACCGAGTATTAAACTCAATTGATAAATTTAAAATCATCTGCATTCCCGTCCGCCAGTCTTCGTAGGCCCTTAAGATGTGTTTTTTCATTAATATATGATTTCCAGATAGAACGTGCAGAAGAAAACTGTGAGCCCTGAATGAGAACGTAGTCAAGGAGATGTATTCTTTTGAATTTTAAAACGACCTTTATTCGAATTATATTAAGAACATATTACGCTAGTTTGAAATAATACGTTTCTTAGGGTGCATTCCGAGTTACCCTGTAATCGATTTGAGCGCGCTAACTCCTGTACCGAATTAACGTGGGCGCGATAACGTGTGTCTTGAATCGTCATAGATGACGTCATGACATGCGCCATCTTGCGATAACGCCGACCATGCCTTTAACTAATATCACCGTGAGCACTGTCAAAAATGACAGTTGTGCTGTTTTGTTTTGACTCGCATCCTATCTTTAAAACTAACGTGGCATTTTCGAAATTGTGCTTCTGGCTACCGTTCGCCACCTAACCAAAGAAGAAGAAGAAAATTGTGGTAAAAACAATGAAATATGATATGCAAGTTTTGACGTTGAGCGAGTACTGTGAGTGCGTTCACGAGCGTTCCGAATTGTTGACAGCCCTCAGCTGTCATAATCGTGATATCTTAATCGGAACGCCAATTATCGATATCAGCGCTGTGAGCGATTATGTTCTAATTCGGAAAGCGGTCTTAGACTGCGCTGTCATTTTCAGGGCATAACAGTTTTTCTTCCGCACGTTCTATCTGGAAAATAGATCATCTCGGTTTTTTTAATCCTTACATATTATAAAACAAAGTCCCCCGCCGCGTCTGTCTGTCTGTCTGAACGCAATACAATCAAAAACTTAAACGGATTTCCACCAATGGACGGAGTGATTAATGAGGAAGGTTTTTGTGTATAATTTATAAAAGTTTTGTGTAAATTGACTGAAATATGACGATTATTGTTGAATATGTCGGAAAAAATCATTCTGACTGGAAGCTTTACTGGCGTGCGCTGCGTAATCCGTAAAATATACATAAAAATGATGTTCTACAGGATTGTTCATCTTAACATTTTCAACAAAAAAGTCCGCGATGGCATATGTCTGTCTATCTTTTAAGGATAGGACCACAGAAACCTTATCTTTCAGAATTTGATAAAAAATTCATGGTTATTTCCGAAGCTATTTTGACCGGTATTGTATTAATCCTTATCCAATAAAATATGTTATTTAAATTGGGCATTTAATTAAGATTAAAATATGCCTTGACATCATAATTTAAAAATACAACGTGGTGTACAATAAAATGTTAAATTAATTAATTAATATGATTTACTGGAATTAAATACAGACACTTACCTACTAAGAGTCATTCGGACATTCCAAATGAATAAATGAAAAGGAAATTACTTTGAGTAGCGTATAGTCAAAGTAATTTCCTTTTCACCACAATATAATTAATTTATTACAAATAATTTAATTATAAAGAATGTATTGTGTTTATTAGGTAGGTTTATCCTATACTATTAAATATGTATACCTATATATATTTGTAATCACGTTCTCGAAAACGGCTGTAACGATTTCGATGAAAGTTGCAATATAGGGATTTACGGGGGCGAAAAATCGATCTAGCTAGGTCTCATATCTGGGAAAATTCGTTTTCTCTATTTTCACCCGAGCAGAGATCGGTCGACCAGGTACTACACATGTAGTCTGAGTTAAATATATGGGGATAAACATACTGTTCAAAATGATCAGAAGGCTCTGTACGAACGTTCGAATTCGCAATCTAATCACAGCCGCAATCAATGTCCTTTTCAAAAATTTCGATAAATTGTAGGTATTTTTGGCAGATTGTGACTGATTAGAAAACGAACTGTTCTTAAAAATACGGGAATTGCCCCTCAGAACAACTAAAAGGAAAAGAAAATTAAACTTGCTGCAAGCTTAAGACAACTTTGAACTTTATTTGCTCAATAAGCGTTTTTGTTCTTCGAGCTTAACACATCGAGCGACCTCGATAATTTTTTACTTTACCTCAATGGTCCTAGTTTATCAATTATAACTTCTAGTTACAGCTATATGTAAGCGGGCACGCCCTTTATGTCTGGAGGCTTTTATTTAGATATTGTTTTCGTTAAGTTATTTTTATTTCTGCTTGAGTATAGTTCTCGATGTTTTTGGTTGGTATATTGGCGTGTGCTAGCTGTCATATGGCTATTAATTTTATAATTTAAATTATGTTTTGTGTTGCGTAATGTAAATATCATTTTGCATACTATTATATAGAATCTTTTTTACTGAACAGACAGCTGTGCTGCTGGGGAGTTTGTTGCGCCACTTCTTCTTCCCAGCTAAAGCACTAGGAAGTGGTGAAGGGTGGGCGTTTTGGGGGACTGTCTTATGTAATTTTGACGTTCGAAAAGTGCTGATTCTCAGCCTAGTTTGAATAAATGACTTTTGAATTTTGAATTTTTTTTTTAATTTTGACATCATTTTTCTGTGTGTACATAAATAATAAAATAAATAAATAAAATAATAAATAAATCATTATTATTGTCAAGGAGTACCTAACAACTTTTTTGTCAACAGGAAGTAACGATGGACTACTCAATGATGCACGTAACGCCCCCGATGCACACGCCGGCTTTCCTGCGAAACAGTACCTGCCTCGTCGATGAGTTCGGTTTCTTAGAGGTCGACATGTACACATTGCAAAATAAAGAATATCCCAACATATACGGCATTGGAGACTGCACCAACACGCCGAACAGCAAAACTGCTGCTGCTATCGGTGAGTACCTTCCTGTTATTATCGTGCCTTTGCGCAGCCCAAAGTACCGTTCAGCAAAACATTTTATTATGACATTGAAAAATGAGTTTTATCCTCAGTATCACGAAACTGACATTAATAACACAATTGACATACTAATTGAATGGCTAAATAAAAATAATTTATCATTTTTGAAAAGTCTGTTTATATACAATTTAACCGATTAAACAATTCTAAATATAATAACAAAATTAATATAAATAAAATTGGTGAAGTAACGCAGACTAAGTTTCTAGGCGTTACTTTGGATCAAGACATGAACTGGAAAAACCATGTCGATACTGTCTCAAAACGAATAAATAAGTTTGTATAAGCGCTAAAAAAAAAAATAGGAATATCACAAACATCCAAACGGCAATAACATCATATTATATATATGTTGAATCGGTGTTACGCTATGATTGATAATATGGGGCAATAGCACCGATCAAAATAGAGCATTTGTTGCACAAAAAAAATGTATTCGAGCAATATTTGGGCTTCAATCCGATGAATATTTGGGCTTCAATCATCACAGACTTGTACTGGATTTCATTCCAAGACTAGCTAAATGTAATAAAAGTTGTTTGTATATGTGTGTAGAAATATTTAATAAGATACCGAGTGACCTAAAAATTCTAGTTACCAGATTATTTAAACGTAAACTGTACGATTGGCTGTCTACTAATCGTTTTTATACTGTAAAAGAGTTTTTTGACAAAAAAAAAATAATGTAATTGTATGCACGAAAAAGAACAATGGCAGCCACCCATACATTAATTTAGCTGAGATTAAATTCTTGCGTCTCTAAATGAAAAATATCTTGTTTAACTCGGCGTCAACTTCTGAATTAGTATGTGCAAGAATTTTTGTTCTAGAAGTCCGAGAATAATAGAAATTCAGTCATGAACTTTTGTAGGTTATGTTTATGAATTATGGTACTTAGTTGCAATTCGAGGAAATAAAAAGGTAATATTGCATTAGTATTAAACACGCACAGGGTCACACAGGGGAATATCACAGTCCATAAGCTAAGCAGTCCAGGTCAAGTAAAAATTTAAGAAAACGGAAAATAATCGAGAGCAACACAAGGCACAATGCGTAAGCGTCTGTGACATGAACAATCAACAGTTGTCAAACCAAGTTATATTTTTTTTCGACTTGGAATAATAGTCTTTTTGCCAGTCATTAATTGATTATTTATCATTAATCATTTATTTTTACCTCCCTACAAAGAGCACTTCCACTTATAAATAAACATTATTGTTAATTCATTTACTCCTTTTTGTTACAATAACAAACTAAAACTGATTTTATTACAATAATACAGTTTACTGTCACTTGGCAGAATAAATACAAAATGGCAACACTAATTGTCAATGAAAAAATCAAATAACTTTTCATTTAAAATATTTTTTTTATCCGGAGTTAACTAGGTAATGTGATACTTTGAAAAAACGTAAAAAAATAATAGAAGTGCTTTCATATTTAAGTCACTTTTAGACGCTCAAATTAAAGTCAGCTAAGGTTTCGCCATTGTTCTTTGTACGCTTAGAATGTTAAGCAAAAACATATTGTATGCTCTGTATAGTAAGTCTTGTACCATCTTCTATACCATGTTTTTATGCAAATAAACTTTATTCTATTCTATTCACAAAGTGCAAAGTTCTACGAATATTGATGAAGATATCAAACGGCTCCTGGGGATGATGACACTGAACATTAAGATGTATATTATAACTCGTTTATAGTGTGAACTAAGCTCGTTTAAATCCCCGACGCAAAATTGATGTGTTTATTTATTCATTTTTGTCTATCTATGTGGCACTGGTATCGGTCCCAATCGGATGGTCCAATCAAATTCCAGTGCGATTTCATTTTTCCAGTTATTAATCGGTTCAGCTAAGCCGTTTCTTGACTACATTTTCTTAATAATTAGGATTTCTAAATTCAGACTAATGAAAAAAAACCTTTATCATCGTCTGCGTAGCCTTTTCCCAACTATGTTGTGGTCGGCTTCCAGTCTGACCGGATGCAGCTGAATACTAGTATTACAAATGAATAAAAATCCCTTACTGTAATAAAAAAATATTCCCTTCCATTAGCACAACAATGCTACGTGCTAGAACACAACCTACTCAGCACGATGAAAAAGGACGAGCCCAAGATGAAATACAACGGCTACGGCGCGTGTCCGCTGCTGACGTCATACAGCACGTGCATACTCGCAGAGTTCACGTACGGCGGCGTCGTCAGAGAGACCATGCCTTTTAATCAGGTAATTTTGAAATTACTATTATAGTCTATTTCACCACCCTACTGGGTCAAATTAAATTACCCAGCGAAACTCCGAATCTAAACATGATAAAACGAAAAAAAACTAATTTGATGATGTTTTTTGTGGGGTTAGTGTAGTCACTTGAAATATTAATTTAATAAATCAGTTTTTTTTTTGTGGAAACTTCACAGACTTGATGGGTATCGATATCTCAACACTATATAATAAAATAAAACAGATTTTCTCAACTCATACTTAAGTAACAATAATAAAAGTGGTCGAGACCCCTCAAAAAAAAAAACATCAAATCTTTTTTGTTTTTATTTTATCGTGTTTAGATATCGATATCCATCACGTCCGCAGTTTCGCTAGCTAATTTAATTTGACCCTGTACAAGGTGTTCCTTTTGATATTCCATAACTCTAGGTTCTTCGATCAATATTGATCGAAGTCTAAGGTATTAATGAGACCATGTGAAAGAATAAACTGGCATATAAATTATTTTTAAATTATTGTTTTTTTTTTTAAGATAACATAACACTACTCTCGATGTGTGTAAACAAGTTTCATTGATCTTCAATCAAACCAATCATTCATTTTTAAAACTAAGTAAATGCGACGTCGTCATATTCTTTTTTTAAGAACAAAAAAAATTGTCTGAATTAAATGGTTTTTTATTTTTTATACTTCTCGTAAGTGTGTTTTACATAAATAATCGTACCTTTTTCTAATTATTGAAAAGTATTGTGACGAAACAGGCATGACCTAGAGAGAGGAAGGAAAAATAAATCTGTTTCATACAAAAGTGCCTGCTCAATCTTTTTTTTGTCCCTATATTTTCACCCTAATAAGTTAAGAGGGAAGAAACTATTGCCGTCTTCTTACCTTAAGTCTGCCCCCGTAGTGCGATAGGGATAGCTACAGCTCATACCAATTATATCACAAAAAATATTTACGAAATCGACGTTTCGTATTCCCCTTTTTTCTCCTCGAAAACTTAACCGGTTCAATTATGTTTTACATTAAAATTTTAAGATAGAGTACGTCTTGGTTCCTATCATTTTCATTTAAACGTTAAAAACTTTTCGAATTTGTCTGGTACTCCTCTAATCACGGCGGTAAAAATGGGGCATTTTTGTAATTTTTGGAGGGTCATATTTTCTTTCCCGATAAGTTGCTGAAAAAAAGGAAATAACAGGGACATGACTACAGCAGACCTTGATTTTATGAAAAAAATAAATGATTGCTCTAGAGGCATTATTCAGGAAGAAAAAAGGAGAATACATTTGTATGGAGAATCGCAGGCCCTGTTCCCTCTTAAGAAATGGTAATGATTTCAATTACTCTCTGTGTAGACGCAGAACTTATTTCAAATCCCATTTTGTTACAGGCAAAAGAGAGCAGGATAGCGTATTACATGAAGAGGGATTTGTTCCCCTTCATATACTGGAACATCATGCTGAAAGGATATTACCACGGCCCGGAGAAAATTAGGACAATATTGAATCCTTTCAGAGACTGAGAGGAATACTATTGAGTAAATGATATCTATGTATGTACTGTGACGCGCGTCGAGAGAGGTAGGTGAGCGAGTATGTGTGGAAACGTGCCTGGGACTAAAGTCGCGAATATTAAAATGATGCAATCAATTTCTTATTGCATTTTCCCTTATTGGTTCAGTTCAGATGTTAGCTGATGGAAGTTTAAAATATAAAAAAATGGTTAAAAGAATTTTTGAGAAAACAAAAATATTATACATTTTAATGTATATATTTTTTTTGTTTTCGTTTACTTATTTGATTTGATTTTTTGTTTTTTTTTTTTGAAATTGTTCTTTTTAACACGGGTCTTGTTTTTTATATTCTATGAAGGCATGGAATGAGTGGATTTAGTTTAGAAAAATACCTGTGTATATTGTATTTTTTTTCTAAAATATTGTACATTTTAATGTATATATTTGTTTTGTTTTCGGTTACTTATTTGATTTGATTTTTTGATTTTTATTTCAATGTTTTAAAACTTATTCTTTTTTAACGCGAGTCTTGTTTTTTTATATTCTATGAAGGCATGGATTGAGTGGATTTAGTTTAGAAAAATACCTGTGTATATTGTATATTTATTTTGTAAGCACATAGTGATAATCAAATGTCCATTACGACTCGTTTATGTAATAAATAAATGTTTATATGTAAATAATGAGCCTTTGTATACATTCGTTATATTGTTATATAAATGTTATACACGTTTTTGACTAATATTTTTTGCGTATTATTTCATTATTAGACCCTCTTTTCTTGATGATAAAAAAAAATCGCATATTAAGTTTAAAATTAGACGCCTGTAATCCCGAAGGGATAGGCAGAAGTGTACCTATAGTGCACATAAACTTCGTCATAATATTTTAAATATGAAAATAATAAAGATTCATGCCATAAGGAAATCTAGTTGGCTTCCTAGTCAAAATCAACAAGGAAAAATGGCGAAATGATTATTTGTAACAAAAGATCAAATTAAATGTAACAAATGAGTGAGGTCTTCAAAAGGCTCGCTCCGTACACTAAACATGCGGTCCGATGGCACTGTGAGGCAAGAAAAACATACAAGTAAGTATTAGGAAGCGCCTGAAAATAGCCATAAAAACAGTGATGCAGATCAAGTAGAGTGAAATTTTGGTTTGTATAGGTACTTACAGATACTGCCATCCACAAAGACGCGCCTCATTCCTCGATTACTGTACTGTACTTTAGCACGGAGCGGAGCAGACTGGGACGCGTCTTGAATGGCACTATCTATAGACAGTTTTCCAGAAATTAAATACTGGTTGAAAATTAAGAACCTAGTTGTGGCAGTGTAGCTTCTCTGTGTAGGTGTATGTTCTTGATTAGAGATAGATAAGGCAATTTTATTTAACTGTTGATTAAAGCGCATCTGCTTCACTTTTAGCGTACTGTTCTCCCATACTTAACACTGTTATTTGAAAATATTGTCAACGCCAATTATTTTTAAAAGAGTAACCGTGGAGTTTATTGCCGGTTTTCTCCAAAGAAAACGACCAATTGGAACCGTGCACCTAGCTCTCCGTGACCTAGCTTCTGACGTTTCATAAGTGCCCATTTAGGTTTGTGTGAAATAAAATATTTTTAATTGAAGCATAGGTATACAAGTCACTACGTATAGCGGGAGCAAAAGTCAAGGTCAAAGACAAAGATTTATTTAAATTAGGCACATTTGAATGTCATAATTTGACGGCACGGTTGGCGCAGTGGTTAAGAGATTGACTGCTGCACTGCGTGTCGCGGGTTCGATTCCCACACGGAACAAATATTTGTATGACCTGCAAGTAGTTGTTCCGGGTTTGGTTGTTTGTGTATGTGAATTTAAATGTTTGTAAACGCACCCACGATACAGGAGAAATTCCTAGTGTGGGGCAAAATTACAAAAAAATTGAATTGATTCTAGTCGCCCCTTCCAAAAGGTAGTTTTTGTATGGAGAAGAATGGGCAAGAAACTCCACCGTTACTCTTTTAACATACATCAATTATAATTATTATATGTGAAGACGATACACCCAGGATAAAATTACTATACCGAATAATCACACATTCACTTACACATACTTGTACTCCTTGTACTAACACACCGGCCAGTGCCGGATTAAGCCAGCGCGGGGCCTGTAGCAAATTCTACCTAGGGGCCCTCCCCTATCATCGACCGATTTTTTTTTGCACCCCGGATAGTCTAGGCTTTCTATTGACCATTTATACTGAAATAGGAGTTATTTTGTTAAATAATGTAGAAATGTTTATGAAGGAAGAGAAACTAAGATGCAAGAGCGAGCGAAGCCATGTCGATTTTTTTTTAACCTCCAGTGGGTTAGGTGACCTATTCACAAAAACTATGAATGAAGAGAAACTTGCTCGAAAATTTTTAGCACCTCACCTCTGAGAGGTTCTTTTGACAATACATACAGGAATAGGAGTTGCTTTGTTGAGTTATGTAGAAAAGCTGTAGAATTAAGAGAAACTAAGATCAAGAGCGAACGAAGCAAGCTCGAAAATTTTTTGAATACCGCGCCTCGGAGGTTCGATTTGTTTTGACTCTTCTTACATAATATTTCATTGGACCTTCTATCCAAACGTTTCACGTTTTTGTGACATCAAGTAAATTCAATATACCTACCACGTCTTAATAAGTATCACTCAAAAAATGACGCTCAGACTTGAGGTGGGCGGGTTTAGACACGCGGGGGCCCCGCGTGTCTAAACTCGCCCACCTCAAGTTTCCGCTCACCTTTTGCGCGGGGCCCGTAGCAATTGCTACTCTTGTTACGTGGTTAATCCGGCACTGACACCGGCACACAAATGTATTAGGTACTTAACCACCCTCGTGCTAAACACCCTGGCTGCTGCTATACCTACATGACTAACCGCCCTGTATGGCCTAACACTGTCCCCTAAGATACAGGACTACCTAGTTTAGGAGACAGGGTTACATGATCTGTGTAGATTTATGTAGATATACCATGTTATTTTGTACATCTGCTCTTGTGTGTTTCATAATAAAGATTATTGAAGATTTATTATTAAAGAATAGGTAAAAAATAATTAAAAATGAAGCAATGACAGATAAACTAATGTATATCTACCAGATGTAAGCTCCTGGTGGTCGGAGGTGGCGCGGGCGGCTGTAGCGTCGCGTGGCGTTTCGCCCGCAAGATGAAGAAGCACTGCATCGTTCTGCTGGAGCCCTCTACGGTAATACCTACTCTAATACACTAACGGACTCATAAATTGCATCAAAGTTCAAGACTCATTTGAAATAAACATTTTAACCAAGTATTCAAACTTTTATACAAATTTAAATTGAAACCTATACCTAGTTTTGTTCGTTAACTTCATAACAGCGTAGTATCACATCCTTAAGTGTATGTTTGTATACTGGAAAGGACCATTCAATTTTTTTTAACAAAAACGATGTAAATATTGGTTTTTTTCAATTACTCTCTGTGTAGACGCAGAACTTATTTCAAATCCCATTTTGTTACAGGCAAAAGAGAGCAGGATAGCGTATTACATGAAGAGGGATTTGTTCCCCTTCATATACTGGAACATCATGCTGAAAGGATATTACCACGGCCCGGAGACAATTAGGACAATATTGAATCCTTTCAGAGACTGAGAGGAATACTATTGAGTAAATGATGTCTATGTATGTATTGTGACGCGCGTCGAGAGAGTATGTGTGGAAACGTGCCTGGGACTAAAGTCGCGAATATTCAAATGATGCAATCAATTTCTTATTGCATTTTCCCTTACTGGTTCAGTTCAGATTTTAGCTGATGGAAGTTTTAAATATAAAAAAATGGTTAAAAGAATTTTTGAGAAAACAAAAATATTATACATTTTAATGTAAATATTTTTTTTGTTTTCGTTTACTTATTTGATTTGATTTTTTGTTTTTTTTATTTTTTTTTTAAACTTGTTCTTTTTTAACACGGGTCTTCTTTTTATATTCTATGAAGGCATGGATTGAGTGGATTTTTTGTTTAGAAAAATACCTGTGTATATTGTATTTTTTTTCTAAAATATTGTACATTTTAATGTATATATTATTTTGTTTTCGGTTACTTATTTGATTTGATTTTTAGATTTTTATTTCAATGTTTTGTAACTTATTCTTTTTTAACGCGAGTCTTGTTTTTTTATATTCTATGAAGGCATGGATTGAGTGGATTTAGTTTAGAAAAATACCTGTGTATATTGTATATTTATTTTGTAAGCACATAGTGATAATCAAATGTCCATTACGACTCGTTTATGTAATAAATAAATGTTTATATGTAAATAATGAGCCTTTGTATACATTCGTTATATTGTTATATAAATGTTATACACGTTTTTGACTAATATTTTTTGCGTATTATTTCATTATTAGACCCTCTTTTCTTCGTGATAAAAAAAAAAACTCGCATATTAAGTTTAAAATTAGACGCCTGTATATCCCGAAGGGATAGGCAGAAGTGTACCTATAGTGCACATAAACTTCGTCATAATATTTTAAATATGAAAATAATAAAGATTCATGCCATAAGGAAATCTAGTTGGCTTCCTAGTCAAAATCAACAAGGAAAAATGGCGAAATGATTATTTGTAACAAAAGATCAAATTAAATGTAACAAATGAGTGAGGTCTTCAAAAGACTCGCTCCGTACACCAAACATGCGGTCCGATGGCACTGTGAGGCAAGAAAAACATACAAGTAAGTATTAGAAAGCGCCTGAAAATAGCCATAAAAACAGTGATGCAGATCAAGTAGAGTGAAATTTTGGTTTGTATAGGTACTTACAGATACTGCCATCCACAAAGACGCGCCTCATTCCTCGATTACTGTACTGTACTTTAGCACGGAGCGGAGCAGACTGGGACGCGTCTTGAATGGCACTATCTATAGACAGTTTTCCAGAAATTAAATACTGGTTGAAAATAAGGAACCTAATTGTGGCAGCGTAGCTTCTCTGTGTAGGTATATGTTCTTGATTAGAGATAGATAAGGCAATTTTATTTAACTGTTGATTAAAGCGCATCTGCTTCACTTTTAGCGTACTGTTCTCCCATACTTAACACTGTTATTTGAAAATATTGTCAACGCCAATTATTTTTAAAAGAGTAACCGTGGAGTTTATTGCCGGTTTTCTCCAAAGAAAACGACCAATTGGAACCGTGCACCTAGCTCTCCGTGACCTAGCTTCTGACGTTTCATAAGTGCCCATTTAGGTTTGTGTGAAATAAAATATTTTTAATTGAAGCATAGGTATACAAGTCACTACGTATAGCGGGAGCAAAAGTCAAGGTCAAAGACAAAGATTTATTTAAATTAGGCACATTTGAATGTCATAATTTGACGGCACGGTTGGCGCAGTGGTTAAGAGATTGACTGCTGCACTGCGTGTCGCGGGTTCGATTCCCACACGGAACAAATATTTGTATGACCTGCAAGTAGTTGTTCCGGGTTTGGTTGTTTGTGTATGTGAATTTAAATGTTTGTAAACGCACCCACGATACAGGAGAAATTCCTAGTGTGGGGCAAAATTACAAAAAAATTGAATTGATTCTAGTCGCCCCTTCCAAAAGGTAGTTTTTGTATGGAGAAGAATGGGCAAGAAACTCCACCGTTACTCTTTTAACATACATCAATTATAATTATTATATGTGAAGACGATACACCCAGGATAAAATTACTATACCGAATAATCACACATTCACTTACACATACTTGTACTCCTTGTACTAACACACCGGCCAGTGCCGGATTAAGCCAGCGCGGGGCCTGTAGCAAATTCTACCTAGGGGCCCTCCCCTATCATCGACCGATTTTTTTTTGCACCCCGGATAGTCTAGGCTTTCTATTGACCATTTATACTGAAATAGGAGTTATTTTGTTAAATAATGTAGAAATGTTTATGAAGGAAGAGAAACTAAGATGCAAGAGCGAGCGAAGCCATGTCGATTTTTTTTTAACCTCCAGTGGGTTAGGTGACCTATTCACAAAAACTATGAATGAAGAGAAACTTGCTCGAAAATTTTTAGCACCTCACCTCTGAGAGGTTCTTTTGACAATACATACAGGAATAGGAGTTGCTTTGTTGAGTTATGTAGAAAAGCTGTAGAATTAAGAGAAACTAAGATCAAGAGCGAACGAAGCAAGCTCGAAAATTTTTTGAATACCGCGCCTCGGAGGTTCGATTTGTTTTGACTCTTCTTACATAATATTTCATTGGACCTTCTATCCAAACGTTTCACGTTTTTGTGACATCAAGTAAATTCAATATACCTACCACGTCTTAATAAGTATCACTCAAAAAATGACGCTCAGACTTGAGGTGGGCGGGTTTAGACACGCGGGGGCCCCGCGTGTCTAAACTCGCCCACCTCAAGTTTCCGCTCACCTTTTGCGCGGGGCCCGTAGCAATTGCTACTCTTGTTACGTGGTTAATCCGGCACTGACACCGGCACACAAATGTATTAGGTACTTAACCACCCTCGTGCTAAACACCCTGGCTGCTGCTATACCTACATGACTAACCGCCCTGTATGGCCTAACACTGTCCCCTAAGATACAGGACTACCTAGTTTAGGAGACAGGGTTACATGATCTGTGTAGATTTATGTAGATATACCATGTTATTTTGTACATCTGCTCTTGTGTGTTTCATAATAAAGATTATTGAAGATTTATTATTAAAGAATAGGTAAAAAATAATTAAAAATGAAGCAATGACAGATAAACTAATGTATATCTACCAGATGTAAGCTCCTGGTGGTCGGAGGTGGCGCGGGCGGCTGTAGCGTCGCGTGGCGTTTCGCCCGCAAGATGAAGAAGCACTGCATCGTTCTGCTGGAGCCCTCTACGGTAATACCTACTCTAATACACTAACGGACTCATAAATTGCATCAAAGTTCAAGACTCATTTGAAATAAACATTTTAACCAAGTATTCAAACTTTTATACAAATTTAAATTGAAACCTATACCTAGTTTTGTTCGTTAACTTCATAACAGCGTAGTATCACATCCTTAAGTGTATGTTTGTATACTGGAAAGGACCATTCAATTTTTTTTAACAAAAACGATGTAAATATTGGTTTTATCGAAAAATTGGTTTTTACAATAAAAAAAAATTTGAAGCACAGGTGTTTTTTTTCTTTTAATAAGGTGTATTGCCTCCACGTGCCCTTATTAGGTACAGATTCTCATCGGTTCCGCATAATCTGATTAGGGTTATTGTCAAACTTGTCCAGGGGCGTGGGGTCGGACATTATCTTGCATTAGAGTAAAATTTTCGCCCATTAATCCCATGTAAGGTACCACGTGAGCTTCTAAAACCTCTGTTATATAGCGTGGTGCCGTCAAACCGTCAGTGTATATCTACTTAATAGAAAACAAAAATTCATTAATTCAATGAGAGACAACGCACAGCCTAAACCGCTGGGTCTAGAGGCTCTCTCTTATGTTTGCTCAAGAGTTCCATAAATGGCGAAAGTGAGCATTAGGGAAGGATTTTTGAAAATTCACCCCCTATTGGGGGTTAAATACGGAATGAAAGTGTGTGGTAGTTCGTAACTTTGCCGATTGGGGAATCTCATCGGGTAGAAGGCTTTACTATACTATATAATAGAAGCCTGTCCCGCTGCAAGGAAAAGCCTCTGCGTAGTCTGTTTTCTGCTTTTTTTTCGTATTGGTACGATTTTTCTACAAGCCAAAGTGTTTTAATTTTGTGTCCAATACTTTTTTGTAAATAGATAATTTCTTCATATTTTGCAATAAATTACCAGCGTTGTGTCATCGCGCTACTCTTTCTTTTCTAAGCAGTTCGACGGTGACCGCGCTTTAGCCACAGTATAAATATGGCTTTAGCTGTTGTCAGCCTCATAACTCAAGCAGCAGTAAATATATCGCACCCCTAGATAAAAACCCCACTAACTCAAAAAGTACGAGTTTCGAGTTAGTGGCATTATCGAATTCCTGACTCGAATACCTATACATCAATATAACTCGCGTAACGATACCTTCAACCGCTGTTAAAAGATGGCGCTAAACGCTGCTTTACTTAAATGATCCATCCCCGAAAGGCGCGAGCACTAGTCCGCCATTTTTAGTTGTCTTTTGGTTGACGTAAGTGACACACGTTTGAATAGTGCCAGATTTTGAGTTGCAGGAGTTTACACGAAATTGATTGAGTAAGTTTCCTTATTTATTTTGAGTTGATTGAGTTTTGCTGAAATTTAATTGTGTTAATTTTGATTTACGGGGGTTTTGATGATTTTATGTTGCATTTTTTTAAATAATATTTTGAGTTCCTCAGATTTACATGAAAGTAAAGATAAATTTCGATTTACCGTAGTTTTGTTGAATCTAACTTTAACTTTGTTTATTTTTGCCTGTTCAATGAAATATGTACTTTTTATAGAGAAAATAGGTTGTTTATGACAGGTTTAATGATTTATTTTATTTGTTATACAGTAACTAAACATAGTACGTGCTTTTGAGGGGTATTTAGAGTTGGTTGACTTTACTTGATTAATTATTGAATTTGAACATTATTTATTTTTAGAATAATGACAGGGCGAGGAAAACTCATGGTACAAATTATTAACGAAGAAAAAGAGGATCCTGAGCAACCAGCAGCAACGGACGATTCAAGACCTATTCTATTTCCTGGTATAGAAACGCTCAATAATATAAACGAGCCTGAGTTGCAAGCTGATGGAAGGTTAGTTCCATCACCGAGCATTTTAGAATCTTCGTTGAACCTTAATGCGCAGCCTACAAACGCTGAGGGACGACGACGAGTTCTTAAACGTCAGTATGCTGCCTCGTCAGTTCACAGCGGCGATGAAAGCGATTTCGACGATTCCGATGTAGATCCGCACTATGAAAACCCTATTCCCAAAAGAAAAATCATTTTCTCTCCCTTGCATAACTCGCCTATTTCACAAATGCCACGAACTCGCTCCCTTTCAACTTCGTCAAGCAGTTCGAGTTCATCCGGCTCGAGTAGTAGCTCCAGCAGTAGCTCTAGCAGCAGCAGTAGCAACTCAACGAATGAATATAACGATACTGGCTCTAGTTGCGAGTACCAACGCAACGAAAATAACAATGCCGACAATAACTACGAGGATCACAATCTGGGTAAATATAGCAAAAACCCTCAAAAATTCTGGCAAGTCTTACAAGTCGAGGAGTAAACTAAAAAAAAAATCCCTGCTCGCAAAATTCGACCACCTTGCGGAGAAATGTGTCGTTTGAAATGTGGTACCAAGGTCAACTTAACAACTCGTCAAAAATTGTTTGAAGCATTTTGGAAACTCGGTGATCTTCAGCGACAGAGGGAGTACATTGGGGAAGGGAGTACATATTTTATTAATGTTTGTTCAGAGGCTGTACTTATTTTAAGATTATTCTGATAGTGCGTAAGGAGATAAGAATACTCAAATTTATTATTGTTCATGGGAGATAAGAGTTTTTGTTAACGTATTGTTGCTGTGATTATTGAAAAACGCATAATTATTAATTATTATACGTGTACGATCTCAATTTAATTAAAATGTCTAGTATCTAAGTAATAACTGATTTAAAAAAAACATAATATTTTATAACACTAATTATTGTATTTAGTTTTTCTTTGTTATTCATTAAGTAAATAAATAACTTTATATTTGAGTACATATTTTATTTATTTTAATTATTTTAGATCTATAAAAACTAAAGCTAGTGTTCCTAAGATTAGCACGTTGCAATCACCCGTTCATAGCAAAACTCAAAACCCTCGACAAAATGTTATCATAGTTTTGGGGTGAAAAGTAATGTAACTCGATTTTATTTCAGATGAAGTAAAGTAACTTGACTTAGTACAAAAAAAAAATTGCTACTCCCGCTGCAAAAAAAGAGTAACTAAAAAATCTCTTTTTTTTCAAGGTTTTTAACTGACAAAATACAAATAACCTAATTCAACAGCTTTATAAAACGTTACCTTTATGTATGTCTCATTAGATCTTTGATATCTTTCTTATATACTCTAAAAACAGTTTTTCGACATTTCTGAAAAATTAGGTTTTTTGAGTTGCCGGAGTCTTCATCTAGGGGTGCGATATATATATATATATATAGTAAGTCAAAAAGTTAGTAGTTGGAGCTTACGGCCCAGGGTAAGTGCACCGTATTACGTACCGTGATTGCGATAAGCCCGCCGCCCATTGTATGACTCTTTCTGTTCTTTCATTTGTTGTTCATTTTTGGTGCAATAAAGAGTACGAGAACTTCATATGTACCTTACTCTTTAATAAGAACTGTCTTTCTATCTACATCGGTATCACCACTCGAAGCTATTATAATGCACCCCTATCATTTTGCTTAATAATTTCCGGTACTCCTATTCCCCAGATTCACTTCTACCAACCCGGGTTCACGTTCGTGGCAGCGGGCGTAAGAACGCTCGATCAGACATACAAGCCGACTCCTAAGCTCCTGCCCCGAAGCGTCACGTGGCTTCATGACAAAGCTGAAGACTTTGACCCCTGCCAGAACCTGGTCTATACTTGGAAAGGCGACAAAATATACTATGAGTTCATGGTCGTCGCTGTTGGCATCAAAAATGATTATGATAAGGTAATTATCATGAAATAGCTAAAACTAAACTATGATAGATAAAAAACGAGCGAGCCTTACAGTAGTCGCATATGTATGATGTGTGATATGTATGATGTGTGATGTGTAACATCTGACATTTCAACTTGGTAATAAGCAACATTAAAGGTGCGGGGCCAAGGTCGTTTCTAAAGGACAACTCTAGCTAGGTTAGGCTAGGTTTCAGTCGCACCCTTATTTTTTTTTTTTGTGTGGGAAGTTATCAAATAACTTCTCCCGCTCTGGGTGGAGCGTGTCTGACTCTTACTGACTAAAACCCACCCGTGTTCCTTCAGTTGCCTGTACGTTGCCAGGGGCCACGGTATCCCTTTCGGACTTTCCCGCAACCCCGGCAGGCATCGGTCCTATCAGACCCCTTCAGTTGCTGACATCTCTTTGAGGCGCGCGTGGAACACAACGCGCCGTCGACCCGGGCCTGGTCCTTAGCGGACGGCGAGCTACCCATTGCTCACCGTCCGCAAGCCCGCGCCTACGGTGGCCTGGAATCTGCTTGCGATTCCCGACGCCCAGGGCGTCTCCTGCGGCGGCTAGGGGCGTGAGCGCGCGAAGTTTGCCTCTCCCTCACGCGTTCTGCCTCCTCCTTCGCGAGCATTACTGCTTCGCAAAAGGAGGTGATGGCCTCCCATGCCCTCTCGCTCCGTACCATGGCCTGGACTGGACCAGGGCCGGACGCGAGAGATCCCCGCCACCGATCGCCTCCACGAGGACACGGCGAGGCTCTGCCCAAGCCGGGCAGACCTCCACCGTATGCTCAACCGTGTCCTCCGGGCGATCCACGCACCTGCTTCGTGTAGTAACCCGATGAAAAGAAAATGCATATAAGTAGATACCTATAGTATTGATCCTCAGTGTTAGTGATCTTTAACAGTTGTTACGGGTCGTCAGAAGCCCGACAGTCTGACAACCAGTCTTACCAAGGGGTATCGTGTTACCCAGTAACTGGATTGTGGAGGTCAGATAGGCAGTCGCTCCATGTAAAATACTGGTATTCAGCTGCATCCGGTTAGACTTGCAGCCGACCTAGGCAGACGACCTACAATGTTAATCCAGAGCAAAAAAAAAAAAACCGATGCCCCACACTAGGAATTTCTCCTGTATCGTGGGTGCGTTTACAAACATTTAAACTCACATACACAAACAGCCAGACCCGGAACAACTACTTGCAGGTCATACAAATATTAGTTCCTAGAAACTAACTTACTTACCTAGAAACCTCGGGCCCTATCAGAATACCAGCGCTGCGACATTTATTATTAAATAGCGCAGCATCATGCTGATATAGGAGCCTTTTGGCCTCGCACAGGACTTTCTGCTTTTATTTTAATTTTACTTTGTGTTTTTATTTTTCAATGAGTGTCTGTTTAGTTTATCTCCTGTGCTTGTCTCAATAAATACTTTTCCTTCTTTCTTTCTATCTTTAGAAGCCATATTTTCTCAGCATTTTCACTCGATCTAACATTGCGTCATTTATACCAGCATCGAAGCCGTCTGTATTATCTGATCGCCCCATCTCACTATCCCTCATTTCCCCAGATCATAGGTCTTCAAAAAGCTCTGGACGACCCCAACAGCACAGTCTCCACCATTTTCTCCCCGTTCTACTGCAGGAAGACTTGGCAGACCATACAGAACTTCTCTGGAGGTCATGCGCTGTTCACGTTCCCTGTGGTCGGTGGTAAGTGCTCCGGCGCCGCTATGAAGATCATGTTCTTGGCTCAAGATCACTGGAGGAAGGTTGGTTGGATTTTTTTTACTATTTTACTACTGACTCTTTATGCTGGTGGTCGGTCTGAACATGTTCAGTGCCGGGAGCCCTCCTGGAGGGTTTATTTAGTCGCATATGGAATGCCGGGAGCCCTCCCTTTGTTCACTGAAAATCCAGTGCACAAAAAAAAATCGCCGCGGTTTTACTACGTCCGTGCAAACGTGAGCTAAGTGTATCAAGAGGCGTCTTTACCTATGGTGCAGGGTGTGCGGCGCACACGGGCGCCGGGTCTAAGGGGGCGCCGAACGCTCTCTAATGCGACACCTCCAAAGATGCGTCACTCGCGGCGCCGCGGCCGCCCGGCGGCGGCGCTCTTTAAAGACCCTGCGCTCGTGTTATGGCCGACGCCGGGCGCGCGGTAGCAAAGCCACGGTAATATTATCTATACAGTATTCCAACTTCATACAAACGGACGCAACGCGAGCTATATCTACGCGCCTCGATCTCGGCATGCGCTCGGCATGAAGACAGTCGCGACTGTGCCGGACGGTGTGTTGTTTTTATAACAATAACCGCGCGACTTTTTCACAAAAAATAAGTTCAAGTAGGTACGTATTTAATATAACGAGTAGGATATATAGAAAAAATGGAGGAAATATTCCGAACTTCCTTTAAGCTTTAAGTATATTATAATGCGGTTTATTTATACTTTAAAATTTAATAATAAAGCATTTCGTACGTCTCAGACGAGGCGCAAATATTTTTTTTATAAGACCGATTTGTTACCTACTCAAACATTAACGAGGTTTTTTAATTAAATCTACCAATCAAAAAACAACACGCATTTTTATTGAACACTTCTTTAAATTCACAAAGTATTTTATTTGTTTATATAAAAAAAATATATTTACAATCACAAAACTAAATGGAAACACAAAGTAGGCAAATGTAACTAAAATGCTGGAGGCGGGCAGCCCTATCGCATGTTTAGGTACCGCGCGGTTGTAGGCATTTCTTTTACGGCCGAGCGAGTTACAATGCTGTATAGATAATAGTAGGTACCGTGGCAAAGCAAGACTACTCCTTTTCCTACTCTATTTAAATTTACACAATAACTTTTGTTTCAACGTGAAATCAGCCTTAAAACAGATAATTAAAGATTAAATTGGCGTAATGTCGCATCTTGCATCGCTACCAAACAAAGGCGCGTGCCGGCATCGGCACCTGTTTGTTTTGATTCGTTTGACAACACGCCGACAATCATTGCTAACTCGGCTGTATTAGAATGCTATAAAATTCAAATTAAAATTCCCAGGGACGTGCGGCGGTCATTTTCAAAGGCTTGTGTACGCGCGCCGCAATTTTTGTTTTACCGCCACACCGTAGTTTTGCAAAATAAGCCTTGATTAAATTTGATTAAGTATCATCTTTGAATAAACATGTAAATATGAAGTAAATCGGCTTTTCTTTTGATAAAAAATATATAAAAAGTAAGATTTGGTTATTTGCTTGCACAATTATTGCGACATGCCTCGAGGTCGGAGGTCATCAAAATAGCTAACGAAATTCATGAAAAAAAAACCAAACATCGAGTGATAAATACTGATATTGAAGTTAAATCTATGCTCGTACCTATACGACCTAGGATTTTTCATTTGTTTATCCTACTGCAGTGCGGAACAAACAAGGTAAGTTAAAGTGCATTAATATGTACCTACTAGTATACTTAGGTATTTATTTGAACAACGAACTACTTTTTTATTTTATTTATTTATTCCGTTTGATTGCCTAATGTAGTTAGTTACCAAGGTACCGCGACGTTGATTGATGTGTCATATCATATGTCATATATTAATAAATGTGTCTCCTCGTTTACTAACATAGTTATAAGTTAATGTAATTAAATACTAACAAAATATGGACTGTATAGGTCTGAAATAAACGAATTTTATTTTTTTTTTTTTTTTTTTTTTATATCATATCCATACTTATATTACCTATAAATAAATGCGAAAGTAACTTTGTCTGTCTTTCTGTCTGTCTGTCTGTCTGTGTTTTACGCTTTCACGGCTCAACTGCTGAACCGATTTGGATGAATTTTGGTATCGAGATAGGATAGCTGAGTCCTGGGGAAGGACATAGGTTACTTTTATTCCGAAAAAGTGCAAAGATCCCAGGGGAATCACGATATACAAATTCCTCGCGGACGAAGTCGCGGGCAGAAGCTAGAAATAAAATTAAATAATACGTAGTCCAAGTTGCAACAACTAGTTCTCTGGGCCTATAGTAATTTACATTGTTAGTTCTTTTAGGTGCCTATACTTAGTTTTTTATTTATTTTAGATGTCTGATGGCAATGGAAAATAGAAACTTTCTGGTGCACAGAGTCGAAAAAGAAAGCTGGAGAAGGAACAGTCTCTGAAAAAGAATACAAGTTCTATTAAAAAGTTTTTTGTTCGACCCGGTCCATCCTCGGACGAACACCTGGAGACAGAGACATATGAAAACCTAGATAATTCTACAGCAGAACTCGTCACTTCTACTTCACCGCCGCCGCCGCTGCTGTCTTTATCGTCGGTAGTTGAAGAAGACGAAGAACCTCCTAGTGCCGAAGCGTCTCCGGAGAATATACTTCGAGGAGATATAATTAATGATCTCGCGTTATGGCCACAGGTGTTATCCGATAAACAGAGAATATTTTTGATGGAGCGTGGGCCAGTACAGGTAAAAGTGGGTTCATATCCTTCGAATAGTTCGAAAAGATCTTTTTCAAATGCTTATTATACTAAAAAAATGTTAAATAATGAAACCGTTTTAAGAAACTGGCTGGTTTACTCTAAGTCAACTGATTCTGTTTATTGTTTTTATTGTAAACTTTTTCATGCTGATGCGACTCCGACTCCTTTTAATGGTGAAATGGGTTACAAAGATTGGCAGCATTTGTCTACTGCTATAGAACGTCATGAAAAGAGCTTAGGGCACCTATCATGTCTTAAGAAACAAATTACATTGAAAACTGTTATTTTAAAAGAAAAGTCGGTAGATTTCTTGCACCAAAATGAAATTGATCGGGAAAAAAAACGTTGGGTTGCAGTACTCGAACGAATAATCAACATAATTCATTTTTTAGCGAGGCAATGTCTGGCTTTTCGGGGAAGATCTCAAAAAATTTACGATTCTGATAATGGTAATTTTTTAAAGCTGGTTGAATATACCTCTAACTTTGATAATGTGCTTGCGGAACACATTGCCCTTATTCAAAAATCTGAGTCACGCCTAACTCATTATCTTGGCCATAATATTCAGAATGAAATAATACAATTATTGGGAGAAAGAATAAAAAAAGCTATTGTTTTGGAATTGACACAATCTAAATATTTTTCCATTATTTTAGATTGCACTCCAGATATTGCACACGAAGAACAAATATCGGTTGTCGTACGGTACGTTCTTTTAAATACAAGCAACAACAAGGCTGAAGTAAAAGAACACTTTCTGGGTTTTTTTCCTATAACAGACACTACTGGCCTGGGCTTAACTCAATTTTTGTTAGATTGTTTAATCTCAAACGAAATTGACATACAAGATATGCGTGGTCAAGGTTATGATAATGGTGCAAACATGAAAGGGAAACATATAGGTCTACAAAAACGAATTTTAGATTTAAACCCGCGCGCATTTTATGTACCTTGTGCGGCACACAGCCTAAATTTGGTAGTGAATGACGCTGCTAAAAGTTCATTAGAAATTGTCAATTTCTTTTCAATTGTGCAGGAAATTTATGTTTTTTTTTCTGCGTCAACAGCACGTTGGCAAATACTTGCTAAAGAAGTGCCAACTTTAAGTCTAAAACCACTCTCAAATACTCGATGGGAGAGCAGGGTTGAAGCAGTAAAAGCTCTACGTTTTGAACTGGGAAAAGTGTATGATGCCTTGTTTACTATATATTCTGATAGAAGCAAAGATGCAGAGTCAAGAAATATGGCAAATTCATTACTGGCAAAAATTAAGTCGTTTAAATTCATCTGCTCTCTGCTTATTTGGTTTGAAATTTTAAGCAAGATAAATATAGTTAGCAAAGCCCTTCAAAAGTCAGACGTTGTATTGTCAGAAGCGGTGAAAATGATTAATAATGCAAAAATAAGTTTGTCTGAATTTCGTAATGAGCCCGCTTTTGAGGAGCTCCTTAACAGGGCGAAAACTGTAGCGGAAGAAGTCGAGGCAATAGTAGAATTTCCCACACCTGCACGCCCTCGCGCTCGTAAAAGGTTTTTTAATTATGAGGCGGCGGATGAACCGATAACAGACGCGAAAACACATTTTAAAGTAAATTTTTACTACTATTTGTTAGACACCGCAATTACTAAGTTCGACGAACGGTTCGAACTTTTGAATGAAAATAATGAAACTTTTTCATTTCTTCAAAAATTGAAACACTGGAAAGATTTGGACTCTGATACAAAAAAAACACATTGCTCTAATTTAGAAAATAAACTTTGCCATGCTGGCTCTTCAGATGTAGAACAGTTCGAGCTCTATAATGAAATCGAATTATTACCGATGTTTATTGATGATTCCACTACGCCGTTGGATATTTTAAATTACTTGTTTACGAATAAATTAATTTCAGTGTTCCCAAATCTGTCCACAGCACTGAGGATATACCTGACACTTCCAGTCACGGTCGCACATAGCGAAAGGTCATTTTCTAAACTAAAAATAATTAAAAACTACCTTAGATCAACATTGTCGCAAAGTAGATTGACAAATTTATCGTTAATAAGTATTGAACATGAAATCAAAATTGAAGTTAGTGACATTGTTAAAGATTTCGCTAATGCAAAAGCTCGAAAAGTAACTTTTTTGTAAATACATTTGTGTGTACGAGCGTCCTGTTATGTACTTAACTATAATAGTTTTTAAATTAAATATTTTTGAAAGAACTACAAAGTTGTGATTTTTTTATTCTTATAACCCCTTCCTTCCTAAAAAAACTTATTGCTTCCCGACATCATTTAAAATTGCACCATTTGCATCCGAATTTCCGTTTGAAAATATAACTATGTATTAGTATTCCATTTTGACCCCGCTCCTACTAGACTAGAGGGCGCCAGGGTACTGGTTGCACACGGGCGCCACAAGGGCTAGAGACGCCTCTGTGTATGTGTATCCCTACAGCGAATAACGTGGGATTAGTGTATCACCTACCCTAGAGCTTAAGTAAAAAAGTCAAAAACAATGTCATAATTTTATTGTTAAGAAAAAAATGGTAGAACGGGCGAAAACACCTTCACAAATAATGGCACGCGTCTGTCTTTTCTAACTGAACAGACAGCTGTGCTGCTGGGGAGTTTGTTGCGCCACTTCTTCCCAGCTAAAGCACTAGGAAGTGGTGAAGGGTGGGCGTTTTGGGAGACTGTCTTATGTAATTTTGACGTTCGAAAAGTGCTGATTCTCAGCCTAGTTTAAATAAATAACTTTTGAATTTTGAATTTTGTGCGTCTGTCTCCGCGCGTCGGTAGTTTGAACCCAATGAGTACTGTGGAATTTATAAGAGCATTAAATATTCGTCTATATTGACTTTTTCTAAAGTTTCTGACTTTAGTAATAGTAACTCACATAATAAATGCATTTACCATTTATTATGACATTGTTTTTTACTTTTGGTGGTACCTACTCACCACCTACAATTTAAATTTGCTGATGTCTTTTTTAACTCAAAATAATACTTCTACACTGCTCTTGTTTCCCAAACCCAATTCAAAGACTAGGCTTGCTCTGTCTCATCGGGGTCGTGAGTTCGATTCCTAGACAAATGAACGCAACAGTGGAACTCGGAAACATTAAAAAAAAAATCGCATTCACGTGTTCGCGATAACATCATTTGATATAGCGGTTTTCAATTCAATATGTTTTCGAACTGGCGTACCACTAGTTTAGTAGCTATTTTTTTTCGAAATAGCGTGCGTCGAAACAACGTCATCTGAATCTTCATATCACTCCTTATGATTCATACCAAATTGTTGGTCAGAAATATCTCGGGAAATTTTTCAGAACATCAGGAAAGGAAAACGGTTATAAGTAGGTAGTTTCAAATATCACAAGGAAAGCCGCAAGGTAGGTATATAGGTATATATATAAATAGTGTGTACGTGACCGGCAGGACAAGGAGTCACTGACAGTAATCATTTCCCATGCTAGTCATGATCTAATGGAAGTTTTATGTTCTATAGTAAATATTTACAAAATACTTTCTAGTGTGGATTTCCCATTATGGCACGATTTGGTAGGTACATAAGAAACTGTGTGGTTCAAGGAAAATATGCCAGCATCCTTAGTGTGTCACTTTGTGAAGAGGTACTTATTATCACGTGGTAGGGTAGTAGCAGTAATATCCGCCGTTTACTGCATATTGTGGTGTTTGTTGCCTTTTTTTTCGGGTTCAAATCTTAGAAATTCATGTGCGTGAACTTGGCAGATCATTTCCCAGCAGAGCCTAAAAAAATGTGAGTTCTATTGGCATGCGGGCGAGTTCTAGAGTTCCTAATACTTAAAAAAAATAGTTCTGGCTTTTTTACCTAAAAAAAGTCAAATGAAAATATGCTCTGCTAACTTCCGCTAGCAGATCATTTTTTCCAAAATTTAAATTTTAAAACTGATTTAGGTGCGCAGTGGTGAGCTCTATAGTTCCTTATACTTTTCCGAAAGAGTTCTGCACTCCTCAACCTAAAAAAAAAAAAGTAAAATAATGACCTATTACTAGAAAAAGACAATCATTTCGGTAAAATAGTCGTAAATAACGTAATTTGTGAATTTTCGTAGATTTTTCGGGCTATCATTAGTAAGCAAGATCTCAGTAACAGAAAAAAAACTAAATAACAGCAGAATTCCCACAACATTATCAGCAGAACCTTGTGAAAAAGATAGGTTAGGAGGAATCGAGATTTCATTCAGTGTTTAAGTTAGTAGGATCAAAAAAGAATTTGATTAGGATTGAGGAGCAGGAACTCCTCGTTTCCTGATGCACCTATAATATAACTATCTGACAATATGATAAAGCAACCCAGGAAGCTCACTCAGGTATCAGCAGAGCGTGGTTGAAAAGTAAGATTAGTTGAAATCGAGATTTAAATCGGTGTTTTAATTAGTAGGATCATAAAAAACATTAAATAACACTGAGGAACCGGAACTTTTCGTTTCAATATGCAACTTTAAACAGACTATCAGAGAGCATGAAACAGGAACTAAGAACTCTAACTCAGGTATCAGCAGAGCATGGTTGAAAAGTAAGATTAGAAGAAATCAAGATTTAATTCGGTGTTTCAGTAAGCAGGCCCAAAAAAATATTGAGTAGCACTGAGCGGCGGGAACTCCTCGAATTTTAATGCATCTATAATAGACCAATGCGAAAACATGATAACGTAGTCCAGAACTCTCACTCAAGTATCAGCAGAGCAGGGGTAAAGATTTAAGTGAGTTGAAAATGACATATAATTCAGTGTATCAGTAAAAAATATTTAAAACAAATTGTGTAGGACTAAGGGGCCGGAACTCATCGTTTTCTGATGCAACAATAAAAGGAAAATGCGAAAACATGATTAACTAATCCAGAACTCTCACTCAAGTATCAGCAGAGCATGGGTAAAGATTTAAGTAGGGTGAAATTCATATTTAATTCTGTGTATCAGTAAAAAATATCAAAAAGAAAAATTGAGTAGCACTCAGGAACCCGAACTCTTCGTTTTCTGATCCATCTTTGAAACAGTTATCGAAAAACATAAAACATTAACCCAAAACTCTGACTCGGGTATCAGCAGAGCATGGTTAAAAGTAAGATTAGAAGAAATCAAGATTGAATTCAGTGTTTCAGTAAGCAGGCCCAAAAAAATATTGAGTGGCACTGAGCAGCGGGAACTCCTCGATTTTTAATGCATCTATAATAGAGCAATGCGAAAACATGAATAAGTAATCCAGAACTCTCACTCAAGTATCAGCAGAGCAGGGGTAGTGAGTTGAAAGTGACATGTAATTCAGTATATCAGTAATAATAATCAAAAAGAAAAATTGGGTAGCATTGAGGAACCAGAACTCTTCGTTACCTAATGCATCTTTAAACGAGCTATCGGACAGCATGAAAGAGGAACCCAGAACTCTGACTCAGGTATCAGCAGAGCACGGTTGAAAAGTAAGATAAGAAGAAATCAAGTTTGAATTCAGTGTTTCAGTAAGCAGGCCCAAAAAAATATTGAGTGGCACTGAGCAGCGGGAACTCCTCGATTTTTAATGCATCTATAATAGAGCAATGCGAAAACATGAATAAATAATCCAGAACTCTCACTCAAGTATCAGCAGAGCAGGGGTAAAGAATTAAGTGAGTTGTAAGTGACATGTAATTCAGTATTTCAGTAATAATAATCAAAAAGAAAAATTGGGTAGCATTGAGGAACCAGAATTCTTCGTTTCCTCACGCGTCTTTAAACGAGCTATCGGACAGCATGAAAGAGGAACCCAGAACTCTGACTCAGGTATCAGCAGAGCACGGTTGAAAAGTAAGATAAGAAGAAATCAAGTTTGAATTCAGTGTTTCAGTAAGCAGGCCCAAAAAAATATTGAGTGGCACTGAGCAGCGGGAACTCCTCGATTTTTGATGCATTTATAATAGACTTATACAAAAACATGAATAAGTAATCCAGAACTCTCACTCAAGTATCAGCAGAGCAGGGGTAAATATTTAAGTGAGTCGAAAGTGACATGTAATTCAGTATATCAGTAATAATAATCAAAAAGAAAAATTGGGTAGCATTGAGGAACCAGAACTCTTCGTTACCTAATGCATCTTTAAACGAGCTATCGGACAGCATGAAAGAGGAACCCAGAACTCTGACTCAGGTATCAGCAGAGCACGGTTGAAAAGTAAGATAAGAAGAAATCAAGTTTGAATTCAGTGTTTCAGTAAGCAGGCCCAAAAAAATATTGACTGGCACGGAGCAGCGGGAACTCCTCGATTTTTAATGCATTTATAATAGACTTATACAAAAACATGAATAAGTAATCCAGAACTCTCACTCAAGTATCAGCAGAGCAGGGGTAAAGATTTATGTGAGTTGAAAATGACATGTAATTCAGTGTATCAGTAAAAAATATTTAAAACAAATTCTGTAGGACTGAGGGGCTGGAACTCATCGTTTTCTGATGCAACAATAAAAGGAAAATGCGAAAACATGATTAACTAATCCAGAACTCTCACTCAAGTATCAGCAGAGCATGGGTAAAGATTTAAGTAGGGTGAAATTCATATTTAATTCTGTGTATCAGTAAAAAATATCAAAAAGAAAAATTGAGTAGCACTCAGGGACCCGAACTCTTCGTTTTCTGATCCATCTTTGAAACAGCTATCGAAAAACATAAAACATTAACCCAAAACTCTGACTCGGGTATCAGCAGAGCATGGTTAAAAGTAAGATTAGAAGAAATCAAGATTGAATTCAGTGTTTCAGTAAGCAGGCCCAAAAAAATATTGAGTGGCACTGAGCAGCGGGAACTCCTCGATTTTTAATGCATCTATAATAGAGCAATGCGAAAACATGAATAAGTAATCCAGAACTCTCACTCAAGTATCAGCAGAGCAGGGGTAAAGATTTAAGTGAGTTGAAAGTGACATGTAATTCAGTATATCAGTAATAATAATCAAAAAGAAAAATTGGGTAGCATTGAGGAACCAGAACTCTTCGTTACCTAATGCATCTTTAAACGAGCTATCGGACAGCATGAAAGAGGAACCCAGAACTCTGACTCAGGTATCAGCAGAGCACGGTTGAAAAGTAAGATAAGAAGAAATCAAGTTTGAATTCAGTGTTTCAGTAAGCAGGCCCAAAAAAATATTGAGTGGCACTGAGCAGCGGGAACTCCTCGATTTTTAATGCATCTATAATAGAGCAATGCGAAAACATGAATAAGTAATCCAGAACTCTCACTCAAGTATCAGCAGAGCAGGGGTAAAGATTTAAGTGAGTTGAAAGTGACATGTAATTCAGTATATCAGTAATAATAATCAAAAAGAAAAATTGGGCAGCATTGAGGAACCAGAATTCTTCGTTTCCTTACGCGTCTTTAAAAGAGCTATCGGACATCATGAAACACAAACCCAGAACTCTGACTCAGGTATCAGCAGAGCATGGTTGAAAAGTAAGATTAGAAGAAATCAAGATTGAATTCAGTGTTTCAGTAAGCAGGCCCAAAAAAATATTGAGTGGCACTGAGCAGCGGGATCTCCTCGATTTTTAATGCATCTATAATATACCAATGCGAAAACATAATTAAGTAATCCAGAACTGGGTATCAGCAGAGCATGGTTGAAAAGTTAGATTAGAAGGAATTAAGATTTTTTTCAGTGTGCGAAGTACGAAGGACGTTAGTAACAACAAAAAAAATATTGAGTAGCACTGAGGAGCCGGAGTTTCTCGTTTCGTAATGCATGTATTATAGAGAACTTGAGTTCCCGCTGCTCAGTGCCACTCAATATTTTTTTGGGCCTGCTTACTGAAACACTGAATTCAATCTTGATTTCTTCTAATCTTACTTTTAACCTTGCTCTGCTGATACCCGAGTCAGAGTTTTGGTTTAATGTTTTATGTTTTTCGATAACTGTTTCAAAGATGGATCAGAAAACGAAGAGTTCGGGTTCCTGAGTGCTACTCAATTTTTCTTTTTGATATTTTTTACTGATACACAGAATTAAATATGAATTTCACCCTACTTAAATCTTTACCCATGCTCTGCTGATACTTGAGTGAGAGTTCTGGATTAGTTAATCATGTTTTCGCATTTTCCTTTTATTGTTGCATCAGAAAACGATGAGTTCCGGCCCCTCAGTCCTACAGAATTTGTTTTAAATATTTTTTACTGGTACACTGAATTACATGTCATTTTCAACTCACTTAAATCTTTACCTATATCTCTGCTGATACTTGAGTGAGAGTTCTGGATTACTTATTCATGTTTTTGTATAAGTCTATTATAAATTCATTAAAAATCGAGGAGTTCCCGCTGCTCCGTGCCAGTCAATATTTTTTTGGGCCTGCTTACTGAAACACTGAATTCAAACTTGATTTCTTCTTATCTTACTTTTCAACCGTGCTCTGCTGATACTTGAGTGAGAGTTCTGGATTACTTATTCATGTTTTCGTATTGCTCTATTATAGGTGCATTAAAAATCGAGGAGTTCCCGCTACTCAATGCCACTCAATATTTTTATGGGCCTGCTTACTGAAACACTGAATTCAATCTTGATTCCATTTAATCTTACTTTTCAACCATGCTCTGCTGATACCTGAGTCAGAGTTCTGGGTTCCTCTTTCATGCTGTCCGATAGCTCGTTTAAAGATGCATTAGGTAACGAAGAGTTCTGGTTCCTCAATTCTACCCAATTTTTCTTTTTGATTATTATTACTGATATACTGAATTACATGTTACTTTCAACTCACTCAAATCTTTACACCTGCTCTGCTGATAATTGAGTGAGAGTTCTAGATTACTTATTCATGTTTTCGCATAGCTCTATTATAGATGCATTAAAAATCGAGGAGGTCCCGCTGCTCAGTGCCACTCAATATTTTTATGGGCCTGCCTACTGAATCACTGAATTCAATCTTGATTCCTTCTAATCTTACTTTTCAACCATGCTCTGCTGATACCTGAGTCAGAGTTCTTGGTTCCTCTTTCATGCTGTCCGATAGCTCTTTTAAAGACGCGTGAGGAAACGAAGAATTCTGGTTCCTCAATGCTACCCAATTTTTCTTTTTGATTATTATTACTGATATACTGAATTACATGTCACTTTCAACTCACTTAAATCTTTACCCCTGCTCTGCTGATACTTGAGTGAGAGTTCTGGATTACTTATTCATGTTTTCGCATTGCTCTGTTATAGATGCATTAAAAATCGAGGAGTTCCCGCTGCTCAGTGCCACTCAATATTTTTATGGGCCTGCTTACTGAAACACTGAATTCAATCTTGATTCCTTCTAATCTTACTTTTCAACCATGCTCTGCTGATACCTGAGTCAGAGTTCTGGGTTCCTCTTTCATGCTGTCCGATAGCTCGTTTAAAGATGCATTAGGTAACGAAGAGTTCTGGTTCCTCAATGCTACCCAATTTTTCTTTTTGATTATTATTACTGATATTATACTGAATTATATGTCACTTTCAACTCACTTAAATCTTTACCCCTGCTCTGCTGATACTTGAGTGAGAGTTCTGGATTACTTATTCATGTTTTCGCATTGCTCTATTATAGATGCATTAAAAATCGAGGAGTTTCCGCTGCTCAGTGCCACTCAATATTTTTTTGGGCCTGCTTACTGAAACACTGAATTCAAACTTGATTTCTTCTTATCTTACTTTTCAACCGTGCTCTGCTGATACCTGAGTCAGAGTTCTGGGTTCCTCTTTCATGCTGTCCGATAGCTCGTTTAAAGATGCATTAGGTAACGAAGAGTTCTGGTTCCTCAATGCTACCCAATTTTTCTTTTTGATTATTGTTACTGATATACTGAATTACATGTCACTTTCAACTCACTTAAATCTTTACCCCTGCTCTGCTGATACTTGAGTGAGAGTTCTAGATTACTTATTCATGTTTTCGCATTGCTCTATTATAGATGCATTAAAAATCGAGGAGTTCCCGCTGCTCAGTGCCACTCAATATTTTTTTGGGCCTGCTTACTGAAACACTGAATTCAATCTTGATTTCTTCTAATCTTACTTTTAACCATGCTCTGCTGATACCCGAGTCAGACTTTTGGGTTCATGTTTTATGTTTTTCAATAACTGTTTCAAAGATGGATCAGAAAACGAAGAGTTCGGTTTCCTGAGTGCTACTCAATTTTTCTTTTTGATATTTTTTACTGATACACAGAATTAAATATGAATTTCACCTTACTTAAATCTTTACCCATGCTCTGCTGATACTTGAGTGAGAGTTCTGGATTAGTTAATCATGTTTTCGCATTTTCCTTTTATTGTTGCATCAGAAAACGATGAGTTCCAGCCCCTCAGTCCTACAGAATTTGTTTTAAATATTTTTTACTGATACACTGAATTACATGTCATTTTCAACTCACATAAATCTTTACCCCTGCTCTGCTGATACTTGAGTGAGAGTTCTGGATTACTTTTTCAAGTTTTTGTATAAGTCTATTATAAATGCATCAAAAATCGAGGAGTTCCCGCTGCTCAGTGCACTCAAAATTTTTTTGGGCCTGCTTACTGAAACACTGAATTCAATCTTGATTTCTTCTAATCTTACTTTTAACCATGCTCTGCTGATACCCGAGTCAGAGTTTTGGGTTCATGTTTTATGTTTTTCGATAACTGTTTCAAAGATGGATCAGAAAACGAAGAGTTCGGGTTCCTGAGTGCTACTCAATTTTTCTTTTTGATATTTTTTACTGATACACAGAATTAAATATGAATTTCACCCTACTTAAATCTTTACCCATGCTCTGCTGATACTTGAGTGAGAGTTCTGGATTATTTATTCATGTTTTTGTATAAGTCTATTATAAATGCATCAAAAATCGAGGAGTTCCCGCTGCTCAGTGCCACTCAATATTTTTTTGGGCCTGCTTACTGAAACACTGAATTCAATCTTGATTTCTTCTTATCTTACTTTTCAACCATGCTCTGCTGATACCTGAGTCAGAGTTCTTGGTTCCTCTTTCATGCTGTCCGATAGCTCTTTTAAAGAAGCGTGAGGAAACGAAGAATTCTGGTTCCTCAATGCTACCCAATTTTTCTTTTTGATTATTATTACTGATATACTGAATTACATGTCACTTTCAACTCACTCAAATCTTTACCCCTGCTCTGCTGATACTTGAGTGAGAGTTCTGGATTATTTATTCATGTTTTCGCATTGCTCTATTATAGATGCATTAAAAATCGAGGAGTTCCCGCTGCTCAGTGCCACTCAATATTTTTTTGGGCCTGCTTACTGAAACACTGAATTCAAACTTGATTTCTTCTTATCTTACTTTTCAACCGTGCTCTGCTGATACCTGAGTCAGAGTTCTGGGTTCCTCTTTCATGCTGTCCGATAGCTCGTTTAAAGACGCGTGAGGAAACGAAGAATTCTGGTTCCTCAATGCTACCCAATTTTTCTTTTTGATTATTATTACTGATATACTGAATTACATGTCACTTTCAACTCACTTAAATCTTTACCCCTGCTCTGCTGATACTTGAGTGAGAGTTCTGGATTACTTATTCATGTTTTCGCATTGCTCTATTATAGATGCATTAAAAATCGAGGAGTTCTCGCTGCTCAGTGCCTCTCAATATTTTTATGGGCCTGCTTACTGAAACACTGAATTCAATCTTGATCCCTTCTAATCTTACTTTTCAACCATGCTCTGCTGATACCTGAGTCAGAGTTTTGGGTTCATGTTTTATGTTTTCCAATAACTGTTTCAAAGATGGATCAGGAAACGAAGAGTTCGGGTTCCTGAGTGCTACTCAATTTTTTTTTTGATATTTTTTACTGATACACAGAATTAAATATAAATTTCACCCTACTTAAATCTTTACCCATGCTCTGCTGATACTTGAGTGAGAGTTCTGGATTAGTTAATCTTATTTTCGAATTTTCCTGCTATTGTTGCATCAGAAAACGATGAGTTCCGGCCCCTTAGTCCTACACAATTTGTTTTAAATATTTTTTACTGATACACTGAATTATATGTCATTTTCAACTCACTTAAATCTTTACCCCTGCTCTGCTGATACTTGAGTGAGAGTTCTGGACTACGTTATCATGTTTTCGCATTGGTCTATTATAGATGCATTAAAATTCGAGGAGTTCCCGCCGCTCAGTGCTACTCAATATTTTTTTGGGCCTGCTTACTGAAACACCGAATTAAATCTTGATTTCTTCTAATCTTACTTTTCAACCATGCTCTGCTGATACCTGAGTTAGAGTTCTTAGTTCCTGTTTCATGCTCTCTGATAGTCTGTTTAAAGTTGCATAAGGAAACGAAAAGTTCCGGTTCCTCAGTGTTATTTAATGTTTTTTATGATCCTACTAATTAAAACACCGATTTAAATCTCGATTTCAACTAATCTTACTTTTCAACCACGCTCTGCTGATACCTGAGTGAGCTTCCTGGGTTGCTTTATCATATTGTCAGATAGTTATATTATAGGTGCATCAGGAAACGAGGAGTTCCTGCTCCTCAATCCTAATCAAATTCTTTTTTGATCCTACTTACTTAAACACTGAATGAAATCTCGATTCCTCCTAACCTATCTTTTTCACAAGGTTCTGCTGATAATGTTGTGGGAATTCTGCTGTTATTTAGTTTTTTTTCTGTTATTGAGATCTTGCTTACTAATGATAGCCCGAAAAATCTACGAAAATTCACAAATTACGTTATTTACGACTATTTTACCGAAATGATTGTCTTTTTCTAGTAATAGGTCATTATTTTACTTTTTTTTTTTTTAGGTTGAGGAGTGCAGAACTCTTTCGGAAAAGTATAAGGAACTATAGAGCTCACCACTGCGCACCTAAATCAGTTTTAAAATTTAAATTTTGGAAAAATTGATCTGCTAGCGGAAGTTAGCAGAGCATTTATTTTCATTTGACTTTTTTTAGGTAAAAAAGCCAGAACTATTTTTTTTAAGTATAAGGAACTCTAGAACTCGCCCGCATGCCAATAGAACTCACATTTTTTTAGGCTCTGCTGGGAAATGATCTGCCAAGTTCACGCACATTAGAAATTCCGGCTTTCGGGGTATAAGACCTCACTAAAACTATCCCAACCCTGGTGGTCATCATAAGGAGAGGGTTATGTTCATATTCATATCTTTATTTGTAAGTCTTACAAGGGGTAAGCCTATTGCCATCAACCGGGTACAAATACAAACCTCGGGCTGCTACTGAAGCAATAATCTATTTCCTCCATTCCTATGTCCTATCCCCATCCTCTAAAAAGCAGCAGCAGTTAAGCGAATTTCTAACTGAAAAATATTTTTAATAGAGTACCTATTTAATTATTGTTTTCGTCAATTAGTTTCTTGTACATTATGTGATGTTCTAGATAGTTTCTTTTCATTACCTACTTTTCAATTAAGGCAAACAGGCGCGGCGCGACGCGTCGCCGACAGTCTCGTCGTGTCGCGCCGCGCCTGTTTGGAGCCTTTAAATTCGAAAAAAATTGCATGCCTATTGGTAAAATATAACTGAATTTGTTATTGTTTTTTTTTTATTTTGTCACCATGTGTTGCTGGTCCTACCCATAATTTGCCAAATAACATGATCTTATCCTATCTTAAAATTCGTAATTCCAGAACAAAATCATCAAGAAGACGAACATAACATACAACACGGGAGCCGAGACCATATTCGGCGTCCCGAAGTACGCGGTGGCTCTAAGAGCGTTGGCGTTAAACCGTGGCATTGTGCCCAACTACCTCACTAATCTGGTGGAGGTCACTCCTAGTGGAGCCGTGTTTCAGGGAAATGGCGGAGAGGTCAGTAGTGTGAGTAGATCGGTAGGTACCGAAGTACGCGGTTGCTTTGAGGAGATTGGCGCTAAACGGGGTTACCCTTATTTCCTCAACGCAACCATTGTCTGTGTTAATGTGCCCAACTGCTTCGCTAATCTCAATCTCAGGGAATTGGCGGAGAGCTTTTAGTTAAATGTGAGATTTTTGATCTCGACTGTAGATATATTATTTTATAGTTTAGGTACTTAGTTAAGTTTTATCACATTAATTTTCAAATTTTGTAATCCATTATTTTACTTCATTGTAACATATTATTAGTCTTCAAACGACATATTGCCGCAAAGAGCCGCGCGCGGCTGCAGCGCTGACATGTGGCCGCGCAGCTTTGTAAATCCATGAAATATAAAACGCGCGACTGCAGCGCTACCCGCGCTGCGGCCACGAATCAGTTCATCGTTTTTATTTAACGTCTACGTCTAAACGCGTATTTTGCGTATCGGTCGTAAATTATGGTATATTAAACAGCTCTGCTGGCCCGTTTGAGAAACACGTTACACGATATAATAAGGCTAGAAATTATTCTTAAAACTGGCAACTTGTTAACACAACATAAATTAATTCAAATCTAACCCTTCTGCCGCAGACAATAAGCTTCCCGTACAACATACTCCACGTGACGCCGCCTATGTCCCCACCGTGCTCCCTACTCAAATGCCAAGCTCTGACCAATGAGGCTGGTTACCTGGATGTAGATGTCCACAGTCTACAGCACAAGCGGTTCTCCAATGTGTTTGGGCTGGGAGACTGCACTTGTACGCCTAATAGCAAGACTGCGGCTGCAGTTGGTAAGTGAGAAGCGGCCTCTCTAATCTAATTGCGTAAATCAGTTGCGAGTGAGGAGTACTACACACATTTTAGGGTTGGCACATTAAATCCGGCAGTTTTTGTTGAACAGCAAAGTCGACCCGAAGAAATTACTACACATAGTAGGCGATCATTGTGCCCGTGCCGATCGGCCAACTTCGTTCGCTATCTACCCTCGCTTAATCATGTTGTCGGTTCAGCCCAATTCGAGCTAAACCGAGCGGCTTTTCCCGACCGTTATACACATAATATATATTCGATTTTTCCGCCCGGCTATTTGCCGAATCATGCCGTATGCAGTTGTTGAAAAATGAATCAGCTTGACAGCAAAAATGACGCCATGAACGCAAATATTTAGTAGCTGTACTTATTATTGAATTGACAAAACCAAATGGATTTCATCATTCAAGTAGAGTGGATACAGTAACCGAGCGTTAAGTATGGCACATCAAATTCTAAAAAGTTGAACGTTTTAGAATTCGATGTGCCATATTATCGGCCGGACACTTTCTTGGTATAGATAGTACAGTCAAGCGCACGTCTGTGGTAAAAATCTGACTTTGACAGCGCCTTTATTTCGTATAGCCGTAAGGACAATAATAGTTCAATACTTGAAATATGAAAACAGGACTCAGACGTACGGTTAATGTCATCCTAACTAATATTATAACGAAAGTGAGTTTGTTTGTTTGTTACACTTTCACGCTAAAACGGCTGAACGAATTTAGATGAAATTTGGCACAGCGTAATTTGGCATACTTTTCATCCTGGATCGCTGACGAAGTCGCTGGCAATAGCTAGTGTCACATAAATTTAACACAAATATTTGGAACTCCTTATGAAATTGCCAGGTCCTCAAAGCTACGTTCTAGAGCGTAACCTTGGCAACGTGATGGCCGGCAAGCGGCCCGCCACCAAGTACAACGGGTACGGCGCCTGCCCGCTCCTCACGTCCTACAGGAGAGGCATACTCGCAGAGTTCCTGTACGACAAGAAGGTTTGGGAAACTTTCCCTTTTGATCAGGTGAGTTACAATCAGATTCAGATAATGCGCGCGTCCTGTCTCTTATGACATTGTTATAAGGCATAAATTAGAATGAAAATTAAATGCAACATCCATAGTAGGTACTTTTGGGGACATAAGTCGAAGGTATGACCCCTTCACGCGTGTTGGAGGTAAAGTTGTAATTGAAGTGCGGAAGTGAGACTCCAACCTGTTAAGTATCAATAAATAATTTGTATTACATACATAGATACTCATTCCGAGGTTTACCCTCTTTTTACGCTATTTTGACTGGACTAATTAGTTTTATCATTTGATTGTTAAATTATCCTTTGTGTATCCAATCGCTAGTTTACCCGGGACCTGTGACAGATTAGTTTCAGTTAACTTATCTTGCAAATAACTTCATGCAATGTCTAATATAAAATTTTATTTATGTTATATTGTAAAGCTTCTATCCACAAGACTGTGGAGCAGGCCCTAAGGCCCCGTTCCCACTACGTCGTGACGACAGATTATCGTGTCGTTTAAAGCGTCGTGGCTTGTGTATTTAAATGGAGGTGTTCACATATAGGACGTCACGATTAACTGTCGTCCACGACTTTTTTTGCAGTGACAACAGATTGTCAAGTCAATGGGAACGGCTAGCACGACAGTCGTAAAACGATAAAAAACGTCACGACTTAATGTGACTGTAAATCGTGTGTCGTTATTGCGACTATCTATCGCAACCGTGTATTTATATTATAAATGCGACTGCTGTGAACAGTAAAAATGTCGTCACGATCCAATGGGAACAGCTAGATACGACAGTCGTTCAACGATAAAATATTTCGACGACACTGACGATAAACAGTCGATATAATGGGAACAGCTAGAGACTTCAGTCGTCCAACGATAAATTAATCGTCACGACTTAGTGGGAACGAGCCCTAAGCCGTTAGCGTACTTTGGATCCACATTTTACAGGGTGTTGCATCAATTAAATAAAACCTTATTTCCATTTTTCCAGTCTAAAGAACGTCGAATGTTCTATCAAATGAACAAACACGTATTCCCATACTTGTATTGGCACTGGCTGCTGAAAGGCAAGTGGAACGGACCGGCAACCATACGCCAAGTTATCAACCCGTTCAGGATGTGAAACAACTGTATTTAATATAAATATTTTATTAAACCTTTTTATACAACTTATTTTATTTACTACATAATAGTTTACAACTACAGTGCGTTCATTATAATTTGTCCCGTGGCGCGATTGGTAGCACTGAACTTTGCAGTCATGTGATTGGTATTTGAAGTCTATTAGTATTGAAAACAGCTTGACAAGCAATGGTGCCAACATGACGTCAAGGGACAAGTTATAGTGAACGGTCAGTAAATGGTATTTATCATAAGTATTATGCTATACTGTAAAATGAAATTCGTCGAAATGGTTTTTGATCGAAACTTACGTAAATTCTATGGATTCATAACATCAGCAAACGTTTTGTAAATCTTACTCTGTAAATCTCACTTTAGGTAGCAACCTCCTTAAAAAAATACATACAGAGAATAAACAGGAAAAGTAAAACTTATTTTCTTGTCTTTCAAACGCATTACTGTTTTTAATCATACGCTATTTGGTGGTCAGGCAGAAAAGTATTGGTGTACTAAAGCATATTCTAACTATCTATATTATTATGTGTAAACCTACATACACAATACTGATTTATGGCAATGAAATTGTACTTATTACTAAGAAAAATACTATTGTACAATATACATGACGTATTTACAATTACAGTCCGGTCGTCGAGAGAATGTTTTTTTGACACCTGTCAGCTTCATAGTAACCAATATGTGTTAAGCGAATTTGATCTTTATAGAATTTGTGCAACTGACAGGTGTTACGAATGCATTCTGTCGACGGCCAGTTTGTTGTATTTTGAACAGCAAACATCGCCATTACAGCATTTATTAAGCTTAAAGTTAATCTACTTTTGGTTTTTGTTTTCGTCAATACATTAACTTAAGTATAAAAATGACTTGCCCAAATAAGGGATAGATGCCTTAAAATGATTTAATACCTAGGTAATATAAGGTCCCATTAAAATAGATGAACAACCTTTTAGAAACCATTCAGACCACCAAAATAAGGACAGTGGTAAATAAAAATGAAGAAAAACGCATTAGATACTTACAAGAAAAGTAAATCAGCTAAAAATGTTGGTTACCCAATGCCATTTATTATTTTAGGTTAAAATAAAATCACTGTAATCAGTGTTTTTTTTTTTTGCTTGGATATCTTTGGTTACTGAACGCTAAGTAAAAATTTGTCCATCTATTTTAATGGGACCTTGTCTAAAATTCACTCACGGTTTTTGAAAGCATGATCAAGTCTCTGAACATGAAAATGAATCAGACTCAGAAACCGGAAGTCATCTCTCTCTCTCACTTCAATACATTCACTCTGTAATACTACATGTTCAGCCGAATTTTTAAATGAAACTCAATTTGAATAGACATTAAGAGCGCGCATTCTAATAGTGGGCAACGTTTCACATAGCTGTCAAATATTTAATAATTTGGCAATATTACTGTATGGAAATATGAAATATCGCTAACTAGTGAATTCAAATATTGATTATAAAATGCAATAATTAATATAGTAACACCAAATATTTGGTTTTAGATGTAAAAAAAGTATTTGGCAACTTTTAAAATGCCCTTTTTACACCTAAAACGGTTACAACATCAAATTCAGTGTTGTAATTTAAATTCTGGTCAAATTTTAGGTCGCTAGTTAGCGATATTTCATATTTCCATACAGTAATATTGCCAAATTAATGAAAACAGGTAAATATTTGACAGTTATATGCGACGTTGCCAACTTTCAGAATAAACGCTCTTATGTCGCATTTAGTTAGTCCTAGTATCAATTTAAGGTGTATGTACTGTACAAAATTGTCCTAAAAAGAAATTAAAGAACGTCTAAAGTTGAGTGTCAATTGAAATTCGGCCGAAGTTTTTATTATTATTATTACTTTTTTTAATACTTCTTAATCATGCTCTCAAACTTTACTAGTATTCAGTGTAGTAAACTGCTCCTTATTCCCGTTAGTAATATCGGTGGCACTTTGTCTCTTCCTCCTCATCGCTGCCTGTCTGACGCGGTACTTCTTCCGAGTCTTGACCAGGTATACCGCGAGCGCTATCGCTATGAGGAGAGACACTATAATGGAGGCGCCTAGGATTAGAGTGAGTGAGCTGAAGCGCGATGAGCCGTCTTCTGTTGAAGGTTCCAGCTGTAATAAGAATTGAAGATTTAGGTGCGGAATATGGTTAACAAAATATGTTGTCGATAGGTAGTATCCTAACTATCGTTTTATTTATTTTTTTATGGATGGGAAATTATCAAATAACTTCTCTCGCTCTTGGTGAAGCGGGAGGGCGTGTCAGACTCTTACTGACTAAAACCCACCCGTGTCCCTTCAGTTGCCTGTACGTTGCCAGGGGCCACGGTATCCCTTTCGGACTTTCCCGCAACCCCGGCAGGCATCGGTCCTATCGGACCCCTTCAGATCCTAACTATCCTTACATATATATAATATTATAAATGCAAAAGTGAGTTTGTTAGTTTGTTTATTAGTTTGTTACACTTTCACGCTAAAACGGCTGGACGGATTTGGACGAAATTTGGCACAAGGGTAGACCATGACCTGGGGTAGGACATAGGATACTTTTTATCCCGATATTTCCACGGGATCGAGGCTTATGCTGGTGAAACCGCGGGGCGCCGCTAATAAAAATTAAAAGATGGGATGGGAGAATGAGTGAGAGCTGTACTACAGGTATGTACACTTCTACCTAACCCTTTCGGGATTACAGGATTCACAGGCGTGATGTTATGTAGTATAAACATATTCTCCCCTAAAATTGTAATGAAGGGGTTCGTATTTTTGACACAAGGCACTTTGTTGCCTTAAGGAGTTAGTAGCTTATTAAAAAAAACAAAACAGCATATTATTATATTTTCCAAATACTAGCTGCGTTCAAGTGGGTCTTGTGGCTAAGTAATAACAGCCGCACGGGTCGATCGGTCAGGTTAAGCTACGCTTGCCGCGGTTGGTCCGTGGATGGGTGGCCATCTTTACATACCAAGACCCCTCCGTGCCTCGGAAAGCACGTTAAGCCGTTGGTCCCGGCTGTCATTCGTGGATCTTTGACAGTCATTACGGGTCGTCAGAAGCCCGAAAGTCTGACAACCAGTCTTACCAAGGGGTATCGTGTTACCTAGTAACTGGGTTTTGGAGGTCAGATAGGCAGTCGGTCCATGTAAAATTCAGCTGCAACCGGTTAGACTGGAAGTCAACCCTTAAGTTGGGAAAAGGCTAGGCAGATGACTAGCCGCGTTCAAGTAAGACGAGAATCTCAGAAACTTAATTGTAAATCATCGCTGAACTTCACATGTATGGGAGAAAATGTTTATCAAACTGGAAATGTAAGCTTGTCGATTATTACTCGTTTCCTTTTAACTTCGTTATATATACTTACAAATATATAAATACAAGTACAGACGCCAGCACATCAACCTACTACAATCTGTCAAATTTCTTTAATAGATTTTCAACTTTATCACTAAAGTATAAGGTTCAAAGTTGATTGGGAAAGTGTGACAGTTTCGGGTAGGTTGACCTCTGTCACAACCATTTAGCTTGCAGGAAGGGGGATACATGACACTAACTAACAGCTTAATATTTCGCAAACGGATCCCTGAATAGAAAAATGGTATTCACACCCCCCCCCCCCTTTCCAACGACACCCCACACCATGGGATAGACGAGAAAAAAAACATACCTACTTTACGTGTAGGGGAGATACCCTAAATAAAAATGTTTTTCTTGATTTTATATTACCACTTTGTCGGCGTGATTAATATGTACACCCATGCCAAATTACAGCTTTCTAGAACTAACAGTCTCTAAGCTAAGCCGCGGACAGACGGACAGACAGACAGACATGCCTAAACTATAAGGGTTCCTTGTTTACTACGGATGCCTCGCTGATACTGACCATATAGTTTCCATGCATGCTGCGTGAGTTCCCGTTATGGCACATGGCGCGCTCCGTCCAGTTGTACCAGTGTACCAAACGAAGACCCTCGAACGCACGGGGAGAACCACATCTGGAAGAGAGATATAAATTATAACTTCTGTTTTTAGTACTTAGAAAAGACACGCAATCTATACTCTTACTAATAATAAAGCTGAAGAGTTTGTTTGCTTGTTTGTTTGTTTGAAGGCGCTAATCTCTGGAACTACCAATCAGATTTGATAGCCCATTTCTTGAGGATGGTTATAAGCTATTTAACATCACGCTACGACCCTTAGGAGCCGAGCAAAACGACAAAAAGTCAGAAAGAACGCTGAGCGAAAACGAAGTACTTAATAGCGCGGGCGGGCGATGCGATGCGATTCGACGGGGTGGGTTGGGGGCCGAAATTTTACGCGGATAAAGTCGCGGTTAGAAGCTAGGTATCAATCATAAAGTGTTACTGCATTCATTGATCCAACGGATTCAGTCTAGATAATGACCTACGCCCGTTTGCATCACAAATCACTTAGGGAGAAAGCGTCAGGGTAGCCCGCGAAATTCAAATTTTCTTACGTTTTTGCAATTTGCAGGCGAGTATCAGGTTGTATGTTGATCTAAATATGATTCGCGGCCGCAACAAATATTTATTTATAGAATTATAATCATAAAAATCGACAATATAAGTTAATATAATTCTATTGAATAACTATTTCATGAAATCATGACATTTATGATTCTTCTAACTTAAGGAGTTGTATTGCTGATTCTAATGACCAGAAGTCTGTAAAACTGTAATCATATTTTAATCAACATACCAAGACCAACAACCTGACACTGACCCGCAAATTGCAAAAAACGTAAGAAAAATTGAATTTCTTGACTTCACTTAGCGCATTCCCCTTAGTTTTAAGCGTTAAACATATTATTTGAAAACATAATTCTGTATTTAGTGATTTGGGCCAATCACATCAATTGACTTACCACATCGAACATTCAATGTGGTCGAACGTGTAGTGTATACGAGTTTAAAGGCTGGTCGGTTTGAATCTTCGGAGTTTGACATGGTCGATGTCGATCTTCTATCGGTCGATATCGAGTTTGAATATACGTATCAGCTAGAATTTGTCAATGGCAATTTGTTACCGCCTGGCCACGGGACCTTCGATGCAGCGAATATTCGCGCGGTGCGAATGGCGAAGCGTCTAGCGACTAAGACAAATGTGTAGAAATGTACTAATCATGCAACGCGTAACGGCGAACAGCGCGTGGCGGGGCGACCGGCGAAATTTGCCGAGCGAATGGCACGAGCGTCTGGCGGTGCGGCGGGCGACGGAAACAAATGTATGAATCATTCAGTTCGGCGCATGCCACGGTGTCGAGCGGCAGACGCGGCGACTAGTGCAAAAACCAAACTTAGTTGTATTCGCCGCGAAATAATGACTACTGAAAATTTTATTGCCGATATTGCTAGGCCAGGTATTCTATCAGCGTTGACCTCTTTCTCCAGTTATTATTATTATAAGCCTGTGTAAGCCCTCCCTTCCATCTTTCCACTTTTCCTGGTCTACTGCGATTGGGGGCCAATCCTTTAAGATGAAGTCCAGCTCATCCCGCCATCTCTTTCTGGGCCCGCCGCGTAGTCGTTACCCGCTATTTGGGATCCACTGAGTGGTGATTTTTGGATATTGCTGCTTCGACATGCGAGTAATTTTGGTAGAAAAAACGTGATTTTTAAATGGCAATACCGTTTTTATATACCTAAAAATTTTTTTTTATTACTTTTTAGTAATGTATTGCGGTACCTATGCGCCCCCTTTCCGATCGGACGGAGTTTTGTTACATGATCTATATGTACCCTGCCTACCCCATACGGAATATAGTCATGATGTTATGCTATACCTGAGTTCAGCCAGCAGTCTGGAGTGCTTGGTGGCGTACATCTGAGGCAGCAGCTCGTCCACTATCCACTGCATGTCACAGTTGCAGTTCCAGGGGTTGAACTGGAGGTTCACTCCCTCGCTCACTGCTGACCAGTTGACCAGGCTCTTCGGTAGGAAGGTAAGGTTGTTCTTGCTTATATCCAGCTGAAATGGTAATGATTTGAGTGAGTTTTGGTTTAGAAAAACAATTAGGAAAACGAAATAAAACGAATTGTATTAAAAGGGGAATTAATTCCAATATTTTATTCTATACAACATTGGGTTTATAGTTCTTTTTTTGTTAGGAGATTTTGTACCACCTTAGTAATATTTTTACGCGGTTTTGGTTAACCGAGTTAATGCTTTGTTAAGGGGTTTGTGGCTAAGTAATAACAGCCTGATGGAAGGTTAAGCTACGCTAGGTCTGTGGATGGGTGACCATCTTTACATACCAAGACCCCTCCGTGCCTCGGAAAGCACGTTAAGCCGTTGGTACCGGCTGTCGTTTGTAGATCTTTGACAGTTGTTACTGGTCGTCAGAAGCCCGAAAGTCTGACAACCAGTCTTACCAAGGGGTATCGTGTTACCTAGTAACTGGGTTGTGGAGGTCAGATAGGCAGTCGCTCCGTGTAAAATACTGGTATTCAGCTGCATCCGGTAAGACTGGAAGCCGATCCCAATATAGTTGGGAAAAGGCTAGGCTGATTGATTGAACAGAAAACTAGGTTTTTCCAACTTACCATACACAAAGACGTCCCATCAAAGGCTCCCGCCTGAATCTCCCCCAAAGACGGACAATTAGAGAGATAAAGAGAGAAACAATTAACATCATTCTCTGTTTCATCTGCCGTTCTCCCCACCACATTGCTAAACGCTTTTTCTTCTACTACCGTCAAAGCTTTCACCTCATTCATATACAAACTCTTTAGAGCAACTATATTTTTAAAATAAACCGTCTCTATAGGGTTGCCATCAAAGTGAAGTTCTTCTAAATTGGGAAAAAATTGAGTGCTTATTGTCTTTGGTATTTCGGTTATCAAGTTGTAGGATAGATCTAGAATGTATAGGCTTGGTAGTTTCTTTTCTATGTTCAGTTCCTTTATTTGGTTTCCACCGATGTTTAGTACCTGGAATTTAAAGTGTTTGATGTTAGTTTTGGATAGAAATAAATCCGCTTAAATTATCAAAATACTTTAAATTAAATTCTTTTGTTTTGAATTTCTGTATGTTATATTTTTCTAATAAGTGATATATATGACTGTAAGAATGTTAACCTGAAAATCCGCGGACATTAGAAATGGGCGTTTTTAGATTTTTACGCGAACGGTTAAATAATATTTCAGATTTAGAAATCGTTTTCAAAATTCGTTTTTAGAAATCGATTTCAGGAGCGAAAGCGGCGCCTCCGGCTCGCAGTTTCGATCGTCTCCAGTAATATTATTCGGTTATAAGTGCATCGACCAAAAGTATACTAACATAAACAAATACTTGCTTACCCAAATCTACTCTTGCCGTTTTGTGAAATTGGTTTGTCTAGTTCGGATTATGGAAACGATACGATTTGTGACTGAACTCGATTTTAGATAAGTTTTGATATATTTGACGCATGTCTAGCGGACATACAAAGATACATACGGATCGAATACAGAACCTCTTTCTTTTAAGTCGGTTAAAAATCATCAATCAGTAGTCAATATGAAGTATTTGTGAGAAATGTTTCGTTGGCTTAGCTATAGTATTCAAAGGTATCATAGTAGAGTTATTTTCAAAACTATGCTCAGTAATGTAGAACTTACCTCCAAACTGTCAAAATTCACTGCATTCTCATCATACAAATCCGACAATCTATTATACGATAAATCAATATACTTTATACCACTAGGAAACTTGGGCCAATGGTACAAAGTGTTGATCTTCAGTATGGCAATCTGCAGCGTCGGCGGCAGTGCGAAAACAAACGTTATGTTGTTCTGCGCAAGGTTCAATTCTCTTAAATTCGTGCATGCGAGAAAAGACTCTTCTTCCACTATTTCTATTATGTTGTTTGATAGATCCAATAGTTCCCTGGAAAGAGGAAAACGTTATAATTAAAAAAAAAAAAACAGAAAATTATATTTTATTAAAATGACTTTTGTTCGATTTCAAGCACCCTATTTACGTAACACACTTTGAATCAAAATCCGCAACAGCTTCTGGAAGTGTGTCCTCGCCCTCACTGGTGAACAGTCTGAGGAAAGGCTAAAGCTGTGGCGAGACAGTGCTACCCTACCCAACCCATTCGTTCCACCTGCTGAAAATCTCCCACTAAACTGGACATGAGGTACCTTGGCTTACCTAGAAGTCTTTAAATAGACTCCGGACCTAGTTAGGTCGAAGCAAGCAAAACTACTCTGGTGGAGATTTACAAATGACTCCGCCCTGGAGAGTCCTGTTGTCTGCACGATGCATGAGCTGGTGGACGCTACTGAAGGTGCCTAATTCGTAGCCAAATTCTGAGCTGATTGAGTCAGCCCAGAATTTGGCTACAAATGGCTAAAAATTGCCATCGACACGCTAAAAAGAATCAAAATCCTAAAGATTTTAAAGGAAATTGCTAATTCAATGAATCATGTTTGAAAGTCGTCTGCTCAATGTATGTTGTTTAAATTTCAAAGATATTGGTCTTGTAAGTGTGTTTCGCCATTAGGTTCCAGCACCATAATTATGTAATACACTTTCAATCACAATCTGAATTATTTTGAAGGATATTGCTAAACCATTGCTTCGTCAACTATGAAATTACGCAACACATTTTCGTAAGCGATTGCGACAAATTTGTTTAATTTTGACAGTTCAACAACATTCATTGCGTTATTTACGTTGTAGAGCAGATTTTTTTTCTAAGTTATGAAGCAATGAATTAGCAATTTGTCTCAAAACGATTGATCGTGTATTACGTAATTCTGGTACAGGCTTCCTTCTTACCATCTACCTCACGAGCCACAGACCACCTAAGCCATTGAGCTACTGTCACAATTGCTAATTTAAACATACACCATCTGTGTTTATTTTTTGTCTAGATTATCAGTTATCACACAAGCTAAACTGTGTATAAATCTGATAAGGCACAGAATTAGAAATAACCAAGTGAGTACACCAATGTTTATTTAGACCGATATGTGTTATCTATAAGCTGATGTTTGATATCGATATATCAGCGGTACTCCTAACAATGTTCTATGGTACTATTTATATATTTTTTTAAATACAGACTACTGTTTAATAATATTTATAGTACTTAAATTAAATAAATAAATAATATCTAAGCTAGAAAGATAAAACACGATACAGTTATATTTCTGAAAAAAATACTCATGCATGTTTAATATATGTAACAATAACATACACACACATTAAATTTGTGACAACCACAGTAAAAATCTACGAATATCAAATAATCGCGTTCTTCAATGTCCCACTCACCGCACAGACTTCATTCATTCTTCCTTCTTCGTTCAGTCTATCTCTCTATGGAATGCATTCCCCCAGGAAATCAGGATGGCAACCAACCGATTATCCTTTAAAGTTAAAGTTCGCGAGCACATTCGTAACAAGCTGGCAGTATCATTACAACGTAAATGTTTTCCCATTGTTTGTCTTATTTGTTCTAGTATATTCGTGTATTTATGTATATTTATTTGTGCTTATATTTATATATAATTAGGTATATATATTATATTAATAGTTTGTAATAGGTATATGTGTATCTTTGAAGTTACTTTAAAAAAATATTCCTCAATTACTACCACTACCACTGTTTGTCTCTGTATCACCCGAAGGTTGACTGGTAGAAAATGCCTATGGCATTTAGTCCGCTTCTGTACATTTCTGTGCTTGAAGTATTAAATAATCAATAAAATAGCAAGGAATGTGCCAGAAATGGCTCAGAAATAAATAAGTAAAGTATATGACATGAAATTACAGTGTCATTAAGTGCAGAGTTGCACTAACAGCAAAACGGCTTAACTGCCAAAACTGCTTCATGCAATTTCAATTGTTCTTTACGCCCCTCATAATAAAGTTTATTATTCAATGCCATAAAAAATCCTAAGCATTGTACTCCGCTGAGGTGTGTCTTCTGAGTTGTATCTGAGTCGCCTATTTGATTCAACTGTTTTACAAGTCAGACTAGCCAGCCATCCTGCCGGGGTTGCGGGAAAGTCCGAAAGGGATACCGTGGCCCCTGGCAACGTACAGGCAACGGAAGGAACACGGGTGGGTTTTAGTCAGTAAGAGTCTGACACGCCCTCCCGCTCCACCCAGAGCGGGAGAAGTTATTTGATAATTTACCACCCAAAAAAAAAAAAAAAGACTAGCCAGCCATAGTTTTGTAGGCGGTATGACTAGATAGTAATGCATACCAGGCGTTAGGTCCCATAGTAGTGAATCACTCCACCCTTAGCTGTTTCTAATTATTTAATAACCATGTCACCGATTGAAGTTATTTATTATACAACCTCCTAAATAATGTAAATATTGTAATTAAAGTTTATTTTAAAACTAAATCACCGCCGTTCATATTTGACTAGCTACTAACAATATAATATTGGTGTTACAATGTTTCCTCTTAATAGTACTGGCTGTGATAACACCATCATGGCCTGCGCAGGCTGGCGGACGGGACGGCCGAGGATTTAAATTTATCAATAGAATTTAATACTTATCAAATCGAAATAAGGTATATATTTCAATGCTCGGTGATCGACGGAAAACTGCGCTGCGATGCTCCAAGCTCGATCACCGAACATTGACATGTATACCTTATTTCGATTGGATAAGTATTCAATTCAATTGATACATTTAAAATCCTCTGCCGTCCCGTCCGCTAGTCTGCGTAAGCCCTTGGTCTTCATAAACTCTTGTGGTTGTGGCCTGTCCTCTATCTGAGGGTCAAACAAAAGTAGACCTACTTCAACTTTTATCTGTGTGTTTGTTTTTTGACAATGACAGCTAAATGCCGCTTATTTGATGATTTGATGAATACTCAGTTTTTTAGGGTTCCGTAGTAACAAGGAACCCTTATAGTTTTGCCCTGTCCGTGGCTTAACTCCGAGAGTGTTAGAAAGCTGTAATCACGCCGACCAAGTGGTAAAATAGATCTTGAAAAAAAAATGTTTTAAAGTACCTCCCCTGCACGTAAAGTGGGGATTTTTTTTCTTTTCTCCCTTGGTGCCCAGGGGTATCGTTGGAAAGGTCGTTCAAAAATAGCGGGTGTGTGACAACCATTTTTCGATTCAGGGATCCATTTGCGAAATATTAAGCTTTAAAGTGCAAATTTTTGTTAGAGTCAAGTTAGAGCAAATTTTTGTTAGTTTTTGGATATGTGAAACAATTCACGGCAGTAGTAGGTATATGCATATAACGAAATTAAAAGCAAAATTATTACAGCTAAGTAGGCTTTACAGGTTAACGAGTAATAATCGACAGACTTACATTTGACACATTCAGACTTTACTTTTATTATTTAAAGTGTGTCATAGCCAATAGTGTCATCACAATGTCTTGTTTTCTTCCTTTTTTATTTGTTTTTTATATTGGCACCTTGCAGCTATTTCCTAATAGTTAATTAGTAATTATTTAATCGTGTTTTTGTATGTTGTGCTTTTTTTTTTGTGTGCACTAAATAAACGATTTATCTATCTATCTATCTATTTGCAGTTCCAAAAACATGTGCTCCCATTCATTCCGTAACTGACAACATGATTTTCAACTACAATGTTAAGTTTGTTCTTGGGATAAATATTCAACTACGGAACCCTTCATTGTGCGCGGTCCGACACGCAATTGGCCGGTTTTTTAAGCTTAATTAATGTGTTAAATATTTAATTTAAATCTGATCAAAAGAAAAATTTAAAGAATATTAATTTATAATTTATAATAGCTAATTTTGGGTCAATTTAGATGATGTGAAAAATAATACCGGCCGACTGCAAGTCGAACTGTATTTAGGACACCGTACAATATTTAGCAAAAAAGCCGGGAAAGAAACAGTTTGGTATGCCCTCTTTAATTTTTAACCTTATTTTTATTATTTTGTGTATATTTTGAATTTTCACAATCGGTGAAAATTTCAACTATCTACTAACGGTTCACGAGATACATCCCGCTGACAGACATACGGACGGACGGACAGTGGAGACTTGGTAATAGGGTTCCGTTTGGCACTCTTCGGGTACGGAACCCTAAATAGCAGTGTTATGACCGACCGTTTATCGCACACTCCTTCACCACGTTAATTAGAACATAGATTTATGATACGGAGCAGACAACAGTCTTCATTAGCTTTAGTAGGTAACTTAAATAGTAAGTTAATGGCATAGTTGCATATTTTGTATTAGTGAATGGTTAAATGTTTTATGTATTTTTTATTTATTTTATTTTCTCTTCTACTCTTACACACGTTGTCTACATCTCTTTTTATCCACTCTCCTATCGCAGGTATGCTGGAAGAGATTTCTTTAGAAATAAGCATCACCTTTGTACGTATTTTTCTTGTCTCTTTATATGTGTACATAAACTGTTAAATAAATAAATAAATAAATAATACTTACAGGCTGTTATTAGGAGGAAACGATCCCTTCGTAATAGATCTGATTCTATTGTCATTCAAATTCAACCGTTTCAGTCGCGCCATATTTCCAACATCATTCCTTTGTAGTAGCAAGTCGAATATGCCATTCTTGCTCATATCCAGGTCTTCGAGCGCAGTCATTGGCTGTAGCGCATCCAGGGGAATCTTCTTCAAATCATTGCTTTGTAAACTTAACTTCTTTATATGACGTAGATGTTTAAAATCTAAAGGATTGAAATCCGATAGCTTATTATGTGATAAGTCTAAATCTTCTAATCCTTCGATTTTCGTGAATAGATCGGGTGTGATTTCGGTCAGTTCGTTGTGCGAGAATGACAGGACTTTCAAATTTGGAACCTCACTAAAAGGGTCTGGCCAGTAGGCTTTTATGGCGTTGTTTGTGAATCTCAGCGTCTCCACTAGTGAATTTGGCGGCAACCTGAAAAATATAGAACACAATGTTGTAATTATTGGAAGTCGTTAAAAACTACATAAATCCTAATCCGAGCAACAACTCCACAAGGCTAACCAATTAATTCGGCCTATCGGTGATCACTCACAGTTATACGCATCATTGAATGACGTTTTCCCTACCTCTATGGCGGAAAACTGTAGGACTCAAGGTACAGACGCCAGCAGGTCAACCTACCCAAAACTGTCAAATTTTCCCAATCAACTTTGAACCTTATACTTTTGTAATAAAGTTGAAAATCTATTAAAGATTTTTGACAGATTGTAGTAGGTTGATGTGCTGGCGTCTGTACTAGCTTGTTTGTTTAAGACGATGATCACATTTGTCCGGACTTAAACACTTGTTTCTAGGATATTTTACTATCAATTTCAATCATGACAGCCTTCGATGACAGCACACGATTACGACTGATTCGCCTGCAAGGTTTCGTCCTGATCGTAGGTAATGGACTGAAAGACCAATTCGCACGTCCTTTTAACTGCTGAGGCCACCCTAGTGTGAGTTTCTTTTAATCATCTCGACTTTACGCATCGACCGCGTTCGGCGCTCCGTTTGGCCAGTAAGGCCAGTGAAGGGCCAATCGGAGCGCCGGACGCGGTCGATGCGTAAAGTCGAGATGATTAAAATAAACTCACACTAGGGCCTCTGGTCCTTTTTTTTTTTTTTTTTTTTTGGGTGGGAAATTATCAAATAACTTCTCCCGCTCTGGGTGGAGCGGGAGGGCGTGTCAGACTCTTACTGACTAAAACCCACCCGTGTTCCTTCCGTTGCCTGTACATTGCCAGGGGCCACGGTATCCCTTTCGGACTTTCCCGCAACCCCGGCAGGCATTGGTCCTATCGGACCCCTTCACTTGCTGACATCTCTTTGAGGCGCGCGTGGAACACAACGCGCCGTCGACCCGGGCCTGGTCCTTATCGGACGGCGAGCTACCCATTGCTCACCGTCCGCAAGCCCGCGCCTACGGTGGCCGGGAATCGGCCTGCGATTCCCGACGCCCAGGGCGTCTCCTGCGGCGGCTAGGGGCGTGAGGACGCGAACTTTGCCTCTCCCTCACGCGTTCTGCCTCCTCCTTCGCGAGCATTACTGCTTCGCAGAAGGAGGTGACGGCCTCCCATGCCCTCTCGCTCCGTACCATGGCCTGGACTAGGGCCGGACGCGAGAGATCCCCGCCGCCGATCGCCTCCACGAGGACACGGCGATGCTCTGCCCAAGCCGGACAGACCTCCACCGTATGCTCAACCGTGTCCTCCGGGCGATCCACGCAGTGATGACACCCGGGCGTTTCCTCCCGCCTGATACGAAACAGGAACCTCCCGAAACAACCATGTCCGGTGAGGACCTGCGTCAGGCGGAAGGTGAGGACGCCGTGGCGCCTCTCTAGCCACTCCTCAAAGAGGGGACTTATCGCCGCAATAGTGGCGTGCCCAAATTAACTCACACTAGGGCCTCTGGTCCTTAGATACTAATTTATCAGGGGACGTCCATAGGATTAATTGATTCGTAATAAATAAAACATTTCCTTAGACAATTATCATGCGTTAACACTAGTTATCATGCGTAAATATTGCGTATAGTTACATAATTAATATTTTTATCTGACGCTTATTTGGTCAGGAATTAGAAGCGGAAAACCGCAAATATGAAATATCAACAATTTTTCATTCGTTTGTTGAAAGCAATAGGAATATACCATAGTTAATTAAACAATCACGCTTATTTTGTAAATAGGTAGGTACCTATAAATAGACCTTTAGTGCTGTAATTATGAAATAACTTAAATCGTTAGAAAAAGGACGAGATGAACAAATCGCTGCTTCCTTTTAGTTATGTCAATCTTATGATGTGCGATAAAAAATATCATCCAACGGGCCCGCAATAATTGACAATAATACAAACCATCGCAGTTTTGCATTTGTTTTTCTATAACATCGCATTGTAAATTACAATTTCCGAAAAAAATCGCGGACAGTACACAAATTAAAACATAAAACCGCGTAGCATAATTATCTCGCTAACTAGGTAGCCAGAAGTAGGTGGGCGCCTAACCTCTGATATGACAAGTCGGCCATTTCCCTCCGAAACGACACCGCGCTGATGATTCGCAAAACAAACGCAGGTGACACGGTTCTGTACTTGATTGATGTGACAGCCGGCGAATCTTGAGACGACGCCGCATAATGACCTCACATAGTTACAGAGGGATGTTGGCTAATCTCCGTTTTAGAAACATAACGCTTGCATTTCCAGAAGGGTTAGGCAGAAATGTCTAATACACCCTCATTAAGCCTGTTAGATAACTACGTTTCAATGTTCCTCAGAGATCAGTTAGATTTAATCCATTCCTTTTTCCTCTTCAAACTACAGGCAAAACTCATACATGGTGCAAGCGAGTAAGGACTTTAATATTCTTTGTAAACAGTTTTCATTTGACCAATTTACCACCAAAACCTATTCCGCACGCGCTCGGCTGAACGCTGACTTTTTTAAATGTGCATAGTGAATAATACTTATTGTACCTTATATATATATATATATATTCTTAATCTTTTTTTATCGTGCTTGTTAGTGATCCTAAGTTTTCTATATTTTTTTCTGTTTTTACCCGTGAGAACCTGTAATTGGCTTTATGTTTCTTAATCAACTGTTATCCATTTGTTATTGCTGTTGTTCTCCTATTAATAAATAAATAAATAAACTATGTTTCTATCTCACAAGTAATAGGGAGCGAGTCTATTGTCATTTACCCGTCATGCACACATCCAGACTTCGGGCTATCATTGTGGAAGCTCTGATGCAAGACCCCATTTTGCCCAACCTGGGAATCGAATCCAGGATCCCTTGCTTAGCAGTCGCAGTTGCGACCAGTACCTTGACTAGCAAGGCAGTTTTAGAAACATTTCGTTTTAATACATACCTATTTACATTTCAGCAAGGTAATAGCGGGTGACTGCCGTGACAAATACTCGTGCATGTACCTTTGATGCAACCTCCAGCGACTGGTTTAATTATGACAACCACCATAATCTGCAGATTCTAGTCAGACAGTACATAATTGAACTTTTGAGTCTTATCTAAGCCTAGGTCGTTACAGGTGAGTAGGTAAGCAGGCCTATTAAAATTGTATAGACTATAGGTACGAGGTCCTATTTTAAGCTTTTACTGATATAATTATATCGTATCTGATAACATGTCGCGTCATAACTTACATAAGGGCTAACATTGTCAACATGATTTTCAGTTACTAATTTGGAGACGTGCTCAAGGTTTCTTCCAAAGGATTACAGTGTAAGTTTGAAGCTATGGGGGGGGGGGGGGAACTTCTACTACTTCTCCCTGAACTGCAGTAGCACTTCTACTCAATACTGAGTTTTTCAAGACTCTAATTTATCTATGCATAGACAATCTGTCCTCTATTACATCAGGAGACTGTCTTTTGCCTTGTCTTTTATTTTTAGGCTCTTTCATTAAATAAAAACAGGTTAAATAAATGACAATAGTAATTAATACTAAACGGTCTTGAACAACCTTGTCAACGACCTTGCCAGCTAAAGCAGTAGGAAGTGGTGAAGGGGGGGCGTTTTTGAGGTACTGTCTTATGTAATTTTGACGTCCGAAAAGTGCTGATTCTCAGCCTAGTTTGAATAAATGACTTTTGAATTTTTAATGACCGGTTCCCTCTAATTTGGGAACTTTCCGGAAGAGTGTTTAAATGAAGATGTCCTGTTGACAACAATGAATGCTGTATCTAAAGGAAGAGGTCGGAAAAGGGCCATGAACTCACTAGGACTACGAAATATTGAACAGTTGCTATATAGCTAGATATAGGGAGGTCCACCGTTTAGATAAGGGTCGCACAACATAACCTCACGCCTGTTTTCCTCGATGGGTTAGGCAGAAGTGGGTGTACTATGTAGGTATACCTACTTCTGTCTAAGAGAATTCACTTCTTGAATAAGTGTTTTTTGCGGAATACAGGATGCGTAGCATAAAAACCATAGAAACGGGTTTTCTAGGAGTTTTGTCGACTAGGAAGAATAGACAAAATGACAGATAGTGATTGTTTATCTGTCATTTTGTCTATTCTTCCGTCGACTAAACCAGTTTCTTTTGTGGTCATGCTAAGCGTGCAGGGCGTCAATATGAAGAGAATCTGAATGAAGGCAACATCAACTAGGTAAAAATAGCAACAACAGCCGTTTTATTAGAACCACTGAGTAACTGTTTACCTCGCTCCTTAGGACCAAAGGTTGGAAATATCGAATCGAAGGACCCAAATAATGAATCACAGACAAACACGATGTCACAACACAAGATAAGAAGCCACTTAAGAATAATTGACAATCGTATTGCACATTTGCACATTATTGAGTTTCGATAAAATTGTGATTAATGTTAAATAACAATGTAATTATCAAAATATTATGTTCATTCGTTGATTCAGATAATTTAAATGGAAACGGTAGAGTATTTAATTCCGTTTTCCGTTGAGTTGTGCACTTTCGTAAAGGCGTCTCCAGTTTCTTTGTAATCTTATCTAAAATTGACGATATCAAATTATTATATTTATTGTTGGTGAGAGTTTACCGAGAAATGGCTTATTTTTAGGGTTCCGTAGTCAACAAGGAAAACCCTTATAGTTTCGCTGTGTCTGTTTGTCTGTCTGTTCTGCTGTCTGTCCGCGGCTTAGCTCAGAGACTCTTAGTTCTAGAAAGCTGTAATTTGGCATGATTAATATGTATACCCATACATATTATCACGGTAAAATAATATAATGAATAATTTCATTTGTTTTTAAGGTTACCTCTCCTACGCGTAAACTGGGTGTGTTTTTTTTTTCTCGTTTATCCCATGGTGTGGGGTATCGTTGGAAAGATCGTTCAAAAATATTGTGAGTGTGTGAAAACCATTTTTGGATAAATTTATTCGTTTGCGAAATAATAAGCTTTAAGGTGCAATTTTTTGTTAGAGTCAAGTGTCTCTACCCCCTGCCAGCAAAATCGTTGATTCTGTATATGTGGAAAAATTCTCAGCAGCAGTATATATAACGAAATTAAAAATAAAACTATCACAGCTAAGTAGGCTCTACAAATTAAAGTGTAATAATCGACCAACTTACATCTACAGTTGCAATAACATGTTCTCCCATACTTTCCGTATGGGAGAACATGTTTTTGAACTACAATGTTAAGTTTCTTCTTATATAAATCCATCCCAACTACGGAACCCTTCAATGTGCGTGATCCGACACGCACTTTTTATTACTTATAAGACTTAACCTAGGTGTATTTTTTCCTTGGGAGCTGTTCCTAGTATTTCCGTTGCTAGGTTCCGCGGAAGTGGTTGTGGAAGTCAGATAGGCAGTCGCAACATGTAAAATACTGATATTTAGCTGCATCCGATTAGACTGGAAGCCGACCTCAACATAGTTGGGAAAAAGGCTAGGCAGATTGATTGTCTGTAATAGTCCTCGGTATTTTGTTATAAAGTTAAGGCAAAGTTTGGGCAAGGCTGCAAACTTCATGAATTCATTCATTCGCTGAACGTACTTAATTGTATTTACAATAGACATTTGCAGATTGAAGTGACTAAAAAGGTAAAGGATCTACATATTTACCTATTGTACGATATCATAACAATTTTTAATCGGATTGTAATTACCTGCACTAATTGTAGTATTTTATATTTACACTATGACTTTTATTTTCATCTACCGGCAAGTACCCAGCGACTTGATATGGTTTTCCCTAAAAGAGCTCAAGCAAACAAAGATTAAGATACTCAGCGTGTAAACACAATTTCAATGCCCTTTAATATATTGTACCTAGCGTAGTTTTATTATAGTTGTAGCGAACGTGGTGATAAGCAGTCAAGGTGAAAACTAAATAATGCATCGTCAGGGTCAGGAGGGCTGTCTGCAAGTCAAGGAGTACCTACAGTTGGAAGAAAAATATAGAAGTTTGAGTGCCTACCTATTTTTACCTAACCAAAATCAGAATACAAGGTTAAACGGTGTTGGAATATGTTGCGTCTGATGTTACGAAATCTCAAACCAATTAAAAATTAAGACGTAGCGCTGCGAACAATAAAGTGAAGCATGCCAATACTACACCTCCGTTCTGTGCATACACGCTCACACATTTAGAGTCAAACTACACCTCACTAAGTGCACACATGTTTACAAAACTGGCCTCACGTTACTGTTGACAGCGCTATGTCTTGGTTTTTAATTAGGTATGAGTATGAAATACCTACTATCTGAAACTTTTATAGTTTCTGGTTGCATATGCTTGAAACTTTTCCGAGTATGAAGCAGGTGACTTCCGCCATTATTATAATTCCCGGTATCCTGAATGACATCACTTTGTCGGGCCAAAAGACCAAATAGATTTTTATCAGCATTCCTGATTCGAACTTACTACGACTTGGTCTAAGAAATTGTCGCTGCGCTATTTGGGACATTGACCTAACGTTGTAGAACGATTACGCCCACATTCATTGCTGCTAGAAGCATTCCGGATTAACTGAATTTGGGAGAAGATTAACGGTTCTAATGAAACGTTTTGTACGATATATTTAGACTTAAATATAACGGTTAGGTACTTACTTGCCCAATGTAGACAGTGCCAGCCCGTCGAAAGTGGCCGATATCTTCAATCCGTTCGGATTTAAAGGCCAGGCGATCTTGTCCAAATCGGCAACATTTTCTATCCTATCAAACTCAGAACACTGAACATACAACACTATATGAGTTCCATCGATATCGGGAATTTCACTGCACGTACAAACATCACATAACTTAATAAGTTTTAACACCTCTTCGTTGAAAACTTCTTCAATAACGTCTTGACCACTTCCATTTTTGAATATTAGAAACAGAAACGTCAAATAAATAAGGGCGCGCATTTTTACTTTTTAAAAATGATGACACAGGCCCATCTGCGTTCGACTCGTAATCGCAGTGGAATGATAAGTTTCCCTATCGTTGTCTTATCGGCATCGCAGCTGTGTGTGTACATTGCTGAAAATGACGCACACTAAGATAATAGGAGATTAATACGAACTCTATGTGATTCATGGTCCTATAGTATGAAAGCTACCGGTCCTTTGAGGAAAGGTATTTGTAACACGTTACAACTCTAAACAATGAGGTCTTGAGTCTCGGTACATGGTCGATATCGCGCAGTGTTTCCGAGCTGACTATTGTAACAGATGATCTGGTTGGTAGATCAGATAAGTAGCTTGTATTTATTTATGTGCAGTGAAGCAGGAATAAGGACAAATGCCTTGAAGTTTATCCAAAGGTTGGCGGCTATCGACTTCGTTGGTTATGGACGAAAACTTCTCGAATTTTGAAATTAACTTTTACACTGCATATGATTTCCAGCTTCCTCACGGGAATTGCACTGGTAGACTAAACACACAAACAGCACTTCACTCATTAAAAAACAAATGTTTATATCAAATAAATGCTCACTGAATTAAAAACAAACGTTACTAAAAAGCACGTCAGGCACGTAATGTACGGTCGTACCGCGGTAACTAGTTGATAGCCAGTAACTATCCGTAGGTAAAGTGTATTATGAATGATAGAATAATACGAGGCATCGTAGGCAGCCGTAATGCGAGATACATTGACCACAATGACATGCGACCAAGGAAAGATTGCGATATAATGTGACACTTTAACGAGCAGGTCGGTTTCATCTGTTTTAGGAATTAGATTGGTGTGACATAATTTACATAATATAGCATCACGCCAGTAGTCTCAGAAAGGTTAGGCAGAGGTACATACCTCACGAGTTTTTCCCAGTTGAGGGTGGCAGATCCACCTGCTACGATCACATACTCCTTATGCTTTGTTTACGTTCATACATCTGGTCTTACACGCCGGGGTTGCCGGTACAACCACATTCCACCAGTTATGTTTAAGTCCCATGTAATAGGAGGCGGGCCAATTGCCATCGATCGGGCACACCGACTCCAGGCCCTGCAGTGTCGACATAGATAACGATCGCTATACGACCGAATTCGGTCGCAAACTCCTAATGGCGTCATTAGACGCGCGCGACGTGCTTCACAAGCACGTGATTTTTTCGCGCTTGTCAAGTAATTTTGACCGTCTAGGGACGCTATTAAGACTTTGCGACCGAATTCGGTTGTATAGCGATCGATATATATATGTCGAGATTGCCGCCCCTAGTTGCTACTGAGATAGACCTATGAAAAAAATCGAACAAAAGGTATAACAGTGCGCTTTCGTTCAGAAACAAAACATCCGATTTCGGAAATTGCACGCAATCGCGGCAATGTAATCATTTCTAAGTCGTGTCGATTTTTTTTTTCTGATGCAATCTGCACCTACATCTTTTGACATTCAGCATCTTTTGTGTTATATTAGTTTCAGTCATGCTTGGCTCACCCACATTAATATATAGGGTGAAATTGAATTCATGGGTATCCTCTTAAGGGGTCATTGTACTCATCATTATGAACACACTTGTCACTTGACATTTCACTATGGGACAAACCCTCAAATCGCGAAAAAAAAAATCATCATGGCCCATGAATTCAATTTCACCCTGTATATGTAGGTATAGTTTGTCGGCCTTCGCATCAAGTCTTGTGGAACCAATCTTTTAAGCCTCCTTAATGTTTTCATCAGGCTTGATGTTAGTTTATCGAGATGGGTTGTAATCTCGTAATCCTATTCTTGTAGGCACAGCCACAGACTTCTTTCATTGTGTTCTTCTTTAACGGGCCGGCGGAGCATGCGTAGTTCATACAAACGTAATACAAAATAATTTGTAAATCAAAAATATTGGTTGTATTTGGTTGCGGGAAAGTCCGAAAGGGATACCGTGGCCCCTGGCAACGTACAGGCTACTGAAGGAACACGTGTGGGTTTTAATCAGTAAGAGTCTGACACGCCCTCCCGCTCCGCCCAGAGCGGGAGAAGATATTTAACAATTTACCATCCCAAAAAAAAAAAAGTTTTTGCGTATTTATTCCGATTGGATTACAGAATATCTAGGCTTCCAAATATATATTTTGAATGGACACTGAATTAAAGACGAAATTTCTATAGAAATTTGAAATTCCTCGTATCTCGTCTTTATAACAGTGTCCATTCAAAATATGTATTTGGGAGCCTAGATATTCAGTAATCCAATCGGAATAAATACACACTGCCTTAAGAATATGTTTGATTTACAAATTATTTTGGTGTTACGTTTGTATGACCTACGCATGCTCCGCAGGCCCCTTAACTGTTGGCGTTTTTAAGTTTTAAAGGTTACGCTACCTATTTGGTAAAAAGGCGTTTAAAAAAAAAATTGTGAGACGTCACATTCATCAATACAATAAATAAATGAGGTTACACACCAGCGCGGTGAGATTCAAAAACATTTGGAAAACTAGGTCAACGAGGAAAATGTTGCCACATTGATATTTAGCCGGTGTCTAAATGGGTTAACGTCGAATAAATGATGCATTTTTATGTGCAAATTCGCCCCACCGAATTTATGAGACTACAAAAGGATAGGACCGACCCAGTAGGCAGCTGTAATAAAATTATGAACCTTTTTATTATTATTACTAGCTTTTGCTCATGGTTTCGTCCGCGTGGATGTCGTAAAATATCCCACGGGAACGAACTACAGGGATTAAAAAAAAAAAACTTTTTTCATACAAAAACCTTTGACATTGCTTAACCCTTAACCACCTGACGTGTTTTTCAGTTACACTACCACCTGACGTAGGTCCTGGATACCGCTTGCGTATTTTCCATATTTAATAACCATTATTTAAAATATTACAATATAAAAGTCACATCTGTATTTTAGTTATATTTTTATTCATCATAAGTTTTTAATTTGTGCAAAAGTATGCATTTACATATAAAAAATCAACACTACAAAAATATATAAATTTTAGCAAAAACTCTAGGATCTTCGAAAATCTGAGATATTAGTAGGAAATTACACTGTAACTCAATAGTTTTTACAAATATAATTACGTATAATGTTTAAATGCGCGCGCATATGGAGCTGCCGAGGTGCACGTCGCGTACTGGTGGGAGCGAGGTAAAAGTACATGGACACATAGGTGCGTCGAATGCATAGTAATGGAATAATTTGAAAAAGAAAATCGCCGGAGTCTCTCAGACCGACGTCAGGTGGTTAATGGTTAAGACTAGCATACATAACTTATTCAAGTAAAGGCCATACGGATAAGGTAAACCCTGGCTCCTAAACTAGGTAATCCTGTGACTTAGGAGTCAGTGTTCTGCTGTCACTGTGATACAAAAACTTTATAGGTTGTATAAGTTGTGTTCTGACGGTACAAAACAGTCATAGATATTGCAGAAGTACCCTATTATTAAAAGTACCCTATGTGTTAATCCAGGTAAACACTTTATTAATTCCGTAATACATTGTTTTCGTGGAACTCTACGCGGCGCACGCAAGTAAAGCTCCCAGTCGGCATGATTTGTTCGGACATCTTCAACAATTTACACAAAACCTAAACCTTCCTCACGAATCACTCCGTCCATTGCTGAAAACCATATGAAAATTCGTTTGCTAGTTTTTGAGTTTATCGCGTTCGGACAGACTGCGGCGGGGAGGCTTTGTTTTATAATATGTCGTGATAGTGATGAAGGGGACGTTGTACGGTTCATTATACGTATTGTTAAAATAAACAAAAAAAACTCTGTGTACTAATAACAATCAAAGCTATCCATCTAGCCCAATAATCTGTTTTGACTACCTACTAGGTATAAAACTTATTCCGGCTCTGAGGACCAAAAAAGATTTGAATTTTATTTTTTTGGTCTTTTTTGTTGAATCAGATCAGACAAATGTTATTTTTGTATTCTAGTACCTATCTATTATTTATCTACGATAAACCTGTTAAAAGAATTAAATTTGCCGCTCTGAAGTAGGCTACAAATGACAGTAGCGCGCATGCCAGCGCGCATGCGCAACCTAACTTCAGAGCGGCAAAATTATTTGACGCGAACTGAACATACAGATAATAAATATTCTTAAAAAACTACCTTATTATATAAATAAATAAATAAAAACAATTTTACAAAAATATACTTTTTATTAAAATATGTATAACAGTAAAATACGTAATAATAACATAGAATAAATGAAAATGTTTATTATACTTATGTTTCGACATTTTAAATTTTATACGCCATAGAATACATAATTATCAAATTGTGGCCCCTATAACTTAGTGGTACTTATATACAAGTTACAAACAACAATACAGACTGATTACTAAATTATATGTATGTATATTATGCGATGGACAAGAAATGTATGTTTATTAGTTGTTAACCTTTAAGCTAAATCAGTCACAGCATCCCAATTGCGTAACACGCAACTCGCAATCAGCAGAATTTTTAAAGAAATTCCTAATCCATTGCTTCATATGTTTGAAAGATTCAACTGCCCGACAACGTGAATAACGCAATGGATGTTGTCGAAATATCAAAAAGAGAGGCATTGCAATAGGGATGATGCCTGGGTCAAAAAAAAACAAAACTATTTAGTCTGTCAGTTAGATAATAAAAAAATATTAGACCCGTATTTTTTGCTTTATCATCTTAATAAAAAATGACTTAGATAAAATGCATTAAAGTTGGGGAGTGGGGGTTGATACGTCACAAGTAAGTATAAAATCTACATACTACTGACGTCATGGCACATTTTAACTCAATGTATCGCCGTAATCTTTTGATAAAGTAAAAAAAGAAAAAATACGTGTTCGTAACTTTTTTATAATCTACAAGACGGACAAAAAATCCTACCCTGCAGGACTCTAATTCGTCTATTATGCAAACAACATTTCGATAAAGATAAGTAAGTACAAACCTAGCAATTTTTTTGCCTAAAACGAACAAAAACAAAATGAAAAAATTCAGCACCTTTTCAAAATAGTTTTTGAAACCAATGTTAGTACATATCACAAAAAAACAAAACATTCTAAAAATGGAATGTCCTATTTAAAGGTAAATACAAAGAAATATTTTCTAAGGCGTATTTAAATGCGATTTTCCTTAAAACTATTATTATGTGGAGATAACAACTGTAAGAGTTATAAAGATGTCAAGGTTTACACAAGAAGCATATTTGTTGGTCAATAAAATGTTTTCATGACACCCGAGGCGTATTTTAAAATGGATTTAGAAATAATTTTGCTCAATGTTTTGGACATTTCTCAGTTATTTATTAGTTATTGCAAGACCACTTTAGCCAGTATGTTCATTTAAAATATTTGATTAAATCATGTTATGCTCAAGAAAAACAAAAACAATTATCTCCCGAATTCTAAAACGCCACATAACTTTCAGATGTTCTCAAAAGTCTTTCTGTCGCTACAATAAACTTTGAAGAGACAGTTTTTAATTTAAGTAGTTAATTTTCCCTACACAAGGCCTCTTAACAGTAAACACATAAATATCAATGTAATATGAGTTTTATATAATTATGTTATTTTGAATGATTGAACATTTAAATTATTATTTCTATATAAAATCTGTATATTTACTGACATAATTATAACATATAAAATATTATGCGGTTTAGCGTTTTAGTTTAGTCTTTTAGAAACTTCAAGTTAATGTATGTATGTAACTTGACTTTGATAATAAAACAATATTGGTCCTTTGAGTCGATAAAAAATATACAAGGAAAACATGAAGTATTGTCATTGGCACGTTCCTACGTTGATTGATGATATGAAAGCTCTGTACAGTCCATGTTTGAGTTTTCAAAATTGAGCTTTATATTCAAAACACGACATCACAAATTTGATGTTCAGTTATTACAACTGTCAGAAATCTATGGTCGCTTTACAGATTGATGTGTAGTGTAGTGCCTGAACCGCACCGACTAGCTTAATACACTACTTTGTATTTAAGACTTCTCATAAGAATACAGAAAAGAAATTAAGGAAAAATGAGGGAGCTAGTACAGAAGTAGGATGGTTGGGATCAGGAATCAGGGTATTTCCTGTTACTGATTACTGACTCGACTAACTTGGTTCAGAGAAGTGTAGCGTAGCTCTGAATTAAAAAATAAACACAATTTTGATGTCGTTGATAAAACCACAGATTAGTACAGTCGGTTCACTCCGCAAAATCGTTTAAATAAAAAACGAGTCTTGCTACGACACAATTTGGTCAGTGCTAAATACCTACAGTTATATTCACTTAGAAGTTGCCTCTCTTTCTATCGCGTAACTCTTTATATCTTCTGACTAGTTACGCTCACTGAATTGGCCCGACAAGAGGAGCCCGCCGTGTACTTGTTCAGCTTCATACCTAAAATGCGGATTGCGCCTTCTGTACTATTCTGTGATTAAACTAAAGAAGAATGATTTCAAATTGAAATTGCAGGTGGACTTGCTATTCGTCTTTCAAAACGCAAGTATTTCGAAATAGGCCCCAATTACAGGAATTCGACAGGCCCCTAGGTATAGCTAGACTAGACTAGAACAGGTTTACCAACATCGCATCAGAGGGCGTCGTGTTCCTTCAACAGGTAGTGGCCGATCAGTCTCTTTTGTATGTCCGTCACGCCGCCGTAGATCTGTGTGCCTCTGGCGTCCCTGTTGAAAAGAACGAAAATTAGAAATCGTCATCATGATTCAGCCGAAAGACTGCTGGAAAAAGGTGGAGGCCTTTATGACGTGTATGTATCTTAATAAAACAATTTAAAAAAATACTTTCTGACACCAGGGCGTATACTCCCTAAGCGGTATAGGTAGTTTCGGTCGATGTTACGCGTGCTTCGAGCTCCGTCTCACTTTCACGGACATACCGTAAGTGAGACGGAGATCGAAGCGCCCTTAACTTCGGCCGAAAATACGGATTTCACTAACCACACGAAAAGAAGAAGTAGCACTATAGCAAGGTTGCTCAACCAATTTAAAAAAACTTGCCTACAGTGCGGTAGACACCTAACTATTAAAATGAATCAAAACTTTTAGTTACTCAGTTTATTAAAAATCTAATAAAAAACGTCAATGAGACATTTTTTTTAAATTATCAAATATCTTTTCCCGCTCTGGGCGGAGCGGGAGGGCGTGTCACACTCTTACTGACTAAAACCCACCCGTATTCCTTTAGTTGCCTGTGCCAGGGGCCACGGTATCCCGTTCGGACTTTCCCGCGACCCTGGCTTAAGTATTTAATCTTATCTTTTTAAAAATAAATATAAGTTTACCTATAATGTCTTTCAGCATCGTAGTTAACAGACAGACCGCGCCCCCCTAGGATCTGAACGCAGTGGTCTGCGACAGCGGTGGCGTTCCGTCCCGCCAAGTACTTGGCCATAGCGCTGTTCTTAGTGCTGACGTCAACCGCCGCCCGGTACGTCGCGAGACGAGCGGTCTCGACTAATATACACATGTCAGTGAGGCGGTCCTGCAAAAAAGGGTATAATATAATATTTGTTTTCTTTTTGTAATATCAGGGTCAGCTTATTACGTAAGATTTAGAGAAACAGTCAGGACAACAAGCGTGAAGCTATAGTATGTTTATTTATAACTAATCTCGCGACAATCTAAGAAGCCCGGTTTGACACCTATCAAAATACTTAGTGTAGTGATGGGACAAAAAATTCGGTTCGATTCTCGAGACATATCGATTTATCATACTGAGAGTTTGTCATCGACAATTTATCTACATTGCTTAAAACTGGCCCGAGGCATAACGTTGTTTAACACGTCATCATCATCGTCATCACCCTACAGCAGTCCACTCCACTGCTGGACATAGGCCACTCCAATTGCACGCCATTCAGCTCGATTCTCGGCAACTTTCATCCAGCTGCTACCAGTCACCATGCGAAAATCGTCGCTCCACCTAGCCCGAGGGCGTCCTACCTTACGTTTTCCGATTCGCGGTGTCCACTCAAGAACACGAGAATATAATTAACAGTAATTAAGTGTGGTTGGGTCAGGTAAATAAATAAATTCACTAAATTTCTAAAAAGGCCGGAGTCACAGATTCCGACCTTTTTTATAAAATATCAAAATAAAGCTAAAAATATAAGTGATCAGATGTTTGTGTTTTGTGTCAGTTTAAACATTTATTAATACAATCATTATACGTATCTCTTTTCTTAATGGTTACGGAAAAATCGATACTTTTTCAAACATTACTGTTTGAAAAAGTATCGATTTTTCCGTAACCACGCACAATGCAGGGTTCCGCAGTTGGGATGAGTTTATCGCAAGAACAAACTTAACATTGTAGTTGAAAAACATGTTCTCCCATACGGAATGTATGGGAGAACATGTTTTTGCAACTGCAAATGTAAGTTGGACGATTATTACTCATTAACTTGTAAAGCCTGCTTAGCTGTGATAGTTTTCCTTTTAATTTCGTATATACTACTGCTGTGAATTTTTTCACATATCCAAAACCAACCATTTAGCTGGCAGAGGGCACTTGGCTCTAACAAAAATATGTATAGTACAGACACAACGCAACTGATGCCACAAGCCAGCAGAACACAATTGCAACCAGACTTTTATTGAAGTACCTATTAAGATCAAGCAGAGTCAAGAATTGACCTAGGGGAAGTCTAAGTAAAGAAGAAGTGAAGTTTTTTTGGAATAAAAATACAAAAAAAACATTATTGTCAACCAGCAGAGGCAATGAATGTTGGGTGATTTTTTTTATTATTATTTTTCCAAAACCTAATCAACCCCTGGTTGAATTCTTGAGGTTTAATTAATATCATCCTGTATAAACCAAACTATCGTCTATAAAAGCAGCTGAACAGGTTCTACCAGTACTATATTTTATTTTTTATATTATATTTATTAATTTAGTAACTGGGGGCCTATTAGGAGCTTCATTCGTATAGGTACCTAAATAGTTCAAAATTACAACTGTCCTTCACCCAAAGCAACCTGCGAGTAGGTAGGACGGGCGACATTTTGGTTGTGAACCGTGAAATGTTTTTAAATTTTCATCGGCAAGGCGTATATTCGACAGAGAATTTGAACACGGCAGTGTAGAATATTGCATTTTAGGTCAGCGCCATCTCTTGGCCGATAGTGGAACTAATGTAATTTTTGTTGATGATTTCTGAAAAAGTGTGCTATTTAGGGATATCGTTTTATTTTTCCTGTAATCTTTACAAAAATTACTATCACATAGAATAATTTCAGTTTTTTCTCTATGCAAATTTCGGAGATAAGGGGGGTACGGTATTTTTTACATTTTTCGTCAAAAGTCGTAAACTAAAAATGTTTTTTTTTTGAAAATGTGCAATTGACGCTCTTTCATATGATACCCCTCATGACCTAGTAGCCCCACTTCGGATTTTTTAAGAACCCCGTTCACACCAAGCAGCAAGAAAAAAAAAAATTGTGACAGACTGACGGACAGACAGACTGAGTCGTTCCATAAGGGTTCCTTTTTACCATTTTGGTACGGAACCCTAAAAAAGGTGACAAAAAAGAGCTCGAGATTGGAAAATTCAAAGATAAAATAATTATGTATGTTTTCAACTGACACTATATAAAATTACAAGTTCAAAAATTCATTGGGGATGATTAACCTAAGAAAGTAAAATAATTTGCAGTTATTTACTTATGGGGTAGATGAATGTCAAATATAGTATATATAGTACCTTGACAGAAGCTAATCTGGACAGTGGTTTTCCAAAAGCTATCCTCTCTTTAGCGTAGGAGATTGCTGTATCGAGTGCTGACTGGGCGACCCCTGTGGTAATACAAAACAAATTAGATACTATACATTGCTCCCTTATTATTAACTCATTATCATCAGTCTTTAGCAGTGCACTACTGGACCTAGGCCTCTCCAATCGTAAGCCTTACTTGAACCCTTGCTGCTCTTATTCAGCCACATTGTGAAAATCGAAAATTATTACTAGATTACAAAATTCAAAAATTCAAAACTCAAAAGTCATTTATTCAAACTAGGCTGAGAATCAGCACTTTTCGAACGTCAAAATTACATAAGACAGTCCCCCAAAACGCCCACCCTTCACCACTTCCTAGTGCTTTAGCTGGGAAGAAGAAGTGGCGCAACAAACTCCCCAGCAGCACAGCTGTCGGTTCAGTTAGAAAAAAATGAATCTATATAATAGTATGCAAAATGATATTTACATTACGCAACACAAAACATAATTTAAATTATAAGATTAATAGCCATATGACAGCTAGCACACGCCAATATACCAACCAAAAACATCGAGAACTATACTCAAGCAGAAATAAAAATAACTTAACGAAAACAATATCTAAATAAAAGCCTCCAGGCATAAAGGGCGTGCCCGCTTACATATAGCTGTAACTAGAAGTTATAATTGATAAACTAGGACCATCGAGGTAAATTAAAAAAATATACAAACTATAGTTGTGCTATTCTGTAAAAAGTTCGCTGTGAAAACTTATGTGAAGTAAGTTTAAAGTGACCTGTCATCCCCTCTGATGCTAGGGATTGACTGATGAAGCCCACTTCACTTAAGTTTTCACGGTAAAATTTTACAGAATAGCTCTACAGTTCACCAAACTGCGTGGTTTACTGGCTGAAGGTGTCGAGTATGAATGTTGGTTCCAGAGTTCGACTCAAGTCACAATGGATTTATGGAAGTGATTTTGTCTGCCGGTGGTGAGGATAAATGTACGAGCGGTCACGTCCCCTGGCCAGAGGTAGTTGGAAGAACACCCGTTGTTTTTTAGCCATTAAGTGTCTGACAGACCACTAGACATTCATGAGGATTTCCGCACAAAGAAGAGAAGTGATCATCATCAAATTCATCACGGAATAGGCCTGTCCCAAGAAGGGGTTGCCATAATCGCCACGCTTGGCGGTCGCAGTATGGTGTTAATATGCATAGATAACGCTGCTGCCAATTCTCTAGTAAGTCCCTTAGGGCCTGCGCAGACTGGCGGACGGGACGATAGGGTATTTTAATTAACACGCTTTTATTAGGTCGACCTGTATGTAACTAACTATGTAATGGAATCTAAAGTAACTAATTTAACCATCTTCCAAGGGTCGTAGCGTAGTGAAAATTGGCAGCTGTATGTAGTTCTCATGACAATTCAATAATATGGTACTGTCGAACTGATCTGATGATGGAGCCGGAAGATATGAACTGGAACTTCATGATGGAAAATCGTATCATAGCTGTTTTGGATTTCATAGAAAAGTCTTGTAATGAACTTTGACCACGATTAGGTTTCAAGGTCTGATGATGAAGCCGGAAGATAGGCACTGGCATTCCATGATGGAATATCGTATTATAGTCGTGTTTGCACTTGTGAGAAAGGTCACGTAATTTTTACGTGCATTTATAAAAGCGTGTTTCTCTAGTGTTTTTTAAACTATTAATTTATTTATCAATTGAATATAAGAGCGTTTATCTTAAAAGTTGGCAACGTCGCAAATAGTTGTCAAATATTTACCTGTTTTGATTAATTTGGCAATATTACTGTATGGAAATAAGAAATGTGACTAACTAGTGACCTAAAATATTGATTATGAAATGCAATAATTAATATCGTAACACCGAATATTTAGTTTTAGATGTAAAAAAGTATTTAGAAACTTTCCAAATGCCTTTTTTATACCGGTTACAACATCAAATTCAATGTTATAATTGCAAATCATTATTAATATTCTATTTCGCTAGTTAGCCAAATTTCTTATTTCCATACAGTAATACTCCCAAATTAATCAAAACAGCAAAATAATTGACATCTATTTGTGACGTTGCCCACTTTCAGAATAAACGCTCTTAATATTTATCTAATCGAAATAATGTATTTCAATGCTCGGTGATCGACCTTGGATCATCGCATCGCAGTTTTCTCTAGAGCATCAAAGAGCATGCTGGAGGATACCGCGGCGGGAGGCAGCAGTATGCGCAGGTATGCGCTGGTGCCAGGTCTATTTAGCCAATCGAAATAAGGTATATATTTCAATGCTCGGTGATCGACCTTGGAGCATACCGCCGCATGCTCCGGTAAGCTGGCAGACGTTCGCGGTATCGCATAGGGTTTTTTTTGTCAGTGTGCGCTGACAGATAGAGGAATCCCCCTCGATGCTCTCCTCTGCCGTCCGCCAGAGTGCGCAGGCTCTTATGACGCCCATGGGAATAGATGGGATGGCTTTTTTCTTTCCGACCGGCACCACACGGAACAGGGTTTTTTAATGTTGGTGACGTCACTCACCGACAGCATGCGCCGCGATGCCGATACGAGCCTGGTCCAGCTGCTCCATGGCGATGCGGAACCCTTCTCCCGGCTGCCCCACGATGTAGTCTCTCGGAATGCGGACCTCCTCCAGGGTCACGGGGCACGCGGTCGCAGCTCTGAGGGTTTCGCTTCAAATTTATTTTATAAGCTCCTTTTGTTTCCTGATTTGATTTTATAGTAGATTCTTGGGTGCAGTGTACCTGTCTATTATATTTATTTATCTTTTTTAGGGTTCCGTTTCCGAAGGATGGCAAACGGAACCCTATTACTAGGCCTCCGCTGTCCGTCCGTCCATCTTTCTGTCAGCGGGCTGTATCTCATTAACCGTATAGATTTTCACAGATTGTGTATTTCTATTGCCGCTATAACAACAAATAATAAAAATTAAAGGGGGTACGATCCCCATGCAAGAAACTTAACAAAAATTGTATTAAATAGAAAAATTTTGTGTTAAATATTGTACGGTTACGCGGCTGTACGGAACCTAGGAATGAATGCTAGGTATATCGTATAATTTTACAGTGTTTGTAAATATGTGAGCACCATGCATCTATCACATGATTAATTTATCTGTCATTCCTTAATTTTTCATTATTTTTACCTAACGTGGTATAGTAATCTTATTCTAGGTGCATCGTCTTCACATATAATTATATAATTGAGGTATACAAGATATTGTGAAAACATTTTAAAAGAGTAACGGTGGAGTTTCTTGCCCATTCTTCTCCATACGAAAACTACCTTTTGGAAGGGGCAACTAGAATCAATTATTATTTAAATGTTGACGTTCAAAAGTGCCTTTTTTGTGCCTAATTGAAATAAATTATTTGACTTTTGACTTTGACCTTTCGTGTGCGAGTCCGAATCGCACTTGGTCGCTTTTTTAGGACTCTTTGATACCTACATTTAGTTTATCGTGTACACGATAGGATTTGTCAATGGCAAATCTTACGAACTTCCACACAAATTTTATCCTCTATTATAACCCCTTAGCTTTAAGGGATGAACCTAGGGTTACCACCCATACTGTTATAAACAATATTATACTGTTTTTCACTCAGGTACTGTTTACGGTTAAACAAAATTAAAGTATATGAATATACTGTTTTCACTGATATCCAGAGCCATACCTAAATAAAACTTTCATCTACGACCTAGAACATCATGCATGCACCTGGGCATGGGTGCGGTGGTTCAGCTTGCCTTAATTTCAGAATGAAACTTTTATATCTAGAATTTTCAGGACATAGTAGATAGATAATTGTTATCAGAATACCTTTTAGATACTAGTATTAGTTAGTTCTACTACCTCAGTATGAGTGTTTTCAGTGATGAATGCTGGCGAGTCGACAGAAATAGAGCTTCAATACATTTAATAAAAAAATTGCTTCTCGTCTATTTGGTGAGGCTTACCAAGCCTTGAAAATTAGGGCTACATTTATGAGTTGCGCTAGTAGCACTAATGAATGATGTATCTATTCAAAACATTAAATTTAAAAAATACTAAAATAATACTGTTTATTTTTCCGAAATACTGTTTATTTTCCCACTTTGACTTTAATTTCTTGTACAAAGAGTTGGCAACCCTAGATGAACCTTCTTAGTAGAACAGTTCAGAGGGCCTAGTATGAGTTTATTACGCATCGACCGCGTTTGGCGCTCTGATTGGTTGCCGGCCGGCCTTCACCAGTGAAGGGCCAATCGGAGCGCCGAACGCGCTCGATGCGTAAAGTCGAGATGGTTAAAAGGAACTCACACTATGGCCTCTGTAGTATGTTCACATTCGTTATTTAAGAAACTCTTGTGCAAAATCTCATACATCTAGACCAGGGGTTCCCAACCTTTTTTTGTCTACTGCCCACTTTAAGAATAAATTATTTTTTAACGCCCCCCTTTTTAAACATACTTAAAAACCGCTAAGTACTTATAACTGATTATTGAAACGCAAATTTATAGTATTCGGACAGAGTATCTTTTATTGAAAATAAATCAAACATAATCAATTCTTATATAAAAACTAATGTGAAGGTTGAAAAGTGGGGATTCTTAACTGATAAGTGGGGCCAAGAAATATCTCACGTGGGGCCCTAAGGGCCCGATTGGGACGGGGGTTTGACATCACTGCCCTACACAATGCCCCCTTTTTTTTCTGGGTCTCTTACCACCCCCCTTTAGGCCTGCAGCGCCCACAAGGGGGCGTTATCGCCCACGTTGGGAAAGACTGATCTAGACCCAGCGGTTTAGGCTGTGCGTTGTGTGTCAGTAGAATATTAATAACTTAAAGAATTTGGTAAATAAATAAAATTGTGGATACTTAATTAAGTTAATCATGAACGGATGAAAGGTGGTAAAACCCAAAAATGACAAACCCCTATAAATAAATATTATATGCATATTCTAAACCCAGCCATTAATATGAACCACAAAATAGAATCAATGACGAACAATGTTCATTTGTTTCTTTTTTAAACACCTCTATTTGCAAACCAAATCGAAATTTAAATACAATCTTTGAAATGTAACCTCCTTGGTTGCCATATTTCGAAGTAAAAAGTTCGTTCTAGGGATGCAACGATACCGATACGATAATCGTATATCGGCGATTACGTTAGTTTTTACGATCATTCGTTATCGTTATCATTACGATACGATATTTACGATTAATTATTTTCAAATATTTTTACAGTTTCCAGTGAAGCAAAACGCCTACCGCGTAGAATTAAGATGGATCCGCGTGGTAGCTCGCGAAATTCAAATTTTCTTACGTTTTTTGCACTTTGCAGGTCAGTGTCAGGTTGTATCTTGATCAAAATATGATTCGTGACCACAACAAATATGTATTCACAGAATTAGAATCATTAATACATCTCTCTAAGGTAAAAAAAGGTACCTATATAATTATAAAATTTAAAAAAAATATTACAAATGCGTAATTTTTATTTTTATTTTACTACCTAAGTCTTAATATGTATATAATACAAAGTAATACAAACAAAGCTTGAAATAAATTCAATAAAATTCTATTAAATAAAAATCGTAACGCATTCGTATCGTAATTTGTTATGATATTTGGCCATTACGATGTTTTCGTCATTCGTATTGGTATATCGTTGCATCCCTAGTTCATTCCATTTTTAAATTACACCACAGATATGAGTTTTCGTAGTCATTTATTCGGCCGATAACCAGTACAACATTTTGGATTTATCTCGAAGAAGGTAGTCAAAATAAAGCTCAATTTTCCAAGCATATTTGAGAAAAATACCATTAATAAGCATTACATACATTACTAAGCAGTCTAAATCAAAATTTTGATACAGGTTTTTGTTAAAATTGTATTTTTCCCGCCCGGCAATGATTGTATGAAAATCCATATCTGTCGTGTTTAGCGGCCGAATAATTATTATAAAAACTCATATCTGTCGTGTTATAAAAAAAAACGAAACGAACTTTTTACTTCAACACATGGCAAATTGGCAATTAAGGAGGTAAATTATAGAAGATTTTATTTAAATTTGTATTTGGTAGTAATCTAAACTAATAAATTATAACATAAAGAGAAAAGATTTGATTTTTCGCATGTTTGTTTGTAATGGATAAACTCAAAAACTACTGGACCGATTTAAAAAAAAAATTACCAGTAGAATTCTATATTATTATCATTGAGTAACATAGGCTATAATTTATAAAGATATCAAGCGGGCGAAGCCGCTGGCGGAAGCTAGTGTACTATAAACTTTCAAGTCAGGCATACTATAATTGTTATAGCATTTTAATTTCGCATATTTATCTTAGTCATGCACTAAGGACCACCGGAGTCTCAGGACCAAATCTTGATGTATTAAAATAGCAGCAAACTAAGAATAATGGAACTTTAGCGGTTAAGTACTACCCATATGAAGTTAACGCCTGTGAAGTTAGCCGTATAATACGAATGCCTACCTCATTTGTGTAAAGCAAATAAATATAATTAATGACCACTCCAAATTGTGTTGCATGCAGTGTTAATATGTGTACTTGCAACAGATTTCAATACATACCTTACGCTCATGATGCGCTCCTTCCTCCCTCTGAAGACGCCTTCAGTGTCAAACGGGATCAGGAAACCTGTATAAATGGAAACTTATTAAAATACTTATTCTTAGCGAGAAATAATAATGCAAAAAAATTTGAAGTGCCAGGATCAAGTTATAATAATTGTCAAAATGTTCAAAAGTGCCTTTTTTGTGCCTAATTGAAATAAATTATTTGACTTTGACACCAACGAAATGTGAAACGTATTTGAACTGTTATATAGAGAAGTTCATAATTATTTAGAGCTGTGAAATTAAAAAATCATAGATGTTTTTCATAGTTCTGATCTGATTTTCAATGATCACACCAGTTCTAGTAGATTAAGGCTGTTTGTATGGCAATGTACCTAATTTAAATTTAAACACCAAAAAACTTAACTTTGAACTACCTATGCAAGAAAATTTTGGTCTTAGTCCTCAGGTACGAATTATTCCTTACTTTAAGGTGGATTCGCAGTGTCAGCCCGCGAAATTCAAATTTTCTTACGTTTTTGCAATTTGCAGGTCAATGTCAGATTGTATCTTAATCAAAATATGATTCGCGACCAAAATAAATATGTATAACCTGACCTAACCACTGCGGATGCTCCTTAATGATTTGCTAAAAGTCACTTACAAGCGAGCCCTTTGTGTCTGAGTTCTGGATCGATGGTGGCGAAAGTGACGAGGGCTTTGCCTTCAATGGCATTGGTGACCCACGTCTTCTTGCCGTTCAGAACCCAGTAGTCACCATCAAGTGTAGCTGTGGTCTGTATTCCCGCGACGTCAGTTCCCGCGCCTGGAAGGACCAATCATATTTATTGAAGAACTTATATTATTAGTGACAATTTACATCAATTGCCACTTACTCGACTTTAGCGTAATGCAGTCTAAATTGATATTTGAATGACGTTGGTAATGGTTCTAAAAAAAAAATGTTGCAATTGAATTTGAAGTTTGTCATAATATGACATTGAGTTTTTTTCCAAAACTTAATATTAACTAAGATTCTGAATTCAAGTTTAGTCTGTTTTAGTGATCTTGGAATTTAGCCTAGGTATTTTCAATTAATTCAAGTCTGTATTTTTATTCATATTTTGTCTTTAAGTAGGCATTGTGATCGATGTCACAATATTATGACAAATCTTACTATGATACGATAACAAGAGTAAAATAAAATACAACTCATTATTAGTTCACATTGTTATCTTACAGTCAATAGCAAACGATTACTGTTACATTGTAATTGATTAGCATAGTTACAAGTTCGGGGAAATCAGTTCAATGTTATGAGGTCGACATTTAAATACGGAATCGAAAAGTGATAGTTAGAGTGCGCGCCACGAAAGAATTTCGGCGGGAAAATTGTAGAACTACATTTTTTTTAATGCAATGTCATGCAATGACATAGACACTAGCGTCGCGTCAAAAGGACTTCAGTGTTGGCGCGGACTTATATCTTATCGTCGTATGTTATGTCGTATCAATGAGGGCGATTTTCGTAGTTCAAGTATTTTTTACACGTAGTTAACTGTACCATTATATTGTGTTTCAATGACTCTGCGATTGATTATTTCAAAAGCGACGCGTACAAACGCATGGAAACTTTAAAAAATAGGAATCACCATATTATAATAGCCTGGGTACGTCATAATTTTCAACCAATCGCCTTAGTCCTAACTCATTCAATTAATGGATAATCTCTAAATACTTACGAACTTGAAAGAACTTAAAACCTAAACCATTTTACACATCGTCACGAACAACCTTAATTTAATACGGGATTAACACTGAAATCGCGAAAAATGTATGAAACAAGTGACATTTTTAAACGATTTCAGGTTTTGTGCCATAGTAAAAATTGTTCAAGTAGGTACAATAACCCTTTTTCAGGCTTTCATTTATTTCAATTACACCCTGTATAATTTAGCAATAGCATAATCAGCCTATAATGTTCCCGCTGCGTCGTAAACCAACGTAAACCACCACGCGGGCCCCGTGCGGGTTGGTCTGTATAATTTACGACGTAAAAAATAATACCTGGTTCACTCAAAGCGAAGCTCCCAATAGCGCCTTTAGCGAAGTCATTTAAAAATATCTCTTTCTGCTTTTCAGTTCCCTTCTCATTGACCAGGTTGAGGTACAAGAAGTTGTGTATAGAGAGGACCATGCCAGTGCTTGCACAGCCCCGGGAGAGCTCCTCAACAGCTAAGGCCAGAGATAGGTAGTCCAGTTCTAAACCGCCATGTTCTTTGCTGACACAAGCACCCATCAACCCCAAGCTTGCGAGTTTTTTGATCTGGAAAAGAAGAAGTATATTTAACTAGCTGCGCTTTGCGGTTTCACCCGCATAAGTCTGGATCTCCTGGGAATATCGGGATGAAAAATAACATTTTAACCCAGATCATGGTCTAATCATCAAATTTCATCTAAATCCGTTCAGGCGTTTTAGCGTGAAAGCGTAACAAACAAACATACACACATACAAAAAGTCTAATCTTTTCTTCTTTATAATATTAGTTTAGATAGATTTACAAGCCGCCCGATGGGGTTCCTCATCGGCAAAAATGAACATCTTCCACTCAAACTTTCATTCCCTATTTATCCCCTTTAGCTGTGCATTGTCTGTTAGTGAATTATAGATTTTTATTAAGTAGAATTAACTTAGATTAGACTGGCTTTCCGAAAGAACGATTTTCCCCAATTTATCGTTGTCGCACGTGCTAATGCTAACTCTGCTGAACCTGTCCTGGGTTCGATTGCCAGGTTCGGCAGTGTTATTGGGTTATTCTATCAGGAATTTCTCAGAAGCAGCCCTGAGTCTAAATGATTGTGTGCCTCGTTAATCGCAACAGGCTCACCCAATATTACATGGGACTAAAAAATTACAATAACATGTGTTTGCCTTTGTCATTTTGTGTTGTTATATCTACGTAACTTTACACCTGTTGCAATTTCTTAGTACCAACCTGACCTTCTAGAAAGGCATGTATTTTCGTCAGATTGATAAACTCAATATGCAGTAAATTGATAGCAATGCACTAACTTATTTGAACTGGTGACATCATAATAAATATCGTTCATTCACTCATACAAAACGATAAGAGTTATCCTGTCTTTATCACCATCAACGTGCTGTTCATTATACTGATACCTATCCATCTTCTTACTTAATCCTGGTAAATAGGAGATAGCTGATTGAAACACTTGAAATACGAAAACCGGTCTTACTACGACGAAATAAAGGCGCTGTATATGTCAAATTGTTACTATGGACGCGAGGTTGATTATACTAAGTAAGTATGCATGCTCATCCATCTTCTTAATACTGGTTAGTAGGAAATAGCTGATAAAAATAGCTGATGCTATAAGCCCCTAGGCTGCAAAAAACGAGCGAGCCTTACAGTTTACAGTAGTCACTTAAGATGTGTAACATCTGACATCTTGATAATAAGCAATTTATAATTGTAGTCTGTGGTAATAAGCAACATTAAGACGCTGACAACAGCTAAACCGCGGTCACTGTCGGACTGCATAGAAGAGAAAGAGAAGCGCGATGACACAATGCCTGTAATTTATTGCAAAATATGAAGCAATTATCGATTTATTCAAAAATGAGTTGAGTAATCGGTAATAAAAAACAACCAAGTTCTGCAGTCAAATAAGACGTTCTTGTTATTAATTACAATACCAACGTATGTTGTTATTTAATACAGATATTTTGGATTAAAACTCAAGGAAAAGGGTTAGTTTAACGTTAAATTGTATCGAGCTTTTTTTTTCAAAACGTGTTTTGGTAACAATCAAGTTCTGAGAAATATGTTCGAGATCCACATATATTTTTTCCGCTACCACAAACTATACAGATTTGGCAATTTTTTTGTTTAAGTCAAGCCTACTTTTACCGTTTGCCTGTTGTCAGCGTCTTAAGGAAATAATAAACATTAAAGGGGCCTCGTCAAGGTCGTTCAAGCGCACTCATTGGTGAAATCAAAAAGCGCGCGCTTCTCCGGTTTCCTGTTACACCGTCCCTTTTCACGAAATCACTACCGCACATTTTTAAGGTGTATGTTCTGCGCACAGATTGCAGGAAAGAGAAAAGAAAGATGTTTCGCATTAAAAAAAAAACAATCGTAAACTGATTTGCTTTTCATTTTGTTTTCCTTTGTATGATTTCCTTGCATTGTATTTTTTTTTATATAATGTTTTCGCCCGTGTCAAACTTGTTGTACCTACCAAGGTAATAAGTGAATGATGTGGTCTCGGATATTATTGGAAGCGCACCCTTGTATTCGTGTTGCCTCTGTTGGCGATCCAATAAATAAATATTTTACCTTTATCTACTATTTTATACCTATATCCTATACTATTAAATGAGCAATATTTGTATATATATATATTTATAATCACGTTCTCGAAAATGGCTAATGATTCCGATGAAAGTTCCAATATAAGGATTCACGGGGTCGAAATCGATCTAACTACATTACGTGTCATATATAGGAATATTCGTTTTCTCTATTTTCACCCGAGCAGAGCTCGGTCACCCATATAATAACAAAGTCGCTTTTCGAGTCTATATGTGGGGTGCGGGTGGATGCACACTGGTAGCCCGCGAAATTCAAATATCCTTACGTTTTTTTGCAATTTACAGGTCAGTGTCAGAACTGTCAGCTTGTATCTTGATCAAAATATGATTCGCGGCCATAACGAAAATGTATAAATTACAGAATTATAATCATTAGAATCAGTAATACTTTCTCTAAGTTAGATTTGTGCTCAAATGTCATGATTTCATGAAAGAGTCATGCAATTCAACTTGACACTAACCTGCAAATTGCAAAAAACGTAATGGATGATACAATGGATTTTGATACGGTTCTCACCATCATTTAGAGTATTTATTCCGGACGGTTTCTGTGTAAAATATAAATATTTAACTTAATATATATAGTACAGAAATCTTGATGTTTTGGCATGTCGCCATTGCACCCATCCCATGCAAAGCAGAGGCGGGTCGCTAGTACCTACCTAAGTTATTCAGTAAAGGCTCCCGCAGACAGTTGCGACGCAACACCGGTAGAGCAAAATCCGTGAAGTTTTAAAATAAATTGTTCCACCAGAGTCGCGTCGTCGTCGTCGCGTCGTGCCTGTCTGCGGGATCCTTACAGAGGCACTGAAAAGAACTGTTTTCAAAATATTGAGGTGGTATCAATAACCTCATGCATCACCATAATTTAATCTTGCGATAAAACATTCTGTACTACATACAGGTAGTATAGAAAAGGCAGATAATCTATCTAGTTACTTACCTACTTATCTCTACGTTCTACAGTTACAGTATTTTCAAACTGTGTACAACAGGGCTGGCAATTGCGTAATAATATGTTTACCATAACATGTTTGTTTGTTTTCGATTTTCTAATAAACGTCATTTCTATTGATCCTAGACTCTAGTTCCTAGAGTGTGTGCCATGATGTGATAAAATGTATTTGTTTTGTAACTTTCGCTTATAATGAATAAGTACAGACGCCAGCAGGTCAACTTACCCGAAACTGTAAAATTTTCCCAATCAACTTTGATCGTTATGCTTAAGTGATAAAGTTGAAAATCTATTAAAGAAATTTGACAGATTATACTAGGTTGATATGCTGGCGTCTGTACAACCCTTTTTTTTTTAGGTGGGAAATTATCAAATAACTTTTTCCGCTCCGGGCGGAGCGGGAGGTCGTGTCAGACTCTTACTGACTAAAACCCACCCGTGTTCCTTTAGTTGCCCCCGCTCTGGGTGGAGCGGGGCGTGTCAGACTCTTACTGACTAAGTACACCCCTAACAAGTAACAAGTACAACCCTAACTTTTTAATTATTAATATTATAAATGCGAAAGTGAGTGAGTTTGTTTGTTACGCTTTAACGCTAAAACGACTGAACGGATTTTGATAAAATTTGGCATATGGGTAGACATAGCCTGGGTTAGGACATGGCCTGGGTTAGGACATAGGATATCTTTTTATCCCAGTAGTACCGACGTTCCGCGTAATATCCGACCTACACGCGATTCGAATTTAAATGTTTTGCATTTAGACCCCTTTACTCCCTGCCTCATCTGGTCCTGGGCTTGAAAGAAAATACAGTGGCGAGATGGATTTTATTATAAATTACAATATAGCATTTGCGATCTTTGGTGAACAGCACCAAAGAAATGTGAATATTGGCAATGCAGAGTAGGTAAGCCTCCCAGTTCCTGGTTTAAACCATTTGGGCAGTGCACTCTCGGTAGTACCTTAAATATTGGAAGAGCTTGTTGCTGACCACAATTCTGGATAATAACTACTTCCCAGATAAAAATGTTGAATAGACTGATATAAAAAATTATCTGGCAGATCCAGATGTGATGAACAAACCATAGAGTGGTACCTTAAATCATCACAATAATCAAGTTTTGTATCTGATCCCTTCTAGATATAATCACAAATGATATTTGTTAAGATAACACTCAATAACATGGTATGTCAGAAGAATGTTATCATAGAATTTTATGGAAATAATTGTAATCCATTTTGATAAATATTTTTTACTAACTGAACCCCACGGTTTCACCCGCATAAGTCTCTATCCTGTGGGAATATCGGGATAAGAAGTATCCTATGTCCTAACCCAGGTCATGGTCTACCCATGTACCAAATTTCATCCAAATAATTGGACGTAGTTATGCAAAATGGATCCAGCCACAAAAACTTACTTTTGAGAAAACAGGAGTTTTATTAGAATTGATAAAGCAAAATAACAAGACTGTAGTTTGTTTTCGAATTCCTCTTAAATATTGGGTATTGTTATCTTCTTTCTGTATAGTATTGTTTTAATAAGTTTCATGTCAATAAATATACTTTTTTGCAGTAAAATTGTCTTTGGATCTGTTTTACAATATTGAAAATGTGGGATGGATCTTTTTGTCTTAAGTTTAGGCAATAAAATACTTATAAGAATATTAAGGGTATTTAATCAAAAGTAATAAAAAACATAGTTACATAAAAAATAAATCAGTTTTCTTCATGATCAGACACGATAGTATCTGTTTCAACTTCGAAATCAACTTCACCTGTAAATGGTTCCTGTTTTATGGTAAAAAATTGATTTAACATAAAGATCCAATGTAGTTTGGATCTTTTTTTCTTGTCTTTGAACCCGTTACCTAGGTTACCATGACACATGGTTCTATTTTAACTCTGCAAAAATGCACAATGTTATGTTGGTATCATTAATGTCTGTGATTTTTATTAGAAAAAAGGTACTTTGCGGCTTGGATATTTTTTGCTTATTCAAAGTTTGTTGCGTAGATACCATTTATGACAGTAACTCAAAAATTGTTTTTTGTGGGTTGGATCCCTTTTGCATAACTACGTCCAATTATGTTCAGCCGTTTTAGCGTGAAAGCAAAACAAACAAATAAACAAACAAACTCACTTTCGCATTTAAGTTAGAATTCTGGTATGGAGCTGGACCTACTAACATATTTTTTAGAGGCACAGACCGTACGAGACTATAAATAGCACAATCCGCATGTAGAAATGCTAGGAGGTCTATTAGCAGTTATGGCAGCATGTACAAAAATTACTTAGCAATAGCATATAAGATACAGATTTTGAGTAATTTTCACACAGTAAAATTGTTTTCTCAACTATTTATAAAAATTATAACAGCCCCATTTTTTGTAGCATATTTTTTTTTTTTTTATGAATTATAACTACAAAATATGGTTAATAGTTATAGTCAAAAATGAAGCATACTCACAGGTTCAAATGGGAACCGGGCCTCCGTGTCATGTTTGGCTGCGTTGGGCTTCAGATGCTCGTTGGCAAAGTTCCTTGCCATCTCTTGAATGCATTGTTGCTGCTCTGTTAGTTGTGTTGTGAAGGTGCGGCGTTGAGATAGAGTCTTCAGGCATTGTCGCGAGTAAACTGAAAAGGTTTAGTGATTAGTTATGGTAAGGAAAATTTACATGTTTATATATATGGATTTTCTTACATTTATAAATGTTTTATTTAGATTATTTAAAAATAACACTAGACTGACTGTAGTTAACCAACCTCTTGCCACTCGCACAATTTTCATTAATTTACATTAGGCGGTAAACTTAATTGAAAATCACATGCACAAGGGCAAAGGTAAGTAATAAATTATCAAATATAAAATCAAAGTGTAATTTTATTTATAAACTGGTAGTACTTACTGCCTAATTTTGAGGATTTCAACAGTGGACTTGTAGCCATTTTAAAATTCAGATAAGGACTGATGTTATATCACCGAAACAGTACAAACGAATTAACTCTGGTAATTCACAGTTGACAGTCGAATTGTGATACGAATGATAATGATAAACCAACAAGGTCACACAAACATACAAAAATATCTCCTACTTCCAAAAACCGGTTCCTGAAATTGTGTCACGAATTTCAAGTTAATGCACAAGTAAATAGCACAGTAATGTAGCACATTACATTCATGCAAGTAACCACTTCTTCAAACACCGATTAAAGCAATAGTATTGCATTAATTCAGTTTTTTATAATATGTATTTTAGTGTGGCTGAACTATTTTAAGATCATATTTATTATAGGCCGTAATACCCATATGATAAGAACCATTTTATGAAATCAATGTTGACAAATATATCAACAATTTTCGTTTGTAATGACAGAACATTGACACTTGACATTTCTGATTTCTGACAATATCGTAACGTTCTGTTTTACCATTTCTGTGGACGTATTGGGCTCTAGTATCGTGGCGACTCAGCAAACATTTTTATTTTCTCATAACTCTTATTACATATTAATGTTCTTGTAATCATAATAACAGTTTATCAGATTGAAGACACGATGCGGTGACACGGTGACACGACACGACACAACACGACGCGGCGACACTAAGCTCAGACACTTCGGTCGGACTTGCTGCGTTCCTGTGTTACCTGTACCCTGTACTCATTCCAATGTGGATTGGAATTGTATTGTTTGATGTTTGATGACACACAGTGACACTGACACTAATACTTCAATTGATTGACAGTGTTGACAACTTTTGGGTTACCCTCTTTTAGGGGGAAGAAATGTTAAAAGGGGCATTTTCGGATAGGTCACCTGAGTTAGGACATAGTATACTTAGAATCCAGGTAGTACGGTCCTGTGATAATTTCCGACCTTTACGCGGGTGAAGCCGCGGGTAAAAGCTAGCAGAAATATGGATCTTGTGTGAAATTTGAACCTACGGGAAATAATTAAGATAAAAACCTTTAACGGGCGTGTGTCACTACAACATAATATGACTTCAAAAAAAAAAACAACATTCTTCCAAAAAAAAAACACTACAAAGTGAAAAATAACTTTCAGTAGTCGGTGTTTGGTTTTGAATTTTCGTTTTTGCCACCGACTTCCAAAAGTCCCACCGACCGTGGCCATTTGGACACGGCAAACTATTATATTTTTCACTTTGTAGTGTTTTTTGGTATTCTTTTATATAAAAAAATGACAAACGATATGTATGCATTTTATTGTATGAGTTACGAACGACTTGGGCAGCACTACATTATATATTATATTACCTTACCTTAGTCTAATTAATAGGGTTTTTTAGGGTGATTTAAAATTTTGGGGGAACATTTTGGTACGGGTTGGCAGCACTGTGACAGTCGTCGAACTCGAAGTTCAATGGTATTGTTTGTTTCGAATTTGTGGTATAAAAGAAATTATCATTATACGGATTTCAATAACAGTTCAACAGGGAATTTGCAGTTAGATAATGTGATCTAATTGTCGTTTTGATTGTGTCGTTGCGAATTAACTGTATTTACCGGACAAAAACAAGGAAAAGTTTCAGTGGTTTTCAACAACACCCATTTTTCAGTCAACATGACTTCGATTTTCGACCAGTACGAGCAAGCGTCGCAGGGTTCCCAACGAACTAAACCTGTGTCCGAACCAATGGTATCTTCGGGATATATAAACATGCAACTAGAAGATAATACACCCATGTTTTCCAAGAATAAAATGATGCTGAAGAATCTGTCAGATCTGATAACACATGCTGCGGTGTCTAACGATTACCTAGTGCTTGCGATGGCTAATGGGAATCTATTTCGGCTCAATCTAAAGAAGCCTGATTGTGGTCAAGGTAAAACAAAATTCCATGTATATTAAAATTTGGTAAAATTGTATATTTCGATTATGTATGACACTAAACCAACAAAATAATTATTTTCAGAAATCCAATACTCAAAATTCGTCCAGCCTAACTCCAAGCTAACGGGCATCTTCCTAGATCCACTTGGGCACCACCTTCTCATGGCATTCTCTTCAAAAAACAAAAAAGATGGGTCCCCAGAGCTCATATACTTGCATCAAAACAGTTCTAAGTCGAAACAGGTTAGCAAATCGAAGAACTATGAAGTAACGGAAGTGGGTTGGAACTGGGAGAACACTTCGGAGATGAATACGGGTCCAATACTGCTTGGTACATCACAGGGGCATATCATTGAGACGGAGTTGGAAGCGGACAGTGACAAGATGTTTACAGCCAGTAACCAGTATTGGAGAGAGGTAAGAGAGTGGATACGAAAAGTCTTAATTTTGTAGGTGTTATGTTTTCAAAAGTTTAATTAATTTTATTCACTTTAACATACCTATTAGTGTTATTCATACATACATTTCGGTGTGTGGGTGACCAGATTGAAGTATTGTTAATCGAGACCTGCTTTGTACAAGGTCCATGTGGTCTTGAGGGTTTTCATTATTGAGACGAGAACCAATATTTAATGCAAAATGTAATTAATTTAACAGCAAAATGATTAAAACTAATAATTAACAACAAAATGTTCCCACATTGCTTGTTACGCAGTCTCATAAAGGCCAGTCCCTTCCACAACTCGCCTGATTCGCTGAGTGGAGCGATGATGACACTAAATGTTGCGTTCCGTTTTACGTTTTAATTTACTCACGCCGACATCCATTAATACATAAACTCACGCCTTCTTCTCATGGAGTATGGCAGAAACTACAGAACGCCACGCTAGTGATATTCATTCAAGTAAAAATGATTTGTTGATTTTTAATTGGCCTGGGGATTACTCAGTAGCAGACTTGATCCTTGGGCAAATAATGCCATTAAATTAAAAATACATCTGGCAAAATTTGTAATGGTATGTTATGGTAAAAAGGATTATTCTGTCACTAATTTTATATTTGTTTGACACACTGCACTTTTCTATAAACTATAATCTGTTTAATAATCTGAATTAGACCACGTCCGCACGGACGTAATAAAACCGCGGCGATTTTTTTCGAGCACTGGATTTTCAACGCTGTGCTTAGCGCCGATAGTTGAAATTCCAACAGTTTGTTTTTCAACGCGCTCGGATGAGAGTGCGTCCCAACGGATTGGATACTCAACGCTCGGCTCAACACCGAGAGTTGAAAATCAAGTGTGAAAAAGATCGCCCTGATAAAAATACGTCAGTGCGTACCTGGGCCCAATATGATTTGATTTTAATTTTGTTAATTTCTCACACAAGCTGCCTAGTTACCTTCCTCTGTATGGAAGCAAGGATATTGATGGTTTGGTAAACAGACATTTTTGCTTTCAATCATTGTTTTATTTTTGAATCCCAATTCGCTCGTAAATGCTTTACCACTTTTGACAACACTTCTCAGTAAATTGAAACTTAACCAAGGCGCGATCCACACAGAAGGGCCGCTCACGTACCTTCTGCTCACGAGGACGGGACGCAGTCGTAGCGTCCCTTTCACGTATCTTTATTATTCTTCATACAAAATGTATGAACGCAATCTGGCACAAAACATATGGAAAAGACAGGACGCGGATGTTAAAATATACTAAAGTGATGAGACGCGGACACGGCGCAGACGCAGGTGGGTGCGAAGAGGGCGTGGGGTGTTTTATTTATAATTTGAAAAGTTGCATGAGTATCTCGTCCGTGCCGTCCTCGTCTCACGTCCCTTCTGTGTGGTCCGCGCCTAAGCTTGGAACTATCTAACTGTCATACGACAAATAGTCCTTGTTGTTTTATGATGCAAGTAACATTAAACTTTATAGGGTGATAAAGCAATTACGAGATCAACTATAATATAGTGGAACCTTTATTTTCTGACTCCTCTTAAATCAGCAAAAAAAAAAACTGGATTTTTATCGAATATGTAGACATATATTCAAGGAAAAACCCGCTCGGCAACACACGATCAATCACAATCGGAATCATTTTGAACGATATTGCTAATCCATTGCTTCATATGTTAGAAAAAATTGTCTGCTCAACAACGAAAATAACGTAATCAATGTTGTTAAATTGTCAAAATGAAACAGATTGCGATTGATCATGTTACGCAATTGGGGTGTTGATCATGGTTCAACGAAGGTAGATGCCGAACGAAGATTGCCGATCGACACAAGCCGAATATGTGTAGTACCTAAAGCAATTGCTCTGGGTCGTTCAACAAATACTGCCGAATCGGTTGTGCCGACCCGAACAAAGTGTGCAGCACTGCTTAGATCCTTAAAGAAAATCAAGGTTCCATTATAATGAGTTAAGGTTGTACTGACCAAGGTGTGCTGTAAATGTGTTTGGTTTTATTCTGAAATATTGAGCCTTTTGTTAATATCAAGCAGTTCAAGTAAAATTAATGGCTTATGGCTTGAATGGCACGTAGCAACAGCAGTCCTATTGTGTTGTTGTGGCTAACTATAATCGTAATTGTCTTTCCCATACTGTAAAAATACAAATTCTAGAGAGACTATTCTGTGGTATAAAGTAACTGCTATAAGATTACCCTAAATTTAAACTTTTTTTAATTCTGTGCCTCAAAGCTTACGATTATTAATCTTTTTTAAAAAACCACAACCATTGACTAAAACCATTTCTTTTTTCAGATTTTTGACATCGGCAAAGGTACTGACATGCCAATAACAGGCATACAGTTCCATAGAGTAAATAACACAAGTAAATACTTCATATTTATCACTACACCAACTAGGCTGTATCAGTTCATGGGCCATGCTATTACGAAGGATGACAAGCCCTCCTTACAGTCAATTTTCTTCTCATATTTGACTATTCCTGAAACTGGCTTCCAAGAAATCCCATCTACTTTGAAATACTCGAAGCTTCAGTTCTTTGATAAAAATGCAGTACCTAAAACATTTGCTTGGTTGACGGAGCCCGGGATATTTTATGGACAGGTTGGTACAAAGAAGTCCTTTTTCAATACTTTATCTAATAGAAATGGGTTCCGAACATCAGGAACCGACGATGCGGTAGGCCTAGAAGGAGATGGCGTAACGAGTTAGACTCCTACTTAACAGATTGCGCTCAAGTTGCAAATGATAGAGAAGAAAATGGAGATACGGTAGCGAAACCATTGCCCTGCAGTACAGGATCATAAAAATAATAACTTGTATCTAAGCAGAAGTTAATAAAAGTCTCTGTCTACACTCCCCTCCATAATTCCATGATTCATAATAACCAAATACTATTCTCAATTTGAGAATCGAATCTGCCATCAATTGCCAAACAACATGTAGGTTTCAGTGTAACAATGCATTACATTATTATTAAATTTTTTAGTCAAATTTTCCTTATACTCGTGCTATCGTAACAAATACACGTCATAAACGGTTTCCAACCAAAATATATAATTCGTCCAATTAATTTTGAACAGTATTTTTGCCTTATCTGTTATCACAAAATCAGCCTATAATTTAATATGAAGTCCTGCTTGTCCTGTTGACGGCATTTTACTGGAACTGATAGACGCTACTGAAGGCGCCAAACTCGTAGCCAAATTCCGGGTCGGCTCAATTGTAGGGGCCTCTTCTCTGTGAGACGCCTCATCAATAAGTCTGTAATTTTTTTTACAGTTGGACCCAAGTTCCCAACAGAATTCAAACTCCTTGTTCACTCAAGGCGCACTCATCAGTTATCCCACTGACGGCGATGAACAGGAAAACGCTCCTCTATCTTTTGTCCTCACAGAGTTCCATGTACTCCTCATGTACTCAGACAGAGTCAAAGTAATCTCACTCATAAGCCAAGAATTAGTTTTCGAAGATAGATATTCAGAAGCCCATGGGAAACTAAAAAACATAGTGAGGGATACGAAAAAGAGAACCATATGGGCGATCACAGACAAGAGTGTGTTCAGGTATAAAGTTGTTCGAGAGGAAAGGAATCTATGGATCATTTACTCTGATAAAGGACAGTTCGATCTAGCCAAAGAGTATTGTTATAATAATCCTGCGCACATAGACGTTATTAACGTAAAACAGGCCGAACTACTATTCAATCAGGGCAGTTATGAGAGGAGCGCAGAAATATTTGCGGATACGCAAAAAAGCTTCGAAACAATATGCCTGAAGTTTTTGGAGTTAGAGCAAATAAATGCTTTGAAAGTCTACTTAGGGAAGAGATTGGAAACTTTAAAGGAAGACGAAAAGACGTTGATTTCTATGCTTGTTATTTGGATGACTGAGTTGTACTTATCTCAGTTAGGTTTACTGCGTCGAACAGGGAAGCAAGATTCCGAAGAATACCACCAAATTCAGAGTAACTTCGAGATATTTTTACTGCATCCGAAAGTTGCAAAATGTATGCAGCACGTGAAATCCGTAGTATATGACCTGATGGCTTCACACGGCGACAAACAAAACCTGATCAAATTAACGATCATTAACGAAGACTACGAGAATGTTGTAGCTCAGTATATTTATAAGAAATCATACTTAGAAGCTATTGAGACCCTGAAAGCATTGAAGAGACCGGAGTTGTTCTACCATTTTGCTCCGGTACTAATGGAGGAATCGCCGAAGCATACTGTGAACGCTTTGATATCTCAAGGGGCGAGATTGAGCCCTTCTCAATTGCTCCCTGCGTTTTTATCTTGTAAGAACGACAAAGAACATTTGTCTGAAGTTATCAGATACTTGGAGTTTATTCTGCATCATTATAACGTCAAGGATAAGGCTATTCATAACTATTTGTTGACGCTGTACGTGGAACATGATCACGAGGCGCTGATGATGTATCTGTCGAGACAAGGCCAGGATGTTACGATGGTGAATTATGATGTGCATTATGCTTTGAGGTAAGTTTAGGCTTACCAATATTATTAAATGTTAATCATACGAGTACTGTTTGGGTACATAGAACATTGACAAACTTCCCGTTTTTCTTCTGACCTTCCTCTTGTTATAGCCCGAGTTCAGGTACCTAAGGCTCAATTTACATTGCGACAGAAGGGAAGAGAAGCGAATTGTTTTTTTTTTGTAATGCATTTTGAACCTTATCTCGATTGCGTAACGTTCAAATTAGACATGAGACGAAAAGCGAGCATCGTACCTTCCGAAGACTTCAAAGAAATTAACCAGCTAAAGTAGGAAAGTACAAATGTTCTAGCGACCCGCTCCTGCTTCGCACGGTTTTTATTAAGACTTGACAAAACATCGAGATTTCTTAGTTTTACGTAACTTAATATCAACGTATTATACACATAAACTTTCCGGAATAATTTCTCTAAACGATAGTGAAAACCTCATCAAAATCTGTTACGTGGCTTAGAAGAACAACGCGAACATACAGACAAAAACGAAAAGGGACTTTAATTCGGTCATACATTACATCATCTATACAAAATTGATGCTATACCGGCTATATTGAATTCCAGATTATGTCGCGAAAAGAACCTATCAGAAGCATGTGTGAAGTTATCAGCACTGCTTGGTCTATGGGACTCGGCGGTGGAGCTAGCGCTGCAAGTGAGCCTCACTCTCGCCAAGAGCATAGCAGACATGCCGGAGCAAACCGAGCTCAGGAGACAGCTGTGGCTTAATATTGGTGAGTATTTTTTTTTAAACAAGCGTGTGTGAAGTTAGCCACGCTACTTGGTATATAGGACTCGGCGGTGGAGCTAATGCTGCAAGTAACCCTCACTCTCGCCTAGAGCATAGCAGACATGCCGGAGCAAACCGAGCTCAGAAGACAGCTATTGCCGAGTTTACTACTCCACCATGAAAAGTAAACAACATTAATGTCAGTTGTTTGATAAAATAACGTATAATTTTAAAGGTTATGAGAAAAAAACTATTATTTTATGCAAAAGATGGTATCATAATAATTGACTCAGTCAGCGATACGAACATCCCAATAGATTCCCTAACTAAACTAAACAAAATAACCCTACCCAAGTTGCCACCCCAAAATCCATTGGGTCAAATCCATTGGCTTGGTTTACAAAGTATTAAGCACTATCCATTTGCGATTTTCGTGACTTTTCGAAGTACCTTGACCGTTCGAAGCAAAATAATGTTACCATGCTACAATAATAGCGTTGGGGTCGTGAAAAAATATGCGAGCCGAAGCCAAGCTAAATCAATCTGCCTGCCTAGTCTTTTTCCACTTGTAATGGAGTCGCTTCCAGTCTAACCGGATGCAGCTGAATACCAGTAATCTGACCTCCACATCCCAGTAACTGGGTAATACGATACTCCTCGGTAAGACTGGTTGTCAGACTTTCGGGTTTCTGACGACCCGTAACGACTGTCAAAGTTCCACCAGTGACAGCTGGGACCAACGGCTTGATAAATCATAAACACGAATGTGTTTAAAACAACCATAGTATAATAATACTTAATTTAAACATTCCTTTATTATTTTTTCAGCTGAAAACGTAATCACGAAGACTCAAGACATGCAGGAAGCGATGAGATTCCTCGAAGAGTGTCCGCTCATCAAAATAGAGGACATACTGCCTTTCTTCAGCGATGTCGTCACCATTGATCACTTTAGACAACCTATTTGCGAGTCCTTACAGGTAACCTATCATAATAATGTAAATCTATTGTTTTCTTGATAGCCTATAAATGCCTATAATCGTCGCACTTTTTTCTGTAGTTCTATAATCATACCTATTTTGTTGGATTTAAATACAAGGTACTTTTGGAACGACGTTCCTTAACGCGGGTTGCGGTTGGAGTTGACTGGTAGAAATCGTCACGTAAGGAAAAAGCGTTATGCCCCCTCTATGCGACTTTCTCTTTCTATTATATACAACGGTGTGTGCGTGCGAGTATCGCGTAAGGAACTTCGTTCCTCACGGGGTCCCCCAACCGCACACGTTTTTTAAAATTCGTTTAGGAGACTTCTTTATTTTTTAATATATAAAATATTAAGTAGATTTGACAATATGTGGCTGTATCATATATGCTTACCCCCGTTCGGAGAATACAGGCGTGACTGTTATATAATATTGTATAGAAGTTTTATGTTATTCCATTTACAGGAAAATAACAACCAAATTGAAGAAATGAAGACTGAAATGGAAGAAGCGATAGCATCTGCTGAATATGTAAGTTAATCTGTTTCCAATGATGGTTGTATCCTGTGGTCGCAGAGTAGAAATAAAGGGAAAAACGAATACATAATGTTCAAAGTTCTTGTCAGTTCGATAGTTGTCGTTACTGGGGCCGTATTATAAAGTATTAATTCCATCATTATTCCACTGCGAAAAAAGGATGGTGCTATCGGCCTTGTATAGCTGCGTCTCTCACTCACACTGGAAGAATGGTGGCATTAATACGTCATAATAGAGCCCCTGTTGTTCATTCTGAAACACACCTGCGATTAAGATAGTTTAATTTAAAAAACTTCTTGTCTAATAAAGATGTTTAACATGTCTTTTTCATCGCTCTCCATGTTCTGCCGTCACATGGGCATGCAAACATTAATTATCCATTATTTTTTTTATCTTTTTTGACAGTCTGTTCCTCCGCCTATTTTAGACACTGACTGTCACTTTCGTAACTTCTTTCCCAATTTTTTTTTTCTCTTACAGGTCCGCGCCGAGATCCAGTCGTTCCGCAACCGAAGCGTCACCGTGCTAGTGTCAGACGTGTGTTGTCTGTGCGATATCGCGCTGTTGCTGCGCCCCTTCTACCTGTTCCCCTGCGGACACAAGTTCCACAGCGACTGCCTCACGCACGAGACGTTGCCTATACTCAGTACGTATAATGTAGAGGTTGTTATACCCTGGCAGTCGGTTGAATAGGAACCTCATTTTTATTTTCGTCGATCGTTTGACGTCGGCCGTCGGCGTCGCCTCAAAATATGACCTCATCTCATACAAAATATTGTCACATATTCTACTTCCAAATGGATAAGCTTGGAAATGTTTAAGCTTGTTCTTGGAAATAAATTACAAAACCGGTGTAGTAAATGCGAAGTCGCATAGCATAAACCGAGAACTTGTTTTGTGATTCGAACGAATGATTGTTGAAATAAACAGTCACTAGCTTAAGCGTTATCTGTGATAAGAATAATTGCGGTTTTGACTGCACGTAGAATGAATGGTGGAGGAGCGGTGGAGTTGAACGGTGGAGTTTCTTGCCCATTCTTCTCCATGCGAAAACTACCTTTTGGAAGAGGCAACTAGAATCATTTCAATTTTTTTGTAAATTTTTGACTTTCAAAAGTGCCTTATAAAGGCCTATTTGAAATAAATGATTTGACTTTGAATTATGTGCAGTCAAAACACACGTCCATCGTAACAGTTTGACAATGAGAACGCCTTTATGTCGTAGGAGTAAGGGCGGTTTTTGTAGTTCATATGCTACCTTACCTCTCGATCTCTCTCTAGTCCTCTGATACCTACCAGTAACTGCCTAACCTTCTACTTTTCCGACAGCACCAGCCCGTCGCAACAAGCTATCCGACCTCCAACGCCAACTCTCCGTGTTATCCAACATCGAGCTAACAACGATCCACACAAACGGCCTGCCTCTACGAGAGATCCTGAGGAACGAAATCGATGACTTGGTCGCCAGTGAGTGCATCTTCTGCGGCGAGTATATGATCAACTGTATTGATAAGCCTTTCATCACGGATGAGGATTGGGACAGGGTCATGAAGGAATGGGAGTGAGACTGTTTTATATTATAATTAGATAACTGAACTGTAAGTCGTGACGATATTCGCAAAAAATTGACGCGCCCTACCGCATATACGAACACGGTAATGCAGTAGGCATTACCGTGTGCGTATATGCGGTAGTGGGGCGCGTGATTTCAGAGTGGACAAGCTGTACTACGAGTCGAGACTTGAAATATAACTTATGTAGACATTCTTCGAATTAGAACATACGCTCTAAAAGCTTTATGTAATCGTAGTTTAGCCACAGATTACCAAATAAATCATTCCATGTAAAATGTTCAATACCTACTGTTATAATAGCCTACACCTTCGAGTCGCTAGACGCTGCGAACGAAAATGTACCTAAACTTACAAGCGTAAAGTGAGTTTTGCTTTGTAGCTGCACGCAGCCGCGTGGTTATTGTGAATTGCCAGGGCTGCCATTTGTAGTACACTTTATGAAATCAAATAAAATACTTTTTAATGTTTTAGCATGTTTAATTGTTAAATGACATTCGACAATAAATGTAAGTCATTGGCTTTTCTATTCTTATTTCAGAAGCATAGTAGAAGCACAGATTACGTACCTACCAATAAAATACAAAACACAAAACATGCAACTTTAAACAATTTACCTGTTTAAAAACGATACTAAAACAAATTAAATACTCACATTTCTGTATCAGCAGGTAAACTGAAAAAACATAAGTTTTTATATCTTCTCTTGCTGGATCTACATCCATCAACTGCACATAATATACCAGAACCAGCCATATCATAAGAATTTGAATCTAAGTACGTTAGGTCGACCGAAATATATACGCACGTACGCGCCTCGCGGCTGTCGGCAGCCCGCTGAGAAATGGGTCGCGTGCGACCCAGCGGTAGGTAGTTAGCGCGCTTAAGTACATGAAGTGATTTATCTGCTAATCTATGGTATAGCTTTTCAAAGTGAAATTAAAGACAGTCAAAGAAAAACGAACTTTTCAATATTTTCTATTGTTGTGTAGATTAGTTCTTTACTATTAGTAAGCGATTGTGCATGTATATTTAGCTTTTCAGACTGATATATTGGGTATATATTCTATGTGATTGTAGTCTAAAAGTATGTACACTTGGAAACAATCTCCATGTGCGTTGCATTCTGTGATAAAGTTATCCTACCATCATGGAGTAATACATTATTATTTAAGTAATATATGATATGTAATATAGCTAATTATATTTTGTATTATCCAATATGTGTATTGTGTAGTCAATAATAAAGCACTTATAAACGGATTCATTATTTATTCAGAAAATTGTGTTATCAAGTGATGATAAACAATAAATTAATTAAATATTAGGAGACAAGGAGACCGTTTCAAATCCTAGAGGACAACAAATAGCTTTACACATTTGTTTAATATTAAAAACGTAAAATGTACAAACATAAATAATACAATGTCAACACCTGTGTTATTTATGCACAATATAATTAACACGAAGATTAAGGAAGGCATACACTTAGGCCCCGTGCGTGGATTACGAGTGCGTAACTAATGAGACAATTCACTATTGCGAATAAATTTTATTGACTAGCAGCACCGTCTACTTCCATCACCTGTGGCTCCGACTTATCACCTTTATCATCCACTTGCATTATATCTAATTGTTCTTTCTTTTCTTCAACTTTTTCTTCCTTATTGCTATCTTCTGGCTTAGGACTATCAGTAGGTATATCTTTCTTGTTTTCTTTGCTTTTATTGCGTTTCTTTACAACTTTGGTGCCCTTCTTGGGGCTCTTGTCTTCGCCTTCCGGTTTTTGTTCAATATTTTCGGCTGTTTTTTGGGGAGTTGTGTCCTCTGGTCGTGTGTCAGCCACTTGTGTTTGTGTGGCGTCCTTGTTGTCGGCTGGCTCAGCTGGAGGTTGAACTTCTTCGACCTTCGACTCTGTCGTTACCTCCTGTAGTTTCTCAGTCTTCGCTTCCACGTCTGGGGCCACTTGTGCCGGCTGTTCGGCTTGGTCCTGTGGTTCGCCTTGGCCCTCCTCTTTGGTGTTTTCCTTCATTTCAACCTCACCATTTTCCGTAACCTGTTCAGCTGCCTGCTGTGTATCGGTATTTTCATTCATTTCTGCATCTGTTGGTTGAGATTGGCTCTTTTCGGCAGCGTTACTTTCTGCTTTGGCTTCTAATACAGCTATACATTTTTGGATGCACTTGATGGCCTCCTTCCTAGCCAGCCGAATGTTTTCTTTGCCATCAGTTTCAATAGTATCTAATTTAATGAGATTCCTAGTAAGCATTTCATCTAGGAACAAGTATTTCTTATCATTTTTGGCACCGCCAAAGTTTTCGACCTCAGTCATAAGATTTAGTACATCTGTTTGAATACGAAGAATCTGTGTGATAGGGTCGTTGACCGGGGTTTGCTTGGGTTGTGGCGGAGTTTGTTCCCGCTGCGGAGCTTGTGTCTGTGGCGGGGCTTGCTTCTGTTGTTGCGGGGCTTGCTGCTGTTGTGGCGGGGCTTGCTTCTGTTGCGGCGCCGGCGCAGGCTGCTGCTGCTGCGGCGGCCGCTGCTGAGTTCTGGACGGAGGTTCAGTCTTAGGTGCGTTCTGTTCATGGTGCACTGGCACTTTCACAAAATGTTCTTCGGTATGCGAAGGCGGTTGCGGTTTAGGTGATTGAGCGCGCTGCGGCGAGGCACCGCGGGCGAACGCCTGCGGGTATGCTTTTTGCTGTGTGAACGGTTGCGGCCCCTGTCTAAATCCTTTATTGAAGGGCGTGCCGAAGGCTCTCGAGAAGTTAGGGGGATGGTGGTAACCAACGGGGCCATCGTCAGCGAAATACTGTTCTCTGTCGATGTGCGGCTGCGGGGGAGGCGGCACGTATGCGGGTTTAGTTTCACCGAAGTGCGTGCCGTGATCGACTGATTTGTTAATGACCGGCTCATCCCTGCCCTCTACGAATATAGGTATGTGTCGCACGTTGGAGTGCTGTTCGCCGTGCTGTGGCGGGTGTTCCTGGTGGTTCTGTCCACTCATTTTGAAGCTTTGGTTAGATGGTGCGCTACTGTCTGGCGGCGCTGACATAGACCTTTGATTTCTGTCGTCCGCATCGACCAGGCTAGGGTCGGCGGGGCTTTTCTGGCCGAGATCGACTGTGTTTCTTAGTCCGTATTGTGGTAGGTGCGGTTGTGGTTCAGGCTCTGAAGGGCCTGGTTGAGGTTCTTGTTCAGTCTGTGTAGCTGCGGTCTGCTGCTGCGCCGATGGTGACTGCGGCGGGTGCGGCACGTGTTGTTGTGGTGTTGGTTGCGGCTGCGGCTGCGGCTGCTCGTCGCGAGGTCCAAATCTACGGTTCCAATGTGAGGGGAAGTGTTCTCTGAACTCAGGCGGGATGTCGTCGAAGGGAAATCTGTCGAAGCCACCGAAACCGTCGCCGAAATCTGGAATTATGAAAGATCTTTTAAGCATATTTGCAAAAGAGAAGGTCCTTATTTCAGTGGATATTCTGAGATATCTCTACAGATACATCTATCAGCTATCATCGTTTTACTTGTACTTAGTCCTGTATTATTGTTCCAAATAAAAATTTTAATTTTTTTTTTTTTTTTTACATATAAACATTAGTAACTTATGTACGTGGTATGTAGGTAACTGAAATCTAACCATTGTCCTAATTAAAAGAAAGGTGGTTTTATGGGGAAGATTAGCTCGTTATTATTTTGTTCACTCTTTATGTAATACAATAAAATTAATTCGTACCGTCTGTTGCGTCCTGGCTCGAAGGCCGCCTCTTCCTAGCCCAGGTGGCTGGGCGCTGCCGCAGACGCGCCGCTATGTCAGGGTGCCGCGAGGCAAGCTCGCTCCACGCGCCCGACCCCTCCTCCTCGTCAAACGGGAAACCGCGCTGTTGACAAAAAATATAAATGGTTAGGTTCATTGATTCTTCAAGCAAATAAAATAAAATAAGAGACATTTTATCAACTAAGGCCCGCTTGCATAACAAATAGCGAAATGTGGGTGTACTATAAGTACACCTCTGCCAAACCCTTCGAGAGGAATACAGGCGTGATGTTATGTTATATTTAAAACATCATTCTGTCATTTTCAAACGATTGACTGCTTTTTTTTGTTTCTAAATAGTATCTCGCATTGACCCCTGAAAAGGGTCGTAGCTGCTTAACCGGACTTTCCTGTGGCTGCCTTAAGGTACCTACTTAAAGCCTCCAGCCAGGGGCATAAACTAATACTAATTAAAGCTAGGCGAACGCTCGCTAAGGGCACTCTCTGTGGGGTACGAACCTCAGCTTAGGGCGTCGCTGGGGGGAGGACAGCAAGTCGAGACAGGCTGGATCAAACAAGGATAATTATTATTATCTGGGGACTTTAAAGCTAGGCTCAGCATCGACGCGGGCTGGCGCATCGTCGAGCAAGGGTCGGGGGGAGTATTCTTTACTCGGGAGGGTCGCGATCGCAGAGGACCTCGGCGGCGAGGTCGAAATGCGGGTCGGCCCTATTGCTCTCCTGGAGGAGGGTTATGGGGTCATCTGGGTCGGTAAGAACATGTCTCGGATGGCGGAATTTACTGATTTTTGAGGGGACATATCTGGCGGCCTCGACAACCAGAGGGGTTGCGATGTTTGGCGGCTGTATCAAAGAAACGCTTGGAATTGCGTTTAAGAAATTGGGCAATAATGGGGATTTTGAGGTCGAGATGGAGGATCTCGTTCCTAACATACCAGGGGGATCCCGTTGCCATTCGAAGGAAACGGTTTTGAAGGGTAATTGACTGAAACAGACCGATGTTTTAAATACGTTTAGAGGTAAACGTATTTAGCGTATTTGGTGCAAGCAGGCCTTGAAAGTACTTCTGATTGGTATTGGACTTCTTGAACGGCTTTCACCAGATGGGTTTTGCAAGCAATTTAATGTGTGTAGATGACTAACCGGCTTCAAGATCGGAATGACAAGAAATCGTCATTATACCAACGATAATCAGGAACGTTGACGTTCACACGTGTCGATAATTAATGACTTAATCATTTAGCTTCATGCCTAACATACAGACTGGCTACTGTTGTTGTATTAATGTTAGTAGGTATGTCAATCAATCTGCCTAGCCTTTTTCCAACTATGTTGGGGTCGGCTTCCAGTCTAACCGGATGCAGCTGAATACCAGTATTTTACATGGAGCGACTGCCTATCTGACCTCGACAACCCAGTTACTAGGTAACACGATACCAACTGGTAAGACTGGTTGTCAGACTTTTGGGCTTCTGAGTTCTGACTAAGTAACGACTATCAAAGTTTACGAATGCCAGCCGAGTCCAACGGATTCACGTGCTTTCCTAGGCACGGACAAGTTTCGATATGTAATGGATGGTCACCCATCCACGAACTGACCGCGGCAAGCGTAGCTAACCTTCGATAGACCCGTGCCGCTGTTATCATTTAGCCACGAGCCCCTCCATTATTCCTCCATTAATATTACGAGGTATGTGTATCGGCTTAATGGAATTCTATAATTGATTAATTCACAACGTGATCGTTGTAATTCCTAGACTGATACATAAAAATATCCGTTGTTGAATGATTATACGAATTGTATTGTTTAACGCAGTTTCTTAATTTTCCTTTATTGAAAAAACATCCTCGAGACAAAACTGCCATCATTTAAATTGTCTTAAAGGAACGTCAATACAGGAAGCTCATATTTATTGCATCGATTTCGCAAGTATCCGGATGGAGCGCCTATAAATATGTAAAGCGACAAGTGCATGTACCTATAGTGGATTCCGTACTTTGAGCCACCTTACTCCTCCAGTAGTTATGTGCGAAGGAGACAGAATACACGTCAAAACAGAAAAGGTACATAGTAGTCACATTTGCGTCGCCAGATACAACCATATAAGGCAAGGACGGCCGAGGAAGTGACCTTACAGTTGATACTTTCGTATTTTGATACTACGGATCATTACGAGAACGAACGTTCCAATGATTTACGCAGTGTAAATAAATATTAATAATTTTGATAAGTGCTTGCTTTTAACATGTTCGACGCAAAAATGGTCAATTAACGTAGTTCCATCGTTGGTTTACGAAAACTTTTGTGACCGTTTCTGAATTTTTCTCGCATTGATCTATTCTCGCGGCCTTATGATTTTAAAATAGATTGTTATCAAGAATAATCTTCGAACGTAATTAGCAACGAGGCTTAACGTTTCTGACTCCGCAATTTATTCATTTATTTTATTCCTGTTTATTGGGTACACAACAGGTTTGGGGATACATTCTAATAATAGCTAACCACATTTCGCAATTGTGACGACTGTTAGCACTTATTTGATTCAATTTAAGATTCTGCGCTTGAGTGGGACGATAAATACAAGCCTAAAAATCGTTTCGCCACGTCTTCAATATGTTGCGAAACAATTCAAAGCGTTTTGACAAACACTTTTTGTAAACAAAATTAACTACTTATATCGAAAAAAGACACGTCAGAAGTAAACCACAAAAACAAAGAAAACATCATCAACATAATAGATCGCGAACCGATTTTAGACCAAGAATACCGGCAATATTGTTAGTTACGTGGAAAAAGCCAAGAATGTATATTGTTGTGCTAGGAAAGCGGCATCATGGCACGAAATGTACAAAAGCAAACCTATACTGATGATTGTAAACGGTGACATCAGCGTGTGGGTTGGAGTGAACAAAAACCGATGGAGATCGTTGCCGTTGCGTCATGCGATTGTGGACGATTGTTGGAATACGTAGCAAACGTGTGCTGGCGGGATCAGGGGCACGTGGACGGTCTCGTGAGCTAATAATGCTACCATTGTGGTCATTTAAAATAATTTTATTCACGAGATTCACGTGGCACTTGAACTAATATCATTATAAATAGTTATAAATCAACAAGATGATGTAATTCAGATAACGGTAATTGAGGGTTCTTAAGTGTTTACACATCCGAAACTGCACTTAAACAGAATTTAAGATAAGACAGAGGTAGGTATGCCATTTATAGGCGATGAGCTAATAGTAAGATATCTTCATTAGAACTCGTCTTATTATGTATTGAACACTATGTTACATGATCTGTTCCAATTATGTTTGACAGAGGCATCTGTTGAAGTTGTAAGAACTGAAGACTACCGTTAAAATTAAGAAGATTTTGGAGGGAAGCCTTCAAAAAGTAAAGTATGTTTTTTGAAATTACTTATTTTCGTGCAGTCTCGTCTAGTTGTCGTAGTCTAATATAAAAATGGCATGTCGTATTCGCATAGTCTTTGCGCTAGGAATAAGTGCCCAATAATATTTTGAGACATAATCACGGAGGTGGGTGACGCAAGTGAAGTCATTGACCGCCGAACATCCAACTTTCTGTTCTGAACTCAGAGGCAAGCAAAAATGAAGACGTATACATCATTTAGGAAGAGATAAAGATGAGACGTGCAAAAACTCAGTCAAGTTTTTACCATTTTTCCGATTATACCGCCTGTTACTGCAGTACTTGATTCGCAAGTTTTATTTATTTTAATTTCAGTTTTGTCCTGTTGTCTTTTTATTTTACAACTTCATAAATTATCTTTTATGGCAAATATTGAAACTCAATACCCTATAAATAAGACTGTAATTAAAATTTTATCAGCTTAAGATCGATTCCCCGATAATCATACGATGACCCACTTAATCTCCATAAACAGAAACATGAATCAAGGCGTGGGATGGAACTGTTATATCTACTCTAAGACTCTTTAAGGTCTTATATAAAACATCCGGTGATTATTACCTTCCTAATAAAGCCAATTTGAAGTAAGTTTCTTTCGTTCCTTCAAATTTGCATAGGACACAATCTTCGTGGGCGCTCGTGTGACGCACCGACAAAGGCACAACGTTAAAGTCCGCTTATGTACGTGAACGATACATTTTACCGTCTAAGATCACACTGACATCAGTGACATCACCGTCTTAACTTAGCTGAATATTTACAAAGATAATTTCATAGTCGGAAGACCGGTTATCCATAAGCTTGAGTAGATCATTACATGCGTTGTTTGTTAACTCTTCAAGGTGTGAAGACCGTTGATTGGTTACTTGAATGATAAGAGCCAGCCATTTGAAATAACAAATAAAATGGCCAAAGAATTCGTGTTTTCAATGCTCCAAGTATGAAGGACGACCCAATGACGAAGTACAAGGCAAAACATAAGAGTGAATGATAATAATAAAATCACGTTTACAAATATCAGCAGTCACAGCTGGAAATATTTTGTTTACATTAATTGTTAAGTCGAATATCAGGTGGATACAAACATGAAAGTGATGTCGTAATGTACGAATATCACTTAAAATGATGGCGTCGTTTTGAGCCGAAACCCTGTTGGAATAATATCGCAAAGTGAAGCACTATTATTGGGAGCGTATTTAGAGCGAGCGTGCACTTACAGATAAACAAAGCAGAAGGGGTTTAGCATTAACAGAAGCACGAAAGGTAAGTGAACTTTGACGAACCGCTCAAGAATAACGCTGACCAAAGACGATGACCGAATATGTATTTTCGTTCATAATTTATGGAATTAATGTTGATTATTCGAACTGTTTGATGTAACTTTCCGTCAACGTTTATTTTGTACCACTTATAATAAATTGAGTGTGGTGCTTTTTACTAAAAATAAATCTGTTGGTCTGCGAAACCGCGGTCTTAACTTCAACTTTGGAAACAACATGCAATATTCTGTGGTTTCAGATGGCTAAAGAAAATATTTTTCGTAGGCAGTCGCTATACATGGTATTTCGATAAAACCAAAGCGTCTCGTCGGCGTCGCCTCTGACTCACGAGACTCGGCGAATGACGTCGAAATGTTTACAATGATCTCGTGTTAGTTATGGACGTTTTTGTAGGGAAATATGCGAAGACAGACGCCAGTGCTGTATAAATATACGGACTTTTTAAAGAAATTTAACTCTTGAAGTTTACACGAAGGCTATATGGCGCATCAAGTGAGTCAAAGCACTGAAGTAGTGAAAGATAAGGAATAAATATTATACATTCTGTACTTTCAAGTATTTTGCCTTGTCTTTTCTGAAGGGTTTTAGATATTTGAGAAGATATTTATAGAGCAAATGGGGATATGACAGAATACCCTAAAATATTATTTTTAATGCCAATTTAATGCAAAAAAGTACTTTCATTCATAGCTCTACAAATGAGTTCCATATGAATAGATTTATTTATTAAGGTACACCAACAGCTTCTGTATATAATATATCTTAAGTACTATAAGGTAAAAATAGCCTCGGACTTATACAGTCGCCAATTAGTCATAAAGTAATAATTTGAGCGAAGGTAACACCTGTGCTCAAGACAAGCAATGTCTTTGACCATGCCACCACCTGGCCAGTTTCCAATTACTAATGCGAACAAGGAAACATTCTGCAGGTCATTCGGCTTTCGCACAACACCTCTCCTTTGTGTTAGATCATCACATATTCAGTATGAATAGAAATCACTTTCATCAAATCTTTTACATAAATTAATACTAATAGTCTCAGCCTTAAACAGGTTGAAGTTTTCAATGTTGAACAAAATTATTATTATTATCAGTGATCATCATGTAGAAGTAGCAACCCGGCCGGCATATTGAAATGCCAATTGGTGTGATCTTTAAAGATTATTCCTTGCAATTTGCAGTGCAGGTGCATTGTGGAAACGATAACGAAAGATAATATCATCAGTATAACCAATGTTTAATTCACGAATTAGGTAATGAAAATGAAGTTCCGAATTTCCTAATGATTGTAAGCTGATAAGTTTGAGAAAACTTACTTCATTGCCATGGTACTCCGGTGGTTTATCCAATACCACTGGGGATTCCATTTCCTTATTACAAAACACTGGAATGTTTCACTTATAACCACTTCACAATTAAATAACGCGAAAGTACTGATGTACTTGGCGTAACGTTCGTCACTTAGTCTCGATTTATACTGTGGCGATCGACGCCGTACAATCGTATTTATACAGCGTGTGGGAGCGCGGCGCCACGAGTTCGCGAGCCGTCCGGAGGGTTCGAGAACGACTCAGCAACGTTGCCGTATCGCAGATAACAAAAACACTCGACAGAGAGTTATTGTTGGACGATATACATGGTCGCGTTCGTTCGTACCAAGACGGTTTTACATTAAGTTCGTTGTATAAAAGCGGCAATGTACGTGTTACATGAGTGAGACAGTCTGGTTTCTCGTACTACTCCCAATCGCGACTGCGTCAATTTTGTCTGGGAAGTTTCCCGGGGTGGTTGCACACATAGTAGAGTGCAAAGCGCCCGGTGCGCAAAACAGATGCAACCCCTTTGGAACTTTGTCGAAACTTCTAGAGGATTAGAGAAGGATCGATCGATAGCAATGACGATAAAGTTTGAGCACCTACGCTCTACACAAAGTTGTAGGCAATTGTGTGACAGTGGGGCTAGTAAAAAAAATATATATATATGGAGTGAATGATAAATAAAAATAAAACAAACATTATAAATTTTCAGGTCATCACGTGTGAATCATTGTGGACAATGAATTTATACATAATGGATTTCACAATGGCAATAACAGCGTGTATGAATTTATTTAATTTTTCCTTCAGTGTGCCTTATAAACCAACTGATTAATGTTGGGGTATTACATTCATACAACCTCTCTCCATTAATTTACGTTTCAATTGTTCTTTAATGGATGGTAAACGCAAAAGGTCCTTGTTGGTCAGACGTAAAATTAAAATTACTCTAATCTAAAATGGCCTAGTTAAAGCTTTGTGATTTTGTATAAAACCAGATATTATTTTTAATGAAGATACTCTTGCGAGGATGCTTTTTTTTTTCGTAGTTATTGTTGTTCGTTATTTATCTGGTGGCTTTTCTCTAAAAATCTAAATTGACTGGAGCTAGTAAAACAATTTTAAACCAGCTTTTGGTTTGGGTTACAATTTTACTAGTTTTAAATTTTGATCGTCTGAAACTTTTATCGTACTTTACAACGAAGCAGTTGTTGAACTTTGGAAGTTTATGTTTTATTTGCGGCATTACTCATGGTATTTATTGGTTGCATAATATTTTATTGGTTTTAGCTATCGCATACAAATAAGAGATACTCTTGAACATGGGTTTTAAATAAGCTTTCTCTGTTTTTTGCTTTCTTTCACTTTGACTAGCACTAGAACTATATTATTTGTACAGAACAATCTTTTAGCTTTGGTGAGCTACAATCATGAACAATTTGCAGAATACTGTTTCTCATAGTTATAGGGATAGAAGGAACCTACTCGAACCGTGGACTATATCAAAGTTTGGAGCTGCTCTAATGCCCGTAGTATCACAGAACCTGACTGAAAACTCAACCATTACTTAAAACTCGTTTAAAGCCTTTTGATAGGTTTAAACTAGTTTCAATTAATGCTTGAGTCTTGAATGAGGTTCTGTAATACGGGCCTTAGAGTACAAAACAAATAGGGGCAGTCCATGATTGTTTGAAATTGATAGTCAAAACCAATAACTGTCTTACGTTAGGTTTGCCCGAAGCAATTGAAAAAGAACATGTTTATTATAGATCTAGTCTAAGTTTCCAGAAACATACAATTACTACGAATTTGTACTTTGAAATAGAACAGGTGACATATTGTTAAAAATAGCTTACTGCCAAAAATACCACAGGGCTATTATAGATGCAGTACTATTAATCATTGCTATTATAATCATATTATTATACAAACATTTTTAGACACAATGACAGCCGGACAACTACATCAAGGTTGTTATTACTCATTGATAATCCATACTTCCATACTAATATTACAAATATGAAAGTAATTGTGTCGGTATGTAATAACGAATTAGGATCGAAATCCGTACAACCGCGTGAAAAGCTAACAGACAGAATAACTTTCTTATTTATAATATTAGAATGGATATGGATGGACATCATAATTATATATATATATTGTATATATATAATATATATTTTTTTACATAATAATTGTACATACCTAATATTATTATTTTTTTGAAAAAGATGTCCGGTGAAACTTTAAAACGGAAGACTTTCGAATATTCGAGTTTCTCGAAATATCCTTCAGTGCTTATATGATTATGACACAAGCAAGTGCGTATCGGCTTAACACTATACTGCTAATTTGATTATTTATCTAAACTCCCTCAGGTGAATTATAGGAAATTATATTTTCATGAGTAGCTCGAGTATTTGGATGTAATTTTAAATACGGTACGTATTAAAAAGTGGTATTTTAGTAAAGAAACTGATCCAGTTGACTTGCGAGTACTACTGGAATACTCTAGCTAGAATCTGGAACATTAATTGAAATACTTATGTTTGTTTGGAACAATAAAAAAGATCAGGTAGTAAAATCTATAACAATAGAAGCATTCGACAAAACTTAAACAGCCAGTTAAGGAAGCATACACAGTTCATTTATAATTCTTATCCTACGAGTATTTTTGAGAAATAATTGGTTGAATTAAGTAAAACAGCTACGAACAAAGAACATAAATGTAATAATGCGATTATACATAATTATTTGAAACATTTGTTTACATACTCACATTGACGCGAGCAGCCGGAACGCATGAAAGAAAAAATATATACTCTTTTCGCGCGCGTCTCACGACATATCAGTTATATTATACACTTTAAATATTATATTACTACACAATAAATATGTCTTCAACGAGCTCCAGACAGGCAGAGGCAGTCTGTTTGTTGCTCAAGGTACTATACAATATTTCAAACGTCAGTCTAATGACGACGTCTCTGGGAGAAATTCAACAAATAGAACAAGGCTTGGAAAGCCAAAATTCTTAAGACCTTCTCCTCCACTCGCCAAAATCTTCAATTGGCTAACTACTGCTACACGGCTATTCGGTTTGTGATCTAAATGATTTGGAAACCTATATTAAATTGGGTAAATGCTTCGACCGCGCCCCGTAGCTCAGCTTCGGTTGTTTGTTTGTTTAAAAGCAAACAACCATTCGCTAAACAATGTAAACTGAAACATTAGTTCATGTTTGTTATCTAACGGACTATTATCAGCTGACTGCTATTTGGCAATCAATGCTTGGTCGTTGACCGAGTATCTCACATGGTGTTGAGGACGCAAGTGGAATAATAAGTTTCCCATTCCTTCAACTATATTCGTACGGAGTTGGTTAATTTCCTGCGCTAAAAAAGGACGACTAATCAGTCGAAATTAACAATTTAAAACAGAATTTTAATCAAGGTTTTTGCACAAAGAAAAGGAAGTGTTAAAGAAAATGTTTACACGTCATATGGCAGCGTCAGCGTCTTGCGCTGTACATTTTTTTAATGAACGCCAATTTGAACAGGTATGCAGCAACGTGGCTATTTTTAACAGTTTTAATGTCAGGATTCCTACAGGAAGCGAACACCGATAGTTCACATTGCGTAGCCGTGATTAGGCGTTTTTAATTAGACTGACTAACAAGTCAGAAAGACCAAACTTTAAAAAATAATAATTGAATATTACAACGATAAAGTCACATAGAAAAGATGGGAGAAGAAACTTACAAGTTTAACACCATTTAGAATATAAGTGAACGTATTTGCGGTAAACCTCTAACTAGAAATACTTCAGGGTTAATCAAAATACAATAAACAAGCAAAGTGGGACGCACGGAGACGTAGGAGGGCAACTCGTTACAAATACCTAACGATTCTTATAATAATGTTGTGCAACGCGAAAACAATTCGACCCCTGGATAAGATGTTAGAGACAAAGTGAAGAGCAACATTCAGAAAATAGTGCACGGATCGTTGAATGTCACATGTATATCTATTGTATACGTGTCTATGAAGTGCATAATATTATCGATGACGATTTAAAGCCTAAATCAGTTAATTAAAGCGTGTAAACAAAACATTGTATCGTTGGCAGCATTTGTGATTGGTGTTACCAACAAATACAATATTTGAAGCTATTTATAATTTGTATGTACCACCGCACGTTCGCACCGATACCAATGACTGTGGTGTACTCACGTTTCGCTTCATAATACTGTCACAGAATTATCTCACGTTATTATATTTTTTAACTGCCGTATTAATATTTAGCTGTTGGGATCAACACTGAATTTTATATATCCGTCTCAGCACCACTCACTAGTTCACGTCTGCGCGTCGTTTTGCATGTGCTGTCGGTGGGTGCCGCGATTCACCGAAATAGAACTTTTGGAATAACACTACACAAATTATATTCCTTGCGTCACTGGGAACGTTTGACGAGATGAAGATCAAGAGCGTATGCGCAGAAACTTGGATAGCACACGAAAATCGTCGCAAATAACCTATTTATCATTAGAAAGCTAGACAAAACATTGAATTTATTTTTTTGCTTGAAATTTTTATTCCAAACTTTATTGATGAATGTCGGTGCTATATGTCAATCACTAAAACCTCTTTTACATTAATAACTCAAAATATTATTTTTAATCTAGCTTTCTGGAATCAGACCGCAATGTATCGTTATATATAACGTAAACTAAGAAAACAACTGGGTCACAGTAGGTTCCCAAATAACAGAACGATGATTGGCTTGTGAATATTGGTTATACTGGAGAGCAACACAATATCCTATCAACATCTGTGAACTTTCTATATGTAGATATGCAGTAAATTATTTAAAATCTTTGTATTGACAGTAAGCCATCGGCTGCAGTTTAATTGAAAATGACTTTGTTGCGGGACATATCGTAGAATAATGTAAGCTACGTGACGTCTCAAAGGTTGATGCGATCAAGGCGGCACATGCTCCGTTCTCATTCTCTTCCTCCATAGGTGCAGTAAAAGGGAAGTCCTTGAGCAGCCCACTACTGTACTGATTCATTATCACCCACGCGCACAAATTGCATGTTATTTCTCGATAGAACACTGCAGTGTTGCAAACGATTTGCGGTTAGGGTCAACAGTGTATGAAGTCAGAAATAATATGTTTCTATCTGTCGTGGTTTACATGTTATTCTTATTTTTGTTTATTGGAATATGGCAGCAAAATGAGGTTAGGAATTGCATTTGTGTCGTCCTATTTCATAGTACATAATATCGGCAAAATTATCTTCCTTCCAGAACCTCTGTCCTCTTATATTTTCCTGTACCTTCCCTCTAGCTGGCGTAAGCTTGGTAGCCACGGGTTCCAGAAATAAAGGTGTTGTATTTAAAACCATGTCTTATGTCTACCGAAAATGTTTTGGCCTTGGGGCCAGTTTTACGATTATTTTTATTAGAGACGAACAGCGATTTTAATCTTTTTCGGAAGGAGATTGTAACAGTAGAGAAGACGTTGAACCCGCAGACTGATGGTCTAACGATTGCAGTATCAGAGGTCTGAGTCTAAGTACAGAACAGCATAACGCAATGCGGTACTGCATTGCGTTATTTTTATGCAGTGGCCTTTCTGTACGACGTTTATGCGTGTGTGATTCATATAAATTAATCTGCCAATTTTAATTTAGGTACTTATTTCATACTTATACTAATCGGAAAAACGAGGAATAATAATGTGTGTACTTACATTAAAATAGTGCATTATGTGGTTCAACCCTAATGTATATCAAGTAGCGAGAACTAGTGTTAATGATGATAAATAGATCCGATGCCGTACCTACTGTCTTTCCATTCCGGTCGCTTATTTCATCGTTGCTGGGGTTCTGTTTCATCGTCTAGATTACTTTTCCTGTCATTCTCATAAAAAGACTATCCAGTCTAACCGGATGCAGCTGAATACCAGTATTTTACATGGAGCGACTGCCTATCTGACGTCCACAACCCAGTAACTGGCTAATACGATACCCCTTAGTAAGACTGGTTGTCAGACTTTCGGGTTTCTGATGACCCGTAACGACATTCAAAGATCCGAATGACATCCGGGACCAACGGCATAACATGCTTTCTTAACATTTAATATGTACATACTTGAATTTTTAATTAACCGTTATTGTTTTATTAATGTTTCTAAATGTATTTAATGAATTTTATTTTAATTGCAATTGTATCATGTTATTTTTTAAATTTTCAACACTTATATTGTTATGAAATAAATTACTTATGACTTATGACCTGTGCGGCTGTTATTACTTAGCCAAGAGCTCCTCAGTTGGCTTAGATTTAGATTACTCATATACTACATAAATTATGTCGCACAATTATCATAGAAAACATAAGTAAGTAAGCTAAGAGACTCTATGAAATTGACAATTAAATGTCAACAGCAAGCAGGCGTGGTCATTTGTTTGAAGCTACGCAATTTCTGTCGTACGGCAAATCATAGGATATTTTAGGTCTTAACATAATTTACCTGGACGACCTTGCTCGCTATTATAAAGGTACTCGTGTCACGGAATATTTTTATTTTATTAGCGAATTCCTGCTAATGATATCACGCGATATTTGAGTTAAAAAAATCTCGTATCATGTTTTTAATGAACTCATTTTACGAAATTCAACGAGATATGTAGACATCATTCTCCAAACAAGAGATGACAATGTATTAGTGGGCAAAACACATATCGACATTGAAAGAATTTGTCGACCTAAATACTTCTAAATTCTACGCTATTACACGAATAAGAACATAATTTTTATGTACTCCAGATCTGTCAAATCTTTCGCGTGTTACGTGCGCTTGCGTCGATCCGACGTTGTATACAATGTAGACGTTCCATTTGGATTCGTCTTAAAATGCGGTCGTGGCTACGACGCAGATTTATTTATGTAGTGTGTAACGGAAATCATTTTGTGGTTCAAAGTTTGCGCCTCTGAAAACGTCGTGCGTCAAATTACCTGCACATGTTTCTGGTTGGATAATTAGGTACAAAATATTAAAGATTCATTTGTCCTGTGTTGGTATTGTACAGCCAATATCATTAATTGATTTATTACTGGACTGGTAAATGTAATCCCAATGACACCAGAAAAGCCAGAGGTATGAACTCGTCGTGATTAAACAACAGAAGAAAAACGTTAGAATGTTCTATGCTTCTAATCATTCAATTAAGTCCTCATCAAGGAGTAGCATGAAATCGGTCGATTCCATGACCGTGACGAATCAATCAGTCACCGCCGATCAAGTTTACGACCGGTGTAATTGTCATTTATTGCCCTTGAACTTCTGAATTAGATGGCCCAATTATTTGTTATTTGTCCCTTACAATTAATAGTTTCTGGAATAACAAACATTCATTCATTCGCCGTACCCACAATAGGCCTATGAATTGCTATTTTATCATTTTGCTATCGCTATGACTAAACAGACTAGATAGAAGAAGCCCAAGTAGGGAAATGACCGATAACTTGACTCTGAGAAACGCTTAAATAACTTTGTTTTGATTAATTGTTCAATTAAAACTATAATTACTCAGCAGAGATAAAAGCTTTCTGAGTTCAAGCTCGGGATCCATTCATTATTCTACTTGACAATGATAAGTTTACCAATCAAATGATCGAAATAATAAAATTCTAAATTTAAAACACGAGAACGGTTAATATAGTAATATTAACCGTATTGTTATATCTGTCTTAATATTAACCGTAAATAATAAATCGGTTAATATAGTAATATTAACCGTTCTCCTGTTTTAAATTTAGAATTTCACGCCAAGTCGAGCCAATTATGAAGAAAATATGGTTGCCAATTTCTTTTGTAGAAAGAAACTATGCTATTTCCATATTTTGAAAATGATCGAAACAATAAAATTCAATTTTTTTTCTAAATTCTTGGAAAAGCATTATTTAATACTCATTAACCTCTTGAGCTAGAAAGTAAGTCATAGTTACTAACATTAAATCCACGCAATCCAAAAAATCTATCTCGCTATCCCCTAAGAAATCTTCAGAAAATGATCAGTATTCAGTACACATTTGCGCAGTTTGTTGTGATCATACCATATTTGAAACGTGTTATTACGTATTATATTAGCATGGCTTATGTAATCAGTATATGAAGCCGGATATCTAATGAATCTTGTCTCACTATGTCCTGCTCCATGTTTGATTAAGGAGTTGATTTATTGATCACCAATTCTTGTTGATATTATAATTGTATTAGGGAAAGCAGAAAACTGATTTATTTTTACCCGACTACCAAAGTAGGGTTATGTTTTTCGCGCCTTTTATGTATGTATATTTGTAAATTTCTTTATTACCTCGTATCTTCCAAACGACTGGATGGATTTCGAAAGTTAAAGTATTGTTATATTTGTCTTAAAAACCCAAGTATCCATAGATAAGTGTTTTAAAATAAAAATAAAAAAGGGCGGATTTTTGGCGCGAAATTGTAAAACTAATAAAAAAAAAACCAAACCTTTCGAGTATCAAAATAAAGGATGTTAAAAGGGGATTACAAAAATATATATAAGTTATAAAATATATTTAAATTTAATTAGGAATAATAAATTGGTTTAAAAAGTTTTTGATAGCGTAAAAATGGGCCATGATTGTGTCGGACCAGTTTTTGTTCATAAGAGTGTGCCGGGACACTAAAAAGTCAAAAATAAAATAAATAATTTAAAAAATCATAAACCCGACTGCAAATTCACAGAACTGAAAAGATAAAAACAAGCATTATAATCTATAGAATTTATAGGGACAAACCAATAACCTGAAAATATGGTGCTTAACTTATTATTAATTTTATTCCTCATACATTACTACCTAAACAAAAACATATTCTGATGGCGGTGGAATTGACTAACCACGAATGAAGGAAAAACATATGACTAACGATAACAGGTGCAGTGGATTACAAAAAAAACACTAAATTTCCAGGGAAGATAACACAACTATGCAGACACAAATCCCGAGGCTAGTAGAAAAAACAATACAGTCGTGCCAATGCTCCGAACTGTTCATTGCTGGCTCGTCAAGAGACTGTCAATAGTGTAAATATCGGAGTCTATATAAAAACTGATGTACGAAATAGATACAATATACTCTGGTGAGGCTGGTGTGAGTAATGTATCGTTGTTTTTGTATGACACAACATAGCCGTGCGACGACACGCTTCACGCTTCGACGGCTCTCTGCATTGTTCTAAATACTGCACAGATGTACTGACAATACCATTTAAATTGGAGTGGTGGTGGAGTCGTGGTCGGTGGAGTTTCTTGCCCATTCTTCTCCATACGAAAACTACCTTTTGGAAGGGGCAACTAGAATCAATTAATTTTTTTTGTAAATTTTTGACGTTCAAAAGTGCCTTATACGGGCCTACTTGATATAAATGATTTGACTTTGACTTTGACTTTGAATTGTAATAAAATATGTGAATTTCTTAGAACTCTTGATTCATCGACTGACAACAATTTCTTGAATGAACAATTCAAGAAATTGCAGACTACGTTAATTTTGTATTTTTTGTTTGTCAAGAATAAAGTAAGCTTTGAATAAAAGTGTTATTATGACCTGATCGACTGATTCATGAATGCAGAGCCTAAACCACTAAACGTAGAATTTCTTAATTTAGACAGTAGGTTTCTTTTAGCTAGAAACTCTACCTCTATCGCTTTTTGTAAATTCTAACCTTAAAACACACTTTCAAAATAATATAAAATATATATTATCTTCGGCATATTGCTCACCGTACATTTGAATAGACAACCACACAGTGAAAATAGTATATATTTTACATAAGAGTATCTTAAGTTTTGTAAGGTTAGTTATTTAAAATTTGAAAATATACAACACAAATTCTACCCCAAAAGGGGATAAATAGATGAAAGCTTGTTCCCATACAAGTTTTCATTTATTTAACCACTTTTCAAGTCCAAAATCTACGCGGACGAAATCGGTGACAAGGTGCTAGCAAAGGCTCTCGCAGACAGGCGCTACACGATGGCCTTAAATGACACTACGTCCTGTACCTCCACCTACACGCTGAATAATAAACATTTATGTATCACCTGTTAAAAATTACGTGTGCTAGCATCACTATGCGTCAAGAATTACAATTGACATCAACAAGGAAAAAGTTAACATCACTTTACTACTTATTGCAACTAGTACACTGAATTCAAGTCATTTGCATCTTTGTCTCAGTCATACATTGACCGAACTGTTGCCAAGTTCTCTAAGACAAGAAACTCGTGGATAGGTCGTGACATAGCAAATTTTAGCCAGAATGTTCCACATGTGAAGTCCGAGTTTGTTTCGGTGTTTCTTCTTAAGAGTTAGATAGGTTATCCAAAAATCCAGACTGACTCAAACCAAGAGATGCATTAGTAATGTTGGTATTGTTGTTCTTGATTCAGAAGTAATGCTTTGATTCACGTCACTGATTTGTACGCGATTTTTTTTTTTGTTCAGACGAAACTTTTCTTCAAATCGTTGTAAGTATTTAGAACAATTAACTTGCGCAATTGAATAATGTAGTAGATAAATAGCACGAAGCTATAAATTTTGTATGTAACTGAATAATTAGGTACGAATCTTTCTTGGCGCCTGATAAAGTATGAAAAACCAAACGGGGCGCCAACTAAACAACTGCAGAAATAAAGAATAATAAATTGTTCAATTTTATTTTTTAACTATCTATCATGGGCGATTTAATGTCTATTTAGTAATATACGGGCGTCTTAAGACCTAAAGTTACATGTTATAATAACTTATTGGAACGTTTTGAGATGAAACGCTAAGAAGAAGAATAACTTATGATAATAACAGACTTGAAAAATACAGGATTATAATTTATATTTACATCCAAGAGATCTTCAACTGATTGTAAAATATCTTCCCATTTCAATCCCTAAACAGATGCAGGTAGCCAGATCGATGATCAATTCGTCAATAACTCAGGTTGTGGTCATTCGTCCATTTACACAATCTCACTCAATGAACAGTCACAGTACATTACAGGTAACTATGACTAACATGAAAGTGTGCCAAGTCCACTTTTACGCAGTTGTGGGACGGCTTCCAGTACGCATCAACACCGTACAAGATATTTTACGCGTACATTAATGAGATTGATGACTACTGAAGAGAAATTGGCGTGGTTTCAGTCTAAAGTACCTAAACAATAAATCAATAATTAAGTTGTCAATCCATGGATAATTAAAGTTAATGGAGTACCCACTTAAATTTAAGCCAAAATCTTTGAGCATTCTTCCCTTTATCTCTTGCCATTTGATCAAAAAGGCAATCTCTTGTTCAACATCCCATAAAACCGTAATCAGAACGGAGAATCATATCATAAATCAGAAGAGCAATCAATTTCGAAATCATAACATGTGCTCCAATCTGACAACTCATAATTAAAACATTTAACGCAACTCAGCACATCAATTATACTGAAATTAAAACAATACATATGTCGAAGTAACATGTGATATGAGTATATGACTCAACAAGCGATTATTCATTGATTATTGTACCACATACACAGTCTGAAAACGCGTGTTTCAGCAATAAAAGCATTTTATTTTGGCATTAATCTTGTGCAAATCCAAAACTGCTGTAAAATAAACATCGAATTTCTGCATAAAGATAAATAAACTTCGTATAACCCTTTTGAAATAAGTCTTTTCGCAGCACGCTAAGGGATGAAAGACTAATACCATTCATGTTATGGAACATCTGTTATTTATTTGTTTCGCCGCTAAAGCAGTAAAAGTCGGGCAACTGCAGAAAACGATCAGTATTCAGATACCAAATGCAATTTACTTCTTATGAGCAGTTTGCATGCAGACCGCGCAAATGCACTTTGTAAGTCCCAGTGGAAAGGCAAAAGCACTTCGCGTGTACGCTACGACTACAAAAACTCGTAGAGCGTAGTATGTGCCAGTGACATAATGAGTAGTCGGCGTAGCCGCCATGCTGATGTTTAAGCAGTTACACATTATAGGTCAACTGTTTTACAACAGCTACAAAACAGAAATCGTTTCCTTGCCACACTCGGCAAATTGGGAGCACTCTTGTTAAATGCCTGCAAATTGTATCCAAACTACCTGCTAACCAGTTTTGTAGTCCATTCAACTGAAAGCAGGTCGAATGTCGGTTACAATTCCTATGTTCATCATAGTTTTAACTGGAAAACACGAGCGAGCGTTGACTTCAAAGCTGATAATGCTGATATTTTCTAACTCAAGAGCATTTACGATTATTGTCCAAGAAATTCATAAACCTAAACATTGGAGCTGAAACACTAGGGACATAAGGTTTGTAAATAACTAACGATTGTTTTACGATTCTAAATAAAATAATCGTTAACTACATATTTTTTTAAATGAAAAAGGATACGATCAAATGAAGCCCGACTATCTTGTTTTAAGATGGTCTCATTGGAGAAACGTAGAATAATCATTAATTCCTCATTCCTGTATAAGCTCCTCCGATGCAAAATTGATTGTCCCCTTTTACTATCCAAGTTTCAGTTTCGGGCCCCTGCTAGGCTGCCCCATGGTCCTATTACTCCTTTATACCCTCCACTCCGCAGAACAATACTTGGTGCAAACTCTGTCGTTCCTCGTCTTTGCAAATTGTTAAATGGCTCCAGCGATGTTGTTGTCGTGCATTTTGACTCATATGCCAAGTTTCATAGAACAACTAGTCATGTTTAATTTTAACAAAATTTTAATTTAATTTTTTTCTCGATTTTTTTGTGTATCTGTTTGTTTTGTTCTATTCAATTTTACTTTTGCTGTTTATATTAGTTTTATATTCCATCACATAATTTTATTTTAATTTAAACTTGCTAATTTTAGTTATTATATATTATATTCGTTTCATAGTTTAGTGCTTGTGGGACACCTAATATTTTAATGGGGCATGCGGTGCTAAGCTGTAAGTAATTGTTCCAATAACCTCAGATTATATTAAGATATTACTTCAACTATTTACAGTGTAAGCAATTGTTGGTTGGCCAATAAAGCTAAATAAAATAAAAATAAAATGTTCTAGTTCTCCTTTTTTATTGAAGCTAGTCATCAAAGTTACAGAAGACAGACTAATGACGGATATAGTAAATACTGTTTTAATAACCTCAATTTGATAGACGTCGATGGTAGCGTAGGTCATATCAGGACTACGACCGACGCCTTGATAGCTCAGAGCGCTTTAAGTGAACGAAGACATGAAGTGAAAGATAAGCTGATGGATGAGTACTTAACCTTAAAATGTAAGTGGAACCTAACTCATGAACATCAGCAAAAAAAATAAAACGCAAAAAAGAATTAGAAGAGGACAAAGTGTGAATAAGCAATGTTTGTCCTTGAATTTTTGTAGATGCTCTTTTCTAAAAGTAAATATTACGAATCCATTAATTGAAGTCTAAAGACACGATGCACACATTGGGAAGCAGACACAATATTTGGACATCAATAAAATTCATGGACTGGTTAAATAGGTCGAGTTTACGACTTTTGGCGTCTAAATAATTTTACGAGGCCCAACAAGTCAGTAGGCCAAATAAAGAGGCAGAGATTTCAGCGTTGTTCAAACAAAGCAAGTAATAAAATATCGGCATATTGATTATATGGCTGAAGCAATGATACGCCTACAAAAACGCCCACTGCAGCCAAAAAAATCATGGGCACTGGTGAAACTATTCATTACTTCTGGGGAGGCGGCGACTAAGATTACTCATGTTGTTATGAGGAGTATTCTTCAGTGTCAAACCTGCACCGTGTGATACGGAAGTAACAAATAGTATCAAGTAAAATAATATTGGGCGAATTAGAGTTCTAATTTCCGATTCCGACCTTCGTTCCATTCATTTATTAACATGTGACTTTCGTGTCGGAGTGTTTAACGTGTTTTTAAACGTAGGGACATAGACGCTACGATTCTTAAGGAAATATGGTAGAAGGAAACTCCATTTTCTTGTGAATAATACCAGCACAAAGCATAGATAGATACCCCAAATATCGAGTAAAAATTCAATCAATCTGCCTAGCCTTTTCCCAACTATATTGGGTTCGGCTTTCTGTCTAACCCAACTTTCGGCAACTGAACACCCCCCAAGGGGTATTCAGTTGCATCCGGCTCCAGTAAGACTGGTTGTCAGACTTTCGGGCTTCTGACGACCCGTAACGACTGTCAAAGATCCACGAATGACAGCCGAAACCAACGACTTAACGTGCTTTCCGAGGCACGGAGGAGTCTCGGTATGTAAAGATGGTCACCCATCCACAGACCAATCCCGGCAAGCGTAGCTTAACCTGAAGAATCGACCCATGCGGCAGTTATAACATAGCCACGAGCTCATTTCACCCCAGACCCAAATTCTCAACTTGCAATGCCCTAATCAAAGCGAGTTTCAGATTGTTTATCAACAATGTTGTAAGGAACAATAAACGTTGAAAGAGTCAGTTTGGCCCAGAAAGGAAATTGGCCATCCACTTGTATCTAGCTTTTATGTTGCTTCCTCTACGATCACTTTGGAGCCATTTCCGTAGCATGTTTCGTAGCAAATGATGTAGCAAATTGGAGGTACTCAATAGGTTAAAGACCTCTGGCCCACAAAGCTTTACACAATTTACACCCTTTTGCTTACGTGCTTACATCATCACAACATGAAATAATTAGCAAGAAAATTACGAAAACATAAATAATTGCATATCATATGCTTTAAAACCCCACAATAAGTAGTTGCTAAACGTTAAGTATGCGATCTAAACAAACAAAATGCGAGGTTGTTGTATGACAGAAGCACCTCGCGGTTTCTAAGAAAAACAAGACATTCAAGGTGAGATAAGTACGAGCGCAGAATGGCCCGGAATCAGTAACTGTCGCGCTAACGAATGGAGGTAATGAGAATATTTATGATTGATGGCTTGTCTATTCTCATCGCTATGGGCTCGATACAATGACTGTGATTTACTTACAGCCAGTTCAGTTCTTTTAATAGTTAATAGATGTTCCTGAATATGACATCTAGGTAATTTAATGGGAGAGATTGTCGGGAATGTCAAAATGTGAAAAATGCCATCCTTACTATTCTGCCACTAGACAAACCAACATTTTGTCAGATCCGACACCTGGCAAGAGGGAACAAGTGGTAATGGTAGATGAACAGGAATAGGCGGAAAAATGCAACAACGCTAACTGAAAGTCCGAAACTACCGTGGCCCCTGGCAACGTACAGGCAACTGAAGGAACACGGGTGGGTTTTAGTCAGTAAGAGTCTGACACGCCCTGAAGTTATTTGACAATTTCCCATCCAAAAAAAAAGGCTTTGCATACATAATAACTCTATTCAAATACACGATGAAAAACTAAAACATTGATGAAAGGATTTTAGTTTCGTTCAATCACTATTGTACGCGGACGATCCAACATCTGTAATTTTGTGGCCGTACAAAAGCTATCATTATTGTGCCTTTGTGACTAGGTAAATATTTAGATTTTCCTGGTTGGTGCTCTAGCTAGATCATGCCATGCCTCACTTATTAAATTCCGCTTAGTAAAAGCAAACTAAATAGTCGCAATCTGAAACGTCCTTGTCGGAATATGACCTTCAAGATACCTTTGTAAGCATAATGAACCATAATCATCTTGATTGAGACAGGTATTGTGGATCGAAGTAAGGTTTCAATAGTCAAAAACAATTTGGATTTGTGACCAAAGAAACAAAAAGGGTCCCTGCAGGACGTCAGAAATTAAACAAAGGTACTGCAATAAAGGTATTGCATTAATTCCACCATCAACAGTAATGATAAACCAATTTAATTCGATTCAAGTTGCGCAGACGTAAGCCAATTATTCGAATTGCAATACTACAAACCTCTCCCCGATATTAAACAGTTTATTGCGACGTTTATTGAGTCGACGAGATTATTATGCGCATCTAATATGTAAGATATGCATAGGAATTAGTGCATAATGCATTTAGCAAGCAAAGGAATAGGTACCTACACGATAATTTATGTGGTATAATAAATCACTGAGGATAAAACGATGCCTGAGAATTATCATAAACTAGTTTACATCAGATTCTTCTGATGATTTGCCGGGAAAATGATTACGAAAATATTGAATTGTGCCCGATCGGCCATTGAGTTTAAACTGCATCAAAATCTACTTAAAAAAAATCTTAAATTCATTGAAAGACAACGCAAAGCATGAAATTTTGCACAAGCGTTCCTTGTTGTTATTTAACGAAGGCGAGCACTAAGGAAAGACTTTTGAATTTGAAAGCGGGCTAAATAGGGAATGAAAGTTTGTATGGAAAAAGTCATATTTGCCGATTGGAGATCTCATCGGGCACACGGTTTGTAACAAAAATAAGACTTTAACCTTAACGTTCTTTACAGATCACTCACTATATTAGTAGCAGGCAATAAATAATATTGCAAAATAAATAAAGTAACACTGCGGGATATCACTTAAGAACTGATCAATAAGGAGATATAAGTATTAATTTCTGTAATTTATTCACGTCTCCGTAAACACGGAAAGAAAACAGCTATTGAAAGTAGCTTAACACCTACGGAGCAAGCGTTTTGGACCTGATTGCCGGTTACGTAACTAAATGATGATAAATGATTATATAAACAAGATGGCTGGCCATTCAATTTGCCTCATTAACTGAAACTGTACCGTAGATTTATGTTTATAGCTTCTGCCCGCGTAGAAGATACCTTAAAACATATGCACTCTGCAATATTGCAGTTTTCTATAAGTGAAAACATTTTTTGTAATCGGATCAGTACTTCCACAAGAAAGAAAAGGGAGTGAATGATAGCTTGATGGTTAACAAGGGAGAATGGAAGAAGAAAACGTGTTGCGTCGACCCCAACTAACATGGGACAAGAGCAGGAAGGGCAGGAAAGATGGATCAGTACTTACCACCACCAGAGATTACCACTTACAAGCAAACAAACAATTTTACCTCTTTATAATATTAGTTAACATTTATCATTTGAACGCATCGGATGCTAAGGATGGACCGCGTAAAGACCGTGGGTGTAAAACTGAAGACCAGACAAGAGAGTCCAAATACTAGCGACGGAGAAGTTAGCACAGTTCCATCTGACAACTTTTTTCATTTGGATAGAAGCGGAAGTAAATTGCATTTCAAATAGCAGCATTCAGCAACACCCACAGTTTAGTGACGTCACTAAAACTGTCATGTGCTACGTGAGACCGATGTAGATCTGTCTACGTGCGTATAAGCAGCAAAATGACCCACTAAATATTATGAACCTATTAAGAAAATCAGTCAACCGTGACTTATTGATTAGATTACAAAACGTTGCATTATATCATTGCAGTGCTGCGTGGTTATGGGCTGATACATAGGTGCAGAACACTCCAATGATCTTCTCAGTTCAAACACTAGAAAGTGGTAAAGGTTGGGCAATTTCTGGACTGTTTTCAATTGCATATTCTCAGCCTCTGAATAGGTGAATTTTAAAGTGCATTCACAACAGCCACGACACTTGATCTAGCTGGATCATGCTTAAAAAACCAGTAGGGGAGGGATAAAGGATCTTTCTGTTTTCTGATAACTTTAAAGTGCAACAATTAGCCTGTAATAAAAGCGAGATTATTGGCTTGACGACTATTAGGTAACGTACGTTGTAGACACACTCATGCTATATCGCGTGTAAAACAATATTCATGTCGTCTGCGGACGTAGTTGGGTATGTAAATATCCTAATAACAGTTAATCGAGTGTGCCCGGCACAAAAATGTTAACCCAACCCAATTCTCGGAGTGTCGGAACATGACGTCAATGTATGTCGTGATTCGTACGATTATTACTTTCATTTATTTTGTGTATTTGGCTAGAAGTTGGTTATCGCGGTAGAATATTAGAAAACTAGAAATCCAAGGTTTGCTCATCAACCGTGAAATGAAGATATTCGTAAGGGCTGACGACTTTTCAAATGAGGTCCATCCAAAGTTACTGTGACGTGTAAAAGTTTGTGTCCAGATATACAAAATACCTGGGCACAAACTTTTACAAATACTGGCGCTCATGAATTTCACAATTTCTACACAATCATATTTTCGCGCATCTGGTTTCTTTACGAACCATCGACTCAATAAATCATCAATATTTTGATAGCACCGTTGCAGTAAGAGCAAGGAACCGATCGAGAGTTGAACGGCATACATGGCTGTGGTAACGAAATTTATTATTAGTAGAGAATACTTGTGTAGGCAGCAATAAATGTCAATCAGTTTAGTCAGTGTATAAATAAAGTTGGGCGAGGCGTGCCTAGATGCATGGATGTTCCCATAAATATGTTGTAACTATCAACTGGAGGACAATAGTACGACGTAGGACACACAGACCAAATAGATAGAAATACTCTATTTAAAAAGTATTAGAAACGAAATTACATGGGCTGTTACAATGAGCGGTTTCATTGCTAACAGAGACTTCTTACGACTTTTTTATGGACTTAAGAAAGACGACATAAAGATACAACAATACACGAAGATGAATCTGCTACCTTCTTAATAAGAATCATAAACACACAGCAACGGCTGGGTCCAGAAGCAGGAAACTGCACAACAGTTCCATATACATCGAAAGTGGGGCTATGGAAGGATTTTTGATACTTCATCCCCTAAAGGGGGTTAAAAAGCGTATGAAAGTTTGTATAGAATTTTGTAATTTTCACGGATGCGTAAACCTATCGCGGCGTATGGCTTGTCTATTAATAAAACTAGTAATATTGATTTTAATCAAACGTTTCAGAGACCCAATATTTGTCTGTAATATCACATTATCAAGTAAAGGTGAACATTTCTGGTGCCATTGCCATTAGTCTCTTTTGTCGCGATCGCGAACCTACGAGAAAACTAGATAAGTGTAACATAGTCTTACAGTAAACATTATATGTACTTTGTACATGTTACATCAGGTAGTTTTCATTTCCTTTTATAGAAACTATGTTAAGCTAAAGGAATGGTGGTGTCCTTTATCTATTCTTGGATAGCTGCAAACCAAACATGACCATAGAGTAAACAGTGATAAATTAAGCTATTTATTACCAGCCTTTACCATTTTATTATCAATCAGTAATTTATTTTGCTGTGCTTGTCTTTCTAAAAGTAGAAATTCTTAATTTGAATGCATTTTTATTGTGATTAATTCAAATAAAATTATTCTATGAGACCAAAACACATAATTCTTATCAGCTTATTAAAAATAAAAAAAAACACTGAAATAATATTGCGGAATAACAAGATTTCCTTCTCTAATATTCAAGTTCCCAATAAACAAAGTAATGTTTAAGAGGTTAATGATTTGGCCAGAACCCAAAGGAATTTATCCAATAACTTTTACAAAGTGGTAAATAATAACATTCTCTTTTCTGTTGTGATAATGTAACAGAACTTTCACTTTTAAGGATACATTAAGATTTCTACAGAAGACTTTCTAGTTGTATATGCACTTACATCCTTGTTTGAAGAGTGTAATGACGATGTTAAAGGTGCAAAGAGTTTTTGCTCAATCATTGTTTTATATACTTTAAGATTTACTTCAAAACCAATATTTTGTTTTATTATAAAATTTTGTACTTATTAATTGGCCTGGACAATGTTTTTAGCTTCAATAGATGATGAAACTTTTTCTTTAAACTTTGTATACAGTAATAATTTTAGAACATAAAAGTTTAACAGCAGATATGCCTAAAATAAAGTCATTAAATACAGTATATTACACAATATAACTTCCATCATTATCATCCAACATTACACCAGTAGCAACTGCCACCTTACACAGAGCAGCACAAACAGTTCATACATGTAGACACATCAATATTTGACGTTTCATGGTCCAAAAATTTGGCTTCTCAATACTGTAAAAAGGACTTACTCACAGTTCACAATTTTGGCACAAAATGCAAATGCATTATAAAGCACAATTTATAGTTAGAACACCACATGAATTTTACAAACAAATCAAATGCAAACTTCACAAATGAATGCCCAATTCTTGTTCAAATATTGGTTTATCTACAGCAGAGAGACAACAAAATCTGTGACTAACCTCAAAAGCAGGCTGTTAGGAGGCACTCGGGAACACTTGTGTTATAGTAGGCACGCATCAACCATCCTGTGGAAGACCACCATATCAGACCTCTAGCGACACCTTCAGTTTGATCCCAAAATTAATGTTAATTAATATATTAGTTATTACACAGTCAAGGATACTACAGTTGGGTGTGTGCCAAAAATGTGCTGCAACTGAAAGCAAGCAAAACTGAAACTCATCGATGCAATCGTCACAGCACTTTACACATGAATATACCGTATTATTAGGTTAGTGTGTCAATAATGCAGATGAGTGTAGACTACAGTCAAGGGCGTTTTTAGGAACCCGGACATCGGACGGGACCAGTGTTAGATACATGCATGAGATAGCAACGTTGCGCACGACATCGCTACACAAATCGGAAGGAAATAAGATATCATATAACATGATCACTTACGAAACTTCTTCCTCTCAAAGGCATCTCACGCACTAATAAAAAACACAACTATTGTCACTTCGTATTGAATTGAGTATTAGCACTCGTTTCACATAAACAGTCTTTACACAATTTTTCAGTTCAACTTCAACAGCAGACAGCAAGTAATCATGCAGATTGCAGACAGCAGATTGGCAGATAATAATTTGACAGAAGCTGAGTGAGAAGCGCTAACACAATTCTAGAACAATCATCACTCAACGACCATAGACTAACAAAAAAACTAACACTAAAATCCCGTTATCCATGCATGTCTAATAGTGCCGTCATGTCGTTTTCCTTATTGTTGGGTAACTCAGCACTAGTGATGGGCGTTGAATCAAGGAATTAGTTCATTCGACTGTCGACTTACTGTGAACTATCGACTCTTCACCAATAATCGATTGACTAGTCGAATTCATAGACGCCTAAACTGACACTCGCATCGCGACGACCGACGGCGACGCGAGAACGTAGTACAAATTCATTCGTCCTTTGAAATAAAATAATCAAGCAAACAAATTACAACAAGTCTAGTAAGAGGGAGTTGATATTTGTATGGGTAGATAGAAATTAGTTATGTGAAGAAAAGGATGGCATTATGGTAGTTTCGCTTGTGCGAAAGAGTAACGTGATGGACTGGTCGAACGATGCGAGGCAAACCGTTTTGTACTTGTTTCTGTTTGTTTCTGTAGTTGTTCATCTTATTTTGATTTTTTGATGTTCAGTGTATGATTCAGTATTCAGCCAATCCTAAGCCTGGAAAAGTATGAAGGGAAGTTCAAAGTAATAGGTACAGACGCCAGATCAACCTACGACAGTCTGTCAAATTTCTTTAATAGATTTTCAACTTCATCACTTACACATAAGGTTCAAAGTGGATTGAGAAAATTTGACAGTTTCGGGTAGGATGACTTGCTGGCGTCTATACCTACAGCACGCGGGAGACCAGTCTACCACCTACTTCGCTGCCGTCCGTCGTCCCCGTTGACTTTGTCGCAAATTTTATACAAGTTGACGTGTAAACTAGTTGTCGAATTCAACTAGTTAATCAACTAGTCAATGAACGATATTGGACGGTCTAGTTTCGTTAACGCCAAATACGTCGACGATCCATCTCTACTCAGCACACGTGCTGGCACAGCTACTCACTTGTATGAAAAAAGTCACTCACTCTTTTTATTTTGATGTGTTTTTGTTTGAAATGAAATTAAATTTAATTTTTGCAAGAATTGTAGCACAGATGTCAGCACATCAACCTATTACAATCTGTCAAATTTCTTTAATGGATTTTCAACTTTATCACAAAAGTATAAGGTTCAAAGTTGATTGGGAAAATGTGACAGTTTCGGGTAGGTTTACCTGCTGGCATCTGTACATTACAATTGGTCGGGTTATTTAACAGTTTCTAAAACAACTAGCTAAAACTAGCATGCAAACAATACATTAATTAAATAAATGAAATTATGCAAATAAACTTGATTTGTTTGAAGCATTACTTCGTCAGACTACAGTTTACGCTTGTTGTAATCGATTCTGATGTTGCATACAATATTAAATGAATACTTCTAGCGCAGTGCGCGGTGTGTATCATCAATCGCTATCGATAAATATAACACATTAAATTAGTGTCTGTAAGCAAAGCGACATTGTCCTACATTCAAGAGTAACCACGGTCCACGTAGGTGCAGTTGACTGTACATACAATGGCAAGTTTTACTCTACCTGATTCGATTTCATTTAGGCGATTATACGATTATCCCTCTAGGCTGTAGATAAAAACGATGGATGATGGTCGATGGTCCTCTGTCATCGTGTTTGTCACGAGTGTCAATGTCATTTGGTCTTGGTCACTTCAGGTTCAGTGTGACCACCTTTTGAAGATGTATTTTGTTGTGTTTGAGTCTGCGTTCTTGGTTAGATTGTTTTAAATTGCTTATTTGAAGAGTATTCTACTACCGGCTGGCTCAACTGCCTTCACAGTAAAGTGTTTTTCTTCATGTTAACTGCAGTGACACAAGCACTAAGATGGAATGTGTTAAAATACAAAATAAGATAAAGTTGTTATTTGAAAAACTTACCGAGCCGAACTATGTGCTCGATAGCTACTACGCCGATGGGCTTATTACGAAACTATCAAACTGCGCCGACCCTGGTAAGTATTATCTTTCTATAATTTATTAAATGGGCCTTACTGTTTACAATTTTACAGTGAAGATGTGGGATAAGGTTTCAGACAGAACTAGCAGACAAATGTAGATGAGTAATAATCTATTGTGCAAGAGACGTAGGATTTGTATTTGATAAACAAGCCGATAGTGCTATAAATGTATAATGCAACCAGTGCTGTTACAGAATTATTTAACAAATTTTCCTCTTGTGGACATACATGACTTGATAAATAATTTGCCCTTACTGTTAAGTTCTGAGAACACACCACACATCTTGTTAAAAATCATCCTAACTAATATTATAAATGTGAAAGTGAGTATATTTGGTTGCTACGCTTTCATGCTAAAACAGCTGACCGGGGTTATGACATTGGATTGGATACCTTTTATCCAGATATTCCCAGGGGGGGGAGCAACACTTATCCAGGTGAAACTCTGGGGCACAGCTAGTACTAAATAAATAAATATCCAAGCCAGTTGATAAGATTATTTAATAATAGAAAGCATTATTGTTTAGAACATGCTATGCATTGACATGGTTGCTTATCATGGTCTTTTTGTGGATTTGCCGGATCATTCTAAGTACTATTGAAGAACTTCATATCCAAGCAGTTTGAAAACAAAATCCCATGAACACGATGACCACATCTGTTACCAGCCCGGTTTTACAGCGGCGGAGCGTTGCAAGCAGAAATAGTCTTTATGTTGTATAGATATGAACTTCTTTGATGGTACATAGTGTTTCCTTTCCCATAAGGACAATTTAGAAGAAGAAAAAAATTGGCTTGCATGTTGGACCACTCACAATGAAGGATTCCGCAGTTAGGATGAATATCCTAAGAACAAAATTAACATTTTAGTTGAAAAACATGTTCCTAAAATAACATGGTAAATCACTCAATATTGTGCATACAAACTTATATTTGCAGTTGGAATATTATTCCAACTGCAAATATAAGTTTGTATGCACAATATTGAGTGATTTACCATGTTATTTTAAAACCATAGACTTTTTATAGATTTTTCTGTAATCTATAAGTATATAAACTATTTTTTTTTTCTAAATAACAATAAAAATTAAATCTCCCAATATTGTGCGTAAACACATACATTTGTAGTTAGAATATGGAAGAACATGTTTTTCAACTCAAACTCAAGCATTTATTTCAATTAAACCAATAACAGGCACTTTTAAACTGCCAAGGAGTCGGTCAGTCACAAATATGAAGCTATTTGCCTATTCCAAAGTTTAGTAAGTACCTTTGGAGAAGAATGGGCAAAAAATTGATTCAAACTATTGATCACATCATTCATGTTGAAATTATGCATGTGAGAACAATGTAGAAAGATGTGCACATTAAAAGCGTTCCAATTTTGCAATTTTATACATTCACGAGATTACACTATTAAACACGAACTCAAACCGCATGCTCGTCAACAAAAAGACAAATTACTAATAATCGGAAATAGTCTTATCCATAGAGGTTGAAAGTTGACTAATAAGTTGTCAATGTTATACGTTTAACCAATCTATTTGATATTGACCTCCTTTGAATTAGAGCTCTATAAATACTCGTTATTTCTGAAAAACTAACCGAAGATAGGGACAGTTGAAAACTTGAAATGTCGATGTCAGAGCCGATAATTTCGAATTTTGGTGAATCGTCGCCGTAGTTATTTACGCGATAGTGCCAGCTGCAATTTCCGAAGAAATTCGTCATAGAATTGTAATAATGCATCGGCAGGGTCTGTGTGCAACAGGTATCATAATTGTCATGAACATCATCTTGGACGCTACGCGTTCGGATAAAATCGTGGGTCCGAATTTTTCCGATGTCGAAATGACCAATCATAATTTCTCCGTACGCTAATGTTACTATCGCTACGCTAAAACAATTGTCGCTAAGTTACGGTTGCTAGACCTGCAATTGGTTGACTTTGGGTAGTCACTTTGCTGTCACGTTTGTAGTTCTGGCTCTGAGGTTAGCAGAAATTTTCTTCTTCTATCGTACGAAGACGTATGACTCAGTGTCTGGATGTACGAGTATAAGCGACTAAACCCGATTTGCATTAGACGGCTAAAATACGAACAGTGGCAAGTGGCTCATCAATTAAAGTCCGTGACTGTACTGTAATTATGTCTATCACCTCTTTTACTAAAAAGAGGTAACTTTTTTCTTACGTACATGATGTTTTCATAGATATATTGACAAGTTACCGCCATGATGTTTATATCCTTAAACAGTTCCCTTAAAGAATGGCGCCTGCGCAGATATTATATGACTCTGATCGCTCTTTTTTGCAGAATAAAAATAGACTTGATGTCTGCAGCTCATCCCCACAGTAAAATACCATAAGACATGATACTATGAAAGTAGCTAAAATAGACTTGCCTCGCAGTATCTACATCAGTAAATTGACGGATTTTTCTGACAGCGTATGCTCCTGAACTTAGCCGTCCTGCGAGAGATGTTAAATGAGGACCCCATTGTAGCCTTGAGTTGACCGTGATCCCCAGGAAAAGAGTTTTATCGACGAAATCTAGTTTCTCTTGATTCAGTACCATCTTATTATGTCTACTTTTGACATTTGGTAAAGAATGCACTTAGTTTGTTTTTCATTTAATACTAAATTATTAGCAGTGAACCAATTTTGGACCTGCAGTAGAGCGTTATTTATGTCGTCTAAATTTGCAGCACGTCTATCTACCTTAAAAATTAAGAAAGTATCGACAGCAAATAACACAATTTGTGGTTGATTTTTTAATAAATGGAGTAGATCATTTATATACACTAAAATGAGGAATGGACCCAATATCGAGCCTTGTGGCACAACCATTTTTACTTTTAAACCTAGTAAATTGATACCGTTTATTTGGACTTGCTGTTGTCTATAATTTAAATAAGATTTTACTAAATTGAGCGCAAGTTTTCTAAGTCCGTAATGCTCAAGTTTCAAGAGTAAGGTTTCGTGATCGACGCAATCAATTGCCTTAGAGAGGTCACAAAAGATTTCTATGGCGTCTTGGGCCTCTTCCCACGCGTTAAAAATGTGTCTTAATAAGGTTACACCGGCGTCGGTCGTACAATGTACTTTGGTGTAACCATATTGTTGATCGTGAAGGATTTTATTTGTGTCAAAATGATTGAGCATTTGATTAAGCATCACCTTTTCAAACATCTTGCTGAAAACTGGCAACACGGATACTGGTTTATAATTATTGGTATGTTTACTGTCCCCGGATTTGAAAAGTGGTATTACTTTACTGTATTTCATTAAATCTGGGAAGACTCCTGATTCACACACAAATTAAATTTTAAGGCTAAGTAAGGCGCTATGGTCTCAATTAAGTTTCCGTGTTAATATAAGGCTTAAGGCCATACAGCTCGAAAAGTCTATAAGTACCTACAATGTTAAGTTTATCATTGGGATAAATTAATCCAAACTACGGAACCCTTCATTGTGCGTGATCCGATATGCTCTTGGCCGGTTATTTTTAAACAACACATGCAATAGCGTATACCTACATGATTGGTACAATAATAGCCATTTTCGATTTTTTATACAAGTAGTATGATATTGATAATTTATAATGTTCTCAAATGGCTTGCTGATATTAGGTATAAACATAGTTATCATGATAAAAATAAACAAAACGTAGGCAGGTATGAGGTAGGTAATTTTTTTTTTAAAGATTTATATCATATCACTTGTCAAGTTACTTACAACCTTTTACAATCTACTAGAAGACGTGATTTTTTGTCAATTTTGTCAGGTGACTTATCTATGATTAATTGATAAAACAATATCATCTTCTATCTCTGAAGGCGTAAATGTGACATCATGCAGTAGGTACACTCATAATCTTCTAGATATCATTTTTTTGATAGTTAAGTAGGTAATTTGCTAGATACACTGAATTTTTACTATTTGTTTAAAACATTGTTTATTTATTCAATTTGTTAAACTGATTGTGGGAGAAGTTGTGATCACATTTATACAAATCTATATATACCTACGCACACAGTCGCAAAAGAAGGGTCTAGTGTAGTAGGTAAGTACCTACGTCGTCCATTTTGGTTTGTTTGGTGGTTCGAACGAATTTACTCGCCCGAAACGAGCGAATCAACATACCGCACCTTTGGTAGAACAAGGGCACAATTGCAGTTTTTGCAATTTTACAGGAGAGTAATTTTAAGATATTTTTTGTACTTAATGTGGTATATACCTTAGAACATTATTAACATAGCTAGCTATGTTAATAATGTTCTAAGGTTGTTCTGCTTTGTATGACATAAACTATATACTATATTCTTTTAGGTGTATCGTTTCTGCATATTTAAGTCATTTTGGCAATTTATGACAATCATGCCCTTGTTCTACCAAAGGTGCGAATACGACGAAGGTAATTTTATTTGAGACGAATCGACAGCTCTAGAATCGTAGATAATTCGTGCCAATCACCAAGAACCCGTTTTGACTGTACATCGGATGTGTGACTATAATTTCCTACTTAGTTTTAATTATTTTTGGGATAAAAAAATCCCTTTATTAAAAACGACAGAAATTGTTTCAGTAAACGATTCTGAACAAACTACTTTTATAAGTAATGTGCAATAATTCAGAGTTACACACTAGTTGATTTTTAGTCTATGTGACAATTTGTGACAAGAGAATCGGCACCATTGTATTTTTGCCTTAAATATACTTACCTAATATTTATCCACTTTTATAAAACTGTTTGCCCTATATTATTTAAAAAAAAATATAAATTAGTATTTGGATAAAGAACACGTGGAGGAATTTGGAGGTCTTTGCCCGGTAGTGGCACAGTATCAGCAACCAAAGAAATATATTTATCAATCACGAGCGCTAATCATTTGGTTTGGCGCGCGCGCGTAGCATATCGTCATACTCATCACACATGACCAGCAGTTTTGCACACGTCTTCTTACAACATGAGTGTACTTAGTAAAAATTTTATTTTTAGGATGGTATAATATGTCCTAAAAGGCGGTCTCCAAACATCTATTTATATTATGTTTGTATTATGTCTGTATACTTACAGTTTCGTAAGTTTTTGGGCTTTTACGTTAGGAAATCTATATTGTGCCATGTGGATGAAACCCATAAGCTAGACAGGAAATAAGAAACTTCAGAATGTTTAGATACATAAACTTTACCTTATCGTTTATTCATGCAACCGATTTTGAGCACCTAATCAACAATTCAGCATCAATGGCACCTGGCATTATTCATCCTATATAATCTAAAATCTGCCGGTTCATCATTGCACATACCTTCTCTAATCAGACTTATCAATACCTAGCACAATTCTCATATGAAGATGATCATGACTTGACAAAAAACTTAACACCACATTTGTATAATAAGTACACGCTCAGATGATTTATGAGACAATGATTCATAATGGATATAACATCAGAGACCCTATCTGGATAAAATAACTTTTAGAAAATGACTAGGCTTGCTTTATAAGCCCGAACTTGCTCTCTATAAATGTTAAGCCATGAGTACTTACTGGTTTTTGAAGTGAAAATTTCTTTAGCGGCGTTGTGCACTTTTTTGTGATGGGTAAAAAATGTTAAATTCGCGTCAGGACACGTGACCTGATCGAAAATTCGTAAGACGTATAAAAATAAAAGAACATCACTTCACTTTTATTATGGATGGAAGTTGATTTTTCTGAGAGATAAACTTTTTAATATAAAATAATTGTAATAGTTCTGAAGTGTTAAATTTTTAATGTAATATAAATTGTCATGTGTGTGTACGATAGCGCAATAAATGAATATTGTATTTTACCACATAAATGATAGTACTTTTATACTGATAATTAAAGCAATTCGTGCAAAATTATTCCCTAACCATTCCAAAATATCAAAAATGCACAACGTTAATATTCAAATTTTCACTTCTGCCGGCACTCTCGGAGTGCAACCTGTTGTTTTTTTTTAAGTCGTGACGTTTTATTGATGTGCGAATTCGTTTAATCAACTTTAGGTAAAAGAAAAATAGTCTTTACGATAGTCTGCTAAAAATAATGTCGTTCTAAGTTGAGGTTATTCTGAATTCCCTCTATATAAGAGGTATCATCGCAAGAGGTTAGGTTATTAATTATTTGTTTCTCATAAATATCTTTATCTTTCTTTTCAGAGGTAGCGTTTCTCAAAAGTGCGCCCTTACTATCTGATTTGATAATCGAAGCATTAGACAATGCCGACAATGCACACAATACAGTCAAGGTGTTCCTCACGAGGGTCCTCGCCATCGCGTCGCAGAAGGAGCTACATTTCGCTAAAATGTTCGCTAAGCAGGGAGACAGAATTCGCGCAGGCTTTAAAGATATCTGCGCACCAAACACCAACCCCAGTATAAGAGTAGCCTATATGGAAGCAGCATTAAATATTGTTACACACAACTCTGGCATAGCTTGGCTTCTAGAAACAGGCGTATGGAAGGAAATACTCAGTTTATGCAACGAGAAATCAACTGTTTTTGTTGTACGCCAAATATACAAGTTCATGTCAGAATTTCTTTGGAAACTTAACGATCTTGGCGATGCTGCTAATATCAGAATAATAGTCAACCACTTAATACAACCCATCAGTAAATACGATTTCATTAATATTCAAACACTAACAACTGAAGAAGAAGAAGAAATTTGTATTGCAGTAGAACCTACGGTACAGATACTGCTCTCTACTGTAAGCAAGGAATGTCGCATCGAGAATACAACTCTGCTTATAAGTATACTAATCAAGGAATTCTCAATTATTTCCTATTTATACGTAGCGTTCGAGCGGATACGCAGAGACGATTTGGCGTTGGTATTTTTGAAATTAATGTTTTGGTTGACACTCGCGAAAGTTTTTCTCGGAAAACCGATGTCGCCCGGAACACTTTACAGTTCCGAAGATTTCCTTGAAGTAGCAGCTTTCAATTTTAATATCATCCAAACGTTTATACAGCGTCGCAGCGCATCATTGATTCTAGACTTTTGTTCTGCTTGTAATATCATATGGAATAAATTGTGCAAAGATAAGGAACCTGGTATGTACCAAGAAGTTGACCAGAAGCGAATCAAAATGAAAAACCAAATGTTATTTGTATTTTTAGTCCCTGTTCTGGTTTTTGTTACTTATGGGAAGCCTCAATCAGCTCTGACTGATGCAAGGATTCATGATTATATAGAGAGACTTTTTAACCTCTCCTGCGAGTATACAGCGAAGGCCGCTTATGCTCTAAGAGATTTGACTGGAGAATTGGACACGTTGGCAGTAATTCTTCAATGTGTTAAGAAACTCATCCATTTGAAGGATCATTTAAATGATGAGCAAGCAAATCTAGTTTTTCAAGCATTGTTTTACGTTCTACAAGAGTACAATCCGCTAGATATGAACGGAGACCCGAAATTGGAAAATTTCGAAGATGGGGAAGAGAAGAACCTTGTGATGACGTATGTGATGGACAACGTGCTGTCGTTGGTGACACACCGGAACATTAATTGGCATGAGAGTGTAGAAATCATGTGTTTGTACAATATTGTTATTAACAATCTAGAGAGATCTAACTTGAGTTGCAAGGTGAGTTGAGAATAAATTTGATTTATTGCTTTTGTTGAACTCTCTTGAGTATTTTAATCCTTCTCGCTCTAATTTTGTTGTCCTCCTAATACTAGAATTTTAAGCATAAGTACCCTTTTCTTTTTCAGTTCGTGGTAGTATCCTTAAAAGTGATAGGGTTGACAGTGAAGAAGTTCTTGCAGCCAAATCTGAGTTTACTGGTAGATTCTCAGCCGGGAGGCTCGATCCACGACTTAGGCAAGCTCATATACAGGAAGATGCAAGACCGACATTGGGAGATCAGGGACACTGCCTTGGAATTGTTGCACATTTGTACTGACATCGCGTATATAAGTATGTGATATTAGTATTTTTGTAGTTTTCCGTATTCTAAATTGTGTTATTAAACTAAACTTGTTCGATAGTTTTTACGAAACTGAAAAAAATTGTGCCTCCGTGTAGTTAGCTTCAACAATCTACCATACTAGACTAGCTTGCTATTTCTAAATAATTCAACTCAATGTTGGTTCAAGGTTGACTATAAAAGATCGCTTTTAGCGAGCACACCGCCAATTGTGATACCCTATGTTAAATATCGTCGTTTATATCTTGAACCCATATGGTGTACATAATAAATAGTATTCTATTTGATTCTACCAAAAATAGCCTCCCTGAAAGTAATCACTTATAAGCAATGATCGGAGTAGGTAGATTGAATTGGGGTCATTGATCCGAAACGTATATATTAATATGGACATTCCTCCGGAATTGGTTGATTATTTAAAAAAAACCTTAGGTAGGAATTGTATTAAAATGAGCAATATTATATTCTTCATATTTTTTTTAACGGCAAACAGTCACGATTCCAAGCTTTGGTAAGTAATATTTTACTTGTTACAAGGAGTTTAAACCGATGTACTATAACAATATTTTTAATATTGTGTTTGTTTACTTAAGCTGTTGAACATACCATCACCAACTTTGAATTGAGTAGTAATAATATCACTACCAACATTAACAATATTTAATTGAATCCGGAAATACCGGAATTGCTTTCCGGAAAAATGGCTTATCCATGTTATTCTTTCTGTGTGCATTTATGATACAAGTACCAAAAATCAATCTACCTACTCCGATCATTGCTTATAAGTGATTACGTTACACACTTGTAGATAGTGCCATTCACGAAGACGCGCCCCACTCCGCTCCGTACAGCTTACAGTACAGTACTCGCGGAGTGGGGCGCGTCTTCGTGGATGCCACTATCTATATATTTGGTACTCCGATCATTGCTTATAAGTGATTACGTTACACACTTGTAGATAGTGCCATTCACGAAGACGCGCCCCACTCCGCTCCGTACAGCTTACAGTACAGTACTCGCGGAGTGGGGCGCGTCTTCGTGGATGCCACTATCTATATATTTGGTATAACTATATCATAACTTGTTCTTTATTCAAAGTACTGATAGGCCCTTATTGGTTTTCAGAGTACCCACCATTCCAGAAGCAGATTTTGGAGAACAATCTAATCAACGTAGCAGCGACGATCGCCTTTAACGACTATGAGTCGTACGTGCAGGTGTCGGCACTCAAGTGCATCGGTGCGGCCAGCCGGATCAACGTTGTCTGGGAGCAGTTGATCACAGAGTATCCTGATATAAAGGTACACAAACTGATAATTGATAAATTGAAAACGTGTATAATCTGTTTCAAAAGTATCTGATGAAAATGTAAACAAATTTATCAGAAAGCGTACCTGTGGATGCGAATTTGTAGTGCCACTTACAAATAGAGTGCTTTGATTTGATTATTTGTCATATTAAGTATACACTTAAACCTGAAATTCTAACTCTGAATTACTTAAAGATGTTTTATATTTGACAATTGATCTAAAGTTTATAACCTCAATTTTCATCTATGATTTATCAATTGCAATTTAATAATATTATTCAAAAAAAAAAATTGTTGGAATAAGTGATGAGATATAAATTAGAAACCTAAATGCAGATGAATTGTGTAACTAATTTCCTTTAGTGAGTGATTACGTAAAACATTAACAGATACTTTTAGGACAAAATATACTTAGTCAATTCCATATTCTGTTATTATATCAGTCATTTTTCTTTTGCCAGTGTCGATTAATCTACATTTTGCGCAACAACGAAGAAGGTATTGTAAGAAAAGAAGCGTGCAGCGTCCTCTGCAACTTGTACCAGAACATGAAGCTGTGCCCCAGCGTCACTCAGACCCTGTACGAGCATATGGCCTCCTCCGCCCTCACCGACTTCCACTGGGAAGTCCAGATCAGTGCCCTCAACTTCTGGAAACGTGTCTACTACTCCCTGCTCAACGGACAAGGTATGCTTGACGGCAACTTCCCCCCAGTTACATTCTCTAGGGAAACTCGAAAGATTGTCACGTTAAACGAAGCAGAAATACAGAAGAGACTGATCAAAATTTTAGACGAACTATCAGCCATTGGATGCCTCACCGTCTTCGTTACATTACTTCACGACGATACTGAAGTATGCATAATGGATGCTACCCTAAACATAGCACAGGAATTGTTCGATATTCTCAAAAGATATAACGTGCCAGATTTATTGTCACCAAAAAAGGGAGAAATAACTAGCGTAGAAGAACTCCTAGGCCATATTAAGGAGGAAAAAGTAGAAACTGATGATAATGTGGAGATGATGGACGTGCAAAACTCTGAAAACGTTATCGAAGATATACTAAACGTAGACGATGTAAACTTACTGGCAAGCATATACGAAAGACACATGACATTACAAAGTACCAAGACGCAAGACACCTTGACACCTTTAAAACCAAAGATAAAACTACTGAAATTCGCATCGCCTTACTTATTTACTAATTACATCAAAAATACAGACTTCAAGCAAATTATTGAAGATAAAAGAAAATGGAACGACGGTATTAGAAGCTTTTCGTCGCTTCTCGATGATGTTCTAGGTTTATATGAGGTGAATCAAGAAGCCAATTCTTTAGATTGTTACTAGTGGTATGATGTAAACTCTGTTACTTATAAATAATGTTACTGTTAGTAAGCTTGAGATTATATTTTCTTTATAATCATATTTTTTTTTTTTTAAATTATCAACATAAATAATACACGTCAAAATACTTAGATCATCTGAAACTTATATATTAGGTTGGGGAAAAAGTCTTTTCGCATTATAGTATGTATGAACTTGTAATAAAATCTCTTTGGCTATACTATGTGTATCTGGCTGGTTTTGGTATCATTGAAAGTTTAAATTTTAAAGAACATAATTCCAAATTCAAATTAGGAAAATGTGTGATTTTTATTTGTTTTTCGTACTGTCAAGATGAGTGAATCTAATGAAGAAATTCGATACATTTTAAAATTTTACTACAAAAAAGGTAAAAATGCAACGCAAGCCGCGAAAAAAATTTGCGATGTTTATGGACCTAGTGCAGTGTCTGTGAGAGTAGCACAAATTTGGTTTAAGCGTTTTCAATCCGGAAATTTTGATGTCAAAGATGCACGTCGCTCTGGTCGCCCTATTACGGATAAAATGGATGCCATTTTTGAAAAAGTGGAGCAAGATCGGCATATTAGTAGTTACGACGTAGCTGAAGAACTGGGAATTGACCACAAAACAGTTTTGGCGCATTTGAAAAAAACTGGGTACACAAAAAAGCTCGATATTTGGGTACCTCACGAGCTCACTGAAAGAAACCTAATGAACCGTGTACTCATTTGTGATTCTTTATTACGACGTAATGAAACCGAACCATTTTTGAAGAAGCTGATAACTGGTGATGAAAAGTGGATCACGTACGACAAGAACGTGCGAAAAAGGTCGTGGTCAAAGGCCGGTCAGGCTTCACAGACTGTGGCAAAACCCGGGTTAACTCGCAACAAGGTGATGCTGTGTGTGTGGTGGGATTGGAAGGGCATTATTCATTATGAGCTGTTACCACCAGGCAGGACCATCGATTCTGAACTCTACTGCGAACAACTGATGAGATTAAAGCAAGAAGTTGAGAGAAAGCGGCCGGAATTAATCAACAGAAGGGGTGTGGTTTTTCATCATGATAACGCTAGACCTCACACATCTTTAGCCACTCAGCAAAAATTAAGAGAGTTTGGCTGGGAGGTGTTAATGCATCCGCCGTATAGTCCTGACCTTGCACCTTCAGATTTCCACCTGTTTCGGTCTCTTCAGAATTCTTTAGGCAGTGTCAGGTTAACATCACGGGAGGACTGCCAAAACCACTTGTCGCGGTATTTTGATCAGAAGTCCCAAAATTTCTATAGCAATGGGATCATGTCCCTACCTACAAGATGGCAAAAAGTTATCGAACAAAATGGTACCTACATACTTTAGTTAAATGTAAACATACTATGTTAAAAAATGTTTTGAATTTTCTTAAAAAATGCGAAGAAACTTTTTCCCCAACCTATTATGTAGTACTCTCTGTGCTTATACCTAAAACTTAAACATCTAAAATTTCATCTAGCAACATGTCTAAACTATTATAAACTTCAGAATTCCATTTCTTTTTGTCTTTTATGATTGAGCGAAAATCCGTTCCTTTAAATGTTTCTAGAAATTTATTTGGATGTATCATTTCTTTTCGTGGAATGTTCAATCTGTAATCTTCTTCCATTTCATCTGGTTTCGTTTGAAAATAACTGTCATGTAGATTCATGATAAGCTGACTTTGATCCATATTTAATATACTATCTATAACCTTATCCCTGGTATTCATATTACTTGTGAAAGTCAAATCCATTGCTATTTCTTCGTCATTCTCTTCAACCTTTGCTTCCATTGGATTTGTTATAGCGTTATCTTTAACTATTCCGAATTTATATTGATCTAGTATTGCTATCAGTTCTGTAGCCATGCAGTAGGCTAATTCCATAATTTCTATGTTGTATACTTCATTCATACATTCGTAAATTACTGTTAAGCAACCTATAGAAGATAGACCGTGCATTATTGAAGTGAGTTGTCGTAGAATTTCTTTGTCATGTAACGTTATTATCTTCCTCTTCTCTTTTGAGAACGTGACGGACGGGAACTTTCCGTCGATCATACCCCTGTAGGACAGTTGACTACATATCTCGTGTTTCCAGAACTGTAATGCCGCCAACTGCACCTCCCAATGCAGGTCATCCAACGCCGCGGCCATCATTACTTCATATAACGTAGTTTGGAAGTTCGGTGTGACCTTTTGGTTTATGTAGACCCTTGTCAGGACTTTCGCTGCTTCCTTTCGCACCATTCCTTCCGGATTGTTTCTTAGTAAAAAGACGAGTTGCAACTGAAATTTCAAAGCATTTTTTAAAGTACACGTTTTAAAGGTACGAGGTACTGTTATAAATTGTAAGACAGCCCTAACCATACAAAATATAAACGCTGACGCCTCATAGGCGGACACATTAAAATCATACCGTTGTAAAACCAACTAATTCTCTCAAGGGTTAAAAATTGTTTTTTTTTAAAGGGCATTTGAACCTGCCCCGTAACAATACGTATGTCTTTCTCATTTACTGGGTTTACTCCTGTTCGAAGAAGCATTCCTTTATTTTTACTGATGACTGTTCGGACTGTTTAAACCCTCCTCAATATTAAGGTCTTCCTACTTAGTCAAACAGCCTTCCATGGAACACAACGTAGTACGTGCTCACTTAATATTATCATCACATGCCCTTTAATTTTAGTGCACCAACCAGTTTTGAAAAAGTGATAAGAGAAAGCAATAAACAGAAGAATTTATAGGTGGACCAACTACTTAATAAAAATCTTAAATTTATTCACTAACAGACAACGCACAGCCTAAACCGCTGGGTCTAGAAGCATTTTGCGCAAGACTGAAAATTCACCCCCTAAAGGGGTTAAATAGGAGAAAAAAGTTTGAAGGGAAGGTCCTCATATAAGCCGATGGGAAATCCAATCGGGCACACGGCTTGTAGTAAAAGAACTCACAGAAACTTACATAAATATGAGGGTTATCAGCGAGCACCTCCTTCCATATGCTCTGGATCTTCGTAGCGGCTGCCAGACACCTGAGCGCGGTGCTCTGCGCGTAATACTCGGGGTCAGTCAGCGCCGCCTTCGCAGCCAAGATCATCAGGTTATTCTCGCTGATCACCTTTTGTAGAGGTATGTATTCTGGAAAAACAATTATGGTTTTTATTGAGGATAGCGTTTGTCCGCGGTTTCGCTCGCATGAAGGTTGGAAATTATCCCACGGGAACGTAGTACCAGGATAGAAAACTATCCAATGTCCTAACCCAGTACCCTAATTAGGTAATACACGATCCATCAGAATCTGAATCGTTTTGAAACAGATTGCTAATCCGTTTCTCCCTAAGTTCGAAAAAAAAATCTGCTCAACAACGTAAATAACGCAATGAATGTTGTTGAACTGTCAAAATGAAACAGATTAGTCGTAGTCATTTACAAAAATGTGTTAAGTACGTAATTCGATATGTAAAGTTTTTATTTGTTGTTTTTTTTTATAAGCTGACCTTTCATCTTTACGATCATTCAAGCTTCGGAATTTAGAATTTTGTGTGAATTGATTTTCAATGTTTGATTTGAAACGATCCAAAGACTGAATGTTCGCATGACTGCTATATACCTATGTATGTGTGTCCTTTTTCATTAGGGGAAAATCTGTTTCAAGTTTTGGGCTGTGTAAATTAAGGTTACTAATTAGACGACCTAGACATAACTAATACCGAGACGTTTTGACCTTCTCAATATTTTTGCACGTAAGTAAACGAAACTTCTAGCGCCCATAACATGTTTTTGTAAGTCTACAAGTTTTTGTTGAGTGGTTTATCTTCGTTCGCAATTTATTTGCCAAACATGTAAACAAACACGAGTTTTAGGAAAAACAACCGTAATGTCTACATAATATGGTTCAGTTTGCTCTACAAATTCATATTTTTTATGACTTTTCAACAGTACTAGTCAGTCTAAAATCAACTTTTTACACTTGCATAAAGTTGATGTTTGTTTAAATGAAAATAACATTAATTGGAAACAAGGTTATAAATAGACCTTACGTTTGTTTTTTTGGTTAGTGTTACTCGTCAAATAGTTGCTAAAGAAGTACCTACTCATAATTCAATACTGGCCAAAAACTCTGTTGACTTATGCCACAAAACTCCGTCCTCCGCCTTTTACGCCTAGTCCCAATAAAATAACTATGCTTTCTTTGCCAAGAATTCTAGATTCAGCTCGATCACAAAGATGGCCATATACTTATTAAGTAACTTCTTTCTTATTCCAAATAGCGGTCACATGATTGCGGGATAAAAAATGAGTCGCGAAGGGACGTTACATTCAATACTAAATAGTAGTTTCATTTACGTGGTTTCGTTTGTAAATGAAACTTGTATTTTCACCGATATCCACCTATTATCGCGTTTTCGAGGTGTGTTAAGAACACTGTTTACTAAATAATAATTATGTAGTCGTGTTATAAAGACACGCATGACCGTGCATTTTTATATTGGTCGGGCAAAAGGCCACAACACCACAATGATGATATCAGTTATAGGTTATCCGATTCGGTTCTCAAGTTTTGAGGTATAATCTGGAATAGTCCCGAATCCCGCCCGACTGAGAGACACCAATTTGGGATTCTGATCCTTGTTCATTAACATTGCGTTTTGACTTCTGTGTATCTTTCCCTCGGTTTCTAAGAGGCTAATCAGCATGTCGAACTCCAACTCTACTACTATTTACTACAAACGTGAAGTGATATTATTTGCTGTAGTTATTTGCGACAGCCAATTCCATCAGTTATCATGTATTTGACAATATTGTAGAAATGCTTCGTCGCTCAGCGTTTGTCTCGTTGTGTTTGAGAAGTCGTGGATAGAATATTTAATTATTTAGTACTCACTAATAAAAGATATATCCGTACAACTCAGCAGCAGGTTTAGAGCGGAGTCCCTTACTTCCCAGTCCTCATGGTGCATGTACATCTTCATCACAGCACCTATGACTGTCAGGGTGCTCTCCTGCCGGCTCTCCACCAGCAGCATCATGTTTGGAGAGAGGAACTTCTTCATGCATAGGTCTATCAGATCTAAGACTTGAACTACTTGCTGAAATTGAAGATACGAGGACATTATTCACTTTATTGTCGTTTTCATTGAGGTGATTATCATTTTGTTTTGTGATGAGGACTTTTGCCCATTCTCAACAGAGTTTTGAAATGGTGCGGGGACAATGGTTAGGATTTAGAGATTATAAGTAACCATACAGGTTGTAAGTACTGCAAATACTAAACTGTTTAGGTACATAGCCAGGCGATTACCTACATGATTTCTAGAATTGCGCAAAAGCCCAGCATCCCATCAGCGCGGGAAGACGCTTCCACATTGAAACTTCCACAGACACTTGGTGCACTCCCGACTCGATTAAGATGAGTAATGAATGCCGATGACTACCTATTAGATATAGAGGGGACTTTGTACACATAATATAATATTTACCTTTGTATTCAAGATATCCTGTTTTAGTAAATTCATCAGTCCTTCTTGAAGGCTGGCGATCTCGACGTTCTCGTACCAGAATATTTTGTGTTCCTTCAGTAACATTCGAATGGCGTCCAGTACCAGTGACAACAGTTTCACGTCGTTCGGGCTCTTTATAGGGCTCTCGGTTAGAATCAGTCCCCCAGCGCCATCCGACAATATGTAAATATCCAATATGTGGAAGAGACTCTGAAAATACAGACCTGCTTGTGCTGCGGTTAAACGGTCCTTCAATCGAAATAGTTCTCTAATCGTTGCAATAGCGACTGCTGTTAAATCATTTGCTTCTATAAGTATCCTGTATGTATAACAAGCAGTAAAGATGTGCTCTGTCAAAGTTTTTCCAATCTTCGTCAGAAACTTATCTAGGAATTCGTGTTTCTCTTCCGGCGTACGCCCAGGCTTGTTCTCAAATGCATAAATCAACAGAGGCTCGACCAAGTAAACTATGAACTGATTGGACAGCTCTAATTTCTGCCCGTTTCTCTCAAATGTAAGCGGTAAAGGTAATTTATCTTTGTTAGTCTTCTCGAAGTTTGACCAAAATATGTTACACTTTATAGAGAAATCTGTGACAGCTTGGATTTCTCGTTTCTTGATGCAACGCAATATACTGTTGTGGTAGAAAACAGCCATTTCATTACAAAACTCGTCTACTCTACCACTGAACAACAAATGCCTATGAGATGAGTAGTAAAATCTAAGGCATATGTCATTGACAAGTCCAAGCAAACAAGAGTACCTCGTTGCTTTCACAATTAACATTAATGGGGGCTCTATTAAAAAATAAGACCGCAAAATAGATACTACATGGTTAACAGGTACATTTTCCATCTCGGTTAAAATATTCAGAAGCGCAAACATGTGCGAACCAATTTTTTCTCCAAACGCCTTGTCCATTTCATGATCTATAACTTTTACTGTGAGATATTCGCTCGTCATGATAGGTTTCACGATATACTCCAACACTTGCGTCAGTTCTGCTTCCATTTCATATTCGTTTAGCTCTCTTATTAGTTTTGATATGAATTTGTAGGCTTCTTTAGCAATTGGGATTGCTTCCCGATGGGTGTCCGGATGAAGTATGTATTCCCATACTTTATGTTCTACAAGTAATTTCAACCCAGAAAGGTGTGTTATGTGCACCGTTGCAAACTTGATACAAGCTAAGTGAAGTCCACGGCTCTTTATCTTCGTGCTCAACGTATGGAGAATGCAATTTTTGAAGGCTTGACCTTGTAAAGCATGCATTTGCATTTTGGTGAACTGGAGCTCATTGTTGAAGAGTATCGTGATAATTTCAATAAAGAAAATTTTGACCGACGTCGTAGCATTTTTTAGGTTTGCGACCGAATCAAATATGACATCGGAGAAGCAGGGGTTCTCCAGAAGACATTTACCAGGACCTGGAACATACAAAATGCACGTTAGGAAAATCAATCGAGTTCACTTTTTCACCTTGTGTAAAGGGCTAGCTGACCTCTCATTGTACGGAAATCCTATACAATGCGAGATCAGCTTATACTGGAAATGTAGGTATAGCTTGATATGTAGCCGTGTGTTCGAAAGTGCGTAATAAAATAAGTGCCTATTAATGATTCTTTCTATTATTTCCAAAAAGCTGTGTAATCATGACTGGAGCAAGTTCTACGACGTGACATGGTAAGTCGTGAGTCGTGGATATTAACGTAAGAGGTGATTAGATTAGCGAAGAGAGAAGCCGGTAGAATAGATAAGGAGGGAAACATGCTGGGGGTAGCCCGATTTGGATTCCGATACGACCGATTAGAAAAGGAATCACCTCGGTCATGGTCAAGATCCGGCTGGCCGTAAGCGGTCTATGATAACTTGAATTTATAGGTAGGTACCTACATCTTGTTTCCACTATACTTATGTATGTTTTCTATACGAAATTCATATTTCTATACGATACTTTCCATACAAAATTCAAGTTTTCATAGACCCCTTACGGCCAGCTGGATCTTGAGCGTGACTTGGCATGACACGTTCGGGTGGCCCGCCTGGAGATGAGTTCACAGCCGATCAATCAATCTGCCTAGCCTTTTCCCAACTACTTATGTTGGGGTCGGCTTGCAGTCTAACCGGATGCAGCTGAATTCTAGTATTTTACATGAGGCGACTGGGTAACACGGTACCCATTAGTGAGACCAGGCCCTGCAGTCTCGACATAGATAGCGATCGCTATGCGACCGAAATTGGTCACAAAGTCGTAATGGCGTCCCTAGGTGGTCAACATTAACACAATTCAAAAATTAAAATAAGCCATGGCAGCTAAGAGATGACCAGTCCCAACTGACGGCGCCCGTTCACGAAGGCGCCCCCTAAGATCCTTGCACCCCCTTGTAAAGACGGCCCTGGGTGAGACTGGTTGTTAGAATTTCGGGCTTCTGACTACCCGTAATGACTGTCGAAGACCTTTGAATGACAGCCGGGACCAACAGCTTAACTTGCTTTCCGAGGCGCGGAGGAGTCTCGGTATGTAAAAGATGGTCACCTTCGATCGACCCGTAGCCACGAGCTCCTACTAACGTTGCCTACCATAGGTTTTGAAGAAAATATTCCAACAATTACCCTGAAGAAGGTTGCAATCACTGAGTATCTACAGTAATAATAGCTGCAATTATGAGTGAGGCTTCGCTCTCTTGGAGATCGACTTGGAGGGTACCAGCTGCCCCTCTTTTATTCGCTTCGAAAATGTGACTATTTGGGAGCCCCGTAGTTCTCGTGGTCGAAACGTTTGGGTTCGATTCCTAGGCCGGGCAAAGTGTTATTGGGTTTATTTCGACTTCGGCGACGCCAGAAGAAAGGGTATTTTTTTTTACAGACTATGTATGTATGTATGTTTGTATCTACCTACGTATGTTCCTCCGTTGCGCCTAAACTACTCTTTCAATTTTGATGAATGAGGTGTCAATCGATTCGTTATTATGGTTCTTCCGGGTGACACAGGCTACATTTCCATATATTGATATATAAGTTAATTCTGAAAATCTGTATACTTTTCACACATGCATATTAATAAAGAAAATGTTAACGAATAAAATACACTCACAAATCACTTTCAAGCATAAAACTCACCACTACTACACTAGGAATAGGGATAGTATAGAACTGCCCTCAGTAAGGACTTTGTACGGAAGACGAACTATCCAGTTTGAGGGAGCACGGCTTTATAATAAGTTACCAAAAGAAATAAGAGATTCTTCATCATTAAGCATTTTTAAAAATAGGGTAAAGTTGTATTTGGCTAACCAACAATAAATTAATTACTTACTGTATGTACTCGATAGATTGAACGACTGTGTATACATATATAGGTAGGTACTTAAGATATTTTTTTTTTTAAGTTTCTCATATTTAAGTGAACTATGTATGTTCTTTTGAGAAATAAATTTCTTTAAACCGAATTGTGCAAATAAATTATTATTATATTATATACGAACAAAATCAATATGGCAGATGTTACATCCAAAAAATGGGGATCTCTGTTTTTTTTTGCTATTGTAGGTATGTATTTAGGGAGTACTTTCTAAAAATATATTGGTTACCTAATACATATAAACCCCAAAATAATATAATTGAATAAAAAAATGTTACCTGCCTTGGAAAGCACGTAAAGACGTTGGTCCTGCCACAGAGCATGAAACTAGGTCCTGCGCCTGATCTCTTCCTGCGCGCTTAGCATGACCACAATAGAAACGGGTTTTGTCGTCGGAAGAAAAGACAAAATGACAGATAAACAATCACAATCTGTCATTTTGCCTATTCTTCCGTCGACAATCCCAGGTGGATGAGAGTGGTTGTTTTGCGCAATATTTTTGCTCAGTTTTAATGTTATATACTTAGTTTGATGTACAGAATGCGTAGTTTTCAGCTTATTGATGGGCGGTTTTATGGTTTGTACACTCTCTTTAAGTTTGGCGAACCAATAAATAAATTTATGTAAGACAATGATTAAGTTCTTCAATATTATTATGAAAAACAATTAAGTATTATTATTATAATAAGTTGAGGCTACCTAACGTTTGTTATAATAATACCTACATAGATAACATAATTATAACACACATAAACACAGTATAAAACATAATTGTACTCACTATTTTCACTACGATCTTCCAGAAAATTCAGCAAATTCTCCGTTGTGTTCTCGTTTAACACCACTTTGCCTTCAAAAATATATTCCACAAGCAATTTGAACTTTTTCAAGTAGTTGCTCACATCCATCTTCTGGGTAGTAATGATTACTGGCACTATTTTGTTCCCGCTACGATTACATTTTTATCAACATTTATAAATTTGATAACGCACCCAAAACTGTCGCGTCGCAAATTCAGTTTTTTCACACGAAATTTCATGCACAACGCTCGTTATATTATTGAATTAAATTGCGAACTAATGTCTGTTTTATTTTAATCCTTTACAATCACTTTGTAAATAGGTAATAAAGTCATATTGCCACTTGCAGCAAGTCAAGGGCGAAATAAGAAACACATAACTTGTTTCTCGAGCTGAGCAAGGACAAAAACTAAATTCGTATTATATAATTATGGTAATCACGTTTTTTCTCTCTGTCTGCCTCTCTCAACACGTGTCTAAATACTAACTGGTATTTGTTTAGTAGGTAAGTCTTGATATTAGGAGCCTATTTATTATAGTAGGTACTTACCTAATCTAAAGATTAATCGGACATGTTTGTACAATATTTTCATTGGTAGGTATCACATCCACTGGCGAACTAAGGGGACCGCGTACTGGGGGGAGGGGGGTCCTAGAAACTCTAGAAATACTTTTTAATCAAATCACAAACAGAACTAAAATATTCAGTTCAGTAAGTAAAAGGCAGTTTGTAGTTGAAAACAAACGGAGGGTGCTAAAATTTACGAGCTCATACGCTCGCTCTTGCAACCTACATTCTCTTTTTCTCAGACTTTTCTGCGCAAGACGACAATGTAACTCCTATTTATGTACGAATAAGTAGATAAAATATATATTAAAAGAAGAATTTTCGATCTCGTTCCGCTCGCTCTTGTATTCCACATTTTCAAACTTTTCTGTATGAGGTTGACAAAGGATTTCGTATTTCTGTATAATGTTCCAAATAAAAAAAATTGGTTGCCTGTAAAGTCGGTATACGGGCGAAAGTTTTACGTGACAACGACTTTGCGTGCCTTTCACTTTTTATGTCTGTCTCTCTCGCTCTTAGGCGGGCTAACCATGCCCGAGTGGAAGGGACGCGTGCCTCTCACTCGCTCTCATTGTGAGCGCATAACGTGAGCGGAGCGTAACGCAGTTTCTTGAAGTGTCACCCGGCAAACCAATTTATAAGACGTTGTCACGTCAAAAATAAACCATGCGGGGTGCAAATATTTTTTAGCTCGCTTCGCTCGTTCTATTCGTCTTAAGCTTTAGCTTTTCTGTTGTGGACGAAGTAGGTATCTCCTATTTTTGTATCAACAGTCAAAAGAAAACCTTATCTTTTCGAGACAGGCGTGCTAAATATTTCGACGTTCTTTCCCAGGCGGGGGGCGGTTTTGCCGCCTCAGGCGCCCGACAGGCTTAGTCCGCCACTGATCACATCACCGCAATCTCAGGGTCTTTTGTGATTATAATATCAAACCAGAATACGAGGGGTTGTTTTTTCTGGTAACTTGTTATGGTATCATCATTTTCCTGCTCTTGTCCCTTACTTGGGGTCGGCGCAACACCTTTCCTTTTTCCATTCTGCCCTGTCAACCGTGACGCTATCAGTCACTGCCTTCTCTTTCATATCATTCCTCACTCAATCCATTCATCTTGTCTTTGGCCTTACTCTCCCACTCCATCCATCGACAGCTCCGGCGAAACTCCACAGATGTGATGGGTATCGTTAGCTAGTTAGGTACATGTGTATCTAATGAAGAAACAAAAAAGATTTTGTAAACTCATAATTTTCAAGTTACTGCACTACCATATGATAGGTACAGACGCCAGCGCATCAACCTACTACAATCTGTCAAATTTCTTTAATGGATTTTCAACTATATCACTGAAATATAAGGTTCAAAGTTGATTGGGAAAATTTGACAGTTTCGGGTAGGTTGACCTGCTGGCGTCTGTACATAATGTAGATGTTATTTACACACTACTTGAGACGTTAAACGTGCAGGCAAAATAATTTGTTTATGCAAACTCAACTTCTACTTAGCCACCTAGACAGACACATTCCTACTTCGATTATCCACTGTGTTAGGAAACTGCAACCCAATCTTAGTAAATAATATTAAAAAAAAATATTATGTAGAATAGTTTCTTTGTAAGCCATCATTATCCTGTGCCATTAAGATCAATAGCACCTTCCGATGAACCACAGGCACATTTACTGCATTAAGTACGTTGCGCAGGCAATAACAACAGGCGTTTGAGTATTTAACGTCAGATTAATACTTAATCATAGGAGTAAGGTCGTAAAGTGGTACATTTATTATTCATTAATTCACCCTTATGTTCAGGAAGGTCAGGGTCACTATATTAAAAACGTTCTATCGAAATTACTAAAAGAAAGTCGGGAGGAACGAAGTTCCATACGCTCGTTATTATGTATTATTAACACAGAGCCATCTAATATGGTCTCAAGTTTCAAGACACTGGAAATTGACTTTTTCGGGCAAAACGCTTTTTCTTTATGTGACGATTTCTACCAGTTCACTCCTACCGCAACTTAGTTCCATAAATATAATTCGAAGGTAAGCATACCTTCGAATTATGGGTCCAATAAGTTCCAAAACATAAGAACCAAACATCTTCTGGGAACTTTCTTTTTCTCAACATAACAACATCACGCCCGTTTTTCCCGCAGGGGTAAGCAGAGGTGTACTTTTCGTCAGTTATGTTTCAAGTTCACAGCCGAAATCTAAACCAGGACCCGACTGATCTTAATGATGTCTTTTTGAACCAATTTACAGAAATAAATATCATCATTTATCATTGATCAATCTGTAGGTATTCTATTAGTATTAAATTAAAAAAGTCTCACGATAAAATTAACAAATGTCAATAATTCAAATGCAGTTTTAGATTTTTATTTCAGTAATTTTCTAAATAATTTACACACTAAATGCCTTAACCTAAACTATTTTGCATCTATTCTATTTCTATGACTCCTCCAACTTTGCTGAGAGCTTCCTTTAGTTTCTCCGCCTCATCTTTGGACACATCAGCCTTCACAATGGTGGGTACGCTTTCAACAAACTTCTTTGCTTGCACAAGATTGAATCCTTCTAGAAGACTCTTTACTTCTTTGATGAGTGCCACTTTCTGTTTATCGTCGAACTTAGTTAGTTTGACCTGAAAATTAAATATAATAAGTGAAATTGCTGTAGGAGAATGTCGACAAATATATTATAATTAATCTAGAGTACAGGTTTACTGCTGCACAGAAAATCTAAAGAGTTTTAAATACTTACAGTGAAGCTAGTCTTCACAGCTTTAGGGGCAGCATCTTCCTCATCCTGAGCAGCAGGGGAGGCCATGGCAAAGCCACCCATTGGCATAACAGGAGCGTCAGGAAGATTCAGCCTCTTTTTTAAGACTTGACTTAGTTCAGATACTTCAAGGAGGTTTAAGTTGGTGATTTCAGAGACAATCTTTTCAATTTTTGGGGAGACTGGTTTGTCTACGCCTTCCGGTACTGGTATGGACAGAGGAGAGGCGGCTTGAGTTACCTCTTGGCGAAGGATAGCACTGAAATATGACAGACACGTAGTGTTAGGTACTGAAAGAATCATATTAAATAGATAAAATCTACAAGATACATATAAAAGGGAACACGCAATGAATTTGTTAATATATTTAAATAAAGGCCATCTAATTATGAAATGAATAGTGATGGTTACTTTTGATAACCTATTTTTTATTTTATTGATGAGACTTATCTTCTTACCATCGTGAAAAAGAACGCCACTGAAGGGGAAGGCTTTTGATAATTCTTATGCCATTCATTTTTGTTAGTAACTGGCTTTACTTCTTCAATGAAAAATACTTTTTTGCTTTTAGGTTAGGAATAGAGTATTGACACTTAAATCTTGATTTGACAGTCAAACTGCAAACATAGACAATGAAAGTGTACATTAAATCACTAATGTTCGACTACATTTTTAGTAAACTAGTGTTTACTGAAAAATAAACGAATTTCATAAATGTCCAAGATTTTATTAGAATCGATCTGTCTGAAGATCCCCGGTTCATCACCAAACCGAGAAGCATGTTCATTTACTTTTTAATAACCATAATCTAGAAACCCTTTGAAATACTCACTAATTCTATGTCAAAACCACATTCATTCATCGCCAGCTTTTGGAATCTAGTGGAAAAACCTGGAAAAACGGAAACTCTGTGGGGAAAACGACCTACATTTTGATGCAAAAAAAACAGGTTGAACTGATGCAAATGATGCCTCTTTGATTGTTAATAGTCGATTAATATCGCGTGAACTGAACATCCTTATCTTCGACAATTGACACAAATTATGACAACTGAGAAAGGGTTACAAGTTCTATAAGGAAAGGTACCCCTAAAAGTGCAATAATAAACAGATGATGATGAAGAAAATATTCAAACTAAATTGCAGACACATTATTTTCTTTTTAACTTTAATAGACATTTAGACTTTATACAGTACTTATTAAAAAAAGCTTGGGGTTCCTAGGAAACCCAATCTTTACTAATAAAATTGAATAAGCATTTGCCCATAATTATTGAACACAACACAGTACAGACAGTTGGCAATACCAGACATGTCCGCGTTATCAATATTTTGTTTGCCACTTTGCCTTGAAAATGCAGAAATTGTGTTTTTCAAGAGTTTATCTATTTTTCTGTTAAGATTTTGACGTCTTAGCGAATTCTTAACGTTAAAATAATACAGTGTTCTGTGGCAGTTACTGGTGATTAGATTTGAAGGCAAAATTTATTGAAAAAAATAGAATAGGGATTTGATTAAAACTTCGATCAGCTGTTTTCTGTTTTCCAAGGTAAGTTCGCAAATTTTCTTTAAATCTTAGCAAATGACATGTAAAGAATTGATGCTCATTTAGATAATTTAGCCCTAACAGCAAAACTGGATTTCAAGAAATAAATTAATACGCAATTGACTTTTCAACATCAGGCTTCGTAAACTGAGAGAGACTCACCATAGAGGAGCACCATCCTGTAGGGACCAGCACCGGGGCGGCTCTTATAGAGTCTACAGATGGTGAGCCGGATGCCGCTGACGGCTGCAATTAGCGCGCCGGTCCGACAGGCCCCGAGTGGTCCACGGTGGGCGCTGAAGCAGCTGGATCGGGAGCTCCTCCTGGAAGCCTTGATCGTGCAGGCCTGGGTGTTATCACAGGACAGGCCTGCTGACATCAATGACGAGGCGGAGTGGTTCCGGGAGGCCATGTCCGAAATATGTGACGCGACAATGCCCCGGGTCCAGCCCGGACGTGCCGAGCGTCAGGTGTACTGGTGGTCGCAACAACTGACGACACTGCGCAATGCGCGCGTTGCTGCGCGACGCCGGTACACCAGGCACCGCAGGCTTTGTATTCGCCCTTCGGATACGGAAGCCATTCAGGCGGAGCTGTACGAGGGGTACAGAGCGGCGAAGTCCGCCCTCCAAGCGGAGATCGCTGGAGACTCTGAACAGGAACCCGTTGGGACGCCCATACAAGATGGTGCGGGAGAAACTCCGCCCATGGGCTCCCCCGCTGACGCAGTCTCCGGCCCCAGCTTGTGGGGGAAATGTTCCCTTCGAGAGGGGAACATACTTCACCCGCCTATGGCTCCGCCTACTGCAGTGCCCGATGCGGAACACACCGCCGACGACGACGACGATGCTCTGGAGGTGACCGAGGTAGAGATGAGAGCGGCGGTACGTAGGCTGAATGCCAAAAATACCGCCCCAGTACCCGACGACTTACCTGGGAAAGCTTGGGTCCTGGCCTTGCGAGGCTCTCGGGCTTCGAGTAAGGGGGCTCCTAAGCGCATTCTTGGAGAGGGGCCGGTTCCCACTTCGTTGGAAGACTGGAAAACTGGTCGTCATCAAGAAGCCGGGGCGCCCTGCGGACTCTCCGTCCATTTATCGGCCCATCGTGCTGCTCGACGAAAGAGTCATTGCAGACCGCCTCGTCGGGCAGCTGGTGCGGGTGGGGCCGGATTTGGCGGAGAGCCAGTTAGGTTCCCGCAGGGGGCACTCTACGGTGGACGCCATCATGCGCGTGCGGGCCTTCACGACGGGGGATGTTGTGGCCCGGGGTAGGGTCGTCTTGGAGGTGTCTGGAGACATCGCCAATGCCTTCAATACCCTGCCCTAGAGTTGCATCAGGGAGGCACTCCGGTATCACCGGATGCCGACCTACCTCTGTCGTGTGGTCGAGGCCTATTTGACGGAGAGGGCCGTCATCTACCCCGGTTACCAGGGAGAATAAAACCAGCGAGAGAGGTTGCGCGGTGTCCCACAGGGATCGGTCTTGGGGCCGCATCTGTGGGACATCGGACACGACTGGGTGCTGTGCGCCGACTCCCTAGCGGCGTCAGCGTCGTTTGTTACGCTGACGACGACGCACGTTGGTCCTGGCGCAGGGGAGGTCGCACCAGGCGCCGGCCGAACTAGCGACACGCGGGGTTGCGACTATCGTCGACAGGATCCGGCAATTGGGACTCGAGGTGGCCCTGCACAAGTCCGAGGCCATGTGTTTTCATGGTCCTCGGAACGCGCCACCATCGGGTTCCCAAATAACGGTGGGAGGAGTTCACATCGGCGTTGAATCGACGATGAGGTTTTTCGGACTCGTGCTCGAAAGCCGGTGGAACTTCGTGGAGCATTTCCGACGTTTGGTTCCCAGACTGGAGCGGGTCGGGGCTGCCTGAAAGCGGCTCCTGCCCAATCTAGTCTATGGGATTCTAAAGCAAAAATCTAAATAATTCTACTGTATAAGTTCAATGAGCACTTATATTACATTCATTCTCATTGTAAACTATATACCTAAGGTCAGACATGTAAACAAATACGTGTTCTTGAAAAAAATAACTTAAATCCCCACACATCAAATTCATTTTGCGCTACAGCTTCAATTTTTATGACTTGTTCAATAGTACTAGTCAAAGTTTTAAAGTTGTTATTTGCTTAAGTGGAAATAACATCAATTTGGAAACAGAAATTGATTATGGAATATAACTGTCTGTATTTTTTAGGCTTCCATACCTACCAACATGGAGAAATAGTTTGACTTTTTCGGTCTGTCCGTCTTTCACTGCTGCTTATTTCAGTACATACTAATTGAACAGTTCTAAACTAGGCTTGCGTATTTTAACTATATCACAAACAACAGAAGAAAAAAAAAGAAAGAATTGTAAAAATATTTTAATGTATTGCTTTTTGTCAAAGGCAGTAAAGATTATGAACACATAAAATTGTATTGAAGTGGACTTTAGATCTAAGGCAATTGCAACCAAAGTAAAGTACCAATCAACCACAGTGATGTAAAAAAAAATATATGAAAAATTTCTAGATAACTTTTTGGAGTTAATTGATTCATCATCATCAACATTGGCGGCTCTGTCCTTTGGTGCAATGCTTCCCTGGTCTGTGTAAGCCTCATCCAGTTCTGCCCCGCAATCTTCTGTAGGTTGTCCACCCATCTGGCCGTCAGTATTCCAGCGCTCATTCTATCAATTTAAGAATGTGGTTTACAATATCTAAAGGAAAAGACTTGACTGATGCCAATGAGGATTGTGAGGAAGATTTTTCATGGTATTTTCTTGTATTCCAAAGGCTTCATAGGTACTTGTCGATCGCGATGTGCGAGTTCTATACCTAGCTTAGGTTTTCTTCTCAAATCTCTCTGCTACACACTTGTTCGTGTCTGTATGAATCGGCACGATTCGGCACAGCAGCATAACTATTCACAACCATAAGGCAGGGTTCCGAATCGAAAATTACACATTTTCGGCTACCTGATTGGCCTAGTCCTCGACAGCATGGAAGCAGCTATCGCAAGAATAGCGGTCGTCTATTTTAAATTAAGAAGTAGAAGTAGTAAGAAGTTTAAAACTGTAAAAAAACAGGTTTCGGATTTGTGAACAGTTGATTTCGGATTTGTGAACGATTCGACACAGAAAGCGTATCGAATGTTTGTGAATAAATAAATTAATTAATGTGTGAATAGGGCGGCAAAATATACATTCGATATTGCCGAATCATGCCAAACCGACCATAATTCCCCTTATATTGTGGCTGCGAAAAAAAACAAATGATTCTTATTTAATATTCACACTTATAAATTGACTCGTGATCGAAATCTAAAATAAAATTTATGTAAAAAAATGCTCAGCCCTGTAACCTGCCTAGTTGTCTACATAAATGGTACAATCGCCAACATGATGAAATGAAGTAAAACCTTCAATATACGGTTTATCACGCGAAAATCAACTTAATGCATTTGCAACAAAAGCAAATATACTGCAAAACAACCGTTGTTTAAAACAGGCACTGGGTTTGCGTAACGGGTCGGATCTAGGTCATTAGTAGCTTTGGTACCACCATCCGATAGGATTTATCTGACGAGTCGAAATATAAAACAATAGTATTAAGTCAAACAGTAATAGTCGTAGTGTTTTTACTTGTGAAAGGAGTTGTATGTATAAGGATCGTAGCAGGTGATGTTCTGTAGTTACTGCCTACCCCCACATGGGTAGTAGACCTGAGTTTATGTATGTAGTATGTGAGTTTATGTATGTAGTATGTGAGTTTATGTTTTATGCCTGGTTAATTCAAATTCAAAAGTCATTTATTCAAACTAGGCTGAGAATCAGCACTTTTTGAACGTCAAAATTACATAAGATAAGACAGTCCCCCAAAAACGCCCGACCTTCACCACTTCCTAGTGCTCTAGCTGGGAAGAAGAAGTGCCGCAACAAACTCTCCAGCAGCACAGCTGTTTGTTCAGTTAGAAAAACTTAATTCTATACAATAGTACTTATGCAAAATAATTTACATTACGCAACACAAAAGGTGCCTATCCCTTCGGGAATACAGGCGTGATTTTATGTTATTGTCATTGTAATATTATCACTGTCCAGTAAATCGCTGAACAAGATTGCCCGTGATTTCAACTTGCTCATCTCCTTGCAATATAAAACAGGGATACCACAAGAGCGTATTCTTGGGCCACTAAAATATGATCTTCATCAATAAAATAAGTTATGTAAAAAAGCTTTTCTCGGAAATCTTTTTCAATTTTGTTGAATTTCTCTTGAAAACCTTTTTCAATTTTTAATTGACTTAAGGAGGAGGTCCTTAATTCCAGTTTTTTTTTTTGTTTGTTTGTTACGCGTTTACTTCGCCAATTATGAAATGATTTTGATGATTCTGTTTTTGTTTGGTAGGTCATACTTCAGAGGTGGTCCCATATAAATTTTATTAACTTTGCTTGGGTAGTTTTTGAGTTAGCTTCAATAATAGATATTTTTCCCACTTAGTCTATATTGATGATGTTATAAGTTCCTGTCACTGTTATTTAAATAACAGGTAGTGGTATTCGAATTTGTGTGGAGTAGGTACCACAACTAAAAAGTATAAAATTTAAATATTTACAAAAAAAAATAGCCAACTTAAAAAAAAATACAAAATAGTCGGCGTCTTTGGTTTTGTATTTTCGTTTTTTGCCACCGACTTCCGAAATCAAAATTATTTTGCACTTTTTTGTGTTGTTTTTTTAAAGTCGGTTCAATTTTTTTGTAAAAAGTTTTTATGTTGAAATTCCCTTGAAACCTTATTCGATTGGTAACACAAACTAATTTAGATCGTGATTGTAGACTGTTTATTACTCAAGTAACTTTGCCAAGTCTCAAGTTTTAAAAGTCTTCCTTTACAATTCAAAATAAATGGTACGAACTTGCTCTCACTTATTGAACTTTTAGAAAAGTTTTTAAACCATATTTTTCTTACTTGCTATTTTTTCGGTACATACTTGAAAATTTTCTTGTTTTTTCCCGACTACAGTAAAGCCAAAAAATGGGTTATTCATTATTTTCAGCAGGTATTGTGCTTTTTATATTTTCAACCTCAAAATCCTTCCTAAGTTTTTAGGACTGATCTCACCAAAATTAACGGGGGGGTGAAGGTCTCTTAAACACATACCTACCTAACCACGATTATAATTTTCTTGAGAAATACTAATAAATCCTCGTTGCCATCGTTGTCGTTGTTGTCGCTGCCTCGTTGGTCTAGTGGTCGTAAGCGCTACTGCTGAGCATAAGGTCCTAGGTTCAATTTTCAGGTTGGGCAAAGTGATACTGGGTTTTTAGGGTTTCTTAGTATACAAGGAACCCTTATAGTTTCGCCAAGTCCGTCTGTCTGTCTGTATGTCTGTCCGCGGCTTAGCTCAGAGACGGTTAGTACCAGAACGCTGTTATTTGGCATGGGTATTAATCACGCCGACAAAGTGTTAAAATAAAATCTAGACAAATAATTTTTTTGAGGGTACCCTACACGTAAGGTGGGAATGTCTATTTTTTTCTCGTCTATCTCATGGTGTGGTGTGTCGTTGGAAAGGTTGTTCAAAAATATTGTAAGTGTGTGAAAACTATTTTTCAATTCAGGGATCCGTTTGCGAAATATTAAGATTTAAAGTGCTAGTTTTTGTTAGAGTCAAGTGTCCACCCCCCCCTGCCCAAACATTGGGAGAACATATTTTTCAACTACAATGTTAAGTTTGTTAGTGGGATAAATTCATCCCAACTACAGAACCCTTCAATTTGCGTGGTCCGACACGCACTTGGCCGGTTTTTTCTATGTGAACTTTCTCGGTAGCAGCCGAGTCTGGATTTGTGCCCGCTTGATGGCAATAGGATCGCCCCGTATTACATGGGACTTAAACATAACTGGTGAAATGTGGGTGTCCTCTAGTTACACCTCTGCCTTACCCTTCGGGGAAACAAGGCGTGATGTTATGTTATAAATAAATCATAGTACTTAGTCCTAACAAAGAACCAGACTCTTATACAATGGCACACTAAACACAACTAGAGGTTTACACAATCTAAATGTCAATCTGTCAGTTCCATGACATATTCAATAGAAACAGAATGAAACTGGCAATAATAACAAACACAGAACCTCGTTTCCAGCACCTAGGGAGGCATTCTGTTAGTGACAATGACAGGCCATCGATTTTCTAGCCAGACTAAGCTATAGGCTCCTCATTCATAACAATGTATTTCTAATATTGAATAGGTACAAGTTATATTAAAAGAGCGTGCATTCCTCAAGTTGGCAACGTCGCAAACAGCTGTCAAATATTTAACTTTAAAAAACTTTAATTTGTTAATATTATTGTATATATATGAAATTTCTCTTTAGTGAACTAAAATATTAATAATGAATTGCAATTTTATCACTGTATTTGATGTTGTAATCGTTTTTGGTGAAAAAGAGCACTTGGAAAGTTTCCAAATACTTTTTTACGTCTAAAACTAAATATTCAGTGTTACGATATTAATTATTGTATTTCATAATCAATATTTTATTTTTCCATACAGTAATATAATATTGCCAAATTAATCAAAACAGCGAAATACTTGACAGCTATTTGCGACGTTGCTGTCGTTTAGTCTAATCTGCGTTCGCAATTTATTTGCCAAACATGTAAACAAACACGAGTTTTAGAAAAAATAACTGTAATGCCTAAACATAGGGTTCAGTTTGCGCTACAACTTCATATTTTTTAATTACTTTTTCAATAGTAGTAGTCAGTCTAAAATCAACTTGACTTACACTTACATAAAGTTTGTTTGTTTAAGTAGAAATAACATCAATTGGAAACGAGGTTATAAATAGACCTTAGCTACAGTAGCTAGACTAAATGTTCTCGTTAACTACATAATATGTTGTGTTATAGGTAAACGTTTATATGCACTGGCCCTAAAAATCGCTACATTCGTTTGAAATTTATTTTCAAATAGTTTTTTTTTCAATCAAATCATACGTACGTTGTACATATCCTAAATCTTCTTCTTACAGCACGCGTAGCATGACAACCATAGAATTAAAGAAAGAATTAGAAAAATTATATGTGCTGCGCGTCTCATTTATTGCAAAGTTACAAGTCCCCGGTTTGTCCCCCCTAGATCCGGGGTTGAGACCTAGACCATTATGCCCATGCTAACTAAAGAATCGTCCCGAACAGTTAATCATCGACTTGAATTGATAAAAAAACAAACCAGTTTTGCTCTGTTCAATTGCAAATTATTGGGACTGGTCGCTGGAATAAATAAGTCATGAAAGTTTCATGAAACGGGCGCTGAAGTAGCACAAATGTATAACTTATTAATTATACATATTATACACCAGTGGTTTCACGGCCTGGATAAACTTTCTGTTAACCATCTTCCTTTGACCCATTCAACCCTTTTTTCATCCCAATTTCAAATGAGGAGTTTGGTTTCCCGCAGCTCGGCAACCGCTGGTCGGTTGACCTTCAAAGGTTGCTTAGTGTTCCATATTCGAATCGTAGAATGTTCTAGATTCCTAGAAGGTACGATTTTATTGGCAGCTGAGTATTGCGGAGTGTCGCCCTCAGTACCACAGCTCAGTACGCATTCGTCTCTCAAACCAGTGGCACGTGTTTCGGTTTATGGGAATCTCGATTTGAAATTGAACGAGTTTGTTGTGAGTATGAGTGAAAATGGTTTGCTTATTATGTTTTACTATTCATTGATGACGTAGATGGGTTGTGAGGATTGAATGGTCGATCGTCGGTCTTTAGTTTAATAAACTGTTTTGTTTGTAACCGGTGCATCGTTGCATAGAGTTGTGTGTTCGCCTCGGGCTCGAAGCGTCAACTATAAAGCATTGCTAGGTTCGCGATAGTGTTTACGGAAGTAATTAGGATTGTTAATGTAGTAACAATCTTGAATAATACCTTGTTGTGTGTCACGATACATATTTTTTTTTGTGTAGGTCAAATGTGCATTCAGAATTTATAGTTTTGATTGTGGAGTAGCGATGCTAATTGTTTTTTTTTAAATATTATTTGCGCGTCCGAAAAAAATATAAAGTGCCTGATTTTGGTGTGGTCTCAAAATGGAGCAGTTTTTTTCGATAGGTTTCTTCCCAATTATTACAAAGAGTTTAAGCTGAATTAGAACAAGTGAAAAAATACTATTTGCAACTAAATTAAGTCTAGTTGAATGATCAACTAGACTCATTTAGTTTTTCGTTTAGTGTAGATAGACTTCGTTTAGTTGGAACCGTAGGTAACAATCAATGAAAAATTCTAATTTTACATCCCTTAGTAATACAATTTGTATGGTAGGTACCAAGAAGTGGGTAATTGGATCAATATTTCAATTAGGGCTTGAATACAGTCTGCAACTAGTTAAGTTTCCCCTATTTTGCGCTAACTTTGAACCTGCTTAATTGATTGCCAAGTCGACTTTTCGAGCAAATCCATTGATTGGGTTTTATTTTTATTACAAGCATAAATTAAACATTTTAAAATACCCCGACACAAACATTTCCTCATTTCTCTTTCCTACTCCATCACCAGACCCTGTTCATCATCTATCTATAACCTATTCATTGAGACCATTCCAATGAGCCCAAATACAATAACTGTGCTGTAAGTCGGTAAGCGAGTTAGGTATCCTGCAAATTCCAGGTGATGTTGCAGTAACAGTTCAAGGCTACTATATTCTTCATGCACAAATCAATCAGACTTGTGGAAGATGCTCACATCCATTCATCAAATAGAAAAGAGCTGATAATCTTCAAACGGCTGAACCGATTTTCTTGAATCACAACTAAGAACACTCTCGATCAAGTCACCAAACAAAAAAAAAAACAAAAACAATCGGTTTAGCTGTTTGGGAGCTACGATGGCGCAGACAGACGCACACGTTAAACTTATAACACCCCTTTTTTCCGTCGGGTTAAAAACCAATTTCAATGTAGTATGCAAAAAAAAATCTGACGACTTAATTAGTCGTCTTATATATAAATATTTTTTTTATAAAAAAATTAATAAATATTTTAATAAAAGCGTCACTTAGAGCGTCATGTTCTGCTATACAGATGTATGGCAGAAGAAGTAATTTATTAGCCATTATCTCAGAGTCAGAGAGACCCCCTTTATGAATAACCTATGTGAAAGCTAATGATTACGCCATTAGCTTTCCTTTGTCTTCCCCTACTCTTATAGCCATCCACGTTCATAGGTATGGGTACTCAAAACTTTCCTCACGACCTGTTTCTTGATCCTCAGCATCGCATGCCCGTTCCAGGTCTCCATCCTCTTTCATCATTCAGCGGAAAGAAGTCCACTGCTGGACATAGGTTTCTCCCAAGCATCGCAACATCGACCGTTCCTGTGATTTCCGCGACCTTCACCAGATCACCGGTTCCATCTTTTATTCCCCTATCAAAAGTGCATTCCTTTAGGGATCTCGCGCACTACCTAGACATCCGCGACTGGCCGGAGTCGTGGCCGTCTAGCTAGTGGTATTGTATGGTATTCAGCTAGTTGGCCGTTGCGACCAAGTGCGCGATTCGTATCGTATTCTATAGTTTACCTGGTCACTGCGACCACTGGTCGTGGTCGTGGTCGTCTAGTGCTCGAGATCCCTTAGATTTCGTTCGAGTTACTTTTATGTGTTGACTCAAGGTTGGCTGACTTCTGCTTGACAATAGATTCGTATTTTTCGGGCATAGTATTTGAATTTGTTATTTTTGGACTGGGATTATTTACATAACTCAAACTCAAAGCATTTATTTCAATTAAACCATTTACAGGCATTTTTGAATTGTCAAGAAGTCGGTCAGTCAGAAATATGAAGCTAGTTGCCCATTCCAAAGCGTAGTAGGTACCTATGGAGAAGAACGGGCAAGAAACTCCACGGACACTCTTTTAAATAAAAAAAATTGTTACAAAATATTGGTTACATCATTAATGTTGAAATTATACATGTGAGAACAATGTAGAAAGACGTGCACGTTAAAAGCGTCCGTAATAAAAATATAAAAATCAAAGAACAATTCAAAAATTAAAATAAGCTAAGAGATGACCAGTCTCTACTGACGGCGCCCGTTCACGAACATGACGCATGGATTAGCACCATTCAGCTCAACCATTTTGAAGAAAGCTAAATGATCGACATTAGAGTGAGCATGACATAATCTCAGCCGCCAGGGCACATTCTAGTCAATGAAAGACATACCCAGAACCTAAATGGTAGCTTTATAGTCGGTACATAGTACTCACACATGTGCTATGCAATTATACAATGCTAAGACATTGAATTTATACAATGCAAAGATAGTTTTTAAAATCTTCAGCAGCTCCAACGGTATTTTCAAATGCTAATCAATTAGTTTATGCTTGTGGAGCAGGACCAGCAATGAGCCAAGCATTTTTATCAACTATGTAATCCCCCAACTTATAATATGCCTGCCTACATAGTGCGCGTTTTATACAAGATTTGAATTTCGTCTCATTCAGTTGAAGTATATTGTGAAGAATTTTATTGTAACATTTTAAACAGTACCCCATGAAAGATGAGTCTACTTTAGCCAGTCTGAAACCTGGTTGAACTAATAGATCCCTATTTCTTGTACTATAATTATGTCTATCACCTCTTTTACTAAAAATATGTAAATTTTTTCTTACGTACATGATGTTTTCATAGATATATTGACAAGGTACCGTCATGATGTTAATGTCCTTAAACAGTTCCCTTAGAGAATCGCGTCTACGGAGATAATATATGGCTCTGATAGCTCTTTTCTGCAGAATAAAAATAGACTCGATGTCTGCAGCCCGTCCCCACAGCAGAATACCATAAGACATGATACTATGAAAATAACTGGAATAGACTAGCCTCGCGGTATCTACATCAGTTAATTGGCGGATTTTTCTGACAGCATATGCTGCTGAACTTAGCCGTCCTGCAAGAGATGTTAAATGAGGACCCCATTGTAGCCTTGAGTCGAGCGTGATCCCTAGGAAAACAGTTTTATCGACAAATTCTAGTTTCTCTTGATTTAATACTATTTCTATTCTCACAATTGTTACTTTTAACATTTGGTAAAGAAAATTTTATGCACTTAGTTTTTTTTCCATTTAATACTAAATTATTAGCAGTGAACCAATTTTGGACCTGCAGTAGGGCGTTATTTACGTCGTCAAAATTTGTCCGCCGCTCTATGACTCCGTATTAGAATATGTATTGTGTCTGATTATGTCATAGTGATATTGACGATTATGTAAGATTTGTTTTGAATATTTATGATCATCAAATGCCAGAATATTGGAATAGACGAAAATGAAGATTTCTAAGAAGAGTCTACATTTGGTAAACTCCTTTGCCTACTTCATGTCGGATTGTTTCTCTTTCTTATAAATCTGCAATGATAAAGGTTCTCCAATCTACCTAATTTACCTATAATTTGGAATTCCATCAGTCAACTCAAAACCCTTTGCAGTGCTCGACTTAGGTCTCTCCTAATTCGCGCCTAACTCGGTTCTCCGCATACCGCTTGCATCATTCAAGTCATCGGTATACATCGCAATAAGAGATTATTCAATTTGAAATGTCGCTCATTATAGGACTGAGGAAACACTTGAACAAAAAACATCGCATTGCTCATATCAAGTTTCCTCGTTCTCCATTGCCTATTGACTTACAGTATATATAGTTGCATAACGTTATTGCCTATCGGGATTATGTCATGCAAGTACGCTGCAGTTTTCAGGGTCATTATTTTACTGATTACTGATTTGGCTAGCCTTCTACCTACAGGGTTATCGAGATTAAATTTTCCAATACTTTCTTCCCTGTACATTCTTTTGGTTTCAATATACAAATGGTTTTAAAACAGAAAATGAAATGAGCATTTGTTTCATATTTTCTTGTCGTGTTGCGCAAACGTCTGGGTTGTTCAAGGACTTTCAAAGGGCGACCTTGTAAGGTTTTTCAATGTTAATTGTTACGTCTGGTAATATTTCTCTAGAATTGGGATTTTGCGAGCTTCTCATTTAATTTAAAACTAATTTCGTCATTCTTCTGCCTTCATCCCAGATTTCAACAGTGATACAAATATTATGGCTGTATAGTTTCAGCAATAAAAGTATTTTCACCTATCACCTATCGTTATAACGAGACCTATCTCATAACGATTCCTGATGAAGAAGTTATGAATAAAGGTGTGGTCTTTTAAATCTTTGTTTGTTGGCAGGTATAACCCTCAATCGCCACAATGCTTGGTGGAAGCGTCCTTTGGTTCCGGCACGGCTTGCGCTTGCATGACAACCCGTCTTTACATTTTGCGCTAGAAGAAAAAGAGTTTCCCTTCTTCCCTATATTTATCTTCGATGGAGAAACTGCCGGTAAGTTTATTTTGATTTTGTTCACTTTTTAGCAGAAAGCTGAAGATAGTTTTCATCGAACAAACTGTAAGAAAGACGGAATTTGCCAGAAATCTGGTGCTATGGGAGAGAAGATAATGCAGAAGAAAGCAAATATTTTCCTACTAAAACCGTCAGTTAGTATAAACGACTTCGGAAGATTTTATTTAATGAAATAAAGGTAACAGTTTTATTTGCATAGTCAGTTGTATCATTATCATTATGGGGAGCTCGTGGCTAAGTAATAACAGCCGCTCGGGTCGATCACTACGCTTGCCGGGGATGGTCCGTGAATGGGTGACCATCTTTACATACCGATACTCCTCATTGTCTCGGAAAGCACGTTAAGCCGTTGGTCCCGGCTGTCATTCGGGGATCTTTGAAAGTCGTTACGGGTCGTCAGAAGCCCGAATGTCTGACAACCAGGGAATAGTATATGAAAAAAAAACCTCCAGTTAGACTGGAAGCCGACCCCAACATAGTTGGGAAAAGGCTAGGCCGATTGACTTGAGTTTATGTAATCTGGATAGATCTCGAGAAAACATGTCAAATGCAACATAATATTCAAGAAACATAGAGAATTACTACAAGTATTGTCACAGGACAATAACTAGGCCAACGAATCTATTTCATAGATTGTCCTAGATTTATATATATCTAGGTAACCATAATAGGTAGGTATTATCATCGAAGCTACGCTTACGACTGATACGAAATCAGCCGTAAGCGTAGCTTCGATGGTCTCGTATCAGCAGTAAGCGTAGCTCGATCTTTCGATATTTTTGGAGTTTAGTAGTCGGGGTCTAATAGCTTGTCTAATATCATATTGGCAGCGATTATCTTTTTGGAAAGGGTATTATAAATCGCGATCCATATTTGAGGGGTTAAAGAGCGAACAATCATCTTGGTTGTAGTTCAAACCAAAACCCAGCTTTGCTAGCTACGCCAACTTCGAAAAGCATATTATTTGCGCATTGTCGGAGTTTCATTATTTATTTTCAAAATTTCTCGTTTTTCCATCGAGTTTTCGAACACGTGCCTAAATGGTTATGTAACCAGTACCCCTAGTACAGTAGACAGCAAACCCTAAACAATTATTTTAAAATAACTTTGTTACGTCGTCGTCGTCGTTCGCATAAATGGGCAAAGTTGACTACAATTTTATGTACAGACGCCAGCACATCAACCTACTACAATCTGTCAAAGGAGATCACCCATTCTGGGCTATTTTTTTTTTTTTGGGTGGCCCTCGATAATTTTTACATATTTTAAAAATATGTATAGAATACATTATTTTTTACTATGGCACCAAAGACGAGAACAATTTGGGTTCGAAGATTTATGTTGCATGTAAAAATTAAAACAACAATTCGTTTTGGATAATTATTAGGAAGTTTAGGTTAGTAGATAGCAGTGTTGTAATCATAAAATATAAAAAATAGGGATCGAATTCAAAATATATATTTTTTTAGCTGTTTTTCCTAACCCAAAAGTTGCCTGGTAGAAATTACTGCCAAGCAATAAGGCCACCCGTTGCATTATGTTCTTTCCATTTTGTTATTTTATGAATACCAAAAACCATGAAAATCGGTCCAGCCGTTCTCGAGTTAAAGTGTTCGAACAAACCCGATTTTATTTTTTAAAGACCGTTCTATATCTTTGTCCCTAAATTAATTATAACGTTGTCACCATACAATTTTCTTTCTACTCTTGTAACCTTTCAAATAAAATGTATTTCATTCCTGGCCGCCAACTTTTTTTTTTAGCCCGAGTCGCCCTACTAAATGGGTGATCTCCTTTCTCTAATAGATTTTCAACTTTAGCACTAAAGTATAAGGTTCAAAGTCGATTGGGAAAAGTTGACAGTTTCGGGTAGGTTGACGTGCTAGCGTCTGTACGTAAAATGATCAGCAGAATTGAGGATTTCAGAATACTACAACTACAACTTTACCAGGTGCAGTTCGATTAAATGAACTGAAGTGGACATAAGTCGACGTCAGATATATTATAGAATCTTTGACCATTTTGCTGCCAAGCAGTCAAAAATATATCAAGTAGGTACAATAATTAGTCAAGCTTTGACATTTGGCAGGTTAATCACCACATCGAGCTTCAGAAAGAGACAGCTACGCAGAAAAGGCTCATTTTCATTGGTAGATAGGGCTCGAATGCGGGGTGCGGGAGATTTCTGTAACGGCATGCGTTACATAGGGCCCGCTATAGTATCTACATACTACAGACACTACATCATATACTTACACTATGCATTCATTAATATTATGTATTATACTCGTTTATTGACTTTGCATTATTATTTTGCGAATCGTTCTAAAACGATTAGTTTTCTTTAATTTTCATATTTTTCAATGTTATGACACTTACGTCAGGCTGTCAAGCTGTCATTATTTTTTCTTCTAATTTTCTCTCTAGTTTTCTTACTGGCTTAGTCCATGAAGGTTACTTTTGATTTACTTATATAATTTAAATTATTTTTATCAATATGTTTAGCTCAAATATGGTATTTTATAGGCAATTATAATTGTTTACTGTAAAATATTTGTATCCTAACTTACATTTTATAATAATAATTGAAACGCTCTCAGAATTCATCAAAGAGGTTTTTTTTGGTACGAATATGTCTGGCCCTTTTCGATCTCTGAATTTGAAATTAAATTCTGTAAAGAACAAGAAAAAGATGATTTCAAAAATAAACCTCGGAGGGACTACGGACCCATTCTTCAGAGCTGATCTGGAAGCGCTCAAGGAAACATCACCTCAAGAAAAGTCTTGCAAATTGGTCTACATACATTTCACCCTGAAATCATACTCTGTCTTCACGGTACTACGTTTCTTGCCAGGAGGACCTTCCACTACTAAGTCCTGTCTGGACTGTCTGAGAGACTGGGAAGCGGATCTTCAGGCCTCAGAGCTAACGAGGACGTCTTCTACATTGCCTGTGAATCAATCAAGATATCTGGGAAACGAATCTGGATGTTTCAGAACTGACGGACGTCTTGAACCTGAAAGCCGTAACATACTTCCTTTGTAAATATTTTCTTTTCTGAGAGCGCTAGGTAGGATAGGTTATTTTTTTATTATTTTTCTGTGTTATTTTTTAATTTTATCTCAAATTATATATTTTTAACTTGTCTGTTTTCCTTTTTATTTTAATAAATAGCAGATATGTTACACCGCATGCATGGAACCATTTTCATTTGCATGTCATGGGGCCCGTATTCGGGGAACCGTTTTCATTAGTCGACAGGGAACGATAAAGATATACGGAAAACCTGCGCCGCATCTTTGGCAGTTGCTTTGAAGGCTCATTTTCATTGGGTGTGAGTCCCCGCACGCTTTTTACCGACCGATGAATTTCATTGGCCGCTACCCCCGCAGACGACCGACGACGACGGTACCGCGTTATTGACTGATAACTTTCATTAGTCATGCGGGGAGTCCCCGCAGGCGGACTAATGAAAATGAGCTATGAGTGACAGAGATGAAGCTAGACAAAGTCGATATTTTTCTGAAACTTTTTTCTTTTTAATTTTCCACGTCGGTACTGTAAATGACCTTATTTTGTTTAACAGGTACAAAAGTGGTTGGCTACAATCGTATGCGGTATCTCTTGGAAGCTCTTGAGGACCTGGACAGCCAGCTTAAGAAGCATGGCGGCAGACTGATTATGTTAAAGGGAAAACCCAACGTCGTGTTTCGGAGACTTTGGGAGGAGTTCGGTAAGCGTTGAACCTTTTAAACGTTCCCTTCTTAGGTTCAGCAACCCTCGGTGCACGAATCGGACTCATAATTGGCCGGACAGTTTGAGAATGGTAACAGTAGTGCTATTCTTTAACCATCTCACTGTGAAAACTTAGGTGAAGTGAGCTCGAAGCGAGCTGTCAGTACCTAGCAGCAGGTGGAATGACAGCTCACTTCAAGGTCACTTCAAGCTTACTTCACCTAAGTTTTCACCGTGAGATTAATACAGAATAAACCGGTTGTTTGAATGATGAAATCGTTTACTCTTTTCTTTTGGAAATTGTGTAGGCTGTAGCGTATGAAGCCTTTGGAACACAAGTTTTACACAATTATTGTTATTTTTCCTCAAGTTTTCGACTTTTCTGTTTCTCTTCCCGTTTCAAATTGAAATACTAGTTTAACATTGACTTGCATGAGTTATAGGAAAGATATTGAATCTTTCCTATAACTTAATGGCTGAATATCCAGCGAGGTAATTGCGTAACACACTTACAGTAGCAATGGCCTTTATTTTGAGAGTTCCACAACATTCATAGCGTTATTTACTTTGTTGAGTAGACAAATTTTTCAAACATGAAGCAATGGATTAGCAATATACTTCAAAATCATTCATATTGTGATTGAAAGTGTTTTACGTAATGAGGGTGCAGGATCGATCCAGTGTTATTGTTTAATAAGTCCACTCTTTTATTTCACCCGTTACCCCAGCTAACAGTAATTCCAACGACACTGGTACAATTTACATCAGCCATGGGCGCCCGCAGGTTTGTCTTCGGGGGGGTGCATCCCCCAGCTCCACGCGAGCTCGATAGTTTTTGCAGTTCACCTCGGATATGTTAGGTTATCGTTTGTCCATTCATATAAGGAGTTACTTTGTCGACTTATGCAGAAAAGCTTAAAAAAGAAGACATTTTTTCCATCTAGGCGAGATGGAAAATGTCTTCTTTTTTAATGAATGGGATAGGTTTTATTTTGTCCATTCATACGAAAAGATGACTAACTGTGTCGATTTATACAAAGAAACTTAAGAATTAAAATATAAATAGAGTATGATGCTAAAGCTCGATAGTGTTAGCACCCCGCCTAGGGCCGATTCGATTTTCGGAAATAGGAGTTCGGTGCTTTGTCGACTAATGCACAGAAGCTTTAGAATTCAGAGATTGCAGAATGAAATGAAATCGAAAATTTGAGTTGTGTTAGGGGTTTTCAGATATTTCTTTAGTTCTGAATGTGGGAGGTGCAAGTGCACCCTCTTGCACCCCTTCCCGGCCCCCATGACATCAGCCATAATTCGAATGATTTCACCCAAGTGAGGTCTTTACCATCAAGAACATATTTGCACCCCAGGTATACGTAGACTCTGCTTTGAGCAAGACTGCGAGCCAGTGTGGCGCGCTCGAGATGACAGCGTCAAATCTGCTTGCAAGGAGATCGGCGTAGTTTGCAAGGAGCACGTATCCCATACTCTATGGGAGCCGGACACCGTCATCAAAGCCAATGGGGGCATTCCGCCTCTCACTTACCAGATGTTTTTGGTAAGTAAGATTTTCAGGCAAAAGAAAAATAGACTCTAAGGTTTTGTTTTCGCCAAAAAGGAAAACATTTTCCGTAGGGACCTTTATTTCACTAATCACTTGTATTTTCTTCTGTCTAAGACTGATTTTCTGACAGAGATAGCAGTAAAAAAAATATTTTTTTGGTTCTGACGTCTTTAGAATTAGAAAAGGTACGTAGTAAATTACTTTGGTAAGTATATTTTTATTTTTTATTCTGTAGCATACAGTAGCGACCATTGGCGACCCACCGCGACCAGTCAGCGAGATCGATTTTACCGGAGTCAAGTTCGGTATTCTGCCGGAGTGCTTCTACCAAGAGTTTACGGTCTTCGATAAGGTAAAATATTAGGATACTTGTATTGTTAATGGCTTAACGTTTATTTTCTAAAATCGTTAAATTATGGTATGTGGGCTGTTTAGTAGTTATAGATTAATACAGATGGGACACTCCGCAAAATCATTTAAATAAAAAGCGACTCTTCCTACGACACAATATAGTGCAATTCAGCTCGCACAACCTTAATTACCTACAGTTATATTCACCTACAAGTTGCCTCTCTTTCTGTCGCGTAACTCTTAGCCCACGTTCTCTCCGTCCGTGCGAACATGGGCTTATATCTTCTGACCACGTTAGGGTTGTCATCTTTTAAAGAATAATTCGATAATTAAATATCAGCTCTTGGTCTATTATATTTTTAAAGGTACCATTCCGTAACCGACCGCCAGGCGACTTCATATAAATTCGATTCGATTTCTTAAAAATACAATAGAAACGTCGCCTGCTGCTGCCGCGGTCGGTTTAATTTGTTTAGTCTCCATTATTTATTAATATGTACCTACGTAATTACTAATTACTTGTTGGTAGACGTGCATTTCTTTACCTTTCGGTGTCCTTTGGAAGTGAGAAAAACGTGAGGTTCGGATCCTTATTATTATTTAAGCAGCCAAATGCGATGCAATATACTGTTGCCTTCATTTTAGTATTTTTAGTTTTATTATCTTGCGACGAACGGAATTGACGTGCGACCAGGCGCGCGGCAGCCCTAATGATTAGCACAGAGCATGTAATTTAATGATTGGCTTTGGCAAAGTGAGACGAGCCCGCCGCGTACTTGTAGCTTCATACCTAAACTGCGGAGTATCCCATCTTTATTAATCTGTGGTTATAGCAAGCAAATTGTGAAGTGTGTAAAGGTCAGTTCTATTATAGATTCGTCTGATCTGATCAAAATCCGAATAGTGTTTATGACCTTAAGATTCCGCGGGTTTTCACCTTCGTTGGCCGGAATGATAACTGCTAGAAGGATTTCTTTTTAAAGTAATCAGTCTGATAATTTCTTTCATCTGGCTGTGGACGCATACAGTTAGACCAATCGGATTTCAGATTCGTCTGTTCTGATTGATCTCTCCATGTATAGTAATCATACAAAAGTAACAAATCACTTGGTCCCTGCAGACCCCAAAACCTGAAGACCTGGACGTGTTCCTTGAGAACGAGGACATCCGGATGATCCGCTGGGTGGGCGGCGAGACCACCGCCCTCAAACAGATGCAGCAACGACTTGCCGTCGAGTACGAGACCTTCCTCAGGTAAGAGCACGAAGTAAAACAATTCGTGGGTAAGACCATTACATTATCCCTTTAGGGAGAACGCAAACGACGGTAAAATTTGGTTCGTATAAAGTCTGTGAGAGAAGTGAAAACAAATGACTTGGTTCAGTACTCCTACGCAGCAAAATACCTTGTGATATATTACAATTAAATGAAAAAAAAATTAAATCTCTTTTAGGAATATCGTATAATTTTACAATGTTTGTAAATATGCGAGCACGATGTGTCTATCACATAATTAATTTATCTGTCATTGCTTCATGTTTCATTCTTTTTACTTATCGTGGTATAGTAATCTTATTCTAGGTGCATCGTCGTCCCATATAATTATATAATTAATTTATACAAGATGTGAAAACATTTTAAAAGAGTAACGGTGGAGTTGCTTGCCCATTCTTCTCGAAGATAACTTTTTGGAAGGCGCGACTAGAATCAATTCTGTTTTTTGTAAATTTTGACGTTCAAAAGTGTATTTTATGTCCCTAATTGAAATAAATTATCTAATTTTGACTTTGCAGGAAATGTCAGTTTATGTCAGTCACAAGAAAAACCGGTCGGCTTAGTTTTTTTTCCTTGGAGTAAGTCTTCAAGGAGGAATTTACGTTGGGTACCGGCAGCGGTATAATGCATGTAGATCTGCAATTTGGCTATCAGTCCAGTCAGTTTGACCAGTCTTACCAAGGGGTATCGTATTACCCAGTAATTAGGTTGTGGAAGTCGCTTCATGTAAAATACTGGTATTCAGCTGTATCCGGTTAGAGTGGAAGCCGACCCCAACATAGTGGAAAAGGCTAGGCAAATGATTATGATCTGCAATTTGACTGTGCTAATTATTCTCTTATTAATTAAAAATATGTTTTCAGGGGTTCGTATTTACCGACGCACGGCAACCCAGACTTATTGGGACCGCCTATATCATTGAGCCCCGCGCTTAGGTTTGGATGTCTTTCCGTCAGGAGGTAAGGAATCATACAGGAACATTGCCCAAATATTTTGAAGTAAAATTACCCACAAAGTTTTATTTTGAAATGCTTCTTGGTACAAAAAGCCTAATTTGTAATAAAACCTATTTTCAGCTTTTACTGGTCCGTACAAGACCTTTTCCGACAAGTGCATCAGGGTCGTCTCACTACCCAATCGGCTTCTCATTTTATTACGGGTAAGATGTTTTTGAAATTAGAATTACTATTTTCTTACAAATAAAAATAAAGGCTTAATGACGTTAGTAAGAGTGGAGTGGCGACCGCGTACCGTAAGACGTATCGTTGGAAGGCCTCCCACAAGATGGACCGGTGACCTTGTAAAGACCGCAGGAATCCGCTGGATGCGGGAGGCACAGAATCGGTCGAAGTGGCGGTGCTTGGAGGAGGCCTATGTCCAGCAGTGGACGTCTTTCGGCTGAAAATATGATGAAGAACTAAGTAAAAAAAAAAACAACGGGTTGCACTCCGGGAGTGCAGAAGTGAAAACTTGAATATTAACGTTGTGCATTTTTGATATTTTGTTAATCTCCCTCCGTCTTACGAATTTTCGATCAGGTCACGTGTCCTGACGCGAGTTTAACATTTTTTACCCATCACAAAAAAGTGCACAACGCCGCTAAAGAAGTTTTCACTTCAAAAATTGGTAAATGTGGTGTTACATTTTTGTTTCGGGCCCTATATCTTTTGCGGGCAGTTTAATTGCAGGGCAAGTCGAGGTAACAGTAATTGGTTACACCGTACATTTGACAAAATCGCTTGACACTTTGCATGGTAAAAAGGCCACCACTTGTCTGCCAAAAGACGCCCTTGTCCTGCTGTGGGACGATTTAATCTTATAACTGAAATGCCTTGTTTACAGGCCAGTTAATTTGGCGTGAATATTTCTACACGATGAGCGTCAACAACCCTAACTATGGCCAAATGGCTGACAACCCTATCTGTTTGGACATACCGTGGAAGAATCCTGAAGGAGATGAGTTGCAGAGGTATGTGTTAAAAATTAACACCTTATATATTGACTTATAATATGTGAAGTTCGAGATGGGGCAGTAAGGGCAGTTACCTTTACCGTTGTAGCTACAGAAAAACGGTCTTAGGAGACTGTCCTTAACTTTTTGATCTGCATTCACAGATCTTGAAAAAAAAATACAGTCAGCCAGAAAATGGGCAATTTTCACATTTTTGATGCCAATCGATCCTGTTTCTTATAAGGATCAAAGAACTCTATGGGACCAACTGAGGTTTAAGTACTAAAGAGATGTCAGCAAGTGAAGGGGTCCGATAGGACCGATGCCTGCCGGGGTTGCGGGAATTTTATAAGTAATTCGAGTTGACATACTGATCTCAGAAACAAAATATAAACTTCCATTCACAAAACTCTTGAAAGCCTTTAGAACACAGTATTTTTATTTACATGTTTTTATTGTTTAACTTCTTTCTGATATATGCTAACCACCCAAATTGCAGATGGGTAGAAGGCCGCACCGGCTTCCCATTCGTAGACGCAGCGATGCGCCAACTTCGAACTGAGGGCTGGCTTCACCACGCGGCCCGTAACACTGTGGCATCCTTCCTCACCCGCGGAACACTCTGGCTGTCCTGGGAACATGGCCTGAACCACTTCCTCAAGTATCTACTGGACGCTGACTGGTGAGTAGTGTCTATATCTGAGTGATGGCTGCACCACGCAACATTGTGACAATCTTCCTCACCCGCGGAACACTCTGGCTGTCCTGGGAACATGGCCTGAACCACTTCCTCAAGTATCTACTGGACGCTGACTGGTGAGTAGTGTCTATATCTGAGTGATGGCTGCACCACGCAACATTGTGACAATCTTCCTCACCCGCGGAACACTCTGGCTGTCCTGGGAACATGGCCTGAACCACTTCCTCAAGTATCTACTGGACGCTGACTGGTGAGTAGTGTCTATATCTGAGTGATGGCTGCACCACGCAACATTGTGACATGCTTCCTCACCCGCGGAACACTCTGGCTGTCCTGGGAACATGGCCTGAACCACTTCCTCAAGTATCTACTGGACGCTGACTGGTGAGTAGTGTCTATATCTGAGTGATGGTTGCACCACGCAATACTGTGGCATCCTTCCCCACCCGCGGAACACTCTGGCTGTCCTGGGAACATGGCCTGAACCACTTCCTCAAGTATCTACTGGACGCTGACTGGTGAGTAGTGTCTATATCTGAGTGATGGTTGCACCACGCAATACTGTGGCATCCTTCCCCACCCGCGGAACACTCTGGCTGTCCTGGGAACATGGCCTGAACCACTTCCTCAAGTATCTACTGGACGCTGACTGGTGAGTAGTGTCTATATCTGAGTGATGGTTGCACCACGCAATACTGTGGCATCCTTCCCCACCCGCGGAACACTCTGGCTGTCCTGGGAACATGGCCTGAACCACTTCCTCAAGTATCTACTGGACGCTGACTGGTGAGTAGTGTCTATATCTGAGTGATGGTTGCACCACGCAATACTGTGGCATCCTTCCCCACCCGCGGAACACTCTGGCTGTCCTGGGAACATGGCCTGAACCACTTCCTCAAGTATCTACTGGACGCTAAGTGGTGAGTAGTGTCTATATCTGAGTGATGGTTGCACCACGCAATACTGTGGCATCCTTCCCCACCCGCGGAACACTCTGGCTGTCCTGGGAACATGGCCTGAACCACTTCCTCAAGTATCTACTGGACGCTGACTGGTGAGTAGTGTCTATATCTGAGTGATGATTGCACCACGCAATACTGTGGCATCCTTCCCCACCCGCGGAACACTCTGGCTGTCCTGGGAACATGGCCTGAACCACTTCCTCAAGTATCTACTGGACGCTAAGTGGTGAGTAGTGTCTATATCTGAGTGATGGTTGCACCACGCAACACTTTGGCATCCTTCCCCACCCGCGGAACACTCTGGCTGTCCGGGCAACATGGCCTGAACCAATTCCTCAAGTATCTGGTGGACGCTGACTGGTTAGTATAATCCATTGGGTGTGTTACTCATTAAGAACCATCGATCTGACCTGGTAAGCGATGGATGATGTCCATAATAGAGCGAGAGTACTCAGAAGATGCTTGCTCACTCTTGCTTATTTACCAACATGTTGCAACCGAATGGCAAAAAAGGCTCCACAATTTTTTCAAAACTTAAAAGTCATTTATTCAAACTAGGCTGAGAATCAGCAGTTTTCGAACGTCAATATTACATAAGACAGTCCCGCTAAACGCCCACTCTTCACTTTGTAAAACAACGATCTTTCTCTCCCTTTCGCATTTTAAAACCACGATCTTTCTCTCCCCAGGTCAGTGTGCGCCGGCAACTGGATGTGGGTATCCTCGTCAGCGTTCGAGGCACTCCTGGACTCGGGCGAGTGCGCCTGCCCCGTGCGGCTGGGCCAGCGCCTGGACCCCAGCGGCGAGTACGTGCGGCGCTACGTGCCCGAGCTGGCGCGCATGCCTGTGGAATACATGTGAGTACATAACGTCCGAGGCACTCCTGGGCTCGTATGTGTAATAGTAATAACAAATAACTTGTGCATGTGCGAAAAACTTTAATAAAAAATGAAAAATTGGTTTGTCACAGAAACATGTGTATTTAAAAAAAACATAAATCTATTCATAATTGGCGGATTAATCGCGTCAGAAACAGACTGTCGAATTGAGAACCTCCTCCTTTTCGAAGTCGGTTAAAAGACAAATTAATTCGAATACAGAATAAAACAAATCTATAATCACGAGCACAGGATAGAAATAGTCGAAAGTTGCACGTCGTGACTGTGACAGGAAGGCTTCCACTCAGCATGATGCTGTGACGCCGAATACGATGTCATATGAGGACCAAAAAAGGCGCGGGGGCGCGATTCCACACAAGTCACAAGCGGGACGTGCTCACTACGCTTTTGTTCAAGATATTTACTGGCTATTATATTCCCTGTGTGTATAAGCATAACACAATCAGCCTAAAGTCTGATAAAATCCTTTTTTCCAATTGCTGTTATTTTCATATAAACGAATATCAACTTTATCGAAGTATAAATTAAGTTGATTTCAGAATGACTCGTATTGAAAAAAAGTCATAAAAATGTTTGAAGCTGTAGCGGAAACTGAACTTTATGCGTCGATCTTAAAGTGGTTTTTCCGACACACATATTTGTTTACATTTTTGGAAACTAAATCGCGAACGCAGTATATGCCATGCCCACTGCTGAGATACAGGAGGATGAGGCCTGTATCTCGGCCTTGGGCCATAATAGATAGGTTGGTAGATGGCACCATTTCTTTGAGTTTTTGGTTCTTAGACATATCGGTTTCCTCACCTATTTTGCTTCGCCATGTTTAGAGCCCAACGTAATTTTTAATTTAACCCCATTTCCCTAACTTTTACGAAACCGTTCGTTCTTTCAGTTACGAGCCATGGAAGGCCCCTATCGATGTACAAGAGCGCGCGACCTGCATCATCGGCAAAGATTATCCCTCCCCGGTGGTGAACCACCTAGTCGCCGCACAGAGGAACAAGAATGCTATGAAGGTATGTTGTGTGGTACGGCTTTTGTACGTCACCTTAAGGGCTATTTTTGTCTGCTCATTGCAAGATAAGATTTATTTTTATAATCCACATCGTGGAAGCTCTTGAACTGCATCTCACCTGTTGGTAAGTGATGATCAGGCCGAAGGTGGAAGCGAGCTTCACCCGGAATCCCCAACCACAGAGGAACTGGCTATCTTACCTCTAACTGCCGAAACACAATAATGCTGTTAACATTGTTGTTATGGCGAAAGACAGATAAGATGGTGCTAGCTAGCCAGGCAGACTTAGAACAAGCCCTACCACCAACCAAACCGAGCAGAAATTTCTTACCCGCTCTGGGAATCAAACCCACCTCTGGGTCTGAGACAAGGTGGTCTATCCACTAGACCACAGAGGCGGTTAAAAATTGATTAGAATTAAAGTGTTACAATTAATCATTTTGCACAGCTACTCAAAATGACAATGGCCAAAGGATTCGAGAGATAACAAAAAAAAGATGTCCCATTCTTTTTTACATAAAAATCTATTTCGTAAGTACAAAAATAAATTTTGTAATTCCAAAATCAAATAACAGGGTTTCAATAAAACGCACCACAAAGATTTGTTAACTGGGTTCTATGTATTTATTTTCTACAAAATTGTGGTTTAAAACGTATACAATGGTTGTGTATTATTATATTAGAATCCGCAATTTGCGTACAATCCTTCCATATCCTAAGGGCACGTCTTCCTTACCATTACTGTGCTACCCGGTCTACTCCTTGAAACCCCATGCAACATGAGGCTCCAGGGGCTAATACAAATCTTGGGGTTCATTCGATTTATCGAGCCTGGTTAAACTACGCTGGGATCTGTGCATTACATTCATTCATTCATTCATTCCGTCATCTTCATTTTATACGTCATCCATCACATACCTATTATGTGCTGTTTGTTTTATAATAGATATACCATGTATTCAATCCCCTTGCTTTGTACAAACTATTCGTAAATAAGTTAATCGTTTTTTAATCAAAACTTTTTACTCATTTGAAAGGGATGTATGTTGCTATTTTGACAAATTGTATTCCCATCTATCTATCTATATATATAGATTAATTTCCGTGCGTTAGTCTCGCTAAAACTCGAAAATGGCTCGACTAATTGTGATAAAACTTTGGTAAGTTGTGTGCGAGTCTGAGAAGGGCCCTCACAAAAAAAAAGCATTAGCTAGTAGTTTATATATGTATACAGGGTGTTTGGTGCCAAAAAGACCCATTTTTATAAAATTTTTTTTGTTCGTCTCTTTTTAATAAATCAATTAAAAGACGATAAAAAAAAACGAGACGATGCAGATATGTCTAGAATTGTACAACACAACATCGCCCCCTATTACATGGGACTTGAGGCGACGATAACCGTCTAAACGAGTAGCGTCATGACACTACTCGTTTAGACGTTAAATTAGAGCGATTTGAAAAAAAATATATGTTAAATTAGAGCGTTTTATTAATAACTTAATATATGAATATTTTAGATTATGTTTATATTACATAGTGTATAAATTAAATTGTAAAGCTATGTCTAACGCGGATAAAAAACAGAATCACGCAGAATCTATCAAGCGTATTTTTTTTAACCCTTAACCACCTGACGTCGGTCTGAGAGACTCCGGCGATTTTCTTTTTCAAATTATTCCATTACTATGCATTCGACGCACCTATGTGTCCATGTACTTTTACCTCGCTTCCATCAGTACGCGACGTGCACCTCGGCAGCTCCGTATGCGCGCGCATTTAAACATTATACGTAATTATATTTGTAAAAACTATTGAGTTACAGTGTAATTTCCTACTAATATCTCAGATTTTCGAAGATCCTAGAGTTTTTGCTAAAATTTATATATTTTTGTAGTGTTGATTTTTTATATGTAAATGCATACTTTTGCACAATTTAAAAACTTATGATGAATAAAAATATAACTAAAATACAGATGTCACTTTTATATTGTAATATTTTAAATAATGGTTATTAAATATGGAAAATATGCAAGCGGTATCCAGGACCGACGTCAGGTGGTAGTGTAACTGAAAAACACGTCAGGTGGTTAAGGGTTAAACCTTCACCATTTTAAAGATAATTTAACTATAGATATTTTAGTATACGTGTTTTTTTTAAAAACCTTTTGATTTATGTATATAATATATAAATAATACGTCTAATTTGGGACAGCGCTCCTGAATGGGCGAGTCCTATTACTCTCTTGACGTACGACGCGTTGCGTGACCTCAGTACAGAACACGCAAGCTAACCACTCAAGGTCACTGGCATATATCTGCGTCTTAAACATAACTGGAGAAATTTGTGTGTACATTAATAGGTACACCTCTGCCTAACCCTTCGAGGAAATACAGGCGTGATGTTATGTTATGTTCATCTTCTTATATATTTATGTCTTCAGTATCAGTACTTATTAATAATATAAGTATTTACCTGGGTTTTTACTAATATAATTATGTGGTTGTTTTGTCTACTAATATTTTAGTTAGCCGCTTCATATGCCGTTATGGAATTTCACCTGAATACTAAGGCCTTTTCCTGGGTTAATTTTTAACAACGCGCCTTTCTTAGTGTCACGCTATATATCCGTTTCTCACAGTTATTTAGATAATCACCGTCTGTCATGCGGATTAGAAATTAAGCAGCCAATATTATTGTTAGATTACTTTCTCTTATGCCCGTTTTTACCGACAACTGAGTGACACCTAAATGAAACCCTGATTAAAGTGCATTGTCGGATTTTCAACTCTCAGCGCTAAGTCTAGTGTTGAAAATCCAACAGTGCGTTTTTATGTGGGGATTCATCATTTAAATGTCATCTAGTGCTTGTGAAAACGGGCATTAGTATACCAAAGTAGTAGACAAAATCCGATTTCAGTCAGAAATCGAATCGAATCGATAATCCGACTTAGACAAACCGATTTGACAAAACAAGGCAAATAGATTTAGTATTTGTTTATGTTTGGATAGTTTTGATCGACGCACTTACAACCGAATAATATTACTAAGTAGAGACGCCCGAAACTGCGACACGGAGCCTCTCATCAAATCGATTTCTAAAAACGGATTTTGAAATCGATTTCAAAATCTGAAATCGGATATTTAACCGTCTGCGTAAAAATTAAAAAATGCACAAGTCTACTAAGTAGTTACATGAGTAGCTGTAATGGTGTATTCAGTAACAGACATTCCCTCAATTTGTCACAACAACAATATACACTAGAAGTTTGTGCAAGGCAATGCGAGCTCTCGTCCATGTTCCCTTGTCTTCCGCAGTGCTTGGGCCGCTCAGTAGCCGGCCGCCTGCACAAAGAAAAATGGTTCGAAATAGTCGGGGTTCGTACACAGTTACATACAAGGTGTAATGGAAATAACTGAACGGCTCTTAAGGGGTCATTGTATGAACAACTTTTATTACATTATGGGACACGTTAATCGCGAAAAAAAAACCTGCTGCTCCATACATTTATATTCGCATAATTCGACAAATTGCACAACTTATTTTTTTCATGATTTCAGTGTTGGTCCCATAGCAAAAGTTGTTCATAAGAATGAGTCGCAGTTTACTCATTAATATGAACAACTTTTCATGGGGTCATTACCCCTTAAGAGGTTTTCAGTTATTTCAATTACGACTTGTATAACCCACCGACGATACACATTCGTAAGCTTTACTCCAACTAATACTTTTATACATTTTTTTTTTGTTTTACCAATACTTTTTTTGTTTTACTAATACTTTTATACATTTTTGTTTTCTTTTTACTCTATGTCCGATGTCATTCTATTAATACAAATAGTACACATACATATTTTTTACTCATATTATTATTTATTTACCATCATTTTTTTAGTGCTGCATACTCGTTCGATAGTGAGTTTTACAATTCGCAATCTTTAAAAAGTCATGAAACTCATAATCAATTTTTTAATTTTTTTTATTGTTTATTAATAAGGAATTTTTATCGACACGGATACGTACCTTAAACTCTATTTACACACAACTATACACTTGTTATTATACTATATTTTACTACACTACTATCCACCACCACTATACATCAATACTATGAAAATAGAAAAGAGAATCACTGCCTAGACTTCTGCATTAAACCACAAATTATGCGTTTAGTTCTTTCTGATTTAGGATATGCCAATTTTTTTTGGATAAATCCAAAATCCCACATGTTCAGCTTAAACTCCCTAGCCAAAGATTCCCTTCATCCTTGTTCTTAGCACGTTCCATCAGCAGATGTTGCACATCGTCAATTTTATTACATGTCTCACAATTAGGCGATGTAGCCTTTCGCAGTAAGAAAGCAAACTTTGCCGATGGAAAGTGGCCAGAACGAAGCCTTATCGCTAACTTAACATAACTCATAGTTAAACATTTATCATCAAACCTTGGCTCACGAGATGGCTCGTTTTGAATGACTTAACAATAAGTAAGTATTTCTTTATGTCATGTCTCCATAGATTTTGTCCGTAAGGGGTGCCTCATCATGCATGATTCGGCACAGCCGATCGAATCATTATCTACTTAAAATTAATTTAATTTTGCCGCCCTGCTATTCAAATTCATGCCGAATCATGACGACCCGAACAAATGTGTAGCACGCCTAATGCACCAAGAAATCCTAGTAGGTAGTGTATACTAACAAATGTTTAATTTTCTCCAGGAACTGCGTCGAGTTTTACAAAAGGCTCCCCCCCATTGCTGCCCCTCTTCAGAAGACGAAATCAGGCAGTTCATGTGGCTCAACGAATAAACAGTGACGAACGGAATTAGACTCTATTTGTATCAACGTAAAGCTTAAAGTTTAGATGAATGTCGTGTCAAGGTAAATAGAAAATACGGAACAAGTTGTTTTCAAACCAAAGATCTCTGTCAGTGAATTTTTTTTTTTTGAAGTTTTACCTTATTTAGCCGAGTTAAGCGATGTTTGGTAGGGGATAAACTGATGAATTCGCGTCACCGACATGCTCGCGCCGTAGTGCTGTACTATAGTATATAGATGGCGCTAATACCAGTTTTAAGTTTTCACTTCTGTCGGCAGTCCCCAATGACTGCCTATGTTTTTTAATACTTTGTTTCGAATTTTCGCAAAAAATGCTTTCCATTTATGTTTAAAATAAGTTAAAAACTAAGGGCCTATTTTTCAGTACCTACACAAATAGGTTTTGGCTGACGAATAAATATGGCGGTTTGACATAATTTCTATAGAAAAGCTGTCAAACTGTCATATTCATTCCTTAGGCACCTGTACCAACGCCGACGATTAACGAGAAGGACTAGCGGTCCGACACGCACTTGCTAGTCGCAAGTAGCCACAACACACGCGCAATTATCCCAAGAACAAACTTAACATTGTAGTTGGAACTGAACAAAATAATATTTATTTTGTATGACCTACAAGTAGTGCTTCCTTTAATTCCAACACAATCTTTGTAAGTACAATACAGGAGATACTACTAGTTAAAAAAAAAAATTTGTTCTCCCATAAATCGATGTACGTCACGGTAAATTCTCCAACTACAAATGTAAGTTTGTAGCCGTAAAAAAAAAGGTGGTAAGACTACAAATTAGCGATTTTAGGACATTTTCCTTTACATGTGCTGTGAGACCAAACAGGAATTCTTGCCAAATTTGATGATTGACGAGTAAAAAAAAGTTGACGAGCAACAATCAGCGAGTATGCGACGGCGATGAGCGATTACTCGCTGGTATGCGTCTGTTCCAAGCGTCAGTATCTCAGCGAGTACTCGCTTTGACAGCTTTTGTCGCTGCGACAAACGAATACTCTTCGGCGGTGTGAACAGTCAGCGATCAAGTATTAATATATGTATCTCTTTTACTTACACGGGACCTACAATCTTCCATCTTTTGTACGTTTCTTCGAGAAAATCGTTGATAGCTAGTCGCTTCCTCGTCGGGGGTGAGACAGTTACCTCCAGACAGAAATTATTTGATTTTGGAAAGATCAGCCCTAAATAGACTATATTGATAGATCTGCTTTACGTTTTCTGTAAGTACAAGGTAAATAGTTCGTGTCGAGTTAACCCAGTGTCATTGTTTCGCCAGTGTTTTAGTAAGCTATATAGCATAAGCATAATAAGGACAGGCCTGCCCTCTTCGAGGGAGTGGGCCACGCAGGCCCAGTGCGGGTTGGTAGATGTCACGTGTCTTCGAATTTTTGCTTCTAGGACATGCCGGTTTCCTCACGATGTTTTCCTTCGCCGTTTTGAGAGCACAGTGGTGATGAAATTACACAAAGTATATCGCCTACCTGGGTTCAAACCCACGACCTACACAACTTGTAGGTTGGGGCTGTTACCACTGCTTTCTAAATGTTATTATTATAAGTAAAATGTTCATATTACTGTACTTGTTAGTATTCAAATGTTAGATTTTATCGACATTATCAAGACATTGATAGAGCGATAGAACAATATGAGATGTTTTTTTTTTGGAAAGTTATTGTAATTGTGTTTCGTTAATGTGAATTAGGGTTAATTATGACGGGGATTTCATGAGTAAAAAAAAAAAGCTTTTATTATTTTTATTTGCTATTTTAAATCGGTGCATGTTTGCTTACCATAACATCACGCCTGTATTCCAAAAGGCTAGGCAGAGTTGTACCTATAGTACACCCACATTTTGCCAGTTATGTTTAAGTCCCATGTAATAGGGGGCGAGCCTATTGCCATCAATCGGGCACAAATCCAGACTCTGGGCTGCTACTGAGAAATTCCAGATGGTAAACCCCCGTGAATCGAACCCGGGACCTCATGCTCAGTAGTAACGCTTGCGACCACTAGACCAACGAGGCAGTCAAATGTTTGCTTACCAATTTATTTATATTCGTACAGCACGTCGCAGTACAATTTTGTTTTAAGTTGTATGAAAATTTATTTGAAGTCTATTGACTCTAAAATGTATTGTTTTGCTTTGAAAATATTTCGAGCTCGCGTTACGTTTTATGATATATTTTAGAACCGTGTTAAATCTCGACTGGTTAAGTAAAGCATTGAAATGTGAACTCTATATCGTGCGTCGTAAAATAACATTTCGGGTTGTCTGAAGTGCGACGGGTTATTATTACTAATTAATTTTGGAAATGTCACCATATCTGACTAGATATAAAGTCCAAATTTCAGTGCTTAACTTTGTGTCGAGTTGGTTTTGTATCCGTGTGTGACGTTCATTAACCGTTCCGTACTAACATACATAGTAGGGTATTATTGGGCATACTATACCACAGTCCTCTAGCACGCTTAACATGACCACAATAGAAACTGGTTTTGTCAACGGAAGAATAGACAAAATGACAGATAAACAATCACAATCTGTCATTTTGTCTATTCTTCCGTCGATAAAACGTATATGGTTGTCATGCTATGCGTGCAGTTGGCGATAGAATGCCCAATAATATCCAAATTATGTTATATTCATTCTAGTCTACGCAGAAACTCTAGAATTCATGAAATTATTTAATTTATTTAAAATTTAAAAAGTTAAATGCGTTTGAAAATGTAAGTAATATTATTATGATATTTTTCTATGTTTTATTTTATATGATGTCTGAAGAGGCAAATTATGTCAAAAATCAGAATTATTCAAATATATGTTTCGACTAATCGACATGTTTAGACCTAATATCATACAGGGTGGCAAGGACATCAATACACAACCTATTACCATGGATTTACATGATTCTGGACCCTGCGTTTAAGATATTCGTCGGTTATAAAAAAAAAAAAATACGTCGGTCATAAAAAAAAAAAAATCCTGTTCAATACATTTTTATTGCGTAGGTATTGCACTTTTGTAGGGAAACAGCAGGGGGTCCCAGAATTATATACTGAATCTATAGTAATAGGTTGTTTGTCGATGTCCCTGCCACGGTATATATTAGAATGTATGTATATTATTATCTTAATTGTATGCAAGAATATCAAATACCAGGGTATCTCAAATTAAAAGATTTTAACATTCACTATACTGTAGTACAAAGAACTAGTTTTTATACGATAAGAATATATGAAATCCAGAAATCAATGCATTTTTAGATCGTGTTTTATGTATTTGATAGAGATATAAAATAAATAGACTTGTAATAACAGGACGCATTTTTATTTACACCATAATTCATCAACGGAATGATCTTTTACATTTTTGCTTAAAACTAAATTGCAAACAGTGAGCAATATTGAGGCAGATAAAGATAAAGGCATTCAGGATGATAGTACAATACGGCTGATATAACTTGGCAGGTCTGAACATAGGCACTATTAACTTTTCGCGCATGTTCTCTCACTCACGCTCGCCTCATGTTATCATTTGGTTCCTAAATAATGTTATTGCGCAGCCTTCTGCGCGAAGTTCGGAACTGCCAAGTTATATCGGCCGTATATATATAGGTGTGAATGGAATAAAACGGCTGGTGTGTCTTTTGCCACTTTCACTGTCCCAAGATAATTGGCAAATCTATCACCATACTCCCAATATTAATATTGCATTGGGTCCTTTATTCTACGATAGCGAAAATTCGTCTATGACTGTCAGTTAACCATTACTTACAAATAATTTTCAAAAATGCATTACATACAATGCACGGACGTATGAACTTCACTTCCAGCTAATAGTGCTGTTTAAAAACATTGAAACAAACAATGGAACTGGTTATATTTTATTAATTTTGATTTATTTCGCTGGAATATTCGATAAAAAAATAACTACTAATGCATTACATGTCATACACGGACGTGAGCTACTTCATCAGTCCATTACATGTAATACATAGACATTGAAAGTATTAACCAGACTCGAATTTCACTGTAGGCTGACTGCCCATTTCAATATCTGCCTTTAAAACATTCTATTTTATAGTACATTATCAGACTTTCTTTAATATCAATGATTAAAACAACAAAAAAGAACAATAGTGAGCAGAAAATTATAACACTAACATACCACATTTGGTTTCAATTGAACTATTTAACGGACTATGGCAAAGCAGGGTTATGATTTTAACTGCCATAATTCATGGCAAATAGGTCTGACAATGCATAAATGTTATACAAAGAAATATGCAAATTTCACCATGATTACATTACATACATACTTTTTTATACAACCTCACAGTCCATTTGGAGCATCAGCCAGCTGATCAACCAATTCACTGAAGACTTTACTAGTTGTTGAGCCTGGCAATTCTTTGACAGCTGATAAACCCTGACCTGCCAGTTTGCCAACTCTAGGGTCGATTGGCAAACTCCCCATGAATGGTATTTTGGCAATTTCTGCTAGTGACTTGCCCCCACCACTTGAGAAGATATTAGTGCATTCACTGCAGTTTGGACACTCGTATCTGGAAAAGAAACATCAACTTTAGCAAGCACATCAGAAATATTAAAGAAAAAGTTTTTAGTAAAAAAAAAAATCTTTTCATCTGCAATTAGCTTTCTTAGCTATTATCAGATAATCTGGTGTTTAATATTTTTTTTAGAGTATTAACTCTTTTTGTTTTAGAAATGATGGTGGGCGATAATAGTCCCAGTACCGCCAGCCACTAAGTGTGAAATACTTAGAAGAGCAAATGACACTAAATCTTTTTTACTATGACACCATCAAAATATATCTGAGAAGAACCAATCTACGTGTGTCTAAAATAAAGTATTTTTCTCTGTCTGCGGCTTAGCTCAGCGACTCTCAGTACTAGGAAGCTGTAATTTGGCATAGGTATACGGTATACATATTAATCACGCCGAAAAAGTGGTTTACCAGTAAAGTGGGGAGTTTATTTTTATTTATTAATTAAAAAATACAATTTAACAATTTTATTCAATCAATAATGGTTAGAAAAGTTGTGAGATATCAAACCTAACCTAATCTAACCTCTTCTACCTAACCTAATCTACTCTTGTTTTTTTTTCCGGGGTCGAAAATCTTTATGGATGTCCTCCGCCTGGGAAAACCCACCCGTGTTCCTTCCGTTGCCTTTACGTTGCCAGGGGCCACGGTATCCCTTTCGGACTTTCCCGCAACCCCGGCAGGCATCGGTCCTATCGGACCCCTTCCGTTGTGCTGACATCTCTTTGAGGCGCGCGTGGAACACAACGCGCCGTCGACCCGGGCCTGGTCCTTATCGGACGGCGAGCTACCCATTGCTTACCGTCCGCAAGCCCGCGCCTACGGTGGCCGGGAATCGGCCTGCGATTCCCGACGCCCAGGGCGTCTCCTGCGGCGGCTAGGGGCGTGAGGGCGCGAAATTTGCCTCTCCCTCACGCGTTCTGCCTCCTCCTTCGCGAGCATTACTGCTTCGCAGAAGGAGGTGACGGCCTCCCATGCCCTCTCGCTCCGTACCATGGCCTGGACTAGGGCCGGACGCGAGAGATCCCCGCCGCCGAACGCCTCCACGAGGACACGGCGATGCTCTGCCCAAGCCGGACAGACCTCCACCGTATGCTCAACCGTGTCCTCCGGGCGATCCACGCAGTGATGACACCCGGGCGTTTCCTCCCGCCTGATACGAAAACGCGAGGACTTCTACTGACTAAAACCATACCGTGTTCCCTCGCACACTTGCACCGGGGGCTACGGGGGCATATAAGTACTCTTCAACGCAAACCCCTACTGGCGCCAGCCAATGTCAAAATTTACCAAAAAATACAATTGATTCTAGTCGCCCCTTCCAAAAGGCATTTTCGTATGGAGAAGAAGTTTAAACATGATGACATTAAACATGATACTGCAGAAAATCTTATATTGTCAGTCATTTGCAATCTACATGATGTAAATGAGAACAATGAAGGTTTATCAGTAGCTACCCAAATGAGTACCTACATACATAAATTCTGACCCCCACTTGACCTCTAGCTGTGGCCATCATAGCCATAGTGATAACAAACAGCCACAGGATGTAGCTAAATGGCAATGTTAATAGATAAAATTCGCCCACAGTCAAACAATATAATCAAGCCACAAAATATTGATAAAAATGTGTTATCAACCATAAATTTTTTAAAGTGTGCTGCATAAAAGGATGCTGTATATAAGGCTCATAGCAGGTGGCGTTCTGTAGTTTCTGCCTACCCCTCACGGGAAGAAGGCATGACTTTATGTATGTGTGTATACTGCACAAGTTTTTCAGATCTGTAAGGTAAGAAACAGCATTCAGCAGTCTCAAAAGCCTCTTTATACTACTACTACTACAAGTGTGCATGTGATACATTTTTCAGGTAGCTAGACGTTTTTAAAAAGGATTTAAAAATGTTTACTTTTATCTCTGCTTTATCATAGTATAGGTTGCACAACTTTAGTACAGTGAGCCAGTGACAAGGCATTTTCATCGATGTCAGAAATATATTCAAAGTCAAATAATTTCAAGCTAAGAGCCAGGTGATCTATATCTCAGGACTCTTCTACCTCAGACACCTTTCTCTATTTGAGATTGTGCATTTCATTAACTAGTGCCTGTAACATGATGTTGAAATATGTAGAGATTTATGATTTATTATCTTTGTGTTTTTGATAATGAGTATTAGAACAATGCTGGTTCATTGTACTGATGCTCATTATAAAAATGGTGATTGTTGATATTGGCCCTATTAGCACCAGGTCACAGATTTCTTCTTTAAGAACTTCTATAATTGTTTAGTCTTACCCGCTCATATTTTCAATAATGCCAAGTATAGGGATGCCAGTCTTTCTGCAGAAGGTGATCTCTTTGCGGACATCCTCTATGGCTACTTCTTGTGGTGTGGTCACTATAATTGCACCACACTGTGGCACTTGACGGAGATTCTCCATCACTGTGATGTGCTCATCTGAGGTTCCTGAAACACAACACAATATTTTCGATGTGTAACATCTTTCCTCTCAGAGTAATTTTGTGAAAAGGGATGGAAGTGCGTAACAGGAAGCACTCGCTATTTGGTTTGAACAATGAGTGTGCTCTGCGCTAGTTATAATATAATACTACATTCTATGCTTTGGAATAGACAACAACAAGTTTCATCTTTTTGACTGATCGACCTCTTGACGATTCAAAAGTGCCTGTAATTTTAGTTGTTTATTTGAAATAAATGCTTTGAGTTTGAGTTATTTAAAAACGAGACAAAAATCAATGTAGTTAAAAAAAAACTTTTTTGAGGGTTGTTTTGATCAAGATTTCTTTTCATAATAAGGACAATATTATGTGATTTAAACATAAGATATCATAACAATTTACCTGGAGGAGTATCAATAACAAGAAAATCTAGTTCCTGCCAGCAAACATCTTCTAGAAATTGCTTGATCATTGATGTTTTCTTTGGCCCCCTCCACACTACTGCATCATTACGAGAGCCGAGTAGGAAGCCTATTGACATGACGCCCAGCCTCTGTTCATTGTCTAGGTACACTGGGATCCAGCCTTCAGGGCCTTGGTGAACACTCTGATTTTCCAAGTTGAGCAAATATGGAACACTGGGTCCACATAAATCTATGTCCAATAATCCGACCTGGAAGCAATTTAGGTAATACGATGAATATAGGTACGAAAAGGGTACACAAGTCATTTAACTAAGTTTAATAAAAAACAAATAAAAATAATGATTCCAGTTGAATAAATACCTTATAACCTCTTTCTTTTAAAGTTAGCGCCAACTGGGTGCTAACTGTAGATTTTCCAACTCCTCCTTTCCCAGAAAGAACTAATATTACACGTTTTACAGTGTCAAGCATTTTTACTTAATAAATATTTTGCAATAAACTAATAAAAACGAAAATGAAAAAGTACAAAGTAAATAAAGTAGAATTTTGACAGTGTCACTGTCACTGTGACACGAAAAAATACTGTGACATGAAGCAGTTCCAGTCAGACACAGATACAGTATGTGTTGAGATTGAAACAAATCGCGCAATAGGGACAATACTTGAAAAACACTGTTTCAGATTAATTTAACAATAAATGGTGTTGTAGTTGAAGTATATATTCAATTCTGTTTTTTTTACATTTCACCTTTCAGTTTTGTTTCGTGTAGAGGGGTCACTTCACTATACATTTTGACAGCGCTTGCGCTAATCGTTGATCCCAGCGCCACCATCCATCGTTTATATTTTTCAGTTTTATAAAGATTTTTGTAGCGGTGGTTGTGTTGATCGTTTGCCGGTGCACATAAAATAGGAAATGCAACATTTTTCATATTTTATATATGTTTGTTGGACGTTTTATGACACAATCAGTTCGTGTAATAGTTTACTGTGTTGATTTGCTTTAACATAAGTAGTGAACGTCTTGTGTTGGTGTGTTTTATTTTCGTATAATTTCAGTTTAGTGGTTGTGCAAGGATTTGTCCCATCGACAGTTGATTTGCTGCCTTGATCTGCATTCTCTGGGGCTTATGAGGTATTTATGAGAAATGTTTGCTTTGGAAACTGTAGATTTAATTAATAAATGAAGGTTTTATGTCACGAAGTTCGAGCATAACGAGAGGTGTTCTAATAAATTCTTACGATGCGGGCATGTATCATTAGTGGCATGACCCACCCCTGGGTTAAGCCGACGGGGATTGGTGAACGGATAATACTGTGCGTGTGCTAAATGTAATTATTTATTGTTACAGGGGTCCTTTCATTTGAATCCTATCGATTTTTTAAATAGTTAATTCTTCGTTTCATGTATAAAGAGCAAGTGGATGATAGCCGTCTTCATATGTTTATTACCTTGAAATGAACTATTTGTACGTTTTCAGTCAGTATTCATGTTGACAATACTTGTTTATTTCACAATTTTAACGAAAATACCTCTCTTTATAGACTAGAAACTGATTCAATGGCAATATAATCCTCATTTGGAGCATGCCCATGAATATAAGTAATGCAAGTATGCAAGATTCACTGCTAAACAAAACCTTTTTCACTTAATTATTAACATATTCTGGTATTCTATTAGTACTCCAATAGGTAGAGGTAGAATATTAATTCCAATTAACATAATTATTTATGCAAATAATTGTAATAAATAAAGTTAAACATGAAAACGGGCACAACACTTTTATTTTTACTTGTTTTTATGTCATGATTAAGTATTTACTTAAATGAGGTATATGTTCTTTTTATTGGATGTTAAATGATAATTATCAATGACAGCTGCTTTATTATTTAATTAAAATGTAATATAAAAGAACTGCATGATTCAGTAAAAAACGAAGTTGGCTAAACAGTCTCAGAAAAAAAAACAGATGTCATATAGCTGCGTTTTTTACAGGTTTTGAAAATACCCTACTGAATAATTTACTTGTAATTACTAACATTATAATGTTGATTAAATATCAGCAAAATAGAGGAGACAGGGGGGTTTATTCATAAACATTGCTTAAAGTTAAGTGACGTTCAAACATTTAAAAAATATGGTAAAACCCCACAATGTTTGTAATGGCAAAAGATTTTAATATGAACCTACTTCATAATTTTGTGACAGTACCAAAAAACTCCAATATGCAGCAATTATTGTTGCGAAATGTAGGTGTACTATAGGTACACCTCTGCCTAACCTTTCTGGGATTGCAGGTGTGATGTTATGAAAAAACCTGAAGAACCTATGTTTATAAATGGATAACATAATGACCACAGAATAAAAAATTGTTCTTTTGTGACTCAGTAAGTACTATAAGTCTGCAAAGTCTTGTAGTAACCTATAAGTATCCTACTCTCATAAAATTGGATAACATATCTAAGACCACATAATTAATAAAAACGAGCCAAGTGCATGTCGAGCCATGCAAAAGAAAGGGTTCCATAGTTGGGATGAATTTATCCCAAGAACAAACTTAACATTGTAGTTGAAAAACATGTTCTCCCATACATTCCAACTGGAAATGTAAGTTTGTACTCACAATATTGGGAGATTTATCATTTTATTCTAAGACCGTAGACTTCTTTCCTGTAATCTATAAGTATAAAACTATTTTCTTTATTTAAAAAAAAATATGAGGCTCTTTAGTTTCGGGGATAAGGGGGCGAGGGAGAATTTTTGAAAATTGTTATTTATTTTCTTAAGAGCGATTATCGTAAAAGTTGGCAACGTCGTAAATAGCTGTCAAATATTTACCTGTTTTGATTAATTTGGCAATATTACTGTATGGAAATATGAAATGTGGCTGACTAGTGAACTAAAATATTGATTATGAAATGCAATCATTAATATCGTAACATTGAATATTTAGTTTTAAATAAAAATAGTAGTAATATTGCCAAATTAATCAAAACAGCGAAATATTTGACATCTATTTGCGACGTTGCCCAGTTTCAGAATAAAAGCTCTTAAATAACTCTAAAACTATTTATTTTAAATTTATAAAAACTATAAGTACTTAAGTACTTGAAAAGTTGAAATCACGGGCTTTCTTTTCATGTCACACGGTACAGTGTGCAAAAGCTTTGAAAATTTTCTTGTTTGTCTCCCATATTCGAAATTCATTTATTTACGTAACACGTTCGTGTTTGGGTCACAGAAATTGGTTTGTGTACTAAAGTTCAACTTAATCGGTCCATTAGATTCGGAGCAAATCGGCTGTGACAGACGGAAAGATAGACACATGAGTGATCCTATAAGGATTCCGTTTTTTAATTCGGACATACGGGTCCATGACACATCGTTGCAATGTCATGAAACTTGAATTTTTATTTTTATTTAGCTACATTAATGATAGTCATTTAATGGTAGTTACGCCTACACAAAATGCAAACAAACTCAAATCACTTAGTATGCCAAATGTGTGTGTTTTGCATTTTACAAGCTCTGCATAATGATTAGTGAAACATTCTGGGCCGTCCTTCAACTTGATATTGAGTAAACGATAATAATCTTGCGGTTTTTTATGGTTTGCACAAATTATGTTAGTAAATATTTTCATAATAAATGTACCTTATGATATCGGTGAAGGAAATCATCCTGAGGAAACGAATATAAGTCGGAAATCGCCAACACGTCTTAAGCAAGCGTGGTGATCAATGCTCTTGTCTTCTCTGTATGAGTCTATGAAGAGGCCTTTTCCCTGCAGGGTAAAGTAACAGGCTGGTATTATGATATATTACTATGTCTTTGTCTCTCTGTCCGCTTCCCACTTCTGGGCAAAGGCCTCCCTCTACTCCTTCCATCTTTCGCGAGCTCGCGCGCCCTCCTTCCAGTTTGGACGAAACCTATCTAGTTCGTCCCGCCATCTCCTACGTGGCCTGCCTACTATGTATTATGCTTAGAATATCTGAGAATTTTTATGTTGCTACTGATGTGGGTCCACATGTTACTGTTTGTGGTAGTAGAGTTACTGAAAGAAAGGCATTTATAAGCAATAGTCCTTGTTGAAGAGCACTTGGGCGCCGGGAGGGAGTGCACTTGCACCTGGCATGAATAGATGTAAAAACATTCTAAAGAGATATCTGAAAACGCTTAAAACAATAATAGAGAATTTAACCTATTTGAGTCGAGATCCTAAAGTTTTCGAGCTCGCTTCGCTCGCTCTTGCATTGTGCAATCTCTGGATTCTAAAGCTAACATTATCGAATTTGCTTCGCTCGCTCTTGCATCCTATTCTATCTTAATTCTTAAGCTTCTTTTTATAAGTCGACACAGTTAGCACTCTTTCTGTATGAATGGACAAACGATAACCTAAAAAATCCGAGGTGAACTGCAAAAATGATCGAGCTCGCTTCGTGGAGCTGAAGATGCACCCCGCTGAAAACAATCCTGACGGCGCCAATGCTAGATCATCAGTTTGCCTTTAACTTATCCTTACATATTCTCTGACTTAGCGTGTTGATGGTAATCTAGAGTTGGCCCAGAATTTAGCTACGAGTTTGGCGCCTTCAGTAGCATCCATGAGTTCCTGTAACGTGCAAGCTGCTGGACGCGCTGGGCACGATATTTTATGAGCTATTTATCAGTAAACACGCTTTTCTTTACTCCAAGGACCTCCTCTCCTCTCCTAGGAGCCACTAGAAGAGAATAGAAATTAAACATAATTTACCAAACGCAATTCTTAACTTTGCCTAGAACCGACCGAAACGGGCGATGGAAATTAAATTAAATATCGGTAGATGGACGTGAAAACCTTGCAAATGGGTGAGATACAAATTTAATTAAAAAAAAACAATCTGGTAGGTATGCAACTTTGCAAGAAACATTGTAAGGTGATGCAATCATCGAAACCGCAAGTAGAAGACGTTCCGAATTACATTTCGAACCATTTCTTCTCTAAACCAAAGATCGTTGTAAAACTAGTTATTCGTGCCTTCTAACCATAAATTACAGAATTTCTTACAGAATAGTTAGTTATGGTACGAATTCGAAACATTCAACATAAAGCTCACTTAGCCAAATATCATTAAATAACTTTCGGTACTCAAACGTAATGTAAAACTGAATAGAGTTGAAATAAAAGGAACAATGCCGTCTCTAGGAAGGCCACAGCGGTGACCTCAATACGGGTCGACCACCGGGGGTGAGTCACCCTGCGCGTGGCTTACACTTCACTGTTCTAGTGAATGGACTCCTCGATTCTCAAGCAGATAGAAGTAGCCTAGGCCTACAATGTTCCTAAACGAGGTCGTATTTTGTCCTCCAGATGTAAAAAATGCAAATAAAGTCTGTGCATTACATACTGCCTACCTATATGATACGATATCTTACTAAAACTGCACGTGTAATTAAGAGAATCTGTGTCTGCTTCCAAGAATTTCGAGATTTGCTTAAAGACATAAATCGCTGATCGCAGGTAATAGGACCTGTCTGAGTTTCATAACGGACAATCCGCCTCTACGGTATTCGTCTCGCAAAAGTTAGCATACAGCATGCATAGTTCATTATTGTAAACGGAGTATCTAAGAATATTGGTAATACCTATAGGCTTGGATTTGTATAACCTACAGAAAGTACCTAAGATAGAGTTTAAAAGGACTCTAACACGTCTGTTTTCTGCTTTTGTACTAGGTTACAAATAGTGTCTGCCACCCATTCAATCAAGTCCAAAAACAGCTCTAGACTCGCTTCTTGCAATACCAACGAGAAGAAATAGAATGGATACCTATTCTTAGACTAGAATCACGCGCCTGCAAAGCAAACCATACACTTTCACCATCACGGTTGCGCGACGAATCTAAAAATAACTTCTACGGGATACCCAGTTGTACTTAATTGGGAACAACCCCAAGGCCGCTCCAAGTAAATAAGGGTGATGTTATTACTTCTGGTCGACCCCCGTGAGTTCAACCAGGGGAGGGTTATGTCGCGTCATATTTTATGCACAAACCTCCCCCGAAATCTGATTCGGCGACATCGGTTATATTTATGATTCATTTAGACACCTACGACGAGAAAACTGAACACGGAATAGAAACGGAAAACATTCCCGTAATACTAAAACATGCCCTAGTGCCTTCAGTTTACTAATCAGTATAAATAATACATCGCGATCTCTTGTGTAGGCCCCTGTGATCTTGGAATACAGTATGCTAAAAATATGCACGACTTAAGCAAGTATGTCGGGAGGGAAACTTGATGTTGGCACCGTACGGCGATCTCATTAACCTTTATTGGAAACTTAAACAATAAATACCGAGCGCAATAGCAATCTCGAACGGTAGAGCAAGAGGTTTTTCTAATTGACATGCACGATAGCTGCAGGAACAAAGCGGAGAGAAACTTGTGTAATGGACCTTAATACTTAGAAAGTTCGATTTTCCACAAACAGTTCAATAAACCCATTTTACTCGCGAACATGCGATATCAATTCGGAACCGCGTTAATCGACTTCTACAGTAACAAATCAAAAGATTAATTCCGTAACCACCATGATACGATGGCGTTTAACACCGTTTAAATCTCCGAAGTGAACCAGTTGTTCCGCTCAACCTCAGAACACTTCAGTGCGGTTGCGTAAAATCTAAATGCCAACGCGTTATGAAACTGCAGCCGTAATCCGTAATGGCACGGAAAAAGTCTTTTGCATAATTTCAGACCAAAGTTGTTGGGATTTTTATAATGAAGTCGACCGCAGAATGATCCTGCCTTAATGCTACCTGGACTTCTATTGCTCCCCTTTCATTGTATTTTTGTAAAAGCTTTCTTCTTGACACCGTTATTCAAAAAGTATTGTTGAATTATGAGGATCATTAAAACTTGTTTTTCTCACCACGATCATTATAGACAACTTTGGGCGCATACTCGAGAGTCGAATTACTTAACAGATTGCAGCTGATGCCACCGTAACAAATTATCCTGTTTATCTACGACACTAGGCAGAAAGAAGCCTTTAAATGACTCTCTTTTCTTCGAGGTTTAATTATAATGTGTATCAAGAAGTATGACATTTCATCCTTCTAATTTTAAACTAACTTTAATTTCGGAAGTCTCCCAAAAAGTTGCCTGTAATAAAATCCATTAAATAGTTATTATATTACTGGCTACCAAAGCATAGCAGTGGACATTCCGTGCACGTGGCCGGATGCTATGAAACTTCAATCGTTACTGGACATATGGCGAGCTGACGACACTGATAAATGACAAGGCTACGGGGGCAAAGCACTCATTTTTCATCCCACTTGGTAACAACATACAGAGCTATCATTTTGATAGACACACATCAGCTTGTCACTTTTCTTTTAAACTGTCGTGCATGTCTGAGTTCCGAAACAAAGGATCACTTATTTCTTTTATGGGTCCGGCAAAGTTCTTAAAAGGTACTAAAACATGGCATGTTTAGCCTTTTGCAAAACCACGGACTGTCGCCACTAAGTTGCATTCTTCCGCCTATAACAGCCAAATGATATTTTCAGAATTTTCGGCGTTGCCGTCGCGGCGTAGAAAAATGGATTGCCAGCCCCAATGCGGTTTACGTACAATTTACTAGTACTTCACCAGTAATTATGCAATAAAAATTGCAAACGCACCTAAGTCCAGGAAGCTCTTAACCAAGAAGAGTATCCAGGAAGCCACCAAGAATAGTTTGGCGGAACTCGTCATTTAGCGTCATTCGGCAGGCTGGAACGCGCGCGCCAACTCGTGTGCCATAAATCATAATGATTACGTTGCGAGAGGGGCTTCCACTCCACCAGATGCACACGGCTATTGCTCTCCTTCCTCTATTACTAAACGAGATTAGGCAGATTAGTCTTCAAACTAAATTAAGCTACTTGTACAGATTTTGGATTATAAATGACGTGTGATTATATATCAATTACTGTTTCAAAGGGGTTCTGTTTCAGTTTTATTAACTGCGTTTTAATGATCATGTTCGAAACGGTATCGAAGTTTGATGCGTCATGGGGCTATGGTTTTTAAGAGACTATAAGTCTATAATTGCCTTTCCTCATTATTTCATATATTTACATATAATTTACATTTTTAAATATTTTTATAAAAACAAAGAAAAACAAAAACATTTAAAAATATAAAAAATAGTAGCCCACCGGTATCGGGAACAGGGTCCAAGCTACCGGTAGTCAGGGCTCCTGAGAGAGGAATCTCCTAACGATACGCGCCGTGTCCAGAAGTACCGCTTTCTGGATCAAGCCCTTGATCCAGCTGCCTAGCGAGAGCCTCCTCAGGTGTTGGTCGAGGCTCTTGGCTATTATGCCATTGGCCGTCACGACTATCGGTACAATGATTGCAGAGTCCACGTCCCACATGTCGACAACCTCGTGTGCTAAGTCAAGATACTTGATTTTTTTATCGTTCTCAGCTTTCACGAGATTCTCGTCATGAGGGACAGCGATATCAACAATCATTGCACGGCGCTCTCGTCGATCTATTACCACAATATCAGGCTTATTGGCTACAATAGTCCTGTCAGTGATAATAGATCGATCCCAGTACAATGTGGCGTGACCATTCTCGAGAACTGGGTCGGGCACATACCTGTAGTATGGTACTTCGGACTCCACAAGGTTGTACTGCATGGCAAGTTGCTGGTGGATAATCCTAGCCACTAGATTGTGTCTGTGCAAGTACTCGCCGTTAGCAAGACGAGAACAACCGGAAACAATATGTCGGATTGATTCACCGGGACGGTGGCATGCCCGACAGATGTCAACCGTACCGTCCTTGACAATGTATTTCCGATAATTATTCGTCATGATAACTTCATCCATAATCGCACAGACAAAACCTTCGGTTTCCCCGAAGAGGTCGCCGAAACGCAGCCAGGATACAGACGCTAAAAAGTCAACATCAGGCCCATGTAGGGCCCGGAAAAAGCGTCCGTGAAGCTCTTTGCCTTGCCATACCTCCTTGCGATCGTTAGTATCAAGCACTACAGGCTTGCGCCAGTTCTCTTTGGCCAAGGAGAGCGGGGTAAGGCCCTTGTCCACCGCGACCACATCTCGATGCATCCCCACGTCGGCTTCTAGGAAATATCCCCTGAGACTGCATACCTCGCGATTGTGGAGGGTCTTAGCGTTTAAAAAGCCTCGACCTCCACACTTTCGCGGGATATACAGTCTCATTACCGATGACCGTGGGTGATGCATTCGATATGCAGTTAGCAGCGTACGGACCCTCCTATCCAGGGCGTCGAGTTCGGTCTGAGTCCATTTGAGTATGCCGAAAGAGTACATCAAAACCGGCATGACCCAACCGTTGAAGGCGCGCACCTTGTTTCCGCCTGATAAAAGACTATTAAATACTTTCTTTAGGCGGCCAAAGAAGCGCTCCTTCAACGATTGCTTCATGTCAGTAACATTGATGCCCAACGCTTCCGACATACCCAAATACTTGTAGGTTTCGGATGAGGAGAGGGATCTTAGGTGTATGGAATCCGAGAGTTGGGTTCCCACGGATTCCACAATCCCCCCTCGCTTTACATGCATGACCGCACATTTGTCCACACCAAATTCCATCCTGATGGCACTACTGAAAGTTTTAGTTACCTTCAATAGCTCCATTAGTTGCAAATTGTTGGGGGCAAAGAGTTTCAAGTCATCCATGTAAAGGAGGTGAGATATAACCTGACCACCTCTCCTCAATCGATAGCCTAGCCCTGAATTCTCCAGCAGTGTGCTTAGAGGATTCAAGGCCAGGCAGAACCAAAGTGGACTCAGACTGTCGCCCTGAAATATACCTCGCTCGATCCTTATCGGTTCACTATTCCTCTGGGTATGTCGACATCCTGGATAGCGAAGAACCGTCCTCCATTGCCCCATACATGACATCAGGAAGGTGCGTAGGGTTGCATCTATTTTATACAACTCCAGCACCCTCATGAGCCATGTATGTGGCACCGAGTCATAGGCCTTCTTATAATCTATCCAACATGTCGACAGATCCTTTCGGGAACGACGAACCTGCTGGCTAATGGCCATATCGATGAGGAGCAGCTCCTTAGTACCGCGGGATCCGTTTCTACATCCATTTTGAGAGGCAGACATGATGGAGTTAGTGTCTATATGATTGTTAATTTTAAATCTCAAAATGGATGTAAAAACTTTATAGACCGTCGGTAGACAAGTGATCGGTCTATAATTTTTGGGTTCCGCAGTACTACCTGATTTATGGAGCAGGTGGGTTATTCCTGTTGTTAGGAACTGAGGCAGCGACCGTGACTCTAAGGCTGACTGGAACTGGGATGCCAATCGGGCGTGCGACCCTTGAAACCATTTTATCCAAAAGTTGTGCAGCCCGTCCGGCCCTGGAGATTTCCAGTTAGGCAACGGACGGACTGCACGAGCTACATCTTGGGGGCTGATGGTAAGTGCCCCCATTTCTGGTATTTGCTCGCACGCTCGCTCGACTTCCCGAGTCCAATCACCTTCGGTGTGGCTGACAGGCGCCGACCAGATACTTCGCCAGAAAGAACACATGGCATCATCATCCGGAAGGCGCGTGTCAACCACACCTTGGTCCGGTCGCTCCCAAGCCCTATAAACCCACCTTTCATCACTCTGGAAGGTGCGATTCTGAGTGCACCGCTCCACTCTCCGCCTGTACCGTCGAATACGGTTTGCCCATGCACAGATCTTCTGCTTCAGGAGGTCGATACGCTCTGTGACGCGGGTCAAATAATCTCGAGAACTAATATCAGTCCCCGAGAACGCCCGCCTCACAAAGCGCATCACTCTAGGGCGAGTATTGCCCTCCCTGAAGCAGATTAGCTTGCCGATGAGTACTCTAGCCTCACCGATACGACGCTCAATCCTGCACTGCCAAGCTGGTACAGCTGGTTTTGGTCGTGGAGCTCTGTCACTGGTCGGAAATTTGACATGAGCTACACGACATGCCGCTACAGCTGCACAGTACAAGATCGAGTGGGTATCGGCGAGGTCTTTGCTGCTGTTAAAACAATTTGACAGCAACGAGTCTAGAGTACACACCAGCGCCTTGTTTTTCTTGTGCATGGGCAAATGGGGTAAACGTGGTCTAAGTTCAGGCGGAGTGGAGCGGTACTCCCGGAAAGCATCCTCCAAAGCGCTCCTCAACCGTGCATTGCATTGGGAAGTCACGGATATAACCCCATCATCATCCTCTTCACCAACGTGGTCAGGTCGCGGTGAAGCACTGGGTGAATTTTGCATTTGTACCGCGACCAGTGGTGAAGCAGGCGTAACATGGTTATTCCTTGATTCGAGGCGTAGTCGATCCAGTACGGCGTCATCCAGCATATGGTTACGCTGGATGACCCGCACCTGATCCGAAAGTCGTTGCGCCGACACGTTGACAGCTGGTTCAAGCACCTGAAACAGAGAGAGCATCCGACCACGGTACGCAGTCAAGTTACTTCCCCCCTCTGTAGCCCCAAAGTATGCGCGCATGACATTTTCATTGACAGTTTGTGTCCACCTCATGCGCTGCACACTTCCACCGGGAGCGGGGACCCTGTCAGAGGCCGGTGGGCCTCGGAGTCCCAAGCTGGCCGGTGGTCGGCCTCTTCCGCGCCGACGTACTGGTGGTGGTGTCGTCGGCGGCGAGAAGTATTCGTCACTCGAGCTCGACGCAACTGCAGCGGCCGGTATCACTGGACTCACGTCTGGAGCAGGTTCCGGCAACTGCGAGGCGGAGCTGAGCGACGAACCCGAAGATGTTGGTTGTGTGTTTATCAGTTTTTGTGCCCGACTTCGCGTCAACATTTCAGTTCTCTCCGTGTTCTTTCGTTATATCCATTTTCTTGCATCCAGGTGGTGTATATGCGTTTCCATTTTGATGGTATAAGAACTATTAATTTTACAAGATTTTTGAATGTTTTATTATGTAAAAATACTAAAAATTATCACGGAGAAAAATTTGTCTGACCGTCATTTTGACAGTCGGGCCATTTTCCATTTAATTGCCTTTCCTCATTATTATTATCTTATTTCATTTCGTTAAAGCTTTTAGAAATTGGGGACATTAAAGGAAACATCATTAATTTCGCTCCCTTTTTCCGCCTTAAACGAAAGCAGGACAGGATGACAATCCCTAGGCTCTCTTTCCGGCCTCATTAAGGTATTTCGCACTGTTATAATAATGTTGGTGAAAATATAAAGGCTGTGCTCGACGGCACAGCGGCTCGGTGACCGCAGAGATGGCACTTGAGATAACTGACTCGCAGACTGTGACACTAACGACCCGCTGTGAATTGGGTTAATGTCTCTTTTTGCAAAACTACATCTGTCACGGATAAAAAATTGTTTACACAGTTTCAGAATGGTCTTTGTTATGTTTTCAAGATTTAAAAATCCAGATGTTTAATCGATTTACTTGCCAAATGAATGTACACCACATTATGAGGATTTAAATGGTACTGGCATCTTCGAAATCAGCCAAAGACATTTGAATATAATATGAAATCTCTATGAAATCAGGCAACACATTACTATTCACATTAAAATTCATAAGTATCATAAACGTATCAAGATTTATACAGTCCTGTCAAGATATGTATAATATGGACAACGGAATTTAATTGCTAACAAGGATTCGATACCTAGAGCAGACCAAATGAAATAAGCAATTACAGAGTATAATTTGCGTGCAGTGCAATGAGAATAAAGAGCATGCGCCATGCAGTTGGGGTGACTGTGAGTCCAGCTATGTCGTTATAGCCCTGTGATGGCGTTAGGGTGGGAATCCAATCAAATCTCCATTCCCTTGAGCCACTGACTCGCCGGAATGCGTCATCAAATTTATTATTATTGCCTTTCAAGACACTTTTAAATCTACCAACTTGTTTAATGTTTTGAAAAATCGACGAAATACGGTCCTGACCAAAATATATGAACCACTGAAGTCCACAGATGTATGTATGTACTGCTTTTTCGTAAGACCTCTGCTTCTTGGACACCCAATAAACAGCTTTTGGTTGATAAAAGATTCACTTTATACTCATAACCTCAATTGTTACACATTAGTAGCTGCTAATTCAGTCACATTACCACATTAAAATATTTATCGGGAAAATCTTAAACAGTTTAACATGAAATCGACTAAAGTTTTAACGATTTAATGTAAGTAATAAATATTGGGACCATTTGACCTTAACGTTTAAAGGTCAGTTGTCACCGAAACGTTACACCAACCAAAGAATTACAAAACCACGTGTGATTTAGTTAAATGCTTGACGGTTAACTAATTAACCTGCCACCGCCACTTGTGGAACTTTGAAAGCGCGGCTTTTTCTTTCTCATTGCGCTGATTTCGATCTCCGTCTTTTAAGTACTTGCTAATTTATTGGCTTCGGTTACCTTTGGCGTTCCTCGTCTGGAAATTGGCCCGCTTATTAAGATTTATGAAACGAATTCTTTGCTTTCGACATTTTTAAATTAGAGCTAATACTCTGCCATATTATTTAAACGAAGTTCTTCTTAGCGACCGTAGGTCTTTTCGGGACACCCCTAAATCTGCAAGATCAACTGTAAGTACGGTAGTCTACAGTGTTTTCACTAAATATTTTAATTCTCTGGTACCATTGACGTATAAAAAAGGTTAAAACCTTTTTTATACGTCTATGTCTGGTACTAAATAAAATCATAAGGGTGTTGTCTAGTAGAAAGGCTGTGCATGATTCAAACTACTTTACCTAAGGTGTGATGAAACCCTGCATGAGAAAGGCTTAGTAATAGCTTATTGTGAGTAATCTATGTGTCACTTAAGTTGTCTGTGTACCTATACTTAAACAGCGGAAAACAACAAACAAACTTAAGTAAAACAAAATGGTCCCTTTGGAATCCTGCGTAGTACCAAAATGCTTTTGGCCTGGCTTTGCAATAGTTTGCAGCATTTCACATTCAGTCTACCCCAGTCTTTTATCGACCGTCGTTCTCCCGTTTCAAATTATCACTTTATTTTTTTATAGTGGTTCCTTTACCCAAGTGACACATTTAAACGTCCCTTCTCCCTAAACACAATCCTGGGAACATAGTTGCAATCAGCTGCAAATTGCAGTTGTTATCATAATTCTCAGTTATCGCCGCGCGTTGGCGGCTGCATCGCTGCCCCACTCCGATAACCGAGGTGATAAATTAATAACCTATATTGCATTGTTTGATGCCTAGTATATAAATAAATCCTTTGGACGTAGGAAGGATGAGTCGTTCATAGACGAATCAAACTTTGGACCGGATTGGATGAAAATCTCTTATTTCTGTGTACAATCTATTCCTACGTAATGCATGTTGTACATTTGTTGAAGAATTTATATGTGTACTTATTCCTCTGGAAAAATAGGAAACACAATGCCACTGTTTAAGTTATCTTTGACACAGTATATTAAAGTAACAGTATTATATCTCGGCAGTGACTTTGAAATAATTACCTACGGCCGTAGATAATCCTTCCACGTCCTTGCGTAACTGCCGCGCACTTGATACTGTAGCGTAGGTACTGAAATGCAATGAGATTTAGAAGCGCGTCGTTTCGGCCGTTTTCTACGAAGACATAATACTGTTACTTATTTATACTGTGTCTGTGATGACAATTACAGTATTATGTTATGAGGCAGTTGTAATGTAGGCTTTTATTTTATTTTTATAACAGTCAGTTTGTTGTGCTTGGGAAATTCCCCACATATAATACGAACTTAATTGGATGCGTTATCGTTAAACATACCTACATTAAGTAAATATTAAGTATATGTCAGTGATTTTATAATAATGGTTCCAAAATTGTTTTTACTCGGTAACCGAAATTCCGTGCCATATACCATTAAGTTGGAAACAATGTTCGGGCTGTACTTAGTAATTAACCCGACATACATGATACTAATGTAATTAAAGCTTGTTAATTATGTGTGGAGTTGTGGACTTAATAAATTTATTCGCTGAAAACCAATAAGTATCCTAAAATACACCCACTGGGTTATTTGAACGAAGACTTAAATTACTTACTCTACGCTAACGAGAGTCAATGTCCAAAACTATTGAGTCAACAACTGTCACTCCCCATTCCAACTGTCAAAAATAAACAAACGTAAACGATAACCCGTAACCCGCATGGAACTCTGAACGAAATTGATATCCCACAAACAAAAACACACAAACGTAACAATAACGTTAACGAAGGCGTTAACGTTAACACACTGGTGTAATTAGTATCTCTCTCACCGAACCGCGCGATCAATCATGAGCGCGCATATAATTGCTTAAGTAATCACGTTATCTCGATTGCTCGGTGCACCGTTGCCGCGTTAAAACTTTTTGACGATGTGTCAGTGGGTTAGTGTTATTAATACTGGCGTACTTTTCTAAGGTCGTAAACTGCTTGGATTGACGTCTTCACGATGTGTCGGGTTGCTCTAGCAGTTTTTTGCATTAATTAGGAGGTTACCTGTATCAAATGGATCGTATGAACGATGATATGGCTAGAAATGGGGTGAATACTGAGATGAAAGCTGAAAAAGACGTATGGAAGAAAAAAACATGCTGCGCCGATCCCTAATATTGGAATAAACCGCTGGAGGACGATGATGATGCTGTTGAGTTGAATGTGTCAATGGAGGAGCTATTCCCGTCGTCCTTATTTGTATCTAGATTATGGCTTATTTTCATTAGTCGATAACTCGGTCGATATACACCACGTGGGGACTTCTCGCAGGCGGGGTACTGACTCATCAAAGTCATAAGTCGATAACGCAGTCGGTACACCGTCTGCGGGGAAACCCCTTAGCGGACGTAGCGACCAATGAAATTCATAGGTCGGTTAAAAGCGTGCGGAGACACACCCAATGAAAATTACCAATAAAATGAGCCTTCAAAGCAACTGCCAAACGTGCGGTGCAGGTTCTTCGGATATAGCAATCGTTGCCTATCGACTAATGAAAATGGTTCCCCGAAAACGACCCCTATGGCATGCTTTACAGAAATCTCCGACACACCGCTTACGAGCCCTATCGACCAATGAAGCCTTAGGCCTTTATTCCTTACCTTTGCAGAAGCCGCGCTAACTTACGATGCTGAATCACCGGCGCCTGCTGGACTACCCAAAACTGCTAGTTTTACTTACCACTCTGTTGTTCCACTTCTTGATTTATATTATGTGTCTTCTATGTTTATTTGATTAACGAATAAATACTTCTACATACTGGATTCTATTTCTCATTGTACGTGGCGTTATGGACATGTATTTATAAATTGAGGTTTCAGAAAGTTCCAGCCTAAAAATTTCTCAAACGCTAAGTTGATTTACAAAGCAATTTATCAAGAGCAAGCGGCTTTCCACATTAAGCTTTATCTGGAATGTTTGATGAATAATTAATATCAGGAATTTCGATGCGGTAAGCGAGGCTTAACCACATGAAAGATGAGACTTACCCATATCTCCACCGACACTCCGACACTCCTGCTCTAAGAAAACGATTAACGAGGAATTTGGACTATGATTTATATTTAATATCCCATTGGAATCCATCACGAATTTAAACAGGAAGCTTTAAGTAAACCAATAGTAGACAATGCTATAACCCTGCCCGGATGTGGGAGTGCATTGAATCAACGCTTCCCGTGGCCGAAGACGAGCTGCCCAAATACGTCGGTGTTGACAGCACAAACAAATAGGAAGCCATGTACCGCGCCTTGCATACTTACTCCTAAGTCCGATGATGAAATATTAATACAGATACTTAAGCCATAGCCTAAGCTTACATCGACATCGTGCCGATAGACGGATTTTTAATGGAAATGAAAGGAAACTCCTTCGAATCTAGTCAGAATTGTGTGTAAAACTACCGATGTGCGCGTTTGAATTCAATTCAAATTCAAAATATTTTATTTCACATAAATAAAAACTTATTCTAAACCTACAAGGGCACTTATGGAACGTCAGAAGCTAGGGGTGCACTGTTCCAATTGGTCGTTTCCTATGGAGAAGCCGGTAAGAAACTCCACGGTTACTCTTTTAAATGGTTTTTACAATGTTTTCAAATGATAGTGTTAATAGGTATGAGAGGACAGTGTAGGCCTATCAACAAATACCAGGTACTTAGTAAGATAGAAAATGGTCGACAGATCTACAGTCTGTTACGCATACAACGTTCTCACATTCACAAAATCTAAAAGAAAAGAATCTATATAAAAGATAAATAAAATAATAAAAATAAAGATCTATTTAAACCAAATGACATGATTGCCAATACAGCTGTAACAAATCTTATTTAATAAGAAATATAGAATATTGTAGGTATGCACCAACAACGCATGTCAGAAATCGATTAACTGCATAGTCTATGTAAAATTCTGTGCACAACCCATGCACGGGGTAACACTACGCTAACTGAATCCTAAAACTGCTAGCTCGTTATGTGGGCATTAGTAAACGCTACGTCATGCGCTCCCTTATGGGGCGAAGGCTCTGAAATAATGCGGCTATTAAAGGGTTACAAAGGTGTCTACGTTAATGCGGTCTTTAAACCCTTATTGTATATGGTAGAACGTTGAAAAGCTCTTTTACATTAATTATATTATTTCAATTCATCTGCAGTCGGCTTCGAAGATAAGCGTTTGACAGCCAGTAATTATAAAATTAAACTCATACACGCTCCATTTTGATAGACACATAGAGTAAAATTCATAGTGATGAATAACACAAATAATACTTAAATACAAAAACTCCCTGATTGATCATGATGACGCATATTTTTATTGGCATCGAGCGTCAATCTTAATGGGCTCACGGCTACATCTCATACATTACGTTTCATAGACGCAATGGAATGACGTCAATAAAATAACCTACAAAAATCGGATAAAATGTCTTCGAACAGGAATATAAAAATGTCCAGCTATGGTCTGTTATTGACTGAACATTACCGATTTTTTAAGAATGATTTAATATGTCGAAAGCTTAAGTAAGATTCGTTAACCAGTACCTACTTGGCAGATAAGCGCATGTAGCTTAAATTGTTGAATTTTGTAGGCACTCCAAGAGTTTTAAGTACTTGTTGATGGCTTGTTACTTTAAAGAGCTTGTGTTGTCGGTTGCTGTGATTGCTTCATCAACTGCAATTGCCTAGGACTTGTCCAATTCTACTTTTACTATGTTTAGTTTTCCGATAGGAATGGGTTCAATACATAATTATTTTATGATGATTTTCCGAACATCATTAACATAACTAATACATCATTTTTATTGGGCACTTAATAAGCTTCTGTTTCTCAATGCCCTTGACATAAATTCAGGGTCAATATGGATTAATTACTTAAAATAGTAACACAAATCAGTAAATATTGTCACTTTGTAATTATGTCTGGTTAGCGAATATACGAAAGACAGTTATGAGAATATGTGGACTTATTTCCCATGGTGACCGTGCCATGTATTTGGTAAATTAGGTCCGTGAATGAGGAATGATTTCATTACTAATAGGCATTGCAGTTGTTTTGTTGTGATTGATTAGATTGAGTATTGATTGATTTCTCAATCAAAGACGGCATTGTAATCCCTGCCCAAATCCTCAAATTGGACCACGATGCGCTTATTTCTTCTTCTTACAGGTTCGATATTTCTGATCTAAAAGAAGTTTCAACCACGTACTCATCCAAACCTTAAAAGTAAATTCAAAACACCTTAATCCTGACTTAACAGTTGACTTTCCTTTGAACCCAAAATTTCGTAAATATAAGGAGGCCATTAGTGGCCCTGGAGAGAGTTTGAAAATTGTTAACGCCTTATTTGCTACGACTTCAAAATATATTTACGCTTCAAGGGACACTTCTGTTCATTGAATAGCCGTAATGTCTTATGTATTGGGTACTCGTCCTTCCTCTTTAAACAAAACCCTGTGTTATGTTAGTTGTGTTAGTATTTCTATTATGTCTATTCTAAACTGGGTCGTCAGTACCAAGCCTAAGTTCTGAATTAATAATGACTATAATGTGTATGTACTGTTGGTGTAATAGTGATTTCTCTAACTGATTTATATCTAACCGAGTTTCCATTGATTTAGTTATTTTCAATCCGATGATTGCCGCATTAATTCTATTGTGTCGGTGATTAGCTGCGTTTTGCAACGGCAATTTTTTTTGTAAATTAAGTGAGCGAGGTCAACGGTTATGAAATTCAGATGTACCGTACAAGGATGGGTGTTTTTTTTCCGCGTGTTATTCATTTTGTGCAAGTTATCGTTACGCAGATGACTCAATGGTGTCATCAATATTGTTAACGCCATAAATGTGACCGTAATATGGAATTTCATCTAAATAGTGAGATGATCCTGTTATTTTACACCTGTATCAACTTACTCGGTTCTATAACGTTCTAGTTTATGGTTAAATGTGAACAATTAATTTATAAAACAATATCCCTAAGTAAATTTTGAAATGCAATCTAATTCGTTAGAATTAAGAGATTATTAAGTTTTTCATAGCCGGCCCGAGCGGCACCTTTAATCATATACACCTTTTGTGACATGAATTATTCATCGACACATTCTGAAAGTGGTTTACTATAACATGTACTTAATGGTATTCAATGCACGTTAATAGTATACCGTGAAGGGTTTAAACATCAGTTACTTTGAAAACTAAACAGTTTAAAAAGAATTATCGGCTTTGTTTTATATCGATGACTGTGTTCGCACGTTAAGACCGTCACATTTTGTCGTAGCTTATGTCAGCATAAGAAGACAATTAGATTTAAGTATTTATATTATCAGCGGTTTCGAAATGGGATCAAACTTTGAGAAGAACGGCAAATAAATTAACACGTGTTATTTAAGTTCATTTCCAATCAAAAGCGTTTGTCAATCAAGCATATCGAACCAGTACACCTATTTAAATAAATTGAAACATTTAGCGCGAGGTCCTGTCGTTAATATAGTCAATAGTGCCTGCAGTATTTGTGCCCGCAGTTGTTCCTCGAATTATTACAGTGGTACTATGAAATACGCAGAAAAGTCATCTGGTGATAATATTGCGCCACCATTTATGTTTACTATGAAGCATTAATTCATATAGATTCATCTATATATTAACTGTTATGTAATTATGTTATATAGTGTAAATAGTTATAGTCACCTATTTCCTTTTTACCAGTTATAAACAATGAGTTACTATTCCTAATTAAACAAATTGTAGCCTTATCAGTATTGAAGCATTGTTGCATCGAAATAAAAGTAAAAACGAAGGAGGTATCTAAGGTATTAAAGATAAATAAACAACGTTGAAAAGAGCAAAATTAATATCCTCACAACGCTTAAAGTGTTCTCGAGGAGACTGGCGACTTGCCGAACGATCCGCCTCAACGGACTAATGTAATTAATTGATTCGTGTCTTCTTCAGAACAAATCGACGATTTGAGTCCTATAAATTTTTTCAACAGGCCGTTTTCAAAAAAGTAACTGGTGGACTGGTAGAATACGCTAATGGCATTAAGTCCGTCTTTGTACATTTATGTGCTTGAAGTATTAAATAAATAAATATGAAAGAGAAACAGAATCATTTCGGAATAAACTGGATGATCCGAGCAATTGATTTGATTATCATAATGGTTTTTATATGGAGATGGATAGGCTGAATTTGTGGATTGCTGTGAATGTGAATACGTTTGTCAAATGAGAACAGCATACATACTAATGAAATATGAATGAATAAATAAGAACACCAAATTGGAAATGAATAGTAAATCTACATCAGAACATTTAGCTATTATTTCGTCAAGACTTAAAATAGTGAATGTAAAAGTAGTTCATTAGTTATAATTAGAGATCGGATATTTGGATGCATATTAACCTAAATATAATTTTTGGCTAAGGAGTTAAAAAGTTATGGAAGTGGCTTCTTAATATATTTTTTTCTTAATATAAATCCCGGAATTCATTAAAATTCGGGAATGCACAACTAATCGGATACATGAAGGTTACTTTCGCGGTGTTAACATACAAATTTATATACCTATTGTAAACATTTTTTTACGAGACTCAAGGCACCGAATTGTTTGTCGCTATGTGCTATGCCAAATTGGCAACCTACTTTGCAACATTTGCAACATTTCTATAGTCAAAAAGTAGTCAATTCATCAATTCCGGAATATCGAGATTTTTGCGATCGATACAAAAGTGCATTCCATAATAGCCAACACCTGAACGTAAGTAAATATACATTCGATTCTATAATCAGAACTAAATTTGTCGATCTCGAAATACAGTATTTTTTCGATACAAAAGTATCCATAATAGCCAACTGCTCAACTTTAGGTAAATATGCATGCGAATATCCGATCTCTAGTTATAATAGATGGTATCGATTATAATAACACTAAAGATAAAATGCAATGGAACGGTTTTGTTGGCTATTAGCAAACAGTACAGTAATCATTTGAAGCCAAGTAAAGTTAACAATGCACCATTGCATCACGATCGTGGGAAATCTGCAGAAAATAATTACCACAGAGCAGCCGACTCACAGTAGAATCAATATTCCGAACTGTTAGTAGCTTTGATGATTCAGAAGTGATCGTTGGAACAAATTGAATAAATACGTATCCCAATTTGATACTCTACTGTTTATTTGATCTTATTTTAACTTGTCCCAAATGCAAATTGCTGCACTTAACTCTAGCAGAAAATCCAATATGATATACCTAAAGATAGTTCTCCGTAGATAATGTCGGATTGAAAGAGCAATGTTACCAACAAAATCCTTAATGTTATGCATGAGGAGCTCGAGACGTCTCCATATATCATTCATGCGCGGGATGCACCGAGGATAATGCAACTTGAACGTGAGCCGAGAAACTTATCCTGTACATTTTACGGCAATCCCGAGCGTCTCGCTGTTCTCTTTATGAGTTTGCTAAGTGTGTGTTGGTGATTAATGATTTTTTGGCAACGTTCAACGTTGTCATTAAAAATGCGCCTTTGTTAACGCTATGTGTAAATTTGATGTGATAATTGTGGCTGAAACGTGATGGATGTGAGTAAATCTAATTGAGTATGTTTAACTTTTTTGTTATTTGTTTTAACGATAAAAGAGTACCATTGATTGCATTATACTTGAAGACACTCGTATATTTGCCAAGATATCGTTCGTGTATATTCTCGACTCTCGACGTTTTTATAGCATTTCTAAGTCACACATTATCAAATCGTCCATATCCGCGATCACCAAACATCTCATCTAGCGTAGTCGACGTTCGTCGCTAAAAGTGTTTGAGAAGTCGTTCGGTATGAATTGTCGCAACTTTTCCACTTGTTTCCGTTGTAAATTCCCCGCCAGTCGCAGCACTTCCCCGGTGACTTGAGCCCCGACACCGAGTCTCGTTTCTTTGCCTTACAGTTGCAAAGAAAAAGTATTTTTGCTATAGACTTTCAAGTGGTCAGTTTGGTAGCCGCATCTGTCTAAGTAGCTGCAATATCACCGAGTATTTGTTATCTTAGGTGGTATCAGAGTAGTCTGATTGCTAATTGGTATAAAGATAACAGTTGTGTGAAGTCGCCGTCATTATTTAGTTAGTTAGTTAATGCTTAGACTTCGTAGAAGACAGATTATTTCTTTCTTTCATATTTTTTTAATGCAGATTATGCAGTGCAGTTAATTCGGACTAACTACAGTGCATAGCAAAATTATGAAAGACGTACACGAGAACATACTAATTATTTCATTCATCTGTAAACTATAGACGCTATTACTCAAAGTCAGACAGCACGTTGAACGGTTGAAAATATTACATTATTAATTTTAAATCTAATAAACTATCTGATTCCGATGTTAAAATCTCCGAGGCCGGTAAGGTAATGGTAAGGTGAGAAGGTCAGGCGTAACATTTTGTTTATATAACGTTTAAATAACCAAATAAACAAAGCATCGCCATTCATACATAGATTCGAAAAATAAAGTTTTTTATGCTATAAAAGTGGTTATTTCATTCCAACGATCACGACAGGGGAAAAATATGAAGTACAGGCCTTGAATTTCTAAAAGTATCGGCTAGTAAGGAAAGTGTACACTTAAGAAACAATAACATTAAAGGAAGACTTTGTTAGTAACCGGTACTCGTTAGTCATCTATTGAATTATAGCAGCGCTTTATTAAATAGTATCTTGAGGAACCTTTCACGCATTATCGTGTCATAAAAGTGTGTTGCAAAGTGCACAAAGTAATGCAGCACAATGAACGCGTTAGCAGACATAATATTGGCTGTAGTCACAACAGTTACTTAATGTCTCATGTTCAAGTGGCTAAGCTTTTAGCCGTGTCGAGACTGCCATATTGAATGGTGTCGGATTAAAATTAAAATGCAAAGGAATGTATTGATGAAATTCTTGAATTTTGTACCGTAGACCTATTCCAATTCTAAGTTTTTAAATAAGCCACTGATCTGTTTTCATCGCAATACTCTTCTAGGTTTTTGCAGGAATGCTTTACTGCTAGATTCCATTTCTCTTACACCATGACCTATATTTCTTGTCAGGATGTTTGTTGCCTGATTCCTGTGTATGAAGTTTTTGATGGCATTCAAAGGTGTGCTCAGTGTCTTATCAAAACTGCTTCACAAATTGATGGACTACGAATTTCGAAAGATTCTGCGTCTGGTGAGATGTTCTACCGATTGATAAACATAACCGTCCGGAAATGTTAACAGTATTTTGCACTTGCATATGAATATGTCGGAAAGAGAAGGCACCTCAGGCAGAAAAAGCTCTTTCTGACGACAGAGACTATTTCACATGTTACATTTCCACCCTTTTTCATTCAGCATGTTAGTAATTACCCCTACAGGGTGTGAACACAGTATACCAGTAACTCGAAAGGAAATGGTGTCAAGACTCAAAAGTACAGTGTGATAGATAGCTTGTTAGCAATAGCTGTTCTCAGCGGTGTCAGATTTATGGGATGAAGCGCTAATTGGACGCTGGAATGTTTTTGACGGTATTCATAATGAGGCAAAAATGTGATACTGTTATTGTAATAATTTTTGGCTTGATGTAGGGTAAATTTTAACTAGAAATGGAGACCATTTTTTTAAGGAAGGGTTTTGTACCTTTGTGTGTGTACTATAGGTACACGAGGCTCTTTGGGGAAATACAGCCGTGATGTTATGTAAGTATAATATACATAATACTATGTGTGGTTAAATTCTATAGGACATTATGACAAGTCAGACAAATAAATATACGTAATTGAAAATATAATTCTTAAGGAAAGTATTTTGTCTTTCTATCCCGCTTGTAGATTAACAAAAACTAGACGGCCGTGGACGGCCAAAATGATTTTTCATACTTTTATCAACATAACAAATCTAGACTTCAAGGAATACTCAGTTTATTTCGAACATTACTTCAAAAAGTGGCTCGTTGCTAAATACTAACAGCCGCACAGGTCGATCGATCATTTTAAGCTACGATTGCCGAGGTCGGTCCGTGAATTAGTGGTTGTGTCCACCATCCTCGGACCGATCTTTATGTACTGAGACCTTCCGTGCCTCAGAAAGCACGTTAAGATGTTGGTCCCAGCTATCATTCGCGAATCTTTGACAGTCGTTACAGGTCGTCAGAAGCCCTAAAGTCTGACAGCCAGTCTTAGCAAGGGCCTCGTGTTAAACGTCGTGGGAAAATGCTAGGCAGATGACGATGACTTTCAAAAGTGAAGGTCTTAATTATATTGGACTTTTATTTAACTGTGTGTGGTACGATAAACCTGACCCGAGGTTATCGATGAACCAAAATTTATTTTTATTTTTTCATTGACGTCATCATATGATTTAATAGCTGACGGATGTGACCGCGAGGTCAAACTTAACGGTACTTAATTGGCTACTATGAGACTACAATTTTGTTGGTAATTTTTTAAGCGTTAGCGGTTGGAAGGTCTATAATTTGGTCTAAAATTTCCCTAATTATTTTTCGTCCGTATTTCACCCTCAGTAGATTTTCATATGAGGAGAAATCTTATAAATCTTTCTATATTCACTTTCAGGCTAATGCATGTGTAAGATTTTGTAAGAGGACCCTCTTAAATATGCCTAGATCAGTATCCTTCCCGGATGAATGTTCTATAATCGGATCGCTAATGTTATATGTGCTGTATAGGAACTTCTTTCTGTGCCTTGAACCTTGCCTTGTAGCTTGATACTAAGCTAAATTCAGAGAGTACTGATGTTATGACTTTCAATCCGCACAAATCGAAAGCTGTACTTTATCACTTCATTGCACTGCATCCGTTAACCGGTGTTAAAGTCAATATTTATTTCAATTCGATGCATTGGCATTAATACGATTCCATCTAAATATATTGAGTCGGTCAATCGTTCGCCGCAGGTCATTCGTTTACCCAGTGCTATTCAATGTGGCCAATTGCCCATATTTTATTATCAGCTATTAATTAATTATTGATCTGCGGTCTATTGCAGTTCAGTTGATACCCATTTATTTAACATGACTGGATGTTTAATTGGTTAAACGTTGTATAGTTTTTAATGAAACTGCAAGATTTATTCGCGTCTGCGTGTTCTCTTCCGAAATCGATATAAATTGATCAAGTATTTTGTGGTTTGCTTTGAGTAAATAAGATATACGAGTAGTTATACACTTTACTGTTATCGTGGAGTCTTATTCAAAGCCATAGAAAAGCAGTGTAGTAGCCTAGTAGTGTGACCGTCGGACTGCCAAGTTATAGGTCTTAGGTAGGTAGTCGAGTTCGAACCCAAGGCACGCACCTCTGACTTTTTGGATTCATGTGCGTATTGTATAATTATCACTTGCTTCAAAAACGGTGAAGGAAAATGTCGTGAGGAAACATACCTGAGAGATATTTCTCGACGACATCTGAAGCCAAGTCAGAGGCCTATGGGCGGCTTTAAAAGTCTGACACCAGGTTAGTCACTAACCACACGTAAAGAAGAATATTCAAAGCCATTTCAAAGGAAAATCAGAATGTTTTCCTCAAGTTGTCGGGTTGTAATAGATGTTCGATATTAAGAGCGTTTGAAGCGCTCTTGATTCAGAAATGATCAGATGATCGATCAGATGAAAATAAAACGTATTAAAATAAACTAGAAGAAGTATAATTAAGGATGCCTCTACTCAACAGTCAGCGCTGATTCAATTAACTATTGGAATAGACAGAGTGTGATTTGTATGCAGACGTAAATTCCTACGAGTTGACTTGTACTGGGAGTCCGTCTAAAGGCTAATTCGATATGCCCCGACACCAGTTCATTAAATGAATGGTTGGCCTACTTCCGAACCTACAGGATTGGGTGCATGCTGTCACTTTTATTTCCGTTGTCAATTCACACGGCCAGCTATCGGTAGCGTGCAGGTGATAATTCGTTTATGTTTGATTTATAGCATTGACGGGATTTTTTATAGTAGACTGGTCGGAGGTAAAATTGGGGCTTTGTGTTGTAGGATATGGTTTATTTTAACGTTTGTGTTGAAGTGAATGTAATATGTATCATAGTTATTGCTTTTATCAAAATGCTCCAGTTGTCGCAAAAATGGCGCCCAACCCAACGTGGCTTTGTCCCACGTTGGGCGCCAGTCTTATTTATTTGCATCTTATGTTTTCGATTTAAAAATATTCCAGACATTAAACACTAATCACGTAAGTAGTTTTTCGTTTAAAGACAGTTTACACGTGGTGGTACCGGTGAATGGAGCACGTGGGTAGGAGCGGGCGCGGCCGCTCGATACAGCGGAGGCTGCGCGCTGAGCTCCCGCCCGGAACAACCTCTCCGCCATCCAATCTTCGCTGACCTCCCTCCGCTCCCGTCACACAGTTCACTGACCAACAACTGAAGGAAACCTCCACCAAAATTCAGAGCTCTTTTACAACTGGACGCCTAAACATCAACCATTCACACAAGACCTGTGATACTCATAGAAAATTAATACGATCTCTGAAGCGATAGGGGTCTCAATTAGTTGGGCATGCAGATATTAAAGATTCCGCTCTCCCGGTACGAGCGTAAGAGCCTCGTATCTAATGACACTGTTTTGATTTACGATAAGCTTTCTGTGTACGCTATTGTATTTATAATTTCATGCATATATTTACGAATATTGATGATCTCAGACTGATAATATTAAGTTTAATATTGCACTATAATTAAGATGTGGTTAAATGATTTATTGTTTCGTAATGGACTGCGAGGTATATTCATTAGTTAGAGGACGTTCCAAGAATAGGGACAGTAGATGAATATTTTTGTGGTTTTGGTGAATAAATTAATTGAATGACATATCATTTGAAGAATAAAACTAATCCGATTTAAATCGAACGAAAACGATAAAAATATAAAAAGAGCAAAGTTTCGTGTATTTTTAAATAAATATTATTTTAAAGTAAATCACATCTATTATTTTTAAAGACTGCAGCCCCGAAGACTACAGCTAACGTCTTCATTCGTTAAATTGGGGTGGAATTCAAGTGGGCTCTGCGAATATATTCTAAGAGCAAATAACTTTACGTAAATTGAGTCATTTTGTTGTTCATAGGGGAAGAATTAACTCGCCATCGCTCTGCATCTGTTAAACTCAAAATTATTAGTAATTATCTTTGTTTGAGCATTCGCTATTTTAAGAATTTGATTTTCTTCTTCATCATCATCACCAGTCTACTGCTCGCCTCTTCTACTATCATCCTGCTGCTAACAGTCACCCTGCATAGATCGTTGATGATCTTTCTCTTTACATGACTTAATTTCCGACTATATTCAGATCTACAACGAGAGCCCAACATTTTGTGAGCCAAAATGTAACTCTATTCAAACCTAGCAAATTCTCAACGAGCTATCAAACGCCACATCCTCAAATCTCATCCGGCTACAAATATACGCTAACAGAATAGTTACCGTCTCAGCATCCTTGCTTATTTTTAGGTCACCACACAAGGGAAGTGGTCCGAGGGGGAAGCCTCGTTATACTGTTAGCAGGTTAGCACATAACTGCTACGCACTAAGGCAGCTTTTAGATCGTAGTTTTGTTCTCAGGACGGAAAGATGAATAAATTATAAAGGGACCGTACGGATGTACGAGAGGTCTCCTCGCATTTACTTCGATGACTTTTTTTCTTGTGTTTTTTAGTGTGTGACCCCATTTTGTTAATGCTTTATAGGTTCTTAGTGTTCTTGTTTTACTTTGGAGTTTTTTATGTATTAGTGAATTGGAAGGGTTAGCTTTTCGTAGTTTTTGTTTACATAAAAATAAGGGTTCATAAATAATCAATGATGGCTATAAGAACGTTTGATCTGAAATTCAATCTGGTCGCTTTCATTATTGAGCAGAAGTTCAGAACAGCCCCGCAAACAAAGTTCTAAAATGAGATTAAAATGCATAAATAGTAAAACGCTACTGGTTTCAGTATTTATGTGTTTTAATATAATTTTGCGATATAACTTACTATTCAATATTGCAAACGGATTTGATTAAATCATAAACGGGAATTGCAAACACATTTAAATCCATTTCCGATCGCATTACACTAAACCGGAAAGCGATTCAATACAAAATCGGGTTTGCACAGCCGGACCCAAAATCTTTTATCTAATCTAGACAAATATTGGCATTGACTTGGCACATCGCGAAATTGGGACCAACCTTAACGCTGTAAGAGGACACGTGCAAAAAATTGAAGGCTTTAATACTATGAGAAGAAGTACCAGATTCCCATATAGGGTAAACTGATACTTAGGGTTGAAATATGCCTTATTGTTAGGAGGTAAGGTCCATATCTTAGTATTGAAAAATCGATTAACTTCCAAGGCGTGAGGAGATGCGGATTGTAGATAGATAAAAGTTGGTGTCCGAGATAAGACGGGTCGTTGAACCCGCGCCTACGGGAGTTCTTCCCTTTTCTTATGTTGATTTCGTTTGGATTGAATACAATTTTTATTGTGTAAAGGAATTGGTTTTCTTTCTTTCTTTTTCCGTCTGTCTTGTTCTTTACGTTATGAGTTTTGATTAGTCCTTCATAAACGAAATAACGAAATTAGAGAGAGACGAACAATTTAGACTATAAGTACTTTCTTAACGTTAGATAATAATGATAATATGCTAAAAATATCAATTTAAATATATGCAAATATTTAATGGTAATTATGGTAAACTTACTAAGTTAGAATATATTGATGATATGCTAATAAAAAGTTTGAATTTTGTAGGTGTGAATTTAACTGTTCAAACACATATTACAACGAGCTACCGATTCCATAGAATCAACAAATAAAAGGCAAACGGTATGTCTTATGGTAATTATTGTACTATAGTAAACCAGTTTTGTGGTAGGTACCCGTAGGAATGTTATCGTGTGAGGACAACTCGTTCGATGACGCGTGCTATGTCTAATTATTCAACTGTCGCTTACGTAATTAACACGATCTTCTAACGTTAGAATAAATTGAATTTGACGGATTTCCATTATGATCTATTATGGGGACGGGCCTGCTTATAAAGTTAAAGTGATTTGGTTTTTTATGGGGAACAGTTGATTCAATATGACGGGTCTAAGAATAAAATGTTTTAGATTAAAAATATAGGGTGGTGTTTTAAGTAGGGCTTGATTATCGGACCATACAAAATGCATAATATTTATTATTTGATATTATGAAATGTAGGGCTAGTATTTTAAATAGGAAAAAATTAAACCGATTTTATAAAAAACCTCGCGGCTCGCACTGTGTCGACTCGAATGCACTGCATGCGGCGTGCGCGATTCCCGAAAGCAAATGAGTGAACGAATAGCGCGCCTGAAGCTTGGTGGGTGGGGGGAAGCGGGCGTTGCGGAGCGGCCGGCGGATGCGCCGCGCCTCAAGCCGTAATAAAATTATATATTGTTTCTATATCGAAATTCCGGAATTTTGTTATAACCGGAATTCTGGAGCTCAAATCGTAGACTTTTTTCGCATTTTATAGTTGTCGTTATTCCACTTAGGATAGCCGTCGCTATTAATTAGTATGTAATCAGCTTTAGCTGCGAATAATAACATATTTCACACATAATACTCTATGACAGTCCAGTAAAACTAATTCCCACTAAGATTGAAAGTCTAGTCGCATTCGTCATTAAAGGAGTTATGCTCGGTTTACGTTTTCCGATAAAACATACACACGTACATTTTTATTACTTAACCCGAAACAATAAAGTTAGCTGTAAACATAATTTATTATGCATATAGGCCAGCCTCCGAGCGTTTAACATCTCTGAGAGAATTTATTTTAAATATTTAAAGATGGTTCAAGGCTTTTCTCCTTTCATTTACAAATTAGGAATAGCACGCACTGAATTTCGATCTAGTATTTGTATCCTTATGTTTCAAAATTTAATATGGCTTTCTTGTAAGGACTTGATCAGGGAGACATAAGTGGCTAAAGGTACTGGGCAAGATAGTTTGTAATCACTTAATAACTATTCTGTCTGTTGTATTTAAAGAGTGGATGCCAGTTGCTAGTAGAGAAAACATTTCTGCTATGAGCTTCCTCCTTACTTAACTGTTCACCCCTAAGTTATCCTGTCGGTGTCGTAATGGGAACGATAGCATCTATCTCTAAAAGTCTACACGTATCTTCTATCTCTCTCCTACTAAACGCTATACAAATCAGATTGCATACTGCTTTGAGATGCGGAAACTGAAACGAGACATTAGTATGGATCGAATATTGGTAGTGCTGCTAATAACAGAATCCGAGAAACACTAGGGTGACAAAGAATTGTTGACTATTGTACTATTGACGCACATAATTGATGGGATAGAGGTAAGAATCATGCGTCAGACCTAGAGCTTCAACAAACAAGCAGAAACTTCCTTTTTCCTTAGGGGAAATGTTATAGATAATTGAGTTAATAACTTCCCTATACCTACTGCAGTTGATAGTAATATGTGTCATGTTGTTAAAGGTTCCAGCAAAATTGCATGCAGAAGAAAGTTTGCTAATTTTATCATAACCTATGTTATGATAAAATTAGCAAACTTTCTTCTGCATGCAATTTTGTCGCATCGCGCAAGGTTTTTCTGAGAAATAATTTTGTTTTTTTTTTGTAGAAGCCAGCCAATATATTGTAGGGAAGGAATCCATAACAGAGTAAGATAATTCGATGGTAAATAAAATTTAAATGAATAACAGATGGTTGTGCCCTCAAATGAATGACGAATCGTTTGGGAGTCCATTGATCAATTTACCCACAGGAGTGGTATAGACAAAGATATTGTTGAACGTGGAATTATTGCTAAATGCGTCATAGATGATGCATGCTTATTATTCATTAAATATTCAATTACGATCACAAATACAGGAAGATGTGAGGTCATTTTAATACCAACTAGAACGGAAACTTGATTGAGTAAAAGAAAGAAGCAGAAAAAGCATTATTTAACAGAATATAATTTTGATCTTCAATACTATTTTTTTCCCGAACGCTGAGGTCGTTTTGAACAAGCTTTAAAACAATACCACTAATAACAACAGTGTTGCCAGAAACGACATAGACTGTCGACAGTTCATCAATGTTAATAAGGTTACTGTTTTTATAGAATTCGTTTTTGGTTACAATACCATACTTAAATATTTTCGATAACATCTATAGCAAGATTTCCATTAACGCTATTAAATTATAGTACTGTGCTTTAGATACATATTATGATAACGGTAGCCCCACTACGATAATGTCATCAACGTATCGAGACTTGCTAGTCACATAGATGAAATCAGTGGTAAACAAATTGATTGCACGAGATACGAACATTTTATTGGTATTCAGTTCACGGGCATTATGTTCCTGTTATGAACGCTAATTAATAAGCATCGTGCGACGTGCTCTGTGATTTGTGGCTACGATGTCCACCTCAATGAAGACTAGCTATTTGCTTCATAGAATACTTCTGGTAAGTATTGATTGCTTATAGTAATAGCAGATGAGAGTCTACCAGGAAAATATATTCCCTTAAGAAAACCGTGCATTACTCTGATCAGGATGAAAGCAGACGAAGCAAAATTATTACGAAACCATACCGAATAAATGCGTTTCCATTCGACTCAGTACCCTCGCAGGAACATGCTCCCCTTTCCTCACTAGTAGACCGTTAATAATCTATTACAGAATAAGATAAGGATAGTGGCAGGGTTCCAGAATTTTACTAGCATCCTAATTAGGCAATCGGCGCCCTTGGCACAAGAATCAACTTGCGAAATAGTCCAAAACGACAAGAAAGTTCTGTTAACTGCCGGAACCAGTGTTCAGAAATAGGTGAGCTAATGTACCTAAAGTTCAAAGAAGAGAGACAAAAAAAGTAGAGACTTCCTTACGACTAAAATATTTTTTCGGGACTAATGTCGGGGTTTCGGGACATCACTTAAGTACATTTTTAATATGTTATGTATATCAGTTATTAATAGAGTAAACCAATTGAATTCATTTTCCTTTTTAACCGACTTCAAAAACAAGGAGAACGTACTCAAAAAACCAGTAGATACGTTTTCTATTGTTATTAATTCAGGTAAAGAACTGGATCCGCCTCATGTTTTCGTTTCCCAGAATAGCCGAAACTTGCTGACTCTTTCTATCTTTTGTTTGTCACTGATAAACAATAATAAAAGGGTTAAGGGGATGACAAAGAACCTCCGTTCCTGATGAAAACTGTACCGTTTCAGATTAAGGGGCAACTTTCAACATTAACGGAAACAATATTCTGACTGAGTCTTAAGACTGGTGACTTTCTTAATTATTGAGTTTGATTTCTGTTTACGTTTAGTTCAAATAATTGTACACAATAAATAAATGGTATGGGAAGCTATAAAATTGTTTGTATTTTACCTTTAAAGCTGGTATGTAAATTACTTTAGCTTCCGCGCTTACTTACATCGTTCAAACGAAGATAAGGAGATTTTTAGAGACCTGTATTTGTTTTAAACAATAAAAATAAAAAACAACTTTTTTTATAAATAGAAACAGGCAATGAATTCTATACTTAGTTGTTTTATTTTATTAATTTTAGTCGTACTTGAGTAATGTTTGTTAAATTTTTTGTCGTAAGGCGTTTCCATTTTGTCTCTGTTCTTTTTCGAACTTTAGGTATTTTAGCTCACCTATTTCCGATCACTGGCCGGAACCGAATCATAGTTTGTTCCGTCCAAGAATTTCTGACTTCAATCAATTTTAAGATAAGGGTTAGGTTCCCGGGGTTCGATAATGTTTAGTCTACCACATATGACAGTTTTGGAATGCTTGATTAGGATATTGTTAAAGAATTATCAAAACTTCTGGCATTTTATCCATTCCAACGATCGGGATAATTTATTTACTATAGACTATGTTTATCCTCCATACAAACTTGTTTTTTTACGTTTATAAGAAATGATTGCACCGGTAGGGCTTCAGAAATCTTTACACAGCTGGGTGTTAGTCAGCGAAAACTCGAAACAATGGCTACCCATCGTACCGCAAGGCAAAACCTCGTCACCTATAAACAAGCCATGCATTTCGTTTCGAACAAACCCTCCGTCACCGGCTGCGACACAATATGGCACACGACCGCGTAAAAAACCACCCTATACGGTCCCCGAGTCCCTGCAGACACTCACCCAAATGTAAACTTTATTTTCTGAATATAAAGTCGGAAACTGAAGCATCGACTCCAGCACACGTTGCATTGAAGGTTGAACTTTGACTCCAAATGGCGACACGTTCTTTTTTTTTTGGTGAGTATGATGTTTGCTTTTTCATACAATAAAAGGACCTAGCTGCCATGGGTTACGGTTTATTCCAGAATGTGCGGTGAATTCTTTGTTAAAATACTCCGCCAGGAGTCGGCGAAATGCTCACGTGCGTATTCCTTTTGTTGAAGGCTCCGATGGAGACTCATACAAACCTCGACGGCGTTACTTGACATTTCATATGAATAATAGCATATTTTTATTCGTGTAATGCGTCGTAACCTTTTAGAGAAAGGATTTCCTTAACGCCATTTTGGGAGCAGTTATATGGGTCGTGCCAACTATTGTGTAACATGCGTTTTAAGAATCCGCTCTATGGTCCTCCCTATTTATTATTGTGTCTATTCGTATTTTTAATGCATTTTCAAGTAACAGTAGCACTATTAGTAGTTATTTTTGTAATAATTTGGTCTTTTTATGGTACCTATATCTTTTTATATTCATATGCCATGAAGAAATGGTGTAAAATATGATTCAAGGAACGAGTTCTTCTACGTAATTGAATAAAACGGGTTTATACAATTACTTTATTGCTCTTATTTTATCTGCCTCGGTTGCCTTCAACCGTTTCTCTCACGATTATCCTAGATTTTTTTAGAATGCGAAACCTTTTGTCGTATCTTTTAAACTATTTGTTGCTCTGATTCGCCCTGATAATTTCGTTTTATCAACTTTCATATGTCTTCGTCTACTTCAAGCTAGAGTTTTGCCTGTGTCTTGCATTCAAGATTTCAGCTGCCGACTAAGTGACTTCAACATAGCTAACCACAACACATACGACAATCGTACGTATTTAACACGACCCTTCCGTTATTTTGACATCGTTGATCAGTGATCACTATCACAAGTTATCGTAAAATCTTTACATACGCACCTACATAAATCACGTAGGCACTTTGAATAAGTTTGTTAGAAGCACAATAGTACTACAACGTTATTGTTTCTTCACAATAGGGTTTGGTACATAGTTGAATAAGTATATTAAGTATTATTTATATGTATTAAAAAAACATCCATAGTGATTATTGGATTTGTTAAGTCTAGTAAGTTCAACAAAACAAGGTAAAATGTACATGAGTTTATCTAGATGATTATGGATTTTTTTTAGATATTTTATTTGTTGTATTTTTTTTTCGTCTATATTATTTGATTAATTCTTACTTCTTAATTATTATTACCAAACTTAGGGAGGAGCTCGTGGCTAAGTAATAACTGCCGCATGGGTCCATCCATCAGGTTAAGCTACGCTGGCTGGGGTTGGTCTGTGAATAGGTGATCTTTACATATCTAGACTCCTTCGTGCCTTGGAAAGCACGCTAAGCCGTTGGTCCCAGTTGTCATTCGTAGTTCTTTGACAGGTCGTCAGAAGCCCGAAAGTCTGACAACCAGTCTTATCAAGGGGTATCATATTCCTCAGTTACTGGGTTGTGGTGGTCAGATAGGCAGTCGCTCCATGTAAAATACTGGTATTCAGCTGCATCCGGTTAGACTGGAAGTCGATCCCAATATAGTTGGGAAAAGGCTAGGCAGATTGATTTTGTCTTAACTACTGTTTCTTTTATCAGGTCTAAATTCTTAATATAGAATTTATCATGTCCGTGTTTTTCGACTTAACAACGTTCACGGAGTTATCAGAAAACATATTTTCAGTTATGGGTCAATAACATTGCAAATAAATTATAAATAAATGATGTCATCTTCATTGTGATTGGTTAAATTTCGGCAAATTGTATCCTGTTGATAACGCATTAGCCTGTGGTTGGCTTAGGTTTATTGTTTTCTGAGGAGCTTATAGTGCATTCGCGAGTAAATTGATAATGTTTTCATGGAACTTATCTGTAACATATTTTTTCATCATTATATTTCTCAACTTTTAAGTTGAGAAATATAATGTCCATGTTGATGATACGTATATACTTGTTATTAAGGGATTCCTCGAGATATAAATATTTGTATGCTAATCCGCTAATCCTTTTCTCTTTGTTGCTTACTACTTCTTTTGTTGTTTTTCATTTTAGAAAGATAAGAAAAAGAAAAAAAATACGTTCATTTGCGGTAAACATGACGCACAGAAAGAAAAAAGCACGAGAATAACAAATTGGGGGAAAATATATGCGTCACATCCACGCAAAACGGCCATCGCTCAGCATAATGCTGCGACCCTATGCGAGACAGAGCCCCAGCGCTGGTTTTCAGCGTCAACCGATGCAGCATATAGTGAAATAACAAAATCAGAAATAAAATAAATACAATACTTCCTAAATGTTTATATAAATATAATATTTAAAATGGCAACATTTCGTTCCGTCGGCGATTCTAGCGCCGCAGATGCAATCTGTGCGCTCAACTATCATCACGTACGTGTTCTCATTTCGTACGTTCCCTTGTCACTCTACATGCAAGTATTATCTCCATGTTTTAACTTCTCTTACCTTAATAATTTTTCTAATTCCTCATATGAAGCCCTTAAGTATTTGTCCGATTCGACTCTGCTAACGTTGTTCATCTTTCCGTTTCTAACTATTTATATCAAGTCTTTATTGATGTATGTATAATTATTAAGTGTATTGAGTACAGGGTACGAGTATAGAGGCATGGTCCTGTAATTGACTACCGTCGCCATGGTCCGTATGTCACGCGATCTTGTAGCTGCCTCATAAACAATAACTTGCGGTGGCTAGTTTTAGGGATACCTTCGACAAATTAACATATTACCCTCTAAAAATATTATTTGTTTGGAATTTGCTTATGGTAGGTTTTATAATAATACTTTCAAATGTAACGTAGATAATGCAAAGTTAAGTCTACTGAAAAGATAATTGCACAGTTGGTTGCACACCTCAGACTTGACTGCGCATAATTCATCATTTTAATTTGATCTGCCGCGAGTTTACTGCTTAGGGACTTAGCACTAACCTTGTTGTAAATGTCAAACAAAACGTTAATTTCATTAATCATACCACTACATTACTGGATCGAAACGCATAATTGGAAACGCTGTAAAACAACTAATTGAATCTACTGTGCTAATTTGGATGTCGGCTAAAATATAATTCGTTCGTTGTTACCGATCTCGTTTTCAAACTAGCTGCACTTTGTGCTAAGGTTGAATTTCACTGAATTCCGTTTAAACGTCCCATCAAAGAGTAACTTTTGAAACAGACTGAATATAATTTATGGAATACGAAGTTAAATGTAAATGCTACCACTCTGATTTCAGAGTCAAAGAAATATATTTGTGGAATGCTTTGTTGTCTGTCGTTAAAGTTAACTGAGGAACGTTATTAACTTATACGTTCTATAGTTTCCGTCGATTTACTGCTTCTGGACGTTTAATATGTTAGAATCCAATCCCTTCTGTTCCATTCGATTTTTTGAATATAAATAAATTCATTATGGCATAACTATTAACTGCTTAAAATTGTCTTTTATTTTCACTTAATAGGTGCAAAGCTGGCCAGTAGCCAGTAGTTTTAGCGAAACACAATCCATATTCATGAACTTCGTAGTATACATTAAATTATTGTTGAAAATAAGTACATTTCCGTGGAATTTTGTCCCCGAAACAAGACTTAACCGGGATAGCTTCAAGTTAAAACTGAATAATAGACTTCCGAGGCTACCTAAGTTGGGTTGGGCACGCCACTATTGCGGCGATAAGTCCCCTCTTTGAGGAGTGGCTAGAGAGGCGCCACGGCGTCCTCACCTTCTGCCTGACGCAGGTCCTCACCGGACATGGTTGTTTCGGGAGGTTCCTGTTTCGTATCAGGCGGGAGGAAACGCCCGGGTGTCATCACTGCGTGGATCGCCCGGAGGACACGGTTGAGCATACGGTGGAGGTCTGTCCGGCTTGGGCAGAGCATCGCCGTGTCCTCGTGGAGGCGATCGGCGGCGGGGATCTCTCGCGTCCGGCCCTAGTCCAGGCCATGGTACGGAGCGAGAGGGCATGGGAGGCCGTCACCTCCTTCTGCGAAGCAGTAATGCTCGCGAAGGAGGAGGCAGAACGCGTGAGGGAGAGGCAAATTTCGCGCCCTCACGCCCCTAGCCGCCGCAAGAGACGCCCTGGGCGTCGGGAATCGCAGGCCGATTCCCGGCCACCGTAGGCGCGGGCTTGCGGACGGTGAGCAATGGGTAGCTCGCCGTCCGATAAGGACCAGGCCCGGGTCGACGGCGCGTTGTGTTCCACGCGCGCCTCAAAGAGATGTCAGCAGAAGTGAAGGGGTCCGTTAGGACCGATGCCTGCCGGGGTTGCGGGAAAGTCCGAAAGGGATACCGTGGCCCCTGGCAACGTACAGGCAACGGAAGGAACACGGGTGGGTTTTAGTCAGTAAGAGTCTGACACGCCCTCCCGCTCCACCCAGAGCGGGAGAAGTTATTTGATAATTTCCCACCCAAAAAAAAAAAAAAAAAAAGGCTACCTAAGTTATTTCAAGCTGGCGGCACGAGCTAATCCCTGTTTAAAGCAGTGGAACAGTCTGTTCGCTCAAACTGATTTCACGGATTGTCGCCTGCGTTCCGCCCTATTGACATTCATTGTCCAAACAATTGTCGGAAAAACTGTAAAAAGATAAGTAACGGTCGCGTCCGATAACCCAGGCTTTGAAATGAGTTTGTTACTGAAAAGTACCTATGACGAAACTGCATAATTAATTATGTTAGTAGCTTCGGCTTTTTGATTAATTGCAGATCAAAAATGTGAAGCTTATCTTTCTTTTCAATCCGAGCAATAAATGGTAAACATTAACAAAAAGAAAGTACCAATCAGAAAACTCCATTGTAATCCAACAATCGTTGAGTTATTACGAAAAATGGTCATCCATTTTCTCCATTGCTTTATTTCATGGAAAGCAACAACCGGCGTCAATTGAAAGCCTTCAGTGAATGGCCAATACAACAATGGCTCGTTCGTTAACACATTGTATTATGTGCGTTGTAGCGATGGGTTATACCGAGAAGGAGAACCGCAATTGCCACGAATGCGGGTAATCGATACGGAATCGATGACCAATGCAGTCTCGTTAAACATTTACTCTACAACCTTGCGTTGTGTGTCACCGTACTATTGCCCTTGACTTAACAGTTTGTCTCATTAATAGGTATCAGCGGCTACTGTTTCGCACGCTTAGAATGTATTAATGAATCATCTAGGTAAAACTTCTTTATGAAACTAGCAGCTGAAGAAAGGCTTGGCGAAGGTCTATTTCATTTTTGCGTTTACCAGAGCCTATGGTTATGGTATTTTGCTTGATTACTCGATTTATAAAAAAATCGATCATAGGAGCGGGAGATTTTTTTTATGAGATTTCTCCGCGGCGAAATCTCTTGCACATGAGCAGATATATCTGTAAGTGTATAATGACCAGTGATCGGAAATAGGTGAGCTAAAATGTATAAAGTTCGAAAAAGAACAGACAAAGTGGAGATCTTTTTTTTTTTTTTTTGGGTGGGATACTATCAAATAACTTGTCCCGCTCTGGGCGGAGCGGGCGGGCGTGTCAAACTCTTACTAACTAAAACACACCCGTGTTCCTTCAGTTGCCTGTACTTGCCAGGGGCCACGGTATCCCTTTCGGACTTTATTGCGACCACGGCAGGCATCGGTCTTAGCGGACCCCGCCAGTTCTGCTGACATCTCTTTGAGGCGCGCGTGGAACACAAAGCGCCGTCGACCCGGGCCTGGTCCTTATCGGACGGCGAGCATTGCTCACTGTCCGCAAGCCCGCGCCTACGGTGGCCGGGAATCGACCTGCGATTCCCAACGTCCAGGGCGCCTCCTGCGGCGACTAGGGGCGTGGGGGCGCGAAATTTGCCTCTCCCTCACGCGTTCCGCCTCTTCATTCGCGAGCATTACTGCTTCGCAGAAGGAGGTGACGGTCTCCCATGCCCTCTCGCTCCGTACCATGGCCTGGACCAGGGCCGGATGTGAGAGATCACCGCCACCGATCGCCTCCACGAGGACACGGCGATGCTCTGCCCAAGCCGGGCAGACCTCCACCGTATGCTCCACCATGTCTTCCGGGCGATCCACGCAGTAATAACACCCGGGCGTTTCGTCCCGCCTTATCTGAAACAGGAACCTCTCGAAACAGCCGTGTCTGGTGAGGACCTGCGTCAGGCGGAAGGTGAGGACGCCGTGGCGCCTCTCTAGCCACTGCTCAAAGAGGGTATCCCTTTAAAAAAAAATTGCTTCAATTCATGACCATGTTCATAATCTGGATATCTCTAGATGAAACTACCGATTATTTAGGTCGTTATATTGTAAATTTTCTTGTAAAACCTTTAAATGTGGTGGAAAAATAAAATTAAAAGTACACACTAGAAAAAGAAAATTTAAAAACTGATTTAGAATATATTGACGAATATTTTAAAATAATTAATTAGTTAAAAATATTTTAAAATAATGAATTATATAAAAATATAAGACATTCTATTTTTTTCTAATTATTCGTCGTAAATGTCTTTAAAGGAATTACAAAAGTCCAACTTATTGTTAACAGAATCTTTCCACATATTTGCCGAAGCTAGAACTATTCTAAGCTCGTGTTCATCTGAACCAATTAAAAATAAACTGATAAAACATAATAAACAGAAATCCATATAGATGCATTAAGAGAAATTTAAGAAACATTTGTGACAATGATTCATTTTCATGGTCAAATCCTTTTTCTAAAAAAAAGGATTTGTAGAAAATATTAAAAAAAAAATATTTTAATCGTAATGAAGTCTTTACTTTTTTTGTCTCTGTTCTATGAACTTAAGGTATATTAGCTCACCTATTTCCGATCAAAGATAATGACAGACTGCATAACATAATTTATTTGTAAAATTTTGACTCAGTTCCCGCTCTTACTTCAAAACTTCTTGTACATTCTCTCAAGCAAGTTGTACCGAAAGATACACTATCCGAACTTCAAACTCGATATATAAATACTAAATACTGCTCGCAATATCTTGGAATATTGGCATTTATTTCCTTATAAACCAGCTTTGTCTCACCTGCGATGTTTCGAGATACAGCGAGAGTTATTATTATAGGATCTACCTCACGTGGGCGGAGACTTACGACAGACTACTACTTACAACGCCACTTATTATATAGTATTATATAGAACATTTGTCCGTAGGCCAAGAATCGTATCGGAATAGGGACACGTAGGGACATGTATATAAGCAAAGTTATAGTTTCAATTACATTCTCACTGGTTCACTTTTATGTGATCAATTCGCGGCTTTTTTGTTGCTTCTGCAAGCCTACTCGATTTTTATGTCAGATTCTATGCTTCACGTCTTCCGATTTTCTTCTGATTTAACAGAACTTGAATGTATATACTTAGTCTAAATTAACATGTTGTATTTCAATATTACGGTATCACAAAACTCGATTATTTAACACAATGAAGTGAGTTGACTGATAGAAAAACTTTGTGTGCGTGACAATGTTGAATTCGTTCAAAAATAACCACGACCTAATTCAGAATAAACGTGTATCAAGAAAATAATTAACAATGTTTCAGATTGTTATGTTAAAAGTTATATAATTTTGTATTTATTTATTAACAATCTCCGGAGCTTGCTAATCAATGTCTTGTTCTAAGTTAGTAAGAATCACTGCAGGCATTCCGTCTGATCCGACGAGGTCGTCGGCCTAAGGTCGGCGATACATTGTTTTCTGTTTACCATCTACTGAGACTATCTCTGACCTCATGATTCGTAACTAAATGTAATGCTTTGTAAGTATATATAATGAAGCTTTGAATCAACTAATAACGATGATTTGTGTGTTGTTTCAGGTATGGGTCGATGTTCTTGGCTGATTGCGTCGTGTACGTGTATTAATAGCGTAAGTTTTTTGTTACTTACATAAGATCGGGTTTCTTGAACTAAATTGATATGTTAGCTTTTTGTTGAGTTTTTGGTCTGTCCAAAACTATCACTTAGCGTAATCGTCGTGAGAAAATCCTGTCACAAAATATTTGTTAAGTTACTACAAAAAATGTATGTCTAAATCACTGAACTGAAAAATATTTAACATCATCCAACTTCGAACTTGATTTTGAATTTTGATCTGAAATCGTCTTTGATTGCAATTTGTTCACACTCGAACGCCTCTCACTCATGTATTTATGCATGCACTTGCTAAACGACTTGGCATTACCGTATGTAAGCTGCATCGTGGGCGAGGCGAGATATCTCACGGAATATCTCTCTCTGCCCTATTGAACTGAGTCCACAAGTCGTCAACATAACAGTCCCGTTTCTCTAAATCCTGTTAGCGTGTAATTTGTTAGTCGCCTTGAAATTAGAATAAATACGTTGGAGTTGCTTATCAAAAGCTTCTACGGAACTTTTTGATGGCACTCGTAAAATGTCGTAGAATTTAAAATTAGAATCTCTGCTCTGCTCAGCTATGCTTCGTTTTATTTTTCTTATTTATTTAAGGCGTGCAGCCTTCAGCCTGTATGTGTTTTTTTTTAATTAAAAGTGTTCATGTCTGTGATCTTGACCTAGTTATTGCTGTTATAAATAGACACGGCTTGCTTTTTATAAGAACAACAATAGAAGTTAATATTGGAACAGTATAAAGTAAATCCTGATAGTAATAGCTAAGGGCATAATCAATATCCTAGATCTTAGTGGGACAATAATGGTCGGCCATTCAATTTATCTTTATCTAGGAATCTTAAGTCTCAACTTACTCAATTGCCGTCTTAAAGCTGACACGTCATAAATACTCGAGTTTCTAGCTAAAGTTGCACCTCTTTAAATACAAACTTAACCCTTCTTTGCTTCTTCGTCGGGTAAAAACGGTCCAATTTGGTCCATTCACCAAATTTTTTTTTCTTGTCTTTATTTTTCTAAAGAAACTTTCGAACTACCTATAAAGGTGTGTGTAGACGAGTCACAGTTGGCAAACAATGGCGACCTTGGCGGCCAAGCGTCTGCACTGCAACATTTTGACGGTCAGTCAGCAAGGCCGCCGGTCAACGACCTGCCCGGAAATAGATTGCCCACGTGCGCCTGATAGTCATACCGTTAATATCTACGCCTACTTACGTCACTGTAGGTAGAAAGTACTGGTGTCAGCTGAATTGTACTAGGACTGAAGGAAAACTCTAGTTTGTATGTGCTAGTTTCATAAAATCTTAAAGGTTCTAAAAAAAACAAGTGGTTTTTAAAATAGAATATGCTTTTCCGGAAACCCTTGAAAAGTGACTGTAGTTGTTGGAGTAATAGCAAAAACATTTTTTTTTTTTTTTAAATAACGTTGCCCCACACTAGGAATTTCTCCTGTGTCGTGGGTGCGTTTACAAACATTTAAACTCACATACACAAACAGCCAGACCCGGAACAACTAATTGTAGATCATACAAATATTTGTTCCGTGCGGGAATCGAACCCGCGACACGCAGCGCAGCAGTCAATCGCTTAACGACTGCGCCAACCGTGTCGACCCTACTTCAACACTAGTCTTTCTCATTCGCACTCATAAATATTATTTTTTATTATCCATAGCCGCCCTTACCACTTGACTGACCTTACCTTCTCATAGTGACTTTTCGCGTTGCGTGGGATCACACATCTCACGTAACATTAGTAAAACACACCTTCCCATACATTTTTAATCTAGGATTTCAGAAACGGCCTTTATTTTGGTGTCCCCTTTAACCCTAATATAGTATTGGACTGTCAAATCGCATTTCGCATTAAAAATAATATCAGCAAATTGCGATTGTTACACTAGACGGCTACGACTCCGGCCAGTCGTGGCCGAGTAGTGGTATTGTATGGTCTGCGGCTAGTTGGCCATTGCGACCAAGCGCGCGGTTCGTATCGGTTTCTATAGTTTACCTGGTCGCCCACTGGTCGTGATCATGGCCGTCTAGTGCGCCAGATCCCTTAAGCTCAATTTGTTGTGGCAACAGAGGTTCACAATGTTGGTTGATTTTTTGATCTATACAAATATTACAACAAAATAAAAAACTCATTTTGACATTAACTTAGGTTAATTTCCCACAATTTGCAAAAATTGCAATTTATTTCTTAATTTTTACAAAATATAGGGATAAGTTGTTTAACTTAAACATAGGAATTAAAGTAAGAAGCTAGTTTGAAAGACTAGATTTGGTAAATTAAGTATTTTTTTGTAGTTAAAAATGTACTTGATTCCTAGACACTTTTAATGTGTGTAGGTACTATCGTATTAAACTACCGTTTTTTTGATACATAAGTAAACATAACATAACATCACGCCTGTAATCCTCGAGGGGTTAGGCAGAGGTGTAGCTTATAGTACACCCACATTTCGCCAGTTAAGTCCCATGTAATAGGGGGCGAGCCTATTGCCATCAATCGGGCACAAATCCAGACTCCGGGCTATTACTGAGAAATTCCTCATGGAAAAAACCCAGCAACACTTTGTCCTACCTGGGAATCGAATCCACAACCTCAAGCTCAGCAGTAACGCTTGCAAACATTAGACCAACGAGGCAGTCAATACATATTAATAGATAAGTTTCTGCGAAATTTCATTAAACTTCAGTCAAGTTTACGTAAGTTTCATTACACTGTATACAGTTTGTATATACCAGTTTGACATGCTACAGACGAAGGCTCAAGATAACTATCTTATTCTAATAGATGAGGGTACTTAAACTAAGTTTACCTTAGTTGCTATCGCCACTGTATTACAAACTAACACTATAATACAAGGAACCGTTTGATCACTTAACGATTATGTTAGAGATTACTATCTTGTTGAACTACGGGATTAGTACTTCATATTTATTTACCGTTTCATTTTGAAATACCGGGGTTTTGTTTTAGGTGTCTGAAAGATTATGTGAATTGTGAGGAGTGGGCGTTCTCCTTTGTGCTAATAAAGTAATAAACACAAGGCACCAGCAATCGATTCGATGCTAAGATGTAATTATGGCAATTTATATTTCTCAGCAGCGTCTCTTTGCATCAGTCTACCCAACCTAACGTAGGTAAAAAGGTATTATCGTATTACAGACGAAGGTTCAAGATAACCATCTTATTCTAATAGCGTACCTAAACTATGTTTGCATTGGTTGCTGTCGCCGTTCTATTACAAACTAACGTTTTAATCTAAATACCCGATTGATCACTTAACGATTATGTTAGAGATTACCATCTCGTTGAACTATGAGATTAGTACCTACTTCATATTTATTTACCGTTTTACTTTTAAATACCGGGGTTTTGCGGTAGGTATCTGAAAGATTATGTGAATAAGGATAATGTAATTTTTTTAATTTTAATATATAAAAAATGTTTGTTTGCAAATAGTGCGAACAATGTTATAAAAAGTGTGAAACCTTAAAAAGTTGCCAAGTTATAAACGTTTTCAAATAAGTGCTAGACAAAGACGGCACTATCACAGAAGTGACGTCACGACTTCGTACTAGCGCCATACATTGCCCGTACCGCGCGACAAGGACGGGAATAATCTCTTCCAAAAACTTTTAAAGCGTGTAGCTTCTCCATACTATTTCCAACGATTTTACGGTTTTATTTCTATTACCTCATTTTGCTATGCCTTCTTTGAAATTACATTATTTGTTAGAACATTTCTAATATTAGTTATCATCCCTATTGTGAGGAGTGGGCGTTCTCCTTTATGCTAGTAAAGTATTAAGGACAAGGTATCATCAATGCTTTATAACATAATGATTAGAAAGAAAAAAAGAAAATTCGTTTATTCCGCACAAACAAAAGGGGATACCTTCTTTTCGCATAATGTTCTTTGCCCTAATATACTTCGGCATAACGATTTTGGCACAATTTGTTTTGGCATAATAATACTTCGGCATAATTTTTTTAGGCATACATTTTATGTTGGCATAATCATCTTAAAGACTAATTTGTTTTGGCATAAATTTGATTCGCATAAAGTTAGTAGGCCTAAGAACCGAATTGCTGCAAAACCGACTCCACGTAGTCTTGTTTGTCCTACCCCTAGAGTGTAATTTAAAATCGCGTAGGCGCGTAGGGGCGAGGCGGCCCGCGGGCTGAGGAGCAGGCGGCTGCGAGCGAGCCGCCGCGGCTGAGGCTGGCCGGCGAAGCCGGCCAACAAGCCGAAGCTGCGGTGGTGAGCGAAAGCCGTCTGCGAAGATTAGCACGCGTGGGGCCGCCGGAGGCCCGCAGCGCCGGAGCCGTGACAGAAACCCTGCCTGCTGCATGTTGCATGCTCGCTCGAATGCTGCATGCTGCATGCTTGCTTGCATCCTGCATGCTTGCTTGCATGCTTTAACTTTATGCTTAATAAATTTATGCTTTAACTTTATGCTTAATAAATGTATGCTTTAGAATATTATGCTTAATCATTATTATGGTTAGAGAAATTATGCTTAAAAAAAATATGCGTATGCTGTTATGCGTAATTATATTATGCGAAAATATAATTATGCCAAACAACATTATGCTAAGTTATATTAGGTCTTAAAATTTTATGCAAATGGATAGGGAACCAAACAAAAGGCACATTACAAAAAAAAACAATTTATATTTCACAGCAGCCTGTGTTTGCATCAGCCCATGAAGGCCCAAAATCAACATCGATAACACTAAAAGGCTGATTGAATGGATGGAATTAATTCAGGACTTAATTATTTAATTTGACAGATAAGCGTATTTACCAGGAAAATGTTTGCCTGTACATTTGTACCGACAAATTCTCGCAGAATTGCGATTTTATTAGGGCAATTAAATACCCAGATTGCCTGTACTTGGCAGTGGTACAATAAATATTCTACCGATCGAAAGCATTCTAAAGAACCAGTTCTCTTTTTTAACGGACAATTAGTATTTAAACATAAAATATTTTGAAAATATTAAGATATTTTGTACCGAAAAATACACGTGATTTTAGGTGAGGGGTTACTCCAAAACCTCACCTCGTGTCACCAGGGGAGAGGGGGGTAAAAAAGTTGCGAAAAAACATCACGTGATTAATGGACGACCACTTATGTATTAATCTGTGCTATAGTAAATTGTTTTGTTAATTAATGACAAAAATAACAACTAACGACTACTACAGAATATCTTGGTCTTTGGTCTATCTACCCATAAGGAAGCCATAACTAAGAGAAAATCGTTTCTAACTAGCAGTAACTTACCCTATCAGAGATAGCGTTATCTGTAGGGTAAACGCACATATTGCTGTCCCAAAGACACGTTTTCGAGCATAAATAAGCGCCTACGCGATGGCAGACTATAACTTAACCACCCGATGCGATGTTGAAAGTCGACGTGAAATAAATGTACAAGAAAAGATATTAGACTATTACGGAATTAAATGTTTTTTTATAGTCTTCTTTAATAAGTAAAAAATGACGTTTCTAATGATTTTACATTATTAAGGTCGTTTTCGGCCAGCTTAGTACTCGCTACCGACCGTGTATGATAAGATGTATGTACAAGACGCCAGCACATCAACCTACTACAATCTGTCAAATTTCTTTAATAGATTTCCAACTTTATCACTAAAGCATATGGTTCAAAGTTGACTGGGAAATTTTGACAGTTTCGGGTAGGTTGACCTGCTGGCGTCTGTACGTAAACGAAGCAAAAGGAGTATGTGAGGATCGTAGCAGGTGGCGTTCTGTGGTTTCTGCCTACCTCTGTGGGAACAAGGAGTGAGTTTATGCATGTTTGTATGTATGTAAAGTGGTTTTATTGAATTCGTAATAATAAATGGAATTGTTGTAATGAAGTAGGTTCCTTTTACGGGACTGTTGTCTGTTGATGGCATATTTTATATATTTTTATGATAATCTGTATCTAGTGACCATCAATAAAACCTACTCATTCATAACAATGAATGAGTAGGTAATCTTGATCGTTTCGAAATCTTCACGGATTTTCAGGTCAATAAAGACTAGCGACTCTTTGTTTAAGGCGACGATTACCGACTTTTAATGATTTTATACTGAAGATCACATCTAAACGAGTAGTGTTAATGATTTGGATTTTCTTGTTACGTAATAACGTATATTAATATTTTATATTATGTTTATATTACATAGTGAAATTAATATGTAAAGTTATGTCTAACACGGATAAAAAACTGAGAATCACGGAAAATCTATCAAGCGTATTTTTCTGAAACCTTCACCATTTTAAGGATTTTATTTTTATTCAAGAGGAACAACAAACAGCTACAATATAAAACATAGGAACAAGAAATACACAAAACATATATACAATATTGCAGCCCACAACGCTGTTCACAGATTAATAATGGGATACAATACAGTGAAAGTAATCGCTAGGGTCACAAATACATTTTTTTATTTTAGTACTTACTTATTAAAATCATTTTCATTCTAAGATGTATATAGTACACAATGTAAAGAATATGTAATTTATTAAATATAATATATATAAATATAATACTCAAGAAATGGCACAAAAAAAAGAAAAATACAGAATAACATTCAAGAAAGCTCCTTAAGTATAAGACTTTTGAACATATAGGGAGCACACGCAAAAATGTCTATATGTTCAAAAGTCCTATTGTAGGAATCAACCATTCTGCGAACAGGCGAACGCAGGCAAAAGTAAAGGATAATTTAATGATTGATCTTTTAGTACACGTGTTTTATTGTTTTATGTATAATAAATTAATAATGCGTCAAATTGCGCTCCTTGATGGGAGAGTCCTATTACTGGGTGGACGTCCGACGCGTTGCGTGAACTTAGTACAGACCACTCAAGCTAACCACTCAAGGTCACTGGCATATATCTGCGTCTTAAGAAGACGTTGCTATTTTCATGTAAAATGTTGGTAAAGACCAATAATAAAGCGAACGACTCGTTGAGGCAGACTACATTAAAATGCCCAAGGAAAGAAATTAAATACCCAAAAGACGAGTTTGGAATACCTACATTTAAGCTTAACGTACTCCTACGCGACTACCAACGTTGTTTATTAATAAAATAACGTATTCGCACGTATCATGTAAATTACGATAGCAATGTAAACAAATGTGTGGGGGATCACCCTTTGTTTACTTTACACGGCGCCTACCATAAGGACGTATTTATCAGTAAACAACGCTGAGGAATTATGAGTACAATATCAACACGGCTAGTAACATTAGTAAGGAGACTTAATGTCGGTAGTCTGTAACTGGCCTTATTATGGCAAAGTGGGCATGCTGGCTGGTTAGACGACGCTGAAGTCTGAATGTACAATGCATGGAATTAGTATGTACTAAATATTACATTATTGATCGAAGACTACATACAACTGAAGCATTTATTCATAAACGGCTTTTAGTATTGCTTTCAGTGAAATATGATAGTATGTATTCAAGAAATCTGAACTTGAATCTATGCCTTATGATGACTATTCATGAAAACTCGATTTATTATTAGTTTATGTATGAGAAATAAATCTTTTGCTTGATTTAATGGGTAAGTAGTCAACGCACTGAATGTTTAATTTACTTTCTTCGTAAGAGATGAATGCCCTTGCATTGACTTTTTCTTTTGACGGCTTTGCTTGTGCAACTGGGCCTCAGGGAAAAATCGATAATACAAAATCAGATTGTATACCGAGTGCGATTAAAATAATCACTACGACGACGTACCGATCGATTTTAACTGCAGGTGAGGTTCGGAAAACCCTGCAAGCGATGTCCAATAATAATAATAATACCAGCCTATTATTGTCCCACTGCAGGGCAAAGGCCTCTTCTTATACAGAGAAGGCACGAGAATTGATCACAACGCGTGCTCAAGACGGACGGGTTGGCGATTTCAGACATATTAACTATAAGTCCAGGTTTCTTCACGATGTTTTTCCTTCACCGATGTCAGTAATGTCCAAGATGAACTCAGAAAGTACAGACGCCAGCACATCAACCTCACAATCTGTCAAATTTCTTTAATAGATTTTCAACTTTATCACTAAAGCATAAGATTCAAAGTTGATTGGGAAAATTTGACAGTTTCGGGTAGCTGTACCTGCTGGCGTCTGTACATCAATTTTAAAATCAACCACAAAATCACAATTAATTGTAATAAACCCTGCTGAACTAAAAACTCCACATTGAAAGCGATTAGTAGGCAATTATAATTCAACTTATACCGCGGGAATTCCCTGTCGTTTTAATATTGAATGATAAAGTGAGTGCTCGGCTTCCAGCGGTTTATTAAATCAATAAACCGCTGAAAACCCTCACATGCCGCTCAAATTTTATTTTAACCCCGAATTCTTTTGTTAGCAATTTAACGTTGACTAAGGGCTAACCTGTCACTCCTAGCGTATTGGTCTTTTGGTCCCAACTTAATACCGAATTGATTAATTTTGTTGGATTTCGAAGTAAACATGAAAGATTTATCCACCTCGTATACTTTTTACTTGATTCCTATAGATTAACATAACATAACATCACGCCTGTAATCCCCGAAAGATTGGGCAGAGGTGTATCTATTTATCTACAGTAAGTACACCCACATTTCGCCAGTTAGTCCCATGTAATTGGGGTCTAGCCTATTGCCATCAACCAGGCACAAATCCAGACTCCGGGCTGCTACTGACAAATTCCTGAGGGAAAACCCAATACCACTTTTCCCGACTTGGGAATCGAACCCAGGGCCTCATACTCAGCAATAGCGCATGCCACCACTAGACCCAAGGGGCGATTTTAAAAAGCGCTTAATAAATCTCATTGCTTTATTTTACGACTGTATTACATTTTCAATCACGGCTCGGCAGCCATTACTGAAATTAACTCTTTAAAATGGGTCTTTTTATACGGGAGATTGCCTTTACGTGCTATTTTAAAACGGACGCTTCAACCAATTACTTTTAATAGTAAAATGTATTCGCAGTCGAGGGATTTGCTTTATTTGATGGGGCTTGCTTGATGAAATATAACCAGACAAAATGGCTTATTGTGCAAAAATAATCTGCTGTTTAAGACGCAGATATATGCCAGTGACCTTGAGTGGTTAGCTTGCGTGTTCTGTACTGAGCTTACGCAACGCGTCGTATGTCCAGCCAGTAATAGGACTCGCCGATCAAGGAGCGCTGTCCCAAATTAGACGCATTATTAATTTATTATACATAAAACAAAAGGTATTTTAATACAACACATATTAATTAAATTATCTTTAAAATGGTGAAGGTTTCATAAAAATACGCTTGATAGATTTTGCGTGATTTTCAGTTTTTATCGGCGTTAGACATAACTTTACAAAATCATTGCAATATGTAATATAAACATAATCTAAAATATTCATATATTAAGTTATAAAGAAAATGCTCTAATTTAACATATTCTTTTTCCAAATCATTAACACTACTCGTTTAGACGTGATCTTCAGTATAAAATCATTAAAAGTCGGTTATCGTCGCCTTAAATGTTGTGTTTAGCGGTCAAGTCAAGTGCTAATTCTATCATTTGAATGCATACAGCCATTAAAATGTAATGTTATTTATTAGAAGACCCAAAGTAGGGATCCTTTTTAGTAACGTTAACCTTATCACTAGTAGTTATTTCAACTGCTTCATCTATACTGAACTGTAAATTGTGACGATTTACGCGTTGATGTTTCGGCCGGCACCATTCAGTCCGTCCGGTGGTTACGAATTTGTTATCTCTAGTGGTTCATTAGGCTAGGCTTGCAATGGCTAGCTGGGACAAAGGCCCATTGGAGCCACCCTCGGAAGTCGTAGGGTTACATGAATATACGACTGTGCTCGAGAATTATAGTTGGGTTTTCTCTGAATTCAAAATTATGGTATGGAATTTTTTATAAGTAATAGCATTTTCTTTTGTTTGCCGAGACCCGACTGCCAAGGAAGAGTTATGTTTTTCGCGCGTATCTTGTAGGTTTGTTTGTAAATTTCTTTATTACCTCATATCTTCCAAACGGCTAGATGGATTTCCACAGTTAAGGTATCGTTATATTCGTCTTAAAAACCCAAGTGTCCTTAGATATAGGTGTCCAAACCTATCGAGCAGCGTATCAAAATAAAGGAAATTTGAAGGGAATACAAAAATATATATAAGTAAAGAAGAAAGAAAATACGTTTATTTGCGGTAAACATGACGCAAAAAAAGAACACAAAATTAAAAAAAGAAACAAGTTTAGGGAAAATATGCGTCACATTCACGCAAAACGGCCATCGCTCAGTATGATGCTGCGACCCTATGCAACACAGAGCCCCAGCGCTGGTATTCAGCGACAGCCGGCGTTGACGTTATGACGTCGACCGGTGCAGCATACCATGAAATATAATTAAGATATAAAAATAAAATAAATATACAATAATTAATTCGATATAAATAAAAAAAGTATAATATTTAAAAATGGCAACATTCCGTTAAGTCGGTAATCGACTTGGGCGCCGTCGGCTTAGAGTAATCTGTGCGCGCAGCTGTCAGAAATCTATTTAAGTCAAAGTCATACTTTTTTATTCAATTAGAAATAATAAATTGGTTTAAAAAGTTTTTGATTGCGTTAAAATGGGCCATGTTTGTGTCGGACCAGATTTTGTTCATAAGAGTGTGCCGGGACACTAGTCGACAAAAGTCTAAAATAAAATAAATAATTTAAAAAATCAAAAATAGTTTCGTGATATTTTTTTTTTATTTCAGCCTGTCTTAACTATAATATATAAGGTCCCATTAACATAGATGGACGAACTTTTAGAAATTATTCAGACTACCAAAGTAAAATGCATTAGATACTTACAAGAAAAATAAATCAGCTAACGAAAATACACTAAAAATTTTGGTTACCCAATGCCATTTATTATTTAAGGTCAAAATAAAATTACTTTAATCAGTGTTTTTTTTTTCTTGGATATCTTTGGTTAGACGTACTGAACGCTGTTAAAATTTGTCCATCTATTTTAATGGGACCTTATATATAAAATATATAATAATATTATAAATGCGAAACTGAGTTTGTTTGTTTGTTACGCTTTCACGCTAAAACGGCTGAACAGATTTCGATGAAATTTGGCACATGGGGTCTACCCATGTGCCAAATTTTATCCAAATCTGTTAACCATCCATGTGCTGGATTAGGACATAGGATACTTTTTATCCAGATATTCTCACGGGATCGAGACTTATGAGGGTGAAACCGCGGGGCGCAGCTAGTAATTTATAATTTGCTGACAGCTGCTGGTGGTACAATTTTATTGCGATCCATAAAGCAATAAATAAAGCAGCTTTTCCTTCTGAGCAAGGCTGTAGGTATGTCATGTGTTTTTGTTTTTGATCCATGACTCACTGTTTGACTCAGAGGTCTCTTTTTTAAGTTGGACATTTTAAAATTTATGGCATTCGATCCATTTAAAATCTTTCCGGTTGGATATTTCTTTTACTAGCTAACTTTATTTTATCTCCAAGTTAGTTAGCGAGGGGGGTAATGGCTGATCTTTGCGTTATGCTCGTGAACGGGTGCTGCTTGTGGTGACTGGTCGTCTTGCTGATCATGGTTATTGTTGTTGTTATTAGTAATTAACTGTTTTTTTTTCTTCGATGGTCCTAGTTTATTATTTGTGATTTCCGAGTTACAGCTTTAATAGCTAATTGTAAACGGGCATGCCCTTTATGCCTGGAGGCTTTCATTCGGGTATTAAGTTCTTTTTACTATTTTGTTGGTATATTGGCGTGTGCTAGGTGACATATAGAAAATAATTTAATTTAATGTTTTGTGTTGCATAATGTAAATTATTTAGCATAAGTACTATTATATAGAATCAAGTTTTTCTAACTAAACAGACAGCTGTGCAGGGGAGTTTGTTGCGCCACTTCTTCTTCCCAGTTAAATATTCTTATTTTTGTGGATCAAAAGCAGAAAAATAATTTAAAAGCATGCCTGGATTACTTACATCCAAAAATAATAAAAAAAACTGGCAGAGATTCAAACTCAAAGCATTTATTTCAATTAAACCATTTACAGGCACTTTTGAACTGTCAAGAAGACGGTCAGTCAGAAATATGAAGCTAGTCGCCCATTCCAAAGCGTAGTAGGTACCTATGGAGAAGAACGGGCAAGAAACTCCACGGACATACATTTAAATAAAAAATTTGATACAAAATATTGGTTTCATCATTCATGTTGAAATTATGCATATGAGAACATTGTAAAATTTAGCAGTAATTTACAAACAAGCAGGTAGATATCATTTAATTGTTTTGGTTGCATTTTACTTTATCTCAAATGCGGCGAAATTACCAAACCTTTGCATGAAAATTCCTTATCAGCATGAAACGTCTCAAAAATTAATCATCTCTTGCAATTATTTTGTTGTTTTACACTTGGCTTGTTTTTATTTTTATTTAAGTAACGCCAGCCGGTCTTCCTTAATGGTGTCCCATTGGATTGTTTAAGTCTCGCTCCGCCTGCGTCGTCAATAAATCGAGTTACGTGATTCGAATATACCTAATGTCACGATTTGGACATCCTTCTATATTGGGCCGATGTTTTGATGACAGATCAAGTTCAAATATCGAACCTTCCGAAGCCATGATCGATGCTATAAATAATCGATGTTGAATTTAGAATTCTATGTGCCTTTTAGTGGAATATAAATTTTTCTATTTAATATTCAATTAATTCTTGACTTGAGTTATCTGCTGATCTGATATTTATCGTTTTTATTTCAATTAGACACAGACAGAAGCAGATTTTTCTTATAAATGTTATTTTATGCAGAGCAAACAATATGCTTACCAAGATATTTTATAGTAAGATTAAAGGTTGTACGAGCCAAAAACGCTCATACAGCAAAAGTACGTTTATGCGTACTAAACACTAATAATCAGTCGTAACTAAAACTCCGTCACGTGCAAAGTCAAAGTCAAAGTCAAATCATTTATTTCAAATAGGCCCGTATAAGGCACTTTTGAACGTCAAAAATTTACAAAAAAAAAATTAATTGATTCTAGTTGCCCCTTCCAAAAGGTAGTTTTCGTATGGAGAAGAATGGGCAAGAAACTCCACCGTTACTCTTTTAAAATGTTTTACAATATTTTGTATAAGTACATTAGTTATACAGGGTGTCCCGTAAATAATGGATCAAACGTAACGGGTAGGTAGCTTACCTCATTTCCAACAACTAATTTGAACAGTAAAAAAAAAACCAATAAGGTAACCAAGATATTTTTTTTTTTCGATTTTTACTATTTTCTGTACCAGCATTCAGTGTTTTTAATGCTGTTGCTGCAAATGGTATCATATTTAGGTGTGATTTTTGTCAAACATTTCTGAATAGTTTACTAATGTTATAAGATACCATTTTTTTAAATAACATTTTATTTGCCTTAGAAAAAAAATATAGAATTTAAAAGTTTTGTTTTTACGATGAAAAGACCAGGATTGGAAAAATTCTCCTGTAAAAAAAATGTATGACACCAAAGTGTACCATTATTTTAAAAACTTGTAAAATTACTAAGGTTTGCAAATTGGTATAAAACTTACGTCTAGTCCTTGCGGTTACAAAGATATTGCTATGAATGTGATGAAGAAGACAGAACAGAAATTAAAATGGTATAATCTAACTTTTCTTTCTCGCCACGCCACGGGAGTATGCCGAAATGCATTTTATCTACGGAGAAGCAAGAGGTAATGCCAGGGCGGCCGCAAGATTGTATCGTGAAAGATACCCGAACCGGGATCGACATCCCGACTATCGCGTATTAATTAGAGTGCATAACGCGCTTCTTGAGGGAAGAATTCTTGGCACCGGAGTTGGGGGTGCCAGTGAAGGGCGACCGTCACAAGTCAATGACGAAATTATTATTCGAGAAATCGAGGAAGATTCGTCGGTCTCAATTCGCGTCATAGCGCAACGCACAGGTATTCCAAGATCGACGGTACATCGAGTTCTAAAAAGGCACCGGTTGCACCCATATCACGTGCAACGTGTTCAAACGCTGACGTCACGTGATTACCCGCAAAGAGTAGCATTTTGCCAAAGGATGCTTAGAATGATACGGGCGGACCCACAGTTTTTTAATAAAATTTTATGGAGTGACGAGTCTTCATGCTGGCGAGATGGATATCTCAATTTGCATAATTTGCACAGTTGACAGCTGGTAAACCCACATTTGATGCGAGAGGACAGGAGCCAACATCAATTTAAAATAAATTTATGGGCAGGAATAATAAATGGGCAAATAATAGAGCCCTTTGAACTACCAGCAACTCTAAACGCCGAATACTATCTGCATTTTTTAAGGAATGAGTTGCCAACGTTATTAGAAAATATTCCAGAAGACGTGCGGCAAGCAATGTGGTTACAAAATGATGGTTGCCCCGCTCACTATGCGACGGCAGTAAGGGCGCAACTCAATGAAACTTACCCTGACAGATGGATCGGCCGATTAAGACCAATTTTGTGGCCTCCGCGATCTCCGGATTTAAATCCCTTAGATTTTTTTTATTGGGGATGTTTAAAAGACAAAGTTTACAAACAACGAATAACGTCGGAAGAAGAATTACGTCAGCGCATCCAATCTGCTGTATCAGAAATAAACAACAGCCATTTTGTCCGTCGGATAAGAGCTTCCTTTATTAGGAGGTGCAGACTTTGCATTCTCGTAGGGGGACGTCAGTTTGAACATTTACTGTAAAAACAAAATAAACGATTTATTTGTATTTTTTTTTAATTTAACCTCCTAATTTTTTTCATACGCTGAGATACCTAAACATTTTTAAGAAAATAGTTGAATTGTGCACACTTTTTCAAATTTTATTTTATTTCGTAATTTGGCACCTCTGTCAGATTCATAGCAATATCTTTGTAACGACAAAGACTAGGCGTAAGTTTTATACCAATTTGCAAACCTTAGTAATTTTACAAGTTTTTAAAATAATGGTACACTTTGGTGTCATACATTTTTTTTACAGGAGAATTTTTCCAATTCTGGTCTTTTCATCGTAAAAACAAAACTTTTCAATTCAAGATTTTTTTTCTAAGGCAAATACAATGTTATTTAAAAAAATGGTATCTTATAACATTAGTAAACTATTCAGAAATGTTTGACAAAAATCACACCTAAATATGATACCATTTGCAGCAACAGCATTAAAAACACTGAATGCTGGTACAGAAAATAGTAAAAATCGAAAAAAAAAAAATATCTTGGTTACCTTATCGGTTTTTTTTTACTGTTCAAATTAGTTGTTGGAAATGAGGTAACCTACCTACCCGTTACGTTTGATCCATTATTTACGGGACACCCTGTATAATCATATGTGAGGACGATGCACCTAGAATAAAATTATTATACCACAATAGGTAAAAAGAATTAAGAATTAAAAATGAAGCAACAACAGATAAATCAATTATGTGATAGATACATGGTGCTAATGTGTGGGTCGATTTATAACAACAAAAGATTAGGTCAAATCAAATAATTTATTTCTTTGCAAACATGGGTATAGTACAGACGCCAGCAGGTCAACCTACCCGAAACTGTCAAATTTTCCCAATCAACTTTGAACCTTATGCTTTAGTGATAAAGTTGAAAATCTATTAAAGAAATTTGACAGATTGTAGTAGGTTGATGTCCTGGCGTCTGTACATAGGTGTTTTTATACTAAAGTTATCCATATTTTACCGTCACGTGGGCATGCAAAGGTTTACAATTAAACATCTAAAATAAGCGACAAATCATTGGAAATTACAAAAAATCATAATAATGTCAGTGTGGTCACAGCAATAAAAAATATACTTACTTCAAATAAAATAAGACTATTATAATGTCAAACGGAAACAAAAAGTAAGTGAACCACGATTATAATAATAATGTCAATCAGAGTAACAGCATGTCAATCAGTTAGTGAATCATCATTAAGAAAATCGTCAATCGTGTAATAAGTCTTCATAATTAAAATTTCGTTTAGCGCCCTTTTTAATTTTAATGTAGTCATATAGGTAAGTAACTGCGGCTCAGATAACTAAACAAACATAACTTGGAACTGTTTCCATAAATAAACAATTACTTAAACTTGGTCTGTTTGGTGTAACTTAACTAACTACCTACAACTACAAACGGGGTATCCGTCAACGACGAGAAAACTCCAACATAGGTAGTTCATAAATAAAGCTTAGAAATTCAAACTCAAATTACGAATTAGGTAAAGAAAGAAAAGAAAAAGTATTTATTGAGACAACCACAGGAGATCTTAATTAAACTAAACACACACTCACTAAAAATAAAAATAGAAAAACCAAACAGTAAAAATTAAAATAAAGTGGAAAGTCCTGTGCGAGGCCAAAAGGCTCCTATCTCAGCATGATGCTGCGATATTTAATAAGTACCTTTAGGTACTTCTTTGGTCTTTATTGAGGCAAACTCTAAAAGGTACTGCATAATGCTCTCGCTCGTATTTCGTTGATTCATCCCTGCAGAAATAGTAGATTTTTGATTCATACTCGATTAGCCATAATATTCCAATAAAACACTATCTGGAAATATTTCCTCGTACTGTTCAAAATTCGAACGCCTGCGTTCATAGACATTAGCTTTTAATAACGGTAGTGGCACTGTGCAAATAATAAAAGACTTCAGAACGTTTAAAAAACTAAAAAAATATGTTCAATTTCTGATACAATAGGAGCTTTTAGAAATAATTGAGTTCTTTGGCGCCGTACTCGATTGTCCGCTTAGGTGAGTCAGCTTGTATTTCACAGAACGTGACTGTACCAAGAAATTTGATAGAAAGCTGGATAACGGTATTATGTTAAATCGAATTTGACGGCGGAAATTTCTTGCATTCATATGTTAATATAATTTTCTATATTGGCAAGAGTTTGCCAAACTTAATAAATCCTAATTATTTAAGTAATTCGATTAAGGCTTCAAATAAGATGAAAAAGTCCTGCTAGAATTTATTAACTTATTAAGCTAATTTGCTTAATAGACAGAAAACCTTCAATTTTTTCCTCTTATAGTCACACAATGCTCTTTTGTCACTTGTTTTTTTCTTCAATTTCCATAGCAGACAGCAACATTCTACTTATTACGGATTTCAAGGGGGAATTCTTCTGCATATTAAACTCGATTGTTAGGGAAAAATATTCGAAAACCCGAGGGATATTCCTGAAAGATATTTTCGCTTATTGCTTCTAAATCACGACCGTAAATATAATGGAGGTCGAATGTCTTCATTCTTCTTTTTATTTATTAGAGTCTGGTCCTTCGAGCCGGATAGGAGCTCAATCTAAAATAATAAAGGATGAAAGCTGTGGGGTGTGCCGTGAAACTGTATGTTAGTATTGGTTTGTGTAGAAGTGCAGTAAGCATCCTTGGGGATTTACCTTTTATGAGGTAGGTGAGACAATGATTAACCCGGTTTTTTTTTATTTTTTATATCTTGATTAGGACAAAGTACAGGTTTTAAGTACTTCAATCATTTTATAACAATGGAACAAAAAATCTCTTTCGGACTATTTGGTATTATTACAAACAGAAAAAACGGATTATGGTCAGTGTGCCGTTTATCTCGTTTATCGGATCTAAGTAAATACTTAATTTTACGATTTGCGTAGGATGAAGTTACTGACACAATAAGTTGTATGACCTTAACAAACGTAGGTATAATAAATGTCTATTTTTACGATATTTCGAAAAAAATTGCTCAGAGACCTATAAAAAGCCTCTAAAGAGGCAAAGAGACTTAAATAACGTAATGTTTTTGTTTTATTAATGTAATAAAATGACCCCGTCGTGTGACAATATTAAGATATACAACCTGGGCAGTCAGTAAGGGTAGGTACGGCTTCTTAAGCGGTGGTCGTCATAATAAATTATAGCTGCCGCCATGAAAGTCTGTAATTTTGACATAAGGCGTCAAAAAACACTGTATATGGACAGCCGTTATTATGTGATCATCGTTCACCGTTTTCTTAGGAAACCAAAGCTTTAGGATTGTGGTAAGACCTTTCAGAATGGGTAATAGCGATAAAAGCCGTTGACGTATTGATACATACCAACATGTATTTACTGGTACCACTGGTTTACTAAAGCATTGTTATAAGAACAAGATATAAATCTCAATACTCATTTAAAACTTGTTTGAAAGAAAATAAGTGCATTAACACTCAAGCGCTATAGAAGCCACAACCATTAACTAATTCTAAGCATATTTGTTCTTCTAAGACTGACCAGTGTTACTAGTATACAGATACAGTGTAAGCAATCATAAAGCTTGTCTTAAGCGATCGTTCGCAAACAATCAATGTTCTGATCTTTAAAGTTCCCGTAGTGTTTGACAGACAAACAGACATTGTAGCCTTTTTGTAGTACACACGTTAGTTAAAGGTTGATGGAACTACGGAACGGTTCAAAACACAAGCTCGGGGCGAACGAAGTAACTTCATAATAGTTACAATGAACTGTCAGAGAAATGATCGTTGAAGTAAAAACTTCTTTATGCGCGCTGAGCGGTTTTTGGTAGGGGGTAAACTTATGAATTCGCGTAGTGCTGGGCTATAGAATATAGATGGCGCTAATACCAGTTTTAAGTTTTTTTAATAGTAGTGTTTCTTTTTGTATATTTTGTATATACAGGGCAACAGAATGATGATGATGATGATGGTGATGAATATTGTTTATGTCACATATACCAGTTTTAAGTTTTCACTTCTGTCGACAGTCCCCATGTGATTATCAAATCGATGCACTACGCTAATTTGTCGTGTGCCATTTCATACAACTGTCAAAGTATGACAGTTGGTGATTTGAATTTAAGAACAATTTTAGTTGGTAGTTAATTTGGTTTCAACAACAAATTTCCCTAACTTGTGAATGATAGTTTCTATACCTAAGGCGCGGGACACACACAATTGGCGAGTGCGCATGCGCCCGCGCCCCTCGCCATTTGTGTATGTCCCGCGCCTAAGTCTATCCCATCATTGCACTTCAAATATCAACCGTGTAGACTTCCATTTCCTGAAAATGATAAGTAGTAAACTGTCTGAAAATTACTGTCTTACTGCAATTATTCAACGTTACATTGGAAATGATCGTGGAAGCTTATGGGTGAATCAGAACTTTATATCAGGACCTGTAGAATAAAAATATCTCTTCTCTGAGCTCGAACATTTTCTTTCTTTCTATTCCCTGTTTCCCTCAACATAACACTAAGCTCGCCATACTCATGAATACGGAAATGATAAAAGACCAACATTTATACAAAACACAAGGCCAAAATTATTTTATCTGACACTTCCATCCCGTCGCTCTGCGCCTATCTCCCGCACCGTTGCTATCGGCTCGGCAGTAAACAAGTAGGTTTATTGGATGGCTCCAAGCTCGACTTGTCATGTGGAGAGTGCGCTCTCTTGGTCCTTGAGTACTGGCCCACCAGATGGAAGAGCTACGGACAGACAGCTGTTTGTTGTTACTGTCCTTGAATGTATTGATGATATGGTAATTGTCGATATATTGAATTTAATTCATTCATATTAATAATAGCTTTTGTGCTTTAGGCAGCTTTTTACATTACTAGCAGAAGGTTTTGGCGAATTACACAGTTAAATTCTTGTATTCAAAGTAAAAAAAAAAAAAAAATCTTCTGTGGCAATTCGCGATCGGTTTTGTACTTTTAGCAGATGAGTTGGAGGTAAATATTGGTAAAATAAATATAGTACTAAAATGAGGCTTGTCTTTTTCTCGAGGTTGAAGACTTTTTTACACACATGCCTAATTAATAAGAAATGTAGGTATTATCAATTTGAATAAACAAGCATTTAGTTTAAATCGCATGTCGCATTAAATAAAGATGGATGGATGGCATTCTATTTTGTGTGGGTGCACAATAATCATAGTTATGATTTAAATAACAGTTTGTTTTATTGACGGATGACCTTTGGAGCATTTATCATATTATTTTTGAATTAAGATTAATTTGTTTTGGCATTTAAAATGGGTGACATTCATTTTTAAACGACCCAATTAGCAAAATGGTCGATAGATTACGAACATGGTTGTTGTTTTGTTTAAGAGATCTGGAATGTACCATCGAAGAAGTTCATATCTATACGGCCGATATAGTACCGGGGCGATAACCAGATGTGGTCATCGTGTTCACGGGATTTTGTTTTCAAACTGCTTAGATATGAAGTTCTTTGATAGTACCTATTGGTTATTCGCGGAAATAATTTCATGATTAAGTAGGCATAAAAGAGCAAATACGTTTCATCATCATCCACAGCTTGACTTCACCTATTTCTGGGCACAGGCCTCTCTTTTCTCGTCCTCCACGCTCCAAATTTGCGTTTACATTATTACAATCACAATAAGTTTGCATGCCCATCCAAATACAGGTTTCAGCTGATCAAACATAGTTGTAACCGTTCAAAATGTTCCATTACAAAGACACAAAAGGCCCAACTATCAGCACTTTCTATCTCCTAGAGAAGATATCTCTCGACAATGGGCCCATTTGAATCCACAGTTTAATAAGGGCACGTCAATTAAACGCTATGAACCTACACATCTATATCTAATTACTCGACCAGCCAATGAGAGCTCTTGCTGTGTAATGTAACGGCTAGGGCTGCACAGGGCAGGCTGCGCCGGCCGTTAACTGATAGCTAGGTAGATAATAATTAAACAGCCGGATAGGTTAATACATATATTTTAGGAAGTAGTAGAACACTTGGTTAGGTCGTGGGTAACGTCACTATCAGAGTCCTGAGCACTCGCACATGTAGGTTAGGAAAGGTACCATCCTTGGCAGGACGTGGTAGACGTGGGGGCCTGCTCAGCACAGGCTCAGCAATAGGCCGGACGACCTACTGCTGAGCCTGTTTAGATTTTTTTAATGAAACGGACTATTGTTTTAATAGTAGGTATCATCTATAAATATGGCTAGCTAGATGGACTATTACATATTTTAGATGTACCTACCGCTTTTCTTAGTTACCTTCAACGTAAATGATAAGTCTTAAGTGTATTTTAATAAATATTTATAGAAAACCCTGGAGTTCAACGCAAGCATGTTCTAAACTAAGTCATCTTGCGTCCATGCGAGGCAGGGTGGGTCAGTTTACAGTAGTCGTCGGAGAGGCAATGCCGGGCCGAAGCTCAGCGCGCAGCCTCCGCTGTATCGAGCGGCCGCGCCTACCCCACGTGCTCCATTCACCGGTACTATACCAGTACCACGTGTGTTCGACCATAGTATCGGCTAAAAAGGCCGTAGTAGAAATAAAAATAGTTTTTGCTTCTGTCTGCCGTATCTACCGTATGATGCAAATAATGTGGGGTAGACTCTACGTTTATTATTATTAAATTAACTTTATCGATACCATAATCGAAATAATACGTATTAATTGGCTTTGTGGCTTGCACACGCGTTCAAACTATAAGCATAAGGTTTATTCACACAAAGTTAATTGTATTGTGGTAGAAACAAAATTAAGCTTTTCAGTCCCACGCTGGGCGCCAACTCTTTAAATGTATTAATGGCGCCCAAGCATGGGACTTAATTGAATCTGAAAGGTTGGGTTGTGTTGCATAATTGATGTATTAATCTTTGGTGAAAAGAAAATGATAAGTCCTACCATACTACTTAACGTGGGAGCATAAATCTCTAGATAAATTAACAAAGCTCCCACTTTTCACTGTGCCCAATTTTTTCTCAAAAATTGTTTTATTGTTATACTATATCTACGCATGCGCGTAGCCATTTAAAAAGGCGGAGAAACGTAAAATTTCGTGGCTCTTTATAAAATATTAGCAGCATTTCTTAATTAGCCCTCGGACTTTTCTTTTCACCGTCGGAATTAGCGGGTCGTTGTACTGAAGAATAATGATCTCGATGAAAGAAACAACAAACTTTTATGTCATAAACATTCTAATCTGGTGTTTACTGGCTTTTAATTAAGTTATAAATAAGCAAGTTAACGTTATAACCAGTAATTTATTTATTTATTTATTTAATTAAATCGGACAACACACTTGGTCCATTTTGTTAGTAAAATACCTTATAACTAGTGTTAGTAGTACAAACACAAAAAGAAAGAAATGTCAGAGGCACGATGGGCAGATGATGATGATATATTTAAAAGTTATCTAACCATTCTCTCCACATAGTGCCTCAAAAAAGGCGCATAAGGGCTCTCAGCTACTGTTTTCAGGATGCTATTGTCACTGCCCCGCACTCTACGCATCAGTGATGAGACTTTTTTGCGAATGACTGCATGGAAGCCATCAGTTCGGTTCTGTGCAAACATCTCTGATGCGCTACAGGCTAATATAGGACTCATTCGTAAGTCCCTACATCCCAAACAAACATATGTTCACGTACTCACTGAAAGGGTTTCCCACAGATTTACGGTGTATGCTGTCACAATTGAGGTAGGCTCTCGACCTTTTTCGTCTGGTCCTTTTTTATCAAGTACAGGGTTATATTTCAATATCCTGTATACCTTACTCTTAGTATTGCTTTCTTTAGGTACTTTATTTTAACAAATATTTATAAAATAAATTTTCCAAGTAACGAAATCGCTTTTGGAACTTAAATTAATCCCTTTGATGCGAACATCAGACGTTACTCAAGTTATTAACGTCAAATTAAGACGATTATGTTTTGCACCAGCTCTGAAAGATACCTTATTTGATTTCGCTCTTTTCACAAATTACCTTTTCAGATATTATCCAGTACCCTAATTATGTAATACACGATCAATCGGAATTTGAATCGTTTTGAAACAAATTGCTAATCCATTGCTTCATAAGTTCGAAAAAAAAACTGGTCAACAACGTTAATAACGCAATGAATGTTGTTGAACTGTCAAATTTGTCGTAATCGTTTACGAAAATGTGTTGCGTAATTAATTAGCTGGACGGTTCTACCAATACAAATGATTGTTTTGCTGTTTCTTCTCAGCGAAAATCAGATAAAAAACCATTCCAACAAGTAATCAAGTCCAACCAAAATATTGATGTATAAAATGGCCAATATACTGAACCCACGAGTTAGGCTCCGCAGACAGGCGCGACGCCACAGCGCGACGCGACTAGTGGAACAATTTCTATAAAAACTTAACTTAAATTGTTCTACCATAATCGGGTCGCGCCTGTCACTGCTGGGAGCCTTGATGCTTCAAAGCTTCATAATAACTATAGGTACCTACACTAATAGCTTTATGAATGTGGTATTTGACAGTCCTCACATCTTGGCTTCAATTAGACAGTTTGTTTTCCAGACGCGACACAGAATCTGGTCAGGTAATTCAATTAGATCGCCTTGACTACACATTAAAATTTGATTGGAAACTTCCTCGCGAGCAGAACTAGGTTAGAGAGAACAGTGGCTGGGCGTACATAGTTACAAATTGAGCTCTTAGGCCCCACCGGATTGGCGGCTCCTAACAAGACAATTGATTTATAATTAGATTGCCGGAGTGGCAGTGCGTTGCGATTTCCTTAGAGGGCGGACCGATGGAGACGTCTTGTTGAGCACTGAGAGTATTTGGACATGAAAATGATCCTTAAGATTCTATTAACGTTAGTGGACCAAAAGCCCGAAATTATGCACCGAAAAGAAAAACATCAGAAAAATCAATAAGACCCCTTTGATCCATTACAAGTATAAAAGTAAAGGATCAAAAGTGTCTTATTGATTTAGTTTCAATTCAATTGAATCTGCAATGCAGTCACGAGATGTTTTAAAGGGATGAAAGTAAGACGTGGAAATAAAATCAATTTGTTACATCGCCGCAGCGGATGGTTTCGAGACTCAAGCTAAAAAATATAATCTTTCAGAGCGGAAAGGGTCTGTAGAAGATGAACGTAATAGATATGTAATGAAAAGCTCATTTTTTTTTAAAACTTCTAATTATTAGTTAAGATTATGATATTTTAAAACAAAAAGAAAGAAGTATATGATGGGGCAATATTTATTGAATAAAAACAATATTATATATATATTTACTTGATTTATACCATAATTTAATAATAATGATCTATAAATTACACAATTTAAACAGACTTACATAATTTAATATTCTATATCTACAAAATACATAATTTAATATGTAACACACAATATAATAGCATATTTTAAATATTCATAATAACAACTTTTTAATAAACTTCTACATAGCAATAACAATCACAAGATACTTATCTTATAATAATCTCAGAGAGCTCCGCACCGTTCAACGACTGGATCAAAAGTGAGTAAAGCCGGTCGGAACACTCGTTTTTATAGGCGGTGACAAACAAGTTTTACCCTCTTAATTTTAAATTAACGAACGACGATATTGTTTACTGGTTTAAGTTTAAAAAATGAATAACAATGATTCACAACTTTAAATACCAATATGTATACACATAGTTATATACTAATTATGCTAACACGGCCATACTGACAGTGCTTCGTCCTCGAAGCATTAGATATTATTTGTTACACGTTTTATAAATCAAGTTCTATTCTCATTGCACATGGATATACCACTAAAATTTGAATATGTTTTCATCAATAAGTAATAATTTTGTTATTCTCATCTACTTGCATAGACATGGTGGTCCCCTTCAATTCGCTGTCATTGAGATAGACCACCACCAAACAAATAGGTAACAGCGAATATTTGCCAACTACATAGACATGCCAGCCACATTCACCCGCTGCCGGTGAGATAGCTGACACCAAATAGAAGGCCGACCAGCGGATTTAATTGCCAACTACATAGACATGCCAGCCACATTCACCCGCTGCCGGTGAGATAGCTGACACCAAATAGAAGGCCGACCAGCGGATTTAATTGCCAACTACATAGACATGCCAGCCACATTCACCCGCTGCCGGTGAGATAGCTGACACCAAATAGAAGGCCGACCAGCGGATTTAATTGCCAACTACATAGACATGCCAGCCACATTCACCCGCTGCCGGTGAGATAGCTGACACCAAATAGAAGGCCGACCAGCGGATTTAATTGCCAACTACATAGACATGCCAGCCACATTCACCCGCTGCCGGTGAGATAGCTGACACCAAATAGAAGGCCGACCAGCGGATTTAATTGCCAACTACATAGACATGCCAGCCACATTCACCCGCTGCCGGTGAGATAGCTGACACCAAATAGAAGGCCGACCAGCGGATTTAATTGCCAACTACATAGACATGCCAGCCACATTCACCCGCTGCCGGTGAGATAGCTGACACCAAATAGAAGGCCGACCAGCGGATTTAATTGCCAACTACATAGACATGCCAGCCACATTCACCCGCTGCCGGTGAGATAGCTGACACCAAATAGAAGGCCGACCAGCGGATTTAATTGCCAACTACATAGACATGCCAGCCACATTCACCCGCTGCCGGTGAGATAGCTGACACCAAATAGAAGGCCGACCAGCGGTACACATACTGATGAAAACATAATCACCAAACAATTATTATTACTTTTTCTTTTTCTTATGTAATTAATCAGTAAATAGGTCACATTATCTTGTAAATAACAACTTAAACATGTCATATACACAAAAGAACAGTATTTTTAACAATTACTGATAATATTCTGATGAGGAATTGTGTGTCAAATGTAAACAAGGTTATAGTTAACATAGGTGTGTCTCTATTTGTGTTCAATTAAAAAGAGAAGTGATTTATTCAAACTGAAATTATTTAAATAATCTATCACGGCCAGACTGACCTGTACTTCGCTCTCGAAGTACCAAGCTAATTATAATCATTTTCAAAAAGTCTCACACTTCATACAATAGCCTCTGGCCTTGACATATCAGTCCTATCACCTGCTGCGCGTGAATTTCAGAAAGATATCAGGGCAGTGACTGACCAGCAGTACCTAATGTAAATATTGTTTTGTTTATGCCATTTTGAACATCTCATGATAATTGAACACAAATTAGATACTGAAAAAATTAGCTCGAATATTTTACTAAATTAACAAACATTTAATAACAATGATATAATTAATTTACAAAAGGTAAAAGAAAAACAAATAATTGCATAAAGTAAAATCTAGCAACTTATACAATAATTAGTATGAATAACAAAGGAATAATAATAATCTATCAAATCGTTTTTTATATTTTTCTGCAGCCTCTCTAAGATTTTGCTTAGTCAAGTCCCTATCAGCTTCAGCATCAATGTTTTGAACGGAATCATTATCCTGTATTTCGTCTAGGCGAGCCTGTATTGGAGGTATATTTCCACAAAACGCTTGGCCATTCTGAAGAATCGTTAACAGTAGCGGTTAGCATATTAATTATAGTACCAACATATTTTTCGGCTTGGTCATTGCTTCTAGGAGTACCCGTGGCTATCATATGGTGATTTATTTGCATATCTCTAAGAAGTGATCGTACGTGATCAGAAGTGAAATTAGTGCCTCTATCAGTTACTATCACAGAATTGGGACTAATTATTGACCGTTAAGAGTCTTAAGTGGTTTGAGTATGCAGTATTTGGTAAAACCATCTTATCCAAAAGATTTTGTGTCTCCTTTTTTAAAGAAGCAAACTGATTCATCATGACCAGCCTTTTTGCAGTAAGAACATTGAATCTTAGGCGTTTCAGAATTTGGGGTATCTTGGTTTTTATTTCTGAAGCACTGAGATTTAACATGACCAGTTTTATTACACAGAAAACAAATGGGTTTAGAAGAGTTTGGATTTTCAGGCTTAAGACGCTTAGTAGCCAAGGGTAAGTTACTAGTTTCGGATGGGCGTTTTCTAGGGGTTTTACTATAGCTTGTAAAAAGAGATATTAGTTCCGATGTACTGTTAACACGGCTGTTAAACGATGCTATCCTAATATTAATATCTGATATACCTCCACAAACAAGCTCGACTAACTGTCCTTTAGAAAATGTAACTTTAGTATTTCTTAACAACCTTAGCTTTTCCCTAGCGTATTCACAATAAGTTTCTGCTGCGTCTGAGGTGTAAAGTACAGCTTTTGAAAGTTTTTCCGACAAGTTCTTTTTCTCCGGGTACAGATCTTTGATACATGTTTTAAAGTTCTCCCATGTTCTACCCTCATCTGGGTCCCAGGTTTCAAACCATAACAGAGCAGAGCCCTTAAGGGCCTTACCGGCTTTGCTGACAGTAGTAACGCCGCTCCATCCACGGTCCTTGGCTATGGTGTTGATGTTGTTGCACCAGCTTTCAGCACCGTTGTCGTTTTTCTCTGGATCAAACGGTGGCAGCACCACATCATCTTCACCGCGGTTACCAGTAACAGCATCACGGATTTCAGCAGGTTTTCTATTACGGCAGGATCCATCTTAAAAGTTAACAGAAAAAAAATGAGAAATGTAAAAAGAAATTAGGTTCCGATCCCACTTCTGATAATAGATATGTAATGAAAAGCTCATTTTTTTAAAACTGCTAATTATTAGTTAAGATTATGATATTTTAAAACAAAAAGAAAGAAGTATATGATGGGGCAATATTTATTGAATAAAAACAATATTATATATATATTTACTTGATTTATACCATAATTTAATAATAATGATCTATAAATTACACAATTTAAACAGACTTACATAATTTAATATTCTATATCTACAAAATACATAATTTAATATGTAACACACAATATAATAGCATATTTTAAATATTCATAATAACAACTTTTTAATAAACTTCTACATAGCAATAACAATCACAAGATACTTATCTTATAATAATCTCAGAGAGCTCCGCACCGTTCAACGACTGGATCAAAAGTGAGTAAAGCCGGTCGGAACACTCGTTTTTATAGGCGGTGACAAACAAGTTTTACCCTCTTAATTTTAAATTAACGAACGACGATATTGTTTACTGGTTTAAGTTTAAAAAATGAATAACAATGATTCACAACTTTAAATACCAATATGTATACACATAGTTATATACTAATTATGCTAACAAACGCATAAATGATTTTACTCTTAAAGAAGTCTTTTGAAGAGAAGAGTATTATATTATTTATTTTATGTGATACGTATACTAAATGTCAGTGTTGTACGAGCATAAACGAGATGTAAAATGGCTTTGAATTTTTACGCGGGTCCCGTTGGCCTGTTTCTATGAATATTCGCTGTGTTGTCCGTTTAATTTTGCACACGCTCCGCCAACCCACGGTTTTATGTACTCTACATATTGTTAAAGTTTGTTGGGACTTCGTTATGTTTCTACGGTCCGCTTAGTTGAGTTAAATGGGATACCCCTTTAGATTTCCGGCTGGAAATTCATAGGTTTGTGCAGGGTTATCGATTTCCATTGTGTATGTTTAATGAGAGTTAGGTATTTTAATTATAAAAGCTAACTGTAACTACATAATATTGTTTTTAGTGATAATCTTTTCAACCGATTTCTTCGGCTCTTCAGCTTACGGAACACCAGATGTGTCCATATTTGCATTAGCCACTAACTATTATTTCAACATTAATCTAATGGAAAATAAAGTTGCCAAAACTTGGCATCCGCTGTATAAAGTTCCACTGTACCGTCCGGTGCCCGGCGCCGGATACTAGCCGGTCGGCGTCCGGATATCGGATGGACGTTATCTACCGAGTGTCCGTCATCTGTCCACTGCAACGATTCTGTTAATCCATTAGCTACATTAGTACGATGAGCTATTCGTTGATGAGTTAGTTCGTTATGGGTCCCCCCTTTATAGCAGAACTTTTTATGTCATAATATTATTTTGCATAACAGCGCATAGCATAAACTTCATTTCGCAGAAAATCGTTTGGCATACACTCATTTATAATACATTAAAAACGCATAATTTTGTAAGTCAGAATCATCTTTAGGCATAAATTTCATATCCATAATAATTAAAAAGTAGAACCATCATATTGCAGAAAGTTCACTGTCAGAATCGTCTTTTGGCATAAACTTCATATCCATAATAATTAAAAAGTAGAACCATCATATTGCAGAAAGTTCACTGTCAGAATAGTCTTTTGGCATACCTACATACATTTCATATCGATAATCATTAAAAGGTAGAACTATCATAACTCAGAAAGTTTACAGTTAGAATCATCTTTTGGCATACTTTTCATATCCATAATAATTGAAAGACTCATCTATCACATTACGGAAAATTCATAGTTCATGCATGGTGTAAGCTTGTTTGCATGCAAACAAGCTTACACCATGCATGCATCAAGCATGTAGCATGCAAATATGCAAAAAAGCACACACCATGCATATATGCATCAAGCATGTAGAATGCAAACATGCAAAAAAGCACACACCATGCATATATGCATCAAGCATGTAGAATGCAAACATGCAAAAAAGCACACACCATGCATGCAGCATGCAAGCAAGCATGCAGCATGCAAGCAAACATGCAGCATGCAAGCAAGCATGCAACATGCAGCAGGCATGGTTTCTGTCACGGCTCCGGCGCTGCGGGGCTCCGGCGATCCCACGCAAGCTTCTCGTCGCAGATGGTTGTAACGCTCACCACAGCGGCTTCGGCTAGCCTCAGCCGCGGCGGCGAGCGTTAAAACCACCTGCTCCTCAGCTCGCGGGCCGCCTCGCCCCTCCGCGCCTACGCGGGCTTAAATTACACTCTAGGGGTAGGGCAGACAAGACTACGTGCAGTCGGTTTTGCAGCGATTCGGTTCTGTCACTTCACTAACTTTTGTAGTACAACTTATTGACTTTTTAAGACAAAATTTTAATTTAAGGTTAAGAATATGATTACATTTTATAGAAATGACAATAATTATGCCTAATAAAATTATTCCAAATGAAATTCTGCCATCTTCTTAATATGCCAAGTGAAATTATTCTAAATAATCGTCGCTCTAAATAAACGTTATGTGAAACGAAAATATGCGAAATTAAGCTTTGCCAAAAGTAAATTATGCCAAATAAAATTCTGCCATCTTAAAAGTATGCCTTTGTAAATTCGGACATATAAACATTCGGCCAAACAATAATTATATCAAATGATTTTTATGCCATATATATATTCGTTTAAAGAAGATTATGCCAAGTGTGTTATGCCAAATAAATTTCGGAGCATCAAAATTCTGCCAGATAGAGGGAACCCGTTCGTTATTCTACTGCTTTTAATATTCTGTTACATTGTACATTTAACTTTATGTTTACCTAATCTACCAGGGATTCCCTTGTTTTTAGTTACTTAGTTTCTAACGAAACATTTCATCAGTTCTTTTATCCATATTATGTAGATGATCTACTTTTGCCTGTCGTTGGGTGAACAGAAATGCATGACTTAAATGAAAATTTAAGGATCGTAGCGGGTGATGTTTATAGTTTCTGCCTACCCCCGCGGTAAGAAGGCGTGTGTTTATGTATGTATGTAATAGAATACCAAACTGTAAAGCCAAATATTTAGGTCAATCAGCGGTCCACTAAACGCATTATCTGCTTTATGAACATGCCGCATGAAAAAAATAACATTACAAAAAGTAGGCATGTTAATCCTTTGTTCTACCGTTTTATTTATGTGGGTGCTTAACGTCACGCATTATCGACCGCAACAAAACCACCCACCGCTGAGGGAAATCCTGTAATGAATCATCTCTGCTGCTAAGGGAAACGAGTTCGCGTGTCAGTTTGATCTCAGTTTAGACTAGAATTTATGGTGTTATCGTGTTAAAAATTGTGGTTTTTAATGGAAAATCGAAGAAGCTGCTAACCAACGAAGCTTTATCTAACTTTTAAAAAGGCCACGTATACAATAGTACGTGACTACGTGTGCCATGCACCAGAGGTACTGGTGTATGAAATTATTTACGAGATGTCACACTGCAGCTTGACTCCAATGCTACTTTCAGTGCGGCCGTGCTTTAGATCTACGCTACCCAATTACACTGTTCAGTGAATGCAGGCACCAGGAGTACAATGCTTATTAGAAGGTGTTGAAGTAAGTGGTGAAGATGTATGTATATCTATATATTCTTGCAGATAGCTGCCACAATGAGGGAGGGCTAATATATTTCATTACTGGCTCAATAAGGATAAAAGTACTTGTACTTGTACATTGAAAAAATGGGACTAAGAAAATACTGGTTCAAAAGATAAAATTGTTGAGTACCAGATAACGGTCATTGGAATAAAGATCCTTGTAGTTAATTCCACCTTCCACACCAGTTGGTATGCTAATTTGTATAGATTTATGGTCATGAGACCGACATCGACGCACAACTAATAATCATGTTTCATGACCAACCACACGTACGCATTATTATTAGTAACACGTGTGCAGAATCACAATAGCCAAATAGCCACAATGGTCTCACAATAGGCGTCCCGTGGTCTGTCGTGCTCTTGATAGCTTTGAATGTGGCCGCCAGTGTATTGTTGTCGCCAAACCAATTGCGATGCACAAATACGACAAAAAAGTCAACTAAAAAGGTAAGTATAAACAAGACATCACAGACCGACAAGTTAAAAATCCGGAGTCACGTGTTAGGGCATAAATCCCAGAGCGGGAGAAGTTATTTGATAATATCACATCCAAAAAAAAGGGCATAAATCGAACAGATTACGTGTGTTTATTTTTATTTATATATATTTGTAATGTGCTCGTCAAGCCCTTTCATGTCTTTATGTCCTCTAGAGGGCGCCATATTGAATTTAATGTGACGTCATAGGCCTTTAACCAGCGGACGATCAAGACGCTTCCAACGATACCTCATTTGTCAAATTATGATCAGTAGTTTAGAAGTTATGAAGTAACAGATGAACGAACATACATACATACATACAGGTCAAAATCATAATCCACCTTTTTGCTTCGCCGTAGTCGGGTTATTAAACTGACATGCGACCGGCTCGAGTGGACAACTTGTTTCAAGAGATACAATGGTTCGGAACAATGACAGATTGGTGGTCGACACTGTCATAAAATAACGTTGATGAATGTTCTCAAGTGTTTTTGGGGGATATTTTGGTGAGTGTTATAATTCCAGGGTTATTGTTAGGTGGCGAAAACACGCTGCATACTCATTTGCATTCTTTGTAAATCATTTCAATATAGCTTTAAAAGGCTCACCCCTGTTTCGCATGAGGGGTTGGCAAAAACTACAGATACAGAGCAGGTAAATAAGTAAGTCTGGAAATAAGTAATTGAAAAAGTAATAAAAGCAATACCGTACCTGATATTGGTTTGCTTCATATTTGGCTCGTGCCAAACACCCTCAACTTAAACACCGTGAGAGTCTCGTCTAAGATACGTCATAGTGAAGCTACAAGAGGCGGCTGTTTTGATAGCATTTCATTTGGCAGAGTTGGCTCCCTACCAACTCTAGGGTCACGTTGCCAAATGTGCCTGGGGAGTAAATTTTCACACTTTATAAGACAGCTCGTGCACTATGTCACTTTACAACTTTGCGCCGGTTTCCCAGTCAGGTTTTACGTGGCTCGCAATTTGTGTACTTGGCCGATGGCACAGTAATGTCCACCATATGTTTACGATGCGATGAGAAATCTTTGAGTTTATGGCGTTATATTTTTGTAGTTGTGATTCGGCTTGATTGTATCAAGCCGAATCACAACAGAACTACAATCAAGTTAAGGTGAAAGGCAAAAGCAGCTTTATTGAAAATGCAGCGCTTTTTTTTGCTCGATTTTTCAAAGTCGCTGATGAATGTTATCAAAATGACATTCAAAAGATCACAGAAGAAATATGATACGAAAATTCATGACGTGTCATAAGATAGACTAGAAATGTTGACTTTTGAATATTAATAATTGTCTTGCTTGAACATTGATGCGTTGTTTAGATAAGAATAAATGACAGTATCTATGATGACAGCGCATTAAAATGAACAACGGGACATTATCTACGTTTAAAAGTAACATTTTTAAATGCCAAATTCTTGTGTAATTTCCCCAAGTCTTTATCCAAGCCAAAGAGACCAGGGGCCGTATTATGACGTATTAATGCCACCATTATTCCAGTGTGAGTGAGAGACGGAGCTATACAAGACCGCTAGCACCATCCTTTTTTCGCAGTGGAATAATGATGGCATTAATACTTCATAATAAGGCCCCAGTTCTAGGAGTAACACTACTGACAAAACAATGATTAAAAAACATAGCAAGTCTTCTGGGGTTAGATTTGTAGACACAAGAGCTTCAAAAAGGAAACTTGGAAGAAAACAAAGTTCACACAACTGCCATCGGTCACACTCTATCATGGTCCAGTGAAGTTGAAAGTTCTAGAGACAATAGCTTCCAAAAATTATAATTATCTCTTACAGTAGCCAACACTGATTGATTGGGTGCTCGCTTTAAATTGAAGGTTAATGGAAGCATTGTTTGAAAGAATTATTTGGCTATGAAGACCTTATCTACTTTGTTTTAGTTGTGTGTTGGTTGTCGACCTTATCGTTCTTCTTCCTGCCCTGCAGTCCCATGAATACGAAGTTAAGAATAACGAAGCGAACTTATTTTTTTTCTCCAGCAAATTGCCAATTTTCCTATGCTAAATATATTATTTTCGTTGCCTCCCTCTTCCTCGTTATCGTCCTTTATTACCGGTGCCGAGTGTTAATACAGGGATTTATAATTCGATACGAAAGCTATTTGGCTTTTTTATTTGAATAATTGGAGCGCTTTTCCAAGGCTTTCGATTTGCATAAAATTTCTTCCAAAATGCTCATTGACTTACCAGCCATCTTTCAGACGGAACTGGTTTTATTGTGTGTATAAATTGGTTCAACCGAATGGTGTGCTTTTGGTTTCAAAAACACCGTTGTATATCATGCATCTATTTAGTAGTTTCCTCATTCATAGTACACACGCGGAAACCTTAGATTGCATGATCTAATAGGCCACAACATATCGATTTGCGCAGTTCACTCTTGTATGTGGTGATGACATGCTATCGGCTCACGTACCAAACTTAAACAACTTTGAATCAAGTTGCTTGTACCCCTCCACAAAGGCGGGCATTCGAGATCGTGTAACGGTATGTGTGGTGCAATATCCTATTCTATATTTGGTGCGCTTATACCACTTGCACTCGTTTCCTAAGGCTAATTTTGGCCAGCAGACCAAAAGCTAATAGAAAAAAGTTGTATTTAAATAGCAATAAGAGTTATGTCACGTTGTATTTCCGTTAGATTTTGGTAGTTAAGCAACTTTCGGTGAGTCATCGTTTTATACAATGCACGACCTCTTTGCTGATTCAAAGTATACATTAAGCTGTCGATCTCAGCTTATTTCGCCGATCTATAAAGTGCAGATAGTGTAGCTTTGCATTCATTTGACATCAAACATTGGCAGATGTTCCAATTTTCACAGTTCGTTCTGATTTTCTGGGAACAATACGCGGATATATGCCCGTTGGCAACGCATTTTGGAATTGGAACGCATTGATTAGTTCCGCCATTCTCATTAATGTTCCACATTTGTCTACACCCATATCCCCATGGTTATCTGATCTGTCACCACTGACAGCATGATGTCGAAGGAAACAGCGTCAGTCACCAGAGATTTTAAATTCACATCTACATTAATGGAATCATTTTTATCTTCTTCTGCTTCCATTTTCATGAAGCCTGCATGCCTAATATTAGCCACAAATAGCTCCAAAATACCAATTTTGTCATGAAACCCAGTACAAAAATAAGAAGATATGGTTATTGAAGACGTTAGATATTATTTTGGTAACATTTTCTTCATTGTCTAGATTACAGTATAGTATACATATACAGCTTTAATAGTTACAACAAGGCCGTTTATATGTAGAAACTCTTTGATTTATGTCTGGCGGGTACTAAAGTTTTTATGACAGCAATACTTAGCTTAGCTACTGTTTTCTATTGTATTTTACACTTGCTTTAAATTGGTACCGACGCTTAATCTGCGGGTCCAATAAAGCACAATTTCTCCAACTCAATATATTGGATTGGCCACAATGTTTCAAGTCATGATAACATTATTACTTCGCTGTCGTGACTTCGTGAGTCTGTATAGGTCAATATCGTTTGTATAATAATGCACAGTTATTGTTTTATTCGCTGCGAACCGTACGGTAATAGCTTTGTTCGCCAAAGCGCGATAACACTGATAGCATAATAAAGAAATCGTTCAGGTTGTTACGTTTTCTTTGTTTTATATCTGTTTTAATGAAGCTCGGACTGAGTGTTTGGCGTGAAAACGACTTCTTTACTAGCGAGCCAAGTTTATGAGCAACTTTCTTTGTGAGGTGAGTATAAGCACGGGCCGCACAGTAGGAAGGAATATAAAACTTGAGAAATAGTAATATCTTAAGATCTGTCTCAAAGATCGGTTATGGTTGGTTCTTCAAGAAATGACTGCAATGATTGGACCGATTTCAGCAAAAGGAATTCATCCGGATCCTTACTTATATTTCATGGTATGCTGCACCGGTCGACGTCATAACGTCAACGCCGGCTGTCGCTGAAAACCAGCGCTGGGGCTCTGTCTTGCATAGGGTCGCAGCATCATGCTGAGCGATGGCCGTTTTGCGTGAATTTGACGCATATTTTCCCTAAACTTGTTTCCATTTTTTAATGTTGTGTTCTTTTTTTGTCATGTTTACCGCAAATAAACGTATTTTCTTTCTTTCTTTTCTTTCTTTGGATAATATACAAAGCCGATAATTTCATCCAGGATTGAACAACAACAGAAACTTTTCTCATAAACATATGCATGAATAACTAACAGAGTGTTCTGAACTTCAGAACAGTATGTCGTGAGCAGTCCCTCCTTATGGCAATAAAAGTTTACGAGGCCATACACGCAACTAGAGCTTTCTATCGATCTAGTTTTAGTACTTCTAACTATTCGCATGGCTCTACTGCGTTAGCTATTTTTAGAAACGGATAAAACTTGAGTACATTTCTGTATAATGGATAGTTTCTTCTTAGATTCGATAACTGGCGAATAAACGTCATCATTCAGCCGAAAGACTTCCACAGCTGGACATAGGCTCCCTATCATCGCCACAACGACTGATCCAGTGCCTCGTATCCAGTGAATTCCCGCGACCATTAGTTCGTCGGTCAACTTTGTAATCAACCATATATATATATAAAGTAACACAAGTGGCTCTATAGTATTGACGTTGCAAATCTAGAAATCACCAACCTGTAGAAAAAAGAAACCAGTTCCGTTGCAAATTATATCAACATCGTTAATTGGATAATCAGTATACCCTGCCAAAGTTCTCACACGCAATACTAAAGGCGGACAAAGAATGCCGGGCATCTAGTTGTCGAGATTACACCGGTCATACAAGGGAATGTGAACCAAGTTCAGTTGTTACTGTTGTGCTTTTCATGTCAACAAGTTGTGAAACCAGTTATGACTTAGAAGCTGTTAGCTTTCGATACGGTCTAGGCTACAATATTAAGCGATTTGCAGCAGAAATGCTAACGTGACCATTTTATGATGCAATCAAGTTAAATGTTTTATTGAATGTTTGGGTTTTTTTATCCATTGAAACTAAAATCGATTTCGAAACTGACCACTAATGTGATTATGACTGACCATGGTTTGAATTTAAATAAACTAGCACCTAGGTGCAGACGAGTGTATAAATATAAAGAAAATGCATTCGATTATACTTGTTCATCACTTGTGGTATTTCTCATGTCGTGCCGGATCCATATTCTCGGGCGAGTCTTATTCTAAAGATGCATGGAAGCGTGCTGGACGTCACAGAATTGGAATTTCAATACGAAATAATAATGGGCGCGTGCCTGAACAGTTATGAGCACGTAGTTGTCCCGTTCGACGGTTCGACCATAAATAATGTATAGACTCTAAGGATATTGCTAGACATCCGGCTGGGGCTAACTCAAAGCCACCTAAAATCTGTCTACCGGTCATCATCATTGGCAGCCTTGTTCCACACAATGCAGAGTATAGGCCTCCTCCTTTCGGCCATCCTCACCTGATCTGTGTGAGTCCTATCCAGGTCTTCCACGCGATCTTCTGTAGGTCTTCCTGACATTTAGCTGTTGGTCTTCCAACGTCCCTTCTACGGTTTCTCGGCAACAATTCTGTTAGGGTGTTTACCGGTAATTCCTGCCTTGAAGAAAATTAAATTTTCCGGCCTAGACTGGCGAAGCTCTCAGCTTCCCATAACACATTAGATTATAATTAAAAGCTGCTTGTGCGCAAACAGCTCAATGGAGCCGCGTTCTCGTCTCAATTGTCTGTAATTCGTTGCGTGACACCGCTCAACGCTCGTCTCGTAATGTCCCTTTATTATGATTTTAATGCGTTTACTAATGTTTCGCTTAGTTCTGCTTGCTACATTGCCATGTTGAGGAAAACAATTTTCGCTTTGGATTTATGGAGGATGGAGATACCTGCCATGTCGTATATGGAAATGTGGTTAGCTTTGTTTGCTGGTTTGCAGTATATTATCGAATTTTATTGATGGAACATCTGTTTGGATAGCGTTGATCAAAAAACATAAAAGTGGGGTTTTGATTCAAAGCCTCACCGCAAACGTTAACCTGGCACGTTATTATTATTATATAACTAGAGATATCATCACACCGTTTATCTCCGTCATAAAATCCTCGTCTGGTTTCGTAATACTATCCTAGACCACTCGTTTAATCCTAGTTTACTTATACAGTGTCTAGTTATCTCAGAAATGCGAGCGAATGCATTCGAGATAATTTTAATGGTAGCGATAACACCACAATGTACGAACAACGGGCCGTAGTTGGCGCATTTAATGGGAACTGGTGAGCCACACATCGCGTGTGGTCGGTTTTGTTTAGCCCTCGAATGGACGGTACAACCAAACAAATTGTTGCTACGTATTTCATTTTGATTGTTTTACAATGTCACGCCGAACCTATGAGGAGGACTGTATGGTGGTTTCTTGTTACCGTCCATGTCGGGGAATTGAGGGAAATTATGTGTTGGGTTTGTTTTCAGTAAACAGTGTGTCGGATTGATGATACAGTGTGTGGAAATGTTTTGACTAGAGCAAGCTGCTTTATTGATTGAATCAGAATGTGTTAATGTCAGGCTTTTAGGTCTTTTATAAATCAGCATACTCTCATGATGTTTCTGTTCCCTATGTTGTTTATTATTACTTATGTTTGTTATTTATTCACACGGCCTGTTGTTCTGGAATCCAGATCTTTCACATGCCTTCAATACGGAAGTCATTCTAGCCATACTATCGTTCAATATCCAGCATTATTGCATATTTTAATTTAACCCCATCGTTTGTTGCAGATGTCCTCTCGGTGAAAGTGAAGTACCAACTGTCCGGCCCACCATGGCGTCATAAGCAGAGATCCTGATAGATAGTTGCGGTAAGTACCAAGTACAAGTACCTATACCTATGCAAGTATATCCGTTCCAAGCGACAGGACGACATCAATTTCAGACTTCTCCTTGCCCAAGCAACAATCAACCATTTCTGTTAAGCTATAGAGGTTATAATCATTTGTAACATCGAGTACAGTTCGTGTCAGAAAAGTTTGCGCACATATCAAAACTTTGCCTGGAAAATTCTGTCTCGGGAAGGCATTACGTTTCGTAATATAAGTATACATATGCTTCAGAGATATTATTGTTTGTTTTACTGCACCTTAGCTGACGTTTTTATAAGACAGTTTCATTTTGAATGTATTCAACATTGTAAGGTTCTTTGAACTTGAACTGTAAAGTATCGTGCAGACCTCGTGCTACCGCGACGCGACTCGTTCAATACAATTTTTAAGAAACGTTTACGGTATAACAATAACCGGTATGAGTTTTTCCAGATGCATGAAAACCACTTTAAAATCTTCTATCGATTTTTACTCGATTATTTCGTCTTTTTATTTCGTAGTAGACTAGACGTATTTGACTGTATTCCAAGATTACGACTTCCATACTTTATTTGGAATGCTCTTAAACTAGTTGCATTCCTGTTGTTCTATTAAGTGCATTTAAGTCCTCTCGTCTCGAGAACGTGACTACTACGACGTTCTAAAGATTAACAAAGAATTCTCTTTTAAAACGGTTTACCCTTTACCCCTTAAGAAGCGAGTAAACAAGAGAAAAATATCTTCGCTGCCATTTTTGTTGGCGGATTTTCTGTAGACTTGGATATGAGCATTTCTTTGGTCATAAAATCTTTTTAGGGATCCGTACCTCAAAAGAAAAAAACGGAACCCTTAAAGGATCACTCGTGTGTCTGGATGTCCGTCTGTCACAGCCAATTTGCCTCGAATCTAATGGCCCGATTTAGTTGAAATTTGGTGCTTACACATAATGTATTTCTGAGACCAAAAACACGGACGTGTAACGTAAATAAATGAATTTTGAATATGGCGGTCACTTTTGGGGGCCAACTAAGAAAAAAAAAAAAAAAAATGCAAACTGTACCGTATGACATATCAGCCTACGTGTGAAAGGATCTCAAAAATATTTTTTTCATAATTTTAAAAATATTTAAGAAAATTTATGAAAATTGACCATTCCCCCCTTATCTCCGAAACTACCAGGTAAGCCATACATTTTGAAAAAAATACAGAGTATGGTTCTTTACTCATTACTGGAAAACCTATAAGAAGTCTATCGTCTTAAAATAACATGGTCTATCTCTCAATATTGTGCGTACAAACTTACATTTGCAGTTGGAATGTATGGGAGAACATGTTTTTCAACTAGAATGTTAAGTTTGCTCTTGGGATAAATTCATCACAACTACTGAACCCATCATTGTGCGTAGTTCGACACGCACTTGGCTGTTTTTTTTTTTCGGTATTGCCGTTTTAGCAATTACTCAAAAGGTTAAAGACTGTCTTCTAAGAACGATTTCCTTTATGATTATTTGCCCTTAGAAAAAAAAAAAAACTTGTACCCACATTCTCGCCAGTTATACTATTAATCATACAATCATCTGCCTAGCCTTTTCTCAACTGTTGGGGTCGGCTTCCAGTCTAACCGGATGCAGCTGAATACCAGTATTTTACACGGAGCGCCTGCCTGTCTGACCTCCAGTTACTGGGTTATACGATACCACTTGGTAAAACTAGTTGTCAGACTTTCGGGCTTCTGACGACACGTAACGAATGTCAAAGATGACAGCCGGGACTAACGGCTTAACGTGCTTATTTGACCAACCGCGACAAGCGTAGCTTAACCTTATTTATCGACCCGTGCGGCTGTTATTATACTATTAGTACTAGAAGTATCCTAACTAAAATATATAATATTATGAATGCGAAAGTGAGTTCGTTTGTTTGTTTGTTACGCTTTCGCGCTAAAACGGCTGAACAGATTTGGATGAAATTTGGCACAAGGGTAGACAATGACCTGGATTAGAACGAAGATTCCTTTTTCATCCCGATATTCCCACGGGATCGGGACTAAAGGTATTATTCCGTACCCGACCGCAGGAGGCAACTGCAGACGACGTGTCGTCGCGACACGACTGGTTTTTATGAATTTCTATGAAATACCTTCCGTAGCTAGCGACACGTCGTTGGCAGCTACGGGCGAGCGACAAGCGACACGTACAGCCCGACCGCACACCAGTAGTGCCGCCCACGCTATAACACGTTTTTCTTTCTTCATCTACCGACTGGAATACGAGCTGCTACCGCCTGCGGTCGGGTTCGGAATACTGTCGCCGCGACATGACGTCGCGTGCAGTTGCTGCCTGCGGTCGGTTACGGAATGGTACCTTTATGCGGGTGAAACATCCATCAAGCAAGCAACACACACAGCACATCTAGCAAGTTAATAAGTGTGTTACTGTGGTTATATCATGCCGATTAAATTGAAGTACCTACTGTAGGTGCACCTCTGACAACACTTGTTACCACTTCCAATGATAAACACACTTCTTATATCACTTGCCCTTATCAAAGTGTAAGTATACCGTAATGTGTTTGGGAAGACGATAATGTTCGTTTGACCTAGTGCCAAAGATAAAATACCTAAATCCTACACCCTAATTACGTAACACACTTTTAATCCATTGCAACATGATGTTTGAAAAATATGTCTGCTTAAAGGCGTGTACGCACGAACGAACAAAACCTGGTGAACACGGAATATTTGGTTCGTATGTGTGGGCGTAAATTAGCAAAGTGAACACGAACATCATACGAACACAGTTCGCGCTCAACCGCCCCGCTCTCTTTAGTAGCCATGGATTCGAAATTGGATCGCCGCGAACATTTTTGACGAACATAGTGTTTGATGTTCGTTAGTGGTACCCACATGCGAACAAAGTGTTTGATGTTCATGTTCACCATGTTCTTGTTCGTTCGTGCGTACACGCCTTAAAATAACGCATGCATGTTTTTGAACTGTCAAAATGAAAAACATTGCCATTTGTAAGTGTATTACGCATTAACCCCGCTGTTTTGAAATCGCCTATCCTAATATTATTGTTAATAATTGTATGAGTCATGGTGAATTTAAGTTTGTCTGTCGTCGTTCGTGTGAGCTTAGACACCAGATGGTCCCCATTTGCGAGTAGGGGTTAATTTTAGTTCACAATTAGCTAGCTGTGTTCACGCTTGGATAAAAGTTTCATTGATTTTGTCCTCGTGTGAAATAGCCCGAATAGACCGGACATAATGAAGTTAATTATGCTTTCATAATTAGGCCAGCGCAATAACTGTCATGCAACGAACTTGGCTAAGCTTTTCGCATCGCTCTAAATACGAATGATTTTCTGTTACGTTATTCAAGTAACTATTTCACTAGATAGATGAATACTTCTGTTTTATGATTTTTATGCTATTTAATACCGGCCCGCGCTGAGCCTGACTGGAAGGTTACGGCCCTCCCTCTAACTGGGAGGAAGTCTAAAACCACGGCCTTAACTGGGAGGAAGTCTAAAACGCAGAGTGGAAATATCATTAGTTGCAGCAAATGCTGAGTTGATTACTAACGCAGAGTGATGTTATTTTTTATCGTAAATACCTACTTGTTGTCCTATATTTACGATAGTATGCTTGTTGTGTATATATAGTATGATGTATTTCACATATATTGGTATTTCATTTAGGTTTAGCAGAGTGGGTAGGCCCACCACACGGTTGTCCGACGACCACCACAAAACACTTTAGGAAAGACCGTTCTAAGGATTTCAATAATACGTTTATTATCCTTTTCCTCGTAAGTATAGGAATGTTTTACTAGTATAATGTGAGACGTGTGATCCCATTCAAGGCTAAAAGTATCGTCACTATGAGAAAGACAAAACTTTACTAGTCTACAATTCTACAAAACTGTTAAATTGTAGAAAAATTGCGTAACACAGAAATTATAATTAGGTCAATTCAAATATCACCACAATTTCAAGTACATAATAAGGTTTTTCCGGTTCAATTGTGTGGCTTAGAGTTTTTTGGTACAAGTAAATAATTGTAACTTGTAATTATAGTATAAAGTTTTGTGGTGTAGGGCCCTGTTGATGGTTGCAGAATCGAATAGTTGCGGAAGGCACAGGACCAGTCCTTGTGGCGATTCCAGGGAGAGTTCTATGCCCAGTTTTCCCCAGCAGTGTATACTGTTGGTCAATTATGTCTCCCTCAAATATCTTACGGGTGAAGACTGCTGGACAACATAATAGGCCTTCCCCTGCATCTTTCGGATGAATAACGATGATGATGTCATATTCACTGCATTGCCTCATAGCATCATTTGATCTCCAGGTGTGATCGTGAAAGGTCGCGATGGGCGCGCCGGGCGTCTCGGACGAGTACTCGCCGCCGCGTCTCTCGCGGCTGCTGCACGCCCTGCCGCACATCAACGTGACGTTACATCGCGTTAATGACACTTTCGCGCCGAACTCACCTGTTTATCTGGAGGTAAGGTTTTGATGTACTTTCTTATAAATAAATATTCTATAAAATAACTAAGTATCACACTTTTAATAAGTATACGAGCTGTGGCATTTATTTGAGACAAGCCGAGTTGTAAAATTTCCCATCAGCAAAAATGACGAAATCTATTCTAACTTTCATCCTCTATTTAACTCCTTTAGGGGATACATTTTCAAAATTCCTTAAATTTTTTTGAGTGGGACATTATCAAAGAACTTTTCCCGCTCTGGGCGGAGCGGGAGGGCGTGTCAGACTCTTACTGACTAAAACCCACCCGTGTTACTTCAGTTGCCTGTACTTGCCAGGGGCCACGGTATCCCTTTCGGACTTTCCCGCGATCGTCACCTTCCTTATTTACACCGATCTTACACCAACCCAGCGGTTAAGACTGTGCGTTGTTCTCAATGAATTTAAGATATTTATTAAGTAGATACGCACAGCACTATGTTCAAATTGGAACCTTTTTAGCTTCGTACAGGTTTTTGATATCTGTTAATTTTCTGTGCGTTTAACAAACTTCTTCATTAAATTTTCCTGTAATAGTCAGTGCTGTTTGAAACAAAATTGTAGCCTTGCTTCTACCATTACGGTTGCAAACATAGATCCTGAAAATAGAGAAAGAACTTACAGACCAACGATATAGGGAGGCTTCAGAGAATAACACATCCATTTATTACCAACGTCGTGTACCGCGGCCATAACAGTCTCGCTACGACAAAAGATCACTATCTACATTGAAGAGCAGAAACACATCCTTGTTTCACTCCACTTGCTCAACAAATCATGTCCCGGAACTGTATACTTACTTGCTCAGTACGAAACGTTTGTCAACAACACATGACACTTCATTAGGGATTGTTTGTGCCCTGAGGGGTGAGGCGGTAAGCAGGTTCATTATTGAAGTTTACTATATTTGGCACGATTGTTTCAGTTTAGATAGAGCGAACTAAGCAGAATAAATAAACCTGTAATAGAGAAACACATGAGTAGTTTTAGTTGAAAGAAAAAAAGAAAGAAAATACGTTTATTTGCGGTAAATATGACGCAAAGAAAAAGAGAAAAAAAAAAAAAAAACACGAGAATAACAAATTGGGGGAAAATATGCGTCACATCCACGCAAAACGGCCATCGCTCAGCATAATGCTGCGACCCTATGCGAGACAGAGCCCCAGCGCTGGTTTTCAGCGACAGCCGGCGTTGACGTGATGACGTCAACTGGTGCAGCATATAGTGAAATAACAAAATCAGAAATAAAATAAAATAAAATAAATACAATACTTCCTAGATGATATAATATTTAAAATGGCAACATTTTGTTAGTTGCCATCTCTCTTGCACGCGTTGCATGACAGATTCGGTGAATCTGTCATTTTGTCTATTCTTCCGTCGACAAAACCCTTTTCTATTGTGGTAATGCTACGTGTTCTGGTGGGTAAATTGAACAGTCCGCTTTTCTTCCACTCTTGAGGACCGGCTCTCCTTCCCAAAACGGCAAGAGCTATTCTTGATAAGCTTGTGTCGACACGAGTGGGGAAGGAGCTTTAAGTGTATGATGACTTGCAGGTCCTTGGTTTGAATCCCAGGTGTGTAGTTACTGGGTTTTTTTTTACGAGGAATTTCTCTGTAGCAGCTCGGAACGTAATTTTGTAGCCGATTACTGGCAATTGGGTTGTCCCCTAATACATGAGACTTCAAAATAACAGCCTTTGGTGAATACAGGCGTAATTTTACGAATGTGCTTTACAAATCCACATAGGTACATAATATTCACAATACCAGTAATTCAATAGCAACTGTTCCTGCGTTACCAAACCTCTCTAACACAATTTTGTCTTTTTCCAGAGCTTGGGCATTCTCGGCTCGATACCAGGTGCATGGCTGATCCTGACGCTGACCGTCCTGCTAATATATCTGTTAACAAGATGCTGCGACAGAAAGCAACGACCGCCGAGAAGCATCACCGCTTTGAAGGTGAGATACGTCTTCTTATCAAACTCAAACTTAAAGCATTTATTACAATGAAACCATTTAGAGACAGTAAAGCTGGGAAGAAATTATCGGACGCGACCGTAAGCCGTAGCAGACAGTCGCGGCTTATATGTATCTGGATAGTACATTTAGCACTACACTGTGCAAACTATCGGTCGTAAGTCGCGGACGTGAACTTGGGCCGTTCTTGAGCGTTCGGACATCTGATAGAAATCTGGTTGGCTGGAGTTGGGACCAACGTGCACACTCATCGGTTGCGACTGTCAGCCGCGGCTTACGACGCGTCCGATAATTTGTTGCCAGCTTTAGTCAAGGAATCGGTCAGACAGAAAGATTCCAAAGCGTAAAAAAAGAAAGAAAGAAAGAAAAGAAAGAAAAGAAAGAAAAGAAAGAAAAGAAGGAAAAGAAAGAAAATAAATTTATTTGACTCAGGTTAAGGCACACAATATTTACACAAAAAATAAAAATTACTTAGAATAGTAATGTGTGCCTCACGGTTGTACCAAATAGGCCCAGTTCAGCATAAATGCCAGACAACTAGTGTCTGACGCTGGTTTTCAACTGGACCTTATTTTACGAGGACAGTAGTGGGCGTAGTGGTAATTACTGCCAGACATTTTCAATACCAGACAGATGGGTTGCCAAAACAAAGACAAAGTTAAAATGTGTCACGTGCCAGTAATAATACCGGGGCCCATACTATTCAAACCGGATCATAGCAAAACTGCTTGGTGTCAGAAATAGGTATGTGGTTTATGTTCCCGGACGAGCCTCCCTTCCTAGAAGCTCGACTTAGACAACATTTTATGCAAAAAGGACACCAAAACTTACTCTTGACAGCTAAATCTTATTACTAAGCAAGACTTATTTACTTTGCAAAGTACTAAGGGAAAGATTTCACCATTCTAGCCTTTTCCAAGCGTCCTACTGTAGGAATCCGGAGTTCCTTAATTGAATAATTAGTGCTGTCCTCATTAGCAGGCACATGCTAATGTCTTCCATTCAAGATTTGTTGAAACAGCGTAAATTAAAAACGACCTATGTGTGGTGGACTGTTGACTACTAGGTAAACTTAACATTTTGTTGATTTCTACGAGTGAGAAAGTGATTTATCCATTCACACTTTTTACCTCCATGACGCTCGAGTTTCAATCAAAACAGATACTTACTTACATAATATATTTTTGTTTTTACTTGAGTTTGGAAATTGGATAGCCCTCGTCGTATTACTTCAATAACTGACGTAACCTTTTCGCTGTTAAATCTATTATTCATTGTTTACTGACACCATTACAAATGTCCTTCTGAATAAGTGAACAGATAATTATAGCGATTCTTCATGTATTTTAAATGAAATACACCGATTTTCCGATTCGATAAAGGTCCTTTAACCAAAGTTGGTATATTTGAAAACACCTGGTCAGTGTGGTTGCCCTAACCACAGTCATGCAAGAAAACTAATTTGAGAAATGGATTACAGGCGACGATAACCGACTTTTAATGATTTTATACTGAAGATCACGTCTAAACGAGTAGTGTTAATGATTTGGAAAAAATATATGTTAAATTAGAGCATTTTCTTAATATAATAATTAATTATATTGCATAGTGAAATTAATTTGTAAAGTTATGTCTAACGCGGATAAAAAATCGAGAATCACGCAAAATCTATCAAGCGTATTTTTCTAAAACTTTTACCGTTTTAAAGATAATTTAACTATTGATCGTTTAGTATACGTGTTTTTATTAAAATACCTTTTGTTTTATGTATAATAAATTAATAATGCGTTTAATTTGGGACGGCGCTCCTGGATGGGCGAGTCCTATTAGGGTGCGTTTCCACTGAAGCGGAGACGAGCGGAGCTGAGCGGAGACGTGCAAGAATCGTCCAATTACAGACGAGACGAGAAACGCGATGAGGATTTCAACCATTGTGATTGGTCGATTCGTGCACGTCTCCGCTCAGCTCCGCTCGTCTCCGCTTCAGTGGATACGCACCCTTACTGTCTGGACGTACGACGCGTTGCGTGAGCTCAGTACAGAACACGTAAGCTAACCACTCAGGGTCACTGGCATATATCTGCGTCTTAAGAGATCTCGCGTACTAGATAGCCACGACCACAGCCGCGACCAGGTAAACTATAACAACCGCGCACGTGGTCGTAACGACCAACTAGCCGCACAAATCATAATACCCCTAGACGGCTACGACTGGCCGGAATCGTGGAGATCTAGTGCGCGAGATCCCTTGTACTTGCGAGTTACTTTCAAACAGGCGCTCCAAAGTATTTTTTTTTTGTTTAACTTTTAAAGCATTTGGAATTGTGGTGTAACACGTGCAAGTCCGTGCAATTTTTTGTGTCAAATTTTCCGAATAGCTTTGAAGACCTACCAAAAGTTTCAGTGTAGAAAAAATCATAATGGTATTTACACCCTACAGGCCCAAAGTCTGCCTGTCTCAATATTAACACATCTCAGAGCTATTTCCCGACAAGGAATGATAAACTCATCATGTTCGCCCCGAGGGTATCGTCGCTCTATAAATACTCTGCAAACACAATCAAAATAATTCTCACAGAGAACTTAAACACGTGTTGAGGGCAAGTGTTCAAACGATCAGATGTTTTGTTTATGTTCCTAATATTAAAAACCGTTACTTACCAATGATAGGAATTAATAGGGCACTGAACTTAAGATTACTTTGAATCTTTGATCTCTTGTTTAGAGTTAGCGTAAATATTCTAGAAGTGCGTGATTTTTCTGTCATTATTTTGAGATCAAAGGGAATTCGTGAATATCAAAGGGCATTTCGTTGCGTTTAGCTAACGTAAATTGTGTTAGATGGATCAAATGAGGAAGGCAATGTTAAATTTGTAATTCTTCGTTAGCCAGTAATTATGAAAGTTGCGCCACTGCGCTTCTAAAGTAGGCCTATCTGACCTTATCCACATTATCAAAGGTTTTTAAAACTATAATTTAAAAAAATAGAGACGTGTTGCTGGGGAGTTTGTTGGCTACTTTTACTTCCCAGGAAAGTTACTGGGAATTGTTGAAAGGTGGTTCAAAAATTACAGAAGACAGCCACTGCTGACTTTTGTAATTTTTCCATCAAAAAAATGTTGCTGATTCTTGCTCGTTGCTTGACTTTGAACTTTATTTTTGAATTACATCCAAAATCTTCTTCCTCAGATAACGCTCATGATCCTATCGGTACTATGCTGCGGTGCAATCGGCGTAGGTCTCTTTGGCAACGATGACCTACACAACGCCATGCTGCAAAGCATCCAGGCCGGCAACCAGCTCGCTGCACTCGTAAACACTGTTAAGAACCAGGTAAGTGTTTCAAGGAGTAACAGTCTTTGGTCTTGACACAAAATTACATTCAACAATTTCAACATTATGGCTTGATAGTACCCCAAATCAGATAAACATCACTTTCTCTGTTTCTGTCAACTTCAAAGGATTTAAAGTAAAAAGGAAAGAAACTACATTCCAATAGCCCCTACGTAATGTCAATAAAAATATTTAATAAACTACCAGATGCAATAAAAAATGAAACCAGCGATACGATGTTTATAAATGAGATCAACAAATATGAATTAAAAAAGCATACTACACACTAAATGAATACACAAAATATGACAAAAAAGAAAAATTAACACAAAGAGACACCATACACAGTCATACATACATAGATAAATATTATAATATGACATTATGTTTACTTTTATTGACCCAATTAATGTATTTAAAAATTGTTGAATGTTACTTAATTTGTTTTTTAATTTAATTAAATTTTTATTTTATGAATTAATTTTATACTTTTTGCTGTGCCCTACAGGGTCCGTAATTGTACCTGAGCTTTCAGCCATTGTGACACCTTTATACCTATATTATGGAATGCAAATAAAGATATGAATATATAAATTCCTTAAACCTAACTGATTTGTCATTAACCTGCCAAAAATAAAGGTTTAGGCTGCAAGTAAACGTATAGCATTGTCTAGAAAAGAAAACTCTCTGATTTCGTTCAGTTCACGCAACGTCTTTGTTATGCTTCTTTTCACTGTCCAGAAGAACAATGAAACTATTAATGGAGTGTGTGATAAAGAACCCACTATTGATATTTAGAGAAAGAGAAAAATTGCTGCGCCGACCTCGAATAACTTGGTCTAAGAGCGGGAGGTTGATCATGACCCCTTTTCATTTACAGTCAAGCATCCTAGAAGAAGCAATGGGTTCCCGAGCGCGCGCACCATTGGGCCGACTTGCGGATGCGCTGGACGCACCCGTAGCCAATCAAACGGCGCTTGGGACTTTACTGCGAGCGCTTTCAGCGCTGAGGAATAACGCCAGCGCTGCTGCTTCAGCCGCTGACAATCTACGACGGCCACTGGCTGCGCTTAATCTTGATGCTTTCATGAAGGTTAGCAGCAATATTTATTTTCACGTTCTCGAAAACGGCTCTAACTATTTCTGCAATATAGGGGTTTACGGGGGCGAAAAATCGATCTAGTTAGGGTCTCATTTCTGAGAAAATTCGTTTTTTAGGATTCCGTACCCAAAGGGTGAAACGGGACCCTATTACTAAGACTCCGCTGTCCGTCTGTCTGTCCGGCTGTCACCAGGCTGAATCTCATGAACCGTGATAGTTAGACAGTTGAAATTTTTACAGATGATGTATTTCTGTTGCCGCTAGAACAACAAATACTAAAAACAGAATAAAATAAATATTGAAGGGGGCTCCCATACAACAAACGTGATTTTCTTGCCGTCTTCGTGCGCGAGTCCGACTCGCACTTGGCCGATTTTCTATTTTCACCCGAGCAGAGCTCGGTCGACCAGGTACTTCTATTTACAGGAGGTTTCGTAAAAGTGACGGACTTTTATGTGATCTCTTGTTGTTATAAGCCGATGTTTCAAGATTGAGAGTAGGCAATTTTTAAGTTTTCTTTGTTCTTACTTAAATTCATAGCTTAATCCGTTCTTGCGGGGATGGGTTGAAGTAAAACTTTAAAAACATTACCTTCCATCTAAAACAGTCTTGTAAACACGGGTTGAAATCAGCAAAAAACGGGCGTTATCTGCTTTCATGATTTCAATGTAAAATTTGGTAAAAACTTAAAATCATAATAGTACATTTTCAATTCCATGATCCATTTGACGTTCTGTTTACTGCTTTTGCTGATGGCGCCATCTATGCACTAGCGGTTACGTTATTGAGCAGACGAATTTTTCAAATTTATGAAGAAATACATTAGCTGTATCCTTCAAAATTCTCGGACTGTGATTGAAAGTGTGTTACGTGATTAGTGTGCTGGTTTCGCTTACGATGCCCCATTATGTTTGGTCCTTGGCAAGGTTGTAAAATATCCTCCTTATATTTTTCAGCGTGCATGGGTTTGGGAGGCGGCGCGCTGGGCGGGCGGCATGGCGGGCTGGTGCTGCGGCGGAGCGGTCTGCGTGGCTCTGTTAGCCGCCGCCGCACGACGCTCTCGACGCGCACTCTTACTGCTTTGTGTTAGTATTCATTCTGTTATGATATGGTCTGTTCCAAAAGTATCTCATGAAGCTGTAAACAAACCCTGTTCCCAGGTATAGTTCAGTACAAAACAATGATCACAATGACGGAGAGTACAAGTGACTCTCGGTTTCGTTAAGCTTGTTTTAACACCGGTAAGAAAAGTGTGGTGTGTTATGTGCAGGTGGGCGCCCTGGGCGCGCTGGTGGTGTGCTGGCTGGCGGGCGCGGTGCTGGCGGCCGGCGCCGTGGCCGCGGCCGACGCCTGCCAGGAGCCCGCCGCCGCGCTGGCGCTGCACGCGCCGCACAACCTTCCCATCGACGTACGTACTAACAACATTCACAATAACATGTAAAGCTGGCTTAATAAAAAACGTCATATTACGAGTCGTACCCCACCAGCTCGAGCCTACACGTCACAGTGACAGTACCAGGTATCCTGGCGCGTGGTGGTGCGTCCAAGACGAAACGGTGCGACGCGAGAAAGCGCGGGCTCACGCGTAGTGCGTGCTCTCTTGTACAAACACTGATCACACTGCGCACTGCGCACTGCGCTGGGGCTGCACTGCGTGTCGCGGGTTCGACTCCCGCACGACCTATGATTAGTTGTTCCGGGTCTGTTGTTTATGTATGTGAGTTTAAATGTTTGTAAACGCACCCACAATACAGGAGAAATTACTAGTGAGGGGCAACGTTTTTAAAAAAGAAAGAAATTGGCTTGTCACAGCTCGATTCCGTGATTCATAAATCATGAAAAGCTAGCTTTACACTCAGACTTTCAATTTTTACTCAAAACTTACAAAAAAAAATACCTAGACAGTCTTCTCATCATCCACTTGTAACTTCTCAAACATTTTTGCGTTGCAAACCGCTTGCAGGCCACATTATAATTTTTTTTGCGAGGTGGGTTCGAGCTCCCCCTATACACGGTTTCAAACCGTAAATCCTTTCTAAAACATCCTTATTGAACATTGACAGATGGTGCACTACTACCTATCCTGCAAGGTGTCTCGTGAAAACGTGCTGACGGCCGAGCTGAGGAACGCTCAACGTGCGGTAGTGGCGGTGAGGCAAGCCTTAGCGGTACTGGCTCGTGGTGCGCCGCAACTGTTCAATGATCCTGGTAAGACCACACACATATCTTCCAAGTCGTATGATAACGCGAGCGTTGAAACTGCAGAAGTTTTTTGGAAAATTGCCGCTCTGTAATTCCTTATGCAAACACCAGTCTCTCATACACTAGTAATGCGCAGTTTTTAAGATGGTGTATTCAAAAAGAAGCTATTTGCAACGTTGCACATAGCTGGCAAATATTTCACTGTTCTTTTTTTTTCAATATTACTAAATTGAATTATGAAATATCGCTCTGTAGTGCACTCAATTTTAATGACTAAAATGATTATGGATTGCAATAATATGGTATGGCTCAAAGGTTTCAAAGATGATGAAATAATTATTTCTTTAATTTTAACTAAAATTTGCATTAGGTCTCAAAATGTGATAATCAAAACACAGAGGCTCACATGTAACAGACTCTCCGAAACAATTTTTTTTAAAATATGTTAAAGTAAATTATAATTATTGATTCGCAGGTCTGCAGCCAGCTCTGGGCGCGTTAGGCGCGGGTACAGGCGAGGCGGAGCGCGCGCTCGTGGCCCTGAGCGGCGCGCTCGAGTGTCGCATGGCGCGCGCTTACTTCGTGGCCGCCGCACGCGCCGCTTGCGACGCTGGCCTGCAGGTACGTACGACCGCATTATGTCAGACGATGCAATATGGCGACACATTCCGTTCTGAAGCCCTGGGACCATCTACTTTGTTGGAAGTCGGGGAAACTGGTCCTCATTAAGAAGCCGGGGCGCCCTGCGGACTCTCCGTCCGCTTATAGGCCCATTGTGCTGCTCGTCGAGGTGGTAGCTCTTTGAAAGAGTCATTGCAGACTGCCTCGTCGGGCGGCTGGTGCGGGTGGGGCCGGATTTGGCGGAGAACCAGTTTGGTTTCCGCAGGGGGCGCTCTACGGTGGACGCCATCATACGCGTGCGAGCCCTCACGGCGGGGGATGCTGTGGCCCGGGGTGGGGTCGTCTTGGCGGTGTCTAAACATCGCCAATGCCTTCAATACCCTGCCCTGGAGTTGCATCAGGGAGGCACTTCGATATCACCGGATGCCGACCTACCTCTGTCGTGTAGTCGAGGCCTATTTGACGGACAGGGCCGTCATCTACCCCGGTCACCAGAGATAATGGAACCGCGAAAGTTGTCGTGCGGTGTCCTACGGGGATCGGTCCTGGGGCTACATCTGTGGGATACCGGATACGACTGCGTGCTGCACGCCGCTCTCCCTAGCGGGATCACCGCGGTTTGCTACGCTGACGACACGTTGGTCCTGGCGCAGGGGAGGTCGCATCAGGCGGCGGCAGAACTAGCGACACGCGGGGTTTCGACAATCGTCGACAGGATCCGAAAATTAGGACTCGAGGTGGCCCTGCACAAGTCCGAGGCCATGTGTTTTCATGGTCCTCGGAACGCGGGTCGGGTTCCCAAATAATCGTAGGAAGGGTTCACATCGGCGTCGAGTCGACGATGAAGTACTTAGAACTCGTCCTCGACGGCCGGTGGAACTTCGTGGAGCGTTTCTGACATTTGGCTCCCAGACTGGAGCGAGCCGGGGCTGCCCTGAAGCGGCTCCTGCCAAATCTAGGGGGTTCAAACGCCTCCTGCCGGGTCTACGTGGGGGTTTCCGGTGAGGCAGCGAGCCTCCTTGCCGGATTGCCGCTATGGGATCTGGAGGCAAAGTCCTCGCACCCATATGGGAGTGGCGAAACGCCGGGGCGTAACTCTGCTGCCGCGAGAAATCGCAGCACTGCGGACAGAGTTTCGAAGGGATCTCATGGCGACATGGAGAGTGCGATTGTCGCAACCCAGTACTGGGCACGCCACAATCGCGGCGATATGTCCCCTCTTTAAGGAGTGGCTAGAGAGGCGACACGGCGTGCTCACCTTCCGCCTAATGTAGCTCCTCATCGGACACGGTTGCTTTGGGAGGTTCCTGTTCCGGATATGGCGGGAGGAAACGCCCGGTTTTCACCATTGTGTGGAGGCGATCGGTGGCGGTGATCTCTCGCGTCGGGCCCTGCTCCAGGCCATGTTATGAAGCGAGAGGGCATGGGCGGCCTTCACCTCTTTCTGCGAAGCAGTAATACTCGCGAAGGAAGAGGCAGAACGCGTGAGAGAGAGGGAAACTTCACGCCCTCACGCCCCTAGTCGCCGCAGGAGATGTCCTGGGCGTCGGGAATCCTAGGCCGATTCCCGGCCACCGTAGGCGCGGGCTTGCGGACGGTGAGCAATGGGTAGCTCGCCGTCCGATAAGGACCAGGCCCGGGTCGACGGCGCATTGTGTTCCACGCGTGCCTCAAAGAGATATTAGCACAACTGACGGGGTCCGCTAGGGCCGATGCCTGCCAGGGTCGCGGGAAAGTCTAAAAAGGTCACCGTGGCCCCTGGCAACGTACAGGCAACTGAAGGAACACGGGTGGGTTTTAGTCAGTAAGAGTCTGACACGCCCTCCCGCTCCGCCCAGAGCGGGAGAAGTTATTTGATAATTTCCAAACGAACAAAAAAAAAAAAGGACCTGAGACCATAACCATTTGCAGGGCAGGTAAAAGTGACAGTTAATAGTCAAGCCGTACAAGGTGCCGTAAGGCCCTTTGTACACGGTACGGTTTCTTTTCGGTACGGCGGATAAACCGCGCCATAAAAAAAAAGACAACAAGCTTCCAAAGTCATCCATACAACACTGACGAAACATGTGTGTGTACAAGGGGCCTAAGGTTGTTTAGCGACTTTACTGTTTAACCAACTTCTGCCGATCTATTCTGTAATATCTCATTTTTTAAATTTTGGTAAGGTAGGCTATCATTCCACCTGATGCTAGGGATGGAGTAGTGACAGCTCACTTCACGTAAGTTTACACGCTAAAATGTTTTACGTAATAAATCGGCTGGTCTATTATTGTACTGTTTTATGAGTGAATGTGTCCGAATTCCGAAAGGACTGACGCAATGGCGGAGGGCAGATGTGTGTTGAATAGATAGATTAGTAAATTACTGTCGCGGCCTGCAACAAGGGCATTGATGGACCGTCGTGAAAACGTAGGCCGAGGCACACATACGTGAGTCCATCAATGCCTGGTTGCGGCCAATAAGGTTCGTATAGTACTTTTCTCAAAGAATGCGCGGAAATTCAAACTAAGTAAATTAATTATAAATTCCAGAATCAATGACGATCAACGATAATTTTTCACGCGCCAATATGTTCATTTGTTCCTTCTTTTTTTGGTAACAGGTCCATTTGCTCTATTTAAATTTAACTTCCTGGTGTTGCCATGTTTTGAAGTAAAAAGTACGTTCCATTTTTAAATAACACGACAGATATGAGTTTTCATAGTCATTTATTCGGCCGCTGAACACGACAGATAAGGCTTCTCATACAAACATTGCCGGCCGGGCGCTCGCATGTATTCGACCACTACCGCAATTTCGATTTATCTCGAATAAGGTTGTCAAAATAATGTTGGAAGTTCCAATGATGTTTGAGAAAAAGAGTTTACCATGTATAGTAACGCCACAGTTTGTTCACATTGTATAAGTTAATTGTAGCGCTATAGTTTGACCGAGACCGCTGTACCGCGCCTTTGGAATAAGCGGCGAGGCTGGCGGCGGGACGCTGTGAGCGTTGACAAACCGCGTACATACCTACTTTAAGTACGAATTTAATTCCCGATACAAGTAACACTTACGTAACTAAAATATTTTTTTTGTCTGAAATTGCGAATATCTCCGAACAATGCTGAGTCTTACTCGAGTGTTCAAAGCTTTATAACTTAAACAATGACTTTGTTCTTCCAGGCGTTATCGCTCCAGCTGTTAGCCGCAGTCGCAGCTGGCTTCCTCTTTACCGCCATAGTGCTAGTCGACTCACACGCCTGGATATACATCAACACCAAGTAAGTGAAATTATATATCATAATAATTCAGTTTTATTAGAGATGCTAATAAAACTGTTATTAGCATCTTATCTCGGCTGGTGGTGGTTTTACTTCTACTTCAAGGATAGTAACTTTTGATATTATATTTGCTTAGAAATATGTTAACTGATTGTAACGATGTTTTCTAATACTTATCCTGCTTTTGGCCGCAGACACTGTTCGTTTGTGAACACAATGTTTCTTTGGATGAGAAATTTCAAAGAGAACTGGCTTTCAGCCATCGGTATCACTAACATTCATAAACACATGATTAACCGTTTCCAAACCAAATCAAAGAACTCAAGCCTTAACGTCAAAGTAACTAACCTAACCTTACTACAGATCTCCAAGGAAAAGAGTATGCACTTCGGAAATCATCGTCTATCTTCGGAAATGCGAACACGCGATGATGAGATCTAACATAGAGCTGTTGCAACTATGGAACTACTTGCCTATTTTGTATTACCATGATTACAAAAGTATAAATTAACAACTCTATGCAATTCCAAAAACTTTTATAAACTCGATCTGCGACCGGAGTAGGTTACCCAACAGAGAGACAGCTTCATACAAACACGCACTCATAACTACAAAGCGTGGTAATACAAAACTTAGAAGCATTTTTGACTCTGTGCTGGGTTACTCTGTGACGCGCCGTTCGTGTTAATTCGGAAACACGGAGATTACCGAAGCGCATACTGTTTCTGATTCACCTGTAACTTGCTTTCCACTACGTCATTGAGTTACTCTTGAAGCCTCGTTTAGTATACCTCGCTTTGTGTGCAATTTAACCTCGGCGACTAACTTGGCGCCACGACATCACCTTTGGAATACTCCACGTAGGCACGGTGGCTTACCAAGTCGTGGTCCACACAGACGCAGCGGCGGCGGCGAGGAGCAGGCGCCGTTCCTGTCGTCGGGCGGCTCCAGCCAGGCCTCGCGCACGCTGCCGCGCGCCGCGCCCTACAACAACGGCAAGCCGCCCAGCTACGGCGCCGCCGTGCAGCTCATGGACCTGGAGCGCCCCAGGTGATATGACCGCACCGGACTATACCGTATTTCGATCCGGTTTGATAGAAATGAAAACAAAACATATTTTTTCCGAAAATTACATTTGTAAATAAATTAACAGCTAACGAATGATTAGATTTGATTTCTGAATCTTTCTATAATCCCAATTTTTCCTCAAATTTTAATAATGTTATTCAAAGGAACTGGTCAGAAACACGTTGAAACTTTCTAAGTATAGATCAATGACTGATTGTGACAGATTTGTTACAAAACGAGTTTGTTTACATTTCTATCAAATTGGATTCAAATACGGTTTAGCACACTAGCTTACATCATTTACTAACTTATCATCAGATCATACTGACATCATCGACCCAATTACTGGTACGCTACAAAACTAGAAAACTAAGTATACCGCTTAACGCTTGTCAGATGTTTTTTGACTGAATCCTATGCCTCAGAAATACTACAAACACCGTGATTTTAAAATGCAGGGGTGTAATAGAACTGTCACTAACTCTTAAATCCGCGGCAAAATTGCCTGACTACGTGGACCTCTAGATCTGTGTGGTTACCTAAACTGCTTCGATCAACAATAGCACTAGAGGATTAGCAACACATCGCTCGAAATTCAAAAAAAATAAATTCAAAAGTCATTTATTCAAACAAGGCTGAGATTCAGCACTTTTCGAACGTCAAAATTATATAAAACAGTCCCCCAAAACAACAAACAACAAAAAATGGATCTCGTAGTTGTCCGAAATAAAATGATTTTATTTATTTATTTATTTAAAACGCCCACCCTTCACCATTTCCTAGTGCTTTAGCTGGGAAGAAGAAGTGGCGCAACAAACTCCCCAGCAGCACAGTTGTCTGTTCAGTTAGAAAAAATTGATTCTATTTATAATAGTATGCAAAATGATTTACATTACGCATCACAAAACATAATTTAAATTAAAAAATTAATAGCCATATGACAGCTAGCACACGCCAATATACCAACCAAAACCAGTGCTCAAGTGGCCGCTATCACATTTAACTTCATTATAAACCTTAACACTCAAACATACAATTTATTATCGTTTGTAATACATTTACTACTTCGATTGAAAAGTAAACGTATTTTTAAAATAAGATCAAAAATATTTATGGAAAAATAAAACATAATTTCTAAGCTTAATGCTTAGAAATTATGTTTTATTTTTCCGTTGAAAAAACTATGTTACAAAGTAATATGGATATTGACTGGAAAAAAATATACATTTAGTCCATTTGTCAGATAATAAAAAAATATTAGACACGCTTTATCATATTAATAAAAAATGGTTTATATAAAACGCATTAAAGTTGAGGAGTGGTTGCTCGCTACGCCAAAAGTTAGTATAAAATCTACCTAGAGTCACGTCTTGCCACATTTTACTTAAATGTATTGCCGAAAACTTTTAATTACGTAAAAAAAGAAAAACACGTGTTCAACATTTTTTAATAATCTACATGACGGACAAAAACAAATTTTTGTCAACATCCCTATTGTTGATCGAAGCTAAACTGGCAAGCAGCCCCTTTGCCACGGTGACTACACTGCTATAAGGATCTTTTGGCGCCCAAATGACGATTACATTTTTTGTCTGTGACATTATTGTGCAATTGTTATTTTTTAATACAAGATGGCAGCGCTAGTTCCGATTTTGGCCACGCGTCAAAATAACCTTGTAGCGCTATATGTTTATCGTTCTGTCTAGCCCGGCCAAGCCACCATCCTACGGCGCTGATGTGCAACTCATGGACTTCGAGAAGCCAAGGTAACTATAAAAAAACTATTAGGTAAACTATTTGTGACGTTCCTGGCCCGTAATGGGCCTTAATATATAATTATATATATTATATATTTTTGGATTTATTTACGTGCAGTTTTCGTTTCGCTATTTTGGAAGGTTTTAATCATATGATTTCCTTGTAGTGAAATATTTTTACCACATTAAAGGGGTCTCGAAATATGCACGTAATAAAAACTACATGAGTGACAAACAAAATCTTTTCTCTTCTTATTACTCTGTATTTGCAGCGACTGATATTTTGTGTTTATAATGTGACGATAGCATTCCAAACTTTAAAGAATCCCCTAAAACTGATGCCTGTCCTTCTAGCGAATTTCACCTTTTCAGTGAAACCTATGTCTTCGCCACTTCTCCCAACTAAATCTGTAATCCTATATTTCTGAAAGAATAGGAGTCACATAATAAAAAACTGATATCAAGCCGCGTCTCTTATATTGGAAGTTTATTCAAAGAAAGTTAGAAAAACGCTTGATGGGTACATGGCTTGTAATAATAATGTTTGATCCCGACTGTGTGTCACCAATATAGTAGAGATCGTTTAAACAAAAAATACGTGCGCCTCCACAGTTTTTGATAAGTGTAATCAATTTTCACAATTTCCTTCGTTCATTTATCTAGTCGGTGACTGAGGGATCAATGATAGCAACCCATTTGTATTGTCAAAGTCAAATCATTTATTTCAAATAGGCCCGTATAAGGCACTTTTGAACGTCAAAAATTTACAAAAAAAATAATTGATTCTAGTCGCCCCTTCCAAAAGGTAGTTTTCGCATGGAGAAGAATGGGCAAGAAACTCCACCGTTACTCTTTTAAAATGTTTTACAATATGTTGTATAAGTACATTAGTTATATAATTATATGTGAGAAGAATTAAGAATTAAAAATGAAGCAACAACAGATAAACTAATTATGTGATAGATACATGGTGCTCATTGTATCTATAGATTTTTTTACAGACGCTATGGATATAGCATCTAATACTTTAGAATGTTCTAAATAAAATCATAATCTCAACGACGCGCGACACGAAACGCTTTGTTTAAAACTATGATTAAAGCATCGTTTTTTAGAATTCGTACCCTAAGGGTGCCAAGCATAATCAGCCTATAATGGGAAACAGAACACTTCTGGGAAACAGGTCGCCTCTCGGAGAGAGGGAGTGTGTAATCCACCACGCGGGCCCATTGCGGGTTGGTAGATGTCACATCGATGTCGAAGGGTGCCAAACGGAACCCTATTACTAAGCCTCTGCTGTCCGTCCGTCCGTCTGTCTGTCAGGTCGGTCTACATTGTTAGGTTGGTCGGTTTATATTGTTATCCATGTAGTTTGTGAAGATTCGCCAAAAAAAAAAAAAACAACCTGTATACACACTTCACATACTGTGAGGCGCGTAATTTCACCATAGAGGATCTCTACGTGTGTACCCACTGTAGACGTATGGCCGCAGGTCGCGCATGTCGGGCAGCGCCACGCTGGGCCGCGGCGCGGGCGCGGGCGCGGGCGCGGGCGCGGGCGCGGCGGCGCTCGGCGGCGCGCACACGCTGGGCCGCGCGCCGCACAACGGCAAGTACGCCACGCTCAGCAAGCAGTGCAAGACGCTCGAGAGCAGTGACTTCTACTGAGACCGGCCCGGCGGCGCGGGCCCACCCGAACTTAACGCAGGTACACTGAACACCGTTCATCATACACATCATATCATCATTCATCACCATTCAACACAGATTAAAGAAAATCTATAAATGTATTATGAGTACTCCCGAAAACTTTCCTCATTTTGGCCATACCAAAACTTTATAAATCAAATGAAAATCTCTTTTACCGATAAGACCGTCCATTGTGCCACCCTATGTAAATTTTCTACGTTTATATCTGTAATTTTTGTGGTGTATAGAATAAAGATTAATCTATGTTATATCTAATGTTCCAGGTCAATCCGGACGCTCAACGAGCCTCAACCGCTTCGACCCCAAGTACGCGTCGTTCGGGCCGCGCGCGCCCCGGCCGCGCCCCGCCGCCGCCGCCGTGTCTCTCGGCACCTTCAGCACGCCGCACGCGCCGCACCCGCCGCACGCGCCGCACGCGCCGCACGCGCCGCACGTGCCGCACGCGCCCGCCGCGGACAAGTACGCCACCGTGCGGCCCGCGCGCAAGCCGCATGGCGACCAGCCGCAGCCGCTCTCGGCCGCGGCGCTGGAGTACCGCTCGTTACAGCGTCCGCGCCGCGCCAACTTGCCCGCGCAGCCGCATGCGACACATACTACGCACCGCCGTCGTCAAGACCGCCCCGAGCGACCCGAGCGCGCCGAGCGTCCCGAGCGTGCCGAGCGAACAGAACGAGCAGAGCGGCCGGAGCGAGCCGAACGACCGGAGCGAGCCGAGCGTGGCGAGCGCTTAGACCGCGTGGAGCGCATCCACCCGCCGCACCAAGACACGCGCGACCTGTACGCCGTGACCGAGCTCTAGGGGCGACCTCGCGCCTCCTTAACTCCTCTGGATGTGTTTCTGTAACGCTCGGTGCCGCGCCACAACTCCCCAGTGCACCACCGATTTCCTATGACGCTGTTATATGACCCTAGTGTTCCCTTGAACGCCGTAACGTTCGCGACACTCGATGTTACGCTATGACAATCATAGCGGATGCGGAGTGAATATTCTTGAATGAGTTTATGTGGATATGTGACTGATAAAGTTCTCGACTGTGGATACTTGTGTTTTGTGCTGACAGAATATTTGTACGCAAAGATTTTAAAACGACATTACAATTATTGATTTTAAAAATTGCAATCATGATGGTTAATCAATTTTAAAATTAGTGATTCTTTGAAAGAATTCTATTCTCATGTGAAAATTCTGTCAGCGCAGAAGTTTCATTGAACGAATAATTTCTAACTTTGCGTGATTGCTCAAAATCTTCGTAATTTATTGTGAATACTGGTCTAATATTTATGTCTGAAATATTTTGACGAATGTTATTTTTGCTGTCTCGATTTTTTGTAGGGAATCATTTAGCACAAATATTTAGGTAATGTTACAATAGTAACTCTCTGAAATCATCTTGATTGAGGCCTATTTTCATAATATTTTTTATTAGCAAGTCTTTTGTTTAAAAGGTGATTATGAACAGCGGCGGCTTATTTATATATTTATTTATCTGTGTCATAAAAGTCTAATAAGGCTGTGTTAGCAAATGTTGACGACCAATATTTTATAACAATTTTGTTGATAACTTTCACGTTAGAGTTGACAGTGACGATTGTGTCTTCAAAGACTTTGTATGTTTTTGGACTCAGGTTTTCGCTCAATATAGTTTTAAAAAAATTCCGGCTATGGTCTAACTTTCGAACTGTTAGAGTTAAATTTGATTAACGCTTTTTAGCGCTACCTTTAGGACGAAATCTGCCAAATTATTGGAAAAATAATATTCTTTTGGCAAGTTTCTATTACATTAAAAAGTAGACGGCTCGGAGCCCGACAGTAGACATTTTATTGCATTGTATATCTCTTAATAACGTAAGAATGTACATAATAATAACAGTAGTTACTTGTAATTTAAGTTCGTCCTTATTAAATTTATTAAAAATTGAAATTATAATAAATTTTGTATGAATCAGGAATCTCTATCAGATATAGTTCTTAATATTATTTAGCTTTCATATTTATGGCTCAAAATTGAAACTGATTTAAATTGCGTGGACCTAATGTAAATATAAGTTAGGGCTATTTAATTTTAAAATTGAATTAATACTTATTTTATTTACAGCTAATCCATTAATTGTAAATAAAATAATAATAAAAATGAAGCATTCCATCGTGTGTGACTAGTAAGAAGTGGAATTGGTAGAAGATTAAATTGAAATTTACATAAAAATGTATTAATTATTTGTAAATAAAGGTGCAAATGATAACTGCCATTTGATGAACAAACATTAATCTGACGTTTGTCAAATACAGTGTAGTTTAACTGTAATGCAACAGTACTGCTCTTGCTATAACACCACAAAATGTAACTATTAATTGTTTAATGGAGGGATGTATTCTTGAAAATAATTTGGATACTGTTTCGCTCTTTGCATTAAAATTGTCGCTAGGCGTCAACACGAGACTACTTGAATATGTTACAGATTGTTTTCAAGCATACGACTTCGGGATAATCTTATTAGCTGTATCTAATAAATTATGTAGACTAAGTAAGAATGGTACCATTTTTGTTCTGTGAAGCGAACAGTTTTGTATCTCAGTATTTAAAATAGGGAATTTTGTGAGACTTTACAACGACGTTCGTACGGTTTTTTAATGATCAAACGTATTTTTAAGTTTCTCAAATTTCACGGTACCATATGCAGTGTATTCGCCAAAGATAAAGCATAATTTAACTTAAGTATATAATAAGGTCTAGTTAGTTGTAAGGTTCAAGTTTGTACAGCAGGAAGTGTTACTCGTCAATATCATAATTATCTCCGTTCGGTCCCAGTAGCCTCAACAATAACTAATTTATTACGATCAAGGGATGCAGCAATAGCTGTCGAGTACTCTACGTAGACATTGGGATCGGGGTGGAAAATACGACTGTTAATAAATTGTGATTACTTTCTCGTTTGAATGGTGTAAACGAATAAAAAGCTATACGGACACTAGAGAATATTAAATTTTTATATCTCTTTTTTACGACTTAAAAATTGTGGTGTCGTAACGTGACGTGGCTCGCTGTAGTGTGTATATTTCAACGAAGCGAATAAAATATGCAATAACAAAAATATACTATCTCTACATTGTAAGAATACACAATTTTTCAATGTAATTACTGCACACTATTTATAATCGTAAATAATAAACACTTAGACAGTTGTAAAATATGTTATGGTTCTTACGAGGTGATTTCTTACCGGGCAATGTATCCGAACGTTGAATGATTCGCGCGAAGACTTTACTGAGTTAAAGTTCTATTAGCAATTCCGGGAATAGAAGTTGCTTCAGTTCTTTGAAGCTCTAAAGCAAGGCTGCTCAACCGCAGACCCGCGGGGCACCAAATGCAAAAGCTATCAGCTGGCGATAGTCTTTTGAGAACAGATTTCAGGAGTTCAAACCAGGTTTAGAAAATATTTTGCTTTTTATGAACATATTCTCGCCAACAATAAAACATATTTTGAGGCTTGATTTTATCATCGAGCTTAGATTTGTCGCTAAATATTGATGAGTTATTGTATCAGTGAAGCTTTTTTTTGGATTATTCAAACTATGAGTAAATTAAAGTGTTATTTCATGTTATAGGCAAGTTTTATTTACTAGAAGATTGCACGGAACACGGAATCAAAACTATGACCCACCTTCTAAATTGGTTGGGCAGCCTTGCTCTGAACATTATTTGCTTTTAATTTGCCTTCAATACAATAAAGTTACCGTAGTGTGGTAATTATATTTACCTAAATAGGAAGCGTATTGCGAAATTAAGAAACGCCAATTTTCGAATATTAGCCTTTTATTTCTAAAATAATGTCAATGAACATCAATTAATATAAGGTTAGTAATTTTTGTTCTGCATTTTCTTAGGAGGTTGGCTAAGTCATTGCTAACTGAACATCCACATGAAAATTGACTAAAACTCTTTTTCTCGGTTCTTTATTTATTTATTGTTTATACAAATTGTATCAGAAAGGTATGGTCATAAAAATAATCACAAAAGAAATTAAGAAAGATATCAGTCGTCCCATACAAATTTCAATACCTTCTCGACCCAAATGTATGGGTTGACTAATTATTTTCTCGCGATTACGATGTTGGTTTCATGAAGAAAGTTGTTGAGTTTGATGGTCCACACCCTTAATTTTGACCACACTTTCTGATTAATTTTGTATAAAAATACTCAATAAGAGAAGTGTTTGATACTTTCCTCTCTGTTAAAAAGTGCCATAAATTTTGTTGTTAAGTACTGAAAACTCAAGTGATTATTTGCAGCGTTCCCAAATGGAACATTATTTCGAATGATTGAATTTAGAATTTACATGTTTATGTTTTTAAATATTTTTTGAAAATCTCGCTTTATCGATTGTTTTGCTTTTTCAAGTCAATTATGGTGCGCCCGAGTATGTTAAACGTAAAGTAAATGCATTTGATACTTTATACGTTGTAAGAGACGATTTACTATTCAATAAACTTTACTTTTCAAATATTACTTTCTTATCTATCATTTGTAAATCTCGAAAACATTTGAATTAGGACATTCCACCTCAAATAAAAGGCTGAGATTCCGAATTTAAATTTTTTGGAGTAGTAATTTACGTAAATAAATCCGCTTCGTCTTTTTGTTAGTAAAAAAAATAAATAAGTTAGCGGATTAATTTGTATGTTACATGAATGGTAATTTATAATACGTTCATAATTAATATTTAATATTAGATGGTAAATAATGAAATACAAACATAAAATCACGTCTTTTTGCGATGAAAGGTAGGCAGAAACTCACAGAACTCCACTTTCTACAATCCTTCTTACATTTCTTCCTACTTTTTCTTAATTTCAAAATGGCGGCCGTCTCTTACAACGCATGGAGTGCGTTAGTGTTTAAGTCTCATCTCGTGATGTATGACGTGTATAACGTAAATTATAAAAGGTTGATGATAGAACAAGTGTATGAGTTTACAATGAAAATAATAAATGGATTAAAAATATTTTAGTTTTTTTTCTGACTATTCTTTGTTTTACATTGGAAAATATCTTCAAACTGTTCGTAGATGTTGAAGACAAACAGGAGATTAAAGCTAAGCGTACATTGGTGCCGATTCCTTTGTCACAAATGCCTCAACTAGATTAAAAATCACCAAAATTTCGTTTATTCCTGTCAAACGATGATTTCCCATTCTGACTAAGTGTCACAACTTAACTATGTTTTTGTTTGACAGCACTAAGATGGGACTTAGATTTTAATTTAGTGAAAATGATAATTTTGCTATTCTGAATTTGACGTTTTTCACCAAACATTTTAATTGTCTAACTAAATCTGACCATTTTTAATCGCGATTAAAATTGCTAATAGTTGAAAATGCGAATACTGTTAGTTGTCATGAACTAAAATTCACACGAACACCTCGACTTCAGTTGCAAAAACAGTACTGTATAATTTTTTCTTTTCTTCTGCTTATATCTCGAAAATGGTGTGTCCTATCGCAAAAATAATGAAAATTTCTATGAAACACTTATACTCAACACGTAGGTAATCATTTTTCATATTTTCCATACAAAAAGAGAAAACTACCATATAAAACACGTCGAGACTCCGCCCATGCGCGCCTCCGGCTCTAAAAAAATTCACGGGGTAGAGCAAACAAGTATGTACCACGTGGAGTCGCAATTGTCAAATTCGATTTAGTTGTGTCAAAATAATTTTTAAGTTTAGATGTTTTTTATTGCAGAATAGCTTTAAGATTCTCATAGCCAAAAGTAAGAAATTTTAGTGATAGTTTAGTTCGGTGTACTAGAGAACCGGCACCACTATAGCTGTGGCGGGCCGCAGTGCGCCGCGTAGCAAAAATGCGCCAAAGCACATTAGGGTGCCTTTCCACCAGATATGTGCTTTGCTGCGAGCATGTGAAAGCTAATTAAACTACGAAGCTATATGACCGTGTCCACTAAAGGTAAGCTGTGTACCGAGGCGACTAAGATGTGCTAAGAAGATGCGCCGCCGCGAGGTAGCTGTGTGAGAAATATCCGCCGTCCCGAGATAGCTATGTGAGGAGTATGCGCCGCCGCGAGGTGGCTGTGTGAGGACAGTAGGGACGACACTCGGCTCTGCACATAGCTTAGCTACACCACTCGAGCATCCATAGCTCCCGTACATAGCACGCATCCATCCATATAAATCTCTGCCTAGCCTTTTCCCAACTATGTTGGGGTCGGCTTCCAGTCTAACCGGATGCAGCATACCAGTATTTAACATGGAGCGACTGCCTATCTGACCTCCACAAGTGGGTAAGACGACTGGACAACATCTTGAAAATGGGAGGCGATACAATGATAGCCATGTTCAAGCAAATAATGGACTACATTATCAACACGGGATACTTCCCAAAAAGATGGAAAGAAAGCACATGCATCTTCCTGCACGAACCAGGGAAAGACTACACACAACCCAAGTCATACAGACCCATTAGTCTACTCAATATCATGGGCAAATGGGCCGAACGCATTATTCTCTCGAGAATAAACACAGTCAGCAACGAACTTATCCCCGAACACCAACATGGATTCGTCCGCCAAAGAGGCACAGCAACACAAATACTAAGGACCGGCAAATACATCAGCGACGCCCTGGAGAAAGGGCACAGTGTGGCCATGATATCAACCGACCTCAGTAAGGCATTTGATTCTATAAATCATCAGGGCCTAATAAAGAAACTCCACGAAGCTGGAGCCCGAAATAACATCATAAAGATAATAGAAAATTATCTGTCGAACAGAAAAACCAAAGGCAGATTCAGAACAACCACAGGAACAGAAAAAAAGGTATCACACGGTGTACCCCAAGGCTCGATCCTCGGACCAGTGCTTTTTAACTTGTATGTCGCTGACATACCAAAGCATAAAATCGCAGGTCAGATGCTCTCTCAGTACGCAGATGACCTGTGCATTCTCAATGCAGCGGAGAAACCAGATCACGCCACCAGGCGTGCAGAATGGGCAGCGGAGGAAATTATAGACTACTACAAGAGATGGGGCCTCCAATGCAACGTGGATAAAACGGAGTGTACCATGTTCTCTCACAAAAGACCTAGGCTGGAAAATACAAACAGCGGATACAGAAATTACATCAAAATGAAAAATGAACGGATTGGATATAAGAACGAAGTAAAATACCTCGGTGTCGTATTTGATAAGAGACTATCGATGAATAAACACACCAAAGAAACTGTAGAAAAATCAAAACGAATAAGAGGTGCCCTAAACTCGATCATAGGGTACCGATCGAAAGTGAACGTCGAAATAAAACTACTCATCATACAGGCGTGCCTCTTGCCAGTACTAGATTATGGAGTGATCCAACTCCTACCAAGATACAGCAAGAGCAACCTGAGAAAACTAGAAAGACAGTACAGAATGGCACTGAAAGCTGCAGGTGCCTTCCCACGTCGCACTGAAATAAAAACGCTCTGGGAAATGCTCGATCAAGACCCGTGGCATCTCAGAGCACACGATCTCCACCACGATATGATCGACAAACTCACCTCACTGACGATCAGCGGCCTCGACGATCCCGGTCCCGCGTATACGAGATATGGACAGTTCAATCCATCCCTTTTCTCAAACAGGATAGGCGAAATTGAATATATAAACAAATCGGAGAGAGGCAAACCGCTCCACAAGGGAACGGCCCCCCCCCCGTCAGCATAGGCTTTGACTCGTAAAGTCACTCCTAGCTTATAAGTAATTTTAGGTCTAGACCTAATGGGATCCTAAATCCTAAATTTCTCACACTTGTTCTGTATACCTATAAATCAATTATGTGAGAAAAGATCTCAACAATAGGTTGCAAAAGATCCCTCCCCGGACAAAGTGCGCCAAAATAAAATGCATACTCAAGGCTCTTGTAAAATTACATTTTATAAGTGACATGTAACAGTTTTCTCAACGAATGAAATAAACATCTATTCTATTCTATTCTATTCTTGGCAAGACTGGTTGTCAGTGTCAGACTTTCGGGCTTTTGGCGAACCGTAACGACTGTCAAAGATCCACGAATGACAGCCGGGGCCAACGGCTTATCGTGCTTTCCGAGGCACGGAGGAGTCTCGATATATAAAGATCACCCATCCACGGACCAACCCCGGCAAGCGTAGCTTGATCCGATGGATCGACCCGAGCGGCTGATATTACTTAGCCACGAGCTCCTCCATCGCATCCATCCATATAAAAAGATATAACTTAGTTGAACCCGTTTCCACCAGTGCTATGCTATGTGGACCAATGAATATGATTGGTGGGTATCAAACGCATCCATAGCATACTTAGTAGTTTCAGACATTTGAACTGTTTCCACAAGTTATATGCTCTGTGGTTTCCACTCCTGTGCAATGAGGCTCGTGCAAGTTTGGGCGGGCCGCATTGCAATGCAAAACAGCCTGATGACCGATCCGCCAATGCGATGCGCTGCGGTGCGGTGCAGCTCGCCTGTAGTTCGCGATGGTTCATACAAAATGTACTATGATTCCCAATTCTTGAGAAAGGCCGAAGGTAGAAATAGGCTATTTAACATCACGCTCTAGGACCCCTAGGGGCCGAGCAAAAAGAAAAAAGTCAGAGAACGCACAGCGAAAATGAAGTAGGAGAGGGCGGGCGATGCGATCAGACGCTGTGGATCGGGGGTACGAGAAATTTCATGCAGATGAACTTGCGGGCAGAAGCTATTAGAAGATAAGTGTCATGTTTTACATATTGTTGTGGTTACATATTGTTTATTGTTAATTAAAACGTTAACACCAATTACATTGATTAACCTAGATATTGAAACAGGTGTAGCAAACAAAAATATTTTTTAGATAGAGGACAACCTAGCATACTTACTCTCGCAAAACATCAGACATACGCACGATTCTGCTCCATTCATCAGCAAACAGATCACATTTAGAATAGGTGGTCAGGAGGGCGTTAAGCATCCTTAAAGTACGACACACAGGGGACCCAGCTCTGGCGTCAGTTTTAGATAACGGCGGCGCAAGACGGCTTTGGCTATGTCCGATGTATCTGTCGGGAACAAATAGCCGACAGAAAAGATCGTGGAGTTCGGGACTGTCGTTGCGACCTCTAAGAATTTTGCAGGCTACAGTGAGCTGTAGAAAGCTTCGTCTAACCTCCAACGACTTGAAGCCCATAACTCCTAGGAGGTAATTAGTAGGGTACATGAAAGGAAAGAAGTGAAACGTCTTTTTATACAGAAATCTCAGGAAAGTTCTGTACCTTTTTACTGGGAATCGTCACTGCGTCGTACCTGCGTAGCTAATTAAGAGCGTCTTTACTGGGAAAGCTACGCTTTCGTAGCAATAGCTCGTAGCTGCGTAGCTATTTAAGAGCGGTTTTTACTGGAATGTTACGCTTAAGTAGCAATTGCTCGTAGCGTACCTGCTATCTAAGTGGTGATACACACGAGCGGCACGCGTTAACGGCAGAGGCAACTGCAACCGTCGATGGCAGCCATGTCTATGAGCACTAAGAGCATTTTTACTGGGAATGCTACGCTTTAGTAGCAATTAATAGCTCGTAGCTGCTTAGATATTTAGAGCGTTTTTACTGGAAATGAAACACTTTCGTAGCAATAACCGGTAGTGTAGCTGCTATCTACGAGCGTTTTTACTGTGAATCGTTGCTACACGGTTTCTATGCTAAGTAGCTCGTAGCTACTTAGCTTTCTAAGGGCGGCTTTCAAGTAAAATCTGGCAGTTTTTACAATCGTCGCAAATTATGTAAATTCTTTATAAAATATTCATTGCCTAAAGTAATTCCTTTAAAGAAACATTCCAAGATTATTTGCTAACAATCAGCATAATCCAGAGATCGTATACTTTATAAACGCGACAGGGTTTCTATGTACGTAAATAATAACGTTTACCTACGAAGCCACATCAAAACATGACAGTAATACAAACGCGAAGTTTTAAGTGTTTATTTGTTTATATAACTCAACATAGCAACTACTAACTAAGGAACTGAACTTCGGAAGTTCTCACCTCGAGGTGGTGAGCCGACTACTCATTAGAAACTCACTCATAACTTGTTGATTAAGTATTAACGCCACAGAGTACCTATAGTTCCTTTTGTCACAAGTTCACAACTCAAAAACTTATTAGTAAGTAGGTTATAGGTACCTTCCTACCAATTTCACAGCGTTTTACTCTTGTTTACCACAAGTAAAGCGCGCGTCGCTTCGTGAAACAAAAATACTATACGATAGGTTGAACTGACGTGCGTCCTGTCGTACCTACTATATAAAAAATTGGCAGCGTATAGAGCGCCGCTAGCGGTACTCTATCCCTGTCGTATAAAGTGCCGCTAGCGGCATAATAGTGGCCCTGCCTCAGCCCGGCTAAAGTGTCGTAAGCATTGCATTGTCACTGTCACTGAGTCACTTTCATTTATTATTCTGTTTGATTGTTGATGTTAGTTCGCTGTAAAACACTACATTCCTCCTAAAACATTACATCTCTGGCACTCGGCTCGTGCGTTGCATTGTTATTGCATTTTATTTTGCTACTTAACTTTTCGTAAAATTCAGTCATTGTAGTTTTTTGGATATAATTATCTAAAACAAATACGATCAATCCACACAAAGGGCGGCGAACTAACAATCAAACAAAATAACAAGTGACAGTGACCATGCCGGGCCGAGGTAGCGCCACTATCATGCCGCAAATCCCCATCGGATAAAGTGCCGCTAGCGGCAGGCACTCTATACACTGGTGGAATATTACAAAAATCCCAGTGTTAACAGATTAAAATAATTACTCGATTCAATCACTCGATTATCACAATCGATCTTCCACTCGATGGATCATTCGTTGATGTCGGTCATTCAATAGTTTTCTATATTATTTATAAATCGGACCGTCAAACAGTACACACGTCTTTTCTTTCCTCCTGCGACCTATTTCCCACATACACTTCCTTAAAAATTTCAAGCTAAGTACATAAGGCAAGTGGAGGTACCTACCTAGTTCTTTCTACTTAGACTTGCATGATTTGACCTAAACAAACTAAGAGCGAGTGCCATTGAATGAAAGGATTCGGCCCTCGACTTTTCATCCAATTTTAGAGGAACGTGTGTTTATTTGTCACATCAATGAAATGAAAATAACAAACATAGGTACCTAAAAATACAAGCATCATTGACAAAAGTGTTCTTCAATTTACTTTTTGCAATAAGTGCAAAGGTAACAAATCATGCAACCAGGCAAAAGTTCACAGTCGTTATTCCCGCCATCGGAACATTTCAACAAAATAAATAATTGTCTATGGAACGATGTGCGCGGGTCGTATCGTATGGGACGAGTAGCAATTTGCACAACAATGCACTCGATAGCTCCCTTGTTTGTGTTGTTATGCGTCTTCACACCTTATTTCTTTGCTTATTTCAGGAATATAAAGAGCAATGCCAATTATTTGTGTTGAGAAAAGAATAGGTACTAGTTATCTAAGTAAACTTTATACCTAATGAGGAGTCGTGTAGGATAGCTTTTGTATCGTGATGTACAGACGCCAGCAGGTCAACCTGCCCGAAACTGTCAAATTTTCCCAATCAACTTTGAACCTTACACTTTAGTGTTAAAGTTGAAAATATATTAAAGAAATTTGACAGATTGTAGTAAGTTGATGTGCTGGCGTCTGTACCTATAGTCCGACCCAGACTCCTCCAAAGCGGAGGTGTGCGGAGATATCCGAAGCGGAGACGAGAAGAGATGTTTTTCAGCTAGGTTGTATCCACCGAAGCTGTGTGGAGATACGTACTGGCTACACTGGAGCGGAGATGTGTGCTGGCTAGTGCGCTCAGTTCCGCTGTGTGCGGCGAGCGTTGGATGTTGACAGCTCACTGCCCGCCGCTCATATCTCTTCTCGTGTTCGCTGCGCGCCGTCGCCAGCTTGCGAGCCACAGCTCACATCTCCGCTTTGTACCGTCGTACAAATAAGATACATCTCCGCTCAGTGGTGGAAGCTGAGTGGAGACGAGATATGTGAATAACGAAATTGTAATGGACGTTTAAGGCTTTAAAACACTGACGATTTACCAGCGTGTTACCGGCGAGGCGATTGCTTAACACGCTCGCTGCGTGTGCGTAGCGAGCACACCACGTGTGTGCAACGTGTTCGCCGCGTTTTCGGAACGAGAGTAATTGTCGTGAGTTTACAAGAGAGAGCAGGCCAAGCGAGTGTACAATATTGTGAAACGCGGAAAACAGGGCGCGTGGTCGCGGCCAGCTTGCATCGTACCCGCGGAAAGCACGTTCACAAATTGTATTGCTGAAAACACGCTGGGAAATCGCTAGTGTAATAACGCTCTGAAACACATCTCTTCTCTCGTCTCCACTTTGGTGAAGTCTGGGCCTTAACCGCACAAGATAGATACAAAACAATTTGACAATGACAGCGCCTTTATGTCGAATTAGTAAGGGCGATTTTGGGCTCGTGGGTAAATGATACCAGCCGTACGGCTCGATCGAAGGTTAAGCTACGCTTGCTGCAGTTGTCTCGTAGATGGGTGACCATCCATTACATATCGAGAACTCCATTGCAAACTTCAGGCGAGCCGCACCGGACCGCAGCGCAACGCATTGGCGGATCGCTCATCAGGCTGTTTTGCATTGCGATGCGGCCCGCCCAAACTTGCACGAGCCTCATTGCACAGGAGTGGAAACCACAGAGCATATAACTTGTGGAAACAGTTCAAATGTCTGAAACTACTAAGTATGCTATGGATGCGTTTGATACCCACCAATCATATTCATTGGTCCACATAGCATAGCACTGGTGGAAACGGGTTCAACTAAGTTATATCTTTTTATATGGATGGATGCGATGGAGGAGCTCGTGGCTAAGTAATAACAGCCGCACGGGTCGATCCATCGGATTAAGCTACGCTTGCCGGGGTTGGTCCGTGGATGGGTGATCTTTACATATCGAGAATCCTCCGTGCCTCGGAAAGCACTTTAAGCCGTTGGTCCCGGCTGTCATTCGTAGATCTTTGACAGTCGTTACGGGTAGTCAGAAGCCCGAAACTCTGACAACCGGTCTTACAAAGGGGCATGGCTGCATTTGGTTAGACTGGAAGCCGACCCCAACATAGTTGGGAAAAAGCTAGGCAGATTAAAGTGTTACTACTGATGAGCTGTTAACAGTAGGTACTTGAATCCAAGGGAGCTTTTGTAGGGCCTGAGAGTCTGACCCATAATTTCTTAACTCCCGGGGATTTTTGTAAGACTTGAGCCTAAGACCGTCCAGTGCACGGCGACGTCTGAATTCAACCTAACTCAGTTTATGCAGGGTGGGGTCAATACGACAGTAAATTAAACTTCGTATACTTGTATATAGTTTTGATTTTTTATTGTTTAAAAAAAAAAGTTTTTTTTTTAACTTTTTATTTAAGAATTTTCCTTAGATTTTATTCTCTAAGTTTCGCTCCTGTGTAAATAGTTCCATAACATTTATGTAGTATTAAAGATGTGGATGAAGTCGGGAGCTACACATACGATGTAATTAATTTTTTTCTCTCTTCCTGTTTATTAAGATATTTGTGTAACTGTTTGTTTTCCCGAATCAAATAAATCTAATGAATGACGTTGTTGACGTAACAAAAAATAAATTAAATATAATATATCCAATTAGTCACTATAGCCAGTCGGCTAATTGGCAACACCCAAAATATCTAAATTGTAGTGATGGCACATCACTACAATTTAGATATTTTGAAAACAATTTTTAGGGCTAAATAATAGATAAAAAATATATAAAGAAAGGCTCTATTCATTTACTGACTTCAGGAAAACGCATAGTAGTTAGTTTTAAATTCTTCTCCATGTATTCTTCAGCTTCTTTAGTCATTTCCTCGTCGAAGTATTTGATCCAGTTTCCGGATTTTCCTGTAAACATTTTTTTTTGGTTACTTAACAAAAAAGTGCGGTGCGGCTTACCTGTAGTGTGCGTTGGTTCATAGAAAATGTACGAAAGATATGAAGGAATATTTTTGCAATGCGTTGCGTTGCGGTGCGGCCCGCCCTAATTGCGTTAGCGTTTACTTAAAACATTTGTGACATAAGCTACTATTTGATGAATTGAAGACTGTTAATTGACTCAGGCGTGACTTTGCAGAACCCTGATCTTACAGGGTTCTTTATGACTCTTTTTAAGAACAGTTAACTCGATTAGGTTACTAAATATACGTCGTTTATTGTATTGTATTTTTTTTATGAAGACTACTGTTTATTATTATGCCAGTGAGAAAAGACTCTCATTTAAAATGATGCGTGAGGCGAGGGAGGAAAAACGTGAAGTGCAGAATACAGCCGGTCTATTCTGTAAAAATCTCACGGTGAAAACTTTGGTGAATTGAGCTGTCAACCGTGTTCAGTTGAATGACAGCTCACTTCACCTAAATTTTCACGGTGAGATTTTTACAGAAAAGATCGGCAGAACACTGTTATACACACGTCAAATCTTACATAAATAAAAATACTTATGGCCCTTTTTTACTAACACTAGGCGACATCAAAATGTAATCCTACTAATATTATAAATGTGAAAGTTTGTATGTTTATGTGTTTGTTACTATCACGCATAAACAGCTGAACGGATATGGATGAAATTTGCCACACAGATAGTTTATAACCCGGTTTAACACAAATAATATTTTTTATCCCGGTTCACACAGGCGGATTTTCTTAAATTTTTGGTCAAAAATTGGAGGAGGAGGTCGGAAATGATCCCATGGGAATTATTATAACAGGGTCATAATTTCCAAGCTCCACGCGGAAGTCGTGGGCGAAAGCTAGTGCCTAAATAAAAGTGTACTACTGCTGGATTTTCAACCCTCGCTGTTGCAGTTTCAACTCTTAGCGATGAGATCGCTAAGAGTTGAAACTGCAACAGCGCGCTTTTATTCAGCCATCCATTACATAAGTGCCGCCTAGTTAAAGTGAAAACGGGCATTGCATACACAACACAATATAACATCACGCCTGTAATCCCCGAAGAGTTATGCAGAGTTGTACCTATAGTACCCACATTACGGCAGTTATGTTTAAGTCCCAAGTAAAGGACGAGTAACGGGGCGAGCCTTGCCATCAATCGAGCACAAATCCAGACTTCGGGCTGCTACTGAGAAATTGCTAAAACTCAATAACACTTTGCCCGACCTGGGAATAGAATACAGGACCTCATGTTCAGCAGTAGCGCTCGTGACCACTAGACCCACAAGGCAGACGTTTGCCAGGCAGAGCTTGCATAAATATAAATAGGTACTTCAATAGACTGGTGGCGAAACAAAAATGTACTGTGCGTTCATTATAACTTGTCCCTTGACGCGATTGGTAGCACAATTCTGTTAGTCGCTATTTTGAACTTTATCAGTGTTGAAACTATAAGCTTGACGAGCAATGGTGCCAACATGACGGCAAGGGGCAAGTTATGGTGAACGAATGAATGAATGAATGAGTGAATGAATGAATGAATGAATGATTTATTTCTCTCAAAAAGGTACAGAATTTGGTTCATGTCATATTATGTCAAATCAGATTTGTAACCTTTGTGAGAGCTGGAGTCTATAGTGGGTTCGGGACCTGTATGACAGATCTCCAGGCTCTCACCCTCTTATACAATACTATTTAGTACTAATTTGAACACATCAAGGCCTTCATGTACAGAGAGGAATATTATAAACTAAAATAGAAAAATTTAAAAACAGAATTACAAAAAAAAAAAAAAAAATCTGCGAGTGTGTAGTGAATGGTGAACGGTCTGTAGGTAGGTGAGTGTAGAGAATCGTTTACCTATCGTCTTCATTCAAGAGGTTTGATAAAATATTACGTGATAAAGATAACTGATCTGACGACTAATCTATTATAGTTTGATATTCAAGTGGCACTTGAATGGTTTGGAGGATGGCCTTGAATGATAAGTTTTTAGTTGTTCTGTTTGCCATAAACAATACAAAATGGACAAACAAACAGTTGGTCTTCGTCGGTCTAGTGCTCGGAAGCGCTACTGCTGAGCATGAGGTCTTGGGTCCTCAGAGATCAGTTAGATATAATCCACCTATCTCCATTCCTTTTTCCTCTTCTAACTACAGGCAAAACTCATATATGGTGCGAGCGAGTAAGGACTTTAATATTCTTTGTAAAGAGTTTTCATTTGACCCATTTACCACCAAAGCCTATTCTGCACGCGCTCGGCTGAACGCTGACTTTTTTAAAAGTGAATAGTGCATAATACTTATATATATATGTATATATATATATATATTCTTAATCTCTTTTATCGTGCTTGTTAGTGATCATAAGCTTTCTACTAATTTTTCTGTTTTTACCCGTGAGAACCTGTAATTGGCTTTATGTTTCTTAATCAACTGTTATCCATTTGTTTTAGCTGTTGGTTCTCCTATTAATAAATAAATAAATAAATTACCAGGTCCAGTAAAGTGTTAATGGTTTTTATATTAAAATTTTCTCAGTAGCAGCTCGGAGCCTGGATTTGTGCCCGATTGACTCTATTACATGGTACTTAAACATAACTGGCCAAATTTGAGTATGCTATAGGCACCTCGTATGTGTTACAAATGGGTTCCCTCTGCCTATCTGGCAGAATCTTAATGCTCCAAAATTTGGCATAACACACTTGGCATATTCTTCTTTAAACGAATATTTTAAAGGCATAAAAATTATTTAATCTAATTATTGTTTGGCCGAATGTTTATATGTCCGAATTTACAATGGCATACTTTTAAGATGGCAGAATTTTATTTGGAATAATTTTATTAGGCATATTTCCATTTTTATAAAATAGCATTTTTAATCTTAAATTAATTTAAAATATTGTCCAAAAGTTAGTGACAGAAATTAATCTCTGCAAAACCGACTTCACGTAGTCTTGTCTGCCCTACCCCTAGAATGTAGTTTAAGCCCGCGTAGGCGCGGAGGGGCGAGGCGGCCCGCGAGCTGAGGAGCAGGTGGTTTTAACACTCATGGTAAGCGTTAAAACCATGTACGACGATAAGCTCGTGTGGGACCGCTGGAGCCCCGCTGCGCCTGAGCCGTGACAAAAACCATGCCTGCTGCATGTTGCATGCTCGCTTGCATGCATGGTGTATGCTTGTTTGAATGTTTGAGTGAACTTTCTGCGATACGATCGTTCTACTTTTTAATTATTATGAATATGAAATTTATGCCTAATGATAATTCTAACTAAAGATTTCTGAATGTGTGATAAATGAGTGTATGCCAAACGATTTTCTGCGAAATTAAGTTTCTACTATCCGCTGTTATGCAAAATAATATTATGACATAAAAAGTTCTGCTATAAAGGGTAGACCCCATACAAATAGTTAGATCATGATTCTTAGCTAGAACTCACCTCTCCTAAAGAAAGTGATTTCATTTCCTTCTTTATTATTATCTGTCTTCACCATGGGCTTTTTCTTCATATTAGCAAAATGGAGAAATTCAACGAGTTGTTGCTTCTGTTCGTTTGAATACTCCTTATTTAGGAACAGACAGACTCTGTCTACAACGCTACGCAGGTCCTGCAAAAATAATTAGGTTGGTAGAAACCTAAGTAAAAAAAAAACACAATAATATATTTCCTCCTTCATCGAAATATCGTGAACATCAGAATGACTGGCCAAAATGACCGATCAGCTTTAAAATATTACTAAAATCTAATACCTATTTGCTACTATTTGATACCTTTGTTTAAATAATTGGTACCTAATTAACAACTGAGAAAATGAATTTACAAAATGGGCAGTCATTCTGATGTCAGGGTGACTGCCCACATTTAGAATCTCCACGTAAGGGCTCCAAAATTTAAATTCGCCTTTACAAAAATTTAGTACCTATTTGATACCTAAACATATATTTTTTCTAGATTTTTAGGGCAAATAATAAAGATTTTTTTATAGAATGACTGGCCAAAATGACCTAGCCGCTTTAAAATATTACTAAAATCTAATACCTATTTGCTACTATTTGATACCTTTGTTTAAATAATTGGTACCTAATTACCAACTGAGAAAATGAATTTACAAAATGGGCAGTCGTTCTGATGTCAGGATGGCTGCCCACATTTAGAATCTCCACGTAAGGGCTCCAAAATTTAAATTCGCCTTTACAAAAATTTAGTACCTATTTGATACCTAAACATATATTTTTTCTAAATTTTTAGGGCAAATAATAAAGATTTTATTAGAGGTTTTTTGTTTACTATGTTAAATAATACAGAAAGTCAAGTGATTTTTTTTCAATTCTTTGCAATTAAGTTCAATTTACACGATTATTAATATTACTACTAATCAATAACAATTTCCGACTGCGAGATACTGATAAAAGCTAACATGTGGATAGAACTATATTTTTTTTTAATATATCGTTGTCATCGATAGTTGCTGCTTTATGGAAGCGTATAACGAGTTGATTTCTATGTAATATAAAGTAATTTGAGGCTTATTGCATCAAAAAGACAGTTACTGAGTCGTTTAGTGATTACCTAAAATTATATTGACTGTGGTTATGATTGCTAACTCACCATGAAAAGGGGGAGGAAATCTTTAGTGTCTTTAGAAGAACAAAAGAAAGCGTTATGTGAATTCAAAAAGTATTTTGCCAATAAAATCGACATCCCTTCACCGTGTGATCCAGTGTCGATATAAATAAAAAAAATATAGTTCTACCCACATGTTAGCTTTTATCAGTATCTCGCAGTCGGAAATTGTTATTGATTAGTAGTAATATTAATAATCGTGTAAATTGAACTTAATTGCAAAGAATTGAAAAAAATCACTTGACTTTCTGTATTATTTAACATAGTAAACAAAAAACCTCTAATAAAATCTTTATTATTTGCCCTAAAAATTTAGAAAAAATATATGTTTAGGTATCAAATAGGTACTAAATTTTTGTAAAGGCGAATTTAAATTTTGGAGCCCTTACGTGGAGATTCTAAATGTGGGCAGTCACCCTGACATCAGAATGACTGCCCATTTTGTAAATTCATTTTCTCAGTTGTTAATTAGGTACCAATTATTTAAACAAAGGTATCAAATAGTAGCAAATAGGTATTAAATTTTAGTAATATTTTAAAGCTGATAGGTCATTTTGGCCAGTCATTCTATAATAAAATCTTTATTATTTGCCCTAAAAATCTAGAAAAAATATATGTTTAGGTATCAAATAGGTACTAAATTTTTGTAAAGGCGAATTTAAATTTTGGAGCCCTTACGTGGAGATTCTAAATGTGGGCAGTCACCCTGACATCAGAATGACTGCCCATTTTGTAAATTCATTTTCTCAGTTGTTAATTAGGTACCAATTATTTAAACAAAGGTATCAAATAGTAGCAAATAGGTATTAAATTTTAGTAATATTTTAAAGCTGATAGGTCATTTTGGCCAGTCATTCTATAATAAAATCTTTATTATTTGCCCTAAAAATCTAGAAAAAATATATGTTTAGGTATCAAATAGGTACTAAATTTTTGTAAAGGCGAATTTAAATTTTGGAGCCCTTACGTGGAGATTCTAAATGTGGGCAGTCACCCTGACATCAGAATGACTGCCCATTTTGTAAATTCATTTTCTCAGTTGTTAATTAGGTACCAATTATTTAAACAAAGGTATCAAATAGTAGCAAATAGGTATTAGATTTTAGTAATATTTTAAAGCTGATAGGTCATTTTGGCCAGTCAATCTATAATAAAATCTTTATTATTTGCCCTAAAAATCTAGAAAAAATATATGTTTAGGTATCAAATAGGTACTAAATTTTTGTAAAGACGAATTTAAATTTTGGAGCCCTTACGTGGAGATTCTAAATGTGGGCAGTCACCCTGACATCAGAATGACTGCCCATTTTGTAAATTCATTTTCTCAGTTGTTAATTAGGTACCAATTATTTAAACAAAGGTACCAAATAGTAGCAAATAGGTATTAGATTTTAGTAATATTTTAAAGCTGATCGGTCATTTTGGCCAGTCATTCTGATGTTCACGAAATATCAACGTACAGCGATGCGCCACCGCTATGTAGATAAATATAAACTCACACCTTCATGGTGGGAGGCAGAAACAACGCCACCTGCAGCTGCCCTCTAGTCAACTGCTCTAAAATCCTATGTTTGTCTATAATGAAAAAGCTGTAATATCTGCTGGACAAAAGCCTTCCCCAACCATCACCACAATACAACAACCAATTCTGTGCTTTCCGCATCCAGCGGCTTCCCGCAACCTTCATCTGGTCAAAAATAAACGAAGGAATAATCGATGAAAATTGACGAAAATGATTTTGTTCACACTTACATTTTGCATGTCTTCATAAAATAGGAACATCATATTTGGGTGGTCGCGCTTTTGCCAAGCCTCTTCTACATGTGGAAATATAGGAGTGTGCATTACTGAAAGAGAGAAATAAAATCATACCATCAGATATTTAAGATGAGGATGGTCACTCAGGTCACTCCAGTTATTTTATGGATGTTCCAGAATATAACTGGAGGTACCGACATTGATTGTTTAAATTATTGTATACAAAATAGCAAGCTGAAGTTACAGTGGGCTGGTTTTGGTTGTCAAGGACCTAGCCGACCAATGGTCATGGGAGCAGACGAAGTCTTTAAGTTGAAACCACAAATTGGCAGTCAGTATAGGCAATATAGCCGTGGTCGCATGCCTGTAAACCAACAAAATTATAATGGCATGCGACCACGGCTTTAGCTTGACCATTTTTGTACCTATGTCTTGATTTCTGTCTGATTTTCTTGTTTCATACTTTTTAGAGCGTGATTTTTCAGTGGTCGGGCTGTGGTTATAATTTCGTGATAAAGTATTTGTAGAGCCGCTTTAATTTATTTTAATTTATGTTTTATTGTATAATAGTTATCAATTTTACAGCCGCGTCGTACGTAGCACAGTCTCACTTATGCTTGTTTTTAACAGTTAAAACATATTTATTTACTTAGACAATATGATATATATATATTTGTAATGTGCTCGTTAAGCCTTTCATTTGATACCCAACTTGGCATTATTACAATTTTTTTTTTTATTCATGCCTATAAAGCCATATAAAGAGGAAATAATTCCTCTAGAAGGCGCCATATAGAATTTAATGTGACGTCACATAGCCTATAACTAGCGGACGATTATGATCTTTAAACTCGGCAGTTTTTCTGGGCATAACTGTAGATGCCAAACTTCAGTGCAAACAAAGCTTTGTTCAAAGGCATACTATTCTATCAACGACTACTTAAATGATAATAATAGTTGGTCGCGTATGATTAACTTAAGACAATGTTTAAATGTTCTCTCCCCAGAATTAGCTTACCTACTGACAGGTTATGTGAGTTTATATAATTGTTTATAAGTCAATTTATTTTATTTTATTGTTGACAAGATCTACTCATTACAATGTTTTTTTTATGAGTTGTATTGCAATATTTGGTTTGCTAACGACCTCGACAGTTGATCATACTATTTTTTGCCTGATTTGCATAATATAGAATTAATTTTGTCTAACTGAACAGACAGCTGTGCTGCTGGAGAATTTGTTGCGTCATTTTTTCTTCCCAGCTAAAGCAGTAGGAAGTGGTGAAGGGTGGGCGTTTTGGGGGACTGTCTTATGTAATTTTGACGTTCGAAAAGTGCTGATTCTCAGCCTAGTTTGAATAAATGAATAGTTTTTTTCAATTTATTAGAACCCTATGACCAGTAGTAGCCTGCGATGGGCAGTGGAGTTTGATTGAGTTATACTCACTTAAATCTTTCTTGAATAGGTTCCAAAACTCCTTGACTGTTACATTGTCCGTGAAGTACCCGAACAGCTTATGTGCGAAGTGATACGAGACAGCCACGTCGCGAGGGTCCCGCGCTATGTAGAAGACCTTGAAATAAAAGAAAGAGACAGAATTAATTTACCAACGACAGTTTCATATATATTGTATAGTAATAGTTCCATTAATCAGTTAAAAACTGTAAACTGTCAAGAAATAGTGAAAAAATATTCACTTTTATAACCGACTTTAAAAAAGGAAGAGGTTATTTTTTCGTCATCTATGTATGTCAATTTCTCCGTGAATAGTGGACCGATTTTGGTAAATTAACGATTCTGTAGGTATAGGCCGTGTCTCGAAAAGGCCTAAGAATCTTAACCTCCTATTATGTCAAATATAAGGAAAATATTGTTTTAAGAACATAATTAATAGTATTAGGTAATATTGTAAAGCAATTTTATTGCGAAACTATGGAATCCGGTCAAAAATATGGGTCACAATTTATTAGATCCAACATAAAACCCTCTTGGGATATTAAAAATCAGCGAACGAAATCTTGTGCAAGAATTCTTTTAAAAAATCCATTCCATAAAATATACAGCAGCTTACTTTGGCAGTATCAAGTAATTTTGGCGGGAGAAGTGACAGCGGCAGATGTGTTTTGACGTATCTTGGTGACGTCATGTTCGGCAAACTTCGGAAGTCTTCGTAGGTCGCTCGGGGAGCATTGGGGTCTGAAGCTCTTTCAGCTCGTATCTCCGAATTTAAAGTAACGTGCCTGTGAAAAGTTTATTAAGTTCAGCTGCAGATTATCTTGTACCTAAAGTTGTCTGATTTATCTTTTAGACCCCTAAGAGTCCTTAGATGTCACGTTTTGTCTATGTAATTGAACGACTACTTTACTGTAATTTTATATTACGAGTTACGTCTGTTTCGTTGCTCTAGTTGACGTAAGCACGACTGCAGAGCATAGAATCCTGGATTCTATTCCCAAGTTTGGGCAAAGTGTTATTCGGTTTATCCTTTAGGAGTTTTTCGGACCAGAGGGGTCTGGATTTGTACAAAATGCATTGCATGCATCGTAAAATTATTTTCACAAAACTAGTTTCAATAACAGTGTTGTTTCGTAAAATAGGTAGGTAATTAGTGTCTTGAAATCTACAGTATCACCGCAGTCATGGCCAAATCAGTATCAAAGCTTTATTTTGTAATGTACAATATTATCGTACAAATGTGCTTTTGGAACACTAGTTTCATTTTTTGTGGTACCTGGTCGACCGAGCTCTGCTCGCGTGAAAATAGATAAACATATCATCCAGGTATACCAACGTTGTATCACTTCCCCGAGGCTTTAAAAATAGAGTCCGAGCGATATGGGACCTAGATAGATTGAGTTTTCACCCCCGTAAACCCCTATATTGCAACTTTCATCGAAATCATTAGAGCCGTTTTCGAGAACGTGATTACAAATATATATATGTACAAGGTGCCATTAAAATAGATGGACAGATTTTAACACAGCGTTCAGTAAGTCTAACCAAAGATATCCAAGCAAAAAAAAAACCACTGATTTAAGTGATTTTATCTTGACCTAAATAAATAAATGGCATTGGGTAACCAACATTTTTAGTTTTAGTGTATTTTCATTATCAGATTTATTTTTCTTGTAAGTATCTAATGCGTTTTCCTTATAATTTTTTTACTATTGTCCTTATTTTGGTGGTCTGAATGATTTATAAAAGTTTGTCCATCTATTTTAAAGGGACCTTATTTAAATACAAATATTTCTCATGTAATAGTATAAGATATACAAATATTGCAAGACAACATTTTCTATGAACACTACAGGCGGCCGGACTGCGTTTTTTGGTATCGAAAAGCGATGCGTTGAGGCCCGTTGCGGCTGTAATATGTGATTACCTTAACCAGGTACAGTGGGTACCTATTACCCGAGAGAGAAAGAGATTCTGGCATGGGCACCGGCAGGTTTATTTTCACGGGGAAAATAAACTCACTTCGTGCATCTTCAGCTCCACGAAGCGAGCTCGATCATTTTTGCAGTTCACCTCGGATATGTTAGTTTATCGTTTGTCCATTCATACAAGGAGTAACTTGGTCGACTTATGTAGAAAGGCCTAAAAATAAGAGATTTTTCCATCTCACCTCGAATGGGATAGGTTTTATTTTGTCCATTCATACAGAAAGAGGACTAATTGTGTCGACTTATACAAAGAAGCTTCAAGAGCGAGCGAAGCGTGCTCGAGAATGTTAGCACCCCGCCTAGGGTCGATTTGATTTTCGGAAATAGGAGTTCGTTACTTTGTCGACTGCACAGAAGCTTTAGAATACAGATAAGTATTGCAGAATGAAAGAGCGAGCGAAGTGAGCTCGAAAATTTTAGGATCTCGCCTCGAATATGTTAAGTTCTATATGATTGTGTTAGGCGTTAACAGATATTTATTGACTGAGACAACGCTCCACAAAGCTGAACATTTTCTGCAACGTTCGTTGGTGGACTACGACGAACAGCAGAAACTACTCGAGAATATTAGCCCTTACCCCCGCGTCCTATTTAAAAGCGATCATCGCATGAAGACTCGATTGTCGCGTTCGTCATAATAATATGTCACGTTTTGTTCGGAAAGCGCATTTTGTCGGAGCGACCACGCGTACAGGTTCACCGAACAAAAAGTAACATATAAACGCAACGACCGCGTATTCTCACGACGCACGATCGCTTTTAAATAGGACGCGGTTTACAAGTTGCCAGTTTGTAGGTTGTAAGCCGCGCAAAATCCGTTTTTTGTTTTGGTCTACATTAAAGAATGAAGGTTTTCATAACGTACGGAACTCTCAAAGACTTTTCCAACTCAAACCCGGATTTCCTTCACCACATTGTCATAAAAATAGAATGCTATCTACAGTTATTCGGTTACAATATGGTCATTAAGATATTATTGGTAAATGTTATACCCAACCCCTATTCAGATTCACCCAGATTTCTATAGAGTATTTTCAAATGGCTCTGTCCAATAAAGGCTCGTGCAGACTAGCGCGACTTTTTGCGCGCCGCGACACCGGTAATTGTTCTACCGTTTCCGTTCTAAGTTTTCTTAGAACTTGTTTTGTTAGAGTCGCGTCGCGCTGGTCTGCAGGACGCTTAACACTGCCTGGTAGCTTAGTTATTCACAACCAATGGCCAGGCTGCCGTGTCGAAAATGACAGAATTTCAGTTACCTGATTTGCTTTGCCCCCGACGACAATTAGCTATTGGAAGAATAGCGAATTGTTTCTATCAAAAATTTCGAGTTTCGGATTTGTAAATAGGTAGCGTTTAGACGACTCCTTCGACAACATTGATTGATGTTCGATTCCACATAGAAGTGTATCGAATGGTTGTGAATAACTATGCAGTAGTCGATTTGCGACCACTAAACGTAATTGTTTTAAAAACAGAGTAATCTATACAAACTTACTCAATATAGGCAAATCTCTTAGTAACCGGCACAGTCCTCGCAGTATCGAAATCAAGGTTGTTAGTAACCAACCACGCGAGCTCTTGCAACCAGGTGGTTCCTGAAACATAACGTTTTACATTATATATACCTACTTTCATAGTCATTTATACAGTAGGTCGTACGCTATTAGCCCAGGTTCGCGGTGATTTTCTTTCGCGCACTGGATTTTAAACGCTCTGCTTAGCGCCGAGAGTTGAAAATCCAACAGTGTGTTTTCTTGACCTGTTGGGATGCGCTCTGTTGGATTCTGAATGCTCGGTTCAATACCGAGAGTTGAAAAATTTGTGCGCAAATAAAAAATGCCCGTGCGAACCTGGTCTTGTTCTATTGGAACTCCGTAGGCCAGGCCAGGTCAAGGTCAAAGTGATACCACCACCGTACGGTATACTGTAAATAATCAACATCATCATCATTTAGCCGAAAGACGTCCACTTCTGAACATAGGCTTCCCACAAGCTGAACTGGGCCTATTTGGCGCAGCCGCGAGGCACACATTCCTGCTAGTATCATACAACGCACTTTACATCATTCATGTCATTTGGTCTAAATAGCTTTTTATTTTTATTATTTGATTTTGCTTTTATATAGATTCTTTTCTTTTAGATTTTGTGAATGTGAGAACGTTGTAGGCTTAACAGACTGTAGATCTGTCGACCATTTTCTATCTTGCTAAGTACCTGGTACTTGTTGATAGGCCTACACTGTCCTCTCATACCTATTAACACTATCATTTGAAAACATTGTAAAAACCATTTACTTTTAAAAGAGTAACCGTGGAGTTTCTTGCCGGCTTCTCCATAGGAAACGACCAATTGGAACCGTGCACCCTAGCTTCTGACGTTCCATGCCCTTGTAGGTTTATGTGAAATAAAATATTTTGAATTTGAATACACTTTTTATTTTGTTTTCTTTCTTTTTACTTTTGTGCCTTTTAGTCTGTGCTAAATAAATGTATTTTCTTTCTTTATTTTCTTTACAAGCATCGCCACACCGAGGGGTCCTGTGCTTCCCGCCTCCAGCAGATTTTTGCAACCTGCATCAGGTCGCTATCGGTCCACTTTGGCCAAAACATGTTGTACCTTCCGTCCACTTATTTAAAAATTCAAGTTCATAGAACGCTCGTTTGACCATAGTAATTAAATATTTGATCTACTAATTACATTAATAATTGTACCTAATTAGTTTCAAATTCCTAGTAATTAGTAAGACGTCGTTAAGCGTAAGTAGGTTAGAACATTAGTTTGTACCTTGTAGATAATATTTTAAGAATGTTGTTGTTAGTTACGTATAAAAAACACGATTTCGGAGAATTACTCATCATCTCAGAATGCCGTAGTTTTTATTATTTTTTCTTTCAGGATGAATTCCTATATTTATATATTTTTACCCTATTTTTTAAATTACTCATCTTGTTCGTTTACTATTTTTGCAGGATGGCTTATATTTCAGCTGTACGGGTCGATGGAAGGTTAAGCTACGCTTGCCGCGGTCTGTTCGTGGATGGGTGACCATCCATTACACATCGCGAATCCTCTGTGCCTCGAAAAGCACTTTAAGCCGTTGGTCCCGGTTGTCATTCGTAGATCTTTGTCAGCCGTTACGGGTAATTAGAAGGCCAAAAGTCTGACAACCAGTATTACCAAAGGGTATTGTGTTACCCAGTAACTGGGTTGTGGAGTTCAGATAGGCAGACGCTCCATGTAAAATACTGGTATTCAGATGCATCCGGTTAGACTGGAAGCCGACCCCAACATAGTTGGGAAAAGGCTAGGCTGATTGAATGGCTGGTACAATACGTGCCACTAAAGATGAGACTTGACACATCACGTGGTTTGACTTGCGCAGTAGATAATATATAGGTCTCTTAAGCGCTATGAGGTCTGCGCCGGGGCATCATCGGGCGGAAAGAGCGCAGGAGGCGCGGTCCAGTCTCACGTTTCGTGACGCGTATTGTAGCGGCTTTTGTATGCTGTTGAGCTGTGTCAATCATACGGCAGATGAATAAACTTTTACCTGATCTCGAGAACGTGGTGAACCATAAATCATCAGGTCTGACTTCAAGGTTGTAGATCTCTGCGGCGTGCTCTCCGTAGCCTGCATTTAAAATGCACCCCGTTGGACCTACTCGGTTGAAAGGTTTCACGTAACCTGTAAGTATAATATAATACGAGTATATATATTTTTATATTATATTTATATAATATATATAAATATAAAAAAAAATATTTATATATAATATATTTTTTTAAATAAGTACAACTGTCGCCATAACGACAATGTTAACAGCATTGTTGTGTTTCGGCAGTTAGAGGTAAGATAGCCAGTTCCTCTGTGGTTGAGGATTCCGGGTGAAGCTCGCTTCCACCTTCGGCCTGATCATCAGGTAAGATGAAGGCCAAGAGCTTCCACATAAGAAGAGAGATGTGGCGGCATCTTTTAAATCAGAGGTCACGGCATTATTTATTTGAAACTTATAAGAATAAACATCTCTTTTTAATTTTTTTCTGATTACTTACATGGATACTTAATCTACTACTACTGCGGAGGACTTTTACAATGTTTGTAAATATGTGAGCACCATGTACCTATCACATAATTAGTTTATCTGTTGTTGCTTCATTTTTAATTCTTTTTACCTATTGTGGTATAATAATTTTATTCTAGGTGCATCGTCCTCACATATAATTATATAACTAATGTACTTATACAAAATATTGTAAAACATTTTAAAAGAGTAACGGTGGAGTTTCTTGCCCATTCTTCTCCATGCGAAAACTACCTTTTGGAAAGGGCGACTAGAATCATTTAAATTCTTTTGTAAATTTTTGACGTCCAAAAGTGCCTTATAAGGGCCTATTTGAAATAAATGATTTGACTTTGACTGTGACTTTTGAGGCTGAGGTTCGGGGACCTGGGGTTCGAATCTCAGGTTGGGCAAATTGATATTGATTTTTTCTTAGTAGCAGCCAGGAGTCTGGATTGTGCCCGGTTGATGGCAATAGGCTCGCCCCCTTTTACATGGGACTTAAACATATCTGGCGTAATGGAGTTTGGTATTTGGTTTAAAAATATATTTCTAGTTTATGTATATTTTTATAAAGTAACTAATATTAAAAGAATAACGTGTAGCGTGTCTTACCCTTATAATACTTTTTAATAATTTTGTCCTCCTCTTCAGTAACATTTTTAATTTCATACGGAAATTCTTGGGATGCCATTTTCTTTTCCTGAAAAATAAATTAAGGTTCACTATTAATTTATACACATACTGGTATGTCTTCCGACACTTTTCGTGTTGCATTTTTAAGGAAATTTGAGTTGAATACTGTCTGGATCAGATAAGATACCTAAATACTGAGCTCAGACGAGCTTAATTATTCAGAGTATGTAATTTTACTCATGGAAATAGTAGGCAGTGTGCAGACTGCTGCTGTGTGGATAAAAACTTATAAGTACCTATCTTTATATAGAACACAATATTCATAAATAAAAGTCAATGAATGAAGAGTACCTAGATATAATCAACACACAGGCAATCAAGTCATTTGACGTTTAATTATTTTTCTTTCATAAGCTAAGTGTATTTCAGCGATAACCGCTTTTAATGCATGTATTTAAACGAACCTTAATAATTCCCACTGTCGCTACTCAAAATATGACTGAACACTCTAATATAATGATTAAGCCTCTTTTTGCGAATCTGGAATAATACCTACTTAGGGGTCCCAATAATACTAGATAGCCAAGTAACTGCGACCAACTTTGGATGTAGCGCTCGCCGGTCGCTGCCGCGGCACCGCTCACTTCGTTTACTCGGCTCGCGCGCGGTTAGTTGCACTTCTAACCTAACCTAACCCAGTTGGTTGGTATGCCCTAGCATAGTTACTGTGACCAATTTGGCTCGCGCGTGGTTGGTCACAGTTCCAACTTAACCCGTTTGATCGGGGTATCCTAACTCTGCTACTGGGGACAACAGTGAGAAAAGGTCAGAAAGTTAAAAAGAGGCTCAATAATTTAAAAAAGTGTGCATCATTAGAATGTGATTAAGTTTTTAGAGGATCAGTTAAATGATTCCCATAATAAATTAAAGTAGAGTTGAAAAATAAAAACTGACATCAGACAAATCATTTAAGTTTCATTCGAAGCTTTTACACGTGAATATTAATGCCCCGTTTCATTACTTATGAATCGCCGGTGACAGACGAACAAATACACACAACACAGAACAGAATAATGATGAACAGATAAGTACAGTCGTGACAGATCTCATCGAAGCAATGTTAATGAATAACGCATCACCACCTTTATGAAAGGGAGTACAATGGCGGACAGAATTCATAACCGCTGTAAAAAATCCACTGGCAGATTGTTTATGTGTCAATCATAAATAGTAACATGATGTTTTAATGCAGAGTTGCTGCGCCCCGTGGATTCACCCGCATAAGTATTAATCCCGTAGAAATTTCGGGATAAAAGGTATCCTATATCATAGCCTCGGATCAAAAAAAAAAAATATTAAAAGGATTATTTTTTCTTTTCTGTGGTCCTAGGTCCTAACCCAGGTCATGGTCTACCCATATGCCAAATTTCATCCAAATCCGTTCAGTCGTTTTAGCATGAAAGCGTCACAAACAAACAAACACACTTTCGCATTTATAATATTATATATTAGTTATAAATGTGTTAATTGGGCTTTAAAAAAATAGCGGTGGATCAAAAATACGTAAATAATTTGAAAAATAAAAATAGAACTAAAACTCTTCTAAAGCTTGAGATTCTTATGTAGAATTGATCCTAACGAAATAACTTTAAAAATACAGTTACAATGTCCAAATATTTTTGGCCAACAGTGCTCAAATGAAACACTTCGGTGGCTCAATTTTAATTACAAGAAAGCTGAAATTAAATCGATTCGTGTCGAGATCAAAGTGGATGGGCCACAAAGGTGAAATTGCTTTGAAGTGTCGCAGCAGCTAACGAGGGAAGTGGAGGGGGTTACAGACTGAGCGCACACGAATCTAGTTCTAATCAACACCAACATTTAATTGCTAGATGGTTTGGCTTTGACAGATTATGCCTTCTCATTAAGGTTCCTAATAATTAGGAATTCGCGTACTAACGGAACTTATAAGCGTATAAGTTCAGTTATTGGTGGATCTGTTGCAGTAGAAATACAATGATGTATTGATATTCTGTTTTATCAAAACTGTGTTAAAAAGGTGAGTACAGTTTTGATGCAATAAATCAAAATACAGGGTGGCGATTTAGTCTCCTATATCCGCAAAGGGGGTGATTTTACCCGTAATATTAAACAACTTTTGCTATGAAACTTATTTACTAACGAGTTGTAAAAAAAAGTTTTTATATATGGATCGAAATTTTTTACGATTGAATAGAAGTTGATTTATTTTTTACCCGACTACGGCGAAGCAAAAAGGAGGGCTATGATTTTGACCGGTATGTATGTATGTTCATCCGTTACCTAATAACTTCTAAACTCATTATAATTTGACAAATGAGGTATCGTTGGAAGCGTCTTGATCGACCGCTGGTTATAGGCTATGTGACGTCACATTAAATGGAGGATTAATGAATATGGCGCCCTCTAGAGGACATAAAGTCATGACCATAAAAAATTAAAAAAAATTGATGGCGTGTTGGGTATCAAATGAAGGGTCCTAATTAGCATATTCCAAAAATATATATTAAAACCCCAAAATAATATAAGAATTCAAATAAAAATAAAAGTTCTAAAACTAACACGTGATTCCGGATTTTTAATTTGTCTGTCTGTGATGTCTTGTTTATACCTTTTTAGATTACTTTTGACGTAGTTGGGTTTTAGTTTTATAACTTTTATTTTTTTCACGAATCGGATATGAGTGTCATAGCGAAAGTTGTTTAGTATAGCGGGTAGAATCACCCCCCTGACGGATGTAGGTGACTAAATCGCCACCCTGTTTAATAAATGATAATAATTAAGCTAATAGTTACATTTTTAGGGAAAATTTTGATTTTAGCACGGCTAGGTTTGCTATATTCTCAATACAATGCCACGATATGCGTATTTTGGATCTTAAACTATCCTTATTTACCTAAAAAGTAAAATGTAAGTTATAGGTACGAGCACACTAAACCGAAAAGATACCGCACCGACCAATGAGGAAACGGCCTTAGGATTAAGAAAAATAATATTGTAGGTATTCACACTTGGCAATCTTAGTTTTGAAAGATACCTACACATCTTAATTATTATTTTACTCACACTTTTGTTAGGTACAATTTTTTTTAAAATTTAGAACCAATTTCAAATAGTTAGTTATATTATATCTAGTATATAAGTAGTAATTTTAATGTAGGTGTGAAAAATGAAATAAATGGTTCACTTATATAAAAAAAGTATAAATAACTCACTGACACTGACAGGATAAATAGATAATTTAATTATTTAGTGCAACACAAACGAAATAGTACAACACACGAAAGCACAATTAAATAAAAGATAAGCACTGAGGCCCGCTTGCACCACAACTCAGTAAATGCGTTTAAATTTAAACATCATCGTTCTGTTTCTGCCGAACGTTTGAAGTTGTCAGAGACAGAATTTTGTTCTAAATATGGTTAGCATTAAACGTATTTAGTTATCTGTGCTGGCCCTAAGTACTACAGTTCGTTTTTTAAATCCCAGAGACTAATTTGACAGGTGCAAATATCAAACTCCAAATTGAAAAAACTAACAGCAATTACTTGAAATGTCAAATTAGTTTCTGGGATTAAAAAACGTAGTTTAAATATAAATTTAAAAATACATACCTACATGCACGGTTCACCGAAGTGGTGCCAAGACTAAACACCGAACGTACACAAAATAGGGACTGGATCGCTAATCACCCGCATTAATTTAAAACCAGTTCGTTTCGATTCCTACGTATACTGAGACAGGTAATATAGTTCACCGAATTGTGGTCACTGGTGGCCAATCGCAACCGAGACTGGCCAGTGGGCCATACAATCGTTCCTTATAAATAAATTGAGGATAACTATATTAACTATATCAGTACTTAATACAAAGGATACGAACAAAGTTCTCATCTCTGACCGAATCTGTTATGTAGTTTAAACAAGTGTAGGACTGTTATTAAGGTGACGTACCTGCATAATATTACGTCTGTACTCCCGAAACAGGCTTAGAAAGAACTAACCCAAGGTTTGACCCAGGTTGAGGCACACGATATTCACATAAAAACCAAAAAAACATGTATTGTTTACCTCACGGCTGCGCCAAATAGGCCCACTTTAGCGTTTATTCTGAAAGTAAGCAACGTCGCAAATAGATGTCAAATATCTGTTTTGATTAATTTTGCAATATTACTGTATGGTAATAAGAAATGTGGCTAATTAGCTAACTAGCATATTAATAATGAATTGCAATTATAACAGTGAATTTGATGTTGTAACCGTTTTTGGTGTAATAACGGCATTACGTTAACGGCGTTACGTGTGTTAACGTTTCCAAATACTTTTTTTGCATCTAATACGAAATATTATTTGTTACGATATTAATTATTTCAATTCATTATTCATATTCTAGTTCGCTTGTTAGCCACATTTCATATTTCCATACAGTATTATTGCCAATTTAATCAAAACAGGTAAATATTTGATAGCTATTTGTGACTTTGACAACTTTTAGGATAAGCCCTCTTAAATGCCAGCCAACTAGCTTACGGATGCAGATCAGTCTTATAGTGTCTGTACATAAGTGTTTAAATACAAAATAAATGGGTTCCCTCTATCTGGCCGAATCTTGATGCTCCGAATTTTTTTGGCATAACGCACTTGGCATAATCTTCTTTAAACGAATATTCTAAAGGCATACAAATTATTTAATATAATTATCGTTTGGCCGAATGTTTGTATGTCCGAATTAACAATGGCATACTTTTAAGATGGCAGAATTGTATTAGGCATATTGTCATTTCTATACAATAGCATTTAAAATCTTAAAATATTGTCTTAAAAAGCCAATATGTTGTGCTACAAAAGTTAGTGGCAGAAACGAATCGCTGCAAAACTGACTCCACGTAGTCTTGTCTGCCTTGCCCTAGAGTGTAATTTAAACCCGCTTAGGCGCGGGGCGAGGCAGCCCGCGTGCTGAGGAGCAGCTTCGGCTTGCTGGCCGGCGCATCGCTGGCCAGCCTCAGCCACGGCGGTGAGGGTTTAAGCCATCTGCGACGATAAGCTCGCGAGGGATTATTATTTATTAGGGACCGCTGGAGCCATCATGTCCGTTGCGCAGCCTTGAGATACTGCCGTATGTGTCTTCTAAATGTGCCAAATACGTGGTGGCAGATTATTCCACACTTTTGAAGCTGCATAATGGAAGCTACCTCTTAAAGCTGCTGTACCACTTAATAACTTAGTCTGTGAATATTTTAGATTATGTTTAAATTACATATTGTAATTAATTAGCAAAGTTAAGTCACTATCAAGCGTATTTTTCTGAAACTAACATAATTTTAACGTATGATAAATTAATAACTACTGGCTGGACGTACGATGCGTTGCGTGCGCTCAGTACAGAACACGTAAGCTAACTACTCATGGTCACTGGCATATATTGGTGTCTTAAGTTAGAAGAACTTGATTCGGATAATTAGGAATTCGCGTAATCATACGTTAGGCGCATAATGTTGGTTATTGGTGGATCTCTATAAACAAGCTGTTGTAGTAGAAATACTTTGATATATTGATATCCGGTTTCTGCATCCGACAGGCAGATGGCACAACACACATGAAAATACAGGGATGCGATTAAGTCACCTGCATCCGTAAAGGGGGTGATTTACCCGTCATACTAAACAACTTTCGCTATGAAACTTATTTTTACGAGTCGTAAAAAAAAAACTTTTCATACATGCATCGAAATAGATGCATGTATGAAAAGTTTTTTTTAAATATTTGAAAAGTAAATCAATTTCTATTCAACCGTTGACAGACTATTTAGTCAGTCAGTTCATAACCGATTCGTAAAAAAAAACAATTTTTATTCAACCGTAGACTGACAAAATAGTCTGTAGTACGGTTGAATAGAAATTGTTTTTTTTTCTACGAATCGGATATGTGTCATAGCGAAAGTTGTTTAGTATAGTGGGTAGGATCACCCCATGACGGATGTAGGTGACTAAATTGCCTGTTTAATAAATGATAATGATTAAGCTAATAGTTAAATTTTTAGGGAAAATTTTGACACAAAAGAGGGACTGGATCGCTAATCACCCGAATTTATTTGAAACCAGTTCAACAAAATTTCGATTCTTAATGAGGTAGGTAATATAACATCGTTAATCGAATTGCGGTCACTTGCAGCCAATCGCAACCGAGACTGGCCAGTGGGCCATACAATCGTTCCTTATAAATAAATTGAGGATAACTGTACCAGTACCTAATACAAAGGATAGGTACAAAGTTCTCATCTCTGACCGAATCTGTTATGTAGTTTAGATAAGTGTAGGACTGTTATTAAGGTGACGTACCTGCATAATATTACGTCTGCACTCCCGAAAAAGGTTTAGAAAGAATGAACCCAAGGTTTGAACCAGGTACACACAATATTCACACAAAAACCATTTTTTTTATTGTTTACCTAACGGCTGCGCCAAATAGGCCCACTTCAGCTTAAGAGCGTTAATTCTGAAAGTAGACAACGTCGCAAATAGATGTCAAATATTAACCTGTTTTGAATCATTTTGCAATATTACTGTATGGTAATAAGAAATGTGGCTAATTAGCTAACAGGAATATTAATAATAAATAAATAAATAAACATTTATTTGCAGACACTGAAGTCCATAGAAATAAATTATACATTGAATCAAATAACATAAAAATAACACAATACACACACTAAAAATCACAAAATAGGCAGAATAATAACAACATAAAATTAAATAAAAATAAAAATAATAATGAATTGCAATTATAACACTGAATTTGATGTTGTAACCGTTTTTGGTGTAATAACGGCATTACGTTAACGGCGTTACGTGTGTTAAAGTTTTCAAATACTTTTTTTGCATCTAATACGAAATATTCGTTGTTACGATATTAATTATTTCAATCATTATTCATATTATAGTTCGCTAGTTAGTCACATTTCATATTTCCATACAGTATTATTGACAATTTAATCAAAACAGGTAAATATTTGATAGCTATTTGTGACTTTGACAACTTTTAGGATAAGCCCTCTTAAATGCCAGCCAACTAGTGCCTTCAACTGCAACGTATGTTACGAGGACGTCTTACGGATGCAGATCAGTTTTATAGTGTCTGTAAGTATTTAAATACAAAATAAATGGGCCCTCTATCTGGCAAAATCTTGATGCTCCGAATTTGTTTGGCATAACGCACTTGGCATAATCTTCTTTAAACGAATATTCTAAAGGCATACAAATTATTTAATATAATTATCGTTTGGCCGAATGTTTGTATGTCCGAATTAACAATGGCATACTTTTAAGATGGCAGAATTGTATTAGGCATATTGTCATTTCTATACAATAGCATTTAAAATCTTAAAATATTGTCTTAAAAAGCCAATATGTTGTGCTACAAAAGTTAGTGGCAGAAACGAATCGCTGCAAAACTGACTCCACGTAGTCTTGTCTGCCCTGCCCTAGAGTGTAATTTAAACCCGCTTAGGCGCTTGGCGAGGCAGCCCGCGTGCTGAGGAGCAGCTTCGGCTTGCTGGCCGGCGCATCGCTGGCCAGCCTCAGCCACGGCGGTGAGGGTTTAAGCCATCTGCGGCGATAAGCTCGCGAGGGACCGCTGGAGCCATCATGTCCGTTGCGCAGCCATGAGACACTGCCGTATGTGTCTTCTAAATGTGCCGAATACGTGGTGGCAGATTATTCCACACTTTTGAAGCCGCATAATGGAAGCTACCTCTTAAAGCTGCTGTACCACTTAATAACTTAGTCTGTGAATATTTTAGATTATGTTTAAATTACATATTGTAATTAATTAGCAAAGTTAAGTCACTATCAAGCGTATTTTTCTGAAACTAACATAATTTTAACGTATGATAAATTAATAACTACTGGCTGGACGTACGATGCGTTGCGTGCGCTCAGTACAGAACACGTAAGCTAACTACTCAAGGTCACTGGCATATATTGGCGTCTTAAGTTAGAAGAACTTGATTCGGATAATTAGGAATTCGCGTAATCATACGTTAGGCGCATAATGTTGGTTATTGGTGGATCTCTATAAACAAGCTGTTGTACTAGAAATACTTTGATATATTGATATCCGGTTTCTGCATCCGACAGGCAGATGGCACAACACAAATCAAAATACAGGGATGCGATTAAGTCACCTGCATCCGTAAAGGGGGTGATTTACCCGTCATACTAAACAACTTTCGCTATGAAACTTATTTTTACGAGTCGTAAAAAAAAACTTTTCATACATGTAGGTTTTTTTTATTATTGGAAAAGTAAATCAATTTCTATTCAACCGTAGACAGACTATTTAGTCAGTCTACGGTTGAATAGAAATTGTTTTTTTTTTACGAATGGGATTTGAGTGTCATAGCGAAAGTTGTTTAGTATCATCCACTTGACGGATTTAGGTGACTAAATCGCCACCCTGTTTAATAAATGATAATGATTAAGCTAATAGTTACATTTTTAGGGAAAATTTTGACACAAAAGAGTGACTGGATCGCTAATCACCCAATTAGCGATCGAGTCACTCTTTTGTGTCAAAATTTTGTGCATTAATTTTAAACCAGTTCATCAAAATTTCGATTCTTATATATAATGAGGTAGGTAATATAACATCGTTCATCGAATTGCGGTCACTTGCAGTGCAGCCAATCGCAACCGAGACTGGCCAGTAGGCCATACAATCGTTCCTTATAAATAAATTGAGGATAACTGTATCAGTATCTAATACAAAGGATAGGTACAAAATTCACATCTCTGACCGAATCTGTTATGTAGTTTAGATAAGTGTAGGACTGTTATTAAGGCGACGTACCTGCATAATATTGCGTCTGTACTCCCGAAAACGGTTTAGAAATAATGAACCCTAGTTTTGACCCAGGTTAAGGCACACAATATTCACACATGAATCAAAAAACATGTAACCTAACCTTTTTTTTTTTTTTTTTGATTACGGGGGGAAATCCTCATGGATGTCCTCCGCCCTGGGGAGGGCGGAGGGGTCTGTCAGACTCTTACTGACTAAAACCACCCCGGTGTTCCGTTTCACACTTGCACCGGGGATCACGGGATCTAATGCGACTTCCGCGATCCCCGGCTAGTGCCGGCCCGCCTCTGCGGGCCACCTCGAGTTAGGGGGGAGTGAGGTGTTAAACTCCCCCCTTACGTCATTAAGAGGCGCGCGTGGAACACTACGCGCCGCCATCTCGGGTCCTAAGGAGTAGGGGGTGACGGATTTCCCCAGATCCGTCGCCCCTGGACCCATTTAGGGGGGCTGGAAGAGGGCGTTATCCGCCCTCCGCCGACGCCCGGTGCGTCTGCTGCGGATTGGGTTAGCGGAAGCAATCTCCCGCTCCCTTTCCGCAGTCTCCTTCTGCGAAATGACTGTTTCGCAGAAGGATACCACCGCGTCCCAGGACTCCTCGCTGCCGACCATTGAGTTGACAACGGCCGGCAGCGACAGGTCGCTGCCGACACCTGAGATGAGGGCACGGCGCGGCTCCTCCCAAGCGGCACACTCTGCCAGCGTGTGCCGAGCCGTGTCCTCCCGACAGTCGACGCAGTGGTGACACCGAGCGGCTCCCTGTTTATGCGACACAGGTACTTCCCGAAGCAACCATGCCCCGAGAGCACCTGCGTCACCCGAAACGACAGGGAGCCGTGCCTCCTCCCGAGCCAGCGCTCGAGCACCGGCCGGACCGCCCCGATAGTGACGGGGCCGGTGGTAGGGCGTGAAAGCCTGTCCCGCCATTCCGCCACCAGGGCTGCGCGAAGCTGTGACCGACGCAGCTCCAAATGTCGCTGCGTCAGCCTCTCGCCTCGCGCCCTCGAGTCCTCGCGCCACCGATACAGTGACGCGAGTACCTTCGCCTCGAGGTCCCAGGGCGGGGATCCGGCCAGTACACAAGCCGCCTCGTAGGAGATCGTGCGATACCCCCTGATGACTCTGACGGCCATCGCTCGCTGCGGCTTCCGCAGGACAGCGATGCTGCCGGCCGTCAGGTCAGCCGCCCAGATCGGAGCCCCATAAAGGGCCATCGATCGCACGATCCCCACGTAGAGCCGCCTACAGGCGGCGCTCGGGCCCCCCAGATTGGGAAGCAGCATTGACAGCGCCCCAGCCGCGCTCAACAATTTGGGCGCCAGCCGCTGAAAGTGGGGACCGAAATCCCACCGGCTGTCGAGCACCAATCCCAAGTACTTCATGGTGGACTCGACAGCGATTCGAGACCCCCCGACCACGATATGTGATCCCAGCGGATGTAACCTAACCTAACCTAACCTAACGGCTGCGCCAAATAGAGCTTAATAGCGTTTATTCTGAAAGTAGGCAACGTCGCAAATAGATGTCAAATATTAACCTGCTCTGATTCATTTTGCAACATTACTGTATGGAAATAAGCAAAAGAAAGCTGTAAGAAATGTGGCTAATTACCGAACTAGAACATTAATAATGAATTGCAATTATAACATTGAATTTGATGTTGTAACCGTTTTAGGTGTAAAAAAGGCATTTGGAAAGTTTCCAAATATTTTTTTTACCTCTAAAACTGAATATTCGGTGTTACGATATTTATTATTGCAATTCTTTATTAATATGGAGAGGTCGCTTTCGTAATGCGGCTTCCAAAGCGTGGAATAAGGAATAACCTGCTAAATGCGGCTAAATGCGGCTTCCAAAGCGTGCCTAAATGCGGCTTCCAAAGCGTGGAATAAGGAATAACCTGAATAAGATCTATTAACACGATCGATACAGTTAGAAGACGCCTCCGGCAGTACCTCATGGATGCGCAACGGAAGCTAGACGTAATTAATTTGAATGTTTCACTGATATGAATCCATGACATATTATTAATTGATTACAGTCCATTGTTTCTTGTGCAACCATACTATTTTATTTTTTTCCTTATAAAGCACTATACAACTGAGGTTTGAGTAAAAATCAAATCAAAATCAATAAGCTACTTTTGCCACCAGAAATGTTTTACTTAAGTTTTTAATTTTCCATTTTTTGTTTCACTTTTGTTGTTTACCTGTATGTTCATTTAATACAGTCAGGTCATAAGTGAGTTGTCCGATGGAGGGTAAGCCTGGTGATCTGTAATACAGGTTTTACCTACAACAGACACCAGTCTCTATTAAGCGTTACCTTGACTTTGTACTGTGTTTGTGATTATGAGAGAACAATAAAGAATTATTATTATTATTAATAGAAAAGTCAGAAATCGCAAAAAAAAAATCCCATACATTTGAAAGAAAGAAAGAAAGAAAATAAATTTATTTGACTCAGATTATTCACACAAAAAACAAATAAAACATAGAAAGCTTAAAACAGTATTGTGTGCCTCACGGCTGCGCCAAATAGGCCCAGTTCAGCATAAATGCCAGACAACTAGTGTCTGACGCTGGTTTTCAACTGGACCTTATGTTACGAGGACGTCATTTCGTAGGAGACCAACCTTATTTTTACGATGGATAGACTGGCCGAAAATAATTATTCTGAAAGTTGGCAACGTCGCAAATAGATGTCAAATATTTACCTGTTTTGATTAATTTGCGCAATATTACTGTATGGAAATAAGAAATGTGGTTAGAAATTAGCGAACTAGAATAATTATATTCATAATGCTTGTTCCATCGCAGACCTCATCCATTGCTTTCGAGTCAAGAGCAGGCCTATAATAAAATAAAATTAACCGGCCAAGTGCATGTCAGACTATGCACAATGAAGGGTTCCGTAGTTGGGATGAATTTATCCCAAGAACAAACTTAACATTGTCGTTGAAAAACGTGTTCTCCATACATTCCAAATGCAAATGTAAGTGTGTACGTATAATATTGGGAGATTTACCATGTTATATTGTAAGACAGAATTCTTATAGGTTTTCCTGTAATCTATGAGTAAAGAACCATTCTCTGTATTTTTTTCAAAATTTTAAGCTCATTGTTTTCGAAGATAAGGGGGAGTGGTAAATTTTCATCTATTTTCTTAAATATCTTTAAACGTATTTATTTTTAAATTATTAAAAAAAAATACTTGATATCCTTGCAACAAGTTCTTTTCTTTCATTTGATATGTCACACTGTACAATTGGCAATTTTATTATTTTTATTTTCTTGTTTGCCCGCCAAAAGTAATATTCAAAATTCATTTAATTACGTTACACGTCCGTGTTTGAGTCACAGAAATACGTATGTGTACCAAATTTTAACTTAATCGGTTCATTAGGTTCGGAGCAAATTTTCTGTGACAAACGGACAGACAGACAGACACACGAGTGACCCTATAAGGGTTCCGTTTTTTCCTTTTGAGGTACGGAACCCCACTTAAATATATAAAAAAATCTATGCTGAATTAATGAGCAGATTCGCTTGCAAACAACCCGACGAATGAGGCAGTTACTTTACATAATATCTCCCTATGCTTTTGCATAATGACCAGCCTTTAATATTCCCACTGTTGGTTTAAGCAATTGTCCATAATCCATCACGCGGGCTCAGTGCGAGCTGGTGGATGCCACGCCAAATGACTTGACCCAAGATTCATGCAAAATTATGGTCTTCTTCTTCTGCATTTAATACCCGGATATGAAGAAAATGTCAATTATCTAATGACATAATTATCTAATCCGAACATAAAACAACTGCGGCATAAATGTTTTATACGATAATAATCGTCTGATAAGTGATAGGTACGTGCTTACGAAGGTATAACTCCGCTAATATTCGTACCTAACAATAACAATGACTAGTACAGTACAACTTTTGTTCCAAATGTTCCTCGGCAAACTTCGTGTTTCGTCAGTCGTCGGATTTCTATCAGTTGCCTTTGCACTTGGTGCAGACCGTACACGCAATCGACTTATAAGTCGAAACACGAAGTTTGCCGAGAGATATTAAGAAAATAGTTGTACTGTACTTTGACTGATCGAAGGGGCTCGTGGCTAATAAAAAAATCGAAATCACAATATACTTCGACTGATCAGTCGTGTGGCTGTGAATCTAGTGTCAGCGGCGTGTAAACGAGATGCAGGACGTATACATGAACAAATCACCTAGTATACCCCGCACTCGACACCTAGCACCCGACACCTAGCACCTGACACCTAGCACCCGACATCTAGCACCTAGTACAACAAGCTGTCCACTGCACAGTTCGAGCTACGCTACTCGCCAATCATGGCACCAGTCAAAGCTCTTAGCTACATATTACGTGGTTTTGGCCTAACAAATAGGTATTGCTACTATAAGTTTGCGTCAATCGCATTATTGTTGTTGATTAATCTTAGATTAATATCTAAATAATCACCTGAGGCTAATGTTTCTTTTGAACAAGATAAAGATAATCTTTTATCAGGCACATGGTATTCATATTCGCTATGATTTCTGCCAAGAAAAAGTTCACTTCAACTCGCGTAAGCAAAAGACCACAACAAAGATGTAAGGAGCATGATCCGCAGGTTTAACTATGTGTATATCAGCCTTAAAATGCCATCCCACTGGTGGGACACAGTCCTCCTCTGTGAGAGGGAGTGGGTCATAATACACCACGTGGGACCAATGCGGCTTGGTACATGTCACACGTCTTCCATTTTTTGGTTCTAGGACATGCCGTTTTCCTCAAGATGTTTTCCTTCACCGTTTTGAGAGTAGTGGTAATGATAACATTTACACGAAGTAAAGCGCCTGCCTTGTTCCGAACCCACGACCTATAACCTCATCGCATTACATATAGCGGCTACCCGTTTAAAAAACGGAGCCGTTTTGTATTACGGCCTTAGTGTCATAGAAACATCTAAACTGGTCGCAGTAACTAGATTCTGATACCCCAATCAAATGAGTTAGGTTAGGTTAGAACTGTGGTCAGCCATGCTTGAGCTGAGAGAGATACAACGCGGCCAACGTTCGTTTCAGCCGTATTATAGGTTCATTTTAGCTGAACGTTGATCCGCTGTAATGCGGCTAATTCTACAATTTGGCTGCGACATAATATAAAAACGCAATACGCTCACTGACTGACTGACAGACTAATCGCGAAATCTCAATAACAATAGAGCTTACGAACTTATGGCAAGTTCCATCCGCTATTTTCTGTTTTCGGTTTCTCTCTCTCAGTCTTATCTCTAAACTGCTTTTTTATGACTCTGATTTATTACATAACTAGCTGGCCCAACAGACTTGATTCTGTCCAAGTTTCAATAATTCATACAAAATTCTCATAGGAAATGCACCAGTTATCCCGGCAACTTTTCAAGTTATTCTTTCCTAAGAACCTGATTCGGAACGAACTATTATGAACAGGTCTACTCCCGAAGCTATGTCAGTAGTTTTGGCCGAAGTTACGGTGGCTAAGCGCTCCGTCTCACTTACGGTATGTCCGTGAGTCAGACGGAGCGCGAAGCGTCCGTAACTTCAGACAAAACTACGGATTTCGTTTAGGGAGTAGGCCCTCAGATTCCGTGCTGCTAGTGAGAAATTTCAGAAAACCCAATAACACCCTAATAATACCCCAAAATAATACCTGCCAATTATCGCATAAATGATATAATCATGATGACCTGTCGTTTATATTCAAAATATTTGCATATCAGCTGATTGTGTGTGGACTTTAGTACTGCGCAGTTTTAGTGATAATCTTTTTATAATCCAAAGAATATAAAAATATGACATTTGAGGTCTTCTGTACTTGAAGAGGCACAATGCAGCTTACGAAGCATTATCTGGAAAAGTACATGATACTGGGCCGGGTGGAAGGAAAATGCTCTCAAGGCAGAGCACCGGCAATATGGTCAGACGTGACCAAGAAGACTGCCGCAGGCAGTACGTACCGAACGGTCTACACTGCAGAAGGCCACATAACTTGGAGACGCGTCATAAGTGGCAGCGATCATCAGAATTCAGCTAACGATGAAGAAGAAGGAGTTCTAACTGCACTAGTAATGTACCAGAATTTAAACAATCAAACATGACATTTATTAATATGAAGGTTGCTAAGCTTTGTCAGGCAGTACAATTGCACTTCAATTGTACCAAGTGCTTAATCCCAGAATTATTATAATCAAGATAAAAATATGCCTAGATATAGAAAGGTAAATACCAAACTGAAAGGACGATGTACACATTAAATCTCATTAATTTTTATTAATTAAAAAAAAAAAAAAAAAAAAAAAAAAAAATAAAAAAAAAAAAAAAAAAAAAAAAAAAAATGAAATTTGACGATTAAGTTACTGATTACGTGTGGGCATTTTGTAGTAGATAAGAAATTATGAATGATTAAATGCTAAACAGCATGAATTAATGACCTTGTAAAGGCCGCAGGAATCCGCTGGATACGGGAAGCACAGAACCGGAAATGGCGGTGCTTGGGGGAGGACCATGTCTACACAAACGTCATCTTTGAAGCCATAATTTCTTGGGATAACTTACCTACTATGCAAATTTAAGAGTCCTAGAACTGTCTTAAGACACACAGTCAGACCACCGGCTTTTGTCGAGCGGCACTTGTTTACTTGGCGACTCCTCTGTGCGGCAAGTCGGGCGCACCGCGGCTTACCCGGCGGCAAGGCCGGCAGCCTTTTAGGCTGGTTCTATGATCTAAAATGCTCAACAATCATTTGGAAATACCTAACCTACCTATTGCTCCTTTATCGAGACGGTTTATACAGGTATTTTGTGTCGTATCGTTGCGTTTCTCAATTTGAGAATCACTTTATATGTTACTAGCTGCGCCCCGCGGTTTCACCCGCATAAGTCTCGATCCCGTGGGAATATCGGGATGAAAAGTATCCTTTTGCCCTAAACCAGGTCATGGTCTACCCATGTGACAAAACAAAGAAACACACAAACTCACTTTCACATTTATAATATTAGTAAGGATAGCCTATGCTACTCAGTGATGATAATATAGCATTTAACTCGTGAAAGAATTTTTAAAATCGCTCCCGTTTTTTTCGAGTTTATTAATTACAAACAAACTAACAAACATATAAATAAATATTAGTTTGGATAGTTTAGACTAGCCTCTGCCCGTGACTTCGTTCGCGTCAAATTTCGGTCCCCGACCCACCGCGTCGCATCGCATCGCCCCCCAGCGCTTGTACTACGTTTTCGCCTTTCCTAAGGGTCGATACGTAATGTTACATAGCTTATAACCTTGCTCAAGAATTGGGCTGTCAAATGCAGAAATAATTTTTCAAATCGAATGGTAATTTCAGAGATTAGCGCGTTCAAACACACAAAAACTGTTCAGCTTTATTATTAGTATAGAAGACTAACTTCTGTCTGCGGCTTCACTCGCGTGGACCGTAATTCTTTTTCTTAATTAAAATCCTAATTTACTCTTTATTACATCGGCTATCTGCTAGATAAAGTCCCTTGAAAATTGATGGAGAATTGGAGATTAGCCGGAACAAACAGCCAGACAGACAAAAATTAAAAAAAATGTTTTTTTGTTATAAGTACCGTACCTATATACTTTCATATGCTTATAGTAAAAAACTGTTATTTTAATATTACAAACAGATACTTTAATTTTATTTATTTGTATCTTTAAGTATTTGTATGTGTTTAATTTAATGTTAGATTGTATATTGTATATAACATGTTTCATCTAAGGTACAAATTCAAATGTTTAAATTGGATAGGAAAAGGGCCCATGACAGCCCACATGATACCAGACACACCAGACAGGCAGACCAGAGCATCGCAGATGCTTTACCATTCCAGAAAAAAAAACTGGAATGAGCCTGCAATTACAGTGGAATCCATACTCTTCCAAACCAAAACCTCGCTGTTTAGTGGCAGAAATAGGTATGGTGGTAGCACTTCCCAAGACGGACGAGCTCTTACATATAGCTCTTCGGCTAGTAGGTAGTAAAAATTAAATTAAATGAATAAATATTATTTTTCTTCACTTATTTTACAAAGATTATACAAAGTAGCAGTGTGTAGTCACCAGGCGAACTGGCGAGCTGGTCGAGGAACAACTATCAGCTCTCGGCAGCCCGTATAATGAATACTTTAAATCTTTGTGCTAACTTCGGGGACTTTTTTCGTTCCAGTCATAAGCTGATGGCGATTTTGGGAAGTGTTTTATTTTGACATTCAAAAGGGATACTTTTGGATTGTACTTTAGACAGTACTTAAAATATGAACCGTAAGTTCATATTTGTTACATTATTTCATGTAAGTACTAAAATATATATTTTTTTGTCCGCATCTCTGTCAACAGGAAAAGGCTGGCAGCATTGCCATGTTGTATGGCGATGCTGATTCTTTGGCCAAAAATACGTCAGCTTTCTGGTCACGTGAACAGTCAACTAACCATATGGCGATGTCTCGAAAAACTAAGTGGACTCAAACTCAAAGCATTTATTTTAATGAAACCATTTACAGGCACTTTTGAACTTTTAAAGAGTCGGTCAGTTAGTCAGAAAGTTGAAACTAGTTGCCCATTCCAAAACGTAGATCTCTATGGAGAAGAACGGGCAAGAAACTCCAAGGACACTCTTTTCAATAAAATACAAAATCCTGGGGACATTATTACTCTTGTTGCTTCTACAATATGTGAGAACAATGTATATAAAAAAAAACAAAACTATTTTAACCAAAGAGCTTCTTTTTGCCCTCCTTATATTTTTTATAGGCTCAATATCTCAATCAAAATTATAGGCCCATCTCACTTCTGAGCCGTGTCTACAAGCTGTTTTCAAGAGTCATCGTGAACCGTCTCCAGACCAGATCTTGAAACCTATCCTTCTCCAGTGACGTGTGAGACAGGGAGACGTTATCTCTCCGAAACTTCACCGCTGCACTGGAGGATGTCTTCAAGGTTCTGGACTGGAAAGGGCTAGGCATCAACATCAATGGCGATTACATCACTCACCTTTGGTTTGCCGACGACATAATTGTCATGGCTGAGACTATTGAGGACCTCAGTACAAAGCTCGTTGATCTTAGTAGAGCTTCCGAAAGTGTGGGTCTTAAAATGAATGTACAAGACAAAGATCATGTCAAATGCCCATGCAACACCCACTCCCATGAAGATCGGAGACGCTACATTCGAAGTACTTCGAGAAAGAGGTCAATCGTAGAATCGGTCTCGGCTAGACAGCGTTAGGTAAACTATGCAATATCTTCTCGTTCCACATACCGCAGTATCTCAAGCCAAAACAAGTCCTTGACCAGTGCATGTTGCCAATGATGCTGATGATGCTATGGCACTGAAACGTGGTCACTCATAATGGGCCTTTTTAGATGGTTAAAAGTCACCCAAAGGGCTATTGAGAGGGCTATGCTTGGAGTTTCCCTACGTGATCGTATCAGAAACGAAGAAATCCGCAGGAGAACCAAGGTCACCGACATAGCCCGAAGAATTGCCAAACTTTAGTGGCAATGGGCAGGGCACATTGCTCGCAGAACAGATGGCCGATGGGGCCGAAAGGTTCTGGAGTGGCGACCGCGTACTAGAAGACGTAGCCTCGGAAGCAAGGTGGACTGAATATGACCTTGTGAAGGTCGCAGGAATCCGCTGGATGCAAGAAGCACAGAAACGGTTGCAGTGGTGGTGCTATTCGTGTGACTGTGTGATTCGTGTCAATGGTGGAAATACAGATTTGTTTATTTTTTTGCCTTTACAATAAAAAATTAAAAACTCCTTTTTTTGCCATTCAATTGACGACATTAACTTAGGTTAATTTTCCACAATTTGCAAAAATTGCAATTTTTCGATTTTTTTACGAAATATAGGGATAATTTGTTAACTTAAACATATGAATTAAAGTAAGAAGCCAGTCTGGAAGACTAGATTTGGTAAATATTAATTGGATATTTTTTTATAGTTAAAAATGTACTTGATCCCTAGACACTTTTGATGTGTGTACTCGTAGATAGCTACGTACCTACAAAGTATTATGAGTAATTATAAAGCCTCGTTGGTCTGGTAGTTGCGAGCGCTATTGCTGAGCATGAGGTCCTGGGTTCGATTCTCAGGTCGGGAAAAGTGTTACTGGTTTTTCCATCTGGAATTTCACAGTAGCCTTTTTTTTTTTTTTTTTGGGTGGGAAATTATCAAATAACTTCTCCCGCTCTGGGTGGAGCGGGAGGGCGTGTCAGACTCTTACTGACTAAAACCCACCCGTGTTCCTTCCGTTGCCCTTACGTTGCCAGGGGCCACGGTATCCCTTTCGGACTTTCCCGCAACCCCGGCAGATTTCACAGTAGCCTGGAGTCTGGATTTGTCCCTATCACTCGGGACTTCATAACTGGCGAAATGTTGATGTAGGTACTATAAAAGTGGGTGCTGACCGGTGTTACGGGGGTAATGTAACATGTTACAAAGCGAGCATTCGTGCAGTGATTGGCACACAATATGCAAAGGCGCGAGGGCATCCATATATACCTAAGTACATACAGAATATTATGAGTAATAAAAAGACTCGTTGGACTAGTGGTCGCAAGCGCTACTGCTGAGCATGCGGTCCTGGATTCGAATCTCGGGTTGGGCAAAGTGTTACTGGTTTTTCTATTTGGAATTTCACAGTAGCAGCCTGGAGTCTGGATTTGTGCCCTGTTGATGGCAATAGGCTCGCCCCTATAAATTGGGAATTCATAACTAGCGAAATGTTGGTGTAGGTACTTTAAGGTGTGACACCGCCCAACCTTGGAATACAGGCGTGCGTGATGTTATGTTGATATAAATCCTACTTGTATTACGTACAATTACTTGGTCTAGAGTCCCAGTGAACCACATAATCAGTAACTTAATTCTAAAACATCTTTGCACTATAAAAACTTCCAATTATCATTGTGAACTTACCGAGAAACCACGACAAACAAGTAAATATTAGATTTCGTAACTAAACCGCAATACTTTACTGTATGAATGTGTAACACAATATAATTTGATATCGTAACGTTTGCCACAGAATATGTACAATACAGCGACTGTGTACATATTATTATCAGACTGTTTATGGTGGCCATACTGTCCATCACAGTTTAAATATATGTGTGGGACTCACGTATTCTCACACCCAATTAAACACATGTAATACTTAATTTATAATAATATTAATTGTTTGAATTGTTACTTATCCCTCTTTCTCTCTCCTAATGTTGCTGTGCCCGACAGGGTCCATTTTGATCCTTTACTTGTTTATACCATCTATGTAATACTATGGAATGCAATTTAGAATTGAGTATTGAGTATCCACATACTTACGCCAGCGCCCGCATAAACATTCGCCGCGCGAGCGGACGAAATACCTGGGAAGCAAATACGTACTGAGCAGCTGCTCAAGACGTCGCGGCGCCCCCGCAGGTGGGCGTGCCGAGCGGGGTCGGGGCGACTTGAGCAGCTGCGCTGGCGACGGTAATATTGATTGTGTGCATACAGACGACGCTATACGTTGCGCGCATGTTAGAGTGAGATGAGTGCCCGTAAATCGTAGAACGTTAGTTTTAAGTTTTATAAATTAAAGTAAATTAGTGTTTTACAATTGGTTGATGAAATATTTGTGTGTAGTAGCATAGCAACAAATTGTAAAACCAAAAATATAATGTAAGGCAGGGGTTCTAGTGAATAAACGTGATCCATTATTTCTACAATTGGTGTATAATTTTTTTACCGAACCTTCTGATCCCAACAAGTCAGTGTACTTACCATGATGTAAAAAATATTATAGAAGGAATGTTTTAAAGCTAATATTGAACTGTTCCTCTAAAAACTTATTGACCTTCTTTATTAAATAACTGAGTCTCTTTTTTAAAACTATTTACCCTCTTATTCATAAACGTTGCTTGAAGTTAAGAGACGTTTAAACGTCAAAAATGTATGGTTAAACAGCGCGCGCGGTGTCACAGTTTTAACCTTTTTTTTTTTTTTTTTTTTTTTTTGTTCGGGGTGGAAAATCCTCATGGATGTCCTCCGCCCTGGGGCGGGCGGAGGGGTCTGTCAGACTCTTACTGACTAAAAACCACCCCGGTGTTCCATCTCACACCTACGCCGGGGTCGCGGGAACGTTCAAATCTTCCGCGACCACGACTGGTGCCAGCCCGCCTCTGCGGGCTCCGTCTCGTCGAGCGGGGGGAGTGAGGTGTTTGCCTCCCCCCGCGACGTCTAAGAGGGGCGCGCGTGGAACACTACGCGCCGCCACCTCGGGTCCAGATGTATGGGGGGCGACGGACTTCCCCGGGTCCGTCGCCCCTGGACCCATTTAGGGGGGCTGGAAGAGGGCGTTGTCCGCCCTCCGCCGACGCCCGGTGCGCCTGCTGCGGGCCGGGTGAGAGGATGAAATCTCTCTCTCCCGTTCCGCAGCCTCCTTCTGCGAGATTACTACTTCGCAGAAGGATACCACCGCGTCCCAGGACTCCTCGCTGCCGACCATTGCATTCACAACGGCCGACAGCGACAGGTCACTGCCTACTCCTGAGATGAGGGCACGGCGCGGCTCCTCCCAAGCGGCACACTCTGCCAGCGTATGCCGCGCCGTGTCCTCCCGGCAGTCGACGCAGTGGTGACACCGGGCGTCCGGCTCCCTGTTTATGCGACACAGGTACTTCCCGAAGCAACCATGCCCCGAGAGCACCTGCGTCACCCGAAATGACAGGGAGCCGTGCCTCCTCCCGAGCCAGAGGTCGAGCACTGGCCGGACCGCCTCGATGGTGACGAGGCCGGCGGTAGGGCGTGAAAGCCTGTCCCGCCATTCCGCCACCAGGACCTCGCGGAGCTGCGACCGACGCTGCTCCAAATGGCGCTGCATCGGCCGCTCGCCCCGCGCCCGCGCTTCCTCGCGCCACCGATACAGTGACGCGAGTACCTTCGCCTCCAGGTCCCAGGGCGGGGATCCGGCCAGTGCACAAGCCGCCTCGTGGGAGATCGTGCGGTACCCCCTGATGACTCTGACAGCCATAGCTCGCTGCGGCTTTCGCAGCACAGAGATACTACCGGCCGTCAGGTCAGCCGCCCAGATCGGGGCCCCGTAAAGGGCCATCGATCGCACGATCCCCACGTAGAGCCGCCTACAAGCGGCGCTCGGGCCCCCCAGATTGGGAAGCAGCGTTGACAGCGCCCAAGCCGCGCCTTGGGCGCCAACAACTTGGGCGCCAACCACCGGAAGTGGGGGCCGAAATCCCATCGGCTGTCGAGCACCAGTCCCAGATACTTCATGGTGGGCTCGACAGCGATTCGGACCCCCCCGACCACGATGTGTGATCCGGGCGGTGGCGCCCGCCGGGAACCATGAAACACCATGGCCTCCGACTTGTTGAGGGCCACCTCCAGGCCGAGGCGCCGTATGCGGCTCACCGTCTGTGAGACCGCAGCCGTCGCCAGCAACGCTGCCTCCCTGTGCGATTTCCCCCGAGCCGTGACCAGCGTGTCGTCCGCGTAGCACGTCAGGTCCACGCCCGGTGGGAACTCGCCTCTCAGCACCCAGTCGTACCCGATGTTCCACAGGAGCGGCCCCAGAACCGATCCCTGTGGAACACCGCACGACATGAGGCGCTGGTTTCCGCCATCACGTCCCACGTAGGTGACACACCTCCCCGCCAAATAAGCCCCAACGATGCGGCGGAGGTAGGGAGGCACCCGATGGTACCGCAGTGCCTCCCGAATACAACTCCAGGGCAGGGTGTTGAAGGCGTTGGAGATGTCCAAGGACACCGCCACCACCACCCCACCCCGGGACACCGTTTCCTCCGCCAGGACTCTCACACGCGCTATTGCGTGTATGGTGGAGCGCCCATGCCGAAAGCCGAACTGGCTCTCGTCCAGGTCCGGCCCCTCTCCGCACAAGTGGCCGACGAGGCGGGCTGCGAGTATACACTCGAACAGCTTACCCACCTCGTCTAGCAGCACTATGGGCCGGTACGCGGACGGCAAGTCTGCAGGGCGCCCTGCCTTCCTGAGCAGGACCAGACGACCACTTTTCCACAAAGTGGGAAACTGGCCCCGCTCCAGGCACGCTGTGAAGAGTCCTCTTAGCTGGGGCTCTAGCTCCTTCAGAGCGAGGGCTAATGCTAGGCCGTGAACTCCGTCTGGCCCCGGAGCCACATTCTTGGCCCGGAGCCGCATCACGGCCGCCCCCATCTCTGCCTGTGTCACCTCTGGGACGCTGATGGCGTTTTCCTCCGTAGACTCTGCGGCTGTGGGCAAAGCCATCGGCGGCGGAGTGTGCTCCGCTCTTGCCGGGAAGAGGGCTGCGACTACCTCATCCAGCAGCTCGGGTTGGAGACTCTCCGTAAGTGGGGGCGCTGCGGCTCTTAGTTTCCCTCGAACCGCTCGATAAGGGCGCCCCCACGGATCCCCGTCTAGAGTCTCCAACATCCCTTCCCTGGCTCGCGTCTTCGCCTCGCCGATGGCCAGCCACAGAGTCCCCTTAGCCGCGCGGTACACCTCATACAGCGCGGCTTCTTCGTCAGGGACCCGACGACGACGTCTTCGATAACGGGTGTACTGGCGTCTCACCGCCACGCACGCGACTCGTAAGTGCGCGATTTCGGCGGACCACCAGTACACCTGGCGCCTTGCGGACTGTGCGTGGACCCGGGGCATGGACGCGTCGCAGATTTGCGTCATCGCCCCGCGGAACCACAGCGCCTCCTGTTCGACGTCGACGTCGACGGGTCCGTTCGTTGCCGACTCCCGGCTCCAGGCCTGAACAATAGCGGCCTCCTCGAGAAGTTCCCTGTCGATGCGCTTGCGCGCCCAGCGCGGGCCGTCCATTCGCGAGACTGATGATCTGCGGCCGCCAGCGGTTTGGGCGGAGACGTCGAAACGGATGTATCTATGATCCGACAACGTCTCCACCTCCACGGCGACTCGCCAGTCACGAACACGGCTCGCGACAGCAGGGCTAGCGAACGAGACGTCAACAATCGATCCGCCCCGCTGCCGCACGCACGTGTGGACCGAGCCCCGGTTCAGGACGACCAGGCCAGTCGTGACCGCCCACTCCTCCAATGCCTCACCCCTAGCATCGGTCACTGGGGATCCCCACGCCGCAGATTTGGCGTTGAGATCGCCCAGCAACAGCACGGGGCGAGGATGGAGTTGGCCCACGACGGCACCCAACTCGACAAGGAACCTCTCGAAGTCGGCGAGACTCTTGTTGGGCGAAAAATACGCTCCAACAACGCCAATGCCGTCCGCGAGGGCGGCTACCCAGCCGTGACCTCGGGACGGGTTGACGAGAGCCCCGCCAATGATGGCCACCAAACCATCAAGGTCTCCCACCCAGCTATCCCGGGGGGGGACAAAGTACGGCTCGGCGACCACAGCCACGTGAATCGACCACTCTGCCATGCTCTGGATCAAGAGATCCTGAGCTCTGGCACAGTGGTTGATATTGCCTTGGAGGAAATGGTAATGGTGTATAGACATTATGCGCATTCCATTCCCTCCGCACCATTCCTAGGCCGGGAGTCGGCCGAAGGGCAGCCAGGCTGAGGGGGGTAAAGAGCCCCCCGCAGCCTTGGCATCCCTTCTCTTCTTTTTGTTGTTGTTGGCGGGCACGCCACAGGCCTTTCCACCCACCCTATGTCCGGCGGGCCTCCCTGCAGCTGTACAGAGGCTACAGTTTGGCGCCGCCAAGCACTGAGCCGCCTTGTGGCCGGGCTGACCGCAGCGATAACACTGGTCGCTGCGGTCTATTTCGGCGGTGCACCGTGCTCGGACATGCCCGAAGTCCAGGCACCGGTAGCACCGCATGGCCCTGGGCTGCAGCAGCTTAGCTCTCGCTGCAACCCACCCCACCAACAAACGCCCACCGTCAGCGACTTTGTTCGCCGCCGCCACCGGGGCACCGCACCCAAATCGTGCCGAGCCCGGAAGCGTCGGCGCGAATGTCGCCCGTCCGCACGTCTTCGGGCGGACATCCACCTACTCGGGCGACGGCCGCCATGACCTCAGCCGGGGTCGTCGAGTCGTCCAGACCATCGACGCGCAGCTCAGCGGTCTTCATCGGCCTGGACACCCGGACGTCATCCGGATTGAGGACCTCTCTCAGTTTGGCGGCCAGGATGTCCGCCTTTTCGCCGCTAGAGGCACCCGACACCTCGAGCAGCCGCGCTCCCGTAATCGCCGGCCTCAGTTTGAAGCCGGATGGTGTGCCGAGGTCGGGAAACGCGACTTTGGCTTTCGCCTCTGCCAGAACCGCCGCGTAGGTAACGCCCCTTTCGACAGCTCCGGGCTGCAGCGTGAGCACTACAGCCGCGGAGCGTGGTGCTCTGACCTTAGGCGGTCCCCGGGCCTTCTTCGGTGCCGGTGCTCCAGCGGGTGCCGGTGGCGGTGGTGCCGTCTTCGTCCCGCGACGGCGGCCCCTCTTGACGACCGTCGTCCAGGCTTCCGGGGTAGGCCCGGGCGCGGCCGCCGGTGGCGCAGCTCGGGAAGTGGGGACACGCGTACCCTCCGTGGGCCCCCCGGTCCTCCCTCCCGACTGGCTGGACCCAGCCGCCGTGGTGGTATTGGGCCCCCTGAAAAGCGGCCCCCTCCTTCCTCCGCTGGTCCGCAGCGAGCGGTGGGCGAAGGGTTGCCGCCGGGAGGAGTCTCTCCTCTATGGCCTCCATCCGGGCACCCAACATCGCACCACACTGCATCATGCAGATGCGTGCGATCCTCTCGACCTCCGCATCCGCAAGCGCAGGCGTTGACGACGGGACCGATGGAGCCGGCGACAGGGCCGCGACGGTAGAGGAGCCGGAGGTCGCAGGTGCTGCCCTCTGGGCGGCGAACTGTCGCTTGAGGTCCTCCAACTCGGATCGGAGACGGCCATTCTCCTCCCATAGCTTCGCCGTCTCCTCCGTGCTAGTGCGATTAAGGAGGACCTCAACCGCCTCCCGAATCCCCTCAGCCGCCTCCTTGAGAGCACGCGTGAATGTGCCCTTCAAGTTGCCCGATTTGGTGGCA